>CM068825.1:134580817-135964983 GCA_028554795.2 Sinohyriopsis cumingii
CCCTTGGTGCATGGTATTGTCTAATCTTTGAATGAAATCTGACTTAAAATAACATATAAGGTATCTTATAAAGTATGTAAGAAATAGACTTGTCGTCGTGGATTCTTTGTTTCATTTTACTTCACTTGTAGCTCATTAGTCCCTTTGATGGTATTGCTCATCATGGATCAAGGTAGGTCACATTGACTACTTTGAGACATTATTTCATACCCTGCAGGCTTCAAACTGTTGAATGGGTCTGAAGCACTCCCCTGCCTGTCATAAGACAGGACTAATGGAGACATGAGTTGTGACGGCCCCATGGTTTGCTTGCCTGACAGGTTTGGATTGAATTGGATCAGCCCAGGTATAGGGCACTGCACTTTATACTTTGTTGATGGCTTGTACATGTTATTAACAGGGGCTGATTGAAAGAAGGAAATTGGTTCTGTACAATTACTTGAGTTTTCCACCAGTTACCTAATTTTCAAAATGGCTTTCCCTGGGGGGTATGTAGAAATACATTAATATCAGGGCCTAAAGGTCAAATGTCATGGTCACTGACTGAAAGAGGAAAAATAGTTTCTGCACAAGAACTTTATTTCTCCATCATCTGTGGCTTCCAAACTTTGTGGATATACTTTTTGTAAGTAAGAACCCAATTGATTTTGAGTCGAAATGTTAAAGGGTAGGGTCACTGACTGAAATAATTTTTTCTGCACTTTAGTTCAACATGATGTACCTCAACCAAACTTTATGCTTGGGTTGCACTTGGGTCAAAGGGCAAGGTCACTGACTGAAGCAAGAAAAATACCTTCTCCTCAATAACTTTGGATTTACATCGCAGACTTGGTTCAGACTTTGTGAATGGCTTGTGTTTAGGGTAAGGAAGGAGCCTGTTGAATTTGGACTTGAGAGTTCAGAGCTGAAGGTCACTGATTGAATTAAGAAATTTGGTTCTAGTGCAAACATTTATAGGGGCCCTGAGTGGCCGAGTGGTCTAAAGCGCTCACCGCTACGGATCACTGCCATCTCACCTCTGTCTGCGTGAGTTCGAGTCTCAGGCTTGGCTAACGTGGGTACGTGAGATAGCCTGCCAGTTGCTTCTCGTGGGTCAGTGGTTCTTCCCGGGGTTTTCCAGGGTTCTTCCTCCACCAGTTATACTGGCCGCCATGTATAGCCTATATTGTGCTGAAAAATGGCATTAAACCCTACAACAACAACAACAAACATTTATGTTAATAACAGAGGACTAATTAACATGAACAGACATATAATTTAACATTTATGGTACTCATTACTTATTGAGGAGCAGGCAAATCTTGGCGTTCTGCAGTTTCCTGCCAATGGGTCATTTCAATTTCAGTTGCATGTTGCTTTTTTACAGTTGCTGCATTAGATGGAGAGGTCAGTTTCAGTTTGTAACTTGAAGAAAATATATGGGGAAAAGAAAGATTATTATGTACAGAAATTCTCATTTAATTAATGATGAAAAACTCTACTTGGTCAATATTTCCTTAAATAGTCATCAGTATTAGGAAACGCCTTTTTAACTGCAGTTTTTTCAGAGTCCCATGAAAACAATTTCACATCTATGAAATAGCTAGGTAGGTATATGTAAGGTTTAACATCACATCTGCACATTGATTGCATTATGGTGCCAATTAAAGAAAAGAAATATAAATGTAAGTATAAAGAAAGCATTTTCAACTTCCCCCAAGTGGCTGGTTAAGACCAGTTGTACTAGAGAAAGAAAGTTCTACAAGAAAAGGATATTTCATTTTCTTTTCAGTTACATACAGATACATATATTACAAAACTTAAGGGACTGCTCCGGTGGCCTAGTGGTTAGAGCGTCCGCCTCAGATGTGGGAGGTTAGGAGGGAGTTGTAGTTTACCCAAATATGCCATCCACAGACAGTGAACACCCTGTCTTGTGTATATCCTGCTTACCTTGGGGACAGCTGTGTTATAAATCTCCAGAGATTTAATACATACCAAACAATAACATTTTACATGTGCAGTTTGGGCATGAAATTCATATCATTAACCTCTATTTTCACTTTAAATGAAAATATTACAAAATGCCCCCTTTTGTTAAGAGGGTGCCATCAGTCGAGACTCTACCAAGCTTAAAATGCCCTGACATTCAGCCATCACCCTGCCCTGCTTAGCACACTGGGGAAAACAATGAGGCATAAAAAGGGTATTTCCAAATGTTACACACACAGTATATTGGCTCTAATTAACTTGATTGCCAAGTATTTTGAGAAATACTGTGTTGCTTTAGCATTTTTACATTCTAAATTAAAAATGAACTGTAATACAATTAATCGGTTAGTACTAATGCAGTGCAAAACAAATATACTTTCAGATGATCTTCAAAAAATGTGTATAAGAAATTACATCAAGTATTGTGTCAAATACACATTCTTTATAATATATGACCTTTACTGTAAACCATACACTCATTTGCAGCTACTAAATTTTGTGATTTCCAGATGCAAAATCATTTCTTGGCCATAATATTTGTAATTTTTAAGAGAAAAAATTCAGCTTTTTTAACTTCACAAATAGATTTTCCTTGTGAGTTCTGTATCAATAAATAGCACACAAATTAAGGTAGGTTTACAATTTCATGGGTTAGTAAAAGTCATTACATACTACTTGAGTAGAAATCTGAAATTTTTAGAAATATGTTAAATTTAAAAGCATTACATTGAATGCTTTTCTTACCTGAAATTCAAATTCAGATGAATCCAAAATAAATTTCTTTTTCATCTGTCCTTTCGTTTTTTCTAGATAAACAAAATGAGTTATTATTGAGAAACTCCAATATACCAAACCTGAAATGAAAACAGATTGCAAAAAATTAAATGCAGAATGAATACAAACTGAAATGAAATACATACTCTGTGTGTGTGTATGTGTGTGTGTGTGCATATGTGTGTGTCTTTGTGTGTGTTTATGTATTGTTATGTACATTTAATTTGTATTGTTGGATAGTTTTTATTCTCCATTATTATGTGTTCACAACTGTATTTGGGACTTGACCTTGTCTAAAATCAAGTTCACTGTGTACCTGACAAAGGACACTGATGTCACTTTTATTTTGGTAAATAAATAATACATACTTAATATTTCCCTATGATTGTGGGTTAAATATTAGGATCATTATCAATAAAGGTACACATGCTTATTTGGTTCTGGGCCAAGGACATTGGTATTCCCCCATGAATAATTTGTTGTACCGGATGTTTCCCATTTTCATTATTATAATTTTAGTGACAGATTTATCTGTTTACAACTTAGAATTTACACCACCTCATCACAGGTCACTAAAGGCACATTCAGTGTTGGTTCTTATTTTGAACACCACTGAATTTTAATTCGAACTTTATTCATTAGGACTGGTGGACTATTTGGGATTTAATTTGCAATACTGTTTTTTATATAAATTTTCACTTTATATTCTTCGGAAATAGATGAATTTGTTGAATTTTACACACACAAAAAAAGAAGAAAAAAGTGGGAGGTCGTGGGTTTGATCCCCGGCCAAGTCATACCAAAGACTTACAGAAATGGTACTAACAGCTGCCTCACTAGGCGCTCAGCATTAACACATTAACCCCTAGCGACGAGTTAACATGGCACCTACTGCTGTAGTGTCATGGTCATGCATGATACACTAAAGTTGGTGGTATTATAGAAAGGTAGACAGATGTAGCTCTACAATGATACCTTATAATCTGGAATTTCTAGTTGCACTACAAAATACAGAGGGAAAAACCTCATTTTTTGGACCTGATATTTTTTCTACCCAAAATTTGCCCATGGTCGGAATATGATTTTGTGTCTGGATTTTAGACTTTTTGGTCTCAGATCGAAGGCAAACTGGTATGAACTGCAGACAGATGAACCTTTGCAAAAAGTAGGATAAGATGGGCATTTGGAAAAAAGAGTGGTCTCGATACAAAAATAAAGTCTCCGTTTAGCACAACAACAAAAAAGAACTCCAATGCACGAGCCAAATAGCCAGTGAAAAACGCTGTTTCTAATACAACTAGGCAGTATGTTATTGAAAGATCACCTGGGATTTGGTCTTTTTGGATCTATTCAGAAATAGCTTTCAAAATGTGTTTCCTACTTGAATTTCAGGAGAAACAACAGAAACTTCCAGGGGTTAATGTTAAGAGGTTAGTGTTAGGACTGGTTGGCCTGGTGTCAGGATAATGTGACTGGGTGGGACATCATGCTGCATGCCTGCGGCAAGATGCCTCAGTGCTAGACATCACTATAAACTGTCACACTGCAGACATCATAGCGATATGACTGAAACATTGTTAAAGCTACGTTAAAAATCCAAATCACACACACACATCACACAAAATTTAAGTATTTAGTCATTTTAAAAAGTTTGCAGTGGTAGAAGATAAAAGAAAACTCCAGCTCAACCTGTCAGAATGAGTGGACACTGTGTCAATTCATGCTGAGGGGTATTCAATTGGTGCTAGGTAGTTTCTTGAGTATCTTTAGAATTTAAATAATAAATATTTTCTTAGGTGACAATGGTTTTCTCTTAGAAAATTTTGCTTTGATTCACTAATTTTTTTTCTCTTATAAACTTGAGTGGAATTCTCTTTTAAAATTTCTTATTGTTGATATTCTTTAAGGGTTTAATCAATGCTTTGATACAAACCTGTTTTAAAGGTTTCGCATTATAAGAAGTAAGTGGATGGAATCTTTCCATGTGCTAATAGTAGTCAAAGTCATGATAAGAGTGGTGGGAATTACTTAAGAATGAATTATATTGCAGTTGTGTATTTTGATTTGTTTGATTGTGGCAGTTAACAACTTGCAGTACACTCTACCTGTGCTGACAGCAAGTGTAGCATACATAATTTAGTATCAGAATGTTTCCATAAATAAATGTATTTTTGAAACATCTATAAAGTATAAGAACCAGTAACTTCAGCTAGGACTGTTACAAACCAATCTATGTTTGGCTTTCATAAGTTCACACAGATGGCATCTGTTGCTGCGTGGCTGGTAGCCTTGTGCTTCCCTTTTCATTCAGAACAACATATGTTGCCAAGAATCTGCATACCAAAGATTCAAAGGACAAATGCTAGAAATAAATGTTTGTTGAGTAATTCATGATCACTGGCCTATAAAACATAGTGTACTATATTGACTTGTAGAGTATTGTATGTATTTGCTTAGAAGATGAGTCCAGCTACAATCTGCACAGACTCGGATCTGCTGGCGTATTATGCCATTATGTGCGGGCAGATCTGAGTCTGTGCAGTTTGTTATGAGTAATCAGATAAATAAACAGCATAGACCATAATCTGCATGCACATTATGCTATGGCAGATCAGGATCTTTGCAGTTTGCATTGACTTCTAAGCAAGTATATATGGTAAAGGTGTACAGATTTAACATTGCAAGAAAGCTAGTTTTTTTATCCTTATATTGCACCTGTAACTTTTTTTTATTATCTCAAAGCTTCCCCTCTAATAAATATTCCATGATCACAAATGATGCACAAGACTTTGGGTTGTAGCAATGAATAAAGCTTATCATAACATGCATTCTTGACATAATGGTTGGGACAGTGTTTCTCACATCAAATCATCTTTGGCAGAAAAAACATTAACCAGGTAGAATTCAATATCACTTGCGTCCATATTGTACAAATACTTGTTGATTCCTAGAGATGTTTGTATATCTACCAGTCTCTAATCAGATGCTTTTGAGAAGAGCGTCTTAACAGAGTTAAAGACTGTATTTATCTTGCAATCCAATTTTGAGGTATAATTTAATGTGCGTGAGCAATCCAATCATAGCCATATACATATATTTTTAAAAAATGTTTTATTTTATTTTTCCCATTAGGTCTACATGCTACATCCAGTTTTCTAAAAACACTACTGGGGCATAAAGTTAACCAACAAGCAATCACATATACTGCTTGATTTATCAATGTAGTCTGATGCTACTGCTTGAGGAGTAAAAACACTGTAAATTGGAGAAGAATACAGCGTGAGCTTTATCAGTTAATTCATGCTGTTCACTCCATGTATTCCATGTATTCAAAATATCTGTGTAAATATACTGTAAAAAAAAAATTAGGAATTGACATACCGGTTTTGTTCCTAGTGTATAGAATATGTCATGCATTCACCCTTGAGGTTAGAAAATGCACATATGATGGTTATATTTTTGTATGCAAATTTCAAGAATGGGGAAAATATTGTTACAGGTATGCCGAAACATTTTAGCCAATATACCATTGGGCCTGCCGCACATGCAGAGCCTAATCATTTCAGCCAGTATGCCATCAGGCCCACTGGAGCCTGCAGACCCTGTTCATTTCAGATAGTGTACTATCAGGCCCACTAGAGCTTGCAGACCGTAATCATTTCAGATATGTACATCAGGCCTACTGGAGCATGCAGACCCTGTTCATTTCAGATATTGTACTGTCAGGCCCATTTGAGCATGCAGACCCTAATCATTTCAAACAGTGTGCTGTCAGGCCCACTTGAGCATGCAGACTAATTATTTCAGTCAATATACCATCAGGCCCACTGGGGAATGCAGACCCTAATCATTTCAAACAGTATACTATCAGACCCACTGGAGCATGCAGACCCTAATCATTTCGGATAGTTGACTGTCAGGCCCATTAGAGCATACAGGCCCTAATCATTTCAGATAGTTGACTGTCAGGCCCACTAGAGCATGCAGACACTAATCATTTCAAACAGTGTATTATCAGGCCCAATGGAGTGTGCAGACCCTAATCATTAAAACAGTATACTCTCAGGCCCACTAGAGCATGCAGACACTAATCATTTCAAACAGTATACAATCAGGCCCACTAGAGCATACAGACACTAATCATTTCAAACAGTGTATTATCAGGCCCAATAGAGTGTACAGAGCCTAATCATTAAAACAGTATACTCTCAGGCCCACTAGAGCATGCAGACACTAATCATTTCAGATAATATACCTATTACAAGCGGCTAGAGCATTCAAAAACCTTAATCCTTTAAGCCAGTATACCATGGGACCACTGATATGTCCAAATCTTACATTTCAAATACCTTAAATAACCTTAGATACTTAAACTGGATGATTAAAAATGCAATCAATTTGGAGTTAAATTTTCAAGAAAAAATTGCTGCAATTGTTTATTCAGCACAGTTTTAAAAAAATGTCATCATTGGATTTGGTGCTCATTGATATTGGGATAGTTTCTCATTTATATTGGGTCTGGCACTGATTTAATTATTTGATTGGGGCCTGATTCTTTTGGCCGTTGATAAAACAATCTGCCCATTCTAAGAGTACAACTGGCACCCAACTATGTACAGCACAGACCCTTATCTGCTGTCACATAATGTAGTGGCAGATCAGTGTCAGCACTGTTTGCTTTAAATCATTATATACCCAGGTCTCCAGTCATATAATCTAGTTCACTTTAGATCCTTATATTTCCATTGAACCGTTGTATGATCTAATTTTTTATTCTTTTTTTTATTATCTCAGGGCCGTCTCATCTCTTTATGTGGGGACAATTCTCTCCACCTGTGGGAGATCAACAACACAGGAGATGGAAAATCAAAGTTGGAGGAGGTCAAGAGCTTTGCTATGGAGTCCAAGTAAGTCCCTCCCTGAATTTGTCAATATTTTGTTTTTCAGGGTTTGACGTGTAATGGTGGTTTTACCAACACAAATTTTGATGTATCACTGGTAAAATGTACATTTGCAGTTATAAAACAACTATGGATATTCTCAGATGCCCAATTTCAAGATTTAGCCTGAAAAATACATCACTTGCTCCTATTGCATTGCTTTCATTTTTCAGGACTTCAGTCCCAAGTCCAAGTTAAACATTTAGTCTGGATTCCAAGCTAAATATTTCCTTGAGTTGATAATTCAAGGCTTAGAATTGAAAGGAACATAGTCCCAGTTTGGTTCCTTTGTTATAGCTTACATACAGAATGCTTGGCATTCTTTCTTGGACTGTTGTTAGAGTACATGTGTGTAAAGTTGCTCATTGAGTTTATTTTCTTGTTGCTTTATGTCCTTTTGGCCATACATGTACCTTTGTGTTGATATTGTATATTTCTCCTCTCCTTGCATTATTTGAATATTTTTGTGTTCCTTTTTTTCTCCCTAATTTTGAAGGTTATTTTTTGGGGTGAAGTTTTGACTTTTGTTGTTTAATATGTAAGAGCAGGTATAAGAAGGAATCTCACCCTACCTAAGTGTTATGCACTGGCAGTGCACAGATGAATGGATGTCCTATTTGTCGCCTGTGGACAGATCAAACATGGGACTTGGCAGATAGTTGGTGTACGTATAGTGGGAAAAGAAAGGAAATACTTTCTCCTTTTCAGCACAGGATGATCCCCCCTTAGGGAAGTCAATTCATTGTCAGGGTTCCCATGCTCCCTGGAAATTAGGAAAAGTTGGGAGAAATGATTTTAAAAAATTCCCGACTGAAAAGTCCTTGAATTTTGGAAATATGTACTGATGAAAGTTGGGAAAAACCTGGGAATTTTCCGCCAGAGTCAGTTTTGTAATTGAGTCGTAACTGAACTGATCGGGAGTTAAATTTATGAGATTCTGACCAGATTATTTGGAGTTGGCAGAATGGATCATTTAGGTGCTTGCCAAAAACATTTATTGAGTCAATCCAAACACTCAGTGGATTATATTCGTTTAGTAAACTGGTTATTTCAAAGACAAATCTATATTGTCATCCTTTTTTACTTACAAGTTTGAAAACCAGTCTATCATCACTAAAAGCCAACATGATGGCAGCAAAGAGTAGCTGCTTACCGGATGGCCTTGCAAACATAACTGCTGTTACATCGAGTAATGCCTGCATGAAATAGATCTGAAAATTATTTATTTTTTCAGACATTGTGAGTTTTACATTGTTTTGTCTTTAACCCTTTACCTCATAGAGCATAGTGACAAAGTGCAGCTCACTATAAATAGAACACATGTTACCTGGTCGACCGCATACGCATAGCCTGCCTGTGAACTGTTAAGCAGTATAGTGTATGTTGTGTTTAACAGCAATTTTAACCATTTTACATTTTTGGTACACATTTATTATATGTGGAACAATTTAAGAGTGAAGTCCGATTGTTATGGTTGTGTAATTATTCATCATGGAAGAATCTGTTATGTGCTTTAAAATCTGGAGAGAACTCATTCACCGTCATGTCAGTGAGGCCGTGTGACCAACCTTAGCTGCCATTTCTCATGCTCGAAATTTACAAGTTTTTCATCTGTGTCTACATCACTAAGTCATCTAAATTTGATAATTTATAAAAACTAATTGCAGCCTACATCAATATCAGAGCCTTTACCTAGGTTATTGAATCTTTCATAGTTGTGATTCTAATCATGAAAACTTCGTAAGTACTGAATGAAATCCATGACCGCCATTTTGGAGAGTGGAGATTACGACCCAGTTACTTTAAATAGCAGATATCGACCAGTACATAAACAGTGACCACGTGATCTTACGTAATTGTCATTCGCAGAAATGAATGTAGTATCTAATAAGGGGTTTTCCCCGAAGGTGGCGCTACGAAAACTGGCTTAAAATGGCTGATGTTTACAGCCGACGTCTAAAGGCGCTTCCATGGGACTTTTGTAGAAGCATCAAAAGTCGCTTTGATGCGACTTTTGTATAGGCATCCAAAGACGGTTGTATGAGGTAAAGGGTTAATCTGCTGCAAGACGAGATGAAACTATGGCACTGATGAAATTTTACTTGGTATGCGCAATTTGCATATAGTACACATCACATGGATCATGCATGCACATTTACTCATTTTAAATTAAATATAAATTGTTTTTCTTATTAATCTAACACATCTTTTCTTTAACCAAAGTCTATACAATTCTGAGTTTTGAATGATCTACACTTTAAGTTTCATCAAGAAACTTCCTGAAGAAAATTATCGATCTCTGCGATCTTTTACAATGGTGGCCATGTTCTAAACTTGGGTCAAAATATGTTGAGTGGAATCATCACATTCAAGGGTAGTATGATTTTGTGTATCAATATGTGTAACTTTCCTTGTGACATTACAGTGTGTGACATTCAATCCATTATTAGCAGACATACGTTGATTTTACAAAAAATTCAGTCCTTGTTTATAAGATAGTATATAAGTTTTAAGGACTTCTTGCCAAATTTAAATCAACCCTTTTGTAAATGATTTTTGAAATCATGGGTTTTAACCAAATCGTCTTAATTGGTTTAGGTTGTTTGAAAAATCCAGTTTTGGGTTTTATTGGCACATATTAATTCAGTGTTTAAATTTTTCTATACAAGAGAAGATTCTAATACTTTCAATTTATTTTTTTTTCTTTCTTCATACTGTGATAGGAAATGTTTATTTTGTATAACATGCATATAGACTGTTATCTTGAATTAGAGCTGACTACTCTGATTTGTTTAGAATTAAATGTTTGAAAGGAAAGAAAACTAATTTATATTCATTATGTTGTTTCCTTGTACCAACATAATACAGGTCATCAAAGTAAAGTTAGAATTTTTATTATGGACACTGAAATGACCTTACATGCCCATTTACAAGAAAATACAGTAGTCAAACTTTTTCATGTGATACCTTTTCTGGTTTGGTGCATTATCATCTGTTCTGACTTAGATGTTTTGGCAATCTTGAGATAGAAATGTCTTTTATTTAAAAAAATGAATGTTTTATAAACTAAAATGTTCTTTAATTCATAAAATAAAATGTTCTTTAATTCCATTCATTAATGATCATATGTAAACCTTGAAAAAATTAATTTCTACTACTACTCTTGAATGTCTCGGTCTTCTTTAATGAAATAGTGCTACTTGAAGTATATTCTATTCTCACCTCACCAGGTTTCTTGAGTATGATTGTTAAATGTCTACGGTGGCAGTTATTCATTGGGGGTTGGGAGGAGTTTTTGTTTATGAGACAAGTATCAATGAATAGATGCCTCATATTTCACCAAATCTTTAAATGAAGTTAAAATTTGAAATTGTTCTTTGTCAGCACAGTGGCAGCAATATGTTGATGTATACATTAAAACTCTATGCAGTGGCAGATGTTACCAATGAATACTGTCACCTGGATGTCCACCATCGTACCACCTTAGCAAGTACAGTTGGTAAAATACTCATAATAACTAGATAATCCACGAAGCAGCTCATTGTTCAATTTTAGAAAGTCGCTTTATAAGCACTTGATTAGGGAGCTGACTCAGTGGCTAACATGCCAGATTAGCTTCGGAAATGGTGCGGGGTCAAATCCTATCATATGACCAGCCTGGGTCAGCTACCTTGGTGTGTCCTTGGGCAAGGCACTTCACTCCAGTTGCCTTTGGCACTAAATAAGCTACTTGTGTTGCTGTGCTGTAAAGCATCAAACCAAACCAAGGACTTGATCATGGCATTTGCTGTGAAAGTCCAGTAATAACATGATCAGACTAAACTTTATTAATGTTACAGATTTCATTTCACTCACAGCAAACTGATTGTGCGATTATCATGCATTCACACAGGAATGGAGGATTTGTTAAATTTAGCAGGAATTTGTATAATTGCTTGACTTTTAGGAAACACTAATTGTCATTGATTAGATTTGTAATTATTTATAGCCATGGTGGAAATGAAAGTTTTCCGTGCATTTTAGGTACACTTTTTCAAATTTGAAATGAAAAAATATACCTATCATAGATTAGATAGTGTTTATTTGTCCAGTTTTGTGAACATTTGTAGCAAATACACTCCATACCTTAATTTCAGTTACTCAAACGAAAACCTCTGAATCAAGATTTGAAGCCACCATTATAAAATTTGCCACACTCAGATATTCATAAAAGGTTATTGCTAATGCTCATGGCATCATTGTCATAGATTTGCATTTGTATTAATTATACAGGAACGGTTTGAATGCGAAATTTCAGATTGATTCACAGTATGACATGTCAGATACAAAAGCTTCTACACGGGTGCTCTTTTATATGAGATTTATGACACGAGTTGAATATTATATACCATGGGCTGCTTGTTGCGGGTGGAATATTGTATTATTCAACGAGTGTCTTAAATTTTGTGTTAGATGAGCCTGATTTTAAGGTTCTTTTCATTATATAACATTAAAGACTGATATTGGTATGTGTTGCCAGGTTTTAGGCACCATGCATGCCAGACAGTTTTTATGATAATGAGGTCATGATGCTATTAAATATGAGTCTTGTGTGATAAAAGACTTGAATGACTTGATGTAAGATGCTCTCGTCTTCTGTCCTAATAATGATTATAAGCCTGTATTCATTGTGTATGCATATTTTACTGTGAAATGATCTATTGTCCATTAGTTGAGGAAATCAGCTGGTGTTGCTTCATATTGTCATCTCTACGAAATTTGTTATTTTCTGTGGTTTTTCCTGAACATCTGTTGTCCAGTGAAAAATAATTGCTCATATTCAATACAGAGCAGCATGAAGGCATACATGCCAATCATTGTGCTTTTGGCATAATCATTGCACTTTTTTCCACCATATTTTGTTTTCTGCTAAACTATATGTAGGTCACATCTTTTTGCTAAATTAAAAGATAAAAAGTAAAGCAATAAAAAAATTGTATCATTTTTATTGTCATCTCTTTAATTCCACTCTAATGAATTTGAGAATATTCTTAAAAAAGGTGACTGATGTATACGAACAGCATAAAAGTTCTTTCCTTATTTGCAATTAATAGCAACTGTATATGACCCATTTCCAAGAAAATGGTCAAAAGTGAACATTTCCTAACATTAATTTTATTAATAAGATCTGAAGTTGGTGAAACAGTCTATATTTTTAAAGAAAATGGTGCCAGTGTTAAGTGAAACTCTTTACGGTGTGAGTTTTGGATGTTATATGATGGAAAATGTTAGAGCAGATAGATCTTTTCAAACTTCGAACATGTCAGATCAGAAAAAGGACAAAATCAACACTGTTTTACAAACTTTAACAGAAGAAGATGAGGGTTATCTAATACAGTAATTCTGCTTCACACCCATTCAGTGAAAGTTACACATGTAGAACAGTTGAATTGAATGCTGAATATAAATAATTTTTCAGTGTATTTTGTGTTTGTATTCTGGTTCTAATCCATATGGATTTTGCCCTTTGTGACAAGAATTTTGACCAGTTGCAGAGCCAGGTTAGTAGTAAAATTGTATCTTTTTAATAGGTGCTGTAATTCTGGCATGTAATTTATAGTTTTCACTTTTTATGCCCAAAGTATGTATTTTTGTCCACTTATAATAGCAATAATTACACTTATACCTCTTGGGGGCAATTTGGCATATTTGTGAAAGCCTAAAAAGAAAATAGAATGCTTATTGAATTAACCAGTTAGCAAACAGGTGTAATTTGGCCAATTTCAGGATGGTCCGTTGCACTATAATTTCTAGTCATTTTATTTGAATACAGCCATTTCTGGAAAATACAACCTAACGTGTAATAATACTTTATATGCTCACCATTATGTTATGATGTTTTCCATTCATTTGTCTGTAACTAGTTTCATTTCTAATTAGAAACATAAGTTCACCGCCATTTACAATTACTGGAGTGAAACAATATAGCTGTAACGTGTATCAATACATATGGTGATATATGATACAACATTTTGTTGATACAAATAGTGTCTTGAAACTTTTATCATCTTTACAAGGAATGTCATTGGTAGGATGGTGTCAGATGTGTCTGAACATTAATTGTGTTTCCAGGATTCTGAAGACACATGTAATAGAGATTGCAGACTGATCTAGACGAAACATTGTACTGACACTTTCCGTCTTTACTAAAATATTCTGAACAGACGATATGCTAGTCATTTGTGATACCAATTCAACATTTTCAGGCAGCTCTATTTGATCAGATGCATTATCAGTGTTGCTAAATTGCTGCACTGCAGGTGTGTCTTGACGTCATCGGTTATGTGAGCCCGAAATGAATCCATCACAAATAATGATCACCTTATGTTGGTGAATGGCAATAAATTTCCATCCATCACAGCACAAGTGTTTTGTCATCCACCCTTTCTCTTGTACTGGGATAAGCCACCCTTTTGGTGTCTTAAGATCACGAGTTCTCGTTCCACGGAAAACAATCTTAGGGGGTAATGCATCACCAGAACTTCAGACACCTTAATGGACAGTAATGTATCTCTTCTCTGTGCTAGTTGTACAAATGAGAACACTTTTTGCTCCTTCTTTGTCCACTCTTTTCCATGGCATAAGGTAAAGAGTACATCTGCTTAGCCACAACATGTAAAACATGTATCCTGTAAGGGCTGCAATCTGCAACATTCATTAGTCCAATCTCATGTAAATATCCTGGCCAAAAGAAGCTTGACATTCACATATGTTTGCAAAAGTCAAATTTAGTGATGACTAGGAACATTATATCCTGCTGTAGGAGTTGGAATTTCATTATTTTTACAGCATGCTGATGCAACTGGACAGACCAGATTGTATGTTTCCTTATAATTTATTTTCTTTCAGTTTGTTTCTATTGAATTTCTTTTTTCACTTGTCTGATTGACTAAGCTCCAATCAAAATTACTCTATATGTCCAAGACTTGAGCTAAAATGTACATCCAGGTAGTAATCTAGGTATCTTTATTCAGCTTAACACATTAACCCCTGAAAGTTTTTGCCATTTTTGCCTGAAAATCGAGTAGGAAACACATTTTGAAAGCTATTTCTGAATAGACTCGAAAACACCAAATCCCCAGTCATCTTTCAATAACATGCTGCCTAGTTGTGTTAGAAACATCATTTTTTGTTGGCTTTTTGACTCGTGCATGAGCAGAAGGGTAAATTTTTATATATAGATTTTTTTTTTGCTAAATGGAGCCATTATTTTCATATGGAGACCACTCTTTATTCCAAATGCTCATCTTATCCTACTTTTGCAAAGGCTCATCTGTCTGTTTGCAGTACATACCGGTTTGCCTTAGATCTGAGACCAAAAAGCCTAAAATCCAGACACAAAATGGGATTCCGACCACGGGCTAATTTTGCTTTAAAAAAAGTTGGGTCCAAAAAATGAGGTTTTTCTATCTGTATGTTGTAGTGCAACTAGATATTCCAGATTATTTGGTATCATTGTAGAGCTACATCTGTCTTCCTTTCTATAATACCATCCACTTTAGTGTATCAAGCATGACCATGACTCTACAGAGCTTGGCAGTAGGCTACTACCTCCTGCCCTGTTAAGTTGTCGCTAGGGGTTAATGTGTTAAGTAAAAAATTAATTTTTGTTCTAAAATTTAATTCCAATGTAACTTTACTAGTCTCTTATTTTCAGATCTGTACCTTAGCTTTCATCACAAAACAATAATTGTTGATCACGCTGGACATTTGCAGTGCATTAAACTGGGTTAGCAATAGGTATCAGGTGTATTCATAACCAGTGCATGGAATTCTGCACATTTTCCCAATATTTGGCACTTTTTTGTGATATCATAGCATGTGTCATTCAATCAGGTTTAAACTGGATCTCATTTCTTGGTTGACCTCGCATAAAATTGACCGTACTTTAACAGTGGTTTTGTTAACAGTATTTCCAATAATTATGGAAGAGATATTGATCAAGAATCAGTGAAATAAAGTGCATAATCACCATACATGTGTAATCAGATTCTAATAAAGATGTCTACAGATGAAATAGTACTGCAGACTTACATGATTTGTATGGCTCAGACTTTAGCCATGGGCAACCCGTCTAGTGTGAATGTTGAACCCTGCTTTGTACAAACTGTTCAAAACTAAAATGTGTTTTTTAATCTGAATGTATTCAAAAATTTCTCGAAGCATTGTAGTTGATTGGTTGGCATAAAATATGCAAATCTCCTTATCTAGAAATCTGATCATAATAGTCATAATTTATATCAGCAATAAAATTCAAAAATTGTTGGCCTACTCCAACCTCTTCAGTTGCAGTATTTCAGACTGATTTACCAACCCATGTTGTAGAACTACATAATTGACATTGAAAAAAGCATATATAGTTCACAAGTCTACTGTTCTTGATAATCGTGGTGTAATGGAATATGTTGACTTTGGCATGAAGACGTTTCATGTGATGGCAGGCCTGATTTTGTACTGTTCATTAAGTAGGTACATTTTTATTGATGGAGTCATCAGTTAAATTCCCAGTAAATTCTAAGATTCCATGAGTTGATATTGACCCATATAATCAATGATTGTGATTGAAACAGGGGGAGGCCTTACTGTAATCAACACATTATTGTTTTTCCACTCTTCATTTCTTGTGGCATGATCAAATCTTAATTAGACCCAAATAGCACAGCACTATCTTCCCACCTTTCTCCAGATGACTTCTTCCTGTTCATTGTTAAATATAGAATGAGTCTGTTGCTATAGTGTTTTTCTACCTTTTTGTGTTTATCGACTGTTGTTTAATTTCCATCAAGCTACATGTGTAATTTTCGTAATGAAGCAGTATCACTTTGATTATAGTACAGACTCTAATATGGGACAAGCCTAGCTGTTAACATATTCTGCCAGCATATCAGGGTGTAAATTAACGAATTTCCAGGGTGGACTCTGATTGGCCAGTGTAGAATGAGATCAGCAGATTGAGTTAATTTGCATGTGAATCAAGCACGCTCACATAACGGCTTAACAACTTGTTGATACACATGGAATATTAATATTTATTTCCAATACTCCATGTGCAGCTGAAGTTGTTAGCATCTTATCTATTCATCACGATACAATACATCAGATGTCAGACATTATAATTATACAGCTAAAAATAACAATACATTCCAAAGGCAAAATAGAAATGTCAGTTTAAAAAAAACTTAATTTTTCCTTATTTAAGACGAGCATTGAACAGTTTATGTTCAAAGACCTACCTATGTTCTCCCAGAGTCTAGTCAGGGTCTGTCCTAGGACATAAGGGATTTATGCTAATTTGTACAAAACAATCTTGCCAAGAAAAATCAACAAAATGATGAAAATTGTGCGTCATATTTTCAAGCCCTACCTTTATTTATCAAGAACCTCCCATAGTCTTCATTTTATTGTTTGAAGCACCTGGCTTAAAATTAAAGCCAGGCAGCAATATAACAATGTTATAGTGTTATAAAAGTGGAAGGCTTTTGAGCTGTCTGCCAGCAGCTGATGGGAAAGCTGTACATTCAGAAACTTTCACCCATTCTTTATGAATGGGTGGAGTGGTGGATTATCAACCTAAATTATACATCTACATCATAAGGTGGAACAGGTTATGTTATGGTGTCATCTGATACCAATTTCATTTCTGCACAATAGCTCATTCTTCACTATCTTTATTTACCAAATATTGTGGATGGCATGCATTTGGAATAAGGAAGAAGTCCAGCTGTTTTGGTATCAAAACGTTCCTGGTCATCGTGCTTAGCTGAAAGAAGAAAAATGGTTGCTGCTCAAGAACATTTGTTCTGTGTCAAAAAACTAAACAACACTTTGCGTATAGCTTTCATTTGAGGTAAGAGAAAGCCTGTTAATGAACGCTTGGTTTTCCATCATTGTGTCATTCTAAAAACATGGCAGGTCCATTCCCTATTTGGAAACTGATGCAATGACTATCCGCAAATTCTTTTATGATTATCAGGGTCAATATTGACCTCATTTGGGGTAAGAACAATAAGGTCTTCGTATGTTTTGTTTTTCCCAAGTAAAAATAGTACTAATCTGATATCCAACATGGCCATCTAGGCAGTCTTGAAAATCTTGTTACCACTACTTCTGAATGGATGGTCGTATCAACAAGGGGATTTCACTATAAGATTTCTTGTGATGTATAGTTGGTCCTAAATACGAATAGGGGAGGTTGCAGGTTGAAACTCGGCTGAGTCATACCAAAGACTTACAAAAAATGGTACTAACAGCTGCCATGCTTGGCGCTCAACATTAAGAGGCTAGTGTTAGGACTGGTCGACCTGGTCTCAGGATAATGTGACTGAGGGGACTTGATGCTGCATGTCTGCTGCATGATGCCCCAGTGCTAGACATCACTGTAAACTGCCACAATGCAGACATCGTAGTGATATGACTAAAAAGAGTTAAAAGTATGTTAAAAATCTAAAACACAAACACACACACAAAAATAAAAATGGTACTGATTGTATGTTCACTATGGCAATAACAATGGCCATCTTCAAATCAGTGTGGGGTTTTCACTAAGAGGCTTCTTATGTTGTCTGGTTGGTCCTAAAAATAAATTGTAAACTGATCCAACATCCAATATGGCCACCATGACAGCCATCTTAAATTTTTTTTAAATGTCTGCTTGAATAGATAGTCCTGCTGATATTAGGTCTTCACTAAAAGCCTTCTAATGATGTCCATCCAGTTGGTCTTAAGTGAAAGTGGTGCTGATCTGACATCCATTATTGCCACAACAGTAGCCATTTTGAAAATCTTTTATTGCTACTTCTCAATGGAAAGTCATATATAAAAAATATTATCTCCACTTCTTTCCAAAGGATGACTATAGCAACATGGGAATTTCACCAATAGACTTCATATAATAGCTAGTTGGTCCAAATGAATATGGTTCCAGTAATACATCTAATATAACTGCAACAGTGTTTGTCTGAAAACTCTTCCCAAAAACATGGGATTTTTACTAAAAGACTTCTAATAATGTTTACTTTGTTCTTAAGGAAAATGGTGCCTATCTGACATCCAATATGTGTACCACAGCAGCTGTTTTGAAAATCTTTTTTTTTTTAAAGAATATCAGAGATTGTTTCAACACTTGACAGTTAATAGGAAGAAATAATTATTTTGAATTCTTGGAAATCCTTTTCACATGGCAGAGCATCAATCACTTTGAAAGACTCTTCTTTTTATCCCCATTTTCTGTACACTTGCTATTTTGAAACCTTATAAAAAAATATTTAGATTGAAGAACATGATATTCCAGTAATATTGGATAATTTCTACCACTAAAATCATCAATGCCAGCTGAACTATCACCTCTTCACATTCTGTAGATTTGTTACTGTGAAGTGCCATTTTTTGATAACACCCCCAGGGAGGTGAAAACTGGGTGTTTTTATTTGGAGTGGTTTTAAATTCTGGACTCGTGTTTATATTTGAAAGATGCAAGATAATTTTGTTATCATTTGTAAGAGTTGTGGTCCCATGTTAACTTAAGACATATCAAAAGTCCTATGTAAGCAAATCACCAATTTTATCTGCAAAATTTATTTCAGTTTTGTTTTGAAACCCCATACAATCTTGTGAGACTGTTCGATCTGCCAACAAAAGGTTGTCTCAATGCAGGTTGTTTTTTGTTTTAGGTCATCGTATTATATTTCGATATGTGCATGAAAAATATTTGGTCATTCATGATTGATGGTCTTACAGAAGAGTGATTCTTTTAAGACATGCTGCTCTGTATCAGCAAGGTTATTGTTTGCTTCACATACTCTGTACCTTGTTGAATAGACCCATCAGCCATCAAGACTCCCCATCTTTAATGCCACCTCCTATCAGTCTAGTTTCATTGAAGCTGTCAAAATTTTAGGTAAATTATATTAAATGTGAACCTAGACTGCTTTGTTGTAAGTTCATAAATGTCAACGATCAGAGAGGTATAAGCGTAATCTTTACTAATATAAGTGGCAAAAAGCATAATCTGAGAATAAAAGAGTAATCTTTATATTATATGCCATAATTACAGAAAACTGAATGAAAAACATATTTATCTATGTTACTTACCTGGATCTGCATTTAGTTAAAATTCTTGTTACAAATCAGCTAAATCCAGACCCAAAAGAAAATGATAAATTATTTATACACAACATTCACTTTAACTAATCTGTATGTTTAACTTTCACTCAGTGGTTGTAAAGTAAAGTCCACAAATTCTGAATGCTCTATTACATCAGTGTCTAATTACGCTGTCAAAATTTGTAAAGCACTATTGATTTGTCCTTTTGCTGATGAAACATGTTCTTCAATTTAACAAAATCCCTCCTGGCATTTTTTAGTCATATAGCATCCATGAGTCACATTGATAAAGTCTGTTTCATGAAAGTTTTGGCACCATTTTCTTTTCAATCTAGACTTGTCTGCTGCCGATGTGCATATCAAACTCGAATGAATCTGTGACATGGTGTTTCAAATTCAAGAAACTTGTTTTCTTGAAAATGTGTTGTGTACAGTTACTATAAATAGACAACAAGGACACTTTGACATACATGGTTAAATGGTCGCACATCAGAAATATAAGATCAGTAGACGGAGTTCTACAGCGGATAAATTCACAGCAGCCAGTAGTCCTGTAAGATTATTCTGTGTCTCGCTCGCTTCTGATGCCACCAGATATAATCTTTGATCTGAACTTGGAAACACGTTTTTGTTTTTTTATACATGAACTAAATGGGTACCTTGTGGCTAATTTTATTACTTGGGTAATTATGAATGGGTGAATACCTGGGTACCCGTTGACAGCTTTGATTTTCATCACTGATATTGCATTGTCAATTTATTGATTTGTGAAAATACATTGTTGACATCATTCTTTGTCTTCTTTCAGTAAAGTGAAGACAATTTCAGCCTGCTGCCTCACCAAGAATGGGGAACACCTACTTTTGGGTACTGAGGGAGGGAACATCCACATACTGGAGGTCAGCAGCTTCACTTTGATGGACCAGATCATCTACCAGGATGTGGTCATGCAGAAGTAAGTAGTGTTCACTTCACAACGTTCTAGTCATAGTTTTGTAGAAACAAGATAATTCTTTCCTCCTTGTACCTGTCCTTAACTAAAACCAAATGCAATAATCGTCATTTCATGATCCTGTAAAGGTTTTCTCTGTGCTTATTGGACCGCTCTGGTGGCCTAGTGGTTAGAGTGTCTGCCTCGGATGCGGGAGGTCGTGGGTTCGATCCCCAGCTGAGTCATACCAAAGACTTACAAAAATGGTACTAGCAGCTGCCTTGTTTGGCACTCAGCATTAAAAGGTTAGTGTTAGGACAGATTGGCCTGGTGTCATGATAATGTGACTGGGTGGGACATCATGCATCACTATAAACCCCCTCATTCATTGACTGCTTTTTTAGCCTGAGTGTATTATCAACTCGTGTCTTTTTTCAGTTCTAAATATATCACTTTAAAGATAGTATATTCTTGATTTTGTTTCATTTAAATGATTATTATTTATGTCAGCAATTTTATCATTCTGCGAGACTTGCACAGAACTTCACAGATGAATCTTGGAAAAGTGAATGAAAATGCATATGTAGTCACAAACATATTATTAATGTGCATAGGAATATAGGTTGACTTTAGTCAAGTTCAGCAGGTTTATTTCATATTACATTCAGTAAAAGTAAGAAGTGATGGCTTATACCTTGATATCTGCAGGATTTTCATTAAGAACTGGCCAGTTAATGAATTGCCGGTTCAAACTGTTTCCTGGCCAGTTCAGATTGCAAGATATTTAAAATTCTTTGCAGTAAACTTAACTTGAAAATAATATATTGAAAGAAAAACGAGCCAAACTGAGCTTGAAACAATTTTTTAGATCTTGCATTTTATTTTTCTAAAAATAAAACACTTGTATTCCAGAAATCTAATTGAAATCTGACTAACTATCTATCAGCAATCATTGCTTTCCATTTCAGTAGAAACAGAAATTATCCATCAATATACACATTTTTTTTACTTATTTGCTAAAAATACCTGGTTTAATTCAGTGCTGTCAGTCTTATGTGATTTGATTGTGAATGCTTGATCGATTTGATGAAGAATTGATTGCAAGAAAAAAGAAAGAAGGTTAGCCATCAGTTAAGACTTTTTCTGACTGCTTTGGTGGCCTAAGTGTTTAGAGCATCTGCCTTGAATGTGGGAGGTCGTGGGTTCCAACCCCAGCTGAGTCATACCTAAGACTATAAAAATAGTAATAACAGCTGCCTCGCTTTTTGCTCTGCATTAAGAGGTTTGTGTTAGGACTGGTGGGTCTGATGTCTGGATAATGTGACTGGAAGGGACATGATACCACATGTCTACAGCATGATGCCCCCAGTACTAGACATCACTGTAAACTGCCATATTGCACATCATACCAGTATGACTCATATCATTAAAGCTACGTTAAAAATAAAAAAACATGCACACTCCAACCACTTATTCAAAAGACAGGTTTTGTAAGGTTATGTACAGTAGGCCTACTGCAATAGTCAGTTTAGCCATCATTTCAATCTCTTAAATGCATTTTAAAAAAAGGTTACCCCATCCATTTTATGTAAATTTGTAATTGGAAAGTATTCACTGAGAAATGGTAAAAAAAAGTATATTGATTTGGTTTTGAAATCCTGTATTTAAATTTAAAGCTTATGTATAATAAACTAACAGCACATCTCCACCATTGGAATGAAATGGCAATGAATAAATAAATAAATATGTACACCAACAGTTGTTTCTGGTGCTGTGTTTGAATATTTTATACCATTAACAGGAAATAATTAAGTCGGGAGAAAAAGGTGACTCTTTTCCTTAGTAATTTATAGCAAAAAGCCTCCCAAGTATGCTCAAATTGCAGGATTTTGTTTCTTTTTTTTAATTGCAATGGGGGAGGGATGGGGCATGGGATGCCCCCAGGACCCCTTAGCAACTTTGTGCCTTTGGATGTTGCCGAAGTTCAGTTCTTAAAATTTTTCTTAATGAAAACACCGTATCTGTAACCTGTTTTCTGTGGTAAGCAATTTTTTTATAGCTGTAGTGGAGGATTGTCAAGAAACTTGAACCATATTCACCAAAAGTCTATTTGAATCTAAATGAAAATATGGCCGCTTCAGTGGCCATCTTGACAGTCATGTTTTCACTATAAGCTGTCTTATAAAATCTGTTTGGTCCTTAATGAAAATGGTGTTAATCTGACATCCAATGTGGCCACCACAGTAGCCATCTTAAAAATCATGTCATGGCTAATTCTCCTGATCAAAAAGTGACATTGCCATGTTGTTTTTAAGACCAGACGTGTTGTGCTAATATGATTGCTCCTAACTCCAGATGCTGCCTCTTGGATATTCAGTATGTTCATCACAGTAGCCATTTTGAAAATCTTGTTGCTTCACATCCTGAAGATATTGTTTTACTAAGCAGCTTTTTATTATATCTAGTTGGTCCTAATGTACTGGCCATTCATAGTCCCATGTGACCACCATATTATTTATCTTGAAAATCTTGTTACTTTTGATTGAGTGGTCATGTCAGCATGGGTTTTTCATATATGCTAACCATTATGCTTTTGAAGTAATCATTACACTTTTTTCTTATGATGGCCTTGGTCTGACTAGAATATGACTGTCACAATGGTCATCTTGAAAATATATTTCTAGCTACTTTTCTTAGGTGGTTGTTTATATCAGTAATGTACTAATACCAGTAGGTCTTAAATGCAGATGGTGCCATTCTGGCATCCAATATAACCAACATGGCACCAATCTTGAAAATCTTGTCATTACTCCTCCTGAATGAATGAACATGGAGTTTCCACCAGAAGACTTCTTGTGATATCTTGTTTGTTGTAAATGAAAATAGTGCCAATCTAAAATCCAGTATGTCCATCACAGAAGCTAATTTAAAAATCATGATCTTGTTGAAAAATATCGGAGATGGTTTCAACACTATGCAGTTACATGGGAAGAAATGGTTTTATCTTGAGTTCCTTTTGTTTAGGTTACCAACAATTTTGCTAAACCAGACAAAGAAAGTTTTGAATATTTTCAATAGTTTCAATAAGTATTTTGTTTTTTTAAAAATATTTGTCTCAAAAGTTATGTAAAATGGTTGTTTTGAGTGACTTTTAAGCATTCTAAATTTTGACCTCAACATTGGTAGGGAGAGAAGTCACTTCATCCTTAAATTCTAAAACTTTCAATGAACCTTGTCTTTTTTATTGTATGAGAGAGTTTTTGACCATGGATGCACTTACATTTATGAAATACTCGAGGCTAGGGGGTTAGTGAGATCAAACAGTATTTAAAAGATTGTTATTATTTGTGTTTCCATTGTTCTGAATGAAGTACACAAGGGTAGGAGGTTAGGGACATCAAGCTGTACATAAAATATTGTTATTATTTGTGTTTCTATTGTTTGGATGAAGTACACAAGGGTAGGAGGTTAGGGACATCAAACTGTACTTAAAAGATTGTTATTATTTGTGTTTCTATTGTTTGGATGAAGTACACAAGGGTAGGTGGTTAGGGACATCAAACTGTACTTAAAAGATTGTTATTATTTGTGTTTCTATTGTTTGGATGAAGTACACAAGGGTAGAAGGTTAGGGACATCAAACTGTACTTAAAAGATTGTTATTATTTGTGTTTCTATTGTTTTGGATAAGTACACAATGGTAGGAGGTTAGGGACATCAAACTGTACTTAAAAGATTGTTATTATTTGTGTTTCTATTGTTTGGATGAAGTACACAATGGTAGGTGGTTAGGGACATCAAGCTTTACATAAAATATTGTTATTATTTGTGTTTCCAGTGTTCCAGATGACTTTAAAGTGAATCCTGGTGCTGTTGAGGCCATTGCAGTTCATCCTACAAATCCAGAAAAGGTATCAAAACTTTTTTTGATCTTTAATAATTTGTACAGATTAAAATTTCTGCGTTGTACATTTTTTTCAAAGTTGTATTCTGAAATTGTTTTCGTATATAAGTTAAGAAATTTTAGTGGTGTTAATTTGTCAACTTCCTAAATTTGTGCAAAGTTAAATTTGAACTTTTTTAGACTTTGACACGAATGTTGCAGAAAATGAAACTATGTGGAAATTTCCCTATATGTGGTATTCAGGAGGGCTTGAAAATAAAAATAAATTATTGGTCAGCCACACCTCATGTTTAAACAAATTAGCTGTACTAATTTTAGATGAGAAGAGCTTATGGAATGGTCTATTGTTTGTCATCCATTCATATTTGTAGTAGAAGCATGTTATCATTACTCTTTCTAAACTTGACATTCATCCCATGGTCTAGATGCCTCTTGTACCTAATAATTTTGAATGGATGTTCCATATAAACATAGGCTTTTCAGTAAAATAATTGTTTTTGATGTCAAGACTGCTTGGTGGCCTATTGGTTACAGCATCGTCCTTGGATGTGAGAGGTCACGTGTTCAACCCTGGCCAAGTCATACCAAAGACTTGTAAAAAATGTTACTTTCAGCTGCCTCACTAGGCACTCACCATTAAGAGGTTAGTGTTAGGACTGGTTGGCCTGGTGACAGGATAATATGACTGGGTCTGACATCATGCTACATGTATGCGGAATGATGCCCCAGTGCTTGAAATAACTATAAACTGCCACACTGCAGACATCTTAGCAATATGACTGAAAAATTATTAAAGCCATGTTAAAAATCCATATCACACACACACAGACACATGCAGGGGTCAAGCTAGACTTGAGTTTTGGACAGAACAGGGAGAGGTGAGAGCTCAACAGGGAGAAGTGGATGTGAAGCAAGTGTGTGTGTGTGTGTGTGTGTTATGCCCTCTATTTCCCAGTAATCATATTTGCATATTACATTGGATTTAAGCAGTAAATTTTTTTTCAGATAAAAAATTTTCTGAGTTATCATAAGACTCTATAAGAGAATAATAGAAACTACATTGTAATAAATTATAACTGACTAACCAGATTACATTATTGTAATTGAAAGTTGGTAAAAATGCTTAATCAACTATCCTTAATCAATTTTTTATTTTTTTATTTTCAATTTTTATGAACTTTCTAAAAGTTAACAATAATGACACTTTGAAAGATTTCTAAATGCATTTGAAACAAACCCTGTACCAGCCTGAAAACATTGTTAATATTACATTTTGTGAACAGATGGTCTTTTCAACAAAAGACGTTTTATAATGTCTAGTTGGTCTTAAATGAAAATGGTGCTGATTTGACTTCTAATATGGGTGCCACAATGACTATTTTCTTCCACCGAAGACTTATGATGCTTTGTTGTACCTGGGAAGTTAAACAAATGTCTGTTTAAAATATGGGCTACCTAGAAACCCAAAATGGCAGACTCCAAAAATGGTTCATGACACTTTTGTTCAGCAAATACTGGCTGATGATGACAATGATTTTTAAAATTTTGAAGTATCATCAGATTTTTGGATTTGGAAAAGTATTATTCTGGAAGTCTCACTGAGTGATTTTAAACCTGAAAATGATGTAGAATACAAGTCCTATGTACATGCTGAATAGACAAACAGAAGACATGCTGCTCCATCCCCTATTCAGTGTTATTTCAACATTAAATGTAGAAAAAGGCAGAATACCAAGCCCTAATTAAAGTACAGTCATTCAAAAGGAGAGTGCAATTTTGACTTCTTCTCACAAACAGTTTGGCCAAGAGGGGACTTCTGCAGCAACCCTATATTGCCTTGAAGAGTTGGGATAAATTAAATAAGAATCTAAAAAGAAATTAAAAAGTAAGATGTTTGTTGGGGCAAAATACCTCTCACTGAACCTGCAGACTGGCATTAATGGACTAAAAAAAACAACCTAGTAAAGCTTAAACATTATGGAAAAGATGAGAAATTTGGCATAGTAGCCAGTAAAGCAGTGATTAAAGAATGTGAAACTTTGCATGTTAGTGCAGTATCTTATTTTATAGCAGAGACATCCAGTAGACCATACCTGTGAGCTATGGAAAATTGTCCTTGACAACCATAAAGAACAATCTTCCAACTTTCTCAAGCATGCTAAGATGGCCCCTTAAGATAACAGACTGAGAACAATATTCATACACAGATAAGGAACAGATTAAGCTTAACAGACACTTCACAGACAGATGATGCTTAAACAACTCAAGGCAACATCTTTTAAGGATTTTAAATTTTAGCTCTTACATTGTGGAGCAGGAAGAAAGAGATGGATATTCAGGTGTTTGGTAAATATTGAACAATGCCATTTCCTCCTTTCCCCCTTGTTTTTCTATATTCTCCCCATATTTTTGTGACACAAGGAGCTCCTCCTCTTTAGATAACAATTGTGGCAGCATCGCTGAGAGTTTGATTCCACAGTGACTGAACAAAAAGGAGAAAAAGATTTTCATGCAGTTAAGAAATTGCTTGAAAACTGAAACTTTGCAGAGAGGAGTTAAAAAATTGTAGACTTGTGACTAATTGTTAGAGTATGGTCAGAGACACTGAAGAGGAGACTTCTAAAGTAAAGATGGTTATTTATAAAACAGGCTAATTTTATCTAATTTTATCATGAGCTTGGCCTGTTATGATCAAACTACTGGGGCATTTGTTCAAATAAAGGGTGCCATTTGCCCCCCCTCCCCCCAACACTTTTTTCTTATCAAACCTGACTGAAAGACTGCTGTTTCATCCATTTTCTGGTTGTCATTTTGTCACTACTTATAGCAAAGATTTGCCATGAAACTTTACACACACACACAGACTAGAGAGTCTTTAATGAAAATGGTACCACATCCGATATAGTCCTACACTGGCCTTCTTGAAAATCTTGTTATTGATGCACCTCATGAATGAATGGTCATATCAACATAGGGTTTAAACTTATGCTGTCTAGTTGGTCCTAAAGAAAAATTTTTTTAAAAACTTGTAGAGTGCATTTGATGTCTAGATTAAAGATGTCAAAATGTTAGAAAACTTCTGGTACCCGTCAATCCTAACAATTGGTTACCTGGGTACCCAATCAAAAGGAAAATAAATGTGCACAAACCTGAAATTAAGTCAACATTTAAAACAAATTCACAGTGTCCTGACCTATACATGTCACTACCCAATGTCATCTGATGCAAGTCAAAGAATTCATCCTCATTATCTGATAAAGTTCTGAAATCTTTCTTCGTTGCCTAGTAATCATCATGGTCTAATCATCATCTTTGGCCTCACTGTCATTATGTGGATGCTTATTTAGAGACTGTGCTTGAGCTTTGAAAGTAACACTTTAATTATACAGTTTGTGAAATTTATTCAAGGTTGCGGCTGAAAGCATTTCAGTTGTGCAGCAAGATCAAATAACCAGCCTCGGTTACTTGACACTGTACCACAATGGCGGCTCAGTCAAAGAGTTGTCATATGGGAAAATGAAGGATTCAGGTCAGTTTTTACTGGAACAGGCAGACCTCTGCTTGGCACCATAAAAGTACATGTATTTGTAGCTCAGTCCAACTTAACAGCAAAAGTCAGTGCTGCCTTTACAAGCACTGGCAGAAAACTTGTACACCACTCCATTGATAACTCGCATCCTGATAACTTGCGAACCTACTTATAATGCGAAGTCAGGCATTGATCCCATTTTTAAACCAGAAAATACCCCAAAATTGACCCCTATTTGTTGAATTTGAAGAAATTAGCAATCAAAATTGGTGACTGAAATTTTGATATATCACTCGTTTTGTCGTTGAAAACAGTAGATAGGGCCTGGAAATTTTAATCAGTATTATGAAATATCAACTTTTAATAAGAAATCATATAATTTGTTACATTTTCTTTTCAAATGACATTCTTAGCACACCGCAATTAATGTTATTCAGGGACATTTCAGTCAATGAAAATGTCATGCCTAGTGATGGCAGTACTTTAATAAATAAATACCAATTAAATAATTTTTTTTATCAATTGCAATTTGTGTTCTAGTTCTGTCGTTTAATTCCTTTTCAGTGTAATCATCATAAGTGTGATGTGTCCTCACATAATTAAATGTAAAATGTGTAAATCTACTGTAACAGCTATGTCTGTGAGCGTTTCTATTAAGTGCTCACTGTGTTTTGATATCGGACTAATGGAAGCATTTGTTGTATTGTTGCACTAAATAAAAAGTGGGCCTCCTGTTCTATTATCACGTTAATTGCGTCTTTTGAAACAAATAAAGGAGATGGAATTAAAAAAAGTTAAAATGCATATAAATCTACATGCTTAAGAACCGCAGCCCCGTCGTATGTTGGGTAACTCATTTCAGTTGATCAATCAAACACTCTTATAAATTTTACTGTGTACATACTCTAATTAAACTACCTTAAATTAACCTACTCTATAATAAATGTGATTAAAGACAGCAAGCCAACCATGCGAAATGAATACTTTGTAAAATAAAGAGCTTTGTTTCACAGATACGGAGCATTGTGGGGAAAACGAGTTTCAGAGAATTTCTGAATTCACATGTTGAGATATCCTCAAGGTTGATAAGAATTTTAACTATTACTTGCAAGGAAATCACGGCATCAGTATTTTACTAATTAAAAAATTTTAAACAATGATTTTCGACGTAGACGACTCTCATGAAATAAATGTTGCATGTTTTTGATAAAAAGGAATCTTGCTTGGTAGTGTATCAACAGTTAGTCTGTTTCCCTGCTTCGTGGACTCCTAGTTAATCAACAAAACAAAAAGCCATGACATAAGACACCATTGTTTTCGTGTACCATGTTTGGTTGTTGAAACCAATTGGAATCATGTTATTGATCTTTCAGATGTTCGATATTTTGAAAATAAAGGTAATTTATAGAGAAAAACAAACAAAAGAAAAAGCTCTTTATTGACAATTTTTCTTGACTCAATTATAAAATGAGGATTCAGCGCTTAAACAGCCCAGCCCCAACCCCCATTGCAACCCTACATTTTTCTGGATTTTAGCATTTTTTTTAGGTCCCTTAGTAACTTGCTCCCTCGCTTATAGTGTGGTCTGTTTTGGACCCTGATGTGTGCAAGTTATTGAGGGAGAGGTGTATGTGGTAAACAGGTACCCTATGGCTCATGTTATTACCAGGGTTATTATCAACGGGCGGTTACCCGAGTAACCTGATACCCATTGGCATCTTTAGTCTAGATGGTCCTAAATAAAAGTGGTGCCAACCTGACATCTAATGTGGCCACCATGGAATCCGTCTTGGAAATCTTATCACATTTTTGATGAATAGAAAGTCTTAACAGCATAGTGGTTTTTTTCCCTGAAGACCTATTATGTTGTCTGTTTGTTCAAAATGAAAATTGTGAAAATCTCTCTGCCAGTATGGCTGTCTTGGTGGCCATCCTGAAAATATTGATGTCATGACTCCAGGATTGATTGTTATATTGCTACCAAAAGACTTATTTTTGAATCTAGTTGATCCTAAATGAAACAGATACTGATCTTATAGCTAATATGACCAGTATTAGCGGCTGCTCAGTGCTGACACCACATGGTGTCGTCAAATTCCAACCTTTTGATAGGAAATGGACTCTGACCCTACACCTCAACATTAATGTCCAAATATCAAAAATGGGGTGGCAAGGGTCACAGGAAACTCGGACTAGACCAAACTTAGTGGATTGTTTCCACTTGGTTAAGGATTTGAAAACGGCTTAAAACTTATGGAATAAATGCAAGAACTTCAGAAATATGATTGTCGTAGTAAAATCCAGATAATGGCTTGTCTGATATGGATTCAGGTCATCATGTGAAATGGAAAGGAATTCCAAGAATTATATCAGTTTGTGAGATAGTAGCAAGCCATTGAGCTGCGTAGGGTTTGGAACTGTACAAGAGGTAAATAATGTCTATATATACTTTACAAACTTTTCAGTTGAACATAATGTTTACTGCCACTGCATATGTTTTTAGTATGGAACTATTTAATTGCATGTTTTCCAACTTTACAATAGCAGATCATTATATTATACTGGTCAAATTTACAGAACAAAATCAGTTGCCTTACTGAGATGGTCTTGTCAGAGCTTGGAAGAGACCTGTTGATTTTGGAGTTAAGGTCAAAGGTTATGGTCATTGTGGTGCAAACAAAAAATGGTTTTGCAGAACAACTTTGTTTCTGAGTTAAGGCTTGTGATGAAACATTATGGCTGGCCAGAACTTGGGATAATAAAGATGCCATTACAGTCTGGGGTGTAAGGGTCATGGGTCACAGTTTTGCAAAGTTCATGAGGCAGGTGTATAATGTGCTGTTATAAGTACTATTGTTTAAATACCTGTTCTGGCAGTTTTGCTCTTTTGGAAATGGGAACCAGTCCTAAATCCCATGGCATATTGATGTCATCTTGGAATTATCTAGGGTAATGGGTGGGTATGTTGCATTGTATTTGATAACACATAACTTCTGTTTATACTTAGTGACTTTTCATTTTGCTTTGATACATATATATATATATATATATATATATATATATATATTATATTATATTTGCAGTTCCTTATTGGGTACAACAGAGGTCTGATAGTATTGTGGGATAACACAAACAGTAATGCAGACCAAACTTATAATGCCACACAGGTAAGAGTGTATTTATTTGTAAACAAAACAAGACCAATGTAGATAAGTAGGCATGATGAAGAAAACTTTCAACTGAATATCTGATTGGTTTTTGAAGACTAGTTTTCCTCATTACCCCACCCCTTTTCCCAGTTAAAAAAGTGTTATGTGATGTGATAGCCTCTGTTAGTGTGTGATGTCATGTAAAATTATTTACACTGTTTTAGACAAAATTGGTGTATATATGTGTACAATGCCTAAACAAAATGCGTATATAATTTCATGCTTACCTCACCAAGTTGTAAGGCCAAGTGACATTATGGCATGGTCCTGCATTAGTTGTGTGTTGGCCATCATGCATTTGCATTTTCTCTTAAAAACCACTGATTTGGAGCATCCCTGTACAAAAAATTTCAGATCTTTACAGGTGATGCACATCTGTCATCAAATATGGGTCCCCTTTGCTAAAAATATTAAAAGTACTTTAAATGACTTCTCAGAACCACTGGACAGAATTTGATCAAATTGGGCAGAATGCATAATAAAATAAAGACCTTTCACATTTAAATATTCTCAGCATGTTTTTTAATGTTTTCTAATTTCATGGTGTTTGTTTTTGTAATCATATCATTATATGTTTTTTATCTTATAGGTGTTGTCTAATGTTGTAAAGTGCTTAGAGCTTCTAAAGATTAGGCGCTATACAAAGTCCTCATTATTATTATTATTATTATTTATGCAGATGATTCCAGTCTGCTCTAAAATACTTGCACAATTCATAAAAATGGGAAAGCTTTTGTTGCAGAAAAAGAGAAAAACCTGTATATGACTTCTGATAAACCACTTATAAAAATTTGCCCTAACATTGAAAGAAACTAGACTGAAATGGCCACTGTTACTAAAAATATAGAACCTTTAAATCATGTCTTAAAAACACAGAGTAGAGAATGCATACTAGCATGGCATGAAGAACTTTCAGACTTGTACAAATGATGCCAATCTGCCATCAAATATGGCCATTATTTATAAAAATGAAAAAACCCTTTAGGTGACTTCTTTTGAAAAGCTGATACACCAGATTTAACCACACAATAACAATACCTGCATCCCATGGGATCCACTTTACAGGTAATAGTACAGAAAGCTAGTCAAGTTTGTTATTCATCAAATAGTATCTTGTTTTTGTGCAAACCTATGGAATATTACAGTTAATACGAGACCACTCACCATCATATAACCTGTACTTCATAGTTAAATAACTTGGTGAACACTGTATTATAATGTGGATTCGACATGAAGCATCCTGGCATAGATGGCTTTCAAAACAAATGATGCTGGTGCACCTTTAAGTATGACTATCTTTACAATAAAAATATTTTTTTAAAATGTGAGTTTGCACTTTAAAGCAAGGGAACATCATATGACAGGGAGATCAAGCATCTTCAACAACATGGGTCACGTAGACCAAAGATGTTAAGTTCATGGGACATTTGTATTATAGTAATTTGCTATAATTATGAAACTAACTTTTTGTAAGAGTGCTGGCCACAAAAAATTACCTGAGGGCCTCATTTGAACCATGGGCCTTCATTTGGACCACTTTGACCTATGATGAAGACCTGAGAATCAAAGGTTATGCAGATTTCTCCATCTTGCAGAAAAATCTAAACATTTGAAAGATAGCAAACATTTTTAAAAAAAATTGTAGAATAGTGTTCATACATTTCAGTTTAGAATTATTAAAATTACCAAACAATATACCTTTGAAATTAAATTGAATAATATGTACTTTGAAGATCAAGAAAAACAGAAATATAACAAGTAACACTTCAAGTAGATAAAATGTATGCAGCCTTATATACTGTATATGTAAGACAAATTAGTCTTATTACCAACAACGGAATTAGCAGCTAGGAAAGACACTTTAAAACAAGTGTAGTCCAAACAAAAACCAGCCATTGTTTGTGCATCTCTGATACCTCAAAATGACTTTGTCATTAAAATATCTGAAATATTTGTTATTTTGATGTTACTTCATATATATTCATTATTTTATCACTTTTTTATATTAAATGCTATTGGTCACAAATTGTTTAGAATGTAGATTGTGTATTGATAGCTTTAAAAACTCTCACCACCACTACCTGCCTACAATAACCCAGTATGCTTTTCTGCTGAACCATTTGCAAATTATCATTATTAATCCAAATTGCTAGACCCACCAATCTTCCAGATTCCCATCCATTACAGAATGTCTTCAACAACAAAAAAACACCCAGCAATTTATCCTGATTTTTTAAATATTGTTACCAGATTACATTTCATTTCTTTCATAGTAACAGTACTGCTACATTACTTTCAGTGGAATATTTTCTATTTCTACCAATATTTTTAAGCAACTTTTGAGATTATCTGCTATATTATATATATATATATATATATATATATATATATATATATATATATATATATATATATATATATATATATTTTGATATATCCCAATAGAAAGTTATTGTATCTTGCTTGCCAGAATTTTTCCCTCATGTCATTCATATCAGGATTGGAACAGTAATTTTACTTTTCTTCCTGACCAGAAGTCATCTTGATCATACAAAAGCTTGGCAATGCTTGTTTAAGTGCACTGGAGCAGAATAAGTATTGGAATTTTTCAAAATATATACATCTTTCAAGCACTGATAATCAAATAGCACCTCCAGTTTCATAGCAAGGGATATATATCCATTCCTTATCCCTTTCAGCACTAAATAACTACAACAGAAAGACCACCATTCAACTTTATGCAACTTTCAAGATGTTTAATAAGTGTAGGCAACATTTTTTTAGCGACTTGTTTGTGAACATTTTATTTCTTGTGATAGGAATACATATATGGTATCATTGTAAAGAAGACTAATTCAGGTCTATGAAAATATGCTCATCAACAAGTTTAGTCTCACACAGGTGACATTACAGGTAAATCAAAAGGTAAGGTAAAGGTAAATTTCATGGTGTTCAATCAAAAATATGAAATGAAGCATTTATAGAGCAATATGTTGTCTGTTTTTGATCTGGTGTCATGTTGTTACAAATTATGCTTTGAATAAATGCAGTATTATGTCACATTTCAGGGAAAGCCACACGTGGGTAACAATATTTTTACAGGTGTTGAAAATTTAAATATACATGTTTTTTTGGCCTATATGAATAAAAACATGTGCTTTGACTGTGATTACACTAGATTAATTAATTGAACAAAAGTCCAGGACAGCTCTTTGGGCAGTTTGGCTAGCAAACCATTTACCTGTATCATCACTGAAATACAGGTAGCGTTTTACCTGGATAAAGTTGTCATATGCCAGAACTTCTCCAAAATTTGATCCAGCAAACCAGAATTTCTCTTTTTGACCAATGCAGTTAATACCATCAAAAATCATAACTTCCATCAATATATAAATGTTATAAAAAGCCTGTATTTCAGAAAACGTGACACAAGTACAAGCACCTTTGTGTTGATTTGGGTCATTCTCTCACTCATGGTGTGCATTAATATTTGAAAATCTTGTTACAGCTCACTATAACATGGCAGTTGGGATCCAAAACTGCCGACTGCATTATGTACCAAACAGTGGCATAGCAAAAATGATAGAAAAGTATGTGTACTTGTGGGGTTTGGGGGGGGGGGTAAACAAAATGCCAGTCAGATGTATAGTAATACTGTTTATGTAACTTAGTTGGGTTTTTTTTCACTGCATGTTATTTATAAATTGAATTATGTCTGATAAATATATTACAGTAAGTAAATAAAAACTACACCAAGCCTCAAGCTGATTTCTTTCAATCCATAGTGTCAGATATCATATTGTGACTATCATTAAATCGATGATGTAAACACCTCATTTTAATACATATACTTGCCAGTTATAATTTCATCTGAAAGTATCAGATACATATGATGATTAGCAACTGAGTGGCATCACATACATCTTCGCTAGCCAAGGTTCCATCATGATAACCCTACACCTTGGCATATCGAGCAGATATTTCTGTTCTTCGGGTGAATTTCATTGGATGTGGTGGCAAGCTACCATATCCAATCAGATTAAGTTCAAATTTGAACACTGTTCTGATATGATTGAGACACGGGCAGCACACGACTTGAATGGACTGATAAATAGCAATTTTTCACTGCCAGTCTGTGTTTGTACAAATACCTTTCACTCAAATTCACCTGTAATGGCTTCCATCTGGTATGTAGTCATACTTTCGATGTTAAAATTATAAAGTATCCTCTTTAGGTCATTTGCCTCCACCATTTTTGGCCGATGTACAATGTACCACTGTTACACGTTGTTGGTTAGTTGACATTACATACTGAGGGAGGCAACTCATGAAATCCAAAAGATGTTGCTAGGACAAAGCACTCAAATATCTGTTTGATGCACCAAGGTGTTGATGGGGTTTAATACGGTAGTTTTTGTAATTTTGATTATCGGGTCCATAGTGTTATTACTATATTATTTCCAGCATCACAATATAATGGGGACGAGTGGTATTTCCAAAAAAAAATAGTCACTGTAAAATATCTTAAAATTCAAGAGGTGTTCAAGATCCATCAAATACTCATGCTGGGCCTGTGCATTTTGGAAAATGTGTGAATATTGTGATCCAGTTAAGATTTAGTCTATTAACAACATTTAGGTGTGGTACACATTGGCAAGTTCGCTATTGTCAAAATCCATTCTTGTTGCAAATGTTTCCCGTCTTCTTCTTGTATATTTACGAGATCAGAATTGCCGTATTTTCAATTATTTACGCTCCAGACAATTCAGACTCGTCAGCCGACAAGTCTGCCATTTTGGATGTACTTCGTTGAATTAGAAGATTAACATATATAGATCTGAAAACACCCCTTTCTTGTTAACATCCTGTCTTTGAATGTATCAAAATAGTATGCAAATGAATGATAGTAAAAAAAAATACCCCTGATATTGACTAATCAGATGATTCATCATCCAAGCAAGACATGTATGTGAGACGGGTTGAATGGTTTGCAGAGTTGAGAGGAAGTTATTGTTCCTGGATTGCTTTGCCTGACTGCAGTGTTGAAATGGTTAATTAGATAAGTATTTTGGAATACATGTTTGGATAACTGACAGCACACACTTGTCCTTTAAATTGCCGGAGATTCATTTATGAAGGCTGTAAATTGTAGATGTTTTGTTCTAGCAGGAAATGCTAAGTTACTTTCCAGTGACTTTTACATCTAATTAGCTGTCATGGTTTTGGGGGATTTTTTTTTATAGCACTCGATTCCATACTTTTTTATGGTGAAGGGAATATATTTTTAAATTGTGTTCAGTACTCTAATAGGCTTGTGTCTGCTTGGTAAATGTGCTTCAGAAGATTGCTATCCTTTACAACAGGACACAATTTTTATTCTGTGTGAAGCTAAATGTGTCTTTTAATCACTTTTATGCTAGTATTTTAATGCAGACAAAATTTATATTGTGTTGGAATAAACGTGCTTGCTGCAGATTCTCAGTCTTATATTAAGGATTAATTATAAGACAGCTGTTTTTAGCTGCAAAGGTTATAGACCAGAAGAATTTACTGCATTGCCTCTTGTCCATTGTCTGATATCTGTCCATCCATTAGCAAAAGTTTTGTTATAACTACTTCTGTTAGAATACTCAGAGGAATGCCATGAAACTTTATGCGCACATTCATCCCAAGGTCTAGTTGGTCATAAATGAAAATGGTGCAGCTTAGATATCCCAGTATGGTCATCACAACAGCCATCTTGGAAATCTTACCACTAGTCCTCCTGGATGAATTTTCATTTCATCATAGGGTTTTTCACTGAAAGACTTCTTTTGAGGTTGGTCCTAAATGAAAATGGTGCTGAAAAATGTCCAGTTGGTACTCTTGAATGGAAAGTCTTATTGACATGAGGTTTCCATCAGAAGACTTCTTAAGGTGTTTAGTTGGTCCTTAATGATAATGCTGCTACTCAGACATCCATTATGGCTGCCACAGTGGCCGTATTGAAGTTCTTGGAATGGTAGGTCCTAAATGAAAATGGTGCCAGTCTAATGTCCAATATGGCGACCACAGCACCCATTTTAAAAAAAATCTTTTTATGGTTCTCAAGAGTTTATGGTGATATTGACATGGTCTTTTCACCAAAAGACTTATTATGATCTTTAGCTGGTCCTAAATGAAAATGGTACCCTGCAGACATCCAATATGGGTGCTTATGGTGATATTGACATAGTCTTTTCACCAAAAGACTTATTATGATCTTTAGCTGGTCCTAAATGAAAATGGTACCCTGCAGACATCCAATATGGGTGCTTATGGTGATATTGACATAGTCTTTTCACCAAAAAGACTTATTATGATCTTTAGCTGGTCCTAAATAAAAATGGTACCCTGCAGACATCCAATATGGGTGCCACAATGGACATATTGAAAATCTTGACATGAATTCTCCTGAATGGCTGGTTATATTAGCATAGCCTTGTTTTCTTCTGGAGGTTAATTTATCCTTAACGAAAATAATCCCAATCTTACATACAATATGGCTGCTATAGTCCAATTTGAAAGTCTTATCACACCAGAATATCGGCGATGTTTTAACACTCCATAGTTAAAAAGATTGAGTGATCACTGTTGTAATGTCAGCCTTTTGATGGTCTTAGTGCATTATAGAGAGAGACACGTGCCAAAGAGCACAGCAGAAATTATTTGCATGATGCAGGATCGTTGAGTAGAAACCAGTAGTCTTTATGTTTAAAAGAATGTCTCAAGAACTCATTTTGCAATAAAAATTCCCAAATCTAGAGATGGAGGTTCAGAAATGTTATTGTTCGTAATCATCCCTGCCTACTGGACATCAATCTTTAACACATTTCAGTGATGGCTACTTTTGCATGGTGTTTGCTAGTGTTTTAAGTTCATGATTTTGTCTTGACTCAAAAAAACATTCCAAAAATAAAATCACATGCTAAATAACTTTGTACCTCAAGAATATTGGCTCCTGGAATGCACGAAGAAAGTAAAGTGGGTTTTTTTCATTCGGTATCCCTCACAGCAACTGGAGTCTTTGTGTTGGCATAGAAATGGGGAAGAGTTTGTTAGTGCCCATGGTGATGGAAGTTACATTGTTTGGAGCAGATCAGATGCAAGCCATCCAAAAGAGCCAGCTTTGACACCATATGGTAAGTCTCACAAATATTTTATGACTACCATTTCATGGTGCAAACATTCTTTGGTAACTGGCCTTTCTCTTTCAGGTTTGGATATATTTTGTTGTATGTGATACCTACATAGAACAAATATTACTGTTACTTTCTTATTTAATTTATAACATAACATTTACAGTGATCTTTCCCCATTCCATTAAACTTTAATTTGTAAAATTTCAAGCTATAGAGATAGAGTCAGATATATTGAGACTTCTGTGTTTGTTATCTGTGTCAAGTTGGTAGATTACTACTTAAGCAGTGATGGGGATGTTTACAGAGAATATTATCTATGGGTATGAATCATGCAAGTAATGACTCGCTTGCAACAGGTAGAGTGGTTTATCTTGTTTTATCTGACAGCCTTGTCAGAGACAATAAAGTAATAGTCATGTTCTTTGTGTACAAAATAAATTGAATGTGGTATTGATGTTAGTTTAACGTCCCTGAGATTTAAATTTTCTTACGTTTGTGAACAGGTGTCTCATTATCAAAGCAGCCATTATTTGCATTATCTGTCTACAGTGTAACCTTGTTATAACAGTGGTTGGGGTCCACAAAATGTCTTTTTGTCTATAACCAACCAGGTTAGTTAGCTGAAGAAAATGATGCACACACCCAAAAAGTGGGGTGGGGTAATAAAAATGGGTACAAAACTGTTTCATTGGCACACAGACGCTTGTATAATATATAGCATCAATAGGTAGAGTATCCCGATTATGTAGTCACAGCCAGTCTTGTAGAGTGTGTGAGAATGAATCCATAATAATTCCATCAAAATATGCACACAGATGTATAATATTTTTTAATGTCACAGATCATTCATTGTCTGAATTCAGTGCCCCAAAAAATGTGGCAGATTTATGTAAGGAAGAATAAGCACATTTAAGGTTCCATATGTATACTCGTGGACATCTCAAGGTCAATAAACAGTGTCTTTATAAACTTTTAACTGCTAAAATTTCTCTACTGCAAATCAGAATACCTTTGGGTTGTTGTTTTGTTGTTGTTGACAAACCAATTGATTTCCAGCTCATTTCCATCCTTGAATAGATCTTGAGCTAATTGACCTTACTTGAGATGATATATCGCTCCGCCTACCAAATCACGGGACATGACACCCTGCTAACCTCCAACAAACATGTTGTATTTGGCAAAGAAATATTTTCAGCTTAAGTGATATGTTTATTGAAAATGATTTGTATTATTCTTAAAAATGTAAAATTTCAAAGTTACATAAATTATACTGTGGTAGACAATATTTTTATTTGTAGTTTCAAGTTTGTATAATAATAACCTAAGTGTTTTATATCAGTTAATAATAAAAATCAATTTAAAGCTGCTCGATAACTTACTCATGTACAAGGAAATTCGCTCCAAAAGATGCTAATATATTTAGCATATAATCGTACCCTTAATTATTTGATCTGGCTTATGTTCATGCTGCCTTGGAAGTAAATGAATTAAAAATTAATAACAAAATCGTAAATAATTACTATTTAGAGGTATACTGTTGTACATAATAATTTTAAAGTTCTACTATGTTCATCAGATGGAATTTTGATCAGTGATGTCTGTTAATGTAAACATGTAAATGCATGCCTAATATGTTGGACGATAATTATCTGAAACCGTTGTTTTTGTATTTTTTTACTATTACGTTTTTGTATCCCCACTCCTTCTTCAGCCCAGTGAGAAAGTAAAGAGTCTGAAAGATCGAAACGACACATCACTATTTTTGGGACAAGCCAACATTAAACTCTAAATTTTAAAACTTTAAAATAATGCAGTCTGGGGTTCAGTGCTTTCTATACAAGAAAAATAATAAACATCAAAGCCCAAAAGTTGGTGGATTCTCCACCCATATATTAGAAACTTTTATTTTTACATGTATTTTTCAATTACAGTTCTTTTTTACCCTTCAAGCCATCAGCGGGAAATGCTTTTCTACATAATTTTATGCAAACAAACGTTGTAATTTCCATCAAGTGTTTGCATATTCAGCTGATCGTACACGCGACCACATAAAAGTCTTTTATCCATCAAAGTTTTATCTTTGTTTCGGGAAAGGAATAAGTCTGATTCCTCTATTTAGATGACCTGGATTACAAGGCTCCCCACTGCCTTTTTTTCACTCTTATCGATCGAGAAATTAACAAATCGTTGCCAAAGTTGGACTTACTTATAATCAGTTCTTTATTGCCACAAGCAGCTTGTTGGAGGAAAATGGCAGACATAAGCAATGCTTGCAGGTGTCTAATTTACATTCGCTGATTGGTTACTTGATCAGCATGATTGACAAGTGGCGATAACTCATTTGTGCTTAAGACCAAACTTTAAACTCTTTAAAAGTAAAATGCTCTTCAGTTCTTTGTGCCATTATCCATTGTAAATACCCATTGATTAACACTTTGACATCCATTTTTTTAAAATGATCAGAGCAAGAATAATTGTTAATGAACAATGGGGTCATTTGTATAGAGAATGGATGACTTTATTCACTGGTAAACTGATTGTATAATGTTAGGATTCTATGGTCATAAACTAAGTCACAGAAAAAAGCAAAACCAACAAGTTGTGTAAAACTTAACAAATAATTTAATTATTAAAATTATAAATGAAAATGTGAGAATAACTTGCAGTATTATGAAGTGAATCCAAAATGATCCTGATAAAATTCTATGAAAGTCCAAAAGAATGAAAAGTTCCATATAAATGTCAAAACTTTAAATTTACTGGTCTGCCAAGAATCACAATGTTGTCAAAATGGCATTGTGCGGAACTCCTTTGAATAATTCAATCGTTCCAGAATAATATTATTGTCCGAATAATGAGCACTTTATATATCCACTGAACAGTCCAAACAAATGTTTCTCCTCTGGAATATTATCTAAGTACAACATGAAACACATCTGCAGACTTACGACTGAGCACAGGAATAAGACTGACTCTAAATTAGGATTGAATCTAATTGCTCAGTTCCCTCCTTATATACATCTTCTATTCTGACTATATTTCACAACATACCCTGTGTGACAGATCTTACTACTCCTTTTATTTCAAAATGCCTATTCATGTGACCTTGCCCAACCAATGGGAAATTACTTAATTCTTCTGGAACCTTTCAATTCCCACTAGCCGGTGAGAAATTAACCCAAAGTCCTCAACAAGTCTTATTATTAGTAATTGTCAACACATATGTTAGCATTTATTTATATATTCTGTGCAGTTTTACACTCTTAATATTTCTAAAACAGACGCTAGTCACAAAGGCAAAATCTAACAAAAGATAGTCTCTACAGTTTTACAACCATAAATAAAAATTACAAAAAAGTAGTTAAAATCCAGGAGTTTAAAAAATATAGTTATTCATAACTGTCGCGATTGTCTAACAACACTAAAAAGCCACGTGTACATGTTGGTGGATTTCGTTTTGTTTATTTCATTTATAAATCATTGCCCCATAATTAGAACAGCACTTTGCTGTGAGATTGACATTGTTGATTAGCAGTTATTTACATTAATTGATTGATAAATTAAGGTGAGAATCCTTTATCGACCACCTCATTGTTTGGTGCTTTGTTATGTATGCAGTTTAATGAGCAAGATTTTGTTTCAGCAACGATTGTGAGGTGACATCTTTCAAAAATAAACCAAGATCAGAGTGCAGTGATTAACTAATGACACATTCAAAATGAACATTCACAAATAGAAATGTTTAACAACTTTATTCATAATGGTCAGTCTCTTAGTTGACAAAGAAATTGTAGCAAACCATGCTCAAGTGCTACTCTGCAATAACTGATTCAAATTATATAATACTGAAAAAGTGAATATTTATTGCATAAATAAATAAATCCAAGATCTGTTGCCTGATTATCAGGAGCCTATCATGTCCAGGAGCCTTCTGTAATATAATATAAACTCCTCGTTCTCAGGTAACCAACTAACCATTCCCTTCAAGGATTTATTTCGAGCATTTGAGTTGACATTTTTTCTTCCCATGCTACTCAAGTTCAACACCATCTTACCAAAAGTAGGTCGCTATGGCTTAAATTTGAACATTTCAGTGTTTTGACCTAAGTTATGTGTTTATGTTAATTTCACGTGAAGTATTAGTCACTTAGGCATACAGATTGGTATGTCGATACATCTAGGTGATTACAGCACCATCTTTCCAAAAGTAGCCACAATGACACAAGTTTTACATTTCTGTGCTGAATTTTTTTGTGTTTGGGGTAACAGGGTTCCTATAGTCTTTGAAGGCCTTTGACAGTTTGGGAAAAACGAGGTAGCATTTTCAAGTTCTGGAAAGTTGGGAAAATCGAGCAGATTACCCTGAGCTTTTAAAAGTCTTTAAAAATTGAAATAAACCACAACATTTTAATTTCTTTCCATAATCACAAATAAAATTGTCCAAGGTTGTTAGATTTGAATGTAGTCAGGTTTTCCTGGTTTCTTTCTTTTGATGACCCATTCATTTTCAATGCCCCAGCAATAACAAGCAATCATTTGTTTGGCCATAGAAAGTTGCCTTTGGCGACAACTTCAATAACACATACACTCTTCATCAAAGCAAGGCGGCTACAATCTTCAGTAAAATAGGTCTTGGAAATCTATGTTTATGGTCTTTGAAAGTTTGGGAAAAGTCTTTGAATTTATCATTCAGAATTCTGTATGAACCCTTGGTAAGTTTCTTACACACATTTAACTGCATGGCCATATAATAGAGAGGTTTGCAAGGCATTCATTTTCGATTAACACATTTCTTGTTCCTTCACATTTTTTCAAACTGTCTTTATTTTGACGGAACATGCATACATACTGGTATGATTTTTCATATGCTTTCTTCTTGGCACGGAATACCATATATACTTGCTTATGTGTCCAACTGCAAAATGTACAGAAGCAGAGTCACACTGGCGGATCTGGGTCTCTGCAGTTTGTTTGGAGTAATCAGCAGAAAAAGCAACATGGACCTTGATTAGCAGGTGTAATATGCTTAGGCAGATCAAGATCTTTGTTGTTTGTGGTTAGACCTGACTTATAAGCAAGTATATACAGTATTTAATTTAACTGTAGCCTTTCAAAACATGGAAACATATATGATAGTGTTTGCATTAAGATATGGAATATTGATCTAGAAATTTATTTTAATCATTTTCATACAGGTTTGGGTAGTATTGTGCTTTTATTTGGTCAGGCATAGAGATACAAGCAGCAGAGGTACCAGTAAAAGAAAACCATACAATGTGATGTTGGCATATTGGGTTGTATATATACCTTGTATACTTGAGTATAAGTCGAATCAAACTGCTCACAACAAAGCTCCAGATCCATTTAGCAATAGCAGATTGGGGTTCTTGCAGTTGCACTTGTCTTATAAGCGAATATATACAGTAAAGCTTCAATTGTGTTTCTTCTTTCTTTCCTTGATTTTACCCTGGCATCTTTTTTATGATGAGAGTCTTCATATTTAAAGTTTTGTGGTTGTGAGGATGATATATGCCTCTTGACACCTCCTTGACTTGATTCTCAAAGAATCCAGACCTATGTCTTTTAGTTGCTTGAATGTTTTCATTCCTGTCATTGATTCCATATTGTCTTTCAGGACCATTCCCTTGCAAGGCTATTGGAAAGTTGGACTATTTGACCTCAAAAGTGTAAGTACACTGCATAACTATGCTGTAGGAAAACTAGACGATTTGACCTTAAAAGTGCAAGTTCACTGCAGCTCTGGTTGTATACATATATATGCAAAGATCATTTATCTCTTTTTTTTTATTGAACTGCTTGCTGAAGTTAGCTGTTTAAAAAAAAGTTTATATATGCCATCAACAGAAGGCTTTTTTTTTTGTCATGGCTGTGAATACCTTGTTTGTACTTTGTTGTAATGAAAAATAATTTCTAAAGATATGACATGGAATAAGACTCTTTCTAGTTTTTTGGCTTGGTGGAATTTCAGTTCCTCCATATCTATAGCAATGTGTCCATTTTCTTTTACCAAATATAGCTTGTGTTACTGATAATAGTAACAGACTTTATGGTCCTTAACTAAAGTTAGTAATAAAGCATAAATCCACCAGCCTTTTGGCTAAAGTTGATCTCTTAAGGGAGATAACTGAATGATAGGACCTGATATTGGCTGTCTGTGTTGATATTGTTCTACTGATGGCATTGAAACATTAGTACCAAAAATGGAAATCCCAAAAAATCCTCCATTTGTGTTTCAGATACTCATCAGTTATCAAGTAACATATAAAGAGAGAAAGTTTAAGAAAGTTAAAGGTTATTTAAAGTAATATGTTTGTCATTGTAAAAAAGGGCCATAAATAAAAATATCTTTTGCGTTGTTTTACTCATCAAGCCTTTAGTATTTGCAATTACAGCATGATTAACAGTATTGTGCTGCTGTCAGCAGTATGCTTTGCTAACAGATAGAAGGACAAATTTGTTTCACTTAACAGTGCTTTGTTTCACATGTGTATGAATCCAATGTCTAACAATGTTGTCATCATTTTATGATGTCTTGTTATGGTCATGGGTGAGTTGTTAGATTATTCTTAATTGAGCATTATGAAAATCTTAGAGACATTTATATTCCTCTTTTGATGCTTTATTAGTCTTGAATGTAAATGAGAATAATGTATCCATAAGTGTTAAAAGAAATGTGATCAACATTAATATTGATATTTGTGTTATTGCAGAGACAATTTTGTAATTTTTTCTGGAGGCATGCCGCGTGCCAGCTATGGAGACCGCCATACTGTCAGTATAATGCAGGGAAGTAATCATGTGGTGTTTGATCTGACCTCTAAAATTGTGGATTTTATCAGCATAACACGGGCCATGGAAAATGACACAGAAGATGAGAAAGCAGGTACAATTCTTTCTTGTTTGTCTGATTCCTGTTTATCCAGATGATCTGTTGATTCAAACTCTTTATTTCTCCTTCATACCTGCATCTTTAATATTAACCGTAAACTTGTTACTTGTGTTTATCAGATTTGATGTCAGTTAAAACCCAGTATCATCCCTTCCATTGGGGTGCCCAAAAAGGAGAGAGGCAGGCCCTCTCCCCCCAAAAGCACCCAAGGAAAGACAAGAGGCATCCTTGTTCACCAGACGAGTCAGCAACTAGGGACAGTCCCCATGCCACATGGGAGGAGCCGTGGGATGAGGCTTCTCATACCCACAGGTCTCCATTACAGCAAGGAGATTGGTCTTTTTTACAGATTGATATGGGGGTCGCAGTCCTTTCTCCTGCATTGGAAGAAGAATGACATCTTGTCAGTTATGGTGGACTCAGTTCGACTCTGAGCAGGCTGATGTTGTGCTTCTTCCTCACATGGTCTCCTTTCCCCTCCCACCCATCAGTTCAGGTATAGGAGGAAGAGGATGTCTGTTCCTTTGACAAGGCAGCAAACAAAGTTTACCATCTGCAGCCCTGGGACTTTAGACCCAAGTCCTCAGGCTTGGAAGACACAAAAATGCAATCATGCTTGACGAGTCTCCCAGGGACTGTCTCCTGACAAGACCTCTTATTACTCCCAAACTTGGAGCTGTAGACTCATGGTCACATGCCACCCTCTTTTTGGTGGCCTCCTCAAGTCTGTGTGAAGGAGAAATCAGTTGTCCCTCGCAGCATTTCAGCATCTGCTGGAGGCTGTAGCAAAGCCATCACAGTATGTGCTGTCAGTGTTTGTCCCACTGTGGAGCTACTTCAGGCCTTGCTAATATTATTAACAAAGTACATCTTCAGGTGCCTTTCAGGTAAATTGTACATCTTAATAGAGGCAAATCAGATTTAGATAAAAGATTTGATAGAAATCTCTTTTGGATATTGTTCCCAGATGGTAATTCTTGAAACAGTAGTAGAAATTTCTTTTAAAAGGAATCACTGTAATAATTCCTCAGATAAGGTTTTGAATGCTCCGTATAAATTCTCTAGTGACATACTAAGAAAGAAAGTTTTAAAAGATGTTGTGATAAGTATTTAGAACAGTATGTTTATGATCATAAGAAGTCAATAGCAATATGAAGCTAATTAAAAGTGTTCTTGATACAAAGTTGTCTGTTACGGCTTGCGGATATGATGGCACAGACAAGTATGAATGTATTTTTATCACAGATTGTGGATGTATTTAAAGAACTCCAATAAAATGCTGCTTTAGTAAGTTGTGTAAACAAAATGTTACTAATATATTGAAGCAGATAAAGTTTAAGTATATATCTTGACAGTATCAGAGACAAGATTGTTGATGATCTGTCCATTATTATCTTATCTTATTATCATCATATTTATCATTATTATCATGAAGGCAATGATTTTGGTACCTGTGAACTTGTTAATGCAAAAAATACAAGAAAATGTTTATTGTAATCAGACTTTGTATATTGGAGTTATTCATGAATGCCTGATGGTGTAAATACTAGATTAAAAGGAGGGAAGAAAAGGATTTGCATGAGCAGTAGAACGTTTAATTGTATCTTTATTATTTAACAGGATCAAATTGGATTTTAAAAAATGTATAGATTTCGGTATTATATAGTAAAATAAAACCTAGATCATTATGCCCTTTTCATAAATCCCAATGGAAGCATTATCACCCTTGTCCACTGTTAGGAGCATATTGAATTGAAAATGTGTCTAAAGGTGGAAAATCACTGCCCTGCAGTAGTGAGACACAAAGAACACATGGTAAAATATTACATGTTACTCTTGTATTATTGAGTATATCAAACTTGAAATGAACATCCAATTAGGTCTTTTTTTTTTCCTTGTGTTTATAAACTGTGTTTGTTGACAGTTTTGTTCTATAATATACAAGTTTATTTCCCCACCTCATCAAGTCATTGTATGATATAGGATATTTATTTATTTATTATTTTCAGAGATTTATTTCATATAATAGATATTCAGTTTTGTATAAACTTGATATTTGACTTTATTTTTTATTATGAAAATGATTACTTTGTTAGACTGTCATCGACATTCTGGTCCATATAAAATATTGCCTAGATGATGATCATTTATATTTTGTTTTCTTGAAGCAATCACTTTTCCTTTCAAACATTTGTTTCTTTAACCCGCCTTTATTCTACACTAGCTGATGTATATTTTACCTTTAAAGAATTGATTACAAACTGTCAGTTGCTCAGAGGAAACACCATTGATTATACTTGAATAGTCCCATATCCTCACTACTAGTAAGTTGAAAGCTGATGAAGGTTACATTGTGCAAATAATATATAGTAAATTATCTGATGTAATTATCAACCTTGAAAGGTTATTGCTGGTAATTTAATTTTGTTTTGATGATATATGTCACACACGAGTTGTTGGCAATGAGACAGGAATAAAGAGCACAACAATTAACAGTTGGAATGTATTTCTTTTTCTTTTTCTTTAGAGGCTTTCTGTGTAAGTAGAATCATTAAAACCCGATAAAAGAGCCACATGAACTCTTTGACTGTAATAGTCAACCGTTATCTGTAGTACACATACATGAAGCATGCACTTGAAGCCTCACTTTCATTTGTTGTGAAAATGGGATTAACTTTGTGACCTTTCATAAATATCTATGATTTTGAAACTCTTGTTTATTACTGAACATTGTATCATGGATAATTGTTGTTTTAGCATTTGTGCATTTTTAGGTAAAGTTTTTTGATCATGATATCACAATGCATGCTTACTTTACATGTCTACTTATTATTTTTATATTTTTTTAAGGTCATGAAAAGCTATGGATGTTCAGTATAGATAAAATGAGTTTATATATAGGTTAAAGCATATACAGGAATAATAAATATATGGTTTAATTACAGAATGCATGTTTCAGCAGATAATTCATATACGACATATCCTGTATTTACTTTAGAGTATGATGAACCACACAGCCTGATAATCTTAGTGGAGGAGGAGGTGGTTGTTGTGGACCTGGACTCTCCCAAGTGGCCACTCTTTAACTTGCCATACCTAAACAGCCTTCATTGCTCTGCAGTCACATGCTCACAGCACATCACAAATGTTCCTGATCAGCTTTGGCAGAAACTCTCTGACAGTGGAGAAGCACAAATGAAACACTTTTCAACTAGAGTAAGTTGTCAGATGGAGATTCATAAACATAAATTCATATGAGATACATGAGGGTTAGTTACATGTACATATATGTGAGAGGCAGATAAATATTTTACATTTTACCTTATTTATCCAATATTTTCTTTTGTAGTATTTGTGATATTAGTTAAGCTGATGACTTCTTTTTTCAACCTCGTTTGTTTCGTGTGCCATATAAAAACATTGCTGCCTTATTTGGAAATGTAAACAGATCATAGTAAATATGGTATGCATCGAATAACACATTGAAAAGTATCCGAATACGGCATAACAAGCTTTATTTGGAAAATTAATTATCACAAGAACCTAGTGTTGTATGTCATGGTGGACAAAGCACAGTTAGCATAAACATACCAACATAATTTACCTGATACAGGTATAATAACTTTTGTCATTAGCCAAATTTCCTGAAAAACTTAAATTTTACTTCAGATTTTAATTAAAGTCATCTTTTTGTCTTTGACAGTTGTTTTATTTGTTCCATTGTAAGGCATAGGATCAGGTTGTAGCCTTGACCACATTGAGGCTATGACATCATAGCTGTCTTTCTATATGCACCAATAGAACCAGAATGAATATCATATTTGGTATAATTTAATTGTCATTCTTTTCTATTATAGGAGTGGCCAGTCAATGGAGGCAAGGTGACTTCTACAAAATCAACCTCCAAGGATCTTATTCTCACTGGGTAAGCGTTATTGTGTATGGGTGCCCTAGGTGGTAGAGTGGTCTGAAGCACTTGCCTTAATGGATGACTCACATCTAACCTCTGTCTATGTGGGTGCAAGTCTCAGCTCAGTTCACATGAGTATGTGAGAAAACTTGCCACTATCTTCCTATGGGTTGGTAGTTTGTCTCAAGGTCTTCTTCCACGAGATATATTTGCTTAAAAATAACCATTCATTTACGAAATATTTTGGGTTGCTTGCACTTGGAGTAAGCAAAATGTTTATCATTTGTAGTGTCAAAAGGTCCAAGGTCATGGTTGCTGCCTTACAAAAGAAAATGGTTCTTCTCCCACCAAATATACTGAATGCCATGTATCATGTGCTGAAAAAAATCTTTATTTTGTATGATTAAGATTAAGGAGGATTGATCCTCAACAAAATTGCCAAATACGGAATGTGTGCATCTTGTGTGTCCAGCTGTGGATGTTGTGGATCCAAATTTTGCATTGCATTACCTAAATTCTTATCCTTCCTATGTTCGTTCAACTTGTAAATTTTAGCAAACAGCATAGACCCTGACCTGCCATTATGTGACAGCAGTTACAGTTTGTTTAGATACTGTTTGCATTAACCCTGGTCAACAAGTGCATTATAGAACAGCAGAGCAGGGTTATGCTGTCTGTATTGAACCTGATTTGCTATAACATTGTGACAGCAGAGTGGAGTTGCGCTGTTTGTAGAGACTGCTGTACACATTGACCCTGTTTTGCCATTATATTATGCAACCTCAGAGTTTACTCTGTATGAATCCTGGGTTACATTATATGACAGCAGAGTGGGATATTGTTCTGTTTGTATAGACTCTGATTTGCCATTACATTATGTGACAGGAGATGGATTCTTATAGGCCCTGGTCTGTCATTACATTATGTGACAGTCGAGGGGGGTTACTGTTTGTATAGACTCTGATTTGCCATTACATTATGTGAGAGGAGATGGGTTTGTATAGGCCCTGGTCTGTCATTACATTATGTGACAGGAGATGGGGATTACTGTTTGTATAGGCCCAGGTCTGTCATTACATTATGTGACAGTCGAGGGGGATTACTGTTTGTATAGACCCAGCTCTGTCATTACACTTTGTAACGGCAGAGTGGAATTAGGTTGTTTATATAGACCACTGTTTGCATTTACCCTGTTTTACCATTACAGTACAAGACAGAACATTGGTGCTATGCTGTTTGTATCAACCCTGGTCTGCCATTACATTATGCAACAGCTGAGTGGGGTTACTGTTTGTATAGACCCTGGTCTCTCATCACATTATGTGACAGCCAAGAAGGGTTACTGTTTGTATAGACCATGGTCTGTCATTACACTTTGTAATGGCAGAGTAGAATTAGGTTGTTTGTATGCAACGGCAGAGTGGAATTAGATTGTTTGTATAGACCACTGTTTGCATTTACCCTGGTCTGCCATTACAGTATGAGACAGAACAATGGGATTATGCTGTTTGTATAGACTTTGGTCTGACATTACATTATGTAACAGCAGAGTGGGTTTTACTGTTTGTGTAGACTGGTGTGCAATTACATTATGCAACAGCAGAGTGGGTTTACTGTTTGTTTAGACTGATCTGCAATTACATTATGCAACAGCAGAGTGGGCTTTATGTTTGTATAGACCCTGGTCTACCATTACATTGTATACAGCAGAGTGGGGTTACTGTTTGTATAGACCCTGGTCTGCCATTAAAGTATGTGACAGCAAAGTTTTTTTGTTGTTACTTGGATTGGCCCAGGTCTGTCATTACACTTTGTCATGGCATAGTGGGGATAGGTTGTTTGAACAGAGCACTGTTTGCATTGACGCTGGTCTGCCATTACAGTGCAAGACAGGTCAGTAGGGTTATGCTGTTTGTATGGTCACTGGTCTGCCATTACAATTTGTAACGTCAGAATGAAGTTTCACAGTGCACATAGACCCTGGTTTTCAATGACATTATGTGAAAGCATTGTTGGGTTATCCTGATCACATGGACCCAGGACTGTCATTACATTTTGTGATGGCAGCTGTGTATCAGCTGTGACGTGTTTGAATTTATGTGGCGGCAGTATATGGTTACATTTTTCACATAAACCCTGGTCTGCCGTTATCTTGTGTGATGGCAGATCAAAATCATGCTGTGTGCACAATTATGCAAACCATGATACTTTTAAATTTTTTTGGGAACGTGGGAAGAAGTTGTAATACTATGATGAAACCACTGGGTTGCATTTTACAGGCTATCATGATAATAATATTGAATAATAATGAGCAATAGGAACTTCATATTCCCACTATTTGTTTCCAAAAGTATATGCTTACATACTATTAAATCTTGAATACTCGAACTTAGATGGAAGTTTATTATGTCCACAGGCATGAGGATGGTTCAGTGCGATTCTGGGATGCCTCGGGAATGTCTCTACGTCTTTTGTTCAAGCTGAATACTTCCAGCATCTTCCAAGTGGATGTTCATTCACCTGATAGCAACAGTGGGGAAATGGAGGAAGAGTGGCCACCTTTCAAAAAGGTCAGTGGTTTAACCCTTTACCTCATAGAGCATAGTGACAAAGTGCAGCTCGCTATACATAGAACACAGGTTACCTAGTCGACCGCATATGCATAGCTTGCCTGTGAACTATTAAGCAATGTAGTGTATGTTACGTTTAACAGCAATTTTAACCATTTTACATTTTTGGTACACATCTATTACATGTGGAACAATTTAAGAGTAAAGTCCGATTGTTATAGCTGTGTAATTATTTATCACGGAAGAATTTGTTATGTGCTTTAAAATCTGGAGAGAATTCGTTCACTGTCATGTCAGTGAGGCCGTGTGACCAACTGTAGAACTGCCATTTCTCATACTCGAAATTTACAAGTTTTTCATCTGTGTCTACATCACTAAGTCATCTAAATTTGATAATTTATAAAAACTAATTGCAGCCTATATCAATATCAGAGCCTTTACATAGGTTATTGAATCTTTCATAGTTGTGATTCTAATCATGAAAACTTCGTAAGTACTGAATGAAATCCACGACCGCCATTTTGGAGAGTGGAGATTACGACCCAGTTACTTTAAATAGCAGATATCGACCAGTACATAAACAGTGACCACGTGATCTAACGTAATTGTCATTCACAGAAATGAATGTAGTATCTAAAAAGGGGTTTTCCCTGAAGGTGGCGCTACGAAAACCGGCTTAAAATGGCTGATGTTTACAGCAGACGTCAAAAGGCGCTTCTGTGGGACTTTTGTAGAAGCGTCAAAAGTCACTTCGATGCGACTTTTGTAGAGGCGTCCAAAGACGGTTGTATGAGGTAATGGGTTAAGTGTAAATCAGTTATAAACAGTGATGGTCTTTGCCTTTTGGCAGTTGCATGTAAGTCATATATTTTCCATGATATTTTCAAATAAATCTTTCTGAGGGTTAATTGTACCAGATAAAGTATATTAATATTATGCAAATATATATTAATAAACATTATGCAATATCTTGATAATGATTTTATTATCTTGTACAATGGATGTAGTTTGTGCCAGTATGTTTCAGACTTTTGACCATAATCTTGGGCTAAGAGATGTAGGGAGGGTTTTATATCAAATTTCAAATAACCCCATTGTTGTTTGTCTTGCATGTATGGGAATTAATAACTGTGATATATGACCCAAGTGTCAACGTATATCAGACTGGGGCATCTGGGTGATTCCACTAGGGACTTTCCCTAGCCATAAGTACTTCATCCCTGCATCAAACATCTGAACTGTTGAGATAACCAACCTATAACCATACATGCACTTGCTGGGCATGAAAAGACAAATTTATAGAATTGACTTGCCAATTACAGCACCAGTCAGAACATCATATATGATGCAGTGATGATGGTAATTTGCTTGTATAATCTGTGCACTGATTGTTGTTGGTTTGTTTCTCCCAAGTACTCAAGGTAATAGGTTGTCGCCAGTGTGTACAGGTGACCTCTTGTAATTTCTTTCTATCACACACTCAAGGTTGTAGGCATACATGCCAACCATTACGCTTTTGGCGTAATCATTACGTTTTTTCCCACCAAATTATGCTTAACTGTATTCAGATTACGTGTTTTCGGTATATCCCCCTCCAAAAAATTCATTTTTATTATCCTCCCATTAATCCCACAGACCGTATTCTAGAAAAGATGGTTCTATGTAACTGCGAGATAAGAATATGCTTGTCCAAAGACTTGCATGCACTTTCCTTACAGTATTATGTTCTATTTATAGCAGTTGCCCTTCTTCAAGAAACATGCTGTTTTCTACTTTCAACTTTTGACCTCGGTTTCTATTTATAGCAGCTGTATGTCTTAGGAGAGAACATACTGGTTTTCTAACTTTTAATCTTTGTTCGCAGATTCTTTGTTCTAATTTAGAACAGAAACAGTCTGTAGGTATTTGATGCTAAAAGTCGTCAGATTTATTTTAGTTGATGCATGTTAGAGCAGAAATATTTTTCAAATAATGTCAGTTATGATGCCCCAGTGCTAGACATCACTATAAACTGCCACAGTGCAGACATGGTAGCAATATGACTGAATTTTTTGTAAAGCTACATTAAAAATCCAAATCACACACACACACACACACACACACATGATAGTATGTTGTTGCCATTATGGATAGGATGGCTGTACCAAGCTTTTTTTGTGTGGTTCTGAAATGCATCCAGTTATCATGAGCGCATAAAACAAGGTTTTATGTTCAGAACATGGGTTCGGGGGCCCTGAGTGGTCTAAAGCGCTCTCCATTACGGATCACTGCCATCTCACTGCTGTCTGCGTGGGTTCGAGTCTAGGATTTGGCCAATGTTGGTATGTGAGAAAGCTTGCCAGTAGCTTCTCGTGGGTCGGTGGTTCTTCCCGGGGTTTTCCCTGATTCTTCCTCCACCATTAATACTGGCTGCCATGTATAGCCTATCATGTGCTGAAAAATGGCGTTAAATCCCACAACAACAACAACAAAACATGGGTTCTCATTTCATTACAGCTGTTTGTAGAATGTGTAGCTTTCCTGCATTAACATAATGCTGATCCAGCCTCCACTATGGCTGCCATGATGGTTATCTAGAAAACCTTTTTTTTTTTACGGTTACTTTTGGTTGTATTGATATGTTTTATGATTTTGAGACAGACACAAATGTAAAAAACTACTTGAATGATATCATCACTAAGTCAAATTCAAAAAGTCTTTTTTTTTTCAAGCTAGAATTTAACTGTCTGCCATATAGTCATGATAAAATATTGAGGTCCAAGGTCTGTGATCGCTAGGTTAAGTATTTAGTGTTTTATTAGCTATCCACCTTTTTGCATTGTGGAAGGGTAATTCTCGATTTGGATCTTCATTTGCAATAACTGGTCACAACTTTACATCAAAGATGCTGATATACGTCCCATAGTCAGCTTTGCTCTGATATACTCATCAGGGTCAATTTTGTCATCCACTCATTTCTGAAGATCTAGTTTTGATAGGATTTTGATCAAAGTTGGGCTTATATTGTCAAGATCTGGTATCTGATTGACTGCCTGTTATCTCCAGTTTTATTAAAACTTGTGAAATAGTTTGTCATCAAGCTCTTGGATGACAATAGGCAAGAGACTTCGCATTTTAAGTACGTCTAATCTTGTGGTTATTTTGTTGGAAAAGGTAAAATTAACATGAGGTAATGTTAGGGGGATGGTTTGCTAGGCTGATGTTCTTGAAATCTATAAACGTCTTCAGTAAAATGGTTTACTGTAGTTATACAGACCTGCCAACTCTAACAATTTTGCAGTAAGTCTTAAAATTACCCTTAAAATACAGACTTTATGGCATACTAGCAAAAACTAGAAAAAATTATCATTGTCGAAAGTCCAGATAATTGTTTCATCCGTGTTTTATTTGGCTCCAGGTTTCATCTTTGAATTAGTTAAATTAGTCAGGGAACCAGACTAACTTTACAAAAGCATGCCAGACACTTTAAATTGAACCTATTTGTTCATGCGAAGCATCTGCATGATCAAACTGTTGATTATCGAACTGTTAAAAATGGCATGCAGAAAGTAATACATGTTTAAGGGGAAAATAAGCTTATAGAAAAGTGTTACTAATCAACACAGAAGAAGAAAAAGGAGTTTCCAGATTTTTGTGAATAAAAGCTGGAAAGGAAACAATTACAAATATTGGATACGTGAAATGGAAAAGAATTTCCAAGAATTATGTCAAGTTGAGAGATAGCAACAGGCCTTTAAGCTGCATAGTGTTTGGAACTAGAGTTTGTGCAACTGTACTAGTGGTAAATAAAGTCCATGCATACTTTACAAACTTTTCAGTTCAACATAATGTTTATCGTCGATGCGTCAAACTTTTAATTATTAATTATGTTTTCCAGCTTTACAGTAGCAGTTATTGATATTTTGTTACACCTTAATGAAAACTGGTCAGTCTTACAGAAATGAAATCAACTGCCTTACTGAGACAGACTCGTCAGGGTTGGCAGGTCTGGTTATGTAAGCACATGAGCAACATCAGGTAACTTTGTGTCTCTTGGTAATTGTTGCAGTTTTTTTTTTAAGCTTTGCCAAAATACTATCAATCTTCGTAGGATGAATATATTGAAAGCAATTGTCTGCAGCTCACATCTTATGATAAATAAATAACATGAGTAGAATCCAATGCTTTTTGCTGCACTGGTTATAGACCAGAAGTGATTATGGGACGGTTGTCCATTGTTTGTCCTTTTGTTGGCATAAATGTGTTAGCAATACTCATTCTAAACTGCATGGTCTGGTTGGTCCTAGATGAAAATGGTGCTGCTCACACTTCCAGTATGGCCACCACAACTGCAAGCTTGAAAAATTTGTTATTGCTACTAGTCTTCAATGGATGGTCATATCTACATGGGGTTTTTACCAAAAGACTTCTTATGATATCAAGTTTGTCTTTAATGAATATGGTGCCAATCTGACATCTAGTGTGTCAACAATGGCAGTTATAAAAATTTTATTCTTGCTACCCATCCCAAATAGATGGCCATATCAGCGTGGGTTTTTCCCTATTCCTGTGATGTCAAATTGGTTATAAATGAAATGGTGTTGATCTGACATCCAGTGTGGCTGCCATAGCAGCCATCTTAAAAATCATGTTATTGCTACTACAGGAGAATGGATGGTCATATCAGCATGGGGTTTTCAGAGACCATTTTGAAAATCTTGTTTTTGCTATCCCTCTTGAATGGACGGTCATAAGAACATAGAGTTTTCACTAAAAGACATAATGTCTAGTTGGTCCTAAGTGAAAATGATGTAAATCTGACATCCAATATGGCTGACACAGTGGCCATCTTGAAACTCTTGTTATCACTACTCCTACATTAATGGTCATATCAAGATGGCATTTTCACTAAAAACTTCTTATGATGTATAGTTGGGCCTAAATAAAAATGATGCCGATTTGAGTCTAATGTGGCCATCTATGCAGCCATCTTGAAAATCTTCTGATTTCAACTTCTACTGAACAGAAAGACTTCTTGTGATGTCCAGTTGGTCATTAATGAGCATGTTGCTGTTCTGACATCCCATATGGTCACAACACAGTGGTCATCTTGAAAATCTTGTCCAGTTTTCAAGACTCCAGTTTTTTGTTAGTCCAAAATCTTAATGGTGACAGATGTATAACCGATATGGCTGCCATGACAGGTGTTGTGAAAATCTTGTTGTTACTACTCTTTCTGAATAGACAGTCATTATGACATGAGGTTTTCACCACAAGAATTTTAATGATGTCTGCTTTGTCCTAAATGAAAATGGTGCCAAGCTAACATTCATTATGTCCACCACAGCAGTTAATTTGAAAATCTTGTTATAGGTGAAGAATATCAGAGATAGTTTCAGCAGTTAAAAGGAAGAAATTGCATTATCTTGAATTCCTGAAAATTCTTTTTGCCCAGCATCAGTTCCTTCAAGGGACTCTTATTAATTGATATAATCTTGTGTTGATTTTATTTGAATTAATATAATTTTGTGTTGATTTTATTTGGCAGGTTGGCAACTTTGATCCATATAGTGATGATCCCCGCTTAGCAATTCAGAAGATTTCACTGTGTCCACTCAGTGAGACCCTTGTTGTCGCTGGAACAGCTGGTCAGACTATTATCCTCCAGATGGAGCGGGAAGAGCGAGAACTTGAGGTGCCAACAGTCACTGTCAACATTGTCGAGGACAAGGACAGTTTTGTATGGAAAGGCCATGAGGCAATTGTTCCCCGGACAGGGACTATTAAATTTGCAGCAGGTTTCCAGCCAACATGTGTCATGCAACTGTACCCTCCTGCTGCCTGCACAGCTCTTGCTATCCACTCAGAATGGCAGCTGTAAGTATTACAGTAGCCCCTCTTTTATAAGGCCACACCTGGCTTTTCTAGAAGGGGAATCACGCATATGAGTAATAATTACATATAGTGCATGTAAGGCATAGCTAATTTTGAAATATTTACATTTTCAGTTAACAAGTGCAGGAATGTTATGGAAATTGTCATAATAAAACATGTTATATTTAAAATAATTATGAATAATCCTATGTTGTAGTCTAAAATCATTTTGTAAGTAAAGTCAGGGCATCTGGCTATAACTATCACTGTCCATCAATTCCATTTCTGTCGTTGAATTTATTAGTAATGATCCAAGGACTGTCCTTTATTTGTTTTAAACAAATTTGCTTTCACTGTTCCTTCTCAACATTTTGAATTCTTTAGCAACAATTTATTTCCCAATTGGCAATTTGTAGTTTTTACACAAAATGATCAGTACTATAAAGCAAGTGATGCTTGTCACATGATTGAATAGTGTTAGTTTGGTATCCTTTCAAGTGCAGTTTGCAGTCTGTGAGAGAAGCCACAATAACTAAATATGCCACTTTCTGGCAACCCGACATCACACTAACTTGAGCCAGATAATACTTTGCTTCTCAGTGGTAAGCTTTTGCCATGTTGATCATTATTGGTGGTAAAACTAACCAGTGAATATCAAGAGTGCAGAAACCTAAGGAACACACAGCAGTAAGGTTAATTGGATTATTTACCTCATTATGTGGATGTGTTGCAATGGTTATTTACTACTGGACTGGCTACTGGCATGCTACACCACATGCTACTGACCATATATATATATATATATATATATATATATATATATATATATATATATATATATATATATATATATATATATCACATTTATTCATTCATTCATTTATTAGGGTGGGTGCTGGCACAGCTCATGGGTTTGCTTTATTTGACTACCAACAGAAGAAAGCTGTTACCACTAGATGTACACTCAATCCACATGGTAAGTACATCCTTACATACCTCTCCATGCTTAACAGAAGAGTGGCTTTGTAAGTTCTGTCGAGACACCTGGAGCTCTTTCATTTAAATTCTAAAATAATACTGTTACACAAAACTAATAATGGTTGCAACAAAAATTATGTTAATAAACGTTATCTACCTTTTTGTCTGAGAATCTGAAATAGTCCATCACGATCAGATTTGTTGCTGTTGTTCATGTGATTGTCTTTTTGTAGTTACATCATTACTGTTATTTACCTGACATACCTGATGCAGTTTGACGTACTTTATGCAGTTTGACATGCCTGATACAGTTTGACATGCCTGATATAGTTTGACATGCCTGGTGTAGTTTGACATGCCTGATATAGTTTGACATGCCTGATATAGTTTGAGATACCTTATGCAGGTGGACATACCTGATACAGTTTGACATACCTGATGCAGTTTGACATACCTGATAGTTTGACATACCTGATGCAGTTTGACATGCCTTTTGCAGTTTGACATGCCTGATGTAGTTTGACATCCCTAATGCAGCTTGACCTGCCTTATGCAGTTCAACATACCTTCCACAGTTTTGTCAAGATATTTCACTTCTTCATTACTTTTGATAGGTATCTGAGATCAGTGCAGGATGTTTCTTTCAGCTTGCCAATTAATTTCATAACATTTTTATTTCCCAGTTGTAGCATTTTTTAATCCTTACTCAGTATACACATCATGGATTACTGATTTTCCACTCAGTCTGGTGGACAAAGGGGCAAGGGATTAAGTGCCCACTATGAGTAGTGGATGTCTACTAAGTCTAGTGGAAGTTCATCAGATTTTATTGCAGTTGTATCACTTTTATTTTGTTGAATTCACTCTCAGAGTTGACACACTAAACCAACAGATGGGAGAAAACCAGATTTTATTGAAGCTGTCAGTTTCATACCTTAAACCTATTTTGTGGTAACATTTTTATGGTATTTCTAAGTGACCTCGCTAGGGATACATAAAAATGAATATGCATAACATAGAGGGAAAAAATGACGTTTTAAATTTCTTGGTTATCTTTAACACCTATGTCTATGACATCATACAACAGAAAAATTTCCTTGCCACAACATACATCCCTATTTGATTACATGTACTGTTAGCATATAAAGATGGAGAAATTTACATTACACTCTGTACCCAGTAGTAACTTCTATGTTTTTTCATATTATTAAATTTAATAAACAATTTACTGGTTTAATTTGTTATTGTTTCCCTTTATTACCATACTATTTCCAAGACCCACTTTGTAGAAATTATCAAAAGCAGTAAGACAAATTGTGCTTGAAAAGAGATTGTAAACTAACATTGTACTATTTATACCATATATGTAAGAACAGGAAAACTGGAACATTATGATGTATATGTCCTAATTCTTTCCAAAGTTTATTCGCATTATGCTATGGCAGGACAGGATCTTTGTTGTTAGCAGTTTGAGTTTACTTATAAGCAAGTATATATGGTATGATGACTGACTCAGACTAAGAAATAATTGGGATATACAACCTTTGAAGCCAAAACTTCTTCTGTCTGTGAGGGATGTAGCTATTTAATATTTAGCATGTTATTATTAATTTATTTGTGAAGTTTTCACCTTTCCTTGATTGTGAGAAATAGATAATCATTTAATCATTTGTTGCAGTATGTCATATCATCATGATTGGCACATTGCTTTTGAAGTCTGTTTTTGCATACGCAATTCCATAACTCTTTATTTTGCCATCCAGAACTGACGGGAACATCAGATACACCCATGTCAAGACGGAAATCTTTGAAGAAATCCTTGCGTGAGTCCTTCAGACGGCTAAGGAATAGACGGTCAGAGAGGAGGCACAAGGCAAAAGAGGAAGCTTCTAAAGATAAGAAAATGTAAGTCAAAATGTTTTTTTGCACCCACATATATGAAAAGCATGACATAGCAGTCACCTCTGGCTGTGTCGTCCGTAACATTTTTTACATGAAGGCTCAGATTTATGAATTCTTTTGACTGACCTTAACATATAAGTCTTGGTCTTACAGAACTGTTTACTTTTTCCTGGCTTCATCAGTAGTCCAAAAGCAGTCTGTCTGTCTAGTTTTCAACCATATATACCATAGTATAGCTATAAAGGTAACAGTTTAACAATAAAAAACAAACATCATTTTTAATGACAATGAAAATAGAATAGTTATGTTTCAGTTACCAAAAAAAAGAAACGCCTTTTCCTAAAACCAGTATCACTCTACCTTTTCTAACTAAATTCATAAAAGTTTACCTTCTCTGCTGCAATTTGCTGTTTGGAAACGTTTGATTTAAATCCCATTTAATGAATTGGCTGTTTTCAATGGCAAGTTTAACTGGGCTAAAAATTGATATTATTATCACTTAAGCACAGATAATTTGCATTTCCTTACTGTCTGACACTGTGCTTCACAGAAGGAGGACAGACTTGTTTGTGTCTTTTATTTTGGCCCATTCCTTGTGGGATTTGCACAAAGACTTTAAAAAAATGGTACTGACAACTGCCTCATTAGGTGCTCAGCATTCAGAGGTTAGTATTAGGACTGATTAGCCTGGTGTCAGGATAATGTGACTGGGTGGGACATCATGCTACATGTCTGTGGCACGATGCCTCAGTGCTAGACATCACTATAAACTGCCACACTGCAGACATCGTAGCAATAAGACTGAAACATTTTTAAAGCTTTGTTAAAAATCCAAATCACTCTTTTACATCACTCATACCACAGGAAAATCCAATGCACACACACCACAGTGAACATTACGAACTCCTTTGTTAGACTGTTCTTTAATTGGCTAAAGGCCTGTATAAATCTTTCGAAACTTCTGGCTAGCACATAACTTTTTGACTTCTCCAATTTTCTTTTCACACGATGCTGATCCACCATTTTCAGAAACAACTGCCAGTTGCTCCCTTAGATGCCTGTAGATGGTTTACCAGTTTGCACAGGAACCATTGAATAAGCACTTCTTTGACACTGAGCAATTATTTTTATTTAAATAAAAAGAAATTTTATAAGTGGAACAAAATGTAAAGACATAAATTTTTTGCTGATTCTGCCATTTTCCTAGTCTTGCCTAAATGATTGTAGTGAGTATTTGTTTGGCTTCATCCATAAAAAATACAGAGAATCCATAGGGGTAAACTGGTCTGGTCTCTTAAAAAAAATGAACTGTGTATAATCAATAGTTGTGGCCTGTCCTATTATTGAGGATGAATCCTTTGATCAAAAATTAGATCCCTGATTATTCAGAGAAGGATAGTTGTAGTTCTTATCAACATCAGATGATGATTGAATTGCATGGAAATTGCACATAAATGCTGAGGAATATTTATTTTCATTCATGACAAATATGGATGACTAGTGTTAATACCATTTATTGGCATTTTGACCTTGGTGGCACCATGTACTGTACCTCGTGCACAGCTCATATACATGCATATACATTACTTTTGATTTATGCCATAACCTCAGGAATGCACATGTGGCATAAATCAAGCATCACCTGTATAAAAAAAAGAAAATCTGACGGGTTCTTTGTTTGCCTCATTGATTCAAGGAAAAATCTAGCATAAGTGGGAATTTTCTTCAGTGGTACAGAAGGTAGATGTAAGGTCATTTTAACTTTGCAGTGACTTGAAAATCATTTGAGTCTATCCTTTTGGTATTGAAATAATACATTTCAGTGAGGAGACACATGCAGAAATTGCTCCATCAACATCTGTAGCAGCAGCAGGAGAGGGGGGAGCTACAGCATCAACACCAGAACACCGACCTGTAGAGCGTGCTGTTGAAGCCCGAAGCTCGGATGATTCCATGGCTTCTATGGTCAGGTGTATCTACTTTGCTGATACATTCATAGTCAATGGTTTGTATCAGAAATGTTTCTTCCAAGCAATATTTATACCATTCAGTATCACCTGTAGAGATATCTTCATGAAATTTTGTAAGCTTTTGTTTCATGACACACATGCTGGATTTGCAACTGAAATAGTGCTGTATTGAATCATTTGTTTGGCTCAGCCCAAATTTGATAAAGCGGTGTCTTGAAAAAGGCACTTTACTCTGATTGCATCAGTACTTAATAATCTACTTACATTGCTCTGCCATAAAATAATAAATGAAACCAAAACCAAAACATTTTGTCCTGTGAAAGGAGTCTATCTTCTCAGCATTGAAAGAGTTATCCCTGCTTTTTGGACTGGTAGATTTCAGTCCCTTCATGACATAATATCCATTCTCTTTTATAAGAGTAATACTCTAACACAGTTGTTCTATAAGCACTCACTTAATGACAGAGCTATTTACTTGGAAACTTAATTTTTTGTAACTTGGTTGTCAGCATGTTATCACAATTTGTATAAATGTCTCTCAGTTGTCAAGACATTTAATATGCTTGGTCTTTGACGTGAAGGGAGGGGGGAGGGAAAAACACTTCCAACTCCAGAAGATGATAATACCTACCTTTTCATGGATTGTAACCTATAATTGAACCCAGGACCCATAAAAACTCATTTTAAATCATCTTGAAAATGGAATCATACGCACATGAGAGGGACAAGATTATAGTTTTTATATGCAAAAGTATCACAATCTACTAACAACATACAAAATTGTTTTCCATCATTTAATTGATATGTTTTGGAGAGAAAATTTTTAGGGAGGGGTAATATATGAGTTGACGCTTCCAGATTGGAGCAACCAGCGATGTAGACAATGTCATTGGACACTTTTCTGCTTGTGATTTATTTTTTTTATTGTGGATTTGTGGAAGTACAAGTTTGTATCTCATGTAATTTTATTAGACTTCATGAGCAATTCATTTTTCTTTTATATATTGTGACTTCCTGTACCTTTTTCTTTGTTTAAATACTTTAAACTTTAATAAATGATAAACACATAATGTATCACTTTCAGATTTCTTTGCAAGACAGTAACAAGGTTGTCATTTTATGCAGCATAAAAAAATATGATATACGGTGCATTGTTAGGAAAAATAGCATGGGTAGTTTTGTGATAATAGAATAAAGATTTGCACTAATGTATATTATTTGAAATTTTAATGGATTTAACAGGGTGTACAATATTTTTTAAAGGCATTTTCATTTTACCCTGCAGCAACATCACACAATCACACTTTGTGGGTGGGAACGAATGGTGGCCATGTGTACATCTACACCCTGGTCATTCCTGCAAGTGAGAAAAGAAACGAGGAGGCTGTGTCCTGTTGTTTGGCTAAGGAGATCAAGCTGCGACACAAAGCCCCAGTTATAGCCATCAGTGTGGTCGATGGCAAGTCCAAGATACTTCCTGAAGCTCTCGATGTGCAACATGAGAGGGCAAAAGCACCAGATATGAGTGGTCAACACACAGTGGTCATCTGCTCAGAAGAGCAGCTGAAGGTCAGTGTGCAAATTTTTTGTGTGTTTATTTTTTAACATATTTTTACCTAATTATCCCTGGCCGATTCTCTCTCACATTTCATTTGGTACGATTAAACGGCATTAGTTCAACCTAATGAAAACAAAATGTGTTAATACCGTCAGTATATGTTTCAGAGCCATGTTTTAATGTCAGTATAGTTACAAACAATGGTGATACTCATGCTAACCATATTACAGGCATTTCATCCTCTGAAAACAGATGAAAACTGGAGGATCCTCTATGGTAAAGAAAATCTAAATGTTGTCGCTGCTATTCAAAAATGGATGGTCATATTGACAGGGGTTTTCATCAGAAGGCTTACCTTGGGCCTAGATAAAAATTGCGCAATCTTGCATCCACCATAGCTGCATAAAGGACATCTTGAAAATAATCCTATAACTGTTTGTATTTCAGTTTTGATATTCTCTAGCAGCAGAAGATATCAGCAAAGTTGTAATTGCAGTTGGATTTCTTTGCAGATTTTTACGCTTCCTCAATTAAAGGCCAAATGGAAGTTCAAGATTACAGCGATAGATGGTGCCAGAGTTCGTAGAGTGGGCTTCATCAACTTCAGAAGTAGGAGTGGTATGTTCTTTGCCCAGCTAGGCCCAACCAGATCTCACCCTGGTCATACACCTGCCCATACTTTTTTGTTTTTTGTTTTTTTTTGGCCCCTCCATGAATGGGGAAGAGGCATATGGCATAAACCATGTTTATCCATCCATCTGTTTGGTTAAGTTTTGCATTCAGGTTACCATTAAGGGCATTTGAGCTCATTATTTTTCTTTTCCTTTTTCAGTTTTGCATATGGAGAGATGGAATTGAAATAAAATTGGACCAAACCAATTAGTGACCACAAAAACAGCAGCTGTTGAATTTTTCAAATATTTAGTGTGGTTTATATGTAATTTTCACATGTATCCATGATGAATGAACACTATCAGATCGCATTTGATTTAACAAATACAGCTACTATGCAAGATGTATCAAAATTCAAAGAAAAACATTAAAATATTATTTTGTGTCAGATATCTGCTTAAAGATGTCAGCTTTTGTAAAATCAGTGCTTGCTGTGCAGCTGGAAATATCGTGATCATTTCATTTTATTATCAGTATAACGTCACTTGTTACTGATTTGTATAATTGCACATTGAACTTACTGTGTTAAGAGCATTGGGAGTGACTACCTTAAAATGACATAGTTTTTACCTCTGTGTTATGAACATTTGAAGAGACTGGATTTTAAATGACAGGATTGTTCATATTTGACAATATTTTTAACTTTTCAACCACATAAAAACAATGTAGAGAAAGCTAGTCTGAAGCTTTCATCCTCACGCTAAGGACTTCATCAGCAGACTGATACTGACTGTTAACATTGCTTGATGGAATGGTGTTTTCTATATAGTGTTTGTGTATGTGGTTGAAAAATTAAAATATTGTCTAATATGAATAATATTACTACACAGGTAAGCTTTCACCAAAGTGACACGATTTTTGACTAAGTGTAGTATGACCCAATGAACTTTAGGGGAGACAGACTGGTTGTAAAATGACATAATTGTTGCCTGAGTGTGGTATGGTTCAGTGAACTTTTGGGAAGATAGTGGATGCAAAATGACTGGTGTGACCTAAGTGAATTATATTGCTTTGAATTGTGGGATAGATTGCACTTAAAAATGACTTGGTTCTTGCCTAAGTGTATTACAGCATATGAACTATGGAAGAGACTGGATGTAATAGCTGTTATTGTTACCCTTGTGTATTGTAGCACAATGAATTTTGGAAGAGACTGGATGTAATTGATGTTATAGTTACCCATGTGTATTGTAGCACAATAAACTTAGGAAGAGACTGGATGTAATAGCTGTTATTGTTACCCTTGTGTATTCTAGCACAATGAACTTTGGAAGAGACTGGAAGTAATTGATGTTATTGTTACCCTTGTGTATTGTAGGACAGTGAACTTTGGGAGAGCCTGGATGTAATTGATGTTATTGCTACCCCTGTTTATTGTAGCTCATTGAAACTTGGAAAAAACTGGTTGTAATAGCTGTTATTGTTACCCTTGTGTATTATAGCACAATGAACTTTGAAAGAGCCTGGATGTAATTGATGTTATTGTTACCCTTGTGCATTGTAGCACAGTGAACTTTGGAAGAGACTGGAAGTAATTGATGTTATTGTTACCCTTGTGTATTGTAGCACAATGAACTTAGGAAGAGACTGGATGTAATAGCTGTTATTGTTACCCTTGTGTATTGTAGCACAATGAACTTTGAAAGAGACTGGATGTAATTCATGTTATTGTTATCCTTGTGTATTGTAGCACAGTGAACTTTGGAAGAGACTGGAAGTAATTGATGTTATTGTTACCCTTGTATGTTGTAGCACAATGAATTTTGGAAGAGACTGGTTGTAATAGCTGTTATTGTTACCCTTGTGTATTGTAGCAGAATGAACTTTGGGATAGACTGGATGTAATTGATGTTATTGTTACCCCTGTGTATTGTAGCACAATGAACTTTGGGAGAGACTGGATGTAAAATGACCCTGTTACCTAAGTGTATTTTAGTGAAAATTTTGTGAAATTGAATGTAGCATATTTACAACGTATGTCTCAAATAAAATAACAAAATTACAAATGCTTGTACATATTTAAAATCGTCAGATTCCTATAAAGGTTAATTATAAAGACATTGAAATGTGTTCAAGACCATGGCAGATCATTAGTGTTTTTCCAACCTGCTGGGAATTAGCAGCATAGGCATTCTGTTGTGAAAAATCAATGTAATCTCAATAATTGTTATCCAGAAAGAACTTACTTGTGAAAATACACTTTTCTTCATGATAAGGGGTCTGATTTTCAGCCGGTGCAGATTTAATTGGTTTGTAAAACCCTGTTGAGCTAATATGTGTGGACAGTTAGTGATGGTATATTTCACCATCCTTTTTGATGTAATGATCCATAAATGTGGAGAGATATTGAACTTGGATTAGTGCAAGAGAACGGGCATTTATAAGCTTTTAAATTATTCTGGATTGCTTGGTCATGGAACTGTATACATATAACAGGTATTTAAAAAAAAAAATCCAACATTTCACTGGTGGTCATCATTAAGATGAATAGTTGATATCTTGCTATGGGTGGTTGTTTTATAGCACTTATTTTCAAGTACAGTATGACCTGTCATAAGAGATCAGCTATGGGAATCCAAAAAGGTGGTCTCTGAATACAGGTGGTCCTTTTGAGTCAGGTCATTGGATTATATCAAGGGTCACTTATAGACATGCATTTTGTCAGTGAGCAGGTGGTCTTTATGTACAGTGCAAACTATTTGGATAGATCACTTAGGGAATCCCAAATGTATTCTCAGAAGACGGTTTGTCTTTTAATTCAGGTTTTTGTGCATCAGAAGTGTTACATTTAGACCAGACTTTTGTGTTTTCTTAAAAAAGGCAATCTCAAAAGAAATAGCCTATTGTATGGTTTCACTGTCTTTTCAGATGAGAATTATGTAGAAAATGATGTTGTTTGTCTAACAAACCTTGGGGATCTCAGCATCTACTCCATTGAAACACTAAGACAGCAGATGACAGCCTCGGCCATAAGGAAGGAGGATATCAAGTGAGTTGCCTTTGAATTTTGCTGAGGTTTTTCTCAGATTTGACCACTACTATTGTCTTTCACTAGACAGCAAAAGTGGATCATGGGATTTTCCAACTGGCTTTCTCTTTCAGAAGGTCTGCATTTGAGCAACATTTTTATAACATGGAACCAAAAGATATGTGCAGGTACACCATCTTACCACTTCCAATGTCTGATTGTAATTCTTTGTGAAGCATACCTATGTTCTTGTTTCACAAAAGCAATTGAATACTAACCAGTCAGAAATTATACTGGCTTCGACACTGATTCACCTGAGAAAGTTCAAGAAAGATGTCAAACCAAAAGTGGCAGATAAGGATTTTACAATGAGGAAAAAATGTACTACAGATATTGATAATGGAATATGCAAGACATCAACAGATTGAACAATGATTCTATCTTTGCAGTCATTTTCATTATATACTTAAGTGTATCACATGGCAGAAAGGCTGTCTGTAGGAACCGCTATGAGTCTGTATAGTTTAATGCCAAACTAAATTGCTGGATAAATAGAGGTGGAGGTATATTTATCCTTTTGTCCTTCCATATTTCTTTCCGTTTAGCACACAATCTTGTTATAACTAGTTCCCCAGCTCTTAATGGATTGCTTTACAAAGACTTTCTCATTCCTGTCTTTCACCTCAAACAATTAGTATCCCCAGCAGTACATTAAATTTCCACAATCAGTATGAAACCTAGATGCCATTCTTGACAATTCTCATTTTACCAACATGTCATGAAGATGTACACCCCTTCTAGATACTTGCGCTGCTCTTCTGATGTGGACATTATTTTGAATACCAGAACCCATTGTCTTTTGAACTTTGACATAATAATAATGTGATCTCGTGTAAGAATGCTTTAAAAACTTGCTTATTTGGAGTGCAAGAACTGATTTAGGACATAAAATTGTTTCCTTACCATTAATTATTTTCAGCATTCTTTTGTTTGTAATATCAAGGTTTTTGTTTCTTTAATCGTCTTTATATCTCCTTGTGTGTTAACTAATATTGCAAAGTGCTTTGAGCTTTTAAAGACTCAGCACCATACTAAGACCTCATTATTATTATTATTAAATTTGGCAGATACCATCACCTGAAGATGCGCACATATTGAATTAACACTTTGCTCCTGAGAGTTAATGTCCATTTTGTCTTGTAATATCGAATGACACAATCTTATTAGTGGATCTTGTCCTGTTGCTTTTGATGGATTGCCATGAAAATCGGTAAATATTATGGTTATCACCTCAAGTTGCACATCATTTGAAGGGGTACATATCGACAGATCAGAATGTTCCAGAGTTTTGTTGATGGACGATTTGACTTGAAACCATATGTGGTGTATGACTGAATCTTGTAAAAATAAATAGTGTCAGTTTTAAGTGGAATTCCTTGGAATATGGTATGTGTTATGGTCATTGTTTAAAAATACACATATTGACAAAGCACTTTGCTCAATTTTTGTTAGAGTTATTGCCCATTATGTCCTGCATCTGGATGTAGAGTGCAAGAGAATCTTGTGAACACAACTTGTATATTTTAATGGATTACTGTAAAACTTGGTGAATATTAATGTTGTCATCTGAAGATGCTTTTGTAAGAGTTATTACCCTTGTGTACTTAAAGCTGACTGCATTGTATGACAGAATTTTGTGAATGCAAATACTCTTTTTAATGATAGCCATGAACCTTAGTACATATTATGCTCATCATCCCAAGATATGCAACTTGCTTACACAATTTTAGAAATTTTGTGTGCTTTTTTTAAAAATTAGCTCCAGTGGTCATAGACCAGAGATGTTTTGGAGATGGTCTATTGTCTATTATCTGTCCGTCCATTAGTTCCAGTTTATTGCTACCCTGCCTTAGCTACTTGCAAGATTGCAGTGAAATTTTACACACAAATTCGTCTCATGGTCTGGCTGATTATAAATGATGCTGGTTAGACATCCAATATGGCCACCACACTGGCCATATTAACAGTCTTGCTACTTCTTATGAATTGATAGTTGTATCAACATCGGGTTTTCACAGAAAGACTTCTTATGATATCCAGTTGGTCGTGAATGAAAATTTTGTCAATATAAGGTCCAATATGGCCACTATGGCAGCCATCATGAAAATCTTACTGCTACTCCTGAATAGAAAGTCACATCAACAATAGGTTTGCACCAAATACTACCTGTGATGGTTAGTTGATTCTGAATGAAAATTGTGCCAATCTGGCATCCAGTACGGTTACCAAAGTGGCCATATACAAAGTAATTTTATTGCTACTCTTGAATGGATAGTCATTTCAACATTAGGTTTCTACTAAAAGACTTTTCTGTTGTCTTGCTGATCCTGAATAAACAATTATGATGATCTATCATCCAGTATGGCAGCCATCTTTAAGATCTTATCACAGTTCTACCTATACAGAAAGTTGTATTGATGTTGGGTTTCATCAGAAGACTTTTTATAATGTCCAGTTGGTCCTAATGAAAATGGTGCTGATCTAATGTCCAATATGGTCACCAGAGTGATCATCTTCAAAATCAATTTATTGCTACTCCTCCTACATGGATGGTCAAATCACCATAGGATTTTCACTGAAAGACATGATGTTTAGCTGGTCCTGAAGACAAATTATGCCAATCTTACATCCAATATGGCCATCATAATAGCCATGTCAAAAAATCTTAATATTGCTACTCCTGAATGGATGGTCATCTCAACATTGATTTTTCACAACTCGGCGTGTACATAAAGTCATATAGATGTGAGGTTTTCACCAGAAGACTCTTATGATGTCCTGTTGGACCTAAAGGAAAATGGTGCTAATTTGACATCCAATGTGGCCACCATACAGCCGCCATATTGACAATTTTGTTGTTGACTCGCCTTGAATATGTCTTAAATGAAAATGTTGCCAATCTGATGTTCTGTATGACAGCCACGGCAGCCATTTTTGAAATCTTATCACTACACCTGAATGGAAAATCATATTTGTATCTTCACTCCTTCAAAATGGATGGATAAATCTTCAAGGGGTTTTTACCAATATACTTCTTATGAGACAGTTGGTCCTAAATTAAAATGGTGCCAGTCATATATCTAATATTGCTGCCACAATAACTTTCTTAACCATCATGTCACTACTCCCTCGGAATGGAGGATGATTATAGCATGGGGGTTTTCACCAGAAGACTTCTGATGATATCTACTTTGTCATGTAGGAAAATCGTGCCAAGCTGACATCTAGTATGCATGCAACAGCAGACAATTTCAGTACTCAACAGTTAAAAAAAAAAAGTTCTAATCTTGAATTCTGGAAATTCTTTTCAGCCAATAGAGTGCCATTCCTTTCAATGGACTCTTGTTTAAACTGGTAGGGATCATATATGGAGGTATATTTATCTGAGCAGATAGCTCACCATTCCTTTTAGATTTGCATTCCACTTTTTAAATCTGGCATTCCTAGTTCACATTGGTAGGAGATGGCATTTCTTCACCTGAAATCTAATACATCTACTAAAGATAATACCAGTGAGTGAATAAAGGGACCAAATTGTAATACAAAATAATAAACAAAGGGACTTGAGGGTGTTATTTTCAAGTGCCATGTTATACCAAAAATGTAGCACAAAAATAATAAACAAAGGGACTTGAGGGTGTTATTTTCAAGTGCCATATTATACCAAAAATGTAATACCAATCAATAAACAAAGGGACTTGAAGGTGTTTCTTGCAAGTGCCATGGTATACCAAAAATGTAATACCAATTAATAAACAAAGTGATTTGAAGGTGTTTCTTTAACTCATTAACCCCATGAGCCAAACAGATAGGCATTCCCCTACAGCGTACTTGCAGAGAGCAGTGTTAGCCTTACCAGAGCCTGTATCCCTGAGACTTGCTGACAGCAGTTGGCATGCAAATTTGTAGACGGGGCTACTTGCAATAAATTTGTTATTTTTTTATTTGTATTTGTATAATTAAGCTGAAATTTGGCACAGAAGTTCTCAATAAAAGTGCGTACATAATGGTATAAATTTCATGCTACATGCAGAAATAATACTCATGCATAAAGGTGAAAATCACCATTCTAGGAGAGTGGCCTCCGGTGTTTGTAGCTAGCGCTGCTGTATCATTTTCCTGGTAATCGCCAATAATTTTGCCAGATTCCTCTTAAAATCAACTAATGTATGTGCTTTTGTCTGTGTGTTCTTGTTCTGCTTGACATGTTGTTCTGATTCCCTCATTAGTATGAATCCATCGGTGACTGCGATATCAAACAGAAACCCCAAAAGCTACAACCACCATTTTTTTGGCTGCTTTGTGTGTAGTGTACTGTGTTCTCAGCTGGTCTCCAGTGTCCACTCCATTCATGTTATTGTTGTACTCTGGCACAATAGATGGTGCTCTGATGTCCCTGACTTCTCCATTTCTGGATTTGCGCTGTACTGTCTTCTCTATGGCTGCTGGATCTTCTGCTGTTAATAGAGTGTAGATGTGCTTCTTGTCCATCCAAACACAGGCTGTTAATTCCTCTTGCTGTACTGTTTTGAATTCCCCTTGAAACCTAACGTCTCTTTTATTAAGATGCTGTATAGGGGGTATCCTCTTCTGTTAGATCTTACGGTTCTGCGTGCATACATACCTTTCTGTAAAAGCCTCTCAAATAAATCTGGACTAGTGAAATAATTGTCTACATTTACTATGTGGTGTCTTTCCCAAATCTTTTGTATTAGGTCCGTGACGACACGTGTTGCTAATCCCATGGTACCTGTGTCCTTACCTGTATACACCTGAAATTAAAAGCTAACCTACCTCAAAATTTTATCATGGAATCATCTGCACTTATATTTTGATGAGGATTGTAGTTTTCCAAGTAGACAAATACTGCCACTCATACTCGGTGCATGGGATAAAAGCTAGGTAAACTCATCTCTGTTATTGGGGCACTCGGGAGATGAAGGAGGTAAAGTATGATGAGTTATTGAGGCAGCAGGGGTTATTGAGTTAAAGCACCATATTATCGTGAAGATATGATACCAGTGGTATGAACAAAGGGACTTATGGGTTTTTCTTGAAAGAAATGATGTTTATAATATTATCTTAAAATCACTTATTGATAGCAGTGATTCATGTTCTGTGCAGTTTGAAAATGTTGGAATAAATTAATTATACTTTATTTTGTCTGTGTTGACATAGCATCCAAGAACAAATTACTTTTCTGTGTTGGGTAAAGAAAAACAGCAAAAATTTATGTATTAAATTTTTTTTATTTCTTATTAAACATGCTCTGACATGAAAAAAGTGACATTAAAATATTGTGATTTACAGAATCACTTTTTTGATGGTGATGGTGATGTTGTCATTGTCTGCAATGTTCTAGTGCAGTATGAAGGTTTTTGAAGGTTCTCTTTTGTACCACCAGTGGCTGTTTTCAACTGCCATTTGGTGAAATATTGCTAATGTGTTCAGATTTTGTTAATTGAAAGTGATGTACAAATTTTCAACAGTTTGCTTTATCCATACTGTTACTTGCTTTTCATCTTTCAGTGGCATAACATCTTTAGTATTTACCAAGTATGGTCAAGCCTTCTATCTGCATTCCCCATCAGAGTTTTCAAGGATAACACTGTCAGCAAGGAATGTGGTGGAACCGAAATGTGAGATAGAACTTAAAGAGGGCATGAGACCAGCTCCAGCAGAGGAACCTCCAATTGCAAGACCTGTGTAAGTGGAGAAGAATTTCCATATTTTTAATTGGAAACATAAGCCCATAGACTTGAAAAAATATTACATAATATAACCAAATATGAAGTTTTTCAAATTAAGCATAAAGTTTTGTTTGACATGATTTTTGTCTTTTATTAATTTTAGAATAGGTATCCAAGCCATATAAAGTAATTAGAATTCAGGTGTCTCCTTTGACTCCTCTGATTTTAGAAGTTATCAGGCCATTGTTGGGACAAGAAACTTCAGTTTCAAGTTTGAATATTAAGCCCCCCCCCCCCTTGCTAAGAGAGACTAATTGTCAGATTACTGACATGAAGCCTTTGGTTAGTAGATGAAAGTCATAAATTTTTTCAGCTGTAAGTTGGTTCAAGCACAGCCAATTACTAAATAAGTTTATTAATGGAAATAAGATACATATAAAGTGCAAATAATGACTAAATAACTTTAGTTCTGCAAATAAGATAAGTGAGCATTTTAAATTCTTGGCTTTTTTGCCCCCCCCCCCCCGCTTCCCCCAGCTGCAGTGTAATATATGCAGCAAACTACAAATACATAACAGTTAACAGTTAAGTTATTTTACAAACTGAATTTCAGAATAGACATGTTTCCTAGTCTGGATGGCCAAAGTGAATGTAGAATAGTATAGTTTTTTTTTTTTTAAACCATAGCTTTTGTGCATGACAAAAAATCATGAATGGGTTTCTAATAGCATACCTCATTTAACTTAAAATGTTGATGATATTTTTGCATGACAGAAGATGTGACCTTATAAAGAAAGTTTGTGTAACTGGTGATTGCTAACTTAAAAGTTTTGAAATAGCCAACATTTGGTCCCAGGACCAGCAAATTCTGGATACGTTTTATGAGAACTCTTATTCACATGAGAGAAATTAAATTCTTTCAAGCAGAAGAGAGATAGACTCTTCTGGGCAGCCTTACAGCAGTATTGACATAGCAGAAGGATTGAATGAAAGTGCACAAAATGAGTCTCGAGCAGATACTACATTAGAAGGGGAGATCACCCAGGACAGCATACGAATGTAAGTTAAACTGAATCAGAAAGTAAAATGCTTATTTTTCTGTTGACATTATTCACAAGATATAAAAAAAAATTTTATCAAGAGGTTATACTTGCAAAATAACTGACTGATGCTATAGAAGTACTTCAGTCAAACATGATGCAAAATAACTGACTTGTGCTGTACAAGTACTTGAAAGTGAAACATGATGCAAAAATTAAAGAAACTTTAAACTTAACATTCAAGACCATATTTGCAATCTCTTCACACAGTATTCATGATGTGGCACAGGGGATGTTGAGAAATTTTCTCATTACAAAATTGTATTTTGGATTACTTGAAATAATTATTGTTTGATCGATCTTAAACACTTTGCCTTTAGTATTTTTGGTTCTACTGATCATAGACCAGAAGAGCTTATGGGATGGTCTATTTTATGTTGTCCTTCTGCCCATTAGCACAGTTTTCTTATTGATAAACAACTTGGGTGATTGCCTTGAAACTCGACTACACACAGTTATCCCATTGTCTAGTTGGTCCTGAAGGAAAAAGGTGCTGCTTGAATAACCAATATGGACACCACAGTGGCCATCTTGAAAATCTTAATGCTGCTGCACCTGATTGGAATGACCATATACCATAGAGTTTTCACTAACAAAGACTTATGATGTTTAGTCGATCTTTATTTGGAATGTCCATATGAAGATTGAGTTTTCACTAACAAAGACTTATTATGATGTTTAGTCAGTCCTGATTGGAATGTCCATATGAACATAAAGTTTTCACTAACAAAGACTTATTATAACCTTGTCAGCCATATTGAAAATCTTGTAATTCCTACTCCTGAATATGGATGCTCATCTCAATGTTCAGTTTTCGCTAAAAGACTTACAATGGTGTCTGCTTGATCCTAAATGAAAATGGTGACAATCTGACATACAATTGGCCATGGCAGCCATCATGAAAATCTTGTTATTGTTACTCCTCCAGAATGGATGGCCATCACAACATGGAGCTTTCACTAAAAGATTTATTATAGTCTCTACTTGATCCTAAATGAAAATGGTAATGATCTCTGATGTTCAATATGGCTGCCACAGTGACCATTTGAAGATCTTACTACCTCTGAATGGATGGTCATATCAGTGTGTGGTTTTCATTTGAAGACTTCTTATGATGTCTAGTTTTTAAATAAATATAGCACTGATGTACATCCAGTGTGGTTGCCATGATGACTGTCTTATGAATTTTTTTGTTACTACTTCCCCTGAATGGATGATCATTATGACAGGGTTTTCACCAAGTCCTAAATGAAAATGGTGCCAATCATACATCGAATATGGCTGCCATGACGACTGTTCTAAAACTGTTTTGTCACTACACCCACTGAATAGTTGATCATTATGACATGGGGTTTTCACCAAAAAGTTAATTTCTTTTTCTAAATGGAATTGGTGTTGTGTTGATATCCAATATATGTACCACCACAACTAATTTGACAATCTTGTTATTGCTAAAGAATATCAGAGGTGGTTTCAGCAATCGATAGCTTAAAAGGAAGAAACAGCCTTGTCTTGAATTCATGTAAAATCTTTTTGCACAGTTGAGTGTCGATCCCTTTGAGGGACTCATGTTGTACCTAGTTATTGAGGAATCCTCATTTCCATCTGTCCCACAATCTTGTGTATGCAACTAGACCCTGTTATATCAGCTAATACAGATGTAAAAACTGTCTTTGGCTTGGTTAGCAACAATTGTTCTTAATTGTTTTCTGCTTCCCTTGCAAGAAAGTGAGATAAGTTATCTCCACTTTGATAAAGAGACTGAGGTTGCATACCCTATAGTTGTCAGTTCAAGCCAGTCTAGACACTTCATGTAAAGGCCTTGCAAATTTCACTTGTTAACTTGTCTTTTGAGTATTGGAGCTTTCTTACTACAGGGAAGTATAGTGTTTCTCCAGCAAATACATTGCCCAATCACATGAACGTTAGGTGTGACTTTAAACAACATTTTGGAATCCAGACCACCTGTAGGTGCTATAATGGCCATTCTATATCTTGTATAGACAAAGGGAAGCAGCTCTTACATATCATCTCCCCTAATTTGGCTCTGGGGATCTGTTATCTGGCTGTAGCCAATTTAAACTTTCACCTGCAGTGGTCATAAGGCCTCTGGATCTTCATTCCACTGGCATTTCAACCATCCATATTTTTTTTTAGTAGTATAGTAAATCTGATCATAGTTAGATGTAATGTATTGTTCTTTTACATGTTTTTGGTGGATTTAATGATAGTTCTGCAAATTGCTTCCAGTTCATTATTGTCCATGTGATGTCAATGGTAACACTGTTGTTTACCACTGTTCTTGGGACATCATGGGAATACGAGTTTGCCCTCCCACATAAGTTCTGATTCAGAAGATAAGTCAGAAAATGAGGGACACAGACTGCAGAATAGTTCTGTTCACCCCTTTCAGAGGGGACAGTAGGGAAATAAACTATCCACTTGATCTGGTGACAGAAGTAAACACAGAAGGTTTAGCTGCCCCCCGCCCCCTTCCCCACCAGGTCACCATTAATTCGTCATAGTCCAGGGAAACTCCTCTTTCATGGCTCTTGTCTGGAAAGCCTTGCATGGAAAAAGTGCTTTAAGTGCGGAGAGGATCATGACAGTCCAACAGCCCTCCAATCTGAAGGCAAATAAGGGAAGTAGCGAGTTTTTAATGATTGGTGTCTTGTGAATAACATCCTGCCACTGTCTACAGCCTCAATCCCCCAACTGGCTAACTTCTTTCTCATTGAAGAAAAGAAGCTAACACCTATAACAATCAAGGGACATCATTCCATGATTTCATTTCCTTCATAGATCATGGAAAAGATGACATTGGTAACAAAGACCTTTCTGACTTGCTGACCAATTTTAACATATCCAGATTGCACTTGCTTACCTTGTTCCCAAAGTGGAAATTCTCTTGGGTCTTGAGGTGACTCAGCTCATCAAAGTGCAGGCCTCTGTCTCTCGCCCAGGTGAAGCAGCTATCATGCATGATCTGCTTCCTAATAGCTGCCTCCAGGGTGGGCAAGCTACATGCCATGTCTGTAGATCTGAATTACCTTCAGTTTTGATTGTTCAATTGTCCTAATGATGTAGCTTGCTTTCATTGCAAAGAATAGGCTGCCATCAACTGGCAATTGAAAATAATACCACTCTTCTCCATGATTGATCTTTAACAGAGGTAACTTGCAGGACCTTGAACTGGCTATGGTGATTTTACCAGGAATCAGCTTACAGGTATGGAATTTATCTATCCCAGATGAGATCAATGCCAATACCACTACAGCATTACCAGATGACCATTACTTCCATGATTGGATTATTTTTTTTTAAAAGTTCCCAATATACCCAGCTTCATCTTCTTGACATGGATATCAGCAGGCACCTGGTGATGGCAATAACAGCCCCTGGAATATCCTCATGAATAGTGCTCTTAGTGATCGTTTGGGTTGGTTTGGATTTGTATGGTTTACTACTACTTTTCAGCATATGATAGGGTATACATGGCAGCCAGTATATTTGGTGGAGGATGAACCTGGGAAGTACGTGACAAGAACCACTGGCAATTTTTCTCACATACCTGCATTGGGCAAGCTAAGACTCAAACCCAAACAGATAAGTGAGATGTCAGTGATCTGTGAAGGTATTTGCCCTAGACCACTCTGAGGCATTTTGACAGTACTCACCAGTATTGGACATGTAACTCCTTTGTACAGCAATATGGATTTTATTCATCACTAGGCCTGGCCTGGCACTTACCAGTATCCAGTGCTGGCTATAGTGACTGCCCAGTCCTGGATGCCAGATACCAACACAGTTCAACAGAGGACACAAGAAGTGAACACCTGGAGATAACCATATCCCAGTAAAGACAGACTTCTAACCTTTGTTACACTGCTTCCTTGGCATCCTTGTCACACCCATCCTAGAATGCATTGATATCACCTCATTTATTTTACATAGAAGATTCAAGCTTACAGACACAGTCTTTGATGATGGCAAGATAATCTCTGATCCATTCATCCTTTGAAGAAGTATTTTGTCTGAAATTGAATAATTCTGTCTACTGCTCTGGAACACTTCTTGGGCCCAATGCAAAATTCACACATCTGTTGACCTCCTAACTAGGAGAGGTCGGTCACCATTTAGGCAGCTCTCAGTGTGGTCTGGTTGCAGATATTTTAAATTGCTTGTAATGACCGTTTCAGGACCCAAGCATCAACAGGCCTCCTCCCACCATCACTTAAAAGTGGTAGACAGTATAAAACGTAGTAGAAGGCCTACCAATCTGATATTTCTCAAAGGTAAATCGAGAGTTTTCTTCCAGTGGAAGAAAAACTTTCAAAGCTTCAGTTTCACAGATAGCTATTTTTCTTCCCAGGCAATTCAAAGAGGAAAAGCCAACATGGGCTATCATTCCATGACATCAGACACATTTAGGCATCTTGGAAGGGATGACACAGGTGAAAACAAGGACTTTCCTGATCTTATGGTCAACTTTGATTTCTCCAAATGCAAATATCTAGCTTTCTGTCCAAAATGGAACATGCCATGGTTCTGACGTGGCTGAACCATTTTCAAGAGCTTCATTAGCCAAAATTTGGAATTGAACCTGCTTTGTAGTTGCCTTAACTTTGGCAGGCAGAATAAGTGATCATGCTCATGTTGTCAAGCCGAGCCATCTACAGTTCCACGAAGCTTGGTTTCTTGCTGCTGAGAACAGGCTCTTGCCCATGGGCAGTTAATCCTACATCTTAAAGCCACTTTCTTTTTTGGACCTTCGTCCCAAAGGTGCCTGCAATACCCAATCTGGGCTCGTCAGTTGTACATAAAGTGCATTGTGAAAAATGACAAGAGGGGAATATCATCTACTGACATCACTGCACATTGTTGTCATGGTTATTTTGGGTTATCCTTGCGACATACACAGAACTAAGCCAGGATTAGGTGCATATTTTATTGGTGTCAGCTTACTAGATCTGCCACTAGCTTACCAATTGAGACTACTTCCATAACTTTCCAATACAAGCTATATTTTGGAGGACATAGCCAACTTTTTATAGTTTCTGCCTCAGAGAATTTTGACCCAAAGACATGGGGAAAAAAGGCTCCAAAAACAAAGAGTTTGACCTGGTGAGCCAGATAATGGCAGTACAAAATCAACCCACCCAGGTCCATCAATGATCACTTCGGAACTTGGGTCATTCGACTTGCACTGGATTTGCTTGAGTAAACTTATCTTGTGTGATATGATCCAGATTTGTCTGTATAACAAAGGCTAATTCAAGCCTGTTGGCTATCCATCTGAAGCAGCTTCATACATGTGGATGAGGTTGGAGTCTTGGTCAACTCTGTTGTAAGGGGATATAACTCATTCCTTACCTATTCTCCTGTTGCATTATGATTGGGTAACATAATTTGCAACCAATTTTGTGAAGGTAAAATGTGTTTCTTCTGTTTTAATAATCATATCATAATATGGACATAGCCTTCCAGGTCCTCCCTGCAATTACATCCTATTAGAGCTGCACATCTACTCTGGTGGTGACAGACAACTATAGGGTATGTGGTACCAATCCCTTTACCTGAGGGGTGGCTATTCTTGTATGATTTCTTTCTTGGAAAGCAGAAAAGCAAAAAAAGCTGAAAAAGGTTTTGAGATCTTTACTTTAAATTTATTGGTGGGGGGTGTCTGGATTTGTGATGTTGTGGATGTACTCTCAAAATAGTATTTAGGGGTAAAAGTTTTATCTAAGAAGTATGTTATCTTTGAAAACTTGTGTTTTGATGCATTGGCATGAAGCTTGATAATATTATGGTCATCACCTAAGATGTGTATATTGACATTGCTCCCACAAGTTTTCTAAGCATTAATGTCCCTTTGGCTTTCAGCTTATTGCAGTGTATGACAAAATCAAGTTAATGCAAGTATCGATGTTCATCAGCATGAAACTTGATAATTGGTATTGTCATCTGTAGACGGGCATATTAAGTGAGTTTGCTTCCACAGGTTTTGTTACTGTTCTTTTAGACTTGTAGCTGAATGCAGTGTATGACAGAATCTTTTGATTGTAACGAGTCCAAGAGATAATGATCTATCACTGTGAAACTTCGAACATACGATCATCATCATCAGATGTGCATTTTGTAAGATCTTTGTGCTCCTGAGATTTATGTAAGAGCTGTTATCTTTTTAACTTTGAGTTTGATGTTGTGTATGTCAGAATCTTGTAAACACAACAAGTTATCACTGGATGACCATGAATCTCTGTGGTCATCATATCGAGAATGCATATCTAACTAAATTTGCCATGCTAGTGCAAAATGAGCTGCCACGCACAATCTGCTTTTCAGGATTTACTTTAGTGAGCTCCATTTTCAGTACTCTTTTCATGACAAGGTTAGGATGTGGATGCATCTTAAGATGTCTGTGTTGCAAATCTGTTTTGGGCCACTTTGTCCTGCATGTAATGATTTTGTTTGACATAGTTTTAAAACTGTTCAGAATATAGTTCAGATATCACAAGCTGCAAGTGATGTTGCATTGTGGATGTATTTTGGGATGAAAATGTTTCATGCACCAAGAAAGGTCACAGTGACCTTCCTTCCATTATGTATTCAGTATAAGAGGCCCTGGGTGGCAGAGTGCTTACCTTCACAGATCAGTCACACATCTCACTTCTGTCCATAGGTATGTGAGAAAGCTTGCCAGAAGATTCCAGTGAGATGGTGGTTCTTCCCATGTTCTTTCTCCACAATGTATCATGTGCTGAAAAATAGTATTAAACCCACAAAAAGGAACATTATTTATCAGTGCTGAAGAATAAATTAATTGGTGTCATAGCTTGTGCCACAAATGCTCCTGCTCATGAACTGTTCATGTTGCACACTGCTTGCTATCACTTTAAATAAAATATATGCGAGTGCATTTTCAGAAATTTTCTGTTAGTATTTTGGGGTTATCTATAAAAAAAAAGTGCATGGTAGGAGACATGATATTTTAATCAGTAATATTGTGCTCTACAGTGTAGACCACACCAATGAGGACATAGTGACAGAAGTCACTATGGCACCAGCCCCTGTCACAGTGACAAGCACCACAGTATCAGCTGCATCAGAATCCACAACTGTGACTGTCACCACAGCTGGAGGTAAGGAAAATGTTCCATGGGGAAATTGTTTTTGGTCATATATATGTGTCAATGTTTTTAAAGACGAGAGTCAATATGCCTAACACACTGTACCATTTCCAGTAGGTAATCTAGGTACAGAATGAGTAACTTGAGCATGCATAGAGTAAGCTTTGTGTGGTTATATCAGTTTGGTTGTTACAGAGATGTTTATAATAGCTGAAAATAAATAATTGGGGCAAAGTTTACTTCTAATGGCTGCAAGCAATGGGCACTGCATTGTTAGAATCTGGCCCCAGTTTAACTAAATTCCTCAAACTTGTTCATCAGGTTGAGATTTTCAATTATCTTGTGTGTGATGCTTATCATAATATTTGGATTTTTCTCATGTAGTAAAGAATGAAAATTAAACTATCCTCTTTGTTCTTGAATTAAGGTATTATAGAATTCATCAGAATTTAGCAAATTTTTAATCCTGGGTATTGCGACATTTTTTACTCTTCATGATTGCCGAAAATATTTGTTGCAGACCAGGCATTAAGGAAGATATTGAATAAATCCAAATTTTAGGAAGAAAATATATGGTGAAACAGGGTCTGCAAGCCAATTCTGAGATAGACCAGTGCTATTTCCTGAGATAGACCAGTTAGAAAGAGAGAAAATCAAAATAAATATAAATGGAAACATAAACACTGTCTAGAAAAATTTGGAGAGCGATACATGTGTTTGTGTGTGATGTATGGACTTTTCCATTTGGTCAGATAGAGATACCAGCCATTTCAGAATTTGTAGAATTAGTATTTTAAAAAATTATAGTAAAATTGCTGCTGTCTGAATTATATTGATGAAATTCCAGAAAATCAAAACTTTACAATTTTCTATGTAGATGCAAGTACACCATGATACAGAGATGCTGCTAGTGTGTGGATGAGCAAGTTGCACCAAATTTGTATGAATTTGTGCACTTGGATAGCAGTGATATGCAAGAACTCCCACATGTTAGTTTTAAGTCATGCATATAGAAATGTACTCTGTATGGCATACAATTTTTATCTGTTGACCCTTAAAATGCTTGAGGCATAAGTCGTGCCACTAGTCCATAGTGCTTGTCTTGACATCAGTCTTTTTAAGGTAGGCAGTGCTTATTGGGCCTAGGAGCAGGCATTTCATTGAGTATGAACCTTGCATTCATGAAGGAACTTTTACAATTGCATGCTTAAAATAAGGGCTACTTACAAAACCCAAAACAGTTGACTCGCAACATAGTTAATCTTTAGATGTTGATTTGTTTGGTAAATACTGGCTGATTATAATGATCATGACCATGATTTATAAAGTTTTGAATTGTATGAGGTTATTGAAGCTCAGAAAGTGTAACTGGAACAAAACCAGTGAGTAATTTTAAAACCAGAATGATGTTGAATACAAGTCCAATGTACCTGCTGGACGGACATCAACAGATGGCATGCAGACCAACCCCCTATTCAGCCACCACATTCAATGAAATTCACAGACGTAATGCTTAGAAATATCGGCTTGACATGCCAAGGTGTCGATAGGGTTATTGGAACCTTGGCTAATGAAGATAATTAGTGGGACTAATGTTTGTGTATCGTTAGTCAGACTTGTAAATTCAGTACAGTTGGTCTCCAATGACAAACATGTTCAGGGGTTGGTATCTCTAGTCAGACTTGTAAATTCAGTACAGTTGGTCTCCAATGACAAGCATGTTCAGGGGTTGGTATCTCTAGTCAGACTTGTAAATTCAGTACAGCTGGTCTCCAATGACAAGCATGTTCAGGGGTTGGTATCTCTAGTCAGACTTGTAAATTCAGAACAGTTGGCCTCCAGTACTATTAGATAAGCTTGATTGTTTGCAGGTTTTATTTGAATGTCTTTCAAAACCTAGCAGGTCATGAAAATTTATATTCTGATGCCAGGGTCCTAGACTTTTTTTGAAGAAATTTCATTTGGGTCCAGTCTCAATGTGACTGAGCCTGGATGTGTTTGGAACTAGAACTAAAATTACATAATAAGCATGAAAATTGTGTTTTGTTTATGCATATTCTTAATTTATGTGTACTTTAATCTGTGAGCAAAAATAATGTTTTTGAATAAAACTAGAAAATGAAATGGGGTTAGCCCCTTTCTACCCCATTCAGATGCAGAGCATTTTGATTTAAATGTCATATTTAAGAAAAACAGTATTATTCCATCAAACACATGAACTTGTGAGAACCCAGCATTAAGACTTTGTTCATATATGAAATTTGCAAAGGCTGTGATTGGCAATGAACTGTATTCATGAAAGGGTAATTTTCCTGTCTTTTGAAGGAGATGTATTGTGAGTTTTGCTTTATATTTCTTATCTTTGCTTGGACATCATCACCATGATTTGGCATATTTACAAGTGCACATGCACTCTAGTCATCTTTGTATGCAGCCCAAGAAGCTTTTGATGAAGCACCAGGAAATGTCCCAATCCTGTGTTGACCTAAATTACCTGTTATAGGTCACTATTTGTAGCCATTTTGTAAACTGAAATAGCAAAAGATGAGATTTTTTAAAGATATTGATGATATGAGAGTATTCACCTTTTATCTTGGTTTATATATGGCACATTATTGTTCACTGGTAAAGCAATGAATGACTTTGATAGTCATTTATCCAAGGTAAAAGGTAAATATTGACTAATCTTTTGTAACCTACATATGAAAATTGCAAGGCAAAACCAAAGGGATATTCTGTTTGACTACATTAGGAGGTATTACTAAGAAAAATGCAGAGTCTTTTTGTGCAGAAAATAGCTGGGTCAAAGTACTCTGGGACCTCAGGATTAAGGACTTTAAAGTCCCTGCATTGATTCCATTCATTACAAAATAAAGCAATCAAGGTTACTATACTGTATTGGAGTACACATACATGTAGATCTTTGTCTTCTCTTTAAATGGGAAGACACAGGTATCATTTCCAGTAGTGTTTGCAACATTGTCAAAATTCTGTGATGTTTTTGCAAGTTGACAAGTATGTCAGTGAAACTTTGGTATCATAGAATTGTAAACGTAAAGTTTGTGCAGTTATGTTGGAACTCGTCTTGCTTGTGTTTGCAGAAAACTTCATCATGGCACTTATGCAGATGAGACAGAACTAGGTAGACCCCTTGTTTTGGCTTCTCTCTTGTCAGAAATGGAGTACTACTTCCCAGTAATGCAAAATATAAAAATTGAAGCTAAGTTGTAGTTGCAAGAAATTTTTTTTACCTGCTATTATTAGATTGCTATCACTTTACCTGGTGCTAGTTCCCTATCAAAAGTGAAAATAAATTTCTTCCTCCAGTTAGAAATTGGAGCTCAAAAACAAAAGCAACACACTTCCAGTCAGAGGCTTTAGTCACTTCTATTCATTCAGAATATCTCCCTTCTTTTCCTCAGATTTCATTGGTAAAACACATCTTCAGGCACTGAAATTTTTTGTTGAACAGTGACTGTTGCCTTTTGTTCAGTGTTATCCATTTTTGTCTTGCAGTTGATCCTGTATCCCCAGTACTTGCATTTTAATTCATTACCATTTTGGCCATTATACTGAATTTTGATTGCACCCATTAAAGGATGTTGTCAATTTGTTGATTCTGGGAGTGATCAGATGCACTTTCCAGAACATGAAAGTCACCATGTCATTGATTCTGGGCAACACTTAGTTTAAGGAAGTCACTGGCAGCTCCAGAGCAAGCCCTGCTTTTCCAGTGTAAGGAAAGTGGAGTCATCTTCTCTAGTGCATCAAAGGGTTGAGATCAGTGATTGTGTTTGGTAGGGGCACTGGGCCGAGGCACCAAGTAAAGATGTAGATACTGGCACTGGTCACGATTGACCGATACCAGGTACTGGGTCTAGGCACAGGAAACTCGAAAATGAAAAAGGAGTTAGTAGGCATGTCAAATACTGGCCATGGGATGTTCATTGTCAGGAAGCATTCCAACTTGTCTAGGTAGAGGGACTGGGTCAGTAACCCATCCACCCTTCAATCCCCATGGGCTTTGGGACTCCCAGTACAGTTACCATTCCATTTCTCTGTTAGGGAGAAGAGAAGAGACCAGTCAGTTCTTTCCTGTCATGCCAATTATAGTGCACTCAAAGTGAGTTGAGGAGACCCCAACTGAGTCAGTACCCTTTCCACAGTTGGTGTTTCCATCTTTGTCCTGCACTAGACAGGTAATGGAAGATGAGGATCTACTGACTTTCAGTAAGGCAGTAAACAGAATTTACTGTCATCTGCCCCAAGATCTGTGTCATAAACCTTTTTGACACAAGAATTCTCTCCAGTTTGGGGATGCTCTTGGGGACCTCCAAAAAGCTGGTCTTCTGTTGCTTCTCACTTTGACCATGCTAAGGTGTATTGCACAGAGAGTGGCCATGACTCTTCTATACAGTAGAGAAGTTGGCCAGTCCCTTCTACAACCTTGTGGCCTCTGGCAGGAAGTTACAAGGTTCACTCTTCTGTTTAGCCTCTTAGACCTGGATTCTGAACATTTCAAGAAGGGATTTCTTCATGGAGTTGGTCCCATGTCCCATCTGATATGCTCAGAGCTGTAGAACTTTGGTGTGCACTTTGGTTAGTTCAGCTTCACATGCTGACCTTTCTCTGTGGTAGCTTGAACCTTTTAAGGAGTAGTCTTCATTTTTAGCTGCTTTGCAGAGACTTCAAGAAGACACTCAATCTCACTGTTGATGGTACTGTTGTCTGTGAAGGTGCTGATTTGGTTCCTAATAAGTTTTTGCTGGATCGCAGCAGAGACCTACTGAGGCAGCCACAATGGACTTCTAATCCTTGTTTGGAATTATCCATATGGTGGATACTTGAGAGCTGAAGAGATCATTAACATTGGTGTGAAATGGTTCGGGCACTGATTAATTTGAAAAGTTCCCATAGCTGAGAGATCTTTGGTTTGTCAGTAAAGGCTTTAAGGAAGGGGAAGAGCCAGAATCCTTGAGATATTTTCCAAACAGGGTAGGCATAATGACCAATGTAGGAAGTGTATAGACTCTTCCTGTACCCATAAGGAGGGAGGTGGTCTTGCCCAAGGAGTCCTCGCTTTCCTGCCAATTTTCCCTCCTACCATTGTCCTGGTAGGTGCTAGATAGCTACATTTCAGAGGCCTTTCAAACTCTTTGAATGATTCTTAGGACCTCTCCACATTAAGAAAGGATTATCAGCTTCGAATCTGAGACCCTTCACCTCTTTTATGGACCACTGTATTTTCATGGAATCTTTAAGGGAAGAGGTGTACATCCTTCTAATGAAAGGTGTAGTAGAGATGGTGTTAAACGCTCAAACCATGGATTCTATTCATGGATCATCCTGGTGTCATCTTTGTCCAAGTCAAAGAAAGATGATTTCCCAACTGAATGGAGATGGCAAAGGCCTCTGACTGGAATTGTGTTGTTTTTGTTTTAGATCTCCAGTTACTAATTGGAGGAGAGAATTTATACTTTGGAATGGGGTCTAGAGATGGGGGAAAAAATAGCAAGCAATGTAATAACAGCAGTTTTATAACACTGAAATTTACTCAGAATTATTTGTTGTTTAATTTTTAACAAATCAAAAGTTCAATTTATCTGTTCAGTACACAGGGTATATAACCCAATGTCATGTTCCCAGTTCCTTCAGATTACAAATTTAAAAATGAAGAAACTATTTTTACTACAAGCAATTTAACATATTAATTAGGATAGTTTCATCAGTGTTTATAAATAAACCTGGACATTTAAGGTGTTCCTAACTTAGATTTCTCACCTAATGTCCGATTATGTACTGTTCAGGAATGCTTGCTTTGATCTGTACCATATTCACACTTAGTTATGCTTATGTAGTATGCAAGCTTTGTTACTTTACAGATAGCTTTCCCCCTCCCCCCTCCTGTTCATTTTCTGTGTTATCATTGGATTGCAAAGCAATGCTGGCTTAAGAATTGATGCAGGTCTTTTTTTTGTATCCATCCATTATCAATGCTTGGATGAGCATTTGCTTCTTTCCCAGTTTTCCAGGTTTTTTTTCTTGCAGTCATATAACCTGAGAGTTAGATGCATTGTGATGAACACTACGATGTTCAAACAAAACGGTGTCACCAAAAATTTAACATGTAGCATTTATTGTTTAGCTCAGTTCCTCAGATACCATTGTAACAAAACTTGGTCACTGTGACCCAGATTTTATGCTCCAGTGATTTGCATATTTCTGCAGTCATTAAAGCTGAGATTGAATGTGGCCTGAGGAGTATTTCACCATTTAGACAAAACATGGATATGTTTTGAGTCCTTTGTTATCCTTTTTTCTTCCTGTTCCAAGAAGCCAGTAGGAAGCTCAGAAATTTCACATTCAGATTGCATATTTGTTTCCTGCAAGTCATCTGCTAAAGTGGTATACCTGCTCAACGTGTATACTTAGCTACTCTCATAATGCTTCTTGCTTTATATGATTTTATCGAATATATTAATAGTGTAGTTTAATGGTACTATCCTTCATAAATTAGAGTTACACTCCCATGCAGTAAGAAACTGCCACTGATTTTGCATGAGCACTTGTGTTTTAAAATCTAGCACCATGAAACACAAGACAACAAAGTATTATTTCTGTCTTTTGCTACAGGTTTAATATAAAAGTCATATTCTGTGTACTTCTCATAAGAAGTTTTTTGAAAAGTATTCAGTTTTCCTCTCTTTCTTTCCCACTCATTGCTCTTGCTCCTCATTTGGGACAGGATGGTGATTGAAAACCAGTCGACGTTAGACTGTAGTCCGTCAATACTATGCTTTTGGGGAAAAACATGAAATATCTGCAAACCATACACTGTACATTTTTTGACATTTTCTTCATGTTTTTAATTTTGTTACATTATCTTCATGCCCTCTTAAACTTAGGAATAACTGCAGTGTCTGCTTACCATTGGCTATGTTTAAAACTGACGTAGGAGTTTATTTGTCCCCTACAGGCCAGACCAAGAATGTGGATGACAACACTAAGGCTGTCACAGTCCAGTCCAGCACTACAGTTGAGGTATGTTTGATGTAGATGCATCACAGCTGTCACATTCATCTTTTGTTTTGATCTAGTGCCAGTTTGGATAACAGCTATGATTTTGTTTTGGATAACAACTCAATGGAGTCTGTATGAAGGGTCATCTGCCAGATTGTACTGCTGATTTTGGATTGGAAGGTCTGAGATTGGATTACTGCCCAAAACATTGCTGTGTGACCTTGAGCAAAGCACACAAGTTTTCTTGCTAGAGTTGTCCTAGCTGTAAAAGGATACCAACATTGTGGTGGGTTAACCTATACTGGAGAGGTATATCATCCAGCTGGAGTCGTGTTATCACTGTCACTTCATGTCATGAACACCAAGATGAACTATATGCCTTTGTGAGCCACCAGTAGGCTGGAGAAGACTTAAACCATAAATATTCAACTGTTCTCAGTCATCGGCATCATTAGTATGGACCTGTCAATCAGATTAGAGATGTTATATGTCAGATTTGAATAGTTATGACATTAAGATTGCAGTGTTTCCAAATGTGTACATAGTATACAGTAACCAAAATTATGCTGTTTAATTGAATAGAATTGAAAGTCTATCTTTCCCTCATCTGTACATTAGGCTTAAAGCTAATTGCTATTTATATGGAAGGCACTGACGGTGTGCATGCCATCTCTTGCTCAGTCTACAATGGTTTCATTTGTTGTATGTTCTTTACCTTCTGTCAGGGCATTCCATAAAATTAGAATTAGCAGGTGAGGAGTTTAAATTAAAGGGTCTGGGTTGTGTTCCCCCAAAAAGGGGTGAGGGGAGGGGGCAGCAAAGAGTAGCTGGTTGCTGTTATTTTTGGGTGGATAAATTACCAGCTACAGGTGCCTAGCAAATGCCCTGTTTTTATGACAGGATTCAGTAGTCAAGCATGTTGATTTAAGTGCAACCTCCTTTGGGATTGTTGCATGCTGCTAAGTATATGTACTTGATCCAAAAATATCCATAATACAACCTAATAGTAAATAGTAATTCCTAGATGTGTGGTACATAAAGCTTTTTTAGGATTTACAATAACTAAGAAACTTTATAGTGAGTTTCAAACTTTTTAAAACGTGCTTCTTTTAAATGTTACTCATCTAAGGTTCTGTTAATAAGCTTTTTTTTCAAAAGTAAATAATTTTAATTTTAGAAAAAGTGCTTTCCAGCATTATCAGTAAATCAACCTGATGTACAATGTTTTGTAATATGTGGTACAACTAATACCTTGGTATTTTGATAGCGATGCCACATTGATGTGAAGATAATCTATACTTTAAAAGACCATACAGAATAATCCATATAAATTATGCTCTTAAACAGAAATGTTGTCATACAACAATTGGAACAGGTAGTTCTTTTGTCACTCACAGTTATTTTGTGTTTTGTTGTAAATGTTGATCGGCATTAAACTGAACTAAGTCATTTATATGTGTAAATATTGCAGCCTTATATCCTATACAACTTCATACAGTAATCAGTTTGGTTAAAAAGCAATCACTCCATTCTTCATCAAAAGCCAGTCAGAAATGTCACTGCATCAGTCACTCCATTCCACATCAAAAGCCAGTCAGAAGTGTCACTGCATCAGTCACTCCATTCCGCATCAAAAGCCAGTCAGAAGTGTCACTGCATCAGTCACTCCATTCCACATCAAAAGCCAGTCAGAAGTGTCACTGCATCAGTCACTCCATTCCACATCAAAAGCCAGTCAGAAGTGTCACTGCATCAGTCACTCCATTCCACATCAAAAGCCAGTCAGAAATGTCGCTGCATCAGTCACTCCATTCCACATCAAAAGCCAGTCAGAAATGTCGCTGCATCAGTCACTCCATTCCGCATCAAAAGCCAGTCAGAAATGTCGCTGCATCAGTCACTCCATTCCGCATCAAAAGCCAGTCAGAAATGTCACTGCATCTAACTAATCTCAATTGTAACATTATTTGTCAGATTGCAGTGTTCACCCAAATTTGTAAGTATGCAGAAGTCACTACAGTTAAATACAATCATCTGTTATTTGTTGGCCTAGATAACAGGAGTCATCTGTCAGACTGCATCAGTCACCTAGATGAATAGTCATCTGATCGTTTCCAAAAGCCATCTCTGCGTGCTGTAGAGACCATGATCGATTTTATGTGTCAATCCAACCTGCTGTATTCTGTCATTTATTAGGTTATGCCATTCATCCTGGTATGGATTTCTTCCATGACAGACTCATTGTCTTCATCTAAAACCTCTGCATTGTCACATGAGTGCTCTGTCACATGCATTAGATAACCTTTCAAAACTACACAAAAAAGTTTCCATGTTAAAAAAATAAAAGAGATGACCCTTTAGCATAATATAACATGCATATACACTTAGCTACTGCGAGTCCCATCAAATTTGGATCTAAAATTTTATGGTTTGGTTAAAAAGTGCACATTTGAGGACACTTTGTTTTCTGTATTTGTCATTTTAAAAGAATAAAAGGATAAAAATTCAGTGATGATGAATATATATTGATAAAAGATTATACCAGAATTCAATAATTTCAAGCTAGCAAGTTTAATCCCTGCTGCAGTAATTGAGGATTGGAATTTCAAAGTGATTGGGACTTGGCAGTTACTAAAATGAAGCAGTGATGATTCTGTGATTCACTTTGTTGACTTTATTCTTATACCTTGTGGGAGTGATCTGAACATATCATTCTTTGATGCTTTCAAAGCACATTGCAGGGAGAGACTGCTGTCACTGTTAAATAAAAATAGGATAATTATTGTTGTTGCCAACTTCCTGTACATGGCTAAGTTGTAGCCATTTGATTTAACTGTCAAGTTCTATCAGGAGGCTTGGTTCAGCTTGTTTTGGTGTTCTACAGTACAACCGATGTAGCTCACTATGTGTTGATGCACTTAGGGTACAGTGCTGTTCCCCAAGGACATGCCATGGTTGCTAACCTGGGATAAAGAGGAAATTGGATGATGCCTTCATGAGAGGTACTGAGCTCGGGTGATTGCTCAGTTAAATGAACATGAGGACAGTGGAGATGTATTCATAAATAAGGCTTTAATGAACCTAAAAGTATCTACACATTTGGTAATTCACAAATAGTGGATTCTCTCCACACATGACAAAGTGACATTCAAAACGAACCTGTGGAGAAAGTGGAACTGATCTGCTAATTGGTTCTTTGGAATTATTGTTTACGTGGAAGTTGATTACTTGTGTGAAATAAAAATTGTACATGTATTTAGCTTACTTTTTGGAATATTGAATAGTACTTGTGGTGAACAGAATGCAAAATGAAGTGAAAACTTATTTATGAAACTACTAATGTTTGAATCAGACATGGTGATGGCTTTCACATTAATACTATTCTATAAATAACAGTCTAATAGTAGATGATGCAGTGCTTTTATGATCCATACATTTTGTTGGATATTTTCATGGATGAAGATTATATAATGCTATTCAAAAGATGTGTGCTAAGATTCAAACTGCTCAGCATTTCAGTTTCTTAAATTTTATTAGCAGTAATACATTACCTGTCACTTTTGCCTGGCTTACTTTTTCCTGAGTTGGAATTACCCTCATCGAGATTTGAAAATTACATACTCCATTGATGGAAAGTTCCAGAACAAAAGATAATAAACTGAGTTGTTCACATGGGTTATGTTTAAATCACTCTTGGGAAAAGATCTCATGTCCTAAGATGCCTCCAGATTTATAATTGGCTTTTTCTGTATTATACCCTAAGTCAGTTTTTATAAAAGTTCTCATTAGAGTTGAAGTATTTATAGTGCTGTTTTAAACAGGCATGGATCAGTCCTGTTATACCTATTTTCAGTAATTGAGTTGGCAATAGACAATATTACTTTTAGCATCCATTTTTATTGCCACCATATCAATATAATTTATTAATTGGATGTTCAGAAATATTTATGGTAAGTATTGTCTTCCCCTTCACATTTGGAAATATTTTGGACTCCTATCAACACCTCTCTCTCCCTCTCTCTCTCTCTCTCTCTCTCTCGTCATTGTGGACATGAAGGGGCCTGAAGCACCCCCTCCCCCCATGTACAGATTCTGCATTCATTAACAGATGACCATTTTGTTGCCTGTGGTCAAACAAGGTTTGGGACCTTGCTGAAATAGGTGTACATATAAGGGGAGGAAAATAAGACCTTTTTTATTCCAGGAGGATATGGGATCCTTCTCTGAGTGCCATGGTAATTGGATGAAAACTACCCAAGGTTTCCTTGGGTTCTGGAATCTTGGAAAAGATTTGGAATTTAAAAAATATATTTCAAGGGCCTTGAAAAGTCATGGAAGTTTTCAAAACCTTGCAAGCTGTGGAAAAGTCATGGAATTTCTGATAAGGTGTTAAAACAATTGATAGCTGCTAAATTCTTTGAGTGCCAAGCACCAATTTTTTAAAAAACACTTGGTTCTGTTGTTATCCATGAGTTTTGTGAAATGGCCCTGGAAATGTTTTGGAAAAGTCATGGAATTTTTTGTGTGTTTAAGTCTGCAGGAACCCTGGAATACTCATCAAAGCGAGGAGAGAAAGGGAGCTTTCCCGGGTCATTAAGGGTTCAGAAAAAGATGACTTCTTGATTACAAGAGGCAGTTAGATTTTTCTTCATGGAGATGAATGATAAGCAAATCAAGGGTCCATCCCAAGGGAGTACTGACTGCACTCCCTCGTCTTCTAGTTAGGGTGCGAGCAGCACCACTCAAAACCATTACCCCAGTGAAGACACCAAGCAGATTGCATCACTCTGATAGAGGAGAGCACTGATCATGTTCAGTTTATCTGAGGAAGTCTCCTCCAGTAGATCAGGGTCATGGTCATTCACTAATCATATTGGAGCCCCATCATTGATATATGGAAAGGACACCTAGTCTCTATTCTGCCAGTTAAACCTTTTGGGGAGATGGAGTTGGTGTACATGTCCAACTAGGGAAGGGGATCAGCTCTGCATCCTTCCACCCATCCATATGTTCCTTTTAATTCTAACAGGATGAGGGCATACATTTCAGGGAAGTAAATCTTCCTTTCCATTTATGGTACCATAGACACTTATGCCTTGGCCTTGTAGTAGTACTGATGTTGTGGGTCATGGACCTATTTCATCTGCTTTTGTGTGAAAGCCTGCTACTTGAGGTGGTGTTAGCAACTGCTGTGAAAAGTATCTCATCGATACCCTTACACATAAGTCTCTCTCAACTTGTGATGGTTAACTGATTAACTGTTCTTCCTCCTCTCTTTGGTTCCCCTGTCTACTCCAAATCATTGACTCTACCATTGTCCATTCTTGAGTGCAGTGGCAACCTGTTTGAAGATGGAGAATGGTCAGTCTCTACTGTTGAGTTATATGAAGTAATATGGCGGCCCTGTCAGCAGTTCTCCAAAGGTCCCGTTATTGGTTTCAGGTTGCATCTCTCCAGTCTTATCAAGCATTTTGAGAGACCCCTATCAGGCCTAGAAGGAATCTCTGATCTATTTTGAGGTTTTTGTGAAATCCCTTATGAACTACTGAGTGAAGCTTATTTTGAGAATGCTACCATAAAACGGTCCACCTTCTGTCCTTGGCACCTGTGACAAGAAGGGAATAGCTTCATACCTGGTCTAAAGAAAAGTGGTTGTTTATGGTTCAGTGATAACTTTGAGTCCATGTCTCTCCTTGGTCAGCCAGATTTTCAGGCAGAAAAACTGCTTCCTCTTTCTCAAGCTGCACTCCCTATCAAGATTCCAAGTCTCAGTCTTATCTGTGCTGGAGATGGTCAAGATAGACTCTGCTTTACAGCTATTTAGGCACTTCAGAAGGGAGCAGAAAGGGTAGGACGTTTCTATTTGTACATATTAAGGGCTCCACTGATATTTTGGTATCCACCATTTCCAAGTGGATTGTCCTCACTATCAAGTGAACTTACCAGCCCCTCTCTGTGTGGGACTTACCTTCATGAGAATTAAATTAATGAAGTTAGGGCTGTTGTACATCTTGGGTCTGTTCGACTTCTTTCTCATTCAAGATATGGGAGCTGAATTTTGGCAGTTGTATAGTAATTTCTTCTCCTTCTACCTTTTGTCTGGTGCACCAGAGTAAATGCATATTTTCTTTTGGCTCAGTAGTTATGGGACAACAAGTGGCTCAACCTGCTACCAACTTAACATAGTGGACACTCCTACTGTAAAGGTGAAAACATAATTTTGTATACTAGTTTTTGAGGCTACCAGTATCCCTCTGAACTGGCAAATGCAGCGAGGCATTAGTTGCAGGAAATGTATTACTGCTATTAAAATGTAGGAGTTTTTGTGTTGGTGAGTAAAACTAAATTTAATGATCTAATACTTACCTGTCACATTTGCACAATTCCCTTTTCCAACCCTATTCTGATGTCCCATAAGTAGCCCAACTACATTTCTTTTGCATGTCTCAAATGTTTTAAATTTATTGGATTGCATTAAGTTTTAGTGATTATTCATTTTTGCTTGCACATTTTGTTATGATTTTTGTTCATCCGTCTGTTTACAATTTTGTTTCGCACAGTAGCTTGAGTTCACCACCATCAGCTTGCCCATGCGGTAAGAAAGAAGTATCTATTGTTTGCAGCAAAAGAAAGGTTGAAGTCAGTGAATGAAAGAACAATTAAGGTTTCTGCATGATAAGATTAGTTCTGCATCACATATCTGACCAAACATTGTTGATGGCTTTTACTTTTGGTAAAGAAAAAGCCTTTAGATTTTTTTGCTGAAAAGGTCAAAAGTCAGGGTCACAGTTTCTGAAATATGATAAATGGTTTCACTGGACATGAACATTAGTTAGACATCATATATTTGGGCCAAACATTCTGACTGACTTGCACTTTAGGTAAGGAAAAATCTTATGTATTTTCAGCTCAAAAGCTCGAGAGAAAAAAATTGGTTTCTGAACATTAACATAGTTTTTACATCACAAGCCTAGACTAAACTTTGTGGATGGCTTCCACTTGGTATAGGAATAAATATATTGATTTCAAAATCAAAAGTCAAGGTCTACATAACAGATATAGGTTAGACTCCATGGATGGCTATCATTTAGGGTAAGGTAGAAGTTCATCATTTTGAGGATCAAAAGGTCAAAGATCAGGGTCATGGTGATAAAATGAAGGCAAATGGTTTCTGCAAAGAAATTTCATTTCCCCAGGTACCTTCACTAAGGTTTGTGGATGACTTGACTGTTGGGAAACAAAGTAGCCAATTACTTTGGGAGCCAAAAAATAAAAGGTCCATTGACTGTATGAAGAAAATTTTTTTGCATAATAACTTTATTTCTATATGATGAACCTTGACAAAAAAAATTTTTGGAGGGCCTGCATTTAAGGAAGAAAATAACCTTTTCATTTTGAGGTTTTGTGTTACGTGTTAGGCTGTAATAAACTGTAACAAAAGAAAGAGTGAAAACAACAAACTTTGAAAAATTTAACAAATAATTTATATCTCTGGAGAAAACAATGTAAAAATGAAAAAATAAGAACTTAAGGTTTTAAGAATCAAATCAAAAAAAATCCAAGAATAATCCACAAATTAAATTTTAGAAGTCCTAGTAATGAAATGTTTTAATGAATTCAAGTTTGAGTCCCGATGAAAATTCCAAAATGGAAGGAGATGACATATACTGTAGCTAGTATTGTGCAGTTGTGTCTACAGTTCTTTGTTGTTTCATGAACAATATTCTGATGTTTGAATTTCCTAATAAAATTGAAATAAATGTCTTTGTCCACGAATTCTGTATGAGCACTCAAATGTTTCCAGGAAAAAGAATTAATCTTTTAGAATTTGAGTAATTTTAATAAAAATTTAAATATAACTCCAAACGGTCACAACAAAAGGAACATCTTTACGTCCCTGTGTTTAGAAGCCCAACTGCCAAATTTCTCTATAAACAAAGGTTATACAGTAACTTAGGCACAAAACAGATTCCCAGATGAGGGTCAGCTCTCCAGACTTTCAAGAACAGCATAGTGGTATTTATGGCTAAAAGCATGTAGTCCAAGTATGACCTTGACAAAAACTAATCATTTTACTCTTGGAATAAGATAAAAATAGAAAGTTGTTTATTTGACTCTGATTTCTTAATCAAGGTAGGAAACTAAGTCAGCTTTAGGTATTTACAACTGAACAGTCAGGTCAAACTAATTTCTGGAAAATATCAGATTCCCAGTAAGCAAAATTACATTACTTTGACATATAATTAAAATTTAAAAAATGTAAAACTTACAAACAATTCAATTAAATCAAATCTAAATTAAATTGAATATACATAACAGATGTCAATGGTCTGTATCTTTGTGACTCTAAAACAGAGGTCTCAAACACACAGCCTGCCAAGACATATCCTGTGGCCCACAAAATGATTGGCATCACAGGGTGTCATGAGAGATAACAAATGTGGTGCGGCCCTTGGGCCATCGAAAATGCTGTCATGCAGCCTGAGTTTGAGACCCCTGCTCTGAATTAATGTTTCTTAAAGAACAAGTTCCTTGACCGACTTTATGGATGACCTGCACTTGGGAAAGCAAAGAAATTTATCAATTCTGGGTTTTAAGGTCAGAATTCATGGTTTTTGTCAAGTCTAATTAGATAATCGTTTCTCCACAGTAAGTTTTGTTTAAGACAACATATCGTAACCAATTTTCTGGGTCATTGAGAACTGTTGGTCAATAATTAACCATGCCCTATTAGTGTCTATCTAAAGGACTGTTAAACACTGGAGCAGGTGTATGTTGTGCTGCTGACAGTGCCCATGTTATAAATGGATATAATATGTGTTTTTAGAAGTAAAGGAGGACACAAACCAGGAGTTATTTTGCATTTATTGCATTGTACATGACTTAATGATCATGAAATTTTACAGGCCGATTAACTCATGATCAACCAGTTCTCATGGTTTCTCATCATTCATAAACATAACCTAATGTATATTTGCAACCCTATAAATAGCTTTGGTATAAAAACAAATGTGTGACACCTTGAGGTAGACGGGGGGTCTTCGAACATCGGCTTGTTTTATATTTTGACTTGAAATTTGTTTACCTTGCACAAATTGTTAACCCACAAATAATTATAATAATAAGCAGAGTGATCAAAATTATATGTTGTTCTAGCTGTATGGGAGTGAGTGTGTGTGGTCATCATAGTTCTAGCTATATTGGAGTGGATTATGTGTGTGTGTGTGGGTCACCAAGTTCTAACTTTATGTGGGTGACTTGTGGGGAGGCATCATTGTTCTGTATTGGAGTGGATTGTTTTGGTGCATCATAGTTCTAGCTATATGGGAATGGGTTGTGGGTGCATCATATTTGATATATGTATGGGAATAGTTTGTGTGGGTGCATTATATTTGTAGCTGTATGAGAGTCGTTTGTGTGATGTGTGTCTTAGTTGTAGTAGTTGAGAATGGGTTGTGTCGGTGTATCATAGATCTAGCTGTATGGGTGTTGCTAGTTCTAGCTGTATGGGAGTGGGTTTTGTTGGTGTATCATAGTTTGAACTGTATGGGAGTGGCATGTGTGGGTGTATCATAGCTAGTATGGGAGTGGGTTTCAGTTTCTATACCATATATAGGAGAAACTTTGACTGAGTTATGTCCATTTCTAAAATGTAGACCGTCACTTATGACCACATTTAGCTTTATAAATGTACATCAGATATGGTTATGTCCATTGAGAGTTTGGTGCTCACTGGAAATGATCAAGAGAATGAACAGCATCTACCCTGATCTGCTAGTCTAGTACACAGCATCTACCTTGCCCTGCTAGCATAGTACACAACATCTACCTTGCCCTGCTAGTATAGTACACATCATCTACCTTGCCCTGCTAGCATAGTACACAACATCTACCTTGCCCTGCTAGCATAGTACACAGCATCTACCTTGCCCTGCTAGCATAGTACACAGCATCTACCTTGCCCTGCTAGTCTAGTACACAGCATCTACCTTGTCCTGCTAGTATAGTACACAACATCTACCTTGCCCTGCTAGTATAGCACACAACATCTACCTTGCCCTGCTAGTATAGCACACAACATCTACCTTGCCTTGCTAGCATAGTACACAACATCTACTTTGCCCTGCTAGTATAGTACACAGCATCTACCTTGCCCTGCTAGCATAGTACACAACATCTACCTTGCCCAGCTAGTATAGTACACAACATCTTCCTTGCCCTGCTAGCATAGTACACAGCATCTACATTGCCCTGCTAGCATAGTACACAACATCTACCTTGTCCTGCTAGTATAGTACACAACATCTATCTTGCCCTGTTAGCATAATACACAACATCTACCTTGCCTTGCTAGCATAGTACACAAAAGCATCTACCCAGATCTACAAGCATAGTATACAAAAGCATCTACCCTGGCCTGGTAGCATAGTATACAAAAGCATCTACCCTGGCCTGGTAGTATAGTATACAAAAGCATCTACCCAGATCTACAAGCATAGTACACAAAAGCATCTACCCTGGTCTGCTAGCATAGTACACAAAAGTATCTACCCTGATCTGCTGTTATAGTACACAATAGCATCTATCCTGATCTGCTAGCTTAGTACACAAAAGCATCTACCCTCATCTGCTTCCATAGTACACAAAAGTATCTACCCTCATCTGCTAGCATAGCACACACCTACCCTGGCCTGCTAGCATAGTATACAACATTTACTCTGGCCCACTAGCATTGTATATAACATCTAACCTGACCCGCTAACATAGTACACATATACAGCAGCATACACGAGCAAACTTGGCGGTGTGCTTGCTGTTTTGCAGGAATTGACAGATGGACAGACAGGTTGTCTTGTGACACTGCCTCTCCAGTGATTTAGTATTTTGATTATTCAGAAACATTCATATGATTCATGTTTAAAGCTGGCCTTAAAATGCTCCTCTAATGCACTCCAGCTGTGTCGATGTTGTAAATTTTGATTCCACAGTACAACTAGCCCCAGTTTCACTAAATCTCTTTTTTTAAAAACAAATTTGGGGAAAAAGATAGTTAATGCAAGGGAAAGATAGTACAGAGAATGGAAAGTAATTCATTACTTTTAAATTTATAATCTGGAAATATATTTTTTAGAAATGAGGAATAGCACACCATAGGTAAAACAAATCTCAATTTATGCGAATTCAACATATTATGACTGAATTTTACACTTTGGTACCTTCTTAATGTTCCATGAAGAATGTATAGTTGCCAAAGAAACAGTAAGATAATTGCAAGCTATAGTAGAAAACATAAGTTCTAGTGAAAAACCAGAGCTGGACTCCTGTAAACTGTTTGAACCCTATTAATTAGGTGATATGTCAGTTGACCAGTCCAGGCCCAATAATCAAGATGTCTCCTGCATTTTAATTTTTACCGTAACATTTTAAAAATATAGATTTTGAAGAAATATTATAAGAAAGGTGCAAAATTTGAAATAAACCTAATTTTCTGTATTAGTTTTGCTGATGTTGAAAGACTCTTTAATGTCTGGTTTCAGGCTCTATAGAGATGAGAGTCTTTATATGGCACTTGGTGCATTTCTTGTACTTACTTCTGTTGCATTGCTTGGAATGATTTTCACATAACTTTGTGGCCCTAACCTTCTTCTTTATTTCTCATATTTTATCTTTCTTTAACAACAAAAAATGTAACTTGTCATCAGTATTGTTACACTGTTATTGCTTGTACTGCTGGCATCTTGATACAGTTTTGTCTATCTGAGCACCTTAAGAAACTTGCAAGATTGCATAAAAAACACTCAATATTGACAAGTGAAATTTTGTCTGTTTATTTGTATTCATATGTTTATGACCTGATTACATTTTCAGGCAACTACATTTTTTCCCCATTTTTTTATAGACATGTTTTGAACTTTTCAGCATACGTCATTTTTAACAAAAATATTGCCTTTACTGGGTACCATTGTATTTAAATTGACAGCCATGAATAGATTTTCATAGCTTTGCATACATTTTTCCAGGTTTTTAAACTTGAAGAAACACAAATCTAGAATCAGTTATGTAGCTTCTGGATCCAATGTTTTACTTTTCTATTTCATTTTATTACAAAATACTTGAAACTGCTTCTTATAATCTTGATGGAAACTTTTAAAAACAAACTGAAACTGGTACAACATACTACATGTATACAATTTTACAATTACAAGATGGTTTTACTTATGTGATGCCTAGAAAAACAATGTTGCAATAACTTCAGCAGTGTTAGTTTTTCTAAAATTTCTCATATTTTTTGTTGCAGACTGAGGTGAGAGAAAAGATTTCTGAGTTAAAAGTGACGGTTCATGTTCATGATGATGATCCAGCCCTATCCAAACAGAAAGGAATTGCAGAAACAGTTGAAAATGGTCATGATGAAGTTTTGGCTGTCTCGTAAATGTTGCTATGTGTCAGTTTTGTGAAATGATTATCCACTAAATCAGTCTATCTTGTCACAGGAGGACAATTTGCCTGTAAATTGACTTTTTCCAGGCTTACCAGAAACACCAAAGATTTTATGGACTTCATTGTGCAGAAGTTGATTGCTATTTTTGTGCAAGTTTTTTGTTCATTCACGTTGTTGAGGCAGTGTAATGGTGATAGATTCAAATGCTTGATGTTGCTTAATTTTGGGATTTGGATGTAGCTTTATTTGGACAGATTCTTTAAAACGACTGTTTCTTTACAGTTACAGAGTTTGAAATGTCAGGAGATGGCTTAATCATAGAACCATACGTGGCATGTTTATCATTTCTTTTATTTCAAGAAAATAATTAAAAAATTTACTGACTTGCTTATTTTACTAGGGACATAAAACCTTTATTTAATGTGGTACACACAGGCTGCATGTAAATGTCCACAGGACACTCCAAAATGTGTATTGAATTTTCTTTCTATCATACATTCCATGCATATGTAGCTGTAAAAGTAGCATGTGTTCATCCATTCATGTATACAGCTCCTGAAGAGACAATTCATTCATCCTACATGATGCATTTTGAATGTATTACTATCAAAGGAATACAAAAATTATTATGGGTTATACCAAATGTGAATCTGACTTTGCATGAATTAAAATTAATGGAGTTACACCATATTTTAAAAGTTCATTAAAAGAAGGAAATATTAGTTTTGTTTTTGTAATAACTTTTACTGTATTGCCTGAGTTAAGGTTAAATCATTTTCTGTTTTAAATAGGGTAAAAAACGAGGCATATTGCTGGAGTATAGAAGGCTTCTGGCAAGTGTAGAAATTTAATTATATTAATCAGTTGGGATTTATTGGAAAATAAATGCATGTTCTTGAAAGTAGAAGAGGAACATGAACTTGAACAGTGTAATCTGGTAACTTGGAAAGTCAGTCTGGAAGTATTTGGGGTGGTTTTGGAAGCATATGTCATTGTAACAATTAGATTTCATTATCTAAGTGTTGCAAGTTGCAAGTGGATGGAACAAAACATTCTTAAAGGAGCACTCCCATCCCTTAGGGGATGATGGTGAGGGCAGTGGCTTATGTATCCAGTAATTACACAGACCTGCCACTTACCCTGATTTACTCTGGATCATCCGGAGTTTTTGTTTAAAAATCTGAAAATTTCAATCTTTTAAACCAAAACTCCTGATTTTTAAAATAGCACACACACACACCCAAAGCAACTTTTGATTCACAATGGCTGTGCCTCCTTCAAAGAGAGCAAAAATGATGCATAAATTCCTTGAGGAATACATTGGTCACACTATGAAAATCTATCATTTTCATTTTCATCTTTAATGCTTATATTTAGTGCGTCAGTTGAATGAACACTAAATGTTAGATTTTCAGGTTATGACTGTAGCATACATTTTTCACATTAAGTAAATAGCATAAGACAGTGGACTTGTAAATTCCTTTGAATAGTTTTTGTAAATATATGGTTGCAAACACTGAACCCTTTTTTTTCCCCTTCCAAATTGTGATATGTTTTCCTTTGGCGTCCTGAGTTTCATTCCACTCAAGGTGGCAGGTAAGAATTACCCAGATCAGTTTGAAAATATGTTTTAGGTCATAAATGTTATCTTTTTAAATATTACTTGATCTAGTTGTCAAAATAAAAGCTGAGGATAATATCTTTGTTAAAGAACATGTAGTCTATACTAAAACTTTTGTGTAAGGCAGTGTAGATTTATGGTAAAGTTTCCAAATTCATGTTGCAGAGAACTTTAATTCTCAGCTTGCCATGGACATTTGTCATTGTGCCATTACGCTGTCTTGTAGCTGCAGTTCTAGTTAGTCCAGCTATTTTTCACTTGGACATTTGGCAGATGAAATAACCATTTGTGGGAACAATCATTTATGCAAAATTGATTTATTGCACGACAAAATGTATGTAATTGCCACATGGCTTAGAGCAGAAAAATTAAGACATGTATGTTATTGCAACATGGTGTTGAATAAACAAACTTTAAAAATGTGTTATTGTTACATTGGTTTGAATGGAAAAATAACAAGATGTGTGTAAATAGTACTGTTAAACAATTTAATCACTTTTCTCAGAAAATGTAGAGCATGGTGTCATCGCTGACTCCTTGAAGTCCACATTTTATATAGCTTAATTATTGAGCAATTTATTATATTCCATCTGAATGTATGTGGTACATGTGATTGTATGTGGTACATGTGATTGTATGTTGCCCTTACAGATTATTATGATGTAAATTGTGGATGCAACTTTTAGTGAGACACCAAGTTAAAAAAAACTTTACAGAACAGATTAAATGGACTTGGTTTTTTTTTTTTTTTTAACTGATCTTTTGCAATTAGTGGACACAAATGTAAGTAAGGATGAACTAAAAGTCCCCTCCACTTCTACCCCCCCCCCCCCCTTTCCCAGCCCATCCCCAAACTTGGCTTTTCACATACAAATTAATAATGTAAATTTTTTTTAAAAAAAGGCAAAATTCATAATTTTTTATTGTGTTAAGAGTAACTTTGTTATATTTCTTTGCTTGTTTATTTCTTCCACACACAGTACTGAACTTTGGTAGAGTATCACACTCCTGTCCAAGGGTACTGAGTTTAATTCCTAGCTGGGTTAGCTGCCTTGGTGTGTTCTTGAGAAAGTCACATGACTCCCATTGCCCTGGCACAGTATAACCAGTAATGTGTTAAAGGTACTGATTAAAGCAATAATAACAAAGCCGACTGAAACTTCAACAGTAACTTAAGCACATTGCTGATTACACACAAACTAGTTCCAGTAAGTACTTTACTGATTACACACAAACTAGTTCCAATAAGTACTTTACTGATTACACACAAACTAGTTCTAATAAGTACTTTACTGATTACACACAAACTAGATCCAGTAAGTAATTTACTGATTACACACAAACTAGTTCCAGTAAGTGGGGCACCACTTGACAAAGTTGGCAGAACCATATAGTAATCCAATTGCTCATCCTTTTGTAAACAATTTTGTTTCTGCAAGACAACTTGGTTGGATTTAAGCTGTATTTGGTATAGAGTTTATATTGATAGAAACTGTTTGATTTCCAACCTTTTTTGTCATTGTTGAGGAGATATGGGCCTAGATTACCTATCTGTGCACTGAACTTTGTTTCAGTGAGTTTTCCTTCCCAAGGAGTGTGTTGGATTTCAGTCAAATTTTGTATGTGTCGCTGCATTGATGAAACCTTGAACGAGTTAGATTTTCACTGATTTTAGTTCCTGCAGAATAACCTTCCCAAGGTTTGTTGTATTTTAGCTAACTTTGTATAGTATGCAACCTTGAATGAATTTAGCTTCAGTATTTACAAGAGTTGTGGCCCCTGGTGACCCCCTCCACATTTGGTTTCCATATGCATAATTTTAGCAAGGAATGTTAAGATATTAATCATACTTATCATGCACCTTTATCTTGATAAGTCCCTGAATTATTTGAATTTCCAACAGTTCTTTACATCATTTAGAGTAATTATCTCCCATGATTGCCCAGTCTCCTAACTTTTTGGGGTTTCCAAACATAACGTCCTGCTAAGCTTGCTGTAGTCCACTCATTGGTATTAGCTGTTATGTACGATACACATGCTCATCTAGATGCTTTAGTGTTACATGTATTTTGCTCATAGAAATAATCATGCTTTGATGAAAATGTCTATTGTAGAGTGTTATTTTCCAATTGATACTAGTATTAACTTATTTTCTAATGTGGGAAGGGTTGGTTTATTTTAAATATTCATGAATGTATGTACATAATTCAGAAGAATGTGTTTTATGGATGCTTCATTTGTTTTATGGTAGATAAGTGTTCTTTCATTTTAAAAGTTGTAGGTGTGTAGTCTAATATGATGAATCTGTTTTGCATGGCTTTGCTATTTTTAATTTTTTATTACATTTTTTGATTTTATGCTCTTTCTCACATCTTAATCACCAGTCATTCTTTCTCATTCTTATTTACATGCACAAATTTTAAGACTAAAAGTGTATTTAGCTTCAACATTCTGCTTCATTTTTCTATCAGTTAAAGTGTTATTCAATCTCTTGTAGGCATTGTTAAATCTAGTACGATTTCCAGTCACAATCTTTATTAATTTTAGTAATGGAATAAAATTTTGTCCAATTGAAAGATCTTTCATGAGAATTTTATTCATTAATCTTTTCATCTGCATGTATATCATTGACCATCAATGAAATCATATGAGAGACTCAACCTATATATGTTTCATACTGGACGAAAAAAGTGATTGGCCTTGAATGGATATTTTAATGAAATTGCACCCAAAAAATGTTGGCACAAATGACATGAAGTTGTGTTGCATAGTACAATTTTTCAGTAGTCCAGGGCTGGAAGATGAACTCCAAATAGTTACATTATAGATGTTGCATTGAACAAAGAGAACAATGTGCTAACATTTGTCTTGTATTTAATTTTGACAAATTTTAATCATGGCATGTGCATTTAATTATATAGTTAAACTTTTTTCATAAATATTAATTGATATATTTGAATTTTATAATTGCATCCAGATACTGAAATAATAATCACAGTGCCGGCTAAAATGATAAACAGATGTTACATAAAAATTATGTAATGATGAAATCTCTTTTAAATGTGTTTTTTACCAGTCTTGCATAAATGATGAAAAGTTTTAGAGCAGTAAAGGTTGCAAAGTAATTTTAGCTGTAGTATTCACCACGTCAATATACACGTGAATAAATCGGGATCCCATACTAGTCATAACTACATATGTATTTTCAGTTTTATATTTGGTCAGAACTACAATATGGTGTGATTTAAGGCAAGGCTTCAAGTCCTGTATTAATCTGCCATTGAAAGGCAATGGTTTATAAAGCAAGTTAAACATTGGAATAAATATTTTGGGGCAGAGTTCTTACGGTCTTTGAAGGTCTTTGACAATTTGGGAAAAATGAAGTAGCATTTTCAAGGCCTTGAAAGTTTGAGAAAATTGAGCAGATTACCCTGAGGTCTTTAAAAGTCTTTGTAAACTGAAATAAACCCGTACATTTTAATTTCTGTCCATAATCACAAATAAAATTGTCCATGGTGGTTAGATTTGGATGTAGTTGAGTTTTCCTGGTTTATTTCTTTTGATTAATTATAGCTTGAATTTCATCATTAAGCAATAGTGTAGTATTTTGCATTCATTGTTTTCTCGTGTAACATTACTTGTTTACAAAATGTTAGCGAAAATGGTCTTGGAAATCTATGTGGTCTTTGAAAGTTTAGGAAAAGTCTTTGAATTTATCATTCAGATTTCTGTATGAACTATGTGGGGCCTTTTGCATAAAATCTTAGAAAGTACATCTAGCAAGTCATGTTATACAATGAAGAAAAATTGTAATGTAGTGAATAATTACAAAAGTACATCGCAGTTATTTTAAATGGAGAACAACATATGAAATGAGTACTTGGATAATAAAATCTCATAACTTAATGGGTAATGCAATTGGTGTGTTTTGTGTAACTCTGACTGCAGCATATCATTACTACAAAATTTCAGGGTATTAAATAGCCAATATTGGTACAAGCACTTGGTCTTGAGGTTTTTTTTCCTGCAGTAATATTGTTGCACAGTTCATTTCATTTGCATGATGTCTTTACTTCTTAATAAGAAGTTACATCAATCATATATATATATATATATATATATATATATATTCACTTTCTTTATCAGCAGGGTAATGTATTACATCATATATTATACTTTTTATTCGATAGAGTAACTCCTGTTGAAGTATTAAACTAATGGTATACTTTCACGTATATTTCCTTTAATCTGTTCAATGTTCTTTCCATTTATACTCTTTAACATGTAACAAGTTTGATATTATAACATATAACACCATCCATCTATTGTATGACATGTACTCATTGCCAAACTGTGGACTAAGAACTGTCCTGTCATTATGCATTGGTAGAGTTTGGTCTATAGTATTCATTCTGCATGTGATTTTAAACATTGTGTACACCTGAGCCAATGGCGTATTATATGATTCTAAATTTACTTGAGTGTTTGGAGTTGTGTACATGCTACACATATTTTGATAAGATATATATTGAGGGCCTTGACTTGGCAGTATTGTACAAAATACTGGCCTTCAAATCATACAACATCTGATATTGTGTTTTGAGCTTAAAGATTTTATGTCAGCCAATCATGAAGTAATTTAAACAAGTAATATCACATTTCATTAGCTGAAATTTAAAACTCAAATTTAAAATCAAGGCTCAGTTTTATGATCGCTAGGTTTGATATGGCTTAATTGGTATTTAAAAAAGTGAAGGTGAATAAGCATTTTATTATTGTTGATGATGCATTAGACTTTTGATGATACTTGCGTAATACAATATCATTTGAGTTCATTTTGCTTAGAGGAGAAATTCTTTGGGTATTAATAATAGCATAGAAATTAACAGTTGTTAAATTTTTCTGTTTTCATATTAACATTTTTCTGATTGTCTGCTCATTTTAGTATGTCCTGTTCATAAACATCTGAGTTGTTTAGCCTGATATAAAGTGATTTAATAATGCAAGAAGTTTTCAATATTCATTGCCTTGTTTGATGTAAACCACAAGATAAATGTGCCTACTTTTTTCTCAGTATAATTGTCATCCAGTTTCTCCATTAATGCATTATGTTATTGCATTATATTGTGTATTCATGTAAATGTAACCTTTGTGGCTATCATTTTTATTAGGATTCTAATTACTGACATTTTATTATTCCATCTGACAGTAAATAAACTTGGTGTAATTTTAAATGTCTTAATATTTTGGCTGACTTGGCCATAAGGCAGATGAGTTTATGCCGTGGTTCTTTGTCCATTGTACATCACGGGAGATAATTCAACAGTTGCTATGTAAACTTCTCAAAAACCACCAGGCTAGATTTGAATAAATGAGGCCAGTTAGCCGTCATGCCATTGTTACTGTAAGTAAAGATTAAAAAATTGCTGAATAGAAATTGACAAAACTTTATAGAAAATGTCTTGGCATGAAGACCTTTCAGATTTGTTGGCCAGATCCGATATAAAATAATAGTTACCCATTCCTGAATATAGAATAACCTTTAAATTTCAACTCCAAAAGTGCTGAACAGAGTTTAATCAAACTTCATTGAAAGCATGCTCACGTGAAGTCCTTTCCAATATATACAAAAATGATCTGCTCTCAAGTATGGGTGTTGTTAATATTAATTGAAAAACTAGTAAATGACTGGAACATCACCAAATTGAATTTTGTGAAATTTAACATAAAGCATTGACATACTTTTCATGATTGTACAACTAAGCTAATGTGCATTCAAATTTGGCTACCATTACTCAAAATATAAATCTTTAAACACATTCTCCAAAATCAGTGAATAGAATTTGCTTATGTTTTACATCATCCTGGCGTGAACACCTTTCAATTTTTTTAAATATAAATTATGATTATGGTGATCCATCATAAAATATGGACACCATTGCTAAAGTTGAAAACCCATGGAACAACCTTTCAGAAATTGTTCAATAGGCTTTGACTCAATTTGAAGGAAAGCATCCTCAATGAAGACCTTTCAGTTTTAAACCAATCCACCTTCCAATATGGTCCCCATTACTAAAAGAAAATTCTTTTAACAGAATTTGACCAATTTCATTTAAAAATAATGCATCCTGGCTTTCAGGTTTATGCCATTGGTACTGATATGCCATCCAATATTGCCACTGTTGTTGGCATTAGTAAAACATTTAAATGACTTTCAGAAAGAAAATGCTAAGTAGAAAGTAACCAAATTTGACAAAGTATTTTGGCAAGATGGGCTATCAGATTTATATAAACGATGCCCATCTACTATCAGATATTGCTACAGTTGCAAGAAATTGACATTCCTTTATTAACATTTAAAAAAACACAGATGAAAGACTTTGACAGAAAGTACCCAAGCTTGAATTTGCAGATTTATGCAAATGATGTTCTTCCGTCATAATAAAAATTGGCAAGAGGAAACGTTTTTTCAGTTTTATTAACAAACAAAAAAGTCCACAATTTGAGCAGCTTCACACAAATGATCCTAATATTCTGTCATATAAAGATTCATGGACTTGAGACAAGCTGAAGCAATTGTTTTGTTAACATATGCAGTCAACAGCATTAAAAGCATATTCAACAAAAGGAATCTTGCTGACCCATATTTCTTGTCTGAGGGAAGGAAAGGAAGTAACCTATGGTAAGGACTTTAAAAATCATTGGTTTGGGGTTTTGCAGTTCTTCTAGCAGTGTAAAATTTAGAACATGAAATATAATTTAATTTAGAACATAAGATACCTAAAATTGTATATAACAGTTCCTGAAAATTTTTTAAGAATGGCTCACATTAGTAATTAGATCGACTACATCATGATGAACAGGTGCCTACAGTTAAGTATAAACATCGCCAAAACTAGAAGCTTTCCCGGGCGGACATAGGAAGTGACCATGATATGATGATGATGACCTTCAAGCTACATCTAAAGAAGGTCAAGAAAGAAGGCCATACAAGAATAAAATCTGATCTCGAGAAATTGAAGGATCCTGAAGTAGCAAAAGCCTTCTAGGCAATGATTGGTGGGAAATTTGCACCGCTCACTATCCTCGATGCTGACAGTACCAACATGGACACATTGATCACCACCTTCAATACAGCAACGACCAAAACAGCCAGCAATATCCTCAGTAGACATCGCCCAGTCAAGAAACTCCGGGTCACAACTGAGGTTCTGAACCTGTGTGACAAGAGGAGGGAACTGAAGAAGAAAAAGAACGATACAAAAGGGGCATCGCAGTATAAGGCAGTCAACAGGGAAGTCAAGAAAAGCTTGAAAAAAGCAAAAGAGAACTTGATAGAAGAAATGTCCAAAGACATTGAGGGAAACTTTAAAAGGAACAACAGCAGGAAAACATACCAACTGGTCCATGTTCTAACAAGCACAAAACAACGGCAGGTTACCTCCTTACAGGACAAAGCCAGAAACTGCTTCACAGAAGAAAAAGATATTCTGAAAAGATGGACAGAGTACTGCGCAGAACATTACAATCACCGAGCCACAATAGATCCAGAGGTACTGAATGTCCCTCCAGCAACTAACAACGACAACCAACCTATCATACGCGAAGAAGTAGAAGCCGATGTGAGATCACTGAAAAAGTGTAAGTCAGGAGGAGTGGACAACATCCAGTAGAACTAATCCAAGCTGGGGGAGAAGCAATGATTAGCGCACTCACAAACATCTGCAACAATATCTGGCAAACAAGAGTATGGCCATCGCGATGGACCCAATCACTGATAATCACCCTCCCCAAGAAAGGCAACTTGCAACAATATCAAAACCACCATACAGTCAGTCTTATAAGCCATCCAGGCAAAGTCATGTTAAGGATACTGCTGAACGGACTAAAACCACAGGCAGAAAAGATCATTGCCGAGGAGCAGGCGGGGTTCAGAGCAGGGCGCAGCACAACAAAGCAGATCTTCAACCTCAGGACATTGTGTGAGAAGTACCTCCAACACCTGCAAGATCTGTACCACATCTTCGTGGATTTCAAGAAGGCATTTGACAGGGTAGGGCATGCAGCCATGTGGGTGACCATGAGACTGTACAACATCAATGCCAACCACACCACAGTAATAGAGCACCTCAATGACAAGGCCATCAGTACAGTATACTTCAACGGCAGCATAGGGGACTGGTTCAGAACGTCAGTCGGAGTCAGACATGGATGTCTGCCCTCTCCCACACTATTAAACATCTTCCTGGGAAGAATCATGGCAGATGTGCTTGAAAAGCCTGACAGGACGGTCAGCATCGGAGGCAGAACAATCACCAACTTCAGAACAACTTACGTTTTGCCGATGACATTGATGGACTAGTAGGAAATGAGCAAGAATTAACAAGCTTATTAGAGAGCCTTGACAAAACCTCTGCAGCCTATCGTATGGAAATTAGTGCAGAGAAGACCAAAATGATGACCAACAACATCAAGGGCATCAGCACTGACATCAGGGTCCAAGGTACAAAACTAGAAACAGTCCACAGCTTCCAAGTATTTGGGGTCAACTGTAACACAACTGTAACAGATGAAGGATTGAAGCCTGAAATACTCTCCAGGATTGCACAGACAACAGCAGCGCTGACAAAACTGAAGCCCACTTGGAAGGACAAGAACATCGCACTCAACTCAAAAGTCAGACTGATGCACTCACTGGTGATATCCATATTTCTCTATGCCTGCGAATCATGGACCATAACAGCGGACATAGAGAAAAGGATATAGGCTACAGAGATGAGATGTTTCCAAAAGATCCTAGGTGTCACATACAAAGACCATATCACTAATGAAGAAATACAGCAAAGGATAAGACAAAACATTGGGCCTCAAGATGACCTCCTGATCATAGTGAAAAAACGGAAACTGCTGTGGTATGGGCATGTCTCACGATCTTCAGGACTTGCCAAGACAATCCTACAAGGCACTGTACAAGGAAGAAGAAAGAGAGGCAGGCAAAGAAAGAGGTGGGAAGATAACATTCGAGAATGGACAGGCTTGGCACTGAGTGACTCACTGAGAAAGACAGAAAATCGAGAGGAATGGAGGAAGCTAGTTGTTAGGTCTTGTGCGTTGCCCCAACGGTCTTCCAGACTATGGGACTGATGATGACGACACATTAATGATTATATGAAATGATTTTTAATTTAAAGTAGATAAATACAAAATTGCAATATAAGAAGTAACACTGTAAGTTGATTCTATAATTACTGAATATGCTCACTTAGTGAGTCGAGTCAAACTAAACAACAAAGATTCTGATGTGCCGTAGCATAATGCATCTGCAGATTAGGGTCTATGTTTGTTCTGCTGATTATTCCTAACAAACTGCACAGACTCGGATATGCTGATGCAGTTTGCAGTTGGGCTTTTCTTATAAGCAAGTATATACAGTATATTATAAGAGTAGTTTGTAAAAGGCCTGTGAATTATTGCAATTCAATGGATAAAGGTATTGTTACTCATGATTTGGGGGGAAAAGGCTGGAGTGGTGGTGTGAATTGTATGTATGTGTGTATTTAGTCCTGTCTTATGGCACCTCAGCACAAACGTAATAGAAGAAAAATGATTTTGCTTTTAGAAGAACATAATTGTTAACACCCATGTCATGGTAATACCATGCAAATAAATTCAAAACTCATAACTTGGTGATGAATTCATTTGCATGGTATTAAAAACATGACTACATATGAAATTCTTAAAAAGTTACCAGTATTACCATATTAAACTAAAATTAACAAAAGAAATTCAACATACTGTCCTCTTGATTCACTTCTACATTAAATGACTGAAAACTAAGTTGCATATGACCGTAAAAACTGAGAAATTTGTTAGTTGATCCAGGCTGATCAGACAGTATGATTCTAATCCACCAGTTTCTGGTTATATGTGCAATCACTTAACCACAGAGACAGCAAGCTCCCTTGAGTGTGGACCTCGATGATTTCAAAGTTATTTACTCCAGATGTGGGGCTACATGACGTTGAGGACAGACCCCAGAGTTCATGATGACTGCACAGATTAACTTCTGCTGAAATGCCAAATAACTTTCTTTAGGGTTGGAGTAAGGACAGTTTCAGAGTTATAGATCTGGGTATGATATCTACTGTTCTCTGCCAAGAATATTTTGTGTTTCTAATATTGGGTGGTTTTCGGTATTGAGCTCTGTTTGATTTTTGGCTTGGTTAAAATCGGTCAGACTTGGTAAGGACAAAATTCGGAATTTGATCCTTCAGGGAAGTTATTTTGATTAATTTGTTTTCTCCCATCATATATATTCCAATAGCTTATGAGTAGTCCTTTTGAAAATACATCATTTCATTACAAAATGCTCATAACATGTACAGATAATAACCGCGAGTTTTAAGCTATACTGTTCATTTACCAGAACAGGTCATTTACCAGAACAGATTATGGGATGGTCCCTTGTCCTTTGTCTCTCCATCCTTTAGCACAAGTTTGTTATTGATACTCTTCCGAAACTACTTGAATGGTCATCATGAAACTTTATATATACTTTTATCCTTTGGTTTCGTTGGTCTGAAATGAAATGATGGCACTTGGACATCAAATACGGCTACCGCAGTCCGCCATCTTGAAAATCTTATGTAGGCTGCTCTACCTGAATCAGTTATAAATATCAACCTAAAGCCTTCACTAAAAAACTTTTTGATGTCTAGTTGGTCCTAAATAAAAATGGTGCCATTTTGAAAATCTTGTTTTATACCCGTCGTGAATGGATGATCGTATCAGCATACGATTTTCAGAAAAGACTTCTTATTATGTCTTGTTGGTCCTAAACTAAAATGGAGCCGAACTGATGGTCAATATGGCTACCACAGCTACCGTCTTGAAAATCTTATCCCTACTTCACCGGAATGTTTAGCTGAGTATAATCCTGATTCTGGCAGCATTATATTTTCAGTTACTCTCAAAATAGTGTTACCTGACTCGTAAATCGCACACATACTTTCATGCAGGTAGACAAGACTACTCACATGGTGGCTATTTTATTGTTCATAGGATATCATAATCATTATCGTAAAATAATATTATATAAACTTACTGTCATGAGTGACTATCTGCAGAACACGACCAGCGACCACGATTTTTTAGGCAAAATATGCATCCAACACTGATATGAAGGACAGCATTGCAAAAATTGAAATAAACGCCACTTTCCTTGATTTAATCCTTCGTGAACATCAATGTTAACCAGTTCATGTCACTAACTGCCATTATATTGGATAAATGGAGTCTTTGTCTTCAACTATAATATGTCTTCATGTATAATACTAGTAAGTGATCGCATTTTTCCGTATTTGGTTGTCATTATTAAAGAGCGATGATAGTGATTACAACAAAAGTGTCTGCAAATTAGGCTTAAAGTCACAAAGGGTGTGATAATATAATGTACGGGTTTGTTCTTATGTGCAAAACCATAACTGACACTAAAGCAACATTAGATCCAGACAGTATCAATGTTGATCCGTTCTGGCAGGCAGTGGGCATTTTGAATCTACCCACGGATAGGAAACATTTTAAACTTCTTGGTGGACTCAGTAGAGACGTACCGAAATTGCCACATTCCAACACAGACACTAAGAAGGATATTTCTATTTCGAATCTACCCATGGGTAGATAACATTTTCAACTTATTGGTGTACTCAGTAGAGACATACCGAAATTGCCACATTCCAACGCAAACACTAAGTAGAATATTTCCATTCTGTGGAAAATTTAGGCTGACTCTGGATCCAGTAACAGTACATCATCTCCAAAGTGTTACGATCAACAATAATGATGACTGCCACCAATATAATCCAGCAATGATCTAAGAAATTCTCAAAATAGTTGTGGTGTATGTTTAATAAGAATATGAGTGGCAGCACGTTGCGGTTAAAGACAGATTTGATGAGATGATGTGCATAATTTTAAATTTAAAGGAATGTAACTTCATTTAATTATTTGTCCTTTTTGTCCATTTGGATGCTGAAAATCGGGTTGATGAAAACCCTCTCTTTTTATAAAAAAAAACTCCAAATTTTGGAAATCTCGCGATCTGTCTTTGCCTAACGTGTCTTTTCTATCATATGTATGGTTCATTCTAAATTAATATGGTGCTGATCTGAAGTCTGATATGACTGCTACAGTGGATATCTTTAACTGTTTGTTATTGCGAATCCTCCTAAAACTAATATTGCCATTAGCTTTTCACCAGAAGCCTTCTTATGAAGTATTGCTGGATTTAATCATGCTCGCTTCAACATACATAAGATAGGTTTGAAGAGAATATTGGAAATACTGGTCCACGATTCTTCGTTTGTCCACATCTTGATTTGTATTGAGAACATATGACTCAGTGGGTACACGCGCCTCTATATGCAGTCTAGGGTAGATCACTGAACATTGAGAACGACTGCCTGCACTTACAAGGTCAACTTTAAAGAGTTCAGATCTCAAATTTCTGCAAAGGCAGTAGCTGTCTTCATTATTGTTTTACGGCAGTCTATGTTACAGGAATTGAAACAACAGTGCCAAATTGAAGATCGAGATCATTTGTGAATGTACATCACTTACGAAAGATTGAAATCCCTTCATTGGATCGAGTAGTTACACCTGTGGAATTAACCAATTCTAAAACATTGGACAAAATTAAGCATGGCCAACAATCGAATGATGAGTTTGACATGACCGATGGAACAGTCGTTCAGTATCTGACATGTTTCACCTCCGTCAAGCAGAGGGCGAAACAACGTTGTATCTTTGGATCAATTTTCCAAACAAAGTAACTTCCAGATTAAAAATGATCGAGGTGGCTCTATCTCATGTAGAGAAAACCAATACAATGGAAAGGAATCTGTTATGGGCAAGAATTATCAAAACTGACATGGTCAAAGAACAGAAAGAAGTATAAATACCGTTGGAACAAACATGCATTTCAAATAAGATCTTGTGTAGAGTTCCTTGAATGGAAAATCAAGAAGCGCGTTTTACGTTGACCCTCACGTCCTTCATGGAGATGAAATCTTTCAAGGACCTAATTTTTCAGACAGAAAATATACTATATATATATGATCATCAAAATCAATTCGATCATATTACTAGTATTAAGGATATATTTAGATGTATGTAATATTGTGAAAAATGTGAATATGGATTTAACAATCGGGATCAATATATTTGTTGTGGAAGAGAGAATTGTCGTGGTTTTTAAGTGTCCAGCACTTGTATTTCTGAAGGACAAGAAATAGTTCGATGCTCTACCTGCAGACGAACATTTATGAGCTCAGCATGTTACGCATGAAACAGTTCCAACAAAACAGAAAAGTGCTTGCGAATTATTGACAGTGTGTCCAACCTGTACAAAATATGTTCGTACCAATATCCAAAGAGTCATGCGTTTGTGCAGAAAAGAAGCAGTCGAGTTGGATTATCAATGTTATATTTAAATATATGCTAAGGAACTCGAGGAATTACTGAATGAACAAAATAAGAAGAAGAAAGAAGAAGAAAAAAAAACGGGACCAAAGGGACGTGAAAAGATATTTTGGGCTTCTATATTCTTTTTGATTATGCTGATTGGTTGTTTGATCCCACTGATAACACCTTGAACGAAGAAGAGGGTACTCGTTACGGGAACTGACTTAAATAAGCTACAGTCATTGCCCAAACTTTCTCCGGATACCTCGGGTAGTTTCCTTCGAAACGTTATTCAGGACAAGGAACTGAATTTCCACAAGTGACCATGAACGGAGTCAAAATCATTGGCATACAAGTGGGGGCGTGCAAATGAAGGATTCTGTAAGTTAGTAGTCTATGTCTTTGAGTAGTATGCCTAAAATATTTGAAATGACTGAAATGGCTAATGGCCGTTTTCCACAAACTTTCAATAAAGAAGCTAATCAACACGACGTATTTTAATGGGGCCCACTAACATGATCCCGAGGGTATCCGAATAGAACAGCTAGAAGTTTTCTAAGCTGGTACCAAACCCACTCTTCAGACCCTTTTGAGTCGAAGAAGAAATGTTGAAATGTTGTCAATTCCATATGAACATTTTACGACGTTATGGAAAATTTCGAGTTATTTCTGAACTACGGAGGTATCGATCCCTTTAAAGAAGCTTCTACTATTGCCAAAGGGTGGTGATTAGTGTACTGAAAGGATTTCATGCCAGAGAACAGGCTTTCCATTGTGCTACCTCAATCTGAATAATCCGTCAACTGTCCATATTCAGTCCAAGACAAGTGAACATTACTTGCTAAAAACGGTGAAGAACAGAAGATTGAATCGTATTACCTGGATGGTTGAGATTTAAAAAAAAAATAAACAAAGATCGTTTATAAATTGCATACATGTTTATTTAATGGATGCCTCAGCTGTTATGCTCATCGACACTTAAACACAGTCTTTGACAGAACTGTGAAGGAACTGTACCACAAAAACTTACCAATGATGCCAGATTTTGAATAATCAAAGATACCCAGTGGTTGAAACTGGGAATACGACTACGATCGACTTTTCAAAAACAGATCCAGATAGCCGAACCCCGACAACCAGTTAAAGACGTGAAGTGAGGGGTGATAGGTCACATACCATACTGTCCACGTCACCCACACCAATGATCAGCCCGTGTTTACTCCCGTCGAGGGGCAGGTGCTCCCGTTTTCTGCCTACTAATGCCGGAAGACTGACCTCAACATGTTACGGGTGGAATAGCAGGACCACAGCCGGTACGAAGTCGCAATGGAGGCACGGATAGTCAGAGCTCGCGGTGGTGCCAGAGCTCTCGCTGGCGGAGCTCTTGGTGCTCTTCTGCGGGACACAACACGAAGACCTGTTTGGGAGGGATGAGCGTGTGTCGCGGGACGACTTCATTGAGGGGTAATAGCGTAATAGCAGGTGGCGCGTCGGGCACAGTTGTGGTCGCAGAACGCGTGTATCTACCAGGAGATGAGGCGCGCGGTTGACATTCAGCGGCACTGACGTCAATAAGGCGAGTGGACTACGGATGAGGCAGAAAGGCGGCTCCCGAGGACAAGAGATATTTAATCATGCTGCAGTTTCACGAAGCTGTCTCACGGTCCGACGCGGTTCGTCTATAGGACCTAATAACGTAAGCATGGCAGTTTTTCTTGCGCCTCGTGATATTTTTATGTTTCGTTTACGCGCGGATTGCTTCAATTTCTGCATTGTAACGTTGCTGTGGTAACAAGCTGTGCTTGATTAGTAACAGAAAAGATTGAGAAAAAAAAACAAGCTTTGTCAAATTCAACAAATAATTTATTTCCCTACAATACAAAGTTTAAGTGAAGAAAAGAACTTATGGTATTGCGAATTAAATCCCAAAATAATCATGCATGCACAAGTTCTAAAAATGTTAAAGTTCTGAATAAACTTAAGTAGAAATTCAAATGAAGTCCAACGCTGAAAGTGTTGATGTATCTGTAATGACATGCATAATGCTGATGTGCCAAGTCTTTTGTTGGATCACAATAATACAATCCGGGAATATACCCTTTTGTTTGAATTTCACTATAAATCCAAGTCTCTTATTCCAAGAATTTTATCAAAGCACTTCTGTATTTCGCGAGAAAAATCATTTTAATAATTTTTAAAGAAATATGTACAGCCCAAATGAATTACTGATCACAACAATAATACTAACTGATTCTGCTAGATCTTAAAGCACGTATGTCAGACTTTCAGAAAATCGTCAGTTATACGAAAAAATAAGTCGCAAAACAAAATCCCGGATGAGGGTCAAAAGTACATCATTCTAAGATCTTAGTTATAATAAGAAAGTCACTACCAAAATCACAACAGAACATGACAATCATCACGTAGTGTAGCTATAAAAATACAATGTCCTTAGGTCATCTTAAGATAATGATTCTCACTCTGAATTTAAAAAAAAAAAAAAAAGATGTTTACCAAAACTGCCACTGATTCTGGACATGGTCAGCCATTAGATAAAATGATTCATTACCCACAGATTATAATGACAAAAACAACTAGCAAACAAACAATGCAAATTAAATATACAGTATACTCCCCCTGGAAATGAAAAACGATTTATGAAATAAAGCTTTTTTTTATTATTAGTCAAATATACATGTGATAAAAAATTACATAAGACGAAATCTTATGCATGACAAAATATACATGAAACTATATAATAACAATACGCACGTGAAAGTGTATCTGTTATTGTATACTCCCTTAACGTGCCTAATGCCGATATTGTATTCCTGCAACATCAAACTGAACCTTAATTATCTCTGATTTTTGTTTTTCTATCTTGCCAATGAAAATAGTGGGTTTGTGATCGCTATACAGAACAGTCGGAGGAGCTGAACTAATAAATAATAGACTTCAAAGTGTTGCAATTACAATATCAAAGCCAAACATTCCTTCTTGATTGTGGCATAATTTCTCTGTTATTGTATAATTTATTAGAAAAATAGCACAATGTATGATCTACACCATTTTTGTCTTCTTGAATCAATATTGCACCAATCTCAACATTACTTGCATCAACAGATATTTTAAATAATTCTCTGAAATTTGGAACTGAAAGAACTGGTGCAATTTTAGTACGGCCTTAAACTTTTCAAAAGCCTCCTGACATTTTTAGGACCAATGAAACTTGGTTTTCTTGCTCAACAAACTTGTCAGGAGTTCAGCAATTATGGAAAAATTGGAACAAAATTTCCCATAGTATCCAGGCATATAAAAAAATCGGCACCCCATCGTAAGCGAGCAGGTCAAAAGCGCGCCAACAAATGTGCATCGACAAAAGCGCGCACCGAAATATGCCCGTTAAATGCGTGCCGTCAAAAGCGCGCAGCATAAACTTTAAGCATGTAATCTTATTATGACTTTGATAAATGTCTCTTTTCAAATTAAATAAACTAATAGTTTCAATCACTGTTTCCACTGAGCAGACATCAAAGTGTGTATACTCTTAATATTGAGTAGAAATAAAGTAATAGTTTGAATCATTGTTTCCAGTGAGCAGTCATCAAAGTGTGTACACTCTTAATATTGACCATAAATAAAGTAATAGTTTGAATCATTGTTTCCAGTGAGCAGTCATCAAAGTGTGTACACTCTTAATATTGACCATAAATAAAGTAATAGTTTGAATCATTGTTTTCAGTGAGCAGTCATCAAAGTGTGTACACTCTTAATATTGACCATAAATAAAGTAATAGTTTGAATCATTGTTTCCAGTGAGCAGACATCAAAGCATGTACACTCTTAATATTGAGCAGAAATAGAGTACTGGTTTCAATCACTGTTTCCAGTGAGCAGACATCAAGGTGCGTATTTGCACAGTATAAGCCTAGAAAACTATAAATACGAAATTCATTTTGTAAAAATTTAAAACTCATATCTAACCATGGAAAAGACTGAGCAGCAGAAAGAGAAAGAGCATAACTGATGGATATCGATATAGAAAAGACCGAGTAAATGCCGACGGCAGTGCATCGTGGAGACGCTGTAAACGTGATTGTAAAGGCCGAATTAAGGTGATCGCAATGGACACAAGCACTTTGCTTTCTGAGCATAACTATGTTCCAGATCCGGACAGCAATGAAGCGAAGAAGACTGTAGCAAAGATCCATCGAAGAGCAATGACCACCGTCGAGAGACCAGGGCAAATAATTCAGCAAAGCTGTCTCGGAATTTCGTTGCCGACAGCGGGTATGTTGCCATCCTATACGGCTTCATAGAGAGCGATCGAACGACGCAGAAAGAAAAACGATCTTCCATACGCCAACATAACTTCGTTAAACGATATTGCCATTCCAGAATCTCTGCAAAAATCTACAAGAGACACTAATTTTCTTCTGTGGGATTCGGGTGCGTATGATGATGCCTGTATTCTGATGTTCGGAAAGACTGAAAATCGTACCCTTCTACGGCAAAATGATCACTGGTTTATCTTGGTACTTTTAATGTTGCGCCGACACTATTTACTCAGTTATTCACTATCCATGCTTTAATTAACAACTCGGCCTATCCTCTAGTCTACGTTTTGCTGCCTGAGAAAACAGAACATGGCTATGAAAGCGTCATGCAGAAAATTCTCGAACTGCAGCCTGGTCTTAATCCTGCTATCATTATGGCCAATTTCAAGAAAGCCAGTCTAAACAGATGTGCAACCATTTTCCCAGGAGCACGGTTAGCAGGATGCTTCTTCCATCTAGGACAATCTTTGTGGCGCAAAGTACAGGAATGTCATTTAGCGGAAGCTTACCGTGATAATGAAAATGTTCGCATGTATGTCAAAATGCTTTTAGCCCTCAGTTTTGTTCCAGTTGAAGATGTTCCAGACGCTTTTGATGAGTTGGTGGAAAGCAGCCCTCCGGAATTTACACCAATCAATGATTACTAGGAAGAAAACTATGTGGGAAGACGAAGAAGAAACCGTCAAGAAAATCTGAGTTTTCCTATTAATTTGTGGAACATGCGCGACCGTGTAAACCAGTGTATCACGCACTAATAATTCGGTTGAAGCATGGCATGGGTCATTTCAACAGACAGTAGACTGTCATCATCCATCTGTCTACAAGCTGGTTGACTACTTTCGCAAGAAGAAAGATCATGTTGAGATTATGATCGAACGATATCGGGCATGATTTAGACAGCCTGAGGCATGGAAATCAAAGTACGTCAGATTTAATTGACACCTGCAAGGTTTGGTTCCAAAATACGTACATTGATCGAATATCTGCGCGGAATCGCACATAACGTTGCAATTTAAAAAATGATAGACATAACAAAATAAAAATCATATTAATTTTTTATAATTGTTTTGCAGTGTTTGTTTGTCTTGATTATGCAAATAACGTTGCAATTTGAACAGTGATAGAAATAATACACTGAAACTCACATTAATTATATTAAACATTTTTTAAATAGCGAATATTTGCTTATTTATTTGAGATTATAACTTTTATAATTTATGCCTTGCGTGCTTTTGTCTTGCGCGCTTTTGACCTGCGCGTTAACGACGGGATACCCCCAAAATCGGATCAGTTGCTTTTTAATGATCTATAGGTTTAACTTGTTCATGTCCCACGATATGCTACAAATGTAAGACAAGCACAATAAAACTCACTTTTGGATAAATTAATTGTCAAATTTGCATCAGTGACCCTGTAAAAGAATGTCCTACTTATCTCTAAGTGATCTTTCCAAGTGTCGTTGTAGACGATGACATCATCGATGTAAGTATATAGACCAGATGTAATCATGTTCATTAAAAGTTGAAAAGTACAAGGCGAACCTTTCATTCCAAACAGCATCGAATTATATCGATAAAGTCCATCTGGAGTCAGGAATGCCTAAATTTCCTTTGCCCTTTCCGTCAGTGGAATTTGCCAAAATCCTTTTAGAAGGTCAAATTTGATGACATATTTTTCATTTAAAATTTGGTCAATGCAGTCATCGATTATCAGCAATGGAAATACATCTGTTTTGGTATCACTAGTCACCTTTCAATAATCAGTACACATGCGGAAAGTATTTATTGGTTTCAAAACAGGTATGCATGGTGAACTCCAGTCAATTTTACTAGGTTCTATGAAATAATTCTCCAGCAAATACTGAATTTCTGTTTTTAAACATTCCTGTTTGAGAGGATGTTGTTTCACAGGTGTGGAATATATAATTTCAACGTCATGGTAGATTTACTTTGTTCTTGTAGGAACATCTGAAAACAAGTGATCATATTCAAGTAACAGCTGTTTTAGTTTGTTCTTTTCTTGTTGCTGTAGATATGAAAGTTTCTGGTCCAGATTGTTCATAATTTCTGATTTCCGAAGATTCATTACTCCAAAGTCAGTACAGTCCGATTGCATTACTCGCTTAAATCCGCACTGTTGCGACAAGTACATTTAAACTGACTGCATGATTAACCTTGCTATCTCTATCAAAATACTCCTTTAACATATTTACATGGCAAAATTGTGTTTGTTTTCGCCTTGTAGATGTATTGATGATACAATTTAAATCATTTTATTTCTTTTCAACTGTGTAAATGCTGTGTACTTACCCCAAAGAGGATTTTGTGGTATGAACAAGAGAACCAAAACTATGTCACCAAGTTGAAAACTCCTTTCCTCTGTATTTTTGTCTGACCTTAATTTCATTTTACTGAGTAGAGTACATATTAGTTCTTGCAACTTCACAAGCCTTTGACAGCATGTATTTAAAATTGGAAATAATATCGAGAAGATTAATTTCTGTATCTTCATTTGAAGGAAGTTTCTCTTTTAACAACTTCAATGGTTCACCCAAAGTATGCCCAAAACTAGTTAAAGGGACTGAATCCTAAAGATTCCAGAACTGATACCCTAACAGCATACAACTGGAAATTAACACCTTCGTCCCAGTCATTTCCAGTATAAAAAAATATGACAGAATCATATTTTTCAAAGTTTCATGAAATCTTTCTAAAACCCCATTGAATTTCATGTGATAGGCAGAAGACTTTAATTTTTGGATGCCTAATTCACGCATAACATCCTGGAAAATTCCAGGCATAAAATTTGACCCTTGATCGTATTGGACGGATTTAGACAGGCCAGATTGAATTTCAAAAAAGAAAACGTTTTAAAAACATTATGGTCAACAAGTACTGGTTGCCTGGTTTGGTCTTAGGTAAGGGACCGACACAGTCCACCATTATACTGGTAAATGGTTCGTCAAATGTAGGACTAGGTTGCAGATGAGCCATATGTATCTTCTGATTGGGTTTTCCTACCATTTGACAGTGTGACAAGATTTACAGTATTTACAAACACCACTTTTAATTTTTGGTCAAGGAAAGCGATTCAACATCTTGTGATACGTCTTTCTGATCCCCGTCTAAGCTAACCAAGGTTCCGATGTGATAACCTTACCTACACCTTGGCGTATCGAGCAGATATTTCTGTGCTTCGGGTTTGTGAATTTCATTGAATGCGACGGAAAACCATCGCATCCAGTCAAAATTAAGTTGTTCGGATTTTAACACTGTTCCTACATGATCTAGACAAGGGTAGCACACAACTTGAATGGACGCATAAATAAGCACTTTTCCAGTGCCGGTCCGTATTTGGACAATTACCTTTCAATCAAATAGACCTGTAATGACTTTCCTCTGGTGCATAGTCATACTTTTGATGTTAAACTCCCAAAGTATCCTTTTTAGATGAATTGTCCCCCCCCCCCTTTTTTTTTTGGCCGATGTAAACTGCACCTCGCTTTTGGTTAGTTGGCAGTATATACTAAAGGAGGCAACTCATAAAATACAATAGATGTCACTTGGACAAAACACCAATATATCTGTTCGATCCGTCAAGGTGTAGATATGGTTATCACATCGGAATCTTGGCTAGCAAAGATGACCGATCCCTAAATGACCAGCAAATATAATTTAATGGGCCCAACAAAGAAATCCTGTCTGTACTATTTTGGAACTACAATTTAATAGTTAGAGAGTTCACCGACCACTCGTCACCAGCAGGTACCTCAGGTGGTCTCCATTTTCTCACAAGAACCCCATTTTTAATAAAATAACAAACAGGTACTTATGTGGCTTCAGTTTCAAAATAGCCTTTTGAATCAAACAGTAGAGGACAGGATCTTTTTTTTTCCTGTTTGATAAGTGATCTGTAACTATTTCTTCCTTGTGTTTTAATTTTATCGCGCCAAATTCTACATAATAGTGATACAAATGAATTTCGATTTTTGTTTTGTTATACTTTTGCAGTTTAATTGATATTTGTATTAAAATTTGTCATATTTGGCGAAATGAGTTTTTTTTTAAATTTAAAAAAAAAAAACATTAAAAAAAATAATAGATAAAATTTTAATTTTACACACCACCTTGAAGGTAGTGTATACTGCCTTTATAATTAATTACTACATAACATTTATTCGGGTAATTTCATTAGACGTGGTAGGGCACAAAGGTTATATACAAGATTTATAATGCATTCTTTCCCAAAATTTAAAAGTGGATATGATATTATATGTTTGTACAAAGTATAAATAAATTTTTGAATAAAAATTGTAAGCATAGTTCATAAATTCTTATAAAGAAATATTTAACCTGTGGGATAACCTTGTAGTAAATCGCTACCACGAATACTGCTGTTAAAGGCATGCATCATCGATGGATTATAATCTTGACCTGTCATAGCAACTATATAAGGCTTCACGCGATGACGTACATGGTCGAATGACCACACGTCAATAATACAAGTCTGTACTAACCGCACGCACATTAATCATCAAGTCACACATAAAATAGTAAACATGCTGAAAGCAACATCTCACGACATGCAGAGTTTTTAGTAACCAGAAGTGGTATTATATAATAAAATAATAATGCATATGCTGAACGTGGTAGATTGGGTCTCGAAAGACTTCAAATATCACATATAAATGGAAGATTATTTAGGTTAGCAATATGTTTACGAAATCCAATCGTGTAGTAGAGTTTGTGGGACCTGATCAACTGTTTGCCATAAATGTATACAAGATAAAGTGCATCCGATGTTCCAAGTTCATAACGATCGCATTTCCCTATATTATGTTTTTCCTACGTAAAGGATAGTTTATTTGCAGTTGTTCATTGCTCGAACTGTTTGCTGATCTTAACGAACAGTTAAAACGAGGCCTTAAAGTCCGCAAATTAATAAAAGTTCGCAGCGTGTTGTCTCAGTGGTTTGTAGATCTATACCAAACGAATACAGGCCTAACAGTAGTGAAGTGGGACGATTCAGCGTCAATGGGACTTACCATTAAAAACCACCCTGGGACTGATTAGCGTCAATGGGAAATTTAACATTACGAAAACCCCTGGGACGATATAGTGTCAAGGGGAATTTAACATGGGAATATGGGACTGTTTAGCGTCATGGGAAATTGAACAGGGTGGGAGTGTATAGCGTCAAGGGGAATTGAACATGGGAATAGATCATGGGACTGTTTAGCGTCAAGGGAAATTGAACAGGGTGGGTCTGTATAGCGTCAAGGGAAATTGAACAGGGGAGAGGGATATACAACACACACACACACACACACACACACACACACACACACACACACACAATAGACAATAGACATTTGTTTAAAAAAGGTAGACATGAAAGTGAATCTCTTTTCGAGGCATGGGAGTAGCCCTGAAAAGGGCCTTTGGGTTTCTTCTTCTTGTTATTTTTTTAATTTTCTCCAGTTCTTTATCCAGTTCCTGACCTTTTCCACTATTCCTTTCTTCTTCTTCTTCTTCTTCTTCTCATCATTTTCCGGCATCCAGTCAACGCTCTGAACTTGGTCTATATTTTTATCCAATGGTTGTTAAGCCGCTCAAACTCTTCCTTTTCTTTTTGTTTTCTTTTTGTTTTCTTTCTACAGTCGAAATGTCTTTTATCTTCTTGACTTGTTCTCTCATCACTTTCCTCATCATCCCCTCTGCTTTCATCAGTTGATTTAAACCCCATTTCACATAGGACCACTCAGTCCGCTCCAAAATATCTGTTAAAAAACACCTGACTTCAATAGCATAATCAAGGGCCTCTTTCAGTTTACCCACTTTCACATAGTCAAGTTGTATGAAGCCTCTTAACTTTTTGACCTCCTCTTCAATCATGTCCCCAATCAGATCCCTGGCAAGTTTTAGACTCGTCACTTGACTTTTGACAAAGTCCTTCGTAACTTCATGCATCCACTCTTTCTCTAGCCTTTCCTTTGCATCTGTCATCCAGTACCAACTCTCCTTTAGCTCATTAAATAGTTCGATACTCATTTTCTTGGGTTCTTCCGTAGAATGGTGCGAACGACGAACCTTGTGGGTGCTTAAATAAAACGCGCGGACGTGAAGGAAAACATCCCCTACTTTTCTCATCTCATATTATCTACTATCCACACAAAGTTGATGAGCCATATAATCTAACCTCATTATATACTATCCACACACACACACACACACACACAAGCGCGCGCAAAGCAGCCAAAGCAAACCTTAACTATACTATCCACACACACACACGCCAAGCAGCAAAAACATATCCATAATCTACTATCCACACAAACGTACGTGAGCGCTTACAAACACAAACACATACACTCACACTAGGAAAAAAGAGTCAGTGTTTATATTCACACTACTCTACATACACACATTGGCAAATCGATTACTATTTCTTTTCTAGAATATGGGGTAGCCCTGAAAAGGGCTGGGTTTTTTTCCAACTCCACAGACACCTGTTAGTGGTTGCACCTCCCCGGCCTGGCACCGCAAACACATCTCCTACTCCAGTCTCCTTTCACTCTTTTCGCTGGGAGTGCAGAGGCGGGATGAGTGGCTTCAGAATCCCAATCTTCTCTCTCTGGGATTCTGAAATTTCCTTGTTGTGGCTATGGTACAGCCATTCCTCTCTCCTTTTCATCCTCTTCTTTTGTTTTCTTCTCTCCTCCTCTTTCATCCTTTCTTCTTCCACTATAGCCTCTGCGGCCAGCTCATTCAGTATGAGCCTGGCATATTCCAGGTGCACATGAAGTTCAAGAAGTTTCGCTAGCCTTCTGCTCATTTTGTAGAGTTGATCAATCAACAAGGGTAGCTAGACTGCTGTTGTTGTTGTTGAATTGGATTTATGTGGTGTTCTCTCGCAATGAGCATCTACCACTGGTTTATTTGCACACGGTGCAATTTTTGATTACTCCTGAGGGGAGGAATGGTGCCATACCCCTCAGGCATTTATGTACTCATAGAGTATTTTTTAATTGGGCCGTTAGTTTGTGGACAGTAGTGATGTGCCCAAACAGAACTAAATGTATGGCCTAGTCTTGAGTAGGAATAGTACAAACCCACACTCATGTTTTCAGTTGCATTAGCTGCCCCAGGTGTCAACCCAAGCAGTATGTAACGCCAGCTGCCATTGGTCGTCAGCTGTGACGTCACATTAGGACACCTGGGCTTGTGGCAAGTGGAAATCGTTCCACATCTTGCCACGTTGTACGAAATCCGAGCGTGGTAAAGGTGGAAAGGTGCTCGACAAGCCAGCCATGGATGTTGTATACCTCCTGAAACGCCAGCCCGTACTTATTTCAAATCAAGTCCAGTTGTACTAATGGACAAAAAAGTACCAATATTGTGTAAACCACCTGTGCAATTAGTTCAAATCCTACTAGTCTGTTGAATTTCCTATCCCTAAACGTTCTATCTAATCTAGTACAGAAGTGTACATAAACGAACTCCCTATTATTCCTTATTTAATGTAATATGTCTGAGCGACATTTAAAAGTTTTGTCACTGGTAGGTTTTTAGATAGTTGTGAATTCTGAGCGGTGGTCCAATGGTTCAAATTTATAGGTTTAATGGTAAATTCAAAGAGGGAAACCAAACCAATTTAGGTTTCCCTATTAGATAAAAAGACAATTTGTTAGCCCTTAAAAGGACTATTTTGGTGGTGGTGGTGGGTCCACATATCGTACTCCACTCATATTGACGAAAGTTTTTGGCGGTGTGTATCGTCTCCGGGGGCGGTCTGCTGGTGGTAGACCTGGATCGGTTAGGTCTTTCAGGATCCAGTCATGCATTCGAGCCTGGTATGAAATGTTCTGTGATTCCAGCCCGTGGTGTACTTTCACTATGGTAGCGATCATGACTGCTAGATTTAGAGGGCACTCTTGAAGTAGGTCTCCTCTCTTTTTAAAAGCCGTCAAGATCTTTTGACTTTAGTTTTACTTGGCTTGGTGATAGGGCCAATTGCTTCTTCCCATTTGTGTAGTATTAGGGTGCTAAGTTCGTCTAGAAAGAGGATGGCTTCATTTTTGCTGTGCCAAATATTTGTTATGCCGTAATCTTCTGAGTATCCCCAGGCAATATGTCTGTTTGCCTCGTACAGACTGCGTTTGCCCACCCTTGGATCTGCTGGGTTTGCTGGTTTAGGTGGAGATGTGGCTGGAGTTGCGGACTTCGCTTGGTCAGTTAGGGTTGTTGAAATTTCGGGAGATACGGCTTGTAGTGGTGGTGGTGGCGGTGATGGAGTTAGCTTTAGCTTCTTTTTCGTCTTCGCAGTTGGAAGAATAGGTGTTTCAGTCATACTCCGGATGCTTTTTAACATCGGTGAAATTTGTGGTGGTGGTGGTGGTGATTTCATGACTGCTTCAATCTGCTGTGCTTCTATAGTTGTAGTTGTTGTAGAAGCTTCCTTGGTGTTCGCCGCCCTTTGGGTTGGTTGCAGTTCGTTGTTTTGAGTGGAGATGGTGGTGGTGGTGGTGGCAGTCCCAGTTAATAGGGGCGTCTTATTCGGGTGAAGGTGACCCTCTGTTTCGTACGGTCTCGTAACAGGCGTGGTAGAGTGGTTAGTTCCCTGTAGTGGGTCCAGTTTCCTTCTCTGCCTACGTTGCCATTTTTTACGTGTAGTCCGTTTCACTAAGTATAGGTCTTCCTTCTCGTCGATTAAGTGGCCTCCCTCATTGTTGGTTTCCCAAACGAGTAGTAATGTAGTACGTTTCGTCCCAGCTCGTAAGCTCCAATTAGCTGCCTGTTGGAGGCCAATGGCTCTAATGGCACTCAATGCTGGTGCGGGGATTACTGCAATAGCCGGCAGCCATTTTTTCGTGACGCCTGGCTGGCTTTGTTCGCTCTGTGCAGTTCTGCTTTCCATCGCTGTCGTGTTACCTCTTGCTCTGCTCGACGCGACTATGATGAATGATGAAGCTAGACTGCCGAGCGGTTTTTCAATTTATACGAAGAGCACGGACGTGAAGGAAAACATCCCCCTAAGACCCAAATCTTAGTTAGTTAGTTGGATTATAGTGGTTTTCGTTCTTTTGAATATGTACCACTTGTTTATTCACGCACTGCGTGATTTTTAATTACTCCTGGAGGAAGGAAAAGGAGCCTCATCCCCCAGGCTTTTATGTACTCAAAGAGTACTTTTTAATTTAGCCACTCAGGTGTAGGACTAACTAGTCCTTAACAACCTGACTGAAAGGTTAATAAACATGAGTGGGAACAGTCACACCACACACTCGTGTTTCTTAGTTGGATTGAAATGCCCCAGGTGTCAAACCAAGCAGTATGTGACTCCCGCTACGATTGGTCGGCAGCGATGACGTCACATTAGAACACCTGGTCTTGTGGCATTGACGAAGTGGCCCGCTTTTTTTATATCATCAATTGCCTTTCCCAGTCCCATATTCCGGTAGACAAAGCCTTCCTTTTTTCCACTCTGTTTAGGTGGTGCAGGTTCATCAGCTTCATCGCCGCTGAATGATGATACTTCCAGGGCCGCTGCCAGCGTGGAAGTTTCAAATTCTTCAGGGTCGTCTGCCAACATTGCCTGGATTTGGCTGAGTATGTTAGTAGAAATAGCTGTGGAAGCTTGATTTAAAAGTTCAGCCAGATGTTGTTTAAGAGACAAGGTTACGGTTAGGAGTATTTTTTTTTTCTTTTTCTTTTCTTTTTCTTCGTGAATTCCTTATTTATTTTGATTCCTTATCTTATTGGTTTGGAATGAAAACTTGTTTTATGGTTGTTTGTATGTTATTATGGAGTCCTGTTTTAATTAATTCCTATTTTCCTATTTTAATTTTTTGTGGCCTTAATTGGTTTTTATTATTCGGGCTATGAACGGCTGTGTCAGTTTGTGAACCTATGAGACCTAGCAGGCCGTCATAATTCCCAAACAGTGATTTTGTAATATTCGTCCTTAACTGGTTTTCATTATTCGGGCTATGAACGGCTGTGTCAGTCTGTGAACCCACGAGACCGAGCCGACCGTCATAATTCCCAAACAGTGATTTGTAATATTTTTGACTGGTCTTTGATTCACTTTCTTAGATTTTTTTTGATTAGATTGGATTCGTGTATAAAACTTATGATATTTTTGAATGTTAGATTAATATTGGGGTTTGTGTTCATCAAGAATTCTGGGTATGTTGCAGGGGATCCAATATTATGCTGTTTAACTTTAAACTTAGCCCTTTCTTTTTCAAGTGTATGGCAGTTGTTAAAAATATGCTCTATGTCTTCTGGGACCCTGCAGTGGTAGCAGTTAGGGTTATGTGGTTGTGGTCCTATGTACTGTCCGAAGCTGTTAGCCAGCTTGGTTTTTCCCGTGAGTATTCTATTTATGAATTTTTGTTCACTGCCTTTTGTTTTGGGTGGTTTCCTATTTCTACATACTTCTTTAATGATGGTTTTTAGTTTCCTGCCTTGAGTGCTTGTGTTCCATAATTCCTGCCATTTATTATCAATGAGGGTTTTAGATATGCTATTGAGTTCGCATATGCTATAATCTAGGTTGATGTGAGTGGTTTCGTTTAGTTTTTGTTTAGCTGTTATATCTGCCATATCGTTACCTGGTATGTTAATATGGGATGGTATCCACATAAATTCTACTTGTAAGTTATTATTGTTCAGTATTTTTAACAATAAATTGGTTTGCCTAAGATAGTTTTCTCTTGATTTGGTGTTGTTATTAAGTATTGAGTTTATGACGCTTAGCGAGTCACTTATTATTACCGCTTGGGGTATTTTGTTCTCTTTGATCCATTTGAGTGCTTCAGGTATGGCCCAGAATTCAGCTGTGTATATGGAGCAGAGGTTAGGTAGTCTTTGTCCTACTTTAATGTTAAGTTCGGGGATTACGTAAGCTGCTGCTGTTCTGGGTGGTTCTGTAATTTTGGATCCATCAGTGTAAATCTTAATGTAGTTGCAATATTTTGAGTTGATTTCTTCTGTACAGATTGTGTTTAGTTTGAGTTCCTGTTCGTTTTTATTGCCATATTTCGTAATGAGGGTGTTAAATGAGGGGTTGATATTTATTCATGGTTCTTTGTCATAGTGATTTGCAATTTCTGCTTGGAGGTTGTCTATAGGAAGTTGTTCAACTAATTGATGGCCTAATTTCCCTGCTGGTATGTTTTGTGATAATTTAGTTCTAAAAGGTATGTTGCATTTATTTATAGCTAGCCGGGTGGGGTGTGTGTCGGGGTGTGTTGTTAGCCTGGCTGCATATCTGAGGGTGAGTTCTTGTCTTCTAAGGTGGAGCGGCAGTTCTCCAGTTAAGATTTGAAGTTCCACTAGTGATGTGGATGGTAGTGCTCCAGTGCAAATAATTAGGGCCTTTCTTTGTATACTATCTAGTTTCTTGAGGTTATTTTGGGGTGCCGAGTTGTAAATTTGGCATCCGTAATCTAGTTTAGATCTAATTAACGATTTATATAATGCAAGTAAGGTTTCTTGATTGGATCCCCAGGTGGTTCCTTTAAGGGTTGTAAGGAGGTTAAGGTCTTTATTGCACCTTTTGACTAGTTCGTTTATGTGGTGTACCCAGTTCAGCTTGGAGTCATAATGCATTCCTAAAAATCGTGCTACTTTTACGAATTTAATTTCTTGATTTTGGATGGTGAGTTTAGGAAACTGATTTTGTAATTTACGTTTGGTGGTGAATAATACTGCTATGGTTTCTTCATGGGATAATTTGAAACCCCATTTATCAGCCCATTTCCCTATTTTGTTTAAACTTGTTTGAATATCGCTGATCACTTTGTGGTTGGAGGGGTTTCCTGCTCTCCATAATCCACTATCATCAGCAAATTGTGAGAGTTCAATTAGTTTTGATGTTAAGTTGGTGTCCAAGTCATTAATGATGATGTTGAAAAGGGTTGGGCTGAGTACGCTCCCTTGTGGTGTACCGTTTTCAAGTGTGTGTGGTTCAGAGTAGGTGTCGCCGACTCTGGTTGATATTTTACGGTCAGCGAGGAAGTTTTCAATGAATTTAAACATTCGACCTGTGATGGCGTAGTGGTTGAGTTTGGCTAATAAGCCTTTGGTCCATACAAGGTCGAATGCCTTTTCGAGGTCAATAAATACTGCAATTAAATTCCTATCAGCTTTGCGTTTGGAGTTGAACGCTAATTTGATTGCGGTTTCCAATCGTATTAGTTGATCCGTGGTGGATCTTTTGTTTCTAAATCCGCATTGATTATCGGAGATTAAATTATTGCTCTCTAGGTGGTTTTTGAGTCGGTTGGTGACTATGATTTCCATGATCTTACAAATGTTGTTTGTTAGGGAGATGGGTCTGTAGGAGCTAATATCGTTAGGGTCTTTTCCTTGCTTGGGTATTGGAATTACTATTGCGTGTTTCCATTTATCGGGTAGTTTGCCTGAGGTCCATATTTGGTTTAGTAATTTAATAATTGTTTGTTTAATGTTATTTGGGATATTTTTGTATATTGTGTATCCTATTTGATCTTCCCCTGGGCTAGTTTCGTTTTTGGTTTTCAATGCTAGGTTCCATTCGTAAGTTGTAATGTCTTTATTTAGGTTCGAGACTTTGGGACCGATGTCTTTAAAGAGATTACTATGGGTTCTTTCTACTTTGTCCCTATGTAATTGAAATGCTGGGGTGTGGTTGGTGTTGCTACTCATATCTGAGAAATGCTGAGCTAGGCGGTCAACTTTTTCTTTATTAGTAATGGCTCCAGCTATTTTTGGGGTGGTGTTAGTTGTCTTTCCTCTAATTGATCTAATCTTATCCCAGACTTGTTTGGTACTAGTTGTGATATTGATATTCTTGCAGTAATTATGCCAAGTTGATTCCTTTGCCTGTTTAATTATGTTTTTAAGGTTTTTCTCCTTTTGTTTATATATAGTGAAATCAATAGAGTTTTTAGTGCGTTTGAATTTATTGAGGGCTTTTTTCTTCTCAGTGATGGCTTGTTTGCATTCATCATTCCACCATGGGACTGCTTGTTTATTTGGGTTACCACTAGTTTTGGGTATGTTAGTGGTGGCTGCCTTTACTATGGTATCAATCAGGTCTTCGTAATATTTATTAATATTATCATTTTCTAGCTTTTTGGTGTCTATTTTGCTTAGTGTTTCATTAAATGTGGTCCAATCTGTTTTTGAATATATCCATCTAGGGGTTCTTTTTAGCGAGTTGTATTGGACCGTCATCTGCAGGGTGACTATTACTGGAAAGTGGTCACTGCCCAAGGGGTCAGTTTGATCCACTCTCCAGTCCGCCACCTGGGTTATTAATGGCGAGCAAATGGTGAGGTCGATGGCGGACATGAGACCGTTTTCTGGGTTAAGGCGTGTTTTTGTACCGTCACTTAAAATGGCTAAGTTAGATTCTGCGGTCCATTCTTCAATCAATTTGCCTGTTTTGTCCGTCACACCGTCCCCCCCCCCATAGCTCGTTATCGGCATTGAAATCTCCACAGATGACGATCTGATTTACTCGTTTGTGATCATTTATTTGTTTGTAAGTAATTAAGTTAGCTGTGCCTGATGTTCCCCCGGGTCATAAATGTTGAATATTTGTATTTGACCCTTGCCTGTATGAATTATGAGGGACTGAATTTCGAATGCTTCGTTGCTACCTGGGGTTGGTGTTATGGTTATTGTTGTTACATTCGGGATGTTATCTGCTATATAGATGGCTAAACCCCCACCTCCTTGTCCCGTGGTTCGATTTTTGAAGTGACCTGGGGCGTATCCTGGGAGTTTGGGTATTTGTTTGGTTCTGCTTGTTATTTTTGTTTCTTGAATGCATATAATATCTGGTTTGTGTTCTAAGCTTTGTAATTTGGCTTTGAGTTCACTGATATTACTTATTAACCCTCTAGCATTCCATTGCCATATTGTAATGTTCCGGTTTGTTGTATAATCCATTATTGGGGTGGTCATTTATTGATTGTTTTGTGCTGAGGGTTATGATGTTAACTTCAAATTTGATTCGATTTTGCTTATTATGCTTATTATCTGTGTTATTTTATCCGCGATGGAGTGGTGGTTGTTGATAAGTTCGGCTTTGATCTCTATGAGTAACTTTTCTATTGTCGGGTTTGACAGTGATTTGTTTTTGGTGTTAGTGTTATCTGATTCTTCGGGCTGGAGTTGTGAGTCTTTGTGGGATTTGATTAAGAATGTATCTTGTTATTTAATCTTGTTTGATCTTGTTTGACCTTGTTTGACCTTGGTTGGTTGGGTGTTTGGGCTGTGGTTGCTTCAGTTGCTGGTTTGTTTGGGGTCATGATGTGGTGATTTTTATTACTGGGGGTTAGTTTTTTCGCCGCATGATACGGGATTTGCTTGTTGTTCATGATATCTATGGTTTGATATTCCTTGATAGTGTTGGGGCATTCGTGGGATTTAGGTAGGTGGGGGCCCCTGCAGTTGGTACATTTGGGTGTGGTTCTACGACATACACCTTTGTGGTTTCCCCCGCATTTGTAGCATAGTTGGGTATATCTACATCTGTTAGAGAAATGTCCCCAGTGTTGGCAGTTGCTGCAGAACCTGGGTTTGTTTATGTAGGTCTCAAGGCGGTGGCGTTCCCCAGAGTGATCTAGTCTTATCATGGTTGAGAGTGGAGAATTTGATTCTAGTATCGCTGTATTGGTTTCCTGTCCTAAATGATTTTTGAGTTTATACGCCCTATTTATGGGGGTACCACTGTCTTTGAGTTTAGCAGTGAGGGTTTCATTGTTTATCCCTTTATTTTGTCCTGTGAGTTTTAGAACTGTTTTAAATGTGGGGTTGTTCGTGCGGGAGTGTGTGGCTAAGTCATTTGTTCGTGTGTTATTGTTTATTGCCATGAGGGTCTGGTTGCTATTGTGTGTTTTGGTTATTATGTTCTTTGTCCCTATTTGTTTGTGTCTTTCGACGTTAACCCTAATGTTGTTAATAATTTCAATTTCTAGGAATTTGGCCATTTGACTGCGAGTGCTGCAGTGTACTATTATGTACCTTGTGTTTGGCCTAAATATTTTGAATTGTCCTTGATGAACCCTAAGGAGGGCCTGTGTGAGACTGTTAACAGTTAAGTTTATCAGTTTATTGGAGTTGCTACTGATATAAAGTGTGTGTTCTATGGGGTGGTATGAAAATTTAGCCTGTTTCTTTGGTTCTTTGGGGGGGGTGAGTTTGAATCATTTTGGGGGGCAGGTTTGTTCTTGGTAAACATGGGTCCCTTCCCTTTACCCTTGCCATCCCACACGTTAGGTTTTGATTTAGTGGTTGGGTTAGCTTGTGTTTTGTTTCGGCTGCTGAGTAATTGTTCTTCGGTTAAGGATTTTGATGGTCCAGGGGTCTGACTGTTATGATATTTCGGTTTGTTGTTACTGATATGAATGGGTGGAGTTATCGTTACCATGGGCGCCATTTTGGGTGTAGTTTTTCCTTTGTTACATGAGTTGGGCCCTATTTTCGGTGGGTTTCCTATTATCATGGCTATATGTTTTTTTTTCTCCGGGGATTGTGCAATGACCATGTATTTGGGGGTGGGTGGCTGGTCTTGTTTTTGGAGTGGCGATATTGGTGTTTCTATAGGTATTGTATCGTCCAGTTCATTGTTTGCCGATGGATCTAGTAAGTTTTTGAAACTTACAGTTGAGTTGGTACTTAAGTCGGCTGCTGATATTTGAATTAGTTCATTTCTCTCAGGGGTGGTTAGATGCGGTGTTGTTAAATCATTCCTTTCAGGAGTGGATGAGAAGTTGAGTTTCTTCTCGCAAAGTTCAAGGTGCTTGGAGTTTGCACTGAGATCCAATTTCCCCTTGATTATTTGCGGGTTTGCTGTCATAGGGGTGGGGGTTTATGTGATTTCATTTCCTTTTCAAGCCTATTGTTTCTCAGAATTTGTTTTCTAGTGTTAAAGTTAAGTTTGTTTGTGATTGATTGAGACATTCCTACTTTGGTTTTGAATAAGGTTTAGGTTAGTTATTCTTGTTAATTGTGGTTGTGGTTAGGAAGAAACAATGAGAGATGAGATTCTGTTACGTTCCGTGAATCGGAAAATCTCACAGCGATTAGCTTGTGCTTGTAACTTGTGAGATTCTAACCAGGCGTGGTACCAGTGTGTTTCCTAGTACCTGTTTTCGGGAACAGTGCTAACAGCTCGAGTTGTTATTATGAGAAAAAGGTAGTGGTTAGTTGTGTAATTTGTCGTATTTATTCTCTATGATTGAAAATCACACAATGATATTTGGTGCTTTTATCATGTGTGGGTTCAATCCAGTCTGTTCTAGTATGGTTCTTAGAGACTGTTTAAGAGAATAGGCGGCAAATTGAGTAGATACGGAATTTAGTACAAGTAAGGTAAAATATATTATAGTGAGATGTAAACAGCACAGAGTTTTAATTACCCGCAGGCTTAGTAATTTTCCTACCCACCTTGTACTAAAGTACTTAGCTATTATACGGGGTGGTATGATCCAAAATACCTAGATCATCACTTAAAACGCGCGGACGTGAAGGAAAACATCCCCGTAAAACCCAAAACTTAAATTATCAAGATCATGACCCAAAACGCGTGGACCTAAAAAGAAACACTCACTCACTTTTTTATACTACCCATCATTATTCTAAAAAATTTTGACAAGCCACTTAAATAAAATACTTATACACACACACACGCACTCACTTTCCAAGCAAGATAAGGAAGTCATGTGCTTATACACGCACTTCTATTTTTAACTTATTATAGGCAGTCGATTGTTATTTCTTTTCTAGAGGTTGGGGTAGCCCTGAAAAGGGCTGTTTTGTTTTTGTTTGTGTGTGAACTTGAAGCTATGGCAATCTTTTAGGTTCTAAGATGGCGGCCTCCTCTGACGATAGGCTTTCTCGCAGGATAAGGTCTGCTTCTTCGTAAAGAGAAGAAGAACTCTTTGGTATCGATACGACAGTCGACAAAGCCTCTGTCAGGTTCAGATTGCTGCTGCTGATGCTGTTGTTGCTGTTGCTGCTCTCTCTGCTGTTTCTGAAGTCTGTACTTCTCTGTTCATTCTTCTTTCTCCCTGTTAATTTCTTCTCTGAAGAGCTCTTCTATCAGGTCTTCAGTGACTTTTAACATTTTCACATTCTCTATCTCTTCTGGCTTCGGTATGAGACTGTGTCTGACCCTATGCAAATTCACGTAGGCTTCGTTTAGCTTAGCTAGTCTGGAGCACATCTTCGTAGGAGGATGAGTCGATAATGGATGGTTAGACTGGAGATTACCCCGGTTTTAAAGTCAAAGCGCGGACGTGAAGGAAAACATCCCTACACGATTTCGAGTCGGAACGTTCAATGAATGTCATGGGAGAGATAGAGAGAAGTCAAAGAGCATGAATAAGGATACCTATAGCAAAACAAACCACAAAGGCATTTTTGTTTTCAAAACACAACACTTTTTATTCAAAATCACTTAACACTAACAAGTAAATATAACATTTTAACAATAACTATTTAATTTAACATTAAACATTTTTTTTCAAATAACAAACATTTTTTAACTAACACATTATTTTGGACAAGGCTGACAAGGTTGTGAATGAAATTGTGATTTCCACTGTTGGAAGTCATTAGGCCATTGATGGACATTACGTTTCCTAGCTTGAGACAAAAGATAAGTATAATGGTCACAAAACCATCGATGTACTTTCACGTCGTTTCTAGAAGAAGAACGAGGATCAAAATGAGTCACTAAATGTTCTAAGGAATAGCCCAGGCTGCGGTGATGTAGAAAATACACACAATATTGTCCACACACCAAGGAATCTGTGCCTTGTAATTTCACTTTGTTGAATCGTGTGGTCTGAGCATTTCTTCTCATAAAGTCAATGATATCGTCTTCTAAAGGAGGCAATCCATAGGAATCAAAATATTCCACACATCCTTCTTGAGGAAAGTAGACGGCTATCCAGTGGGTTCCTGGTATCCATTTTTGTTTTTTGTTTTCTTGTTTTTTTTCTTCTTCACAGGTAATGATAAGTGATCAATTCGATCCTGACTTTTTGCTTGAAAATGTCTGACAAGTAAAAGGCGTTTAGCTCCGACTTCTTACTCTGGTCAAAGAGAGATTCGATGCGACGAATCTCCAGAGGCGTTAATGGAGGAGAAGAATGTTTATCCAAGCCTTTATACCACTCATTCAACACGAATTCTATCTCGATGAGACCCCAAGCTTTGTCCAGATATTCGTCCAATTTTTCTTCTTGACTCAACATCAGACATTTGTCGTGTCGAATTTGACTGGGATGATCGTTGTGACATCCATAGCACTCTTCCTTGATCACTTCCTTCATTTTTTCTGCCAGGACTGTAGCAAAACAGGAGACTAAATGGGCTTCTTGTTCTGGCCATCTAGACTTCATCATGATGACTTCTTCGTCTTTGTCTTGGGATTCTTCTTCTTCTTCCACAGTCTCCTCACATTCCATGTCCAAAGTTTCTCCAGTAGGTAAAGAGGGATAACAGTCTTCCATAGCTTCTAATAATCTAGAATAACTTCTCTCAAACTGTTGATTTCTATCGTATTGTCAAATTCTGCATACAGGAGGATATTCACTGTGTCTGGTAGAGGATTAGTAAACTGAAGTTCCACTCGAATCTGACCGGATTTTATAGGGTGGAAATGTCCCTCGTCGCTGCCTTGGTCTGGAGTGAAATCAAACGCCCACAAACCGTAGCCTCCTGTATAATCCTCGTACGATATGCCGTGACTGGTGTTGCTTCCTAACTGTCCGGTGGCTTCGTACAGGGACAAGTACGACCTCAAGTAATTCCTGTCACCAAACTTAGGCTCAAAGGGTCGGGTACACAGTGTCTTGCCATCGCGACTGACTTCGATCTTGGCTACGTTGTAATGATGAAACAGGAAAGGATTTTCGTTGTGGACTCCGTTGAAGGCTGAATTCTTGGCGATACCAATGATCAAACGCTTGGGTAACTGGCCTTGGAACAGATGATCTTCGATCATGGATCGCTGTCCAGCAGGAATAGTGAACGTTTTTACTTCCACGCGTCGTATCGGATACTTGGCGGTCGTTCTGCTCAACGTGTGACTGATGTCGTTTCCCACTTTGGGTACCACTTCCACGCGTCGCACGTAGAGCCTGGCTCCTTGGATGATGGTTTTGTACTCGTTAGCATGGGTCATCAAATGAAAAGCGGTACTGCTACGATTCAGTCTCAGGCGAATATCCACCCCGTTCAGTAAATACTTTTCTTTTAACCACATGTCCAAATGCAAACGATCCATCAGTTCTAAACTACGTCCTTGCAGAATTTTATTTCTACGTGTGTTAAACCCCACATTGTGAGGATCGTCATCTGCTGTGAGGGCTGTGTCGTTAAACGTGTTATCACCTGCTGTGTCAGGTTTCCATACTACGCAAGCATCCAGATGAGTATTCTTGGCTTTTTTTCCGTACGTCAAGAGATTTTCCAGGTAGGCACGATAAGGGTAAGTATCTATGCTGCTGCTGACCAGTTTGTTATTCAAGTACAAGTCCACTTCGCTAAGTCTAAGTCACGAACGGTTCTTCTTTTCTTTGTCTTTCTAGCTTTAGAAGTGTGAAGTCTGGTGAAAGGGTGTTTTCTTCTTCGTCTCTTTCTGCCTTGTCCTTGCTGTCTCGTCAGGGAAGTTGGAATGCCTGACTCAGTAGGGTTCAGGGCATTTATAGGAGTTTCTCGTCGACCCAAAAGGTCTTTGCCCGTTTGCAACAAGACATTTTTGCCTCCTCTCAAGAAGGCTTCTTTTGGGTTTTGTTTGTCGATGACGACATTTTGGACAAATTCTTTGCCGTGTGTCAATGCGGCATCTTTCAAGGCATGCAATCCGCGTGTCACCATCGGTTTCAACACCGGAGCCACCGAACGAAAAGCCGATTTTAACATATCTCCTAAACCGTGTCCTCGCTGTCGAGCAACCCCTCGGTACACTGGACACATGACTTACAACTCGTTAGAGAATCGTTTTCGAAAATGGAGTTTCACCGTGACTTTTCTTTTTGTAAATAGAATATTTTGTCCCAGATCTCCTTTTATAGCAATGTTGACCGTGTCCAAATACGACTTGCTGACAGGCAAATAGTGAAGTACGGAGGTGTGTCCCACCACGTTATACTCCACCACATCGGAGTACACAAAGATCAAATTCAGTCCTTGGTTCAGTTCTACTGCGGAACGAAATAGCTTGCTAAAAGAATCGTTGTCGGAAATGACTGGTAATTCGTTTTTCTTGATCATGGCCATTCTCATGTCCATGTCCCCGCCCAACATGTCAAACAATTCAGGACAAAATAAAATGGACACGATTTTACTCCCGTCAAATTTCATCAGGACGCGACGAGCTGCTTTGTGGTACTCCATGGTGACACTTTTTCTGACACTTTCCAAAGCTTTCAGAAACACGACATTAAATCTGGAGGTAATGGTGTTCACTAAATGTTGACCACTAAAATAATAGCCTGGAGGAACGAACAAGTGATAGGTCCACTTTTGAGTTTTGTCATCATAGGTTTTGTTATCATATTTTACATGGGTATTCAAGTACTTTTGCAATTGTTCGTCATGAACTTCCACTGAAAAATAATTTTGATTGGGATGGACATTGAGGACTTGGGTCAGGTGAATGATTTCTACCAAAGCTACTTCCCAATGGGCTTCGTGATCTAATTGGATGGTCTGAGGTAATTTGACCGTGTAACAGTACAAAGTGTTCTTGGGAAACACCTCCAAGGAACTGTCACTGGGTAAGGTTAAGTAAAATTGGTTGTTAGTGTGGCTCATAATTCCAGAGTTCTGTGGCTGTCCGAGGGGTTACTGGACGTCAGAGGCGTGTCTCCGCCTAAAATGGGGTTGTTGTTGTTGTTGGAGTGGTGATTGACACTGGCACTGGACACAAGATTCCCGTTGTTCCCGTTCGAGGAGAATTTCAGGGAGGGATTGGGAAGCAGGTAACCGATGCAACTGCTCAATAAAATGGTCCACAATTGTTTGTCTCCTTGTTGCAAACTCAAATTGGGAATGGCTGCACCGATGACACAATACACCACAAAGATTTGGCAGAAAAAGACGATTTAGGCACACGTTCTCCACACCACACCCATTAGGGTTGTTTCTGTAAATCTTGCAGAGAAGAACTAGGTGAAGGAGTGGTCGCCGTAGCTGCGTCTGTGTGAAAGGGCATGATGGTCCCTTCTTTTTATAGTCGATGACTTGCGAAGCGTCGATCCAAGAATCAAAACTTGGTGGATATCCTTTCCAACGTACTTTGATTTCTTTGACACGTCGTTTGCCCACTTTACGGGTTCTGCGTTCGAGAATGCTTTCGATGTCGTACACGTCGTCTTCTTTTTTGGTGACACGTTGTAACTCGGGCAAATAAAACGTTCCTTTGAGCACTTCTCCGTTCATGTCTTCCAATTTATACACAGCAGGATGACGGCCATGCACTCGTTCAGTGACACGAAACAATTCGGTGGTCCATTTCGGTAAGTAACCTTTGTCGAAAGTGCGTTTGGTTTTGCCGATGCGCACCCAATCTCCTACGGCCAACACTCCACTTTTCTTGGGGACAGCCCTCGTCGGGGACGTACAAATGGGCGATCAGACACCAGCACTTCGTTCTCGGGAGTCACCTCTTGCGGTGCATGTCCAATGCTTCGATGGTAAGATTGGTTGTACGCTTGCACCAGGTGCGGTAAGATGTCGATGTACTTCAGAGTGTGGTGATGCGTAAAATATTTCCACATGCGTTCTTTCAAGGTACGTTGAAAACGTTCCACGATGCTGGCTTTGGTTTCAGGATTCTCGGTGGTAAAAAAATGAATGTCACGTTTCTTTAATTCTTTTTGGGAAGCTTGGTTCAGAAATTCGGTGCCTTTGTCCGTTTGCCATCAAAGAGGGTGACGACCGCTTTGTTTCAACACCCGTTGCAGGGCTCGCACTAACTCGTGGCTAGATTTGGAAGTCAAGGGCACGACCCAGGCAAATTTGGAAAAGACGTCGATGACACAAAACAAATATTTGTAGCCACGATTGTAGCTGGCCAAATGAGAGATATCGGCTAAATCGGCTTGCCATTGATGATCGATGCCTTCCACTCGGGTGCGACTTCTGGAAAACTTGCGCCGAATGGGTTTGTGTAAAGTGTAGGTAGCTTTTTCTTGTAACCATCGTTGCACTTGAGGCAAACAGAGACTTTTCAGTTGAGTTTTGGCAGCACGATACAATTTTTGAACTCCTCCGTAACCTGCAGGATGGGATGGAACGTAGTAAATGCTGGCTAACACCTTTTCCATTTTGTTTGTTAATAAGGCATCCACTCTTCGAGGATGCTACTCTTTTTCTCGTGGGGTATTTTCTTGGCTTGTAATGCTTTACGTGTGCGACCAGCGATAGGTGTCGAAGAGGAGGATGTCTGAACAGGGCATATCGGTTCTTGTTTCACTTCTGTCTTCACCTTCTTTTTCTCTTCTGATGAAGAAGGGGTGGTCATCATCTTTTTAATCCATCCAATTCTGGAGGTAGGTGGTGTTGTTAACTTGCGTATTTTTTCTGGTGGAGTTTGAAACCCTTCTTCTTCTTCTCCTTTTTCTGTCTTGGTCACTGGTAGTGGTAGTGGTGGTGGTAGTGGTGATTGTGCTGGACTTTTCATCAAGGTCTTAAAATCTTTCAAAGTGGGAAGAGCTGTTTCGTCTAAAGATTTTTGGTGAAAGAGTTGCAGTCGTTGCAAGAGTTGACCGTACTTTTGCGATTTTTCTCTTTCGGACAAATCTTGGCGATCCATCAAGGACTGCAATTCGTGTTGTAACTGGGACATCTCGCTCAAATTGGGATTGGGAGGTAAATGCGGGGTGCGTTGTTCTTGCCAACGATGGTATTCAATCCATCGTTTGTAAGGCACTAAAGTTAGTTTTCGTCCTTCCATTGGATGTCAGGGGTCAATTCTGAGATCTTGGGACTCCAGAGGGCCTTTTTATCTTGCTCCCACCAGTCCTCCCAACACGATTCCCACGACACCTTTCAGTAATGGGCCTAGCAAGAGGGGTAAAATTCCTCCACGTTGGACCAACATCTTCTTCTTTTGTCCGATGGGAATTTTCTTTTGAACCATTTGGCGAAGAATGTGACGATGTTAGCCTAAGCATTGTTTCTGGTGTTTGGACAAAGGGATCGTGCCTTTCAAGACGTTCAAACAACATTCGCACACGGTATCGATGACCTCTTTGGATGCCGTTTGAATGAGTTGTTTTCGCAGGGGTGGAGAAGCTTTGGACAGGACAGATAATATGTCCCCATGTTTGACTAAACGTGGAGGCAGTCCTTTCCTTTTCTTTCCTTGGGGTTTAGAAGAGGAATGTTTTCTGGAGGGTGACATCTTTGCATGTGGGTTCCGGGACATTCACCAAACATACACTAACGTCGATGACTTAACACACGCCCTTTTATCTTTTTTTTCCAAAATCGCCAAGGAATACTCCCCTTTGTTGATTCCTCTTTTTCTTTGAACGACTGTATCTTTTCTTAGGGTAACGTCGGATGACGATTCTGCCTTTGTCTCTTTCTTTTTTGATGATAGTGACGGTGTGCACTTCTTTGAGGTGACACCTTTTGGAAGTTCACTGATACCCCTACTTTGTCGCAGGCCTTTTTTATACTGGAACGCGTCGCCACTGATTGTCTTTACGTCGTATCAACTTGAGGACAGGAATGACACGTCGTGCAGGGGTACGTAACGGACTAAATTGAGCCAGTTCTTGCTTGGACAAATCCAATAAACTCTGTAACATGCTCGATCTTTCTTGAACTTTGATTTTGGGAGCAGGTACTTTGTGAGCAGCGGCCACTGCCACTAAATTGGAGGGTCCTGCCACTGGGGAAGTTCTTGATGTCATCAACGGAGAAGTTCTTGGTGTGATCAAAGTCTCCAAGTACTTTTCAGTTCTTGGTGTCATCAACGGAGAAGTGGATGAACCTGAGGCTACCGGAGACGCGGTCACCGCCGTTGCAGGTCGTGGTTTGCGAGTGTAAGGTTGCGTCCTGGCCGAAGTGCCTCTCTTGCGACTAGTTTTCTGTGGGCTTTTCTTTTTCTGGGGACTTTTTCTCTGCTTCTTTTTCTGGGGGCTTTTCTTTTTACGGGGTGGTGACTGGAAAGAGGAGGGTCCCGCCACTGGAGAAGTTCTTGGAGACACGGGTCTCCTTGGGGACCTGGTCTTGCCACCGTGGCTCTTTTTCTTCTTCTTGGAGCTTCGTTTGACTTTTTTCTTGGGGAGAACTTTGGGAGCATTAGGATCCCATCTTAAGAGAGAGCGAATGATGACACCTCCTAGAATACCGCTCCCTTCAGGTTTCAAAATGATTTGTTTTTTGGTCTGAATGTCGATGCGGGGATCGGCCAGTTGGGTCAAAGCGACTTTGTTTCGATCAAAAAAGCGTTTGGTTTGATGAGGAATCTGAATGATCCCTTGCAGTAATTGACGTGCTGTCACCGTGAACCATCGTAAGACTTCTTTGAGACTAGCTTCTAAGACACGAGCCCGTATTTGTGTATTTTTTTTTTTCGACTGATGCCATACAAGGCACGAATCAATTTGACGGGAAAATGCGACTGAAGGGACGTCATGTTCAAACTGTGTGAGACAGACGAAAAGTGTCTGAGGTTTTTTAGATTTATTTTGTAGAGGTTAAGTCGAGGACGGAGACGTATACAGGACAGGCCCTCCGTCTTGGCACCAGTGGTGAAATAATTGGGTACGAAATCGCAAATCATCGGGGTTAGTAGGTTTCAAATCGACGAGTAAATAAGCGTGTCGAGTTTGAGTGGCATCGTCGTACGCCTGAGTCAGCCAAGGCGTACCTAACTGTTTGGCTAAGACTTGCACTTGCGATTTATCTCGAAGGCTTTTAAACAAGACCACGTAATGCGCATTGAGACTAATGGTGCGATGGGCTTTACTTTGTTGAAACAAATTTTGAGTGATGTAAATGACACTGGCATTACGATGATACCCTTTGCGCGTAAACCAAAGTTTAATTTCTTCTTCGTCTTCTCCTAACATGTCGTCGAAAATGACCAAATGGGTTTGACGGGAGTCAGAGACGATTCCGTCGTCTTCTTTAGGAATGCCTTCCACAAACACGTTGGAATCGCCTTGACTTTCTCGCAAGAGGCTGTACGCCGATTGCCACTCTTTGTAACACCACACGATGCATTGAGGCGGCCGATAGATCAAATGATGTTTATGTTCGATCAAACGTTTGACGAATTCGGTTTTGCCTGAACCGCTAGGTCGAGCAATGAGCATGTTAAAGGGATGGCGAAGATACAAAGCCTCCCAACTGGTACGATCTAAGTGTTCGTCGATGACTTTGACAGTGGAGGAAGAGGGAACAGGACAGCAGAGGTAGCTATAGTGTTAGGAATGTCACTTGTGACACGAAAACAGACAAGACAAGAGTTTATATACTTTTTTCAGGACATGTTTATTGAATGTTTTAAACATGAACACGAAAGACAAAAATACATAAAAGCCAAAGGCTTAAGTTCAACGATAAAAGGCACATGAAAACGATCAACGTGGAGTAAAAACAAGTTTCTGTACAACATGTTTTGGGTAATGTTCCGACCAGTTCAACAGGGGGTAAGGTCACAGAAGTGTCCTCCCGAAAGGGTCTTTCAGGAATGTCCATGATAGTCCTGTCCTGAGTGACGAGTTCTTCTTCTGGTACTGTCACTAACACAGGTTGAAAAGTGACTTTTTTTGTTTGGACGTTGAAAGGAAGGATCACAACTCTCGAGCATACTGGGCCACTTCTTGGGTCCAAGCCTCAAAACCCCCTTTTTTCCAGGCACGTACATCTGTCCAGTGGGGGTGTAAGTCACAAGCTACACACACATCATCATACACGTCTTCGGTAGCTAAAAGTTGACGAATCTTTTTTTCCCGTAGAGGTCGAGAAGTATCCAGATGAAAACGCAAGGCTTTGAGCAAAATGAGTCTTTCGTGAACATTTAAGGCCATTTGGGTGGTAAGTACTGTTCGTAAAGACTCCACAAGGAATCGGCTGGTAAACGAAATCCCAGAAAACAAGTCACTAAGACACACACCACTTGTCGACCCAAATTGAACGGAAACAGTTCTTGTAATAATTGATGGTAATGATCCACGGTCTGAATATGGTCATTGAGTTCCTTCCACGGAATCTGTTCAATCACATGTGATAAAAGCCTTGGCATGGCAGCCTGTTTTTATACTCTCTTTCTTTCGGAAGCAATACACGTACTTTCTACCCAGAGATCTTCGTTCTCCAGTTGGAAATTTAAATGCTCCAAACTGTAACCTACACGTCAGAGTTTGATTAGAAGTTTCCTCTTCCACTAAGTAGATTCCACGTAAAATATGTTGGTAATCCTTTAACTCTTCTTCCTCAATTAGTTGCTCTAGGTGAATCTTGAAGTAACCAAAATCACAAACATATCGATCATTGGTGACTTGGAAGTGTTGAACAAGGTCTGACCACTGAAACAATTTCTGACGAATCAGTTCTCTTGTAGCATTCAGGTACCAGTGGTTCAAACACCGGTGACGTAACGGATGCAATTGTTCTTTACGTTTGACTTGTATTTTGACCAGCTCTCGGTAAATGCGTTCTCTCAACTCCACAGGCAAACCACGAATGTTCTCTTGTAAAGTATCCATGAATAGGTCAGTCCGTACAATTGAATTTACAATCTTCTCATAGAGCAAAGGAATCCACATAGTAAGTAATTTCTGACTACTGCCACTCAGGGTAACGTCCAAGAATGTCACTGTAATCTTGTGATGTAAACGGTCTAAAGCGGTATAATAGGATGAACGCACCTTTGATCCAGAGAAATCTAACACACTGGTTGACTTTTTTCACTTTCCTCTTGTGAATTTCTCGGCACAAAAGTTCTACAGTTACCCATTGAGATTTCACTCTGGCAAGTCCCTGCCAAACTTCCTTGTAAATCTTCTCTTGCAGTTCTGTAGGTAATGATTAAATATCATTTTTGAAATGAAGTTTAAATACTGGTCTCGGTGATGTCCAACATTTGACTCCTAGCCAATCTGGTTTCTTCTTCAACGACATGGTAAGTTACTTCAGTGTCTCGGTCACACTAATGACAATTCGGTGACCATCGAGCATGTTCTAGGTAGGCCGAATCTTGTGGTTCCCAGTGGTGAAGTGACACACCGCAACTGAAGCACTTGACTTTATCCCCTTCGCCCATGTAGAAAAATCCGGCTCTGGCTAATTCTTTGGGGGTTGGTCCTCCCAGATACTTAGGCCATTTTCCTTTGAACGATTGAAGACGATTTTCAAAGTCGCAGTATTCCGACAAACGCACAGGGAACGAATATTCGTCTTTCACAGGTTCTTTTCGATGAGGGAAGGGTGACATGGACAGGAGTTTGCTCAGGGCTGGATGACATCTGTAGGGTGGTAGACGTGAAGGTTGACATCCACATTGGCCATGAAACCCAATAAAGTGTCCACGATGACAAGGGTCATCGATTTTGCATCCATCAGGTTTGACACGCACAGCATCACTTTCCATGATAGGGGTAGTGAGAACAAAATTCCCATGATGCTTTACGGCATCGCTAAGGTCACAACGTACAGCATCGCTCTCATCGCAAGGCTCACAACCGCACTCGTCTGCAAACTCCGTTACGCAATTACAATGGTAACCGCATGGACACTTGCAGTTTCCTTCCGGACATTTTCCGTCGCAATGCATGTCTCTTATCCATCCAATATTAGTCACACTAGGGGAAGGTAAAACTTTTTTACAATCCCCAAACTGGAACGATGTCTCTTTCAAAGGATTCATCTTGTTCGCTTGGTCTTGGTAGTTACAATAAACTATCGATCTTGCTTATGGTCCCTTTTTATATACAGACCAATACCGACGTGTCCATACGGTAACGTGAAATGATTGGGAAGTCGCACTCGCTTCTGGTACACGATTTGATAGACTTTTTCCAAGGGTTGACTAACGATGTGGTGAGTGGGTAAACGTACAATCTTGTTTGGTTGATAGATGGTCACTTTAAAGTGGTCATCTTTTCCAGACTGCAAGGCTTTATTCAATACGCCAAAGTTCACCACTCGACTGGTATGATAATTCAGAGTCAATCCTTTCACTTTACACTTCGTGTGCACTTCTCCTTATTTGTCCCGGTATTGGTAGCCGTAATTTTTAGGACCGCCACTTGCGAAACTTAGAATCTTGTCGTCGGGGTGCTCGTCTGTCCAGGCTCCTAAACGGTCTCCTTCGATGTCAGGGTGCTGTTGACTCGGATGATCGATGTAAATGCAACTGTCCGTGTCAAAGTACAGGACACGTTCCCTTAACAGTTCTAAAGCTTCGTACAATTTTAAGCGAGCATGAGCTGTCACGTAAGCCGCAATGATGACATTTCCAAATGGGTCGGCTTCTACAAAGTCCAGATCTTCTTTGTAATTGACTAAGATCAAATCCTCACGAACGACGTCCACGTGTTTCATGTATTTGGTTTTGTCGTGAATCATCTGAAAGTAGCGGGAAGGTTCTGTCAAATATTCCGTCTTGGGTAAACAAGGTCGTTGTGCCATTTTACCACACAAGCAATTTAACATCACTTTGGCAAACGATCGCCTGCCTTCGTTTTTCTCGATGTGGTCTAAAGTAATGCCTTCTTGTGCCCAGTATTTCTCTTTGAATGTCTTTTGGTCTTCGGGTGTGTGACATCAGGAAGGATAGCCACTGGCTTCTTGCTTCAGTTTCAAAAAGGCATCCACGTAGTCGGCGAAAATGCCTTTCTGACTGGGGTCACCCTTGTGGTATTGTTGTGTCTTGGGAAAGTGACAAATTTCGTACACTTCTAACAGTTGGTATCCCATATCCAAAGCTTTGAACAATTCTACGCTGACCCAGGTTCCCGTCAAGGCACGTTCTTCCTGGGTGTGCTGACAAGGCTGGTCTTGGTTGCACGTTTCGGCACATGTACGACACAAGGGAAACATCAGTTTGTCTTGACAATGGTGAGGTAGCACGGGATGGTACAAGTCGGTGGGAGGCAAAACTTTACATTTGATCAAGCCTTCGTATTGTCGAATGTTTTTCAGGTCAATGTGTTCCGTTAACAATTGTGGGTGCCCTACAGGAAAGCGACAATATTTGCATACGTAGGGATACAGCGAACACACGTCCAAGTATTTGATTTCTTCTCCTTTCTCTTTGTCGACTTGGTACAGCAAACAGGTGGCATTAGTCCTTCCTCCGTACAAACTATCCCTCGGGTTCAGGGGGTCCATGAACTGGTAACTTTCCACGAGGCGTTTAAACTCGGGATCGGTTTTCAAACGGTAATCGTATTCGTGTTCCCACATTTCCACCACTTGGTATCCTTGCTGTTCTAACTTTAGGCGTCACTGACAAGTGTCCTGGTACAAGTCTTCCATGGTTCGATGTAAAAACTGATTTTTAGTGTTACGATCAGGGTAACAGATGGGACATCCGTGAAATAAGCAACAGTTAAACTCGTACACGATCTTGGGGTTTTCTAAGTCCCAACCATCGACCGAATACGTTCCGTTGGTCTTTTCGCCCCCCTCCGTTGCGGACATGCTGAATCCATTTGTCTTCTTTATCGCACAAGTAATGTAACCAGCATAGGGCTTTGACCGAGTACTGACGTTTGACAAAGTTGGTCGATTGAGGACTGATGACAGCCACGGTGTTTTCAGGCATGAATCGTTGTCGGTAGACTAAGGAACACGCTTTGGCAATGGTGCAAGCTTCTTTCAAAGGATCGACCCCTCCGTGTTCTATGAACAGTTCTCGAAATTTTCCACAGCAACGCCGTAAAATGTCCACATCGGAACGACAATACTTTAGCATTTCTCTCTGAAAGTCAAAAGGGTCGGAGGCATGGGTCTGGTACCAAGCATAGAAAGCTTCTCGTTGTTCGGTACGCATGTTGTCGGGGTCGTAATAGTGAGCCTCAGGCAAACGGGGAAGAACGGCATGTTGATTGGCTTCGGTATTGAAAAAGTGTGGAAAATACCCTTTAGTCATTTCTGTCATTCCAAACGTTTTAGGCATTCGACTCAAAGGCATGGCCAAGTAACTCATCGAATCTTTAAAGTATACTTGTCCCACTTGCATGAAAATGATTTTGGCTCCGTTCAAAGTCACTTTAGGACGTTCGGTGCCATGTTCCGTATAGTACCTCAAAAGAAACTGTCCATCTTATCCCGAGAAATTGTGAGCCATCACTGTGGCATGACGATGACAATCTCCGTAACGATCGATGTTCTCTTGGCTCCACGTCTTGTCGATGGGGTCTAAGACCCATCGGGCGAAATCGGCTAGCGTGTTCGGTCCTTTTAAAGATTTTTTCACGTCCTCCAGGAATCTTGCTGCAGTGAAGGCAATAACTCAAGATAGGTTCTTGAATGCACTTTTCACACGCTCGATGAGCCACGCAGAGATTAGGAATGTGAATGCCGGTCTCTTGCATGCATTCGAAATCGAAAAAGATGAAATTCCCTTTCTTCTTGTGACCATCATCTTTCTCTTGTTGGGGTTCGTATTTTTGCATGTAGCATTGGTGTTCCAAGTTCACGATTCGGTGACAAATGTGACATTTTTTCTTTCCTTGACATACGTGTGCCTTGGCATTATTGGTAAGTATGCCTTGTCCACAGGTAGGGCACAATTTCAGGAGTTGACAAGCACATTTCTTCTGTGAACCTTGTGTCTTCAAATGTTGTTGGTAGCAGGCAGGACTGACAAACGTGCGCAGACAAGCTGAACAATGCACTCGTTCTTGTCCTTCGTCCAGACAGGTTTGAGAAGCCAAACAACCTGAGCATTTCGATCCACAATGTTTGTGTTGCTCTCGATTGTTATAGCCATAGTCACATTTCTCACAGTAATAACCATATCCCAGGAATCCAGTGATACTGGTAATGGTATCGAAATGGTCATCGTGATGATAGAGGTGAATGTATTTTCCATCCTTAAGGTCTTTCCCTCGAAACAACAGAGGCCCGCGCACTTCTTGAGGGTACACTTTCAAGGTGTATCGTGGAGCTAGGACATCTTGCAATTTTTGCATCTCAGGAATGCCACAGGGTGTGTCTTTGGACAGTCCGGCTTGTTGTAACAGGAGTTCTGCTTCATTTCGTTGTTTGGCTCGGTTGGATTGTTGAATAGTTTTCCAGGTTCTTTTCCATTCTACCGTGTCGTTCTTGTCGGCATAGGTTCGTCCCACCACGATAGCCCTGGCTAAACACATCTAGTCTTGAGAATTGTGAATTTGGACGAGGCTCTTTTTGGTGCTGCGAAGACCGTTCATCAATAATATTTTTCTGTGTTGTCCGGTCCCTTGAGGAGGAGAGACGTGGGTCATGTCCAGTGTGGCTTTTCCATCGGTGATGTCAAACTGGTCATTGGATTGTTGCACGTGTTGAATCTTGTCCATGACTTTGGAAGCTGTCAATTCTGCAGGGCTGCTAAACTCGATCCAAACAGGGGATTTCAAGCCGTCGTGTTGTATGGAAAGTCTCAAGCAATCGTATTCTTTGGGTTGACATTGTCGCTTGAGTGTGGTGAGCAAAGAATCCCACATCTCGGTGATTAACCCTTCTGCTTTCTCTAACGGTACTTCGGACTTGAAATCTTTAAACTTCACCGTGTATTTGTAAGCCGTGGTTCTAAATTTTCTAGAGGGACGCTTTTCCGTCTCTTGAATGGAATAGTACTTTTCAGGGTTGACTAAGGGTTGTGAACTTTGTTTAGAGGAAAACTCTCTGGGTTTGGATTCTGGTTCACTCATGTCCTCTTCAAAATCACGGCATGAATTTGTGCCAAGACTTCAACCATGGTAGTAGGAGGCGATAGATCACGTTTCTGTCTCTTACTTTCTTCTTCTCCTTTCTTCTCGATTGGATTGGATCGTTTCATCTTGACTGCAAAAAGTCAAATGACTTAAATTTAAACACCATGGGTTACTTATTGACAGGACAGACCAGCGTATATAAAGGGTTTGTGTCTTGTCCTTCCGCTATTCATTTCACTCTCAAACCCAGCACAACGATGGACGAGACTACACAGATCGAACTTTTCATCAGAGCTTTGCGAGGGGTCATCCGAAAATTTTCTTCAGACCAGCCGAGGGACTACTCACCCTCCTATCGAGATAAAAGTCAAGATACTTGCTATATCTGTCAGAAGAAAGGGCATTGGTCTTCAGAGTGTCCAGACCGTCAACAATTCAAAACAGGGGTTAAAAGAGACAAAAGTCAAGATACCTGTTATCATTGTCAAGAAAAAGGACACTGGTCTCCAGATTGCCCTAAGAAACAACAGGAGCAAGAAGAAGAGGGGAGTGATGGAGAGGAAGAACAGGAAGAAAGCAGACAGGTGAAGAAACAGAAACAGGAGAAAAAAAGAAGAAGGGAAGAAAGTGAGGAGGAAGAGGAGGAAAAAGGTGTGAAAGTGAAGACATTTAAAAAAAAGAGAGAAAGAAGACAGAGAAAAGAAGAAGCCTATGAACTTTTTAAAATGTTATGTGGTGTTGTGAACTGAATTGTAAAATTTGTACCAGAAAAGAAAGTCTATAAAAAGTAAGTGTCTCTTGGTTTTGATTTTTAGAATAAGGCTCTACGCTCACACACTCCATCACTCACACGTACACTAGGGGTAAATAAGGTTATTTTTTGAGTTTTAATTGATGTTGGCAAATTGAAATATTATTTCTTTTCAAGAGACATGGGTGGCCCTGAAAAGGGCATTTCGGTCTTGTGGGTTTTAAACAACAAAACTTAGGAAGCAATCAACTTTAACTGCCTTAAGCCTTTGCCACGGCCAAGGCCTACTTCTGGACTGCGTACTGTCGATGATGATGATGATTTCATAGAAATAATTAAGGGTGGTACGGTAGGTGTTGTCACAGGGTTGGATTGTTTAGCTCTTGAAGGTCTTTTTCTCTTCGGTCGTAACAAAGAAGTCTGTTACATTTGTTTCAGACTTCTTAACTCCGCTAAAATGTCCAACAGTATCGTGACCGTTTGACTTTCACCCTCTTGTTTCTTGGCTGCTTCTTCTTGTTGTTTCTTTCTTACCTCTTCTTCTTGTTGCTGTTGCTGTAGGAGAAAAGCTTGTTCCGCTTCCTTTTGCTATTGTATAAATTTCTCCAATTCTTCTTTCTGTCTTTGTTTAAAATTCTCCACGTGTGGTAAAGAAGGAGAAGGTGGCGAAGGTTACGGAAGAAATTCTTGCGAAAGAAAATCCACAAAATCCCAATTTACCTCTTCTGGAAGTAAGTCCGGGTTCCCTTGGGTAGTCTCCACGACTGGTGTACCCCAATTCACGGTCTTCTGAGTTTGCGCCATGTTTATGCTCACTGTGTCGCATGGATTGACTGCGCACAAACGCTAGTGCCTCTATATAGGACATGTGACGTCACGGACTGCTTTCTTCCGATTGGACAAAGGGTGACTGAATTTTGTAACGCGTGTTTGGATTGGTCAATGAACTCAATCCGTTTCAATCCTTCCTCTCCCTATAAATAAGCGCAGTTCACTGCATTCCTTCACCTGTTCTCGGCACCCCAACATGTGGACCACAGTTGAATCGTCTACTTTAATCTCATCGATGATGTTCCGGACGGACATACCGATGTATGTCCGATCCAAGTGGACTATTGTCCATAGGACAGACACAAGCCTGTGGATGAGAAGGATTTACGTGGAGAGGCAAGGATGCCTAAAGAGGGTGTTAGTATATGGTCCTGAAGTCAGACGTAGTTTAAGGAAAAGAAGAACATCTCAAAGATGCCCTCTATGTGAACAGTAGGGTATGTTAACATAAACCCAAAGGCCCTTTTCAGGGCCACTCATAGGTCTCGAAAAGATATTCCCTTTCATGCCTAATTTTTTTAAACAAATGTCTATTGTCTATTTTGTGTGTGTGTGTGTGTGTGTGTGTGTGTGTGTGTGTGTGTGTTGCATATCCATCTCCCCTGTTCAATTTCCCTTGACGCTATACAGACCCACCCTGTTCAATTTCCCTTGACGCTAAACAGTCCCACGATCTATTCCCATGTTAAATTCCCCTTGACGCTATAGAGTCCCACCCTGTTCAATTTCCCTTGACGCTAAACAGTCCCATATTCCCATGTTAAATTCCCCTTGACGCTATATCGTCCCAGGGGTTTTCGTAATGTTAAATTTCCCATTGACGCTAAACAGTCCCAGGGTGGTTTTTAATAGTAAGTCCCATTGACGATGAATCGTCCCACTTCACTACTCCTAACCCTTCAGTGGTTTGATAGCCGTCTTTAAATGGCAGTTCACTGATTATATTTATTTAGTAACTGAATACACAGATAAATAAATAAAACTCTTATTAAAAAAGGGGAACTCATACGGAGAATTAGTATTATCTGCGAATAACAAAAATAACACTGGTCTACAATTTTTAGAAGTCGTCTGCTTCAGAGATAAAATGTGCTATTTATTATGGATTTTGATGTGCTGAATTAAAATATGACAATTAAAATAAGTGATTTGCAACTGTTTCCAATATATTTCAGTTTTTAGATTCTACGTCTATGTATAGTGTGTAGATAGTACAGTTTTAATCATAAATTGTAAACTTAGGTCTTTTGATGTGTTTAAGGTTGTTTTATATGATAATATTTCACCTGCCCTGTTTATGTAACACTTTTTAAAAGAAAGGGCTATACTGTATCAATACAATTTATTATGAAACAAGAGGCAAATGATATTGTGCATGTATAAGTACATAGTTCAGAGTCTACTCTGCGCTTCTTGGCTTGTCTCTTGTATTCATTAATTGGAGCATCTCTTGTCACTGTCCAGCAATAGTATGCAAACATTGATGGGCTCCATTTGCCCTGATAGCGTTTCTCCTATGTTGCAATGTCCTGGTGAAATATGTTGCCATGCTCCGCAGCTCGGTGGAAAAAATCTAGATGAAAGTGCAAAAAATGTATCTTTAGTGACATGTTGCAACCAAAGCTTTCGTATGCCTTGAAGAGGTTTTCCACAAATTCACTGTAGTTGTCTGCCTTGTTGTTTCCGAGAAAATGTGTTCCCACTAACTAGAAGGCTTTCCTTGCCGTCTTTTCCTTGCCACCCAGCGCACGGTCAAATGCCTCATCTCGAAGAACTTCACGAATCTGAGGACTAACAAAGACACCTACCTTTATCTTAGCTTCACTTAACCTTGGAAAGTTTCCACGGAGGTACTTGAAAGCTACTTGTGTTTTGTCCATGGCCTTGACGAAGTTCTTCATCAGAGCCAGCTTGATGTGCAAGGGTAGTAACAAAATCTTCCTTGATTCAACAAATGTTGGATGCTGAACACTTTTAGTCCCAGGCTCCAATGGCTGTCAGAGTGGATAATCAATCTTGATATAGTGGGAATCTCTCGCACGACTATCCCATTCGAAGAGAAAACAGCAGTACTTTGTGTATCCAGTCCGCAGACCAAGCAAGTGAACATGAACCTTCAAATCGCCACAAAGTTTATGCACCTCAAAAGTTGTTTCATGTTTTCATAGGTTTCCTTAATATGAACTGTATGACCCAAACATCGCCATTATGCAGCAAAACAGATTTAAGACTCGTCTTTGATGAACCAATGAACAGTCTCCACTCATCTGAACGATGCTGAGGGCTGCTATCACACCATCGATGTTGTTGCTGGCTACAAGATCACCTTCCATGAAGAAGAATGGGACAAGATCCTTTTGATGGTAACGGAACATGGAAACCCTAATATCACCTGCCAGTGGATTCCACTGATGTAGTCTAGATCCCAACTACTCTGCCTTACTCTTGGATAGTTCCAAATCCCTGACAAGTTCATTCAGTTCACATTGTGTAATGAGGTGTGGTTCAGAGGAGGATGGACATAGGTCATGCGACATTGATGGTTTAGGACTAGACGTTTCATCCTCTTCCTCGTCTAACTCAAGTGAGAATGATTCTGGTGCATCAGGAACCGGCAGACCTTCTCCGTGGGGTACTGAGCGTAGAGCTGATGCAATGTTTGCACAGTCCACTTTTTTTCTTCTTTGACATACCTTTCCCAACTGGAGGCACTATGCAGGAGTAAAAGTTGCGGATATGATCTGTTGTCTCTCTCCTAATCATTGGCACTGCAAAAGGCATAGATTTCCTTTTCCTGTTCAACCACTGGCAAAGTTCTGTTGCACAAGTGCTGTAGCATATTTGTGGGGCCCACCTCTTGTCCTGATCTCCAATTTTGCAGTCGAAATAAAGCTGATAGGCTTTCTTAACCATAGTGGTTACAATGCGTTTTTTGTGATGCAAAAGTCACTTCACCGCAAACATAGCAGAAGTTATCTACATTGTTCACACAAGTACGAGGCATCTCTGCTCACTTTGACTAAACAGAAATGTGTCTCTTTGCAAAATCAAACACTAGCAAATAAGAGAACACGACACCGTATGATTTTTAGAGCTGATATAGGGCAATTTGTTAAGCAGAGTGATGGCAGCATAATTACGATTGCATCATCCATAACTTCTAGGAATACAATGATGCAATTCATATCATGTGTGATCCAATACCAGTTTCAGATTGCATCATTCATTGTTGTGCCTAAAAAGCAGGTATTGTCCAAACCCAGCCATAGATTTATTCATGGCTCCAGTCAAAGATGTATTTTAGTCATTTCTGGTTTAAATTGAGATCCATTCCCTTTATAGCTCACTTATCCTACGCTATTTCAAAGTCAAGGGTCGTATATACTGACCCAGAATCATATCTTTAAAACTAGAACCAATGAACAATTTTAAGCATCATTTTCGTTCTTAGTGACCCAGAATTAGTAACGTTTGACTACATTTATTTCGGAAGCATTTTGTCTGTAGACCAGTGTAATGTGACAGGTGAAATTTGTAGATCCATAAAATAACCACTTGTTATTAGTGAAACGTGACATTACAATTCAAGTTTGGTTGAAATAGACAAAGCAAGAAGATGTCAACGACTTTGTGGTGAACCAAATTGTACAAACATTATTTATTTTTTTATTAATCCAGTTTATTTTTTTATGTTTTCTTTGAATAATTTCTGGAAGTGCCCTTTAAATCTTGCCATTACCAAGGACACTGTTCACAAGCAGTGGTGTAGCTAGTATATTTAAGACCCTATGCAAAGCTTAAAGATGGGCCCTCCACAATATTAATACATAAGTAGTGTGGTGGGGCTGTATACGGACACTGGAAAATCCAGTCAAAAAGGTCGTGAGGCTGTATACGGACAAGATTTATACGGACAAAAGGTTGGGACTATATACGAAAAAAGGTTGGAATTGTATAGTGACAATAGGAATGGAACAGGTGAGGTGACGTCATGGTACTGGCCACTGGCAACAATGTTGCAAGGGGCTGACCTCAATCGGAGCAAACAGCGGGAAAGCAACATAGAACGCTTGGCGGGGCGGGACTGGCGGGACATGGACATATATAACACATACAACATACAGACAGAGATTGATGAACATCAAACACATATATGGAAAGAGAATAAATATCTTTTTGATGCATATGAGTGGCCCTGAAAAGGACCTTTGGTTTTCTTGTTCTAATTTATTTTTTTCCTCCACCAACTTCTTATTTTATGTCCTACATCTCGTCTTCTTTTTCTTCTCCTGGTTCTCCTTCTCTTGTTTCGCCTCATCCTCTTTTTTCCTTTAATCTTTTGCTTCCTCTTTTTCAATTTCTCATTCCATGCTCTCATTTGTTTTCTGTCTTATTCATCCTCCTTGTCCTCTTTTACTTTTTTCATCAGCTCTCTCACAATATTTCTTTCGTTTTCTTTACAGTGTTAGTCTCCATCTCAGCCCTGTGGAAGATATAAACACCTTACTCCAACTTCATCATAAAATCCTGTACTATTCCCAGGTCATATATTGCCTCTTGTAATATTTTCATGACGTCTATTTGGTTTGAAGCCATCCTCTTTGAGTATTTTGTGTAGAATGGCGCGAATGACTGATTGACTATTTGGAATAACGTCGTTTTCGCCCGTCAGGGCATGTACAAACAGTTAATGCCATCAAAGCTGGCTGCTTAATTAATCCTGGGGGAAGGAATTAGTGCCTCATCCCCCAGGCATGTATGTGTTCATAGAACACTGATTAATTAGGCCTGCAGGTCTTGGGACTAATAAGACCCTAACTACCTGAATGAAGGGCCGTCATGAATGGGAATGAACCCAACACGCACTCATGTTCTAAGATGAATTCCAGTCTGCCACAACTGAGCAAGGTAGCAAGGGTGTCAAACAAGGCAGTATGTGACGCCAGTAGCGATTGATTGCCACTGTGACGTCACATCGGGACATCAAGCTTTGCACGGGTGGAAATGGTTCCAATCCCCGTCGATGTACGATGTCCGAGAGAGGCAGGAGAGGCAAGGAACCCAGCAAGCCAGCCATGAATGTCGTGTACTCCCAGAAAAACCAGCTCGTACTTATTTCAGATCTAATCCGGTTATGTAAATGGACAATAAAATGCCAATAATGTGTAAGCCACCTGTACAGATGTTCAAAACGGCTGAGTCAGAAATGTTGAAAATGATTCATTCTAAGTTGGAATTTAGTGTACAAAGCGTACATTCGATATACTAATTAAATACCAATCAATAAAGTCGAAATGACTTGTAAATAGTTTGTATCACGCATAAGAGAATAAAATTTTGATGGCGGTAACGAAACAAATCAAATTAGGTTTTATTGTTAAAGTATGTATTTTCAAATAGGTTCTCTAGCCAAAATGAGAACCAGCATCATTCAACCAGGCAACTTTGAAAGTAACTCGGTTATACATCTTGAGTTTCAGGGATGTCTCAGCTTGTCGGGATATGGTCTCAGATAAAGTCTGCCATCTTTTCCCAGTCATGATACTTTTCAGTCTCAGCGTTAATACTGTGCTAATAACGCTGTCCACAACATAAAGTCGCAGCTCTTTTGTCTGTGTAGGCCCGACGAGGTAAGTAGACAGGTACCCGCGAGCAGCTTGCACGTGTATATTTGCCACGTTCCCTTTTCTGCTATTTTAATGTTTCGTCATGGCCCATGTGCAGCACACTTTGTCGCTCCTATTTCTTCCCCTTTCGTATGATGGTCGGCACTCCGGTTAATTCCTTTAGACATCTCCTAGGGTATTCCTGCACTATTCCTGGCTGTCCCGGGCAAATAAGTAGTCCATGTTTGGCTGGTGACTCATCATTATCCCTTATCTTCGCGGGAAATCTCATAGCCGCCACACGGGCGACAGGACGTAGTGCTCCGCAATGTTGCCTGGTAGACGTCCTCTTGCTAAATGAATGCCGCTAATAACGGACGCTTGATTTAAATTTGTCAAGCACGGGGGTTAAGGAAAACATCCCTTTTACTCACTTCACATATTATCTACTATCCACACAGACATACGCGAACTCATACTAATACACACTCTACTATCCACACAAAAGGGAAGGAAAACAAACCCCAAATATACTATCCACATATGGGAAGAAGAAGAAGAAAAAAAGAAAACAATCACAAATATACTATCCACACACGGGAAGAAGGAAAAACAATCACAATATACTATCCACAAACCCCAAATATACTATCGGCACACAGGAAGGAGAAGAAAAAAAAAACAACACAAAATCTACGACCCACACAGATGGGAGAGAAAACAAACCCAAAATATACTATGCACATACGGGAAGGAGAAAGAAAAAAAAACAAAACAATTATACTATCAACACAGAAGTGAGGAAAACAAACTCCATCTACTATCCACAGAAACGTACTCGCACTCATGCATACACAGTATCTACTATTCACAAAAACATACGCTAGCACATACATACATACATACATACATACGTGCATACATACATAAACATACACACACACACACAATTACATCAGAAAGGAGTCAGTGTTTAAAATCACACTGCTCCATATATACACCAATTGGCAATTAGAATAGCCTCCTAGAGATATGGGTAGCCGGGGGGGGGGGGGGCTTTAGCTGCACCAGCTTAATGGTGACACCTCCAAGGCCGAGCATCACAGACACAACGCCGACTCCAATCGTTGTCTCAATTGATTGTTATGGTTGGAAGCGCAGACGGGGCTTGAGTGGCTTCACTATCCGACTCCTCCTTCGTCTATTTTGCACCCGTGGATGTTGTGGTCGCTGAGACTCCCACTCTTGTCTTTGCCTCTCCAATTACACGTCCCAATTTTCTATCTGGGGAACCACGGGTCTTGCTGGTGATAGTGGCTGTGGTGCTTGTCGCTGGGTCGATGTCCTCACCATAGGCTGGACTTGGCTGGTCTGTCTCGGGATGAGGTGAGGTAAGATAGGTTTTTTTCTTTTCCTCCTCTTTCTTTTTTCTCTTCTCCTCTTCCATTTCTATTTTTGCACTTTCTTCTATGGCCTCCATGGCCAGCTCGTCCAGGAGGCACCGGGCGTACTCCAGGTGCATATTAAGTTCCAAGAGTTTTGTGAGTCTACTCGTCTTCTTTCAGTTGATGAATCAACGGCGGGGAGCCAGACTGACGAATTCTTTCGTGCAGAAAAATATCCCGTTACCAAAACGTACAAGACCCATATTATCACAACTAACTACAAACACAACCACATACATATTTTTTGACAAGCTACGAAAACAAAGTAAAGACACACTTCTATTTTTTATACATAAAACAAAGAAATGAAGTGCTTATAGACACATACAATAATATTATATGGCAAATGAACTAGTATCTCTTTTCTAAAGTATTGGGGTAGACCTAAAAAGGGCTGTTTTTGTGGACGGAGAGTTATGGCAATCTTTTATCGTCTAAGATTTCGTCCCCGTCTAGCGGCAGGCTTTCCCACAGGATAGGGTCTGCTTCTTCGGAAAGAGAAGGAGAACTCTTTAGTGTCTACACGGCAGTCGACAAATCCTGTATGGTTCCTGTTGTTGTTGCTGCTGCTGTCTCTGCTTCTGGAGTCTGTACTTCTCCGTCCATTCTTCTTTCTCCTTGATTACCTCTCTGAAGAGCTCTTCTATCAGATCTTCGGTCCCTTTCAACATTCTGACATTCTCTATCTCTTCAGGCTTGGGTATCAGGCTTTGCCTGACACGATGTAAATTCACGTAAGCTTCGTTCAGCTTGGCTAGTCTTGAACACATCTTCATAGGAATATGAGTCAACAATGGATGGCTAGACTTACTTACTTGCTTGTATCGAATTAACGAAGTTTTCGTCAAACAAATACGTCGCTTTTATTCATGCACAGCAGGATATTTAACTACTCATGGGGGAAGGAATGAGTGCCTCATCCCCCAGGCATTTATGTGTTCACATAACACTGTTTAATTCATCCTTCAGGTCGTAGGACTATTTCAGCCCCTAACGACCACAATGAAGGCTATCCATGAGTGGGAATAAACCCAACACGCACTCATGTTAAGTAATGAATTTAAGTCTGCCATCACTGAGTATAGGTGTCAACCAAAGCAGTATGTGACGCCAGTAGCGAGTGGTCGCAACTATGACGTCACATCGGGACACCCAGGTTTAGACGGGTGGAAATGGTTCCACATCTCCGTCGTGGTACATAAGTCCGGTAGAGGCAATGGAAACATGCGCAAACGACACAAAGCCCTGGAATACCAACACGTACTAACCAAATCTAGTTCAGTTATTTAATGGACAATAAAAATACTAATAATGTGTAAGCCACCTGGGAAATTAATCAAATAAATTAAGTTAAACAAAATTAAAAAATGATTCATTAATAAAGTTTGGATTTTGTGTACAGAGTGTACATTCAATAAATGAATAAATACCGATCAGCGAAGTCAAAATGACTTCTGCATATTTTGTATCACGAATAATGACTAATAGGAGGATAAAATTATTGATGGCTGTAACGAAATAGATCAAATTAGTTTTTTAAAATAAAGATATTATCAAAAACGGCTTTCAGCCAAATGAAAACCGAACATTCAAGCAGTATGTCAGTAAATCTCGCTTCATCTGTTGCTGCTTCTCAAGGCATCATCCGGAATGGAAGTTGCTCCGGTTTACAAGGCTACTCATATTCCTTTCTATGGCGACAACTCGACACTGGCTCGGGATAACCTCGTGTCTGGTGCCTTTCCATTAACTCCTATGGTGCAACGTCGTTTCATCAGGCAGCCCAGTTCTTTATCGCTAGCTTACTACCACTCGGTTTCTGGTGGGGCCTCGCACTGGCTACCTCCGTTTTGGTTGCCTCGTGTTCTGGCTCTCCTCCATTTATCCGTTGAGGCTGTACAGCGACTTCTTTATATCTGAAGCTGATTTCCATGATGGGTTGCTCGACAGAAGCAGGAGGCTACCACGTTATGGCCACGTTGTTTTGTAGTGGTCCTATGTGCGGCACGCTTTGCCGGCTTTTCGCTCCTCCACCCATTCATGAGCCTCCGATATTCCGGTCCTGCCTTCTCTGTGTCTACCGCCTGAATGTACAGCAAGGGTGGCTTTCCAGCGAAGAATTACAGCACTACTCTTAGTCGTCCCAGGCAAACATATCGGTCCATGTTTGGCTGGTGGCTCATCATTTCATCAATCTTCATGATATATAGCCGCCACGCAGACGCCAAGATGCAGTGCTCCGTGATGTTAGCTGGTCGACGTCCTCTTGCTGAATGATGATGGTCAGACTATCTATCTATGTTGAATTTATAGAGGATTGCGCTCTTTCGAGCATGTACCTCTGATTTGTGCCTACATGGTAGGCTATTTAAGTGCTCCAAGGGGAAGGAATAGGAGCCACTTCCCCCAGGCATTTATGCACTCAAAGAGCACTTTTTAACTGAAGTTTGATCAGACTGGAGGCTGCTTTGCTTGACATGGTTCAAGCGCGAACGCGATAGAAAACATCCCTACGATATTGTGTTGGGTCGGAACGCTGAGTGTTGATTTTAGGGTGAGGGATAGAGAGAAGTCAAAGAACATGTGTCATGATAAAAACTGAAAACAAACGACTGACACATTTGTTCAAAACACAACATTTTTATTCAAATAACTAACAACCAACAATTAACCATGAAACATTTTTATCTTCAAACAAACAAACAAATATTTTTAAATTAACAATCTATTTTTGACTAGGTTGACAACTTTATGAAGTTAAGCTAGACTTCCACTGATGAAAGTCATTGGGCCATTGATGTGCACTATGTTTCATAGCTAAAGACAAATGATAATCATAATGGTCACAAAACCATCGATCTATTTTGTCATCGTTTCTAGAAGAGTGACGATCAAAATAAGTCACTAAATGTTCTAAAGAATATCCAAGACTGCGTTGATGAAGAAAATACAATATAGTCCACACACCATGGAATCTGTGCCTTGTAATTTCACATTATTGAATCGTGTCGTCTGGACGTTTCTTCTCATAAAATCGATGATGTCGTCTTCCAAAAGTGGCAATCCATACGAATCAAAATACTCCACACAACCATCACGGGGAAGGTAGACGGCTACCCAGTGGGTTTCTGGAAGATGACTGTCGTCCGTGTTGATGACATAAGCTTGATGGTCTTGAGGTTTGCGATGCGGCAGTTCATCTTTGGCACACACGACATGATTCCAAGAAGCAGTGTACAAACTGTTATTCAAAAGGTAAAGTTCCCAGGTATCCATTTTTGTGTTGCTTTGTTTTTCTTTTCTTTTTTTTTACAAGTAATTGTAAGTCATCAATTCAACCCGAACTCTTTGTTTGAAAATCTCTGACAAGTAACCGTTTGTTTCTTCGCTTCCTCCCGCACTGTCTGCGCGTAGACCTTTTAAAAACTGAATTACCACACGAATTTGGCCGGATTGTAAAGGGTGTAAATATCCCTCGTCGCTGCCTTGGTCTGGAATGAAATCAAAAGCTCACAAAGCAAAGCCTCCTGCGCAATTTTCGTACGTAATGCCATTACTGGTGTTGGTCCCTAACTGTCCGGTGGCTTTGTAAAGGGATAAGTACGATCTCGAGTAATTCTTCTCGTTACCCAACTTAAGTTCGAAAAGTCTGGTACACAAGGCCTTGCCATCGCGACTGACTTCGATCTTGGACACTTTGTAATGCTTCACTCGAAAGGATTTTCATTGTTCGTTCCACTGAAGGCTGAATTCTTGACGATGCCAATGATTAAACGTTTGGGTAACTGACCTTGGAACAGATGATCTTCGATCATGGATAGCTGTCCAGCGGGAATGGTAAAAGTTTTCACTTCCACGCGTCGTGTCGGATACTTGGTGGTAGTTCTGCTCAAAGTGGCACATAGAGTCTGGCTTCTTGGATCATGGTTTTGTACTCGTTGGCATTAGCCATCAAATGGAAAGCGGCACTGCTCATATTCACTCTCAGGCGGACATCCACCCCGTTCAGCAAATGCAAACTAGTCCGAGTTTCCTCTGACCCTTGCCACCCCATTTTTTGATATTTGGACATTTATGTCGGGGTGTAGGGTCAGAGCGCACTCCTTATCGGAAAGTTGGAATTCGTGGACATCATTTGCTGTCCGGCATGGGGTAGCCGCTTTCTAGCCGACCCAGCACATTTGAACGACCTTTCATCGAGATATACCTGCATGAAATCGATAGGAATATGATTCATTTTTTCAGAAATTGCGATAATAGCATTCGTTATGTCTTTAATCCGCTGATACACGAGACGAAAGTACATCGTTGCTAAAATTTGACCTGGATCTGGCCATGTGTATTCCTAGTCACGTGACTACACAATTCTCGCAACCTACATCTCAATGGTATCAGAGATCATACAGTCACGTGATATCAACAACAGACCATTTCTAGTATTGCTGTAGGAAAACAAATCGAACATATAAATAAGTCATGTAATTTTTATAGAAAAAAAAGAAAAACATAAACGTCTCAAAATATTTATTGTGAAAACAACGACGAAAATCTGTAAATGTTGCAGAAATTTAAAGACAACCAGATTCACTACGAAGAGCACGTGTCAATGTGGTAGTCACGTGACACCAACAAAGACACATCTCTGACACGTGCTCGGTACTTCTTGAAAATGGTCTACTCCACCCTTTCGCGATACCGACAGGTTTCTGTTCGTTGTTCTCAGAATAAATATGTTGAGAATTAAGTGTGCATTATATTTATTTACAAACATCAAGTGACTTCTATATAATATATCGAAATTATATGCACAACAACTTGGGAAATTTGTTTATTGTCGATATCACGTGACTATATGACATCTGATGTTATTGACATGTAGGTTCTGTGTGCTGGGTCAGCTAGAAAGCGGCTACCCTATACCGACACCAAATGGTGTCGGCAAATTCCAGCTTTTCGATAGGGAATGTGCTCTGACCCTACACCCCAACATAAATGTCCAAATATACAAGTTTTAATTTAATTTTGCCTCGTAACATACGATGGCACACACACACACCTAAAACGGACCCCCTCCCCGAAAAAAAACTCGTCGCTTTATTCGTTTCGTTTCAGAAAAATTAAACATAATTTGTATCGACCAATCTGGAAGCCTTTATCCGGGGATCTTTGAAGCGAGAGGAAAGACAGCAAGATGGCGGTGTAGTGGTGATAAATTCCTCGTAGAAATTTGATCATTTTTAATCGGATAAAACAATAGCTTTCCAGTTTCCGACGTATGGCAAGGTACCATGATGGAAAGAAGCTTAAAACGCGTGCGTCTAGACTTGAACTGGGTACAGCAGTACCTAACTACCAATACTTATCCTTCCGGAGCAACACCAGATGAGAAACGAATCATTCGGAAACGAGCGGAAGGTTTTCGAGTTGTCGATGACTGTTTAATGTTTGTTGGTGACCAGAAAAGGAACGCTAAAGAAGAACCAAAGAAAGTTCCGCTTACTGAAGAAGGAAAAAGAGCAGCCATCGAGAGTGTCCATATTTTAGAAGATGGTAAATGAATGAGGACATAATTTTTGCGCCCGATCATTACACCGCCCAGAAAGTACGGTGAACATGTTGAAAAAATTCCTCGAACGATGCAGTCAATTTAGACTTCCATCATACAGTTCTACCTAGTATATCTGTTATGGACTACGAATAGCCCTTATAACACAATATTAATTGCTTTGTAGCCAAAAAATTAAATAAATAAAAGAACAAAGTAATAAATGTTGCCACCATCACCTCAATTGGATATTACTACATTTACACACTATACCACCAACAAACCTGGCCATTATTGTTATTTTTGTGTGTTGGTTATAATTTGAAATCAGTCCCCGATTGTTATAATGAGTGCATTTTAAAAAAATTCGAAGAAAAAGTTGTGATATTATCGTCGTAATCAGAATATTAATAAGCTTATTAAAAGTAAATTGCACTCACAAAATCGTATTGTTCCTTTGGACTAAGGTCGACCTCATTATCCATGGCAATCTGCGTCCGTTAGTCTATGGATAAGTTGGAATTGTTCATGTCTGATGAATGTGCTTTAATGCAAATAAGAGCTGCTGTCATTTCACAAAATCTACTGAGGCACTTCTGTTGCATCTGAAAGACATTTTATTTTTTTGTTGGTATACAAAGTAAATATTAATCATCAAATTTGTATTGAACATATTTGTTGCTAACAAAGATCTATGAGTCACTATTCTGATGGACTTGTTGTCATTGTCAGCAGTTTGATATAGTTTTGCTTAAAGTTTAACCAAAGTCATAACACTAGATTCAGCAACATCAAATAAAAGCTTTTAACATAATGAGAAACTGGCCCACACTGCTCACTGGTTTATTTGTATTTTAGGGTTAGAAATTTGTATCATTTAAATGGATATGGCAGTACAACTGTGGATATAATAGACACAGATGATGCATACATGTATGTTAATACTTGTGTTGACCAACACAAATTTATGTTAGATTTGCTTACATATGAAACATACCAATTCAGCGGGAAATAAATGTTTTTGAAATTGAGACAACATTTCAATCACAATAGACACTTTCTAGCTATTTGTAATGATGGATTTTTAAAGAATTCTCTTGCAAGTTACACTTGTTTAATGTCTGGTGGTAAACTATTTTTAGCTAAATTAAATCTTGAATTTTTCAGGGTAAAATGTTATCGATGTATTTTATTTTGTAGGCTCCCATCTTGGACTTGACAGGACTATTAAGACCGTGATGAAATCCTACTACTGGGTTGGAATGTACAATACAGCACGCCATTATGTCAATAATTGTCCAGTATGTCTTGCGAAAAAGGCAGCAGCCTCAGTTCATGACAGCCGCATTGTATTTGTTGACCCCAACCCTTCAGTGGATGACACTACCAGTTTTGCAGATGGAAGCTGCTACATGGAGGAAGCTTCTGTTCTGGATAATTGCCCAGACTCCATGATTCAGTCATTAGCACCACCAGTTCTGTATTTTTGGGATAAGGTCAGTTAAATACAGGGTTCATAGAGGACCTTGAAAAATGAATTTTTCCCTCAAGACCTTGAAAACAGCTTGAAAATTCAAAATATTGTCTGGGTACCTTGAAAAGCCTTGATTTTCTTGAAATCGAAAGAAAATAATAAATAGTTTTCGTTTTACAAAATTAAATAAAAAAGAAAAGGAGAAAAAAAAGCAACAGAAAACACTCTCTCGCTAAGTTTGTGCCAAAATGGAAATTTTTCAAAAAATGGCCACTGCGCAGTCATACATTTTAAACTTCTGATTGTACAAAGCCCAGATGTAGCAGTGGTTTAAATATGAATCATTTGCTTCTATATGGCTGGCTGCCAGTTACAACTTCGGTGGCTATATGAAGAAAAATATAAAGTTTTGATTATGAGATCTTTCTCAGAGAGTTTTGCAAATTATGCCAGAAGGTTATTGATTTGCATGCAGTGGGAGAGAGTGCTCCACAGTCACATGCAGCAGGAAAAAAAACCAGGGTCTTGTAATGGCACTTAATACAGGCAAAACAAGAAGCCTTTAGTATGAAGTCATTTTTGACGAAAGAGGTATGTCTGTGAACACAGAGATTCAAGTTTTAAAATAGAAACTGTATGTAGTCGTAATTTGGGATTGAGTGGAAATAGGACAGACAATAATTGCAATGAACACGATAAATCTAAATATATAGAATACAGCTAGGCTGAGAGAAATATTAATATATCTTATATGAAATAGTTTAAAATCTCCATTCACTGTTTTTAGATAAGCGATGATGTAAAAAAACAAATATCTTTACTTTTTTTGTTTATGAGCATGAGTGAAGAAGAAAGGAAGGTACTGAAAAAGACATTGAGTCAACGACAGCTGCTGCTGATGACTGTGCATTGAAATCAAAGATACATAGAAAATTTTCCTTTATCACAACATCAAAATAATTTGAGGAAACGTGAAAAGGACAAAATCACTAAACTTGGAGCTCTTGAAAAACAGCTTGATGACAAGCTACAAGAACTGAAAATATCACGCTAAAATATTTTGGACTTTGTAAATAGTGTAGTGTAGACAGAGTAAAATGAACTTTGTTCGGTGACTACATTATTCTAATGCCCAGATGTAGGATGTTTAATATTAATGGGAAAGATATCATTGATCATAGTACTGACTTCATGTTTTATTTTTGTTTTTAAAAAAATAAGTTTGCAAGAAATGTTCCTTGTATGGAATAATAGTAAGTATTAACTTTTGTTTACATACAGTTTCATTTATGTATCCATTAAAATTAATGTAATAATGCACCTTGAAATTTTTGACAGAAATATGCTATCAACCTTGTAAATAATTGTGATTGCCATATTTCTATAGCTAAAGTTAGCCAACAGAAACAAGTGTCACATGCCTTCCACTGGTCAGTGAAAGTATGTAATATTAAATCACATGTATTTCATGTGTCTAGTTGCAGGTAAAAGATTACATTACAATATGTTGGTTTCTTGACAAAAGATGGGCATTTGCATGTCTTGATTCTTTAAGGGCTTGTCCAGAATAGCTTGTAGTATGGACTTGTGATTAACCAACACTCAACTAGGGGTTTATTTGGAAACAATTTGGGCACCCTGCTAAAGATACCCAGATAGATTATTTAATGGTCAAATGATTGATGCTGGAAAAAATCCCATAATAATTTTAAACAGTCATTTTTTTAATAATATATTTGTTTTGTGGTCAGACTTTCACTTTGGGAAGAATTGTTTTTCAGCACTAATTATTTACTAATCCTGTTCAGCATTCCCCCTCATCTCTCCACCCCCACCCCATCCCCATGTCTGAAAATAAAATTGGGGGTGTTTTTATTTAAAGAAACAGTGAATGGAGGGTTGAACACAAAAGAGAGCAAAATTGGGAACAGGTAATGTATTTTCTGGCTCACCAGGTAATTAAATACATGCTGATCTGTTATAAATCTATATACTGTATTTTATGTCCGAGTAGCTTCTTTGATTGACTTTCCATTAATTGTACCTGACCTGCCACTGAATTTGTCTTTGACAGATTCAGACCCTTTGACAAATGTACAGGTGATCACTGACTCTCTGTCTTTGACCCTTTGACAAATATACAGGTGATCACCATTTGTCTGTAAAAGGTGAAGTCCTGAAACTCTCAAAATAACTTTGTAGGATATTTAGATGCAGTACACATATTGACTCTCAGTATGTGTGAACTTTCCCCACATCAAATTAAAATGCAATTTGGCGTGATTATTATTAACCAAATATGGCTTACAGTACACGGTTGGAGCTCACTTTAGTTAATGTTAACCAGAAAAAATAATGCCTGTTGAATTCAGGATCTCATGTTGTTATTTAGATGTATCCACAATGGTCCAAAGGAACCAAAAATATAAATAAAATAAAAAATATATACCCTATTAAATTTGCAGCATTGAAAGCTTGCATACTGCCAAAGGGTTTTTCATGCTTTGAAGCTATAGTTACTGCAGAAAGAAATTAACATTTAAATATATGTCTTTGGTTATATTTCATAATGGGTGTCATAATGTGAAGACTTTTTCATATTAAATTCGGTTAGGTTTTTCTTGCATCCTGTATATACTCTCAAGTCAAGTCATAGTGCAAATATCGGCCATATAATGCAGCAGCTGATACAGGTCTGTGTTGTTTGTTTTACTGATTATTTTTAACTGCACTGGCTGGCACATTATGTGATGGCAGATCTGGGTCTGTGCATTTGGGCTCCTCTTATAAGCAACTATAATTGATAGTAAAATACATTGTTAATGGTGAACATAGTTATGTTTCAATAAAAAAATAGATGTGTAATAAAATATCTATATGGTTAGAAAATGAATGTGCTACTGTTACTCACTGTGAAGAGATGTGCTTTGGTTTTTAATTTATACAAATATTAATGCATGTATATTGTGTTTGTAGGTTGAATTGATGATGCTGGGACCATTTGTAAAGGGCAAGTCTCGTCGGTATATTGTGATCTTCCTTGATGGCTTTTCTCTGTGGACTGAGGCATTTGTTTTAGAAGTTATTTCCCCTTCATCCATAGCTCACTGTATTATCAATCTTGTCTGTAGGTAAGCATGGTTTGAAATTAACATAATTGTTTTTATGTAGCCACAAAGACTAGTAGAATTTATAATTTACTTGTCCTTCAAAGATTATCATCACTGTAAAATTCAAACTGTTTCATGTCAAACAATGAGATGGAACTCCATGTTTTTTAAATTTTATCATCACAAACAAACTTTTAAGTTATTTTATGTACTTTTCTTTAAACACAGATTGATGCAAAAGCACAACTATCATATCTTGGCAAAAACCTTGTGAGGTAGTCAAAAGAAATTTGGTATGTAGATATAGATGATTTAATTGGATTTTTATGCCATTATAGCAGTTTTTTAAATTTTTTATAGATTGCATTTTGCATTTGTACTTTTTTGGTCAACAGAAGGGACATGCATCTTTCATAAATGCAACTTCAGCTTATGTATTGATTTTATTCATGTAGAAAGGACATAGAATTATCTTAAGTAAAACAATGTATAAAATGGGGTCTATTGAAGGATGCACAGTTCACACTAATTTCTACAACGTCATACTAAATAATAACTGAATGTGTGAAAATCATGCATGATATTTTCAACCTTAACCTTTCATTATATCCTCCAGTATTCTGAAAATTCACTAATTTCATTTCAAATGAAGGAACCATTTCTTTCTTCCATTAATTTTAGTTTTAGAATATACCCAAATTAAAACAGAGAGTAAATATCTGTATACAAGGTTTTCTGTGAAATTGCTTGTGGCCAGATTGTTTTCAAACCTGGTCCTGCTCTGCAAAAGATATAAAGCTTTGTTTGCTTTTACACATGCCATCAGGAGCCCAGAGTGGTCTAAAGCGCTCTTTGTTACGGATCACTGCCATCTCACCTCTGTCTGCATGGGTTTGAGTCTAGGATTCAGCCAATGTGGGTATGTGAGAAAGCTTGCCAGTAGCTTCTTGTGGGTGGGTGGTTCTTGTCTGGGTTTTCCTGGGTTCTTCCTCCACCATTAATACTGGCCGCCATGCATAGCCTATCTTGTGCTGAAAACTGATGTTAAACCCTACAACAACAACAACACATGCCATCATTCTAAACATGAATAGACGTGCCACTGATGTCGATGTGTATTGATTTCACATTCGTTTCAAGTTAGATTGATTAGTTTTGTGCAATTATGTGGTCACAAATTGTGATCAAAGTAGAAGGGCCATTGTTTTCCATTTGTACAATTTCTAAATGAAGAAAGATGCAGAGGATAGGAATCAGCTGATTATACAGTATCAGTCAAGGAACAACTTCCATTATGAAGAATTTTCTAAGTCGGCAAATATGCCCTGTTTTCTAAGTTGGCAAATATGCCCTGTTTTTCATGAAAATATTTTCCAAGCATATTACATGTGATCAAATTATCACAAAATCATTGTAAATGTTTTATATGTTAACATGTCATTTAGAAATACCATTGAGACAGTATTTGAGAGTGGGGATGGAGAGAGCGAGGAGAAAATGTTTAGATGTTGTTATCTTTGTTTATAGGGTACAGAAATTAGAACTGCACATACGTATCTTCATTAAACGTTCACTTTAGAGATTTATGATGAGAAATAAGAGCAGAAAATATAAAGTAGAAGCATGGTAAAATGTTATTGTAGGAGACAATTTGTTACATTTTAATTGGGTGGGGTTTAAAAAAATGTAGTTTATTTTAAAGAGTTATTGTCAGATAATTTTGAATATAAAAAGGGGTTTTGACATTGTTCCTAGTGAGGCTTATAAAATTTAAAATAAAAAAGAAAATATGCAGAGATTGCACTTCTGCATTTGAATGCATAGTATTTTCATAATTCTTTCCAATAATTACAATCTCTTTTTTTCTTCTATCATTCAGTTATTGACCGTGGGTGTAGTATTAGTCACTTCAGTTTGTTAAATGTCCATGGCATTATTCTTCATTTCATAACTGATTGCAAATTCACTATACTCTAGTCTGTGTAGGTGACATGTTTGTTTTTTTATATGTCACTTGTGTTCTGAAGTTATGGGCTTATAATACCTCTGAGTGTTCTAAATGCATTACATCGCAAGTGATGCAGTAGAAATTTATAATGGAAACAAATGTGATTTTCAGGTATGGAAGAATTTTAAAAAAGTTCCAGAACCTCCATAATTTACCTATATAACTCAAATTTAAAATGATTCTGAATATCATTCCAAGGAATCCCTCTTATAAGATAAAGGAAGGAAAACTATCTTGCTGAATGTGAGAGAGGTAGGACCAAAACTTTTAAACTTTAACTTAAAGCCACATAAACATTGGCAAAAAATAATTTTGTAGTCTGTATTATGTAAAATATTTCCTGAAACTCATAGCAGGCCAGTGTCAGCATTTATTCATGTATGTTTCTTCAGTCAAGTTTTTCTTTTCATAATTTTAATCTGGCTACGATTGAAAATTTGTGGCTGGATCCAGAAATGGACTGGAATACTTAGGGTCAAATCCATTAGTATTAAATTCGGATTAACCAAATTTTGGAGCCATAATGGTCAGAGGATGGTTAAGGCAAGTTCCACTGTAAATATTGTTATAATTTGAGATGTGTTTATTTTAATATTGTTGTGATAGATTTCAGGTTATGATCATCTTGGATTTCAGGTTTGGTGTTATGAATAAACTTATCTATCGAGAGGTTGACAACTTGAAGACTGCAGTGTTGGCAGCAATAGATGTATTGCGCATAGAGGGTGATATTGACATTGGCTTGGAAAGCTGTAGACTGGAGAATACAGGTACTGTTAGAACTTTATTTATTTAAAGTTGATTGTACAAGTTTTGATAACTTTAAACATTCACTCTTGACTACTGATAAGGCTGCCTTTTTTTATGTGGAGCAGAGTAGCTTGATGGGTAACAATATACCATTGCAAGTGCTGCAGACTAGAACAAGGACATGTCTTCTGCTTCCAGAGGTGCAAAATCAGGGTGTTTAAGGATACGGGTGTGTCGAAAATCGCACTATTTAAGCCAACAAGTTTAGATTTATTCCCTTCAGTTAGTTAATCCTATTAGAAGAGTATGATTTCTCCATGTCACTAGACATTCTGGAAAGTGTTTTATTCAGATTCCGGAAAACAAAAGCAACTCTTTTCAGTTTTGGATTTTTATTGGAAGTATTTTAAAAAATGTTACCTTCTGATTATTATGCAAGGGAAAGACTTGATTGGAAAACTAAATATCATAGGATGGAGTTATTTGTCATTGATTTAAACACTCAAAACATATTTTTAGTTGGTCCAGTTTTCTCAGTATCAGGAAGTTTTAATCTAATGGATATAAAGAACATGTTTTTCTGCTCACCCAATTGAAAGCTTGGTAGGTGATTTGATGGCATTGCATTGTGTTTGTCATTTGCCTATCATCAATCTGTTCACTTTTGCTAGTTTTGGCTTCTCAAAAACTACTGGACCAATTTGGATGCAATTTTACAGGATTTTTAATTAGGACTTGCCCTCCCCCATCAAAAGAAAAAACAATTGGGGGTAACTTCTAAGTTGTGAATGACCTCCATAGTGACAAGATGGAAAAACCTATTTTCATGTTCTTTTCTAGAACAGCTGTGCAAATTTTGATTTTTCTTTTTAGAATGAGCTTTATCAGAATTTTATTTGGGTTGACTCCACTAGGAACAGTGTAGCTTCCCTAGGAACCATGTGGAAAACTTAATTTTGACATTTTCTCCAGAATAACTAAGCCAATTTTCATCAAAATAGAAATGTTACTCTGTTGAAATTGCATCTGGGGTTTCTCCGCTAGCAACAGTGTAGCTTTCCTGGCAACTGTATTAGACATGAATTTTTTTCCCTATGCTGAATGTGTCACTTAAGAGATTGGTGTAAATTTGAGGTAATAATTGGGGGTTGTAAGAGATGGGGCTTACTGCTTGCTTCTGGCTTAAACCAACACCTATTATTTACTTAAGTTTCCAAACAAAATAGTAGCACATAGTTTTGAATGGTTTTAACCATTCAGAGTGGTCTAATCGAATTGATCTTAATAATAGCAATTGTGTTTTCATAGCACTCATTTTATTAAACAATATTCCTAATTTGGACAAGAAAGTCATTTGCTTCATGTATTTAACAGTCTTGGACTGTGAAAATTGAAAGTAAATTATGACTTCGTTGTAAAGTGATTATTAATACAGATAGATAAAATGCTGAACAGGACGGACAATCATTGATTGAAAGAAATATGAAAGGATGTAAACCATGAATTTATATGAGAATGGTGAGAGCAAAGAGGTACACATTATCCTGAAAAACTTGCATTCTGTAATGCTGTCTCAGTCATTACCAATTATCCTGACAGACTCTTATGCATTTTATTGTGTTTTCTCAGTCAGAACCTATCAATGCATGAATTATCATGACAGACTTGAACTGTGTCAGTCATTTCAATATGTGACAGTTATCATGACAGATTTGAACATTATTTAGTACTGTGTCAGTCCTATCAGTACAAGACAGTTATCCTGACAGACTTTAACATGCTGTAGTGCTCTCTGAGCCATACCTACTAACACATGAGAATAATCCTGACAGACTTTAATATGCTGTAGTGCTGTCTGAGTTGATACCTACTACTGAATGACAGTTATCATGACAGACTTGAATATGTTGTAGTGCTCTCAGAGTCAGTCCTTACCAATACATGACAGTTATCTTGACTGACTTTATCTGAGCCATACCTACCAATATATGAAAGTAATCCCGACAGACTTGAATATGCTGTAGTGCTCTCTGAGTCGATCCCTACCAATACATGACAGTTATCCTGACAGACTTTAGCATTCTAGTGCTGTGGCAGTTAGTACCCATCAAGAAAGGCACATCAGTCTTTAGCAAGCATAACTTTAGTGACTAACATTTAGTTAGTAAATTTTAAAATCACTTATTATACAGTCACATATCTTTCAGTGTATTTCCAAAAGGAAGTCACTCAGACTGTTACAGACTTTGTAGAGAACCATCCTACAGACTGGTTTAACTGCATGGAGCTATGTCTACTACCTCTGCGCATCTCTTGTGCACAGAATGCAGAGTACTCTCCAGTTTACCTGGCTTATGGAAGGTAGGTTACTCTGTCCCTGTATTTCTGTTTTTAATTTTTGAACATCTTCAGGTTATTGACTGACCATGGGTTGGAGAAATGTTGTATGGCAGCGTTATAAAATATATAGAACATAAGTAAGACACTATAGATCAGCATTAACATAATCCTTTTCAGCTCTACTGGCCATAGACTAGAATATAATATGGGATGGTCCAGTATGGCCACAAACGCAGCCATCTTGAAAATTGTTTTGCTACTTCTCATGAAGAAAAAGTTATATTGACGTGAGGTTGTCACCAGAAGGCTTTTTATGATATCTAGTTGGTCTTAAAATAAAAATGGTGCCACTTATTCATCTAATATGGTTGCCACTGCTGGCATCTTGAGAATCTTGTACTGGATACTGATCCTGAATGGATCTTTTGTGTCAGCATAAGGTTTTTATTACAAGACTTCTTGTGATGTCTGGTTGGTGCTAAATAAAAATAGTGCCACGCAAACATCCAGTATTGCCACCACAGTGGCTATCTGGAAAATCTTAGTTTCTCAACTTTTCCTAGAAAGTTTGTCATCTGAACATTGTGCTTTCACCAGCAGACTTTTTGGTGGTGTTTTATTGGCCCTAAATGGAAATGCTGTGCACATGTTATCCAGTATGGCCACGATATCAGTCCTCTTGAACTTGTTATGCTTACATTTCCAAATCGGAAAGTTATAACATGGGACTTTCACGACAAGACTTCAAATAAGATCTTCTTGGTCGAAAATTAAAATGGTGCTGATTTTATGTTTTGAAAATCTTGTTATTGCTGAAGAATATCAGAGGTGTTTTCAACACTGAGCAGTTAAAATGAAGAAATGACCTTATTTTGAATTCCAGGAAATTCTTTTTATTCAACAGTCCAGCCAAGGTGCAACACTAACAATGGTATTTTTATATACAAGAGAGATGATTCCTATTTCACTGTTAGTGGATAATAAATAAGACACATAGCAACAGTATCTTTAATTAATGAACATTGAATAAAGTTGAAGTACATTGCTTTTTTGTTTGATGCATTTAAAACCATTTTTCAGCATATGATACATGGCAGCCAGTATATTTGGTGGGAGGAAGAACTGGGGGGTGGGGACCTGTGAAGAACCACTGACCCACCCACAGGAAGCTACTGTCAAGCTTTCTCACAGACTTACTTTGGCTGAACCAAGACTCAAACCCATGCAGACTGAAGTGAGGTGTCGGTGATCTGTTAAGGTGAGCACTTTAGATCACACTACCACTTGGGGCCCCTAAAGTTGAAGTACAGAAAATCCTGCCTGTCATTAGATTTAGGTAGAGATTCCATTTTTCATTAAAATTTAATTCAATAAAAACATTTTACAAACTTTTAATTTGTATACTTTATAAATTCATGATATCGCAAGTTTACAAGGATGTAAATTTAAAGAATGCTTGTTCATTTTACATTTGAATGTATATTGTTTTGCTTTGATCTTGTATTTGTTGTACATCATCCATTAGCACAAGTTTGCCTTGGTTAATGCTGTTGCTGTGGGTTTATTGCCATTTTCAGCACATGCTAGGCTGTGTATGGAAGCCATTATAACTGGTGGAGAAAGAACCCTGCAAAATCTTATCAAATAATTGTTTTGATTATCTATTTTATTGCAACATGCAGTGGTGGTGGTGGGGCACAAATTCAGAACAAATTTATTTTGTTTCTTAGGTCTTGGGACATGTGACCTAGGTGAAACAAATTTCATTGTAAGTTCTGAGACAGGAAAAAAAGTAATATTTTATCATGTCCCAATATATATGGTAAATGCAGTATGTCAGGAAATGATGTCAGTATTGGAACTTAATGAGCAGCTGCAATTTGTTATAATCTAGGTCATGGCCATGCGTAGAGATTGTAGTGATGATCAGGACTTTGGGGCGTTTTAATCAGTGATTATTTGTATACTTTTTATTCAGACAGATTAAGTTACATGATGTCTGCCACAGCTTGTGAACTTGCCTGAGTTTACAGAAATTACAGTAACTGTAGGGTCAGTCATTGAGGATGTTCTCTGCATCACTAATGGCCATGATTGTACATGAAGACACTGACATAGCTTTACAAACAAATAGAAAAACAAACACAAATGCAAGTACATTGGGGAAAACCAGTACAAATGTACATATGCATGACCTTTACCAGAAAGACAATGAACAAATAATGTATAGTGTCAGAATGTACAAACATATGAATGACCTTCACCAGAAGGGTTAATGTACAAATGATGAATTCTTTCAGAATGTACAAACATATGCATGACTTCACCAGAAGAGTAGTGAACAAATAATGTGCACTATCAAGATTTTTTGCAAATAACATCTGAAAGAAATGTTACAGGACAACAGGGACCGCTCCGGTGGCCTAGTGGTTAGAGCGTCCGCCTAGGATGCAGAAGGTTGTGGGTTCGATCCCCGGTCAAGTTATACCAAAGACTTACAAAAATGATACTAACAGCTGCCTCGCTTGGCGCTCAACATTAAGAGGTTAGTGTTAGGGCTGGTTGGCCTGGTGTCAGGATAATGTGACTGGGTGGGACATCATGCTACATGTCTGTAGCATGATGCCCCAGTGCTAGAGATCACTATAAGCTGTCACACTGCGGACATCATAGAGATATGACTGAAAAATTGTTAAAGCTACGTTAAAAATCCAAATCACACACACACACACACACACACACACACACACACACGCACACAGAACAACAGGAATACAAAGTGAAACACTTGCCAAATACCTCCCACAATTATCATTCAGAACTATTTTTCATATTTTCCATCATTTATTCCTCAGAACAGTTCCACTGCATAGAGGCTGCATGATGTTACAATCAAGAGTTAATCTATTGTAACTGGATTGTTCATTGGCATTCATCAGTGGCTTCCACTGTTTTTGCATTAACTGTTCATTTTCAGGTCAGCAAGTGAGGTTTCATGGCCTTGGCAGGGTTCGCATGGTCATTAAAGGTCACTGAAAGTCGATGAGAAATGAGCACCTCAATTCAAGGCCTTGAAAGTCATTGATATTTCACCTAGGTTATTGAATTTTGGAGATTTTGCTTAAAAAATAAAAATTGATTGAAAATTTTACTTTCGAATAATTTCTGTTTTATGTTGTATGATGATTGGAAGTACGGTTTGATTTTCTGTCATATGCTAGCAATTCCACTATTGTCATAATCCACATGAAGTAATTGGATATCATGCATAGTGCCCCTTTCACATGATGTCATTAACACTCATTGAAATCACTAAGTTTAATTGTCACATTGGGTCCTGGACAAGATGTTCTGTCATAGTTTGAACCATGTATGCAAGGACATCTTACAAATACATGTTTAAAATATAGACTACCTAGACGATCCAAAAAATGCTGAAACCCTGCGCATTTCATCTTCAAGGATTCACTTCGGCAAATAGTAATCACTATCACTGGCAGACGATAGTGATGGCGATTTATTTTAAAGCTGTGAATTATATCAGATTATTGAAGCTAGAAAAGTGTTAAAAATGAGAATTTTAGCTGATGCAGCTTGTCTGAAATTGAGCTTTGAATTGAGTGGGCCACTCATGTAATCAGAACCAAAACTGACGTCATTTTGAAAGCTCGAAAATATGTTACACTGCAGATGTAAACTTTTGGACCAATTTCGGCACACCTTATAACAAATTCATAACTTTTCAAACAATAGATATGTAATTTTAATACATCTTATCACCAGCATTAGCGGTGTAAACTTCTGTACTAATCCTTTGGTGATTGTTATCACCTATCTATGGACTTGTAAACACAGATTACCTCCTCCTTATTCAGGAGGCGTGTTTTAAAGTATTATGGAGAGATTTTTATTTCATACTCAGTTTACAGGTACAAGAATGAGTTCCACTGAAACAGTGAGTAACATGTAGTTGTACTCTGACTCACCTGGATTATATTTAATTTTCTTAGTAAATAATGCAAGGTGAATTCTAATGTACAGTTGAGGATGATTTACCTCCAGATTAGTCTAGTTAAAAAAAAACCATGTGGATAGATGTTTTCTTTTTAATTCACTTGAAGAAATGTAGGGATATCACATTTATTTAATTTAGGGTACAATAAAAAGTGTATATATTTTTGACATGTTTGCAATGTTCCAAAATCCGGAAAATTGTGACTACATGCTATTTTTAGATTTCATTCTTTTAATCAGCTTTTGATATAATATCTTTAGGTTTAAGAGTGAAAAAAAATAATGAGGGTAAATCCCATAAAGTTAAAAGTTGTTCTGAAAATTGCATTTTTCAAAATACCTTGAGCATAGCTACATATAGCCTTATAAGTGTTCAGGTAAATTTAATAAATAATCAAAAAATAAAATTTGGAAGTACATATATTTACATAATCAAAATACCACTGTCTAAACAAGCAGACTACGACATTAATGGACTTAAAATCCTGATACAGTATTATTAAACAGATAGGAAATCTGGCACATTAGTCAGTAAAGCACTGATTGTCCAAAAGACATTTTTATATGAGCAGTGAAAAACATAATAAACATAAGGAATAGTTTCCAAACTTTTTCTAGCTGGCAAATCTAATTATTTGTATGACCCATCAGCTAGTTATTTGTATGACCCATCAGCTAGTTATTTGTATGACTCATCAGCTAGTTATTTGTATGACCCATCAGCTAGTTATTTGTATGACTTATCAGCTAGTTATTTGTATGACCCGTCAGCTAGTTATTTGTATGACCCATCAGCTAGTTATTTGTATGACCCATCAGCTAGTTATTTGTATGACCCATCAGGTAGTTATTTGTATGACCCATCAGCTAGTTATTTGTATGACTCATCAGCTAGTTATTTGTATGACTCATCAGCTAGTTATTTGTATGACTCGTCAGCTAGCTATTTGTATGACTCATCAGCTAGCTATTTGTATGACTCATCAGCTGGTTATTTGTATGACCCATCAGCAGGGGCATTTCATCACTATTCATACACTTGTGTGGAGCAGATTAAGCTCAGAAAAATCAACATATTAATGTGTATACAACTAGATGCAACATATTTTAAAGATTTTGATTTAAATATGACTCTAACAGAGTGTTGCTGGAAGAAAGATTGATGGGTATTGAAGTGTTAGGTATATAGTGAACTGTGGCCATTTTGTCCTCTCCCTCCTTTTTTTGTGTAACAAGTGGGTAACCCCCAACCATTAGATAAAATCCTGGCAGCTTCTCTGAAGTGAAAGCACTGGAGTTGCAGCTGGAGAAGAAAGTATAGAAGCTAAAGGGCAGTGGTTAACATTTGGTTTACAATGACTTTATTTTTAAATATCATTTCCCAATCATATTACACTTATTTATTTATGTATTGAGTTTTGGTATTTGTTTCTTGTACCTAAATTAGTAACTGATACCATGAGTAGTCATTGGAAACAAATGGTCATTGAAAAGTCATTGAATTTCAGCTGTCCAGATCTGTATGAACCCTGTCTTGAGCATTTTTTTAAATAGTGCTTTCTCCACTAGCTGACCTTCTTTCAACATTTTTTTCATGATTTGGTCTCTATTATATCATCTGATTCCATGCATTTATGGGATATAATCAAGATAATTTTCTCCTTCATTTCTGACACTTTTGTATCATACTTGTAGCTATTTTTTTCCGTTTCATTTTTACAAATGTTGCCAATGTTGTTTAATTTCATTTACTGTAATTCATATAAAGTTTCAGATGCAAAAATAATTATTTTTATGAGTACAAAAAAATTACATATAAAGTTTAATCGTTATATTTGGATACTTATCTTAAACAAAAAATTAAAGATTGGAATGGAAAAAGATCTCTGTGACCTAATTTACTTACCCACCAACCTGTACTAATGCAAATTAAAATAAACAGGTACCATTGTTGTCTCATTTTGGTCATACATGCCATAGTTCCTTTCGATAATGCTTGTTTATGAGCAATAAGTAATCAATTATAAGTGAATGATAACTAAGAAACCTCTGTGTACTGCAGACAGATGCTTCCTCAGTTTGTCCAGTTTAGAATGTGATCAAGATGGCCGAGTTGTGTGCAACATATTCCTGCAGCCTCATGAATCAAATTGTAGTAACAATTAAAATAACTCCTAAAGATTGATGTATTTATAAGTCAACATATGTATGTGAGAAAATAGTGTTGTAGTGGTGCATGAGATTGTATTCCAAGTTTAAAAAAATTGTATCTGCTATAGTATGTAACGTTGGGGATTATAATCAAGTTTTATCATGGTTATGATCTTCCTTTTTCATAAGGGCATGAATAGTTTATATTTCATTGTCATTTAGCACTTACGAAAGTTTATTCCAGTTTTTATACTTATGAGACCCATTGTCACAACTAGGCACAAATTACATGGCTCAGTATGGTTATTATATACTAATTAATGCTTAGAGATCTGGCTGAAACCAGATTTACTGTCCAAGTAATTATTGTCGAGGCCAGAATGGTGAGCATGAGGCTCACTGAGGAGATCTAATTAGTGATGCTATCAGTAGTGAAATGAGGCTACCAGTAGGGAAATACACAAACAAAATTAACAGTCATAGGTTGAAGAATGCAGTGTTTGCCAGTCATAGTAAATATGAACGTCAAATGCATTTGATAACTAATGTCTGGATATATATATAAAAGACAATGAAGACACATTTATTTAGAAATATTTACATAAACAATCAAGTCAGACAGTGTTTAGCCAGAGTATCATATGAAACTTTTAAACTCTCGTTTTCTCAGGGGTTTGAAAAATTTAATTGACAGACATCTCCATGATAATGCATGGTCAGTAAATAAAATCAAATTGCATCCAAGAATCAAACCTCTAGAATCAAATCTCTCTTAATAAAGCTTAATACGTATACTAAAAATGTCACAAAGAATTAAATTTACTAAGTGATTTTTGCTTTTATGATAGAAAATGCCATAGTTTTAGTATTTTAATTTTTTTACTTTAATGGCAAAACATGACTACTTCACCAATGGCCTCTGGTCTTCTCTTCAGCATGTGCTGTTATGTAATTTTTATTTGATAGCAAATGTCAGATGCCTTCTGAACTCTTGTGACGTGTTGGACAGAAAGTTCGTGACAGTAAGTCACATGATGGAAAGCCACACTTAGAACTTTGTAATGTTGCAGTTTTTATATGATATAATTAACTGCTACTTCTTTACTGAGATATTAAATAAAAAAGAAAGTATCAGTCATGTGACTTTGTAATATTTTAAACATATTTTATTACAATTTTTGCAACAAAAACAAAATATGTGTATACATAGTATTTGCATACCCTTCCATTTGTCTGTACACCCTACTAATTTTAAAAAGCAACATTGATTTTAAGACAGTATTCATTGCTAAATTCTGGGATCTTTTTGAAACTCTCAACTTCTTTCCCCCACATGTCAGCTAACACATTTAGTACCTCTGTTGCAATTTTAAATAATCAGATTTTCAAGTGTTCTTAAAGATCACTATTAAAGTACAAAATTCTCAACAATTTGGGATTTGACACATGAACAAAGCCAGTAAATGTAAACCAGCTGCATATATGAATAAGTTGGAACCTCTAGCTTTAACTGTTTGCATCTGACATTTACTATGGCCACAACAACCATTTCGAACATATTGTTATTGCTTCTCCTTCTGAAGGTATGGTCATATCATTATGGGTTTCACTAAAAGACTTCTAGTGATGTCTGGTTGGTCCAAAGCGGAAATGGTGCTGATCTTTCATCCAATATGGCCACCCCAGTGACTGTCTTGAAAATCTTGTCATTCAAGTATATCAGAAATGGTTTCAACACTAAACAGTTGAAAAGAAGAAGTGGTGTTCTCTTTGATCACTGGAAGTTATTTAGGCCAGTAAGGTGTCATTCCTTCGAGTGACTCCTGTTATCTGCAGTAAATTAATTCTTCACTTGTGTATACAAATTCTGTACAAAGTCCACTTTTCTTTGTCAAATTTTTGTATATGTCAGCAAAAAGGTACAGAAATGTAGAAACACAAGTTCATTTATACATGAAAAATATATAAACAGTAATAATGCAGCTTCTTGTACTTGTTGTGTTAGTGTAAGTAAATCTTTGGTTCATGATATTGAATAGAATATAGAGTTTGACATAGTTAATATGTCTTAGTTGCATGTTCTTCACACCATGGAACTAACTATATTGCAGTGATTTTCAGCAGCATGAATTAAAAGTAATTTGTGGATAACAGTTGTTCATTGTTAAAATCATGTTAGTCATTTTATAAAGCCATGCATCCAGTAATTTGTGACTGAAGGTGTGGGATTTGGATTTTTAATGTAACTTTCAAAATTTTCAGTTATATCAGTATGATGTCTTCAGTGTGTCAGCTTGAAGTGATGTCTAGTACTGGGGCATCATGCAGCAGACATGTAACATGGTGTCCCATCCAGTCATATTTTCCTTACACTAGGCCGACCATTCCTAACACTAACCTCTTAATGCTGAGTGCCTTGTGAAGCAGCTGGTAGTGTACCATTCTTGTAAGTCTTTGGTATGACTCGGTCAGGGTTCAAACCCATGACCTCCCACATCTGAGGTGGACACTGTAACCACTAGGCCACTGGAGCTGTCGACTGAAGATGCATTGAGCCACTTACTTGCAGTATTAGAATACACACATGCCCTCTCTCCATTTCAAACACACTAATAATTGGGTAAAATTCAACAGACCTGACAGCGCTGACATGGTAATAAGAGATGCTGGTGACATATCACAAATACAGCATCCTGAGTGAGAAAAAAGCTATAGGCACATTTTACACAATGAATGAATAGAATCATGTTATTCTGTCATAAGGCCTTGATGTGTTTTTTTTTTTTTTTTTTAGAGAACCACACTTTCCCCTGCATCTTTCACACAGGACTCAGAGCTTTGAGGAGCGAAATTTAAGCAAAGATGACAAAGAAGAAACTATTACCAACCTTATGAAAACATACAAACTTTTCACCAAGGAATTTTCTAAGGCTTCCATGCCTTCTGAAGATAATGCAGGATCAGCAGAATCCAACTTAGTGACGTCCACTGAAAAACCAGGGCTAGATGGCCAAAATGAGAAAGGAATGACCACCTGGAATGGAATGATGGAGGAGGATGAATTAAGTGATGCCAAAGAAACACCAAGAAGAGGGAGGCCAGCTAAGAGAAAACCAGGGTTACCAGTAAGTAAGGTATTTGATGAAAAGCGAACAAAGACATCCTCTGGGTCTGGAAAGAGGAAAGCAGTGGAGGAGGAGGATGAGACAGATGAAGGGGAACATATTGTTGATGGCTCAGACATGATGGCAAACGAAGTTTCAGAGAATAGGAAAGATAAGGTAAAGAATATGATTAATAATAGCTATGGTGGTAGTTGTTATTACTGAAGGTCTGCTAATTGCTTAGAAAACCCTTTTTAGTTCATATATATATATATATATATATATATATATATATATATATATACTCATAACACACATTCAGCTGAAAACTGCATAGATCCAGATCTGCCACTGCATCATGTGCCAGCCAAATTGCATCAGTATTGTTTGTTAGGAGTAGTCAGTAGAACAAAACCAACATAGACTCTGATCTGCATGTGCATTATGTTACAGCAGATTGGGATCAGTATTGTTTTGAGTTTATATATATATATATATATGTAGTAGATAGTATATACTTATGTCTCGAGAGCAGATTGTTTCACTCAGTTTTTCCATCCTTTTTTCATGATACCTTTGTTTCTTTAGTTTTCCTGCACAAGGCTCCCTCCCCAATGCAGATATCTCCAGTAATTATTTGCACTAAAGACCTGTCTACAATTCATGAGAATCTGAGTATGAAAAAGAAATACTGATATAGACACAGCAGCCATCATTCTTATAATTTGCTGTTTTCTTTGTATTATAGAACATACCAGAAGGAAGTGATGCCAGACTTGTATTTTGACTGTAGAGAGGAACAAAAATAGTAATATAATGATAATTTATGCAAGAATTGCCCATATTGCAGATGATAGTCATCTTTTCTGGTGACCCAGTTAATGTGGAATAGTCCAGTATATGGATGTTTTCTTTATTCATTTCAGATGGACATGGACAGTTACTATGATGCCATATGGCTGTACAAGTCCAGCAAGAAGTATCCCCCCAACAGCTCAGTGGGCTTCAAGAGAGTTATGCGACTCTGTGCCAAGAACTTTGATGCTCAGGGTGAGAAACTGTTCTACCTGGTTGGCAAGAAAAGGAAGCTTGTTGTGAGGAGGAGTGAGGAGCGATGGGGCCTTATGAAGCTTGCTCACATCAAACCAGATGGTAAAGAAATATTTTTTTGCATTGCAGATTTCACAACATATTGTATACAAATGCTAACTGCAGATAAACTTGGCAGGTGATGTGGTATACCGGAGATGGCTTGTCCTTCTCTACCAGTTTCATTTACTTAAAATCTCCTGGACCCTTCATATATCTCATTATAAAACTGCAAGACAGGATTTGGTCAAATTGAAGAGAAAATATTCTCACACAAATGTCATTCATGTTCATAAAAATTATGCTAATCTACTATCAAAGAATACCGCCATTGCTAGAAGATATAAACTCTGTAAGGTATTTGATAAAAAATATATGGATTGTTAAAATATTCGCATAAACTCAGTTTGTTACATTGTTTTAAACTTGTCTTTCATTCTCTGTAATCCAACAGTAGATGATGGACCAGTGTTACAGTCACCATTTCATCTAAGATATTCATTAGGTTCAAAGTTTTAAAGGACTGATATTCCAAATGTTTGCAAGAAGATAGGTCTGGGGATGAAAACATATCTGGCCAAAGGCCAAGTGAGCTTATGGTATGGCCAGATGTCCATCCTGCCTCTTTTGTCTTTCAAACTTGTGAGGTTTCATTTTTTTTTATCAGACTTGGTATGCAAGTTTATGATGAAGATCTTGGTGTTAGGAGCCTAGGCTCGTACAAAAAGTAACAGGAAAAAAGTGGAGACAACAAGTTTTGTAAAATGTAACAAATAATTTATTTCCCTCGAATATCAAGTGAAAAATGAGGAAAAAAAACTTACTGTTTTCTGATTCAAATCCAAAAATAATCCAAGATTTAAAAAAAATAGAAGTCCTAGTAATAAAAGGTCCTGAATGAAACTGAGTTCAAATCCATATAAAATCCAGTATGGAAAACAATGATGTCTGATGTAACCTGTGCTGCAATATCAACATTCTGTTGTTGAATCACAGAAAATATTTTTCCAGTTTTTGAATTCTGTATAAATTTCGATATATGTCCTTGTCCAAGAATTAATTTAGAACACTTTAGTATTTCCTGGGAAAATAATCACTTGAAATCCAATAATTTGAAGAAAATAAAATCTCAGCCCAAACTGGTCATGACAACATAATGTCAAAAGTTTTAAGTCCACTGGCTACTTCTATACAAATTATTAGGTATAAGGCTAACTTAAGATGCAAAACAGATACCTGGATGAGGGTGACATGGTCATCTTTCTAGAACAAAATAGAAGCTTTTTATATGCCTAACATCACGTACTATCAGTTTGGCCTTAACTGAAATCAATGGTTCTTTCTCTGGGAAAGGATAAAAGAATAAAAAAACGGGTTGTTTACCAGAACTGCCACTGTTTCTGAAACAAGGTCAGGAACTAGGTCAGCATTATATACATTGTCTGTATTATTATTTGTTTACATAAAAAATTAAACAAAATGAGTCAGAACTGAACTCTATTCTATTCAAAGCCAGTAAACAAAGTTGCATTACAATAGCATGTAATAGAATTAAAAAAAACTTAAAAACTATCAAACACGTAATTAAATTAAATATATGTAACACTTGGATAAGTTCCTTTATGAGTAACATGCATATTAATGAGGTTATTATGTTTTATTCAACTTGTGAACACCCTAGAGATCGTGTTACTCCTTCAAAAATACATTTCTTCCCTAATCACATTACAGTTAGGGATATAAGCCTGCTACCTCCCAAATCAAGACCATCTAAAAAGACCATAATTTATCTCTTCTGTCAGACAGAGGGTAATAACTCTTAACCATTACCTCCTCTTGCCACCACCAATTGCTGCTAGTTTTTAAGCTTCACTTTCATACTGTCAACTGGGGCCCCAAGTGGCCAAGTGGTCTAAAGTGCTCACTGTTACGGATCACTGCCATCTCACCTCTATCTGCGTGAGTTCGAGTCTCAGGCTCGGCTAATGTTGGTATGTGAGAAAGCCTGCCAGTAGCTTCTCATGGGTCGGTGGTTCTTCCCAGGTTTTCCAGGGTTCTTCCTCCACCAATTATACTGGCCACCATGTATAGCCTATCTTGTGCTGAAAAATGGCGTTAAACCCTACAACAACAACAACATACTGTCGACTTCATATGTGAAACCTTTCATGAATTGATGCCAATATCGGTGTCAAAATTAGCCATCTTTCCTGTAATTTGAATTGATTGTAATTATTCCTCTACAGGTGGTATACATTATTTTTTGAAGTCCCAGATTGCCAAGTGGTCTAAAGTACACGTCTTTACTAATTACTGCCATCTAATATCTGTCTGCATGGGTTTTTAGTCCCAGGTTTGGTCAATGTGGGTATGTGAGAAAACTTGCCAGTAGCTTTCTAAGGGTCAGCGGTTCTTACTGGGTTTTCCCCTGGATCTTCCTCCACCAGTTGTACCAGCTGTCATGTATAGCTTGTGTTGAAAAATGCGGTTAAAAAACTCCTTACAAGTATACTCACAATCATTACAATCGTTTGTTTAAAGAGGTTATGCTTTAGAATCTGTCAGATGCAACTGCTCTGTGATTTTTCTACATAACCCCTCTCCAACAGTATCAGTCTGTGTATGAAATGTGCCAACAAAAATTATAAATATGAATATATTTGACAAAATACACAACTTCAAGCATATGTACAAGCTCAGTTTGTAAAATGTTTATGTCCTAAAAATTATTGTACAATTTATGAACTTTTATTGATATGACCGTGCATCTGTTAATTGCATTGGCACATAATGCAAAATCTATGCAAATCGATGGATTTTGCCTTTTGGACAAATATATTATGAAAAGAAAATCTCTGTTTTTGTTAGTAGATAAAACAGAAATATTTCACTTGTGAAGTGGAAACATTGTATGTTGTCACATGTGGCTTCATGCTCTTTGGGAATGTACTATTAATGCAGTGTAGATCTCTATGCCACACAACTGATGATGTCTCTTATGCACCCCATTGAAGGTCTATATATGAAAATTTTGTTACGTATTTAATTATGTGCAAGAAAAACTTTATTTCTTGTATAAATCATGTCCAGCTTGATGAATTTATTTGGATAGAATTGATGCTAAACACTTTCCCAAATACAAAATTCTTGATTAATATTTTGAAGCAAATTTGACGTGTTTGGTTAAATATAGTGCAGTATTTGCTGATATTGCCATACCAAAATGCAAAGACATTTTTTGCTTATGTTATCACATGTTGTGCATTATTGTAAGATGTTCAGTGTCAGAACTCACATTTTGTAATATATATTTGTATATTTAGCTTTTAATATAAAAAAACACAAAATATACTTTTTGAAACAAATTTAATTATTAAGAGCAAAAGAACCAGTGACCTTAAAAAAAAAACTATTCCTGAGAAATTCTGAAGAAGATTGAGGTTGATCATATGGTGGGAGTTGGACCCACAACCTTCATATCGCAAATCCAGCAGCTTAACCATTGAGTCACCATAGTTCTCTTGAGCATGAATTCCAGTGGTTTCTAAGTTGTGACTTAAGGGGTGGAGTTCCATGGAAGTAAGTACAGATCCATGAAACCATTCTGAATGCACAGATTAACTCTTTGTAATGCCAGGTAAGTGTATACACTTTAATGGTGTGGCTATGAACAGTTTCTGAGTTATAAAGCTGAGCCTAATCCAGGAATCCAGGTGGCAAGGATCAATACAGGTGACAATTCTGCTTGTACAAATGACTTTTTCCTTTGATGCCCAAAAATTGGCTCTTATACCTGATTTAAGAAAGATAAATGACACCAGTAATAATTGATAATGTAGTAAGTATGTGCTCCTGGCTTTTTAATCTTCCATTTACTGTTTCAATACATGTGTGAATTTGCATTCACAAGTTGAAATGTCAATTATTCAGATGAGCAATATTTAGCCCTCTTAGCATTCTTGTTTTGGCCTTGGTCCCTTGAGTGTTTTTAGGTACTTGGAGTTGAGGCAATATCTCTCTGTCTTCCTTTAAGAGGAAATAAAAAAAGTATGCAGCAGTTTTTAATGGACTTTCTTATTGTTTATCAGACAACACATTTTTGTCTCTGATCATTTATCGTCAGTGGACATGAAGAGGACATACATTTAGTTGATATTATGGGGATAGTAGCCCACTTTTAAAGAATTGAGGATGTTCATGGTGTTTCAAATCGCATTGTATTGACATTGCTTCAGCAGAGCCCATTATGACAGATATTTGTGGCAGTTAGATCATCATTTACATCTCAGTTCTTTTAATACAGGACTTGTCCACATTTTAATAGACTAACGAAAATCTTGTTCCGAAAAAGTAAAATGTTATTTTATGTGTTACTGCATAACAGGGCGAGTCATGACATCACACTGGTCTTGAAATTTCTGATAATTTATTATAGATTTTATCGCCAGTTTTGGTGGTTGACCAATGAAAAATCATGTTACATGCACTGGTGTATTACAGTGGTGCATTATGAGATGTTGCTCCTGGGTGCACTAGAGAATATGGAATATTCTCCATAGTTTCTCTAGTTTTCTTCACCTCCATGACCTCATAATACTGTCACCTTTTAAGGAACTGCCACACTGTAGACATTGTAGTGATATGACTGAAAAATTGTTAAAGCTACGTTAAAAATCCAAATCACACACACATTTTTTATGGAGACTGTACATCTCCCTCTCCCTGTTTAGTTTAAAATTTTTCCATTTTTACCTTTCAGGCAGTCACATAAGTAAGAAGAACATGGTAGAGAGACTTGCAAATTTCTTTTGGAAGGGCATGACTATAGACAGTGAGGCCTTTGTGTTGGCATGCCCATCCTGTGATAACTGGGATCCTGTCTTCAGAGCTGATCAGAGCGGCAAGACCAAGAATATTAAAGATCTGTCTGAGGATGACAAGGTGAAATATAGTTTTCATTCCTAGGAAATCATGGTGTGCTGAGAAGCTGGTTGGAAAGAATTACATCTATACATGCTTTAGACAATCACATTAGTTTGTCTGGTTGCTCTTATGCAATATCAAAACATGTTGACCATTGTTCATTTCGTTCGAGCATTATGTGGTTAATGTGTGCAGATAAAAGAATATGAAATTACTTTTATGTCAATATTGTAGCTATTGCACTGAGTGCTATGCTAGTAGATACTAGCTGTTGAACATCACCATGCATTTAATCATTATGTCTGTAAAGAGCTCCTCGATTTTTGAATTTGAATAGCCATTATTTACTTACAAGATAATAACTGTGTTGAGTTGTTGATTGATATAGTGCAATGAATATCTTAATGCCAAGATTAAATAATGATGAATAAAAATGTCTGAACTTCGGGTTCAGTGATAAAGAGAGTAATTTTTGATATTTTATGACCTAAAGAATGTACTTGTTTCCCATCTTACTATCCTAAAAAAAAGTCATTATGCTCATAATTTAATCTTAAATTTCAGTGTCATGTTTTAAATTTGTAAATTTTATCAATAATTAGGTCCAAATTTACATTTCAAATCATCATCTATGACAGTTTCACTGCAGTCTACTTTCACAAAGACCAACAGTGTCTCACTTGGTCCTAGTCAGATTTTGTTTTCCTTTGGTTCAAATCAGTGACAAGTTTTTATTTGTACATTTGTGTGTATTAAAGATGGAAATTTCATTCATTCTGGTGGGGTTATTTTTGTAGTTTGTTTGAATTGGATTACAGTGTTCGATAGAATCTGTTTTGCACTTTATGCATCTGCTTTTGCTCTGCACTTTTCAATTATTACCCAGTGCCATCATCAAAATTTTGTAATGAATCTAAATAAAAATTTGCTGCCTTTTGTACCATGTGATTTTTTAAAGGAAATTTGAGGTCTATATTTCAAATGTTTTGCAAACATCACGTTTAACAGAAAACTTGGTGTTAATTAATATGACTGCTGTGTTTATTTTTTTCAAACATTCTGAAATTGGAGAAATTATGGAGAACTAACTTTTGGAGGGCAAACATTCCAAGAAATTTATATTGGTTGGGGTTAGACTTTGTTGTGGTTATTAAAGTTTTGCCTTGAAAAACTCTCTGATATATATATATATATATATATATATATATATATATATATATATATATATATGAATTATAAAATAAACAACACCAACACGTAGAATGTGTGACCGGTTTCGCTTTAATGCTTCATCAGACTGAATTCAAACTGAATTCAATATCATTGCTTACGTCATTAAATATGTTGTTTCTAAGTGATCAATGAAATAAACAATGATATAAACTTTTTTTTTTTTTTTTTTTTGTGTAATTTATTTTCTTTTCTTCTAATAAGCATGTATTATACATAATACTAATGTTACTAAAACTGTTTATCTCTATTTGTTAATAAATGGTATATATATATATATATATATATATATATATATATATATATATATATGAACAATATTTACTTGGAAAGTGATGATTTATGGAGTTGTTTATATTTGATTAGGCTGCTATTTAACTTTAATCACTGCCTATTATTAACAAGTTGTTTTCATGATTCCCTTTATTTATCTATTCAGACAAATTAAAGTTGGTTTATAGCTAATGCATTTCTGCATATTCCCATGTTTCTTACAGTGATGAAAATATGTTACACTTGTGGACATCAGCAACTTCAAAGCAAGAATTTAGCCTTACTATGATTCAAATCCCTACATTTTTAAACACAAGATATGCTGTTTTTGTTGAATGAGCATTGGTATAGACAGATTGACTTTGGCAATTTTGAAAGTTGCTAGTACCAGCATAACTTAAAATGTTGTAAACCAGAGAACATCTTGTTTTTTATCAGGAGGAAAAGACAATCGACAAACCGGAGGTATACAAAGAACTCCAGGAGTACCTTTCCAGTGGCAGCTTTTCTGCTAATGCATCAGACTCATTGAAGGTGGATGTCAGGAATGTATCAGGAAAGTTTGTTGTGGATGGGGATCATCTTTACAGAACAAGTGGAACTAAAAGACCCAAGAAACTAGTTGTAACCTCAATGGTCAGAAGACGAGAAATTATTGAAGACTGTCACCTTGTTAGAGGTATATACACATTTTGAATGCTGGCAGTGTGACCAAATGTATTAATTTCATTGCACACATTGTATTTATGGAGGTCAGGAGTAACAAAAATGTGAACAAACTCTTTGTAGGACACTTGTTTCATCACACAGAGCTTTACTTGCAATACTATCCCTTGTATAATTGTAGGACTAATACATCTTGTAGTACTCTCCTTTGTATAACTGTAGGACTAATACATCTTTTAGTACTCTCCTTTGTATAATTGCAAGACCAATACAGCTTGTACTTTCCCTTGTCAGGGCACTCTATTATTATGAACTGATGAGAGAGTGGAGGGTTTAAGGTGAAGTTATTTATATTTTGAACATGCATAGTGGAGAGAATGTTGGTATATCTCTAAGTTACTTTTATGTACTATGGTTGAATTTCTTTGGATAATATACTTGTGGAAATTGGACATGATTTAAGCACACAGCCAACTAAAATGACTGCTCTCTTGTGCAATAAAAAAAATCAACCTGAATTCTACACTGTCTTTATCAGTTATTAAAATAGTGAAAACAAATTCTGTGTGTGTGTGTGAGTTGGATTTTTAACGTAGCTTTAACAATTTTTCAGTCATATAGCTACGATATCTGCACTGTGGCATTTTATAGTGATGTCTAACACTGGGCAGTCATGTCACAGATATGTAGCATGATATCCCACCCAGTCACATTATCCTGACACCAGGCCAACCAGTCCTAACACTAACCTCTTAATGCTGGGCACCAAGCGAGGCAGCTGTTAGTACCATTTTTATGTCTTTGGTATGACTCAGTGGGGGATTGAACCCACGATCTCCTGCATCCAACCAATTCTGTCACTCTCTCAAACGTTCATAATATATGTAGGGTACCCCCCAGGACCAATATAGATTGCAGTACTCTCCCTTGCATAATGGTAGGACCAATACTGCTTCAGTATCCCCAGTACATCTTATTTGCCCTGCAACACATCATGGGGATTTTTCCTTTGTAGGATTAGATTAAGAAATGCCTAATTGGATTCAGAAATGCATATGATGCAGATGGACTCAAAATTATCCAATAGATTTAAACCATGTGACCTACACAGTGCAACATCACATGCAAGTTAACTCTGCCAATGTGGAATGTAAGATTGTTTATTTCATCAAGAGTGAACCAGTAATAATGAGTTCATTCTCAACAATTATGCATGCATTGAGGTAGCCCACGTGTATATTGATAAATTTAACATTAAGTATTTTCATATTTAGTACAGTAAAACTAATCTTTTAAATTTTTGTCTTCAAATAAACTTTATCAGCATGATATAATGCATACATGTATATGTTCCTCCAGGTCGCAGGCTGGATAAGCGATACTGAAAGCCACACCCTTTGATGTAAATAAGTGGATAAAACTTAGTTGCTGACCATAGGTTGCACATGTCTGATATAACATCCCCCTGCAAACACACACATCCAACTATATGACATGTTACAAATGCTATTTGTCAAGGAGCTAAATGTGTTGATACTGAATGTTACAAGTTATTATTCTGGGTAAACCATGTTTTTCATGTAACTTGTTCTAAGTGAACACAACAAGAATAACTTGTACTCAGATTTATTGAGACCTCCAAGACTTGTGCGAAAGGAACTCCATTTACAGCAGAAAACAGCATGCTTGGATATTATTGTAATGTACATTGTAATAACAGGAAGAAATGAAAGCAAAGCCCAGATGCCCATGATTATTTCATATTCATCTTTCCCATAACATTCACTTATTTGTACCAAAAATTGATTGTATTATATAAAGATTAGTGACACAGTTTCTCTTTTAAGGATAAACAAAGCAATTGAGCAATCAATACTCTCACCTCTGTCTGCGTGGGTTTGAGTCTAGGATTCGGCCAATGTGGGTATGTGAGAAAGCTTGCAAGTAGCTTCTTGTGGGTCGGTGGTTCTTCCCGGGGTTTTCCCGGGTTCTTTCTCCACCATTAATACTGGCCGCCATGCATAGCCTATTGTGTGCTGAAAAATGGCGTTAAACCCAACAACAACAACAGCAGTCAATACAGCTGTCATGCTTCATCAGATTTTGATAAAGCAATCAGTACAGCTGTCACAATGCATTGGCTATTGATACAACAATCAATACAGCTGTCATTGCATTAGTTATTGATACAACAAAAAAAACAGCTGCCACTGCATCAGCTCTTGATACAGCAATCAATACAGCTGTCATTGCATCAGCTCTTGATTCAGCGATCAATATAGCTGTCACTGCATCAGCTCTTGATACAGCAATCAATATAGCTGTCAAAAATAGCAAAAACCTACAAGTTGTATAAAATAATTTGTTAAAATTTATTTCCTTAAAAACAAAGTGAAAAAGTAAAATAACTTGCAGTATGGTGAATGAAATCGTAAACAGTCCTAAATGTTAAAATGTATAGAGTAATCCAAATGAGTTCCAGTAGTATTCCAAATGATGTTTACTATTGTACTGGTGTACAAATAGTAATGAATGAATCACTGATATAATCCCAAAATGTCTTTAAATGAATTAACAGTTATTCCAGAAGCTGTAATTACAAACTCTGAATGGTTCAAGTACTTTGTAAATCCAGTGAATGAATAAATTAAATAAATGAAGCCTTTCAGCTAAATACAGCTGAATATCTTGTAAGACTGGTGTTTACTACTCAGAATGTCTAATTCTCTAGTAAACATTTCTTGTATGTAAAGCTCAGACATAGTTTCAGAAACAAATGAAAGACACATATTCTTTATAGAAGGATCAAAACTTGTAAACAAGATCTGATGTTAACCAATCAAAATTAGGTCAGTCTGACCTTTGAAAAACTCATGTCCTGAAATTATATCACATGATGTTTACTTGGATAATAATAAACTTTGGAACTTTATGAATGAATTTATACATTATACAAGAATACTTATCATTAAAGTGCAGAGTTTAAGATCATAGAGAAAATTAGTGTTTAAAATATTATTAGTATTTAAAATATTATTAACTTAATGACTGTTACGAACTATGATACTGAAAATAATACACATAATATACACATACATTGCACCTCCCTTCAACTGCTCCAGTGACCTAGTGGTTAGAGCATGCACCTCGGAAGCGGGAGGTCGTGGGTTCAAACCCCGGCTGAGTCATGCCAAAGACTTACAAAAATGGTACTAACAGCTGCCTCGCTTGGCGCTCGGCATTAAGAGGTTAGTGTTAGGACTGGTCAGCCTGGTGTCAGGATAATGTGACTGGGTGGGACATCATGCTACATATCTGCTGCATGATGCCCCAGTGCTAGACTACCGCAATGCAGACATCGTAGTGATATAACTGAGTTCTTTTAAAGCTACGTTAAAAATCCTAATCACACACACACACACCTCCCTCACAATGAAAAAGAAAGATTTATGCAGTAAAACTTTCTTTTGCATATTACTCTAACATACATAGCAGCAGACCATTGCATGTATATTTACATGAAAACAATTTAAATAAATATTTTTAGAGAACTGGAAGATTCATATTAAATTTGGAGTAAATGCAAGGGTTATATTAGTTACGTTGTATACTCTTAAAAGTTAACCCCCAAGATTAATTGCTTGACTAACATTTATTGATATTTGCAAGTAACATTTATATTAGATTACATTAACATATGCAAACTCAGAAATGTCATTGCTGATGTTTTTGTTGTTATGGATTTAACACCATTTTTCAGCACATGATAGGCTATACATAGCAGACTGAATATTTGATGGAGGAAGAACCTGGGAGAACCCCAGGAAGAACCACAAACCCACAGGAAGCTACTAGCAAGCTTTCTCAGATACCAACATTTGCCAAGGCAGAGACTCAAACCCAGAGAGAGAGAGGTGAGATGTCAGTGATCTGTAAAGATGAGCTCCTTAGACCACTTGGCTACCCAGGGCTTATTGTATAAAATAGAGACATTATAAACATGTATGTAGGAAAAAAGGGAAGAAATTAATGTTGTCTTATTTTAAATATAAAACAGTTCTTTAAAACTTAAAAATTAAGAATATGTAGATTATTTGTCGTTTCCAAGAATTTAATCACAACTTTCTTTTTTCTTTTTTTCCAACCATTCTTCACTATTAGCATGAAATTTCTAAAATATCCACAAGAAAGTTCTGAAATTCTTATAAGCAAGTTAGGAATTCCCATATTGACCATCACTCTTAGAACTCCTACAGTGCACTGGGCAATTCTAGAATTACACATATTTTCCCTTTATCCAGAACATATAAAGTACTGGTATAGCCTTGTTAACCTAACTTCTTATTATCATACTTTTGCATTTATGCATCTTAGTATTTGGAATGATAAATTTCAAGTCATTCAGACCTTGTTAAAATGAAAATTAAACTGTTAAAATGAGAACAAATGTATGCCATCAGCCAAATTATATTCTGCTTTCCTTGTTTTCAGCATATGTCCTATAGAGTGGATTCTTTGCCAATAATTTTGCTTATACTTTTTTCTCCTCCAGGACGTCATGCTGACTACCAGAACACCCTGAAACGCGTTGAGGATGATTATTACTGGTTTGGACTGAAGGTGGATGTCAAAGTTTTCATCAGCATGTGTTGTGACTTTGGCAACGAGAAACTTTCAGATATCAGGAAAACCTCAAGACAACAAACACTGCAGAGATATTTCACTTTCAGTGATACATTTGCTAATCAGGTAAGCTTTAAATAACCTGTCTGCTAGAAATTTAGTTTGCGTAACTGTATCATGCTAAAAATGAAATTGTTTTCTGTCATATGCAAGATATTAGGGTTTACTATGCTGGTTGGGAAAAAAAGAAATAAAGCATGTTATTTTACCAAGCTATCTCAGGCAGACCTATCAACTCTTTTTTGTCAGAATAAATATTAAATAGAATAAATATTAAATAATTTCATGGTATCAAACAGACTAATTTCAATACAGGTACAAGATATTTTGATTAATTAATTTGCTCAGTATTAAATTTAGAGTCTTCAAAACTTAATTAATTACATATGATGCATAAACTTTATGGAAGCAATTTTCATTCTCTCTGTACATTTGATTGTATATATACTGTATGAACTGCCTACTTGGAAAAACACAGGAGATTCAGACCTGATAACACAGACTGCACTGATATTTAGGAGTATTTTTAAAAAGCCTTAAACCGTGCTGTCTAACCCGGGGGCTGATTTTAAATGGCCTGCTAGAGCTTGAGCAGCTATATAGTTGTTGCTTTTCAGTTTTCTGCTGCGGCCTTTGGGTTCAAGAAAAACATTTTTCAGTGGCCTGTAGTGTCAAAAAGGTTGGACAGAACTGGCTTAAAACATAGAAGAAATTTTATATAAAAATTGTATGTAACATATTTATTGCAAGAGCATAAAAGAACGAAAAAACAAGGTTCATCACTACTCAGCATATTTCAACATCTCGGTTCTTGAAGAAGGTTCTTGATGTTAGGGGCAAGAAGAAGAACTAACATTGCTCTTTTGTCATGAAAGTTGTTCTTTGTTTCATTGATAGACACCCTTAGTCCTTGAAGCAAGCATAATCTTATTAGCAAATAAAGCAAGAATAAAGTGACATAGAGGTGTGAACATTCATAAGAATATTTAATAGGTCATCATCAGCCAAAACCTGGGAATAGTGATATGTTGATATTCTGTGCTTCCTTGGTATATGGAAAGCTATTCTAATAGACAATGCATTTCTATTTTCAAGTGGCATTGCAGTGGGCAACAATTCCAATTTTGACATGCTAGTCCAGTTAGATTAATTTGTTGAAAATTTTCGAATATTTACAATTTTTGTCCTTGTTTCCATGATAAAATGAGGCAACTCAGATTGCATTTTGCTTACAAGAACAGTTAATTTGGACTGGAGTGTTGTCTTGCCATGCATTGAACCTTATGAATACTTTGAATTGTTGATTTGTCATGGAGTACTAGTTTTCATGATGGAGTACTAGTTTTCATGATGTGTTGTGTCGTGTGTTACAAACCGTAAATTGAACAACCCTTCAAATACTGGTTTTTCTGTGGCAGCAATAAAACACCTTCCGAATGCTACAGATTTAAGTTTTGACAAAGATGTGTCCTTTTTTTTCACAGAACCTCAAATATTTTGCTTGCAAATATGAACTGACATTATTTTACTAGAAGGATAAATTGCTTATTCTCTTTAGTCAGCCTATTAGTACATCCAGACCTAACTTAACAGTTACCTCTGGAAAATAACACAGTTGCCTCATTAGAAAGGTTACTGCATTTGAGAGGTTTATTTCTTCGATGCATTACACTATCATAATTCAATAGGAAAATCTCTATTTCATGAAAAATCTCCCCTCCCAAGATCAAAAAGGATGTTTGCCATATCTTTTGGGTAGTTTTAGTAGCAAAATTGCTAAAAGATCATCTGCTTGCCTAGTTGGAAGGCAAGCTGAAATGTCTCCACTTAGAAGGTTGTGCCAGGTCCTATTGTCAGTTGTTTCTCCTTATGCTTGGAAGCAGGAGTATTCTTGAGGCCTCACAGATACTGAATTCACTTCTGCATTTTCATGAGTTGAGTGATTATTTGAAGTTTTCTCATCTCAAGAAGTTTAATATTACTAGTTATATATTTCTTGCTTTGTCTGCATCATTGATGAAGATTTTGCACTTAAATAGCTTAACTTTTTCATCTATGACAAAAGTGTATTGGCACCAATGTAATTACCTGCCCTACGATCCTTAGTACTTTCAAGTCAACTTTGTACATGACCTTATTTATTTATTATATGAAGCAGTTCATTTGTTAAAGCCTGTTGTAAGATTTTTCATGTAATTTTTTTTGCCATTTTGTGACAACCCCAAAAAAATAAGTTCATTGGGATACTAATTTCACCTGTCAGTGTTCTGATCACACTAGTTGAATGTGTCACACAATGGGCCTTATTAAGTGCCTGAAATGTCAGCAGATTAAGCTGTCAGTGTTCTGATCACACTAGTTGAATGTGTCAACACAATGGGCATTATTAAGTGCCTGAAATGTCAGCAGATTAAGCTGTCAGTGTTCTGATCTGACTAGTTGAATGTGTCAACACAATGGGCATTATTAAGTGCCTGAAATGTCAGCAGATTAAGCTGTCTGTGTTCTGATCTGACTAGTTGAATGTATCAACACAATGGGTATTATTAAGTGCCTGAAATGTCAGCAGATTAAGCTGTCAGTGTTCTGATCTGACTAGTTGAATGTGTCAACTAAATGGGCCTTATTAAGTGCCTGAAATGTCAGCAGATTAAGCTGGCTTAAGACAATCATTTTACCTGTTATTATGACTCTGTGGTCTGAAAATATGTAATAAAAAAGTGAGAACCAATAATTTTTGTAAAATTCAACCAGTAATTTATTTCCATAAAATAGAAAGTGAAAATAGCAAAAATATCTTATGGTATTGTGAAATAAATCCCAAATAATCCTACAACTTCTAAGACAAGACCTAATAAAATTCTGAAAAAAGTTTAATGATAATCCAAAATAAATTTAATACTGCAAGTGTTGATATGACTGTGGTGACCCATGTGTGTTGTGCCAACAGTTTTTTGTTGAATCACAATAATACAATCCAAGCGTACACCCTTGTTTGAAATTTCACTATATATCCAAGTCTCTATTTCCAAGATATTATTTTTGAGCACTTTGTATTTCCAGAGAAGGATCACTTGAATTAAACAGTTTGAATAAATTAATTCCAGCCCAAATAAAACACTGGTAAAACAATAATACAACTGATTCTGCCAGATCAAAGGAATAATTTCTAGAAAAACAGGATTATGTAGTTCGCTAAGTGACCTCGAGTCACAATAAGCATTTTCATAACAAAAAAATGTAATGGAAATTTTTTGGAAGGTTCCACATGTTTACTCAGGCAAAGATAATAACCTTTTAGTTAACCCATACTCATAGAGAAAAATTTAGCCTTGTATTAATAGTTGTTTACAGAATTAAAAAAAATCAATGGTCAGGTAGAAACAAGATCAAGTGCAAAATACAGTTTTCTTCTGCATGTAATCAGTTAAAGATTTTTTTTTTTAAAAACTAACAAAAACTGCAAATTAAATATACATAATACTATATATCTAATATATTTATGAGGTGCAGTTCAGACTATACATGTAATGTATGTTCTGTTTTTGTGGGCCTAATACCATTTTTCAGCTAATGATAAATGTACATGGCAGCCAGTAAAACTGGTGGAGGAAGAACCCGGGAAAAGCCCAGTAAGAACTATTGACCCACGGAAAGCTGCTGACAAGCTTTCTCACATACCCACATTGGCAAAGCTGAAGACTCGAAGCCACATGGATAGATGTGAGATGGCAGTGATCGGTAAAGGGAGCCTGTGGACTTCATCAGCCCCAGCATGCCTTGGACTTCCAGGACTTGGTATGGTGATCTGATTGGGAGATATACCTAATCAATGTTCATTTCTTAGTAGTCTGGATTATGGCACCAGAAATTGGCTGGTTCTGAACCATGTTGTCAGCTCTGGCACATCCTTGATCTTTGTCATCAACAACTGAGATTGGATATGAGGGACTGAGTTGCTGATATACCCAGTCTTTGTCCCAAAACAAACAGGAACTGACACTTGGTCATACCTTAACCAGTTCCAGCAGTATCATGGACACATAGCATAAAACCATCACCAAATTTGGTGAAAGCACAGTGAACCCCTACTGGACAGGTCTATCACCACTTGAAGTTATGTTGCAACCCAGTGCTGTTTATGGCAACTTCTCCTTCATGAACATACAGTACCTGCCATTGACCTTTTGGTGACTCTTAGGTGAGTGCCTGAAGATAACCATGTTCCAGCTTGGACAGACTCCCAACATCATTCACTTTTCCTGATATCATGCTTTTCCAATTCACATTTTGCTACCTTTGGAGGGTTCTTTGCCACCTAATGGATTCAATTTGAGGACACACTCGTAAGTATTATCCTTCTCTCTCAATCTGACATTGTCCTGGATAGACCTAGACTTCTCTACATTACATGCAATAGTCTTCCAGTTAAATCTTCTTATGCTGCAACAAGTTTCAGTTGACCCTTCTTCTGCAGTGATGACTTCAATCACCTTTAGCCAGGTTTGTTAAAAGAAACCTACTCTGAAGATGAAGTCTCAGCTGTTGACAAAGCTTCCATTTTGTGCATGGCCCAGAATGCATCAGCTGACCAGCAGTGTTGCAGTGATTGGCTCTATGCTCATCTTGGTCTTGATGTCTGTATTTGAGCAACTTGAACATAGCCTAGACAACTTCAGTGTCTGTTGGTCAGTCTTGCACATGGTTCACATACTCAAAGGGCAACTCAGCACTTCCTCTCCAGTGCTGTAGCTGCATCCATTAAGCTTTAGCTCGCGTAAAGAGTTGCACTCCTTTCCTCAGATCACATTTTCTGTCTTACAACCTTTTATTTTATGGCCAGATTGACAAGGTCAGAAAACAGGTCACAGAAGGACAAACCTTATGCCAGACCAGCAATTCTGGACATAATACAAGAAGAGAACAATTATTATCAACCCATCTTATATTCACAGCTTCATGCTTAGAGAAAATTAAGGCATTTCTTTGTTTTCCTTTTTCTCATATTCCAAGGATAGTGTGTTTGTCTTTACTCTTCACCACAGAACTTGCTTTGAATTGGTTCTAACTGGAATATACACTTTTATAAAAAGAACAGCCAAATTCCTTCACAACTCACAACTCGCAACACAACACAACTCATTATTCCAGGCCTTTTTAAAATCATTGCTCTCTCAGCTAATATCTTTTTGTCACTTTTTGTCACTTGAGTTTAGCTTGGAAAGAAAACCCTAAGATCTATCCACAACACTGTTGGGGTGAAAGAACTTGCAGATCCAAACCACATGATGAGAATCCCAATTTAGCAAGAAACAAAACCACTTGTTTTACTTTTGTTTTTATCAGGGATTCCTTGTCAACAAGGACAAATTTCCTTCAGTCCCATCTTGTCATTCATCTGGGCATGGGGTTCCAAGCTTTGTTTTATTTCTGAGTTTGTCTCCACCTAAACATATCTTGAGTGTCACCTCAGTGGTTCACCCTTGAAGAGTCATATCTTAGGCTGGAAATCTCTTTGCCTTTTGGTTTTCTCATTGCTGCTGCAAACCTCTCTACTCTCAGATCCTGCGGATCACCCTTCTATTTTTGCTGATGACTAAAACTTTGTCAATGACACTTAATGATTAAAAAAATTGTTTATATTAACATATTATCTTAGCAAATGGGAATATATTCCTGATTTCATGGCACATATCTTGCTGAAGAATAAACTGATGGACATTTTAATTTGTATGGAGGCAGCATGACTTGTCCACTTTCTATCCTCATTCCAAGTTGGTTTTCCCCATTAAGAGTGCTGTGTATCAAAGTATCAAAGGGAGTCACAGTAGAGAGTCATACCAATAACCTAAGTATCACTGATTTGATATCTACCCAGGCCAGTCTGGGTCACCTGCCTTCATATAATTACTTGGGAAATGCATTTGAATCTTATTTCCTTGACAGCGATACAGTCAGTAATATGTTAAAAGTGCTATAAAAACCAACCAACCAACATCCATATATATTGGTCCCCTACATATATACTGAGTCGGGAGATGTTATCTTGAAAGAATATTCATTTTATTTCATCTAACATGTATTACTTTCAGAAGCCAGGAGATAACCCAGTCACAGACCTTTTTCTTTCCATGTGGGATTTTCACAGGTGTTGCTCTTGTCATCAGATCCACATTCAAGTCCACCACATCAGGGTCAGGCTAAAGTTCATTCCTACCTCACAGTACTGACAGAATCACCTGATCCACACTGACTTGGTTCTTTCACCCCTCACAGTCAAATCATTACCCACTGGAGTTATGTTTGCAGTCCTCCTTACAATGAGCTGGAGTGATGTGTTCCAGACACCAGCTACAGATTGAAAACCTGGGTAGACTCTGACCTTGTCTCACTAAATATGTCTTTTCCCTTACCCTCGGATTTCCAGCCTTACAGAAGTAAGTAAATATGTCTGCTGACTAATTCAGAAAACTTGGTGGGAAACATGATGAACTCTTATTCCCCAGTCCAAGCTCTTCCAGGAACATGATCCCAGACTGACTTCTTCATCAGGTGACTTATGCAACACACATGTGCTGTACTGTTCATTGATATTTGCCTTTGTATTCATCTTTTTTTTGTATTGATTGAGTTTTTATCTCCTTGATCCTTGCATTAATGGAGTGTTATTGTGTTAATTTTGAGAGGTTTTTGTTCCTTGCCATGCAAATGATATATCAGTAAATTGAATCCCCCTTCATAGTTCTGGTGCTAGGTAAGTATTGTTTATTCTATTTGATTCCAGAGTTTTGTTTTGTTGGCTGGGCCTTGGCTTGACTCGTGATTAAAACTTCAGTGGCCTTGAAGCTTAAGACCCATGGACTAGTGACGATCATTTTGCATGCCAATATTTTTCAGCTACTAATGTAAGAGAAAACATGTTTCTTTGTCATGCATATCTAATTACAATATGTGCACACCCTTGTAAGCCCTTCTTACAGTTAGATCTCTGGAAGACTGTGCACATCTCTCCAGTTATAACTAATAGGTGTCAGGATTTGTCATCATTCCCTCTATTTAAGGGGAGACCACTCTAGTCTGACTTTACTGTGGGAAGCAGACAGCCTGTTAGCACTTCTGTTCATGAAACAAGCCAAAAGATGTGAATATCAGTAGTAGCCTTCAGTAGCCAGATTTAAGAAGGAGTAGATGTACTAAAGTATTATGATAAGGTAAGTATTATAGGAGCAACATATTTTATTCTAAGAGTTGACTTCCATGGTAACTTGGTGTAAGGAACCAAGTGGCTATTGAAGGCAGGTGATTGCTTTGTAGAATTGACCTTTAAAGCAGGTTTGACATCATAGTAAGCCTGATATATGTTTTTGTAGGACCCTAAGATGGATGATGCAGTGCTATCCTTACTATCCATGCTAGAGGATTATGTTAGCAATGAGATATCTCCAGCAAAACAAGACAAAGCAGGACTAACGATTGATGAATCAGATGAGGCCAATACAAGTACCTCAGAAGCACAAAAATTAGCATCACCGACATCCACAGATACTATAAATGCAGGAGAAGGAAGCACTAAATTGGTGAATGGTATTAAGACTGGGACTCAAGTTCAGCAAGATGGTACCAAAGACAACCAAGGCATGGAGGCAGTCAAACCTGTAGATGAATCTGTTCAGGATAACACACTCACACAAATCCCAGCTGAGCCAGAGACCTCTACATTAGAAGAGGTATAGTAATAGACTAGGATATATAATTTATGAATGTCTTCTTGTATTATGTAGAAATATACTTGAAAATGTATTAAAGCAAAAATATGGATTGGTTTATTGCCAGAATTAGACTATAATGAGATATTGGTATCAATGTTCTGGTAATAACATCATCAACATAAATGCTTTAAAAAAAAATCCCAATAAATATTTTCATTGGTTGTATTCATAATATTTTATATCATGGTACTTTTGGTCTGTGTGAACCAATTTCAGGACTGTGGTTTTTACTATTCACTTAGCATTTTGTTACTTGTACATCATAGTTCAGTGCTCTTCAAATCTTCATTTAACTTGGTTGGATGGTATTGAGGATCAAGCATTATAAACATGATATCAATCTTGCAGCCCAAAACTCCAGTTAAAATTGACAAGAGAAAGTTGAGTGATCCAGTGACCCTTGCAGCTGTAAGGTCCATTCTTTCTTACTCTGAGAAGAGTGGAATGGAGTTGGATCTGGACATTGCGGAAGCACATGAGGAGGAGGTTGTGGAGGAAGAAGCAGAGGATGAAGAGGAGAATGAGGAGGAAGATGAGGACGAGGAGGAAGTTGGAATGATGAAGTCTGGAGATGCTATAGTAAGTCCCATCAAGTCAGGAAAAGATGACCCAGACTATACTCCAGGCAGTACAAAGAGCTCAAAAACTCCACGACCAACCCTGAGGTGTACAGTCTGTGACAAAGTGGTGCATGGACCTATCAAGTTTGCCAGTAAGTAATTAGCTCGACATTACATTTAGCAATACACACTTGTATGGAATAAGTTGCACACAGTCATATTTAATATCCAGCAACCTCCTCTTCCTAATAGAATGATTTGGGTAGAAATAAAGGTAAAAATGTATGAATTTTTTTTCTCACATTTTAAAGGCACCATTTTAATACCAAAATCTTTGTTAACTTAAATACTTGTTACATATAATTCAGTACTGACCTGAATAAAGATGATTAGTTATCAATGTTTGTGGTGATTTGCAGACTTCCTTCTTGGAGAAAATATGTTGTAATTTTATGCAGCAGAATTTTGAAGTGCTGCTGACTTGCATTTATCATTAGAATGTAAAAACCAACAATTGCTGCACACCTCAGAATAACATGATCAATATGGTTTGACCTCGTAGATATGAAGTTTCAATTTTACCTGGGTGTATTTTAGTGCTGTGAGAGTTTGCATGTAAAATTACTTAGTTGCAAGTAATATTATCTTGTTAAATATTCGAAAATGCTAATGCTTATACAAGTTTAACAATCACAGTGCTGTGAAGGAAAATGACAAAGCCAGCAATATGTATACAAGACCTTAAAAGGTCATCTTACCAATCATGGCCATGGCAGACACTGCCCTTGGATTATGAGTTTGACACTCCACCAACCCAGCTGTCATATCTTCTCACTGAAGTGAAAAACAGAGATTGAAATTCTGTAATTCATTTCATGAAACATGAAATGATAAATTTATGGCTTTAATCTCTCTGCCTTTTTCAGTGCACATGTACAAGCACACAGGTCTAAAGCCCTTCCAGTGTGAGAAATGTGGTAAGAAATTCACCAATAACAAGACTCTAAGGATTCATACCCGGAAACATGATGGATATCTCCCATACCTGTAAGTTTGAAAACAATGTCATCAGAGTATATAGACCTTCACCAAGAAATAAACTTTTAACATCACCCGCTTCAGGTTGAAACAGATCTAGGATTTTCTTTCTTCATCTACCTGGCCCCTTTTTGGACAAATGTTAAACTTTAGTGATATCAAGGGCTAATCTTCTTATACACTACTTAAATTGACTAAACTGTTTCAACCTTCAAAGCTGTGGACTTTTCCTTTCCTTCTTGTAAAGTAGTAGTGTCACAGAATGACAGTAAATGACCCAGGAGGGGGATGGTATGAATGCTTTTGCTTTCAAAAGTGAGATAATTTACTGTTAGCATGGGCCTCAAGTCATTCATTACTATGATGGCCATTGTATGAATGCCGATAAATTTTGTTGGGTCAAGACAGTACGTGATTAATTGGACTTCCCTTAAGAGATGAAGTTGGTTTCTTCTGCTGTAAACCTCCTCCCCGAATAGAATCACAAGAGTTTAATTAAATGTTTTGTCCATTCTTATGAGTTTACATGATACAGTCTTTAAATTTCAGGTGTAATCAGTGTGGCAAGGGCTTCCCAAGTATTGGAAGCCTAAAGTCCCATCTAAGAACCCATGACAGGGGTGGGGGTATGCCAGTCAAGTGTGAGTTCTGTAACAGAATGTTTGCCCACAGACATCTTTTGGAGAGACACAGGTTGAACAAGCACATTAACCTCAAAACAGAGTTCAAGTGCTCAGAGTGCAGCAAGATATTCAGCTACCAGAGTAAGTCACTCATTGTCTGCTCTTTCTATCATATACACACATAAGTGAAACCTGATCCCGTAGACACTTAAGTATAAACGACACACACACAAACAAGACAATATGTACAGGTTCCATTTGTTCATTTTCATATCAGTTGCCCTGTATATAAAGGGCTATTGGCCGTTAAGGATAGAGATTAGTCCCTTATAGACATACTTAAATATATATTACATCATATAAGCTTCATTATACAAACTAGCTTTGTATAACATGACATGTTCAATTTTCAGAGCGTTTTATTCTTTAATTTTGGCAACGCATAGATTCTGGAAATATGTAGTGTCATATTTAATATGTGGATATTGTTTGCAATTAAGTGATAAATCCTTGCCAGTCAATACAAATCTTAAAGAAATAAAGGGGTAAACATTTAGTTAATACAATAGTCAATAATTTGTGTCCTTGCATGGGAGTTTCATTAGTTTCAGTAGTTTGGTTTCTATTTAAGACACTGTAGCATTCAGTAGTTTGGTTCATACCTGAGATACTGTGGCATTCAGTAGTTTGGTTTATTGGGGGTTTCATGGTTGCAATGGAGTTACTAATCATAGCACCTAAAATTACCTCCCATAGCTCCAATGCGCATGCCCACAAAAAATTTCCAGTTCTGGATAGTTCACCTTTCTACACTTGGTTAGTGAAACATAAAGTCAACAAAGGAAGGAATCTTAGCTGTACTACAGATCCTTATGGTTAAACCAATGAATCAATTATATATGTCAACATCTTTTGTTCATACTAGGAGAATAATTATAGACATTAAATCAGATAATTAGATTCAGTGTCCATACTTACATTATATCAGATAATTAAATAGAATTTATTTTCCATACTTTAATGATAATTAAATTAAATACACTGTCCATACCTGATAATATAGATCCATTATCCATAATTTCAGATACATTTGTAGGAACATTTCACTTTGCTCTCCAACTTTAAACAGTTATTGCACATTTTTGGTTATATAACATAACTTTAATGAAAACAATCTCAACAATTTGCATTTTTCATATGTTGATATATTCTTCTTTCTCAGTTACTTTTGCAAGGCTAATAGTTCGTGTATAACATGAGTTAAGAAAGTTATAACACAAGGTTGATAAGAAAATTATTACACAAATTCGATACATCAGCTGATTTGTAATGCTGAATATTTTAAACCAGAAACGAGTTTTTAAAAAAATGGAACACAGTGTTTTAATGTATTCAGAGGAACTTAACAAAGCAATAATTACATTAGCTATCATAACGATAAAGGAATGTAATTAATGCAGACGGAATATTTATTCATATTTGGGTGTAAATATCATACAATATTCAGATTAAATAGCATTCCCAATGACGTTTTTTTTTCATTTTCTTTTTGACTTTTGAAACATCAAGTAACGGACGATAAATGCAATAACTTTCAGCATGATTTTTCTTTGCTTATGCTGACACATAATAACTCTCAAATTTGCTGGGGTCTTTAGACAACATTTCTGATTGCCACCAGCAAATTCATCTAGAACAACCTTCTTAGAATTAGTTTAATTCAATTGAACTTTCCTTGCATCAAATATGTAAGTTTTAAAGATCCAATTATTTCACAGATTCTGCCCTATTACTTTGGTTCGCCTTTTAAATCAATATTGATCCGTGTGACCAGATGTACAATTGCAAACAGTATTATTTAAAAAAAGAGACTGTTTTTAAGAACATGTTCTACAAGTCAATAATAAATGGATACTCACAAATATTCATATTTGTTGTCTTTATCTATCAGTCACTCTTTCTATCGTAGCATAATTTTATACTCGTTTTTAACCAGAAATATGTTTATGTAATATAATTATGCGAACACACATTCATTCGAGGACATACATACCCATGCACCAGATGAAAGGAGACAGACATACATACAGACAGACAGGCAGATAGGTAGCCACAAATGTTCTATACATGCTTAGTGTGTCTAACATCAATATTTCTCCAAATTGTATACTCTAAAATTTCCAACCATTCATGGAAATAAAATTAATCATCAAGGAGACTCGTACGTGCACCTGACTGTTCAAACCAGGTTGACATTTGTGCATTCATGAAAAATATAATGAACATTAATAGAAAAGCTACAGTCTAAATCAATAATAAAAGAACCTTAAGAAGTTAGAATTTTTTCTCGTCATTGTTCAACCTCCATTCACTGATATGATTGTAGCTGTAAAAAATAAACATATTTTTATTATTCTTCAAGCGAGTTAAATTGCAAGAACTTTTTATGCAGCGATACACTTTCACACAATCAAATAATACAAACTAGAGTATAAGGTGGTAATGGAAAGATACCAAAGTTCTGAAATGGTCAGAGAATATTTATTTGAAAGCTGTGAGCAGCGCAAGTTATTGGGAAAAAAATAAAAGATGTAAAAACAGTTGATCAAATATTGATAGAATTTCTTTTTAAGATAGTGTATATCAATCCTGCTTGCATAATGTGAGCGGTCTGTCACATTTTCTTGATCTACATCTGCCATCTTAATTGCTTGAACTATCTGGAAGTGAGTTGCACCGAGATGCCCTCTGGTCTTTTCAAGGGGAGATACTAACCATGAAACCCCCTATACCTCAGACACTAGCATTCACACAGATGATGATTGTAAGTTATCTGGAGAAGCACTATACCGTTTTTTTGTTTAACTAATGGTGACCCTAAACTTAGGACAGCTTCAGCATTTGGATAAAATCTCAGTTTCTTCTTAAGGAAGCAGTTGTTTGCGTATCAAACTTGCAACAACAAAATAATGGGTTTGTGCTACAATCCTACAATCGGATCAGCCCAGGTTGGATACTGTGGTGTGTTTTTGGGCAAGGGACTTTACTGCAATTGGTCTGGCACTAAATAATACTTGTGTTGCTGTGCTTTAAAATGCCAAACCAAACTCTACCTTACCAAATCTAACCAAATGATACCTAATCAAACCATGCCAAACAAACCAAATCTAACCAAACCATACCTAACCAAATCAAATTTAACCAAACCAGACCTAACCAAATCAAATTTAACCAAACCATACCTAATCAAAACAAATTTAACCAAGCCATACTTAACTAAAACAAATCTAACCAAACAATACCTAACCAAAACAAATCTAACCAAGCCATACCTAACTAAAACAAATCTAACCAAACAATGCCTAACCAAAACAAATCTAACCCAACAATGCCTAACTAAACTGTTCTGACGCTTAATATGAGCATCATTGTCAACAGTTTATTATGTTGACTTTAAATTCTTTGAGGTATGAAAACTGTGCATGCATACAGAATAATACTGTCATCAAATATATAATACTCGTTAAGTATTCCAGGGTCTGGTCTCACATGGTTATCAGGAACAGTTGGTTTTTATATGCAGGTAAACATTAATTTATGTATAAATTGAACATACTGAGCATGAACTAAGTACCTAAGTGGTAACTATATGTAGTGGTCATTGTAGCAGGTTCAACTGTATCATGTAATTATAAGATGTGATGCTTGACATAATTTTGTGAAATCTATACTTCAGCAGGTGTACTCTGGAATTTTTTGTGTGTCATTCACAGGAAGTCTCAAGCGTCATTTTCTATCCCACCACATGGGTGTCAAAAACCATGTGTGTGATCTGTGTGGGAAGTGTTTCTACAGGAAAGAATATCTGACATGTCATATGCAGCAGCATCGAGGTGGGGCAGATGTAGTGAAAGGGCGAAAGTCCCGCTACAGGAATTCGACAGGTGCAAACATGACAGCAGTCAAGGAAGAGAGAGATTCAGGGGAAGAGGAGGAAACATATGAAAGTGATCATGAAACAGACTCATTCAAAACTAGGATTGTCCTCCAACAGGATGCTAGCGGAAACTTGCGGGTGGTGGACCCAGCTATTGAACAGGAAGTTAAAAGGATGCTTGCTAGTCATATGGGAGATTCACTCACAGATACCATGGTGGTTGAGATTGAGCAGCCTGGTTTAATTACAGCAGGTGGTGACCAGACTGTAGTTCAGTATGAACATGATGCCTCTGAGGAGAAAATAGTTCTTGAGATGTCTGCAGACCAGAAACATTTATTCCAGCAGTATGATGATCGTACCCAGACAACTATTCTCCATATTCAGGATCCAGGCATGGAGGAGCAGACATTGTTACATGTATCAAGTGATGGTCAGAGTTACATAGTGGACCCAAAGGCAGCAGGAGATTACCACAGATCCCCTGCAGTGATTGCTTTATCTTCCAGTGGTTCCAGTGGAAATTTGTATGCTTATACCACCAGTCAGGCAGAGATATCCCTAGCTGGTCAGCAGGGAGAGGTGACAGTAGGCCAGACTGCCGTTCAGTATGAGGTGGAGTGTGTTGGGGATGTAGGAGATGCAGAAGCCATTTCAGCAATAAACCTCTTGGCTCAGGCCAGTGCAGCACAATTTGAATCACCTCCACAGCTCTGACCTTCTGCCAGATAAACATTAAACAGAGACAGGACACTGGTGCTTAGTTTACCTCAGATTCAGATGTACCACAAATATTGACTGATAACTAAAGCTTTTGTAATTCATTTAGACTTACAGTCAAATCCAATAACCTTTTTTGAACTGACTGTACAGCTATTATTCCCAACAACAATTAGACTCACATGACTCATGCAATCATCTGCCACAAAGACCTGATGAATTCACCATGCTTTGATCCAACCTGTTTTCACTTTGGCCTGCCACCACATGGACTTGGGTTGTTTCATGTAGATCATTATTACTTAACACCCCAGACCCATATCAAGGCCTATACCACAAGCATTTGCTGTATTATAAAAAGCGCTGTAAACTTAAGCTGCACTATATAGTAAATGGTAAAAGTGGATGATTTAATTTTTGTCAAGCATACACTAGTAAGAAGCAAAACATAGCAGTTACTTTTCAGGCATCACCATCAACAGTTTGTTAAGGCTTTGGTTCAGGTTTTAGATTTTCATATATTTCATAATCCCCTTAATAGATTTTCATCATATTTGGCATAAATCATTTAAAAGCTCAGATTGTTAATTCTACAATACCTTAAATCAAACATATGACCTTGAATATAATGTCACAGTCATAGAAATTTGTGTTAGTGTTTTGATTCAAATTTTGTTTTCTTCACTATATTTTATAAACGTCTTAATATATTTTCTTCATACATGGGGTTAATTGTTATGAAGCTAAGTCAGTTCATTATGAAACAGACTTGTTTACCCGTTTAACCATGGAGTCAAGCTCAGTCAAAGAAATTTGTCTTTGGTTTGTTAAAGTTTTCATTTGCATATATTTCCTTAAACCCTTTGATGGAATTTCTTCATATTTTGTATGAATCATTATGAAGCTCAGTGACATGCTTTATCCAGCCTTTCAACACTGGGGTCAAGGTTACACATTTTCTACAGCAATGCATTGTGGGCTTGACAATGCAGTACCTTGTCTTCTTATTTTACATGCATATTTCTCACAGATTATGACAGTAGTAATGATGATTAATAGCAAATGTAAAAATGTACGTGTTTATTTTTAGGGAAAGACAGCTGAAAGTAAAAATGAGCAGCATATAAAGATTGGTTTATCTATGTATCTTCATGATTTGGCATCTGAGTGCAAAACAGGTGCAGAAATATTTCAGGTATCTATCTAGCCCACTGTAACAAAGTTAAGCACAACAACATAGTCTTCAGTAATGGTTGATCAGGAACTAAAATTACAAGGAGCTTTTAATAGACTTTGATGCAAGACGATGTAGTTATGTAGGATTATAGGTCAGATTTTGCCCCCACTCTTGGACAGTTGTTGGATGTGCACTTCCTTTACAGCCGTCCGTGTCCACCATTTATTACAGCCATCAAAGTCCACATTTTAATAAAGGGAGAGAAATTACAATTCACATGAAAAAAACATAATTTAATTTTCTCAGGAAAAAAGAAACAAAAGCATTCTCATATTTGTAGGTCTGATTATTTAAGATGGTGTTTTCAGGAATCATCATGTTTGTTTTGCTGTGCCCAGTTGTTGAAGCTAAGCAAAAGCAAAAAGAAACGGTTAAGGCATATACCCATTGTGAAATACAGAATGAAGACAACTGATTGATCTGCAGCACAATCTTGCTAATTAGAAACTTTAGATGGTTACAGACAATTGTCACGGCTCATAAAAAGTTAAAAATATTAGCAGGACAAGGGACTGCACAGGCAAAGTATTCATAGTTACTTGCTTTTAATGGAAACGTATTCTTCTATCGATAGGCCAGGTCCTGAAAAAAGAATAGAGTTGTAAAAGCAAACAACAAACTTAGTTGGCTACACACTGATTGATTATAAACAAAACTATCACCAGTTAGGAACTGAAAAGCAAAAAGCCTTCAGATATGATTAACTGAAAGCAGAATGGGCCATGCATACATTATACAGTAGTCTTAGCTATTGTTAATTCTTAAGTGCATATTATGCTTGTACTTTTGCATTTGGTACACAAATAGACATTGCTATTTCTGTCTTTTTTGCCCTTTATTTTTCATTTTGATACAGCCTCCCCTTTTAGCAAGGATCAGGGCCTGATCTCAATGATTCTTTTTATGAGCCATATCCGGTTTCTTCCTGTCTCCTTTTATGAGATACTCTGCACTATCCACGTGTAACTTGACTTTGTTTTCAAAGGCATTAACTCCCTTTCCTTTGATTCTAGTGTTTTTGCCTTTTTCACTTCTTGCTTCTTTCTCTGCTTTTATGTTATCTTGCTTCACATTTTCAATTTCTGCATCAAAATGCATCCTTATTTACTTTGATTTTGATAAAACCAATCTGCAGAGACTTCCATATCTTCAAGTTCTTTGTGAAAGGTATATACTCTGGTTTACCATAAAGTAGAACAGAATATTTCTCTATGTAATGGGATGGTCAGTATGATAGGCAAAGTTACTTTATAATGAGATGGGCAAAAAAAGGACAGAAAAATAGCAATGTCTGTACCTTGTGAATTCCTTGCCAGTAGCTTCTCGAGGGTCGGTGGTTCTTTCCGGGGATTTCCCGGGTTCTTCCTCCACCATTGATACTGGCCGCCATGTATAGCCTATCATGTGCTGAAAAATGGCATTTAACCCTACAACAACAACAGCCTTGTGAATTCCATTGATGGTTGTTCAGGGGCATTACATTGGGAAATTTACTTCTCCCGTCCAATATATTTAGTCTGAAAATTTATCTCTTAGATGGTCTACTATATTATTTTCTACCATTGCTCTGATTTTTTCGCTATCCATTTCATAAAGCTTGCATTCATCCAAAATGTATGACATGTTTTGTTTGGTTGCTATATCAGTTTCTTGAATACACTTGGCAGACTGTGACACATTCTTCCCTGTTATTGCAGGATTTAAAAAACTATGACTTTTAACTAATGTATAAGGAAGGGGTATTTTACATATCAAATATTCTCCAGTTTTACTAAAGAATGATTTTTTTCCTGAATCAGCTCCTTTCTTTTCTTTTCTCTTGTTTACTTTATAAGCTCTTCCCTGGTGTTTTAAACAGTTAAAATTTTATCATCAAGTAACTGACTCTTTGCTCTAAATTCTTCATTTGGCAAGCTAGTACCAGATACAGTATACAATGCTTTTCTCTTTTTAAACTAAAGAAAACTTTTTTCAGCCATATTGACCATCTCATTACAGAGTGTGTATCTTTGCCTATCATACTGACCATCCCATTATAGAGTATCTTTGTCCATCAAACTGACCATCCCATTATAGAGTATCTTTGCCTATCATACTGAACATCCCATTATAGAGTATCTTTGTCTATCAAACTGACCATCCCATTATAGAGTATCTTTGCCTATCATACTGAACATCCCATTTTAGAGTATCTTGCCTATCAAACTGACCATCTCATTATAGAGTGTGTATCTTTGCCTATCATACTGACCTTCCCATTATAGAGTATCTTGCCTATCAAACTGACCGTCTCATTATAGAGTGTGTATCTTTGCCTATCATACTGACCTTCCCATTATAGAGTATCTTGCCTATCAAACTGACCGTCTCATTATAGAGTGTGTATCTTTGCCTATCATACTGACCTTCCCATTATAGAGTATCTTTGTCCATCAAACTGACCATCTCATTATTAAGGGGACCTCGAGTGGCCGAGTGGTCTAATGCGCTCTTCATTATGGATCACTGACATCTCACCTCTGTCTGCATGGGTTCGAGTCTCAGATTCGGCTAATGTGGATATGTGAGAAAGCTTGCCAGTAGCTTCCCGTGGGTCGGTGGTTCTTTCCGGGGTTTTACTGGGTTCTTCCTGCACCATTAATACTGGCCGCCATGTATAGCCTATTGTGTGCTGAAAAATGGCGTTAAACCCTACAACAACAACAACATTATTGAGTATCTTTGCCTATCAAACTGACCATCTCATTATAGAGTATCTTTGCCTGTCGTACTGACCATCCCATTATAGAGTATCTTTGCCTATCATACTGACCATCCCATTATAGAGTATCTTTGCCTATCATACTGACCATCCCATTATAGAGTGTGTATCTTTGCCAGTTGTACTATTTGTGAATCTTTGATGTACCATGAATGAAAAACGACTGAGAATTTGTTGAACACTATCTGTTGAACACTTGTATAATATGTCTTAGAACTCAAAACTTGTTGACGTTGAAATCCAGGAAGATCCTTTTGTAGTCAATACTCCAAGGTGTGATATCTTTTATTTCTGAGGCTCATCAACAAAAATGTGCAGTTTTTCATTGTTTGTCCTTTCACCAAAAAAAATGTGCAGTTTTTTATTGTTTGTCCTTTCACCAAATAAAATGTGCAGTTTTTCATTGTTTATCCTATCTTTGGTTATTTTGGATATTGGCTTGACTGGTTATAGAATTATGAGTTCCATGATGTATAAACATCATAATTATATGTTAAATGTGCCCCAACAACAACCCTCTCTACAAGAAATGTAGGTTAAGAAGTCTTAAAAGGAAACCTCCCAAAAATTAGTTTTCAATATGGATTTGACTTTAAATTAAAAAACAAAGCCAAAAACTCAGACCTATGTATTTGGACTCATCTCTTAGTACATTTTAACACAGAAAATTGTCAGTGTATATGAGCTAGAAAAAAGTTAGTGTATTTGAGACGGTCAACACATTACTATATAGTACACACTCAGCTGCAACAGTGCAGAATCAGATTTACAGATTTATTCATTATGTGTTAGCAGATTTGGGTCTACACTGTTCTACTTACAATTTCAAGTTAAAAGCATACACCCTGATCAACTAGTACATTATCTAATGGCACATCTGGGTCTAAGCTGCTTACAGTTGGATGTTCATTTTACACCAGGAAAATTCGGTTACGTTTCTGTATAACATTGTCATGATTGGATGCAAAATTCATTGCAATTCCATATTCATATTATAACTGAACTCTTCACTAAGTATCTTGTTGACAAACTATTGCTCATTATAGTATTAGTCATTGTTTTTATGTACAAAGATAAATTGTAATGTTTTCAAGGTTTAAAGTTCTTGATATTATGCAGTGGATATTTTGTGTTTAGATCTTAATTAATACACAAATGATATAAATTAACTTTGTGTTGTATTTTTCATTTCTTGGTAATCATTATGGTTTGAACATAGCGTTTGAGCACCCTGGATCACTCTGGTGTTAGGATCCAAGACACTTATATTAGTCATCTATTACTTTAATTACAATTTGCTAAAACTGATTCACTTGGTACCATGCGAGTTTTTCAGCTGTGTACAACCACACACACACACACACACATACACACACAATCAAAACTGAAAATCCTTGGTACCCAAAAACGTATGCACATACACGCACACACTCAGAAACTCATTAAAACTAAAAATCCTTGGGACACAAAAACATATGCACACACAAACACACACACACACACACACAGAGAAACTCGTTAAAACTAAAAATCCTTGGGACACAAAAACTTTTTCAGTCTTGATGGGTTTTTGCTTTACCAGTGCTTATGAAGATGTGAAAATTGTCTTCTCTAAGTGCTTATATGAGAGAAAGATTTTAGATTATATGGCCAGAAATTGGAATATTTTTAATCCTATCTTGGCTAAACAATTACCAAACAAGATCATTCAGTTTGTCAAATTGTTTAGGCATTGTTGAAATGATGCTTGTTTGAATCACTGTTGTTTTCAAATTCATGCAGAATTCCATTTTCTTTAAAATATCTAAAACAGTAAATGTCTGTATGCCAAATTTTTCCCATAGTTTCTTCATTGTAGATTTTGGCACAGATTCATTCATGCTCATTGACTGGACTCATTTTATTCTATAATGGTGGTTCAGTACTATGATGCTTTACTTTTTGCTTTGCCACTATTAAAATATCATGGTTTTGGGTTATTGTTGTTGTAGGGGAGAGGCGAAAATCTGGAGTTTGTTTAAAACAGATTATAGTTAAATCAGATTATATATTTATAAAAAATGATTTTGAAAACAAACATATTTACTATGAATATTTCACAGAATTTCTTAAGTGATACAGAAATCAGATTTAGGGACCCATTGTCCTCAATTTGTACTGGGCCTGCAGAGCCCTAAAACTGCCACTTCTTTGACATTATATGTAATTGGCTTAAGTTTCTTTAAAATATCTTATTTTGTTCAAAACGAAGTAATGGGATTAATTTTCTTGTCCCTCGACTGTGACCTTGAGGTGCAGGGTCTGACTATAATACTCAACGCATGGGTTAGACATCAGATCTTTCCAGAAAGCCACCCAATGGAAAGATGACATTTCACCATATTGGCAATGGTAAAAAAAAAATTACTCTGAAAACTTAAAACTTTTTTCTATAAATATTTCATATAATTTCTTCTGGGATACAGAAATCAGATTTTGGGGGCCCATTGTCCTCATTTCGTACCGGGCCTGCACAGCCCTAAATCTGCCACTGCTTATACATTATATGTTTTAATTAAAGTTTCTTTAAAATATCTTATTTTATTCAAAAGGAAGTAATGGAATTAAAAATTTTCTCATTGCCTGACTGACCTTGAGGCACAGGGTCTGACTATGTTACATGACACATGGGTTAGACATTAGATCTTGCCAGAAAGCCACCCAATGGGAAGACAGTTCACCATATTGTCAATGGTACTTTCCATCCAGAAAAGAGTAAGCTATTCAGTGATAATATCAAATCTTAATAAAATGATTATAAACTTGATTCAGTTGATTATGCCTTTGTTGCTTGCATTCTACTAATTAGTGATTTGGCCTTTTTATTTTATGACCCCCAAATCAATAGACTACTTCCTGAGCCGACATTTAGGTTAAATTCTTGATCTTTAAATAAAGTTATTGTGCAGAAACAAACTTGGATAAATGTTGCAGCATCATACACTTAGTCATATGGCAGATGTATAAATTTACAGAAGAAGATCTGAACATTCAACACAAAAATAAAGCTCAATGTTTGTTACCTTCAATAGATATTTTAAAATTTTAAAGAGGGAGAGAGACATAGACATAGAGAGACCAAAGTTTTACAGTTTCTCAACTTTGTGACAGTGGCATTTTCTGTGATACATAATGAAATAAAACATAAAATGATGAATGATATATGCAGGCAAATAATACACACATACCTGGGATTGGACCAGAATGAGATATGAAGGCAATTTTACACACATATATTTGGCATGGGATCAGAAAGAAAGTCTAGGAAATGACTATCAGAAGCTTATGATCAATACTATTCCAGTGATTGATTCTCTCTTAAGTTGGTAAAAAAATAGAATACCAGCATTTACCTGCAGTATATATGTATGTTTTCTCTTTTTAAATATACACAACATACCTGAATAACATCAGCTATACAATCTATTTGCAAAAATAACTTGAAAAGCAATTTTTGGTAGAACTAGACATTTCTTGTAGCCTATCAAGTAGTGGATCCAGAAATATCAGTGGTGTGTGGGTGTGAGCTTAAACAAGAAGGTGAGTTATCTGTGGGTTCCAACCCTGCTGGAGTCCCAGGGAACAAAGCCCTAAGATGTTTCTGCATTTTAAGCATTTCCAGGGCATCATTTTATTCTGTAACTCACTGTAGGAGATGTTCCTATTGTTTCACACGTATTATTAGTGGGCAAGGTGTTTTGGTTGCACCAAATATGCTATGAGATGTTCTTCGTCTTGACATTGGGCAGTTGAAAGCTACTCTTCAAACTGGCTGCCATCTTGTGCCCAATTCTATGGAAAATCTTTGTGCACCTTAATCATGTCACAGGACGGACATCTAACTGCATATGATCTCTTGCAGCAGTCATTAACTGAAAAATACTATACTTGTAGGTCTGTCAAAAAAATGTGCAAACTTGTATTCAGGCTTTTTTATCAAAATAAAAAAAGCTTGTATAATCTCATCTTGCATGCATGATAATTTCATATTCTTCATTTACCCTCTCCCACTATGCCCAGTTCCACAAATTGTACTGTTTGGCATTACTTTCATGATCAACAGATTACAATGTAAGTGGTGTAATAATAAAATAAAGATACCCTCAATTCTTAAAATTCAAACTGATATCTTGGTGGGAAAAGGAATATAAAATGGAGTAGCAGCCAATATTGCGAATCCTACCATGACAGGAGAAGTTACATCACTTGTTGAACAGTGTTAAAATTACTACAACTGAAATCAGCTCTACTACATACAGACAGTATGTGCAAACTAGTTAGCTGTAGACTAGAAACTGAAAGAACTAACCTACTACGGGATTTTATTCATTTCAAACAAGTACGACAATTTTCTGCATTGATCCAGAACTCTTCATTTTGCTTTCAAGGTTGTGCTTTCAGCCATAATTATGTTTCTAAATATATTAATCACAGTCTAATACCATAATTATGTCCATAATTATACTGCCCAGCAATCCACAATTATGTCTATAATTATACTGCCCAGCAATCCACAGTTATGTCTATATTATGCTGTCCAGCAGTCCAATACCATAATTGTGTATATAATTATACTGTCAGCAGTTCAATAAAATAATTATGTCCATAATTATACTGTCCAGCAGTCCAATACCATAATTATGTCTATAGTTATACTGCCAGCAATCCCATAATTATAATTTCTATAATTATACTGTCCATCAGTCCAATACCATAATTATACTGCTAATCTAATACCATAATAGTCTAATACTGTAATTATGTATATAATTATACTGCCAGCAGTCCAATCCTATAATTTGGTCTATAATTATACTGCCATAAAGTCCAATACTATTAAAAATAAAAACAACAGGCACAAAAACACAACAGATATACTAACTGCCAGAGATAGACAAGAAACGAATTTTATAGACATATACAAAAAGAGCACATAGTCAATAGAATGAACAGATGAATGTATAATGGCAATACAAACTTGTGTACACACAAATCCTTGGAGAGAGAGAAAACTAGACAGTGAGAAGAAAAGCTAAAGTGAAATGCATTATACACATACTGACTTGGTATTTTACAGTTAAGTCGTTATTTCTGAGTAATTGTGGCAGTTTATACATGCTTGGTTTCTGCCAACAACAGGGATCAATATAAGAGTTTCTAAGTAAGACTCTTTATAGTTATAAATGACAGATTATGACAAAATGATATTCATCCTCGATTTCATTATTTAACGCAAAGTTCACATTTCCTTTATCATAATTATTCTCTAATTATAATGCCCAGCAGTCCAATACAATACTTACGTCTCTAAATATACTGCATAGCAGTCCCAATACCTAAATTATGATTCTAATTATGTTGCCCAGCAGTCCAGAGGAGGTATTTGACATTCTAAGGGCTAACTAAATTTACATCTGTTTGATAGGCAACAGACATACAAAGAATGAAAAAGATTCTTTAATGGCATTACAAAGCTTTAATATAATGCGAGTCTTCATCTTCATGGTTTTGAAATGCGTTTTGAAGCACAAATTCCCAATTAGGAATGAGGAGAAAGATGTGGCTAAATAAAAGTTACTTCTGATAATCAGTTTACATTCAGAATTGATTCTCCATCCTTTTGACTTATTCTAATGATGATCAATTTATTATTTTACACACATACATATATACACACATACATACATTATGGATATTTCATTTATATTGTATACTTAACATTTTGTCCATGATTCTAAGTTGTCAACAGAATGTTTACATAGCTAATGTTTTCCATGATTTTAAGTTCTAAATAGAATGTTTTCATGGCATCTGAGTTCAAGACCAGTCTTGTTTTTAAAGTTAGACTCAGTTTTTCAGTTGGAAATCTTCATATCAGATTTCATTATAGGTACATTAAAATTATGTATAAACAGGGATTTAATAAAAGATTCTTTCTTGTTCTATATCAGTCTGTTGGAATCCATGATAAGAGTTTGTGGTTGACATCAGATATAATTTGAAAGGAATTATTTAAAATATTCATTGGAATTACTAAAATGCTCATTGATGTTTGGACTTTTACACTATTTTGGATTATTATGAACTTTCAAAGACATTCTAGATTGCATCATAGTGTTGTATAAGGACATTCAAGAATACTGGAATTCACTTGGGACAATCTATATTATTGGACTTGTCATAGGACTCTTACGATTATTTCAGATTTAATTTACAATAATGTAAGTGTCTCTTGAAATTAAAACTTTGTATTTTAGTTTAAGACCTAGAATAGTAATAACATACATGCCTGTTTGCTTAATTACTCACTCATTTGAAGATTAGAGCTCATTTGCACAACATATTCATAAGATAAATGCAACAGTGATTTTGCTTGTCACTCTAGAAACAGGATGAGTTTTAGGACATTCTCCAAAATTTTCATACTGTGCTTGCCTTTGACTTAGCCTATGTAATATTAACTTAGGAAAGAATAAAGTTGATGCCTAATCATAACAACAGATCAGGGTACAACTGCTACACTATTTAGAAAAGTAAAAACAAAGACATTTTCTCAAAATTGAATTTTATAACTGTATTTCTTACACAAAGATTTTACTATAACAAGATATGAAAGCCTATAAGTATCACAACATAAAAATAAACCAGTTTAATTGATAATGTTTATAAGATACTAATTTATTCCAGACGATATAGTCCATATACGTCTAAATTAAAATATAGATAAAAATAGTTAAAAAATAGAAGCATGATTGTTTGAGTACATATAAATATATAATGTCTCATTATATCTTCATCATCATGGAATTATATTCTTTAAAAATAGATACAAATGAAAGGTCCCTTAAAGGGACTGATGCTCTATTGGCCAAAATAGAATTTTAAGGCCACTTCTTCCTATTAACTGCTGAGAGTTGACAGCATCTCTGATATTCTTCAGTAAAATAAATAGATTTTCATATTAGCTGCTCTGGTGGACATACAGATGTCAGACTGGCACCACTTTAATGTAAGACCAACAAAACATGACAAATCTTTAGATCAAAACCCCATGCTGATAGGACTTTCCATTTTGGAGGAGTAATGGTAAGATTTCCAAGATGGCAATAATGGACATCACATTGGCACCATTTTCATTTAAGACCAACTTGACATCAAAAGAAGTCTTGGTGAAAACAAAATATTTAGATGACAAGCCATCCTAAGCAGATAAAAAAAAATTTTCAATATGGCCTTTGTGGTGGCTCGATTGGAAGTTAGATGGGTACCATTTTCATTTAAGACCAAGTAGATATTATAAGTCTTTCAGTGAAAACATGATAATAGGGCCATCTGTTCAGGATGAGTAGTGAAAACTAGTTTTAAAGATTACCACCACGGTGGCCATATTGGATGTCTGAGCAGCTTCATTTTAAGACCAATTTGTCACAAGATGTCATTTAGTAATAACCCCATGCTGATACAACCAACCATCCATTCAGGATGAGTAATGGAACACATTTTCGTAAAGATGGCCACTATGGCAGTCACACTGGATAAGCAAGCAAAACCATTTTCATTCAGGACAAACTAGACTTCATAAGAAGCCTTCAGGTGAAAACTCCATGGCAATATTACTTTTCATTCAAAACGAGTGTTAACAAAATTTTCAAGATGGCCAATGTAGTGGACATAAGATCAATACCACTTTCCTTTAGGACCAACCAGACATCATGTCTGCTGATGAAAACTCCATGTCAATTTGACTTTCTGTTCAGGAGTATCAATTACAAGAATTTCGAGGTGGTTCCTCTGGCATCAAATTTGGATGTAAGATTGGCACCATTTTCATCTAGAAAAAAATTAGATATAATGAGAAGTGTTCTAGTGAAAACCCCATGTTGATATGATCATAAATCCACGAGAAGTAGTGAAAACAAGATTTTAAAGATGGCTGCTGTATTGGATGCTGGTGTGGCATCATTTTCATTTAGGTCCAGCAAGACCATGGGATGAATGTGTGTAAAGTTTCACAGTGATCCTTCAAATATTTTCTTTGGAGTAGCTATAACAAACTCATTCTTATGAATGGACAGATGACAAACAACAGAACATTCCATAAGTTCTCCTGGTTTAGGACTAATACAGCTAAAGATCATGCATGCATTGGGTATAAAAACAATGGGAACCTTGGGTAACTATGTGTAATCTGCCCAACATTGGGTTTTAAGGCTGTGTGACTTTTTATCAATTTTGTGAGAATCCTGATATCACAGAGCTAGGCAGCATTTCTATTCACACTGGGGAAACTTGGGTAGGGGGCGGTTTGGATGAAGGATTTGTATGCTAAATCAGATCAATGGCAGGGACTCGATATAGACATGCCTGTTTTTTTTATCAGTGACTTGTATGCTGGTAGGGCATATGGTGCTAATTTGGTCCATAAGTCTATCCATCACACTTTATCTGTAAATTTTGCATTAAGATAACTCAGCAAGGCTGTGATAGGACAGACTTAACACATTTCTAGTTGTCAGAAATCTTCTATTCAGATGAAAATATTATTGTATTACTGTATAATGTATTTATCAATACAAGCATGGTTAGTCTGAAGAAAAAAAACAAGTGTAAGAGAAGCCATCATAAATAACACACATTTGTTGCTTGATGGCATGAAATGATGCAATGCATAAGCAAAATATTAATTACACACATGAATCATCATTATGAGATATTACAGACAGAATATTAATTACACACATGAATCATCATTATGAGATATTACAGACAGAAAAATCAGTGCCTGACACCAAAACTAACTAGTATGGGCTTTGTGTACACCAGAAGTGGTAAATTCAAAAGAAATTTATGAAACAAGTTAATAATTTTGATCTCATTTAACTTTGGGTAGAAAGCGAATGAAAACTTGCAAAAAGTTTCATGAATTTCACTTGAAATGTGTATAAATATAAGATTTTATTTCTGAAATTATGAAACACATGGATTTTTTTAAAAATCTCAAAGAAATTTCTCTAGTTAAGCCAGTTATCCAGTTGATCCTGCTAACTTTACATGAACAGGATAGAGGGAATGTAGTCATCAGTATTGCATGAATTCAACTGATGGCAACATCGAACCAAATAATCTAACATGGCTTCCAGCATACTTTCTGCTTTACAAAAGAATCAACTTGTCTTCATCTTCCAATAAATATATCTCAATCTTATTATCACTGCTCAGAGAGGAGTCTGAAGAAAAAAAATGGAGCTATGTTTTTTGAGCGAAAGAATGAGGTAATCAATTGATAAGCAACAAATAAGCACAATCATATATTCTCATATCTACATAAAAATTAGAATCCACATTATTTTCACACTATTACCTTTACCTAAAATTATCTTTAACAGATGCATTTCCCTAAAATTATATAATCCATGTATCATTTAATGATTTATTGTCAAGAATTCTTTAGATATTTAGTGGGTGTGGTAATTCAGTCTTTTAAACATACCTTAATTTTCATGAAAATATTCATTGTAAATTAAATGCTTTTCTTGTGTTTCTTTTTTTCTTGGTGCAGTTTCTTTTCTTGGATATGTCAAACATAATAATAAAAAAACATTGATAAAAGTGGTAACAGTGATAGGCTGCTACTTACTTCATATTCAAATAAAGAAGTCATGATTGCTTAAAAACACTTTGTCTTAAGATAGACATTCAGGTTTCTTTTTCACTACTTGACCAACTACAAAACTAAAAAATGGTTTTATAGGAGATTATTTTTTATATGCTTTAAATAATTACAATAAATAAAATTTGTGCATTGTCATAAATAAATACAAATTTGTGTGCATTGTCAGACTTTATATTCAGACTTTTAATTTTTATTTCAGATCCCAATAAATTTTTGTTCAAACGTTATTTTATGATACAACAAACAAACAGTATTTTTTTAAAATTGATACAATATAAGCAATTCCATCAAGTCTTTAAAATAATAATAAAATGCCTACTTTGAATGAGTTTTTATGTACTTATTGAATTTGATATTGTTACTGAAGGCACAACAAGCCACAACACTGAGATTTTAAAAAATATTTGTGGGTATTACTATCCTAGTATTTTTTATCTTTATTATAAAGTCTTATTTAAATGGGTTTGTTGATCTGATGTATAGCTCATACATGTATGCTCTTACTAAATTTATTTTGATTTGGTTTAACAGGCCTTCAATACATTCCAGGTTATACAGAATCATTTTCTGAAAAGAGGATAAGGAGGAAACTGGGACTTTGCTATTTTTAATAAAACTATGAAAAAGACAATTAATTGCATTAAATTTTTATATATACCAAGTTTGTCACTAAAATATGAACATGAGTATAAAAAAATTATGAAGATATATCATTTTAATTAATTAAGAAAAGAAGCCAAATGGCAATTTTAGTGCCTTTTAGTGCTAAATGGACTAAATAATACTATTCATCTCAAAATAACATAAGACATTACTTATTTTCATTGATACGTGTATTATGAATCATGCATCATAGGGATAAAAGATATGTCATCTGTGATAATTAAAACTATATGATATAATGAAATTACCAAATAAGATGTCATCTGAGATAATGTGACATTACAATATAATGAAATTACCTAATAAGATAGCATGAGATAAATATACCTCCATAATATTACCTAACAAGATGTCGTCTGAGATAATATGACATCACAATATAATGAAATTAACTAACAAGCTGTTATCTGATGCTATGGCAGACCATGATCTTTGTTGTATCACATAGCTGACATTAAAAAGAATATCTGAAAGAGATCATAGCAATGTCAAGACAAAAGTTATATTAATGACATCATGTGATCAAATGAAGTTGCCCACAACATCATCAGTAATACTCATTTGTAAGTTGAGTCCAACTTCAAACTACACAGATCCAGATCTATTGTCACATAATGTGTCAGCAGATCTGGGTCCGTGCAGTTTGTAAGGGGGAATCAGTAGAACAAACAACATAGATCCTAGTCTGCAGATGCAATATGCTATGGCAGATCAGGATCTTTGTTGTTTGCAGTTTGACTAGACTTGTAAGCAAGTATATATGGCAAGTTTCTGAAGCAGTATTTTGACCTGCATGTTGTAGCATAAAACTCCTTTGTACAGTGAATGACCATGTCTTCTGTACTTTCATTGGCAAGGCAATAAAGTGTTTCATTGGTTTATCCATATTTATTTTGTCACAATCACAGCATCAGTTTCATCACAATCGTTGAAAGCCTGGTATTCCTGAGAAAGCTTCACTGTCTGTGAACAAAAAAGAAAACAAAAATGAATTAATTTAAAAAAATAGATTAAATCTAGCAAGTCACTAAAATGAAAACAGAATCAAGGATTCTCCCAAACAGTATTTCTTGCCTTTGAACTGCACTGAGATAGGTTATAACACTCAAATGCAGCTGATGACACAAACTGTCAGTCAGAAAAGTGATACATTTTTTCATATTTAATGCATTCAAGACACACACAAAATAATGAACTTAAACAGTGCACACAGCTCAAAGTTTGGATGATCAATGACAAAAAACGGAATCTGATCTGTTTTAATAATGTTATAAGCCCATGCCAAATCTGAGTTTGATGCAATCCTTCAAAAGTCATTCAGCAGATATGGTATTTATCACGCAAGGCCAAACTTTTGTAGCAAAGTGGGAATCATAACTCAGTACAAGTCTGCTGGGAAAAGTGAATGTTAAACTTCATCTAGATCTCTGTTTAAAAATTTGCTGTGAATTGACAAAGTCCATCAAAAGTTACTATGCAGAAATAAAATACTTCTAAGAGTGAACACAGTAACATTATCCCTCCCTAATAGAATAAGACAAGGCAAAATTAGAAGTGAATCAAATGTACGTATTGTTCAAAAAGGAAAGGAAAGTAACTATTTTCTAGCAAAAGGATAAACTTACTATTTAAAAGATAATAATGAAAATTGTATCATCCAGTCATTAAAATATAAAAAGTACGGTTGAGAAACACTGAATTTTGTTGTTGTTGAATAAAGCACCCCACTTCATGGTTATTGACTTAAAGTAAGGACATCCCACTTGATGATTACTGACTTAAAGTAAAGACATCCCACTTGATGATTACTGGCTTAAAGTAAAGACATCCCACTTGATGATTATTGACTTTAAGTAAAGACATCCCACTTGATGATTAGTGACCTAAAGGAAAGACATCCCACTTGATGATTACTGACCTAAAGTAAAGACATCCCACTTGATGATTACTGACCTAAAGTAAAGACATCCCACTTGATGATTACTGACTTAAAGTAAAGACATCCCACTTGATGATTACTGAATTTAAGTAAAGACATCCCACTTGATGATTAGTGACCTAAAGGAAAGACATCCCACTTGATGATTACTGACCTAAAGTAAAGACATCCCACTTGATGATTACTGACTTTAAGTAAAGACATCCCACTTGATCATTACTGACTTTAAGTAAAGGCATCCCACTTGATGATTAGTGACCTAAAGGAAAGACATCCCACTTGATGATTACTGACCTAAAGTAAAGACATCCCACTTGATGATTACTGACTTAAAGTAAAGGCATCCCACTTGATGATTACTGACTTAAAAGACATCCCACTTGATGATTAATGACTTAAAGTAAAGACATCCCACTTGATGATTACTGACTTAAAGTAAAGACATAGTAAACTGTCATTCACAGAATGTAAAAATATCATTTCATGCAAAAGGAAATAATATGATGAACACATGATGTCAGTAAAGCACTCTCTTGTTATAATGCTGTGTATGGGAGCAACAGAGCATACCACATTATAGTCAGAGTGCCTTATTGCACGACACATGTGTCTAAAATTGTATCATGCATTAGGAACTACTATGCTTGTAACAAACAATGTACACTCATGTAGCAGACGCTTTAGCTTTTTGTGTATTACATTTGTTTGTGAATAAACCCAACAAGCTGTTTCATCCATTTGAAAGCAGAGATGATAAAGTTAATGATGTGGATGAGTTTGCAGAGTCAAAAAAGAAGCTTTCAAACAAGCCAACGAATAAACATGATATATGCAATGTCACAAAAATCATGAGAGACAAAGTATAAAAAATAGCATTCTGATCATTAAACAGTTATAGAGAAATGTTTGTAACTTTTCACAAATAGAATGGTTCAGACTATGACCAGAGCCATCTAGGATCTATAACAATAGCATAGAAAAGCATACTGAGGCCCAGGATTATCGCATATCTATCAGATATGTGCCATTTTACAAGTCTATCAAAATAAAAATTCAAGAGAAAAAAAGGGACTGAAGGGTCTGTTAGAAATCTAAGATCCTCAGAGCCAATACAACGAAAGTCATATTTCTGCTGGCTTAATGGACTGTCACATAACAGCTACATTGCAATTTTCCCTGTTTAACATTTTTGATACAATGTTAGGCAAGCGACAGAAGCCAGGTCATGTATATAGGTGCGGTGACTGGGTCCCTCCAACAAAGAGCATGCACGTAACAGGACAGAAATGTATGTCTTCTTTAGCTGGTAATAAGAATGGCAATAAATATACTTATATTTAAGTATCTTGAATTGACTCAAAATGTACTTACTTAGTTCTGCAAATCTGAATTACATGACACATGTCACAGGTTCCAAAACTTGATACACACCATGAAATTGGTTTCGACTACATTTTCAACAGATAGGAGTCTCCTTACTGCTCTCAAAATGAAATGAATGTAGTATTCTATAGTGTCCTTTTGATAATTTCAATTAAAAGAATTCATATTTTTCCCACATTATGATGCCAAACAATCAATGAGTGAACAGAAACACAGGTGAAGTTAATCCCTCATTACTGACCCCTCCACTGCTCAAATCACATGTACACTGTATGGAACTGACCCAATAAATCAGGTCCATCACAAGCAGAAAAATAGAATTGCGTTGGATTGACAGGAAAACAAAATCTATACATTCCATACCAACTGGAATAGTTTTTTCAATGCACATTCATTCACAATATGACTCAAAATTTCAATTTGAAGTAGACCAAAATGAGAATTTTTAAAACTAATGTTGCATGCATAATGAAGTTCAAAGGTCACTGGTGGTGCCTTGTGTGCATTGATATTGTTACTGTATACTGATGAATCTATACCAGCGTATTTATTTGGGAGTACAGTATAAATTCAATTACTTTGTTTTTGTAGTGTATTCTGTTATTATTTTAGCCTTAGCTAGGAAAACAAAAGAGTATATAATAAACAGTTTACTGCATTTGTATGGGGAAATATGAACTCATTTTTTCGGACTAATACTGCACTACCAAGATTGTGTACTATTACTCAGAAAAACTAGTTCACATTTTCTCATACAAATGCAGTAACATATACATATTTCAGATTACATCTCACTGAACATATGTATACAAGAGTACTTCTTTATTTTGTTCAACTGTTTTAGAAATTTTAAAACTAGTCACTGCAAATTGCTAATAGTGGATGCAGTTGACAGTTTGTACTGAAATGCACTATTCTAGAAACTATACAAGTACAGTCTGTCTGCTTGTATACATCAAAAACTTCTGTTTGATTTGGATCACCAATAAGCTGAGAGTATTGGGGACCCCTTGGTGTAGGTATCCTCCATATATATGTATGGACAAAAAGGCTCGGTCTTTTAAAGAACAATGTCTTTTATTTGGCAAATTTCTCCCCCACCCACCAGAAGTTCTTATTCAGTTATTAGTGCTAATATCTTATTTTCCTCCAGTAAACCCACAATATATGTGCATAATGCATTCCTGGAAAATCTTACATATGTTAAAATCATGCAATTCAAGGTGAATTTTCCCCATAAGAAATATCTGAAAAATGAAGCTGCATTCCTTGGACATCAAAATTATGATAACAAAATAAACACCTATTTCAGCCAATACTTTATATATTGTTACCCCAAAAATGTAAACCTATTTACATTCAGCTACATTATAGGAAATGCACAAAAAAATACAAAATGGACATCAAACAATCTTCAATCCATCCATTAATGGGGAGTTGCATCTTCATCCCTGTCGAACACCAAAAAAAATCTGGCAGATCCTACTAGGGAACCCATGCTGTGCATTCACATATATATATGTGATACACATCTCGATATCTATTTTTCTGCTTTAGTGTTAATATTAATCACGTAAATGCCAAACATGGGCACACTGAATCCACACAAATCGTGAGTTTATTGTATAACAGTAGTGGACATATGGGACAACAGTCCTCTCCATCATATGATTATACAATAATTGCTGTTTCTTGGGTGTACTTTAATGATGGGTCTCCTTTATAAAGATATTTTCCTATGGATATATTTTACTTCAGAGTTGGCAGGGACATACACAAATAGGAAAATCAAAACAGATATCAGTCCAAATTTAGATCAAAGAACTTGTAGGCTTACAAAGGACATTGCTTGGAACACTGAGAAGTCCTTCTGTACTGGTGACTTCAGCTTCTGATACCCAGTCTGGGGCTTGCCACTTTTGCCACTGTAAAGAGATGTTAAGAAACAATACTATTTAAAAAACAATTGATCAGCATGAGCAATGGATTAATTTTGGCACGGGGACTGATCATGCAGGTATGTTTGTCACAATCAAGACTAAAGTAAAACATTGTATATTCAGTCAATAATTGATCTCTGAACATTTTAATCAAAGATATACAGTAGTTATTCAGTTTAGAGAAAATTTAATGACAGATGTGCTATGATTTACTGTGCTAAAATTTCACTACGTGTGAAGTACATTTCTTATTTGACTTACACTGCTTTTAAATTTGCAAATATGTTAACCCATTCAAAAGGTTTCAAAGGAATTCATCCATTGAGATACATCAAAAAAAGGATGTAACTCTTTAGCAGATGAAGGAAAATAGAGTATCTCCTAATTATACCGAATTCTTCTGGGTCTTTTGTCTGTTGGGGTCCAAAAAAAGACAATGCAATGTAAAGAGTCATAGCAAGGATCATTTAATTACCATGCCACTTAATTACGATATCAATCAGTGGCTTCTCAAAGCTGTGCTATTGTACATAAAAGGTGCACAAAAGTAGCCATCTATATTATTTGCTTGTGCTCTATGCCCTGATTATTAGGCAAGACTACAAGTTCACCAAGATGCTTGATTTTATCATGGGCATTTTGGCACAGTTATAGTTGGGTAAAATTACTTTGTGCTTTTTGACAGTAACTGAATTGTAAAAAATTAAATGATGTCTCACCCAGTCACATTATCCTGACACCAGGCCAACCAGTCCTAACACTAACCTCTTATTGCTGAGTGCCAAGTGAGGCAGATGTAAGTACCATTTTTGTAAGTCTTTGGTATGACTTGGCTGGGGATTGAAACCCAGACCTCCCGTATCTGAGGCAGACACTCTAACCACTAGGCAAATTGCGTTCAGTTTTAACACTTACCTCTTATTACTGAGTGCCAAGAGAGGCAGCTTTTAGTACCATTTTTGTAAGTCTTTTTGTATGACTTGGCCAGGCATCGAACCCCAGACCTCCCTCATTCGAGGCAGACGCTCTGACCACTAGGCCACTTGGGTTCAAAATCGCTCAATGGCATTTCCTGTAACACTTTCCCTGCTCCAATAATCTGATATACTTCAAACTTTCAAAATCACTGTCAACATTGCTATCATCAACCAGTATTTAATAGTAAATAAAAATAATAATAATAATAATAATAATAATAATAATAATAATAATAATGTGAACTTAGCACAGCACCTAATCTTTAAAAGCTGTGAGTGCTGAACAACATTAAATAACATATAAAATATATATATACAATGACAAGATTGCAAAAGCAAACACCATGAAATTACAAATAAATATTATTAAGTCTTTAAACCTGTTCTTGTAGCCAAAATAGGTGAGTTTTTGAGCACTCTTGAATGAGGACACAGTATCTTTGTATCAAGATCCATGGACAATTTGTTCCATGTAGCTGATTCTGGTATGCCAAAAAACATCCAATGACTTTAACAGTGGGAATAATGATTATGAGAATGTCAGAAGAGGAACATAAGTTTCTAGATCGAGTGTCCACCTGGGTGAGGTCCGATAGTTATACTGGACTGAAGCTGGCACATTATGCAATGACAGATCTGGGTCTATGTAGTTTGCAGTTGACCGGACTTAAAAAAGTGATAAAATATGCACACAAAACACAAGCCATGATATTTTGTACAAATGGCCTACCTCAGGGTTTTCACAGGGTAGCACTGCTGGCAGAGGCACTGTCATTGGCACAGTGGCACCATTTGAGAGATTGACTTGAACTTCTAATGAGTACTGACACTGTAACAAGGTGGACAATTACATTTTCACAGAACAAAAACAACTAAATTATGTTCATATGCAAGATATGACTTATAACTGATGGTAGAATAATTTAGAAATTTATACTGATGACTCAGCAATTGACAAAACTCTCTTATTGTTGATAAAATTCAATCATTGTTGAAATCAATAATAAAATATATATTATTACCATAATTATGTATTATTACCAAAGAATTTGAGCAGAAGAATAGAAATAACTTAAAGTAAATAAGCATATCATTAAAGATAGTTGGTGTATCAATTAACATCTTGAGACTGACTTAATTTACTGCCAGCATCTTGTCTTTCCAATTGCTTACATATTTTCATAACCATACTGATTCACATTCAAACTATTATCATACCGTATATGCCTGGTTATAAGACAAGTCCAACTGCAAACTGACAGACCAAGATCTGCCATCACTTAATGCACCAGCAGATGTGAATCTATGCAGATCGTTAAAAGTAATTACAACACAGACCCTGATCTGCAAGTGCATTATGCTACAGCAGATGAGGATCTTTGTTCTTGGCAGTTGGACTCGACTTATAAGAGAGTATAGATTGAATTATCATTCTGTTCCTCATTTCATGGTAAAATAGCTATAGACTGCTGATAAAATCTAGAATTATGCTTGCTGTCCTATTCTGAATAGACTGACATTAATATGATAAAGATGAATTCAATTAAAATTTCTTACCAATATATGAGATCCTTTCACAGAGGGTATGACCGGTTGCATATTACCATCTTTGAGCGGAATCAGGATGTTGTCTAAACCTCTGAAGTGTAAATTTAAATACTATGTTAACATTACATTTCTATCCTAAAATAAATAAATCATTATGTTTTTTGAGTAAGTATATGGAAATATGTATTGTAATAAGTGGTAAAGCCACTGCAATAATACAAAATGTTTTCCCATTACTAATTAAATACTGCCAATCAATGTTTCGATTTCATTCATGAAATATTTCCTTATATCTGCCAAAAAAACTAATGATTATATTTGTATTTTATATTTTTGATGCAAAAATCATTGATTTACATGATTTATTTGCTCAAATGTGTCAATGCAATTACCAACTGCATTATCACATCACTACAAAATTTCAGAAGTTTTACAGTAATTTTAGAACAGCATCTTTTACAAATTTAGCTTGTGCATTCTTCAACTTGTGTATTTTGTCACATTTATGCCTGTTGTCTCTTGAATTTCAAGTTGTCTTGAAAGTGAAATTTCACCATTTCTATGTTAAAATGGTTCTGTATATGGCATGATAACAACTGTCTTTTATTGATGCACTGGACAACTACAATTTGGCATAAAGGCTAATATCACCAGGAATAAAGGCTTAAGTTGAGTGATGCATTGGGCAACTAAAATTTGGTATAATAGCTTATATCATCTGAAATACAGGCTCTGCTATGCTAGTTGAGTTCAGCAGTGGGCAACTACAAATTGGTATGATGGCTTATATCATCTGAAATACAGGCTCTGCTAGTTGAGTTCAGCAATGGGCAACTGCACTTAGATATAAATGCTTATATCATCAGAGATACAGCAAAAACATATCCTTCCATGTGTTTGATTCAAGCTTAATCTTTCATGAAATATAACACATAAAGAGCTGTATGAACTAGTTCCAAGAAAAAAGACCTACGCACCTACACACCAGAGTCATTTAAAACAACATTTAAAATGGATGTGGATTACTAACATAAAATCATGACAAGAGTCACTCAAAGGGTTTGACCTCTGACCTCCTACTGGCTGAAAAGAATTTCCAGGAATCCAAGTTCATTTCTTTGATCTCAGTTTTCTCTTTAAGCGCTGCATATTTAAACAATTTCTTTGTATAATTTTTTAAAAATCATTCTTTATAAAATTTTCGGAATAAGAAATTATGATTTCCAAGTACCATTTTCATTAACCAGCTAAATTATGTTTTAGTGAAAGCCACACTGAGGAATAGCCATATAAAGATTTTTGGGAAGACTGTCAAGGCAGCCGTCTTGGAGATTAAACATAAAGTTGATAAATACTGCAAGAAAGAAGTGTTGTTCTTATTTTTTAAATGTTAGTATGGCTGTCCATTTAAGATAAGTAGCTGCTACCAGATTTTTAAAATTTCTGGAGGTCACATTGGCATCATTTCCATTTAGGGCAAACTACAAATAGCAAAGAGTGTCCCTCAAAGAGTCTGACACTCTCCTGGCCAAAAAGACGTTCCATGAATCCAATATAAGTTCAATTGTTGCAACATTTATAAGATACCAATAAATGCAAAACAAAATTTGTTATTATCACCTTTGACTTTGAACCTGATTTCATGGATAGAAGATCACTTATCTTAGATAACACCAACATACTAAGTTTGCTTAAATCTTTTAGGAATAATTTTAGGGAAAAACAACAAAGTTATTTTTGGCATCATGCAAGGTATTTTTAGATACATCCACAAACTGGGTTAAATGATTACAGAGTGCCTTGAAGAGACTGATACTGGGACAAAAATAAGACCATTTCTTCCATTTAACTGCCGAGTGTTGAGACTATCATTGATATTCATCAGCAATAACAGGATTTTCAAATTAGATGCTATGGTACACATACTGGAAGTCAGATCAGCATCACTGAGGACAAACCAAACATAAAAAAGGTCATGAAGAAATACTGATATGACCATCCATTCAGGAGGAATAGCAATAACAAGGTTTTCAAGATGACTGCTGTGGTGGCCATATTGGATTTCCCAGTAGCACCATTTTCATTTAGTACCAACAAGACCATGGGATGAATGTGTGTGTAATTTGTATGGTAATCCCCAAATATTTTAAGAGTATTAACTATAATAAACTTGTACTAACAGATGGACAGATGACAGATTATGAATGGATGATAAATGCAGGAAAACAAACCATAGGCTTTTCTGGTCTATGACCAGTAGAGCTAAAAATTCATTTATACTTGTTTGTTTTATGTTTAAAAACTAGAGTCAAGATCTGCTCAAAGTTTACTTGTATCTTACAAGTCTGTGTTCATAAGCTCATTTAAGTACAGAACTACAAGCAGTACCTTTGACTTGACCATAAGGACTTGTTTTCAAAACTCGCTTACAAAAAAGTGGATATATTAATAATTTATTAAGAAACATTATCATTTAGAACCACTTAAATATCACAAGAAATGTTTTGATGAAAACCCATCAATGCAACCAATTGTGCAAGAAGAGTACTGCTAACAAGAGTTCTGAGATGACCACTGTCATGGTGCCACGTTAAAGATCAGATAAGCACAATTTTCATTGGAACTAGCTACATAATGCAGTGGGAAAACACCATGTTGATACAACCATCCACCAGGAGAAGTAGCCACATCAAGAATTATAGGCAGACCATTAAGGCAGCCATTTTGAAGGTTGTATCAGCAATATTTTGATACAGAGACACCTGCATGAAGTAATTATTGTTTCATTTTTATTTTCAATATAGGTTTGACCATCTGTTCTGCAAACTGAAATGGCTTTTACATTTGTCAAATTGTTGCAAGGTCATATTAGAATCATTTTCATTTAGAACCAACTACATTTTTAAAAAATGTTTTGGTGAAAATCATGTGTCCATCCCTTAAAGAGTGGAAATGATAACAAGATTTTCAAGGTACCCATCATGGCATCAACTTAAAGGTTTTATCACCATTTTATTCAGGACCAACACGATATTATAAGAAGTCAGACCAACAATAGACCAACTAGATATTGTAAAAAGTTGGGCTGGAATCATTTTCATTTATTATCAACCAGGTATGGTAAGATGTCATTTGGTGAAAACCCGATAAAGCTATGGCAATGCATTTAGAAGATGTAGTTATAACATGATTTTAAGGTCATGCTGGAGATCTTATTGGCAGCATCTTCTGGTGAAAATATCATTCAGAAGAATCAGGGATAAGATTTTCAAGATGGCCACTGATAACATCAATTCATTTCAAAGCTTTCTGTAAAGAGGGTTTGTTTGACAGGCACTATTTTCATTTAGAATGAATCACAAGAAGCCTTATAGTGAACACTCCATATCACTACAGCAAACTGATTAGAATGAGTAGCAATAACAAGATTTTAAAAATGTCCACAATGTTTAGGCAAAGTCCAGGTACAAAGATTTGACAGCCATGTTGTGAGGATCTGATTGGCATCATTTTATTAATAACAAGTAGACATCACGTCTTCCTGTGCTAATTCAATGTAGATACTGCCATCCATTTGTGACATTAAGAATTTTGGGATGGTGACTTTAATGGTTGTCAGATAAATACTATTTTCATTTAGGCATCATTATATGAAGTCTTTCAGAGAAAGCCCTATGTCAACATGACCATCCATTCAGAAGGAGTACAGATAACATTTTAAAGGGCTTTTCTGATGGAAATATTTCATTCAGGACCAACTAGACACCATAAGACTTTTAGTCAAAAACCTCATGTCAATATGACCATCCATTCAGAAAGAGTAGCAATAACAAGATTTTTTAAGATGGCCATCTTGGTAACCATATTTTTTTATATGTCAGACTGGTACCATTTTTATTTGGTGGTGCTTTACACTTACACTTTTCTATTTTGCATTGGGTTAGACTTTCTAAGGAAAAAATTTTCCAAAGTTTTCCTCGCAGATTATCCTTGCCAATTTAAAAAAGACCTTTCATATTTTCAGTATTGTTAAAATAGCTTTTAATTCCCTTTATTTTGGTGTAGGATTGATGGGTGTAATTTGCGTTGTACAGCTTGGTTTTACTTAAGATGTGCACCTATAAAAAAAATACAAGCTGCACTAGATCATTTTCACTTCCTGGATTTCAAAAGCAAATTGTTAAAGAAAGAGCTGGAATTTTTTTATTTTTTTTGGTATATTTTATAATTCACGCACTGCACTTTCAGAAGCTGGTTTTGCCTAGTCTGGCAAAATCTGTTTAGTCTAGACTATTTCAGGCTGATTTTTGGAGCATATGGGAGCAGTCATTTTGGATAACAGTGTGCTTAGATCATGTACACTTTCACAAATACAATCTCCAAAGAAATTTCAGCCACAGTACCTGAAAATTATATAATGGTATGCCAACATTCTCTCCACTGTGCATGTTGAAATGCAAACATCTTCACCATACACCTGTCACCGTCTCAGAAGTGCATAATATCTACAGAGCACTCCCCTTTATGACCAATTATACATCATAAGAAGTCTTTTAGTTAAAACTTCATTTTGATATGACCTTCTGATAGGAGTAGAAGCAATAACATTTTCAAGACGGTAGCCATATTGGCTGTCAGATCAGGATTTTTTAAATTAAGGGCAAATTAGACATCAAATCTTTTAGTGAAGAGCTCATGTTGACATGACCCTCCTTTGAAGAGTAGTAATAATAACATAATTTTCAAGATGGCTGCCATGGTGGCCATATTGCATGTAATAGGGGCACCATTTTCATTTACGACCAATAAGACCTTGTGTTGAATATGCGCATACAGTTTAATAGTAATCCACCCAGTAGTTTAAGAATAGTGATAACAAACTTGTGTTAATGGGTAGACAACAGGTCATCACATAAGCTCTTTTGGTCTCTGACCAACAGAGCAATAAAAAACAACAACATTAATAATAATAATAATAATAATAATAACAACAACAACTATAATAATGATAACAATAATAATAATAACAACTATACTACTACTACTCCTGTTACTAATAATAATAATTTATTGACATACCTATTGAACACTTCAGTATGACTGTTTAAAATGGATTGCTGACCAAGAGTAACGGGTTCCCCTTCTGGATGGATTAACACCCTGCCATCAACTTCATCCACTACACATTTATCCAATCTGGGTCTTCTTTGTGACCCTATCTTGCACATGAACATCAACTCCCGTATCAACTAAAAAGGATAATAACAGCACAACATAGTGGTACCCATCTGTAAAACACTGAGGTTTACCACATACTGCAGTAAGGATTTTTATGATTATTTTATTTTTTTCAATTCTTGTAAACTGAGAAGAAACTGCCTGGGCAATGGAATTCTTAAAATCTGATAAGAAAAAAGTATTTTAAAAAAATGCAATAAAGAGCTCTAATTCAAACTGAAAAGTGATGACAAGTTCACAATATATATATATATATATATATATATATATATATATATATATATATATATATATATATATATATATATATATATATATATATATATATATATATATATATATATGTGTGTGTGTGTGTGTGTGTGTGTGTGTGTGTGTGTGTGTGTGTGTGTGTGCACTGCCCCAAAAAGAGATAGTTGCAACTGATTTGTCAGAACATATTAAACAAATATTTCTTGAAAATAGTAAAAACATCTGAAATAAATCAAGCTACCTACAGAAGCTCAAAAACCTCTGATATCCAACATCATTTCAAGTCTCCTAAACTTTTAACTTTTTATGAATTCACACCTTAAGGACTCAAACATATTCTTTTTCAAAAATATCAGCTTATTAACAAAATATGATGCATTGAAGTTAGCTCTCTGAGCTGGGATGACATCACCCGCTGCTGTGAACACGCGCTCAGAAAAAACACACCGACTTCCAAGAAAAGATGATCAGGAAGAATGCTTGTAGTGGATATTTACAGCATGGATTTGGCAAGAGGCATTTGACTGTCATGCCATCAGGAAGAACACTTGTAGTGGATATTTACAGCATGGATTTGGCAAGAAGCATTTGACTGTCATGCCATCAGGAAGAACACTTGTAGTGGATATTTACAGCATGGATTTGGCAAGAAGCATTTGACTGTCATGCCATCAGGAAGAACACTTGTAGTGGATATTTACAGCATGAATTTGGCAAAAGGCATCTGACTGTCATGCCATCAGGAAGAACACTTGTAGTGGATATTTACAGCATGGATTTGACAAGATGGATTTGACTGTCATGCCATCAGGCAAGAGGATTTTCATTAACTTGCAGTGACTGCAAAGATCTGTAAGTGGTAATTCCCTCTTTATGAGGGTCATTATTGTGGTGCAGGGTGGTTCCACTTTCACTATATGTAGTGGTTCCACAATAGGAAAAGAGGGGTGTTCCCCATCTCTGCCTTAATGCCTTCCTCTCTGACCTCAGTGCTCATCTAGTCACCCCCTGTCTTCACCCCACAATCCCCCTACATAAATCTATCTTGTCCTTTACTTAGTTACTTGCTTTTCAGTTTATTTAATGAAGGGTAAACTTCTCAGTGAGCTTTTGTGTGGTTCTTCTTCCAAACAAATTAAATTCTAAATTTCATGACTGACGTCAGGTCATTTTATTGCAAAATATGCCCTTTGTTACAAAAAGTCCTCCTTGTGCTAAAAGTGCCCATCTATCCTCCCTTTTATAAATAATTCCTAGCTGAAACACAAATATGCATCCTATAGTATATCTAACAAATGTGAGAATTTTGGATCTATGCAGGGAAACATACACAGAGGCATCACCTGCATCATCCTTGACTACAGTCGAACCAGCAAAGACAGAAAAAGAAATGTTCATGTATCTTAGGTGAGGTGGGAGGTAAATCAGATGTGCTTGATGAATGTGATGCAGCAAGCCGAGGGTCAGTTTTAATTTTAACTATGCTAGTAGCTTGAAATGAAACTGTTTCTCTTGCCATTCTACTGTATACTTCAAACATTTTTACATCATTGAGAAATAGCAGAGATTTAAATTGAGGGTTGCACTGCAGACACTAAAGACAAAATGTATTGCTGTAGTGATCACAAATCAAGGATGCACTGGAGACACTACATACAAAATGTATCACTGTAGTGTTCACATAGATCATCATAAATTATTGTACCTCTACTGTGACCACAAACCTTGAATTGTCTGGTGTTGATTGCATCACATTTTTTTAAATGGTGCTGCTAAGTGGTAGGATTACAAACAATGTTGGAGACTTCTCTGTGCAGAGCTTTACTTCTGGATTTATGACTGATGGTAGGCAACAACATCTTCTGTCAGATAAATTTCATCATCGGACAGCACAGATGAGCTTTTCTTTCATTCCTTGACCCTTAATCAAGCAATAACTGCACACTGCATTTTCAGAATGTTGCAGTAGGCCATAATCACTGTTTGAATGTGTGCATATAGAATTTTGCAGTAGGCCATAATCACTGTTTGAATGTGTGCATATAGAATGCTGCAGTAGGCCATGATCACTGTTTGAATGTGTGCATACAGCATGCTGCAGTAGGCCATGATCACTGTTCCAATGTGTGCATACAGAATGTTGCAGCAGGCCATGATCACTGTTCCAATGTGTGCATACAGAATGTTGCAGTAGGCCATGATCACTGTTCCAATGTGTGCATACAGCATGCTGCAGTAGGCCATGATCACTGTTCCAGTGTGTGCATACAGAATGTTGCAGCAGGCCATGATCACTGTTCCAATGTGTGCATACATAATGTTGCAGTAGGCCATGATCACTGTTCCAATGTGTGCATACAGAATGTTGCAGCAGGCCATGATCACTGTTCCAATGTGTGCATACAGAATGTTGCAGTGGGCCATGATCACTGTTCCAATGTGTGCATACAGAATGTTGCAGTAGGCCATGATCACTGTTCCAATGTGTGCATACAGAATGTTGCAGTAGGCCATGATCACTGTTCCAATGTGTGCATACAGAATGCTGCATTAGGCCATGATCACTGTTTGAATGTGTGTTTGGTCTTAGGTCCTTGATAATAATAAATTCAGCAAACATCCTATGATTCATCTACACAGTGCAAGTTTGATGTCCATAAGTGAAATAGTGTATGAGTTATAGCCCATAGAAGGATGGATATACAAAGTAATGCCAATCAACTACTCTTTTAAAAAAGCTGGTACTTTATAACAAGATGTATCTGATCCTGTCACTATACTTGCAAATGAAGGAGTTAAAGAACTTGCTCATTATGTGTAAAAACCTCACCTTTATTGAGATTCCTGTTACATTAACATGTGTGTCATTAGTAATAATGATCCTAAGTTTTGCTGTTCCACCAGACCGGAACCAATGATCTTTTAACCTGTTGATAATGAAACAATACATGATTATTTTCCTTAGTCATATTCACAATAAAGCACTTTAAAAGTTTTTTCTTTCTTTTCTTGGCATAATCTACATTTTTTTAAAACCGCATATGTTCAAAACTGTTACAAAACAAAGGTTGTACATGCATTGGAAGAAACTAAGTGAACCTTTAGAGTATACCTTCATTATAATGCTGTCCCTGTAAGTCACAGAGTACCACCTCAATGCAAGACTGCTTTACAACGAAGTATATTATACATAGTTTTTGGAGATACAAATATCAATATGATACAAACCAACTATGTTATAAACAGTTCAGTGGCACACTGTGTCTTGCCTGTGATGGTATGATTTACAATACAAAAATTAACACAAAATCTTAACTTTGTTGACTTATACTTAAACTATAATGCATTTGGCCACGGAATCACTCTCTTATACCAATGTCTGACTGCCTGCCAATACAGATAATTAATGTTAATAAGCAGCATTTGTCTTGAATAACTATATATATATATATATATATATATATATATATATATATATATATATATATATATATACACACACACTCTCATCCCACATGAAATTCCCATAGTTTTGTCTGGGCCAGGAGGTCTTTCCCTTTCAGGGCTGGCTTCCTTATTAACCCAAGCATTTACCTGGGTGATGGGAGTAGTAATATCAGCTCACTTAAGATAATTAGGGGTTCCTATGATCCAGTATTTCGATGACTGGTTGATCCACAATGTCTGCAGGCATGCCTTACTGAAAGACCCTCTGGAAGACAGTGATTAGTCTGTGGTTATTCCCTGACCAGGGCAAGCTGAATCTGATTGTGTTCAAAATTTCACTCGAGTGGGGGTAAATTTTTTAACAAATTAAGTGACAGCTTTTGTTCCCTTCCGACAGTATCATCTCTCTTAATGAGTTTTTATGAAGACTGCAATGTCTGCTGTCCTCTAGCTGTTTCTACTAGGAACCCTGAACACAGCAGTGGATCTGGTTCATCTAGTGGTTCCCAACCTCCAGGTTGTGACTCAAATACGTTGTTGTGGCACTAAACTAATATTCTGTCATGCACAAACTCTCTGTGGCACTAAATTAATATTCTGTCATGTACAAACTCTCTGTGGCACTAAATTAATATTCTGTCATGTACAAACTCTCTGTGGCACTAAACTAAGATTCTGTCATATACAAACTCTCTGTGGCACTAAACTAATATTCTGTCATGTACAAACTCTGTGGCACTAAACTAATATTCTGTCATGTACAAACTCTCTGTGGCACTAAACTCATATTCTGTCATGTATAAATTCTCTGTGGCACTAAATTCATATTTTGTCATGCACAAATTTTCTGTCACTAAATTCATATTCTGTCATGTACAAATTCTCTGTGGCACTAAATTCATATTCTATCATGTGCAACTTTTCTGTGGCACTAAATAATTCTGTCATGTACAAATTTTCTGTGTCACTAAATACATATTCTGTCATGTACAAACTCTATGGCACTAAATTCATATTCTGTCATGTACAAATTTTCTGTGGCACTAAATTCATATTCTGTCATGTACAAATTTTCTGTGGCACTAAATTCATATTCTGTCATGTACAAATTTTCTGTGGCACTAAATTCATATTCTGTCATGTACAAATTTTCTGTGGCACTAAACTCATTTTCTGCAATGTACACATTTTCTGTGGCACTAAACTCTTATTCTGTCATGTACAAAATCTCTGTGGCACTAAACTCATATTCTGTCATGTACAAAAAATACAAGCTGTTGCTAACATGCTTACTGATTATTAAAGTTTATATTTCTTGTGGATCATTATACCAAGTACATATTATAATACCTTGAGTAATCTGACTGAATCTAAGCTAACAAACTAGAATCTGAAATGAACAACTCTTTTGAATTTTCACAAGAACATTAAGTATTACTTCTGTTACTTTAATTTCCTAAGTACAGAACTTTCTTACTTCCTTATCTTTTATCTACACTCTCTTATAAGTCAAATTGCAAACAACAAAGATCCTGATCTGCCATAGCATAATGCACAAGCAGATCAAGGTCTATGCTATTTGTTGTACTGATTACTTCTAACAAACTGCACAGACTCAGATCTGCCGCCACATAATTTGCTGGCAGATCTGGGTCTAACCAGTTTGCAGTTGGACTTGTCTTATAAGTGAGTACATACAGTATGGTACTTTGTATTTCAATGCAATTTTTCTGACAAAATCTTAAAATAGAAGCCAATTTCATTACATGCAATGCATACTGCATATTACCAACAATCCTAAGATCTTTGAAGAGGGATTACTGATGAAAAGCATTTATGTACAGGAGTGGAAAATAGAAGTAATTATAAGCAACAGAGCTTAAAATTAATGACCAGAATGAAAATCTAACCATGGCTCTTTCTAAGCTATACATGTTACTTTGAAAAGCTGTGAAAAACTGTGATCAAGAAAGGATTTGTAGTTGCTGGTTTTAATGGCACTTTTAAGCTAAATTGTGCTGAGCAAGTGGTGGCTAACTGCCCTTTCCAAGGATGCACAGAGGCAACTGACACAGGGTGGCTCGGCAGGTACTGAACCCACAACCATTGGATTATGAATGTGAAATTCTACCAACTGAGCTACTACTGTGATAAGGCAAAAAAGAAGGGTGTTGATGATTTCCATAGCTTGTTACTTTTCTCTAGACTAATAGTATTTAATTTTAAACATAGGAATCAATGAGTTGGGGTGCCTGAGTAACCAATGGCTTTATTCTGCAACCTCCTGTCCTTTACAACAAATTAAAATGCCTTAAAAAATTACATTATCTATCTGAATTAGTCAAAATGTTATAAACAGCATCTACATTTGACATAAGAGATGATAGGTTAATAGAATTTCCAAAAGTCTACATTTATTTGACAGGAAATTATGATATATTTGAGTGAAATCGGTCTGTAAAAGTACAGATGTCATTGACAGTCATGCCTCTTTCAATATACACTTGTCCTTTATGCAAATCTGTCTGTATGACACTGCCTTTATGTCTTTTATGTTTGGTGCCTTTAATGGACAAGTCTCATTTATGTACATGTGTCTTTAAGGATGTATCCTTCATGCACTGGTGTTCCATGGACTACTGCCCTTTGTCGACATACATTCTTTCTGTACAGATGTTATATATGGACATGTGTTCCTTATGTGCATTTGAAACATGCATTTATAGCATAAAGACAAGGGATTCAGATATGTGTCCTTTATGTGCATGTGTCCTCAGGGACACATCCTTTATGTACAGCGCTTTTTATGGACAGGTGTCCTTATGGACACACCCTTTATGTACTGTGCTTTTTATGGACAGGTGTCCTCAGGGACACATCCTTTATGTACAGCGCTTTTTATGTCCAGCGCTTTTTATGGACAGGTGTCCTTATGGACGAACCCTTTATGTACTGTGCTTTTTATGGATAGGTGTCCTTATGGATACATCTTTTATGTACTGTGCTTTTCATGGACACACCCTTATGTACTGTGCTTTTTATGGGCAGGTGTCCTCAGGGACACATCCTTTATGTACTGTGCTTTTTATGGACAGGTGTCCTCAGGGAAACATCCTTTATGTACTGTGCTTTTTATGGACAGGTGTCCTCAGGGACACATCCTTTATGTACAGAGCTTTTTATGGACAGGTGACATTTATGTACAATGCTTTTTATGGATAGGTGTCCTTTATGCACATATATTCCTTATGTACAGGTGAAATGAGCCTTTATAAAATAAAGAAATGAGGTTCAGAGATGAGCCCTTTATGATCAGATATTCTTATATGTATGTGTCTTAAGGCAGGTTTTACTGCAAATTTAAAGATCAATTCAGTTTACTATTAAAGTGATTGGAAACAGGTTGTTGTTGTTGTGGAGTTTAACGCCATTTTTCAGCACACGATAGGCTATGCATGGTGGCCAGTATTAATGGTGGAGGAAGAACCCGGGAAAACCCTGAGAAGAACCACTGACCCACGAGAAGCTACTGGCAAGCTTTCTCACATACCCACATTGGCAGAATCCTAGACTCGAACCCATGCAGACAGGTGAGATGGCAGTGATCCATAATGGAGAGCGCTTTAGCCCACTCGGCCACTCAGGGCCCTTGACTAAAAACAGGTAAAAAATCAGCAGAAATGGCTAGTAAGCATCCTTATGCCAAAAACAAATTATGTGTAATTCCTAATGCACTGGTTTTAAAAACAGGTTAGGCAGGTATGTTGTTTTTCTTTTTACAATGGGTGAAAAAAGTGCTATGGTTGGCAAGGAAAAATGAGGATGGTTGGCTGACTGGAAACACATATATTTTTGACCTTATATACATCCTAACATTATCTCTGTACCTAATACTGAAATGGAAGGTAAGGATCCTTATGTACACCCTAACATTATCTCTGTACCTAATACTGAAATGGAAGGTAAGGATCCTTATGTACACCCGAACATTATCTCTGTACCTAATACTGAAATGGAAGGTAAGGATCCTTATGTACACCCGAACATTATCTCTGTACCTAATACTGAAATGGAAGGTAAGGATCCTTATGTACACCCGAACATTATCTCTGTACCTAATACTGAAATGGAAGGTAAGGATCCTTATGTACACCCGAACATTATCTCTGTACCTAATACTGAAATGGAAGGTAAGGATCCTTATGTACACCCGAACATTATCTCTGTACCTAATACTGAAATGGAAGGTAAGGATCCTTATGTACACCCGAACATTATCTCTGTACCTAATACTGAAATGGAAGGTAAGGATCCTTATGTACACCCTAACATTATCTCTGTACCTAATACTGAAATAGCAGGTAAGAATCCTTATGTACACCCTAACATTATCTCTGTACCTAATACTGAAATGGAAGGTAAGGATCCTTATGTACACCCGAACATTATCTCTGTACCTAATACTGAAATGGAAGGTAAGGATCCTTATGTACACCCGAACATTATCTCTGTACCTAATACTGAAATGGAAGGTAAGGATCCTTATGTACACCCGAACATTATCTCTGTACCTAATACTGAAATGGAAGGTAAGGATCCTTATGTACACCCGAACATTATCTCTGTACCTAATACTGAAATGGAAGGTAAGGATCCTTATGTACACCCGAACATTATCTCTGTACCTAATACTGAAATAGCAGGTAAGAATCCTTATGTACACCCTAACATTATCTCTGTACCTAATACTGAAATGGAAGGTAAGGATCCTTATGTACACCCGAACATTATCTCTGTACCTAATACTGAAATGGAAGGTAAGGATCCTTATGTACACCCGAACATTATCTCTGTACCTAATACTGAAATGGAAGGTAAGGATCCTTATGTACACCCGAACATTATCTCTGTACCTAATACTGAAATGGAAGGTAAGGATCCTTATGTACACCCGAACATTATCTCTGTACCTAATACTGAAATAGCAGGTAAGAATCCTTATGTACACCCTAACATTATCTCTGTACCTAATACTGAAATGGAAGGTAAGGATCCTTATGTACACCCGAACATTATCTCTGTACCTAATACTGAAATGGAAGGTAAGGATCCTTATGTACACCCGAACATTATCTCTGTACCTAATACTGAAATGGAAGGTAAGGATCCTTATGTACACCCGAACATTATCTCTGTACCTAATACTGAAATGGAAGGTAAGGATCCTTATGTACACCCTAACATTATCTCTGTACCTAATACTGAAATAGCAGGTAAGAATCCTTATGTACACCCTAACATTATCTCTGTACCTAATACTGAAATGGAAGGTAAGGATCCTTATGTACACCCGAACATTATCTCTGTACCTAATACTGAAATGGAAGGTAAGGATCCTTATGTACACCCGAACATTATCTCTGTACCTAATACTGAAATGGAAGGTAAGGATCCTTATGTACACCCGAACATTATCTCTGTACCTAATACTGAAATGGAAGGTAAGGATCCTTATGTACACCCGAACATTATCTCTGTACCTAATACTGAAATGGAAGGTAAGGATCCTTATGTACACCCGAACATTATCTCTGTACCTAATACTGAAATAGCAGGTAAGAATCCTTATGTACACCCTAACATTATCTCTGTACCTAATACTGAAATGGAAGGTAAGGATCCTTATGTACACCCGAACATTATCTCTGTACCTAATACTGAAATGGAAGGTAAGGATCCTTATGTACACCCGAACATTATCTCTGTACCTAATACTGAAATGGAAGGTAAGGATCCTTATGTACACCCGAACATTATCTCTGTACCTAATACTGAAATGGAAGGTAAGGATCCTTATGTACACCCGAACATTATCTCTGTACCTAATACTGAAATGGAAGGTAAGGATCCTTATGTACACCCGAACATTATCTCTGTACCTAATACTGAAATAGCAGGTAAGAATCCTTATGTACACCCTAACATTATCTCTGTACCTAATACTGAAATGGAAGGTAAGGATCCTTATGTACACCTGAACATTATCTCTGTACCTAATACTGAAATAGCAGGTAAGAATCCTTATGTACACCCTAACATTATCTCTGTACCTAATACCGAAATAGCAAGTAAGATTCCTTATGTACACCCTAACATTTACTTGTACGTAATACTGAAATGTACACTCTAACATTATCTCTGTGCCTAATACTGAAATGGCAAGTAAGAATACTTATGCACACCCTAACATTACTTCCGTGCCTAATACTGAAATGGAAAGTAAGAATCCTTATGTGCACTCTGACGTTATGTTTGTGCCTAATACTGAAATGTACACTCTAACATTATCTCTGTGCATAATACTGAAATGGCTACCCTAACATTACCTCTGCACCTGATATTGAAATAGCTAGCAAGAATTCTTATGTACACTCTAATATTATCTCTGGACCTAATACTGAAATATCTAATAAGACTTCTTATGTACACTCTAACATTATCTCTATACCTAAAATTGAAATCTCTAATAAGAATTCTTATGTACACTCTAACATTATCTCTGTACCTAATATTGAAATTTCTAAAAAGGATTCTTATGTACACTCTAACATTATCTCTGTACCTAATATTGAAATCTCTAATAAGAATTCTTATGTACACTCTAACATTATCTCTGTACCAAAATACTGAAATGGCAAGTAAGAATCCTTATGTGCACTCTGATGTTATGTTTGTGCCTAATACTGAAATGTACACTCTAACATTATCTCTGTGCATAATACTGAAATGGCTACCCTAACATTACCTCTGCACCTGATACTGAAATAGCTAGCAAGAATTCTTATGTACACTCTAATATTATCTCTGGACCTAATACTGAAATAGCTAGCAAGAATTCTTATGTACACTCTAACATTATCATTGTACTTAATATTGAAATCTCTAATAAGAATTCTTATGTACACTCTAACATTATCTCTATACCTAATATTGAAATCTCTAATAAGAATTCTTATGTACACTCTAACATTATCTCTATACCTAATATTGAAATCTCTAATAAGAATTCTTATGTACACTCTAACATTATCTCTGTACCTAATATTGAAATCTCTAATAAGGATTCTTATGTACACTCTAACATTATCTCTGTACCTAAATAATGAAACATTGAAATTATTCTGCCTCAAACACCATATTTTTGTTTGAAACTTATTTTCTTCAGAACAGATTCTCAAATAAAAAACGAACATAGTAAGACTTCATGATTTTCATGTACTACTGTAATTTACAAAATGTTCAAAGACAAGGATTTTTTACAAATTCAGCAACAAAACTGAATACATATAAAAATATATATATCTTTAAATAGAAAACACAATATAAGTTTATCTTGAAATAAACTTCAAAAATATTATGTATCAACAATGCTGAATGTGCACAACAAAATCCATCATGAAAATTTATTGGCACCAAATGATTTAGAAAAACAGCATGTCTCCTACAACTCTTGTGGCCCATCTTGAGGATTTAATAAAAGCCTGAGGAGTTGTTTTATCCATACAAAAGCTTTCAGAAATACAAATTTTCCACAACTTTGTGAAGTTGAGGATTGTGTTGTTTATAGGTATGGCCTTATTAAAGATGTATTACAATATTACACAATATGAAAGCTTGAGAAGGAGTTTATTATGGGTAAATTACAAGTATTGCTTTATTTAAGTTTGAGGAAGGCCTTATTATCTGTGAATTACAGTATTACGAACACATTATGTAAGCTTGACTCACCTAGAGGTGACATGCAACTCCTTTTTGAAGAAAAGCCGCCAGGTGACACGGTGGGCCACACTAACAGCTTGAGGGGGCATTTTGGTCAGGGTGAAATTGGGAGGAATTTGATAGATGACTAGACACTGAGACACCTGCAATAACAGATATTTGTATACTGATTTCAGTAAACATAGAAAAGCCAAATACATTTATAAATCGAACACTGAATCACTGACTTAAATAAAGGATATTAGTAATTATAATAAACCAATAAAGAAATCTCAATAAAGTTCACTTCTGGCAGCGAAGAGAGTAAATGTTCTCATATGCTGCAACATCAGTTTTGTTGGTTTGGGTTTAATGCCATTTTTTCTGCACACAGTAAGCTATACACGGCAGCCACAGTAGCTGGTGGAGGAAGAACACAGGAAAATCCTGGTAAGAACCACCCACCTATGGGAAGCAACTGGCAGCTTTTTTTACATACCCACAATGGCTGCATCTGAGACTTGATCCCATACAATCAGAAGTGAGATGGCAGTGATCGGTAAAGTGAGCACTTTAGATCACTCAGCCACCTGGGGTCCGAACATCATTTGAATACGGGTTCCTAAACCTCGATTGCACTGGTTCTTTGAAAATCTAGGTAGGTTGCTGTTTGATAATATTTAGTTTACCATTCTATAAAGGATGACACAGTGGCAGATAAAAACCACATGAAAAGTGTAACTTATATTAATTGACAACTGGTTTGGAATTATGATGGCTTGTATGACCTTACTGTAATGTTACTACAGTGCCAAGTAGATCTGTATTTAAAGACAAAAACTGTTTCCCAAAGAAACCAATACCAAAGCAAATGTGATACAATTAAAGAAATCTTAGTACAAGATACTCAAGATGCCAGGCTTTCTAAGTAAAACTGGCCAGTTTAAGAAAAAAGGCAGAAACTTAATTTGACATAGGTCTTCATGATGTAAATTTTTATACAAAACCTAGTTTCAACCCATAATGTCCATACATTTTTTTAAAAGGAGAAATGAAAGTCGTCAATAACAGAACATACAAGATTTACAGAACTGGATAACTCTGAATGACCTTCCACAGAATATAGAGGGTGTACAAATTGGAAACATTCATTATGTTATCTTCAACATTCTTATTATAGCAAAATTATTAAAATAATGCAGGCAATAAAAGTATTGTAAAGTTTATTATCTTAAACATCATCCATCTTAATATGATTTCATTCTGAGGTTCAAATACAATTCTCTCAAAATAAACAATTACTAGCCATTTCTGAAGAATAACTCATCATGATGCTAATTTGTATAGCATCTGTCCTTTCTTAATTTGTTGTGGAGCTCAAAACAGAACAGAAAGATAAAATTAATTTTTTATAAAGTTGAATGTTTTCAACATTTGCACAAACCAACAGATTAAGTACAAAATTACATCATCAACAAAGTCAACAGGCCACCTTAGGTAAAATTTTCTCACTAAATGAATGTTTTTTCTTGTTTGTTAAACGTACAGCTGGAACATTAATTCCACATTTGCAGTTTAAGAAATGCCAAGTAATGTATCTAACTGTTTTTCAGTCCATGTATTGTAATATTATATCTTATGATTATTTTGCAGTGGTAGCTTGAAGAAACCAAATTTTCGTGTAAAATATGTTTCCTTTCCCGTAAAATATGTTTCCTTTCCCACTCACCATATGTAAGGAGTACATCCATTACCTTGCAAATGCAGCCACTCACAATGTAACAAGGTCATTAGCCACATTGTTTGGCTTGTTTTAGTAACAGAAATGCAAAAAGGTTGTCTGCTTGCCAAAGTGGAAACCAGATGAATTGTCTCCCCTGTATATGGGGGCTGGTGCCCAAACCATTAGTCAGTTACTACTGAGACAGATAGTGCATGCTTTTCAATGGATGCTAACTGTAGGGAGGGCTTGCCCATATTATGATCATGTAACTATTATCAAGAAACATAGGTTACTGCACAAATTGGTTTCTTCTTCAAATACATTATCTACTCATAATATCTTAGGAAAGGAGGAGTTGTGTGCCCTTACTACAAAGCTGGCCATGTATCTGGTCTCCTTATGTATATGAAGCAGCTTGAAGCCATATGAGATATGGGCTAGGATTAATACATGGTTAATGCATACATGCAGATGGGGAAAATTTTGTAACTCTCACAAATCTGGTAGAGTAGAGTAACCTGCATTGTTGCAAAGCTGCTGAATGACTTAAGGTACATGTAGCATGTAGCACTGCTGACGTAGGTCCCACCAAGTCTAAATGAGCCCTTTTGGGATGATATTATTTGAAGTTAAAGCCAGAGAATGTTATATCTGACATCCATACCTTGCCTTGGATGATGCCAATTAGGGATCAGTTGCTCCCAAATGCTTTCCCTGTGGGGACTGCACTCTCCACGTGATCCTATATGAATAAGAACTTAATTTGGTCTTGGAATAGCTCCTTTTAGGTTAAGCAAATAACACTTCACATCCTGGGCAATAAAACCTCAGTGTAAATATCATCCTGTCCTTCTTTGAATGGTTAGAAGATCCAAAATCTCCATCCTCTGATTGGATCCATTCACTTTGGATACCACTTCTGAACCCATACATGTCAAGTATATAACCTTTGGATGAAGGGTCAAAAGTGCTTGCAAGGTTGCGGTCTAATTCCCCATGAGTAGGAGTCTGTTCTTGACCATGAAAGCTGGGCTGTTATGAACCAGTGCAATAGACTTGCTTTTAGCTTAGGTTTACCACAAGGCATATATTTCAATGATTTTTAGCTAGAATGACTGGGAAGCCTAGAATGACTGTGAAACAGGTTTTGTAAGGTATGTGGAGGTTCTAGACCATGGTTCAAAGTGTGTCAGAATCAATGGATGAGACCACTTCCAACAAAAGGCCAAAATTATCAGTCTGGAAAAGTAAAAGTTTGCCCATAAAAACAGAGGTCTTCGTACTGACCTATATCCTCTCTTCCATGATGTCAATACATGTATGAAATTAACAGAAAAAAATACTTGATTGCAAAGCATAGGAGAAAGTTAGCTATCTGTGGCACTGAATAAACTCTCCATTTTCCACTAACTGGGTTTCAAAGTCATGGACCTTTTTACTGAGTAATTCTGTCCTATCTTGTTCTGAGAAGTGTTTGTTTTGAGGACTTGTTTGATATGAATCAGGCATGATGTTTAACATCTCTGGCTTTAGATGGAAAACCAGTAATTACGGCTGAAGATATGCTCTATTTGTGATGACAAAACTGATGGTGAGGCTGTCACTGTGTGAGAAGCTTGTGGAACCGTGGAATTTTCTTTTGAACGGGTAAGCTTTCCACCTTGAGGAATTGACACAAGGAAGATGCATACAGAAAATGCAATCATCCTAAGCTAAAGTGGTGAAGGGGAGAAGGGAGTTCTTTTCAACATCCTTGAGACTGGTACTAAAATCGGCACATTGTCTGACAATTAGAAAGGTAGCTTATTTTTAAGATTCCGTTTTAAAACGTGAAGTAAATATTTAGTGCATCAGGTGTATAGTAAGTTTTCTAGTGCCATACAAATTGTACACTGTCATAAATTATCATGTTCTAGTGCCTTGCAAATTTGAATAATGTGATAAATGATCAGCTCTAGTGCCAAGAAAAATGTGTACTGTCATAAATAATCATGTTCTAGTGCCATGAAAAATGCATACTGTCACAAATTATTATGTTCTAGTGCCATGAAAATTGTATACTGTCATAAATTATTATGTTCTAGTGCCATGAAAATTGTATACTGTCATAAATTATCATGTTCTAGTGCCATGAAAATTGTATACTATCATAAACTATGTTCTAGTGCCATGAAAATTTTATACTGTCAAATTGTATAGTCATAAATTCTCATGTTCTAGTGCCATGCAAATTGTACACTGTCATAAATTATCAAGTTCTAGTGCCATGCAAATTGTATACTGTTGCAAATTATCAATTCTAGTGACATGACAATTGTGTACTGTCATCATAAATGATCATGTTCTTGTGTCATGAAAATTGTATATTGTCAGAAATTATTATGTTCTAGTGCCATGCAAATTGTATACAGACATAAATTATCATGTTCTAGTGCCATGAAAATTGTATATTGTCACAAATTATGTTCGAGTGCCATGCAAATTGTATAGTCATAAATTGTCATGTTCTACTGCCATGAAAATTGTATACTGTAATAAATTATCTTGTTCTACCGCCATGCAAATTGTACAGTCATAAATTATCATGTTCTAGTGCCATGAAAATTGTATGCTGTCATACATTATTATGTTCTAGTGCCATGAAAATTGTATGCTGTCATAAAATGTTCTAGTGCCATGAAAATTGTATACTGTCATAGTCATCTTCTTCTACTGCCATGCAAATTGTACACTCTCATAAATTATCTTGTTCTACTGCCATGCAAACTGTACACTGTTGTAAATTATCTTGTTCTAGTGCCATGCAAATTGCACACTGTCATACATTATCTTGTTCTGGTGCCATGTAAATTGCACACTGTCATAAATTATCTTGTTCTACTGCCATGCAAATTGCACACTGTCATAAATTATCTTGTTCTAGTGCCATGCAAATTGTACACTGTCAAATTATCTTGTTCTACTGCCATGCAAATTGTATACTGTCATAAATTATCTTGTTCTACATCCATGCAAATTGCACTGCCATAAATTATCTTATTCTAGTGCTATGCAAATTGTACAGTCATAAATTATCTTGTTCTACTGCCATGCAAATTGTACACTGTCATAAATTATCTTGTTCTCCTTCTGAATTATCTGCTCATGTAACGAGCAAAGTCTCCATGCCTATTACATATGGGACATTATGATGGTGATCTTAAATAATAGTGTATTTGCACACTTAGCCATTTGTTCTCTTCTTAATATTATTGTCTATAATGTATTCTTTTTTTATGCACCATTTGAATTCAATGGAATTAACAATGTTAGTGTATCAATTAGATTTCTGATTTGGGCTTTGTAAAATTCACTATTTTCTGGAAAATCAGATTCTTGCTGATTTTCTTGATTGCTTTCTTAGCACAACAAGCATGATACCATGGAAACAAAACTTGTATCTTGACATGAAACAGTTATTTTTGATGGCTAATTTTCAGTTTTTGATGCAAATCTGATAAAGCAAAAAAGTGTAAGGGAGGAGACTTGCTTTAGAGCACTGCTGAGTGACTGTTCAACTTGTATATTTTACCATACCACAATACAGTCAGGGGACCCGCATAAGTGCTAAGTGACTAGTCCCCTAATACTATATTATAATACAATACAAACTGGGGACCTGCATAATAGTGTAGAGTAACCAGTCCCTTTGTATTATACTTTATTATATGCTCATTTTTCCCCCTGTTAAATTTACATTGTCAGAATCGTGCAATATTACCCTATACTGAACTCGCGCACCAATACACATATAGCATTCACGTGCATAAAAGAACTACTTTCTGTTGTAAACAAACAATGGATGCAGACGCCAGCACTTTTGATTTGTAAACAAATCATGTACACTCGCGTAAGAGGTGCTTTATGTTGTGGTTGTTTAAATTTGTTTCTGAATGAACTAAAACAGATGTTTCGTGGACTGCCACATACCAGCTTCTTTGGCACATTCCGTGTTGATACAATGTTTCGGATTTAAGCTAGCTACAGTATACAACAGATGCAAGAAAGGGTCCTTACAAATAATATACAAGTGACAAGTCATATACTGTTTTCTTTAGCTGGTGATAAGAATGGCAAAAAAATATACTTACAGTTTTACATCCTGAATTTCCTCAAAATCTACTTTCTTAGTTCCTCAAATCTGAATTACATGAGCCATGTCATAGGTTCTCAATCTTGATTACACATTTCGAAATTGTACTGTAATTTCGATGATAAGTGCAATTACATCCTCCTTACTGCACTCAAAATGAAATAAGCATTAAATTCCATAGCGTCTTTTTGATAATTGCAATTGAAAGACTTCATATTTTCCCCATAGTATGATTTCAAACATTCAATGACAGAAACAGAAACACATTGCAGATGTCAACATGCTTCTCCCTTGCTTCTTCAATCCCATGTATTTCATGTGGAATTGTCACATATAAATCCAGTCGATAATCACAACATTTTGTAGAATTGAAAAAAGTACCAAAATCTATTCATTCCAGACCAAATGGAAAAGTTGTTGCAATGCGCATTCATTCATAATGACTCCAAATTTCAATTTTAACTAGACACACCATTTTCTTTCAAAAGTTATGTCGATCGCATGATTAAGTTCAAACTTATCTGGGTGGAGTTATGTGCACAGTAATAATCTTGTTGTTGTGTAATTATGAATATGCGCTTGTGTAATTAGTTTGGAACGCAGCATACATTCAGTTACTTTGTTTTGTGTAGTGTATTTTGTTAATATAATTAAGCATTAGGTAGAATTAAAAAAATTAGCTTATAATAAAAAGGTTACTGCATTTGTATGGAAAAATATGAAGTCATTTTGTCGGATGATATACTGCATTCCAATGGTCGTGCAGTATTTCCATTCGAAAAACTCATTCATATTTTCCCATACAAATGCAGTAACCTATAAATATCACAACAAGGACTGGAGGTCTGCACAACAGTGTAAGAATTTTGGCCCCACTTTCAGGTTAAGAGTTAGGGTGAAGACAAAGAAGTGAGGCAAACAAAAGCATCTGAAAAGGTGCAGGCAGAGCTTTATAGATTTTATAAAAAATATGACAAAAAATATCACTAAATTTAAAAAATATTGCCCCCAAATATAGGCATTTTTTGGAAAATTGCATTGTATTTATTTACAAATATAGAACTTTGAATTCTTTTTTATCTGTCTGACCTTAAAACCTTATGTTCATAATCAAAATGATCAGAAAAGATATATGTAAATAGTACATGTAGATATGTAGATGAAGAGAAAAAGGAAGGGTTAGAATGCAGATATCAGCAGAAGAGCAAAGGAAGACATATATATGTGTATTGATAATTGGATTGGTAGATAAGGGTTCTGAAAATGGCTAGATTTTTAAAAGTAAGAAATGCTTGCATAAATAACTTTAAACTAATAAAATTAAACAATTAACAGAAATGTGTTAACTTAATTTTTCATCATGTTTTAATATATCATAACATTTTTCTTTATCTATGTTTCCACTTAAACTGAGGTAGATTTAAAGAATCCAACCAGTACAAAAACTAGACAAAGCAGAGTCCCTCAGTGAAATATTCAAACTGGAATGAATTCACTCTTTCCCCTTTTTTCTGTGAAGATTTGTATCCATTCACATGTTTGCCTCCACTTCCATGTCATCCAATTTACACACTGAAATTGGCCAGATACATGCAAACAACCTCTGACAAGCTGATTTTTAGGGTGCCAATTTCCAGGTGGCTTATTGTTCGAGATGAATGTATTTTATTTCCAATCATACTTCTCAAAGAAATCTAATGAGTATGTACATTGTTTTGGAGTGGGTAAACTAATTGATTCAATACTTGCATGTTTCTATTGCCTTGCTTATCTTTTCTGGGATGTAATTACCCTTATCCAAATGAGAAAATTCCATCCTCCCATTAGATGGAAGGTAACAAGACAGAACAGAAAGAATACATACCAATCTGACCTGATGTCACAAGCCCATGTGCAGTTCTTGTCCTATTTAACTGGGACCCAGGCTACTTGTGGGACAGCAGAGCGAGGTGGAAGAGGAGAATCTTGCAATAGTGACAGGTAAGTATCACATCAACAAAATTAGATCCCCCACCCAATAAAAACATTTTAATAGCAGTAATACAGTACCTGTCCCTACTGATTTGTTTCATTTGCCAGTTTTGAAGAAAATTACATACTCAACCTTGTGGTAGGAGTGTCCCCTATGCTAAACTGTCAGTGGATCAGATCACTATTTGTGCTGAAACTGTTAGGCACAAGGAAAATATGCTCTGGTGAGCTAAACCCCAAAAGGTAGAAGGAGAAAGTAGCATGCAACAAGCCAAACAAGGCTCTCATAACATCCTTCAATGACAAATGAGTTAGTCAGGCTGATGATGGAGTAATTGCCTTGCTTTAACTCTGTATGGGTTTTAATTCTCATAAATGAAAGACTCTGCTCAATGAGGGACTGATAAGCTCTCTTGATAGTGAGGACAATCTGCTTGCAAATGGTTGATGCCAAATTTTTAGTGGAGCCCTTCATATGTATGAAAGGACACGTCCTGCCTTTTTTCTCCCTTTTAACGTGGACAAAATGAATTGTACAGTGATCATCTCCAACGCAAATATTACTGACACTGGGGATCTTAATAGCAGGCGGAACTACCAAAGGATGGTGTTTTCTGCCAGAAAACTGGCTGACAAAGGAGAGAAACAGATCTGTAATTACTTTAAAACAGTAAACAACTCTTTTCTGCAAACAGCGAGGCTCACCAAGCTTCCAACTGCATCAGTCACAAAAGATTCTCCTCTCTGCATCACAGACCTTGGCTGTGGGCCATCTCTTGGCCTGGATAACGGCAAGCTGTTCTTGAAAACTTGTTCTTGCCGATGGATCAGCCAAATATGAAGGTGAAAAATCTGTGGGTTGCTGTTAAGAAGACACTCACTGGGCTGTGACAGCTGGTCCTCCCTCCAAGGTAATGTCCTGGGTAGATCTACCAACAGGTCAAGTAGATCATAAAGGAGCCATAAAGGGACCATCACATGAGCTGACCAATGGAAGTACTGACTTTATAAAGCAGCTGTGTAATCAATTTGAAAGATGGGAAGGCATAAGTTAACATATGATCTCCTGCACTCAGATTGAAGGCATCCACTTTCCAATCCCTCTGATCTGATAACAGGGAGACATAAAAGGGGAGTTATTCATAAATCTCACTGCATGTAAGTACACTAAGCACCACCACCCCAACAGTCTGAAAAGGAACCTTGCTATGGACTGGTACAGAGACCACTCAATGAGGACTACCTTGATTCTCCTGGACAAAGTGTCTGCCAGAATAGTTTTCTAGCCAGGAATATGGTGAACATAGAGGTTAATACCCTTGAGGCTGCCCAGTTAAGGAGGTTCCAAACCGCCATGTAAAGAAAAGGAGCATGTCTACCTCTTTGTTGCCTGATGTGTGATATTAATAATTTGGTTCATGCACGACTTCAGGACTAGGAGTACCATTCTCATTTTCAATCTGACAGGTAGCTTCTACCCAGGACCATGAGACCTAAAGAACTACCCCTTCTGGCTATAACTGAGCCTCCAAACACAAATATGACATGTCAGTGTACAATCAAGAGTGGAGTCTGGTGGTGTGCACTGGGAATCCAGACAGAAACCAGTCCCAAATGGCACACCAACCCAAGTTGTGATTAAAAACAGGTCCCAGAGAAATCTGGGCTGACTGGGGGTTGATGTGTCATTGCCAATTTACCACAAGAAGAAACTTGAGAGTGTGGAAGTAAAGTCTTCCTAGGAAAACTATGTTTGCCACTGAGTTCAAGGTCAGCTGGAGGGATAGGTATAGTGAGCTGACACTGAGGTTTTGGCTTGAAAAAGCACCCCCAAAAAGACCAGTTCTGTCTATCCTGTCAAGTGGAACATGAACTCGCACTAGATTAGTTAACAAGCTCATCTGCACAGAAATACAATCCTGGAATTGTACTAATTTTAGGTTTGGAATAATTACTAGCAAGGTCACCATGTACCAGCAGGAAGACAAATCCTGCAAGAGAGACTTTGTTGTTGTTGTTTTGGGGTTTAAGACTATTTCTCAGTGCAAGATAGGCTATATATGGCAGCCAGTACATGGTGGAGGAAGAACCTGGGAAAACCCTGGTAAGAACCACAAACCCACAGGAAGCTACTGGCAGCTTTGTTACATACCAACATTGGCCGAGCCAGAGACTCAAACCCATGCAGACAGGTGAGATGGTAGTGATAAAAAAAGGTGAGTACTTTTGACAGCAAAGCCAACCAAGGCCCCTGCTAGAAAGACTCTTTCAGGCTCTTGTGCAGTAATCATTCATCAAAATACTGGATGATGGGAATCCCAAGAGACCACAGGTGGATGGAAACTACTCCCATCACCCTGGTAAAAGCCTAGGGAGCAGAGGTTATGCAGAACAGCAGTGTTTGAAATAGGACAACCTCCCAATCCAGGCAAAACTGGAGATATCTGCTGTGAGGATGAAAAATTGGGATATGAAGATACACATCATGAAGGTCAGTGGAGACTGCCCAGTTACTATACTTTATAGTGTTCCTTGACTGAGGCAGTAGTTTCCATCATGAATAGTTCAACTGAAGAAACTTTAAATTTCAAGCAGAAAGATTGTTGATAAGTCTAAACTTTTTTGCCTTTCTTGGATAACAATAAAATCAAAGAATAGATGGCCTGAGACTGGTTGTTTTCCACCCTCTCTACTGCACACATCCATAGAAGGGTTTGCACATCTTCCCTAATTTAAACCTGTTTTCTGACTGAGTGAAAAAGGATGGAATCATTGCAAGAGGAGGCCACTCCCAGAAATGACATAAGAGGCCCACTTTAGAAAGACGCATGCATCTTCTGTGATGCCTGACCAAATGTCTGAAAAGTCAAGCACCCATGACAGCATCCTCATCTTGCAATTGAGTCAGGGGTGGTTGGATTTTCCATTCTGTGTTGATGGAAGACCTGGTGATAGAGGTATCCTTGTCCTAAAACACCTCTTATGGAAGAAAACCAGCCTCCCCTTTTTTCTTTGACTCCATGAATAATGAGAGTCTATGGCTCAAAACATCAGTACAACTATGAGACCAAGGTATGGGCATCCGTGGTGCCATAAATGGGTTGGAAGATTCACTCCCTTGGAATGGATACCTCTAAAACCCAAAGGGATTAAGAGGGATCATCTGGTAAGGGGAATGTTGATCCGATGCCCTTCTCTAGCAAGACACATATACACTGACTGCCTGCTCCCAGCAGGATTGATCAGCAGCATTAAGACATGGGGAGGAGGTTAACCTGATCCCTGCCACTGTATTGATGATCAGTCAGGTTCTGATGGAGGAACCCTTCTCAGAACCTATCAATGTGGTGTACCTGCTCATTGCTTTCACTGGGCTTACAGCCTTGGGAAGTTCTGCTCCTGTTCTACCTGTAGGGGGGTACACACACTCTCTTACAGTGTTTTTCTGGCCATGGGAGGGACCCTGGATTGAACCCTAACTGGCACTGACTGCATGAGGTTGACCATCAGGGGTCCTAGGGATGTATACATTTTTCTCCACGGAGAAAGACCCCACACCCTCCTGGGATTGAGGAATCTTCTTCTGATGAATCCCAAACGACTCAGAGAAGGATCCCATACCCTCTTGGAATCAAAGAGATGCAGAGGGAAAGGAGTTATTTCAACTCCCCTTATTATGTGCACCTACTCTCAGCAAGGTCTCAAACCCTTATCAGACCAGAGGCAACAAAACAGACATCTGTCCGTGTGTGCACAATTCATACATGCAAGGCAGGTGGGATGTGTGTCCCATAACACATATGCCCATACTTTACCACACTCTGCAACATTTGATATTTCTGCAATGGAAAGCAATAATATAAAATATACTGACAATGATAACAATTGTGTAAGACTGCTAAAACAAAATATTGATGAAAATGAATGATATGAGACAACAGAAGTGCTTTGTAGATTTATTATATATTATTATTCAATGTACCATCAAACTGTAGATGGATGGATGGATGGATGGATGGACGGACAGATGGATGGATGCATGCATGCATACATGTACGTATGTTGAAAGCAGGCCACAGTAATTCCAAATGCGAAGGCAAAGACAATAATTACCCTAAAAATTCCCACAGAAGCCAGTAATAAATTCTATTTATGATATGGTGGCAACAGAATTGGATGCCAATAGGAATTGCTAAATTACTTACCCTACCTGTGGTGAATGGAGAGGGTACAATAGAACCAAGCCCCACAATATATAAAAAAAGGCTTATATTCAGCAAGCAGTTTAAGCACAATTGATGTAAACTAATGTGTGATTAACGCACATGGGCCTACGATGTTGGGGTATGACTGGGCCTGTGTTCTTTCTGTTCTAGAGCCATAATTCCAAGGGAGGATAACATTTTCTCATTTAGACAATGGTAATTCCATCCCAGAAATGGTAAGCAAGGCAAGAGCAACAGGTTATATATTACTGCAATTAAATATATCATTTACAGTTATCATGTTGTCACCTTGAAATCAGTGACAGGCATCAACAGAATCTTTGACAAGCCGACTCCTTAGGGTTGGAAATCTCAGCACACATGGAGCTCTAAAATGCCAATGGATAGGTTAGGATTTGAAAGTTGACAAATCTTATATTTGTACACATACAGTGTATTATGATTAAAATATTAGATTATTCATTTTCAATTTGTCACAACTTGCTTTACTCACATTATCATGTCTGCATGAGAAAATATGACTGACCTTGACACTAACTACAAGATACAAATCGCTGACTTTGACAGTATAGTGTGTGAAATAAAGGTTCAATAGATGAAATAAACTGTGGACAGTTGTGCAAATGAAGATTATGGTACATAAAAATGTCAAATAAATGTGCTGATATAAGAATTGTGAACTGTGTCAAGATAGAGTATAAAATTTGCAGAACATAAAGCATTACAAACGGAACATGACCTATCATTCTCATTTTTTTGGATTTGTCCACTGGCAAGTACTCTACATATCTGACCTTGTCCGAGTCAAATATGAGAATTGTCCTGGGCAATGAGCAAGCAGATTTGTAAAGCCATGGTCCAGGGATGTGATGCTTTGCTGGAGATATTTTGTTTGATTAATTATTAAATGTGTTGATGAAATACAAATGTCCCTTTAGAGTGATAAAACTGCATAATTTAACCAGACACAATCAAATGGATGGACAAGGGCTACTGTACGTCCTTTCTAAAGTCATACTAGAGATTCATAAAGCATCATGTTAACATGAGATTCATGATAGTGTTTTATGATAGAGGTGTTTTAAGTCAAGTTATCATAACATGAAATGAATAAAGAGGGGTACAAGATGTCAGTTAATCAGCTAGACATTGCATTAGCAGTGACAATGGTACAGGCAGGATCCGCGTACTGTTTTCATCTTTGACTAAGAAAGGACTATGTACAGGTACAAGTGCAGGTACTCTTTATGTTTATAAATTAATAAATAATAAGCCTCCAAATAACACCCACTGAGATTACATGCATTTCATTTTGTCTTGAAAAACTAAAATATATTTTCTTCTATTGTTTTCCATCAAATTAAAACTACTAAATTCTAAATATACTAATTCTATCACCTAAAATTGTTTTTAAAACTTACAAAATAAGAAAAGATTTGAAAACTAAAATGCACAGTAAGTTTCTATGGCCAAAAAGGTAATGATAGTTCAACAACCTATTTCACTGACAATGTAAATCTTGTCCCTAATGACATACCAGAATCAACATTGAAGAAATATTACAAATTACTATCAGTTTTTGAGCTTCCATCTATCCAAAAGTATTTTTCTATTCAGATTTACTTAGGATTTGATGGTCCCTTTTATGTCCACTTCAACAAAGATAAGATGGTACAAACAATTTTGGAGGGATTCTGGGTTTCAAGTGGCTCTAACCTGTATAGGTACTTCTGTACATTAGTCCCATAAGGGTGTGGATTATTACCTGGCATCCACTTTAAATGATCTGCGATGAAATAAGAAACTGGTAACTGTGTGTTCAGCCCTAAATGCAAGTGGGGGGGTGTTTTGTGAAGCAAACTGGACAACATTGATTTCCTGTTGGGTCTGAAATGACATGACACTTAACGGTATACATTTTAAATTCATTTCTTTTAAAGATCACCTATGAAAGCAGTGCCTTAAGTACACAAAATTAGAAGTCCTATCAAGCAAACAAAGGAAACAATTTGCACTCAGCTTTTCAAATTAGAGAATACAAGATATGTTAGTCATTGGGAGCAGTCAAGGTAATTTTTAGACTGACTTTTCAAATTACTAAGTTTGCTAAAAGAAACTATAAAACTTCAAAATCTGAAAGATCGTGTAGCAGGTTCATTTCAGTCTACTGCTATGCACAATATAAGATGTAATGACTCAATTACTACTTAAAATGAAGAAAGAAATTAATACAATAGCGACTTTTCCAGAACCTGTGAACTCTATACTATTTCTACACTACAAAAATATGTGCTACATAGGCAATGCATATCTACGACACCAGAAATTTGATGGTAGCGTGAATAAACAAAACATTACAAGGGCCATAGATTTGATGGTTGAATAATAAATAACAAAATATACTGCCTCAGTAGAGCATACTGTATATACTCGCTTATAAGTCCAGTCAAATTGCAAACAATAAAGATCTTTATCTGGCATAGCATAATGCGCCTGCAGATCAGGATCTATCTTGCTTCTTCTACTGATTACTCCTAACAAACCGCGCAGACTCAGATCTGACATCTAAACATGCAACAACGGATCTGGGTGTGCAATTTGCAGTTGGACTCATTTCATAAGCAAGTATATATGGTAGCTAACATACTACAAATCTGAAAGCAAACAAAACCAAAAAATACTCAAGGCACAATCTTATCAGGTTACAAACCAGTACTTATGAGATTGTCTTTCGTCAGTTCATACAAACCTACAGGTTCTATCAGCAGTAACAATTCTTCTAAATGTTAGTTTTGGGTCGTCCAAACTTTTGACCAGTATCATATGTAGGATGGATATGATAAAAAGCTGTTTCAAGCCTGATACTCAATGTTCTTGATTTGTTTTTTTTCTCTTCATTTTGCTCATTTTATGCAAGTACATGTAAAGACAAATAAGTATTCATAAGATCTTGGGGATGTAAATATTTTATTAAATGACGTGTACTATTATTTTTGGTTCTTCAGTTTGGTTGGCACTAAAGTTTTTATGACCAGTGTAAAAATCAATGTAAAAAAGCAGACCATGACACGAATGTCAAAATTGTTTTAATTCTTTTCATAACAATAATTTCCTCTCTATACAGTTCATTTTTCAACTCCTACGATATCCTCCTGTAACCAGTAATAATGTAGCTTGTATAATGCAGCTGATTTGTGTTTCCCACCAATGCATTAATCCATATGTACAAGCCATCTAATTTTTCAGATAAAATTTTGAACTCATTTGATAATCAAATTGTAAGCAGCCTCCTCACCTGACCTTTTCTTATCTGCTTTTGCTGGACTATCCTCAAAATCGGTTTTTAAACTCTGAATGGTTATCTTTTCTCATCTTCACTTGCAAGTACAATAATGAATTCTAAATCATTAACTTGCTTGAGTCTTTACAGGCATGGTTAAATTTCACACATCTAGGGATGTGTGAAGGCAACATTGGCAGTTGAAGCATTTAGTAGTATCTATTTTAGGATGAAAATTAAAGTGCTAAAAGGCACAAACAGCCTAATTAATTACCACATAAAAGTATACAAAATGACCTAATTATTTCAATTAATGATACTTTTTTGTTGATAACTGTATATAAATCCATGAACAAAATTAACTAAATGACACATAAGCCATGACTAAATAACAGAGTAGTTATTCTCACATAAAAATAACAGAGTAGTTATTCTCACATAAAAGTAATAGAGTAGTTATTCTTACATAAAAATAACAGAGTAGTTATTCTTACATAAAAATAACAGAGTAGTTATTCTTACATAAAAAAGGACAACATGAATCAACGAATTTAGGAAACAAATATCTCAAGAAGATGAAATTTACTGAAACAGAGTTAATCATATACATTAAAACCTGTCTTGTGAGACCACTTCTATGAAAGACCACCTGTCTTGAGAGACCAGGTTCTCCTCACACAGATTTTTTGGTTATACTGTTATAACCTGTCATGACAGACCACCTGTCTTGACAGACCATTGCTTTTTGTCAGAATAGGTGGTCTTTCATGATAGGTTCTACTGTATAAAAATGTTTTGGTCAAAAAAGATATGATAACTGCAGTTATTATGACAATACAGGAAAACATATATGAATATAAATTAGCAGATAAATCAATAAAATATGCTGTCAAATAAAAAATGCTGCAGTTCAAAGTAGATTTAATCATAAATGACAATACTGAAGAAATTATTGTATAATAAATATTGATGGTGATAATATTTCCTTTTTTATTTCATTACTGCAACAAAGTATGAAAAGAAAGGTGAAAACTTTGATGTCTGCAATGTAATGATTTTATATAAGAAAACTGATTTTCTAAACAAATTACAGTTGGATATGTATACTTTATAAAACAAGTTTTGGTCCGTAAACTTTGCTCAGATGTGCAAAAAGCTAAATGGAAATTAAAAACAATTATATAAAAAAATCAATTAAATACAAATTTCACATATACCTGATGACCTCTTAAAGAGATGTGTTGGACTAGTTCAGTATCTGTGAAACCAATTTTTGATCCAAAATATGTTTCATTGTTAATACTAACCTGATCATAATACTTTAGAAGTACCATCACTACCTTGCAAATCCAGCTCTCTAAAGCTAGTTTTTAGCCACAAAAAAAGGTGAATGTAATCTGCCAAGTAGGTGGTAGCTGAAAAAGAGTGATCTCCACTTTGATTGAGGATTTGGTACCAATCCCATTCAAACATCAGTCAATACTGCAATGGAAATGTCTGCTCCAACAGTTTAAGATGTAATTACTGGGAGGATGGAAGCGTGTAACCATATTAAGATTGGGTAAGTATTATAAAAAAATGATTTTTCACTTTAAAAACTGGTTTATTCAAAATGATCATCATACCTTAAAGAATAGGTAAGAGTGAGAGGGAGTTACATCCAGTGGAGAAAGTGCCAGCTCTAATTTCCTAAGGTGCATAGAGCACCTTCAAAAGACATGGGCCAGAGTGTCTCTATATACCCAGCTACAATTCCAGACCCAGTGAAAGTCAAGTAGTCATATCATTGTGAAGTTGCAGAGTGGCCTTTTCTGCTGCTGCTGCTGTAGGACCACATCACATCAAACTGAGCTCTCTGATGTCAAAGATCTCAAGGTAAACAACAGAGAAGTCATCACTGACATCAATCCCTTTGCCTGGACAATTCCATGTAGGGAACAGTTGCACTCAAATGATGCTGATACATGTATGAAACTCTTGAGGTCTTGGGTTAGTTCTCTGTATGCAGAACAAATGAAGATTAATATCCAGGACAACAGAGTCTGAGTTGAAATATGGACCTTAGCTTTTTTTCAGTGGTGGAAACTAATGATATCTCCATCTTTTTTACCGGACTGGTCCATTTCAGGTACCATTTCCAATCCCTTATGAGGTCCAACAAAGGAAGAGATCTCACAACCAAGTCTTTTCTCAGCAATGAAAACAGGGGCTGTCATAGTGAAACTGTATCAACACAATGAAACTGCAGATAGTTTGGGTCAATTGACAAGATGCTGTCTGCTGTTACTAGAATGATTAGAAGGCAGGTTTTATAAGAGAGATGAGTCAATGGTTCAAGATAGAGATTCTAATGGTGATTATTTAGCCAAGTCAGTGGCATATTCTACTTTTAGTCACAGGACCAAAGCATCAGTCATGACCGATACATGTTTGTCAAAAGGGTCAGAAGGTTTATATTTTGGCCTGTATCCTCCCTTCTATCATGATATGTGTCTGAGATTATGAAATATTAGCCTTTTATAGCAATAGTATGTGTCTGAGATTGTGAAATATTAGCCTTTTATAGCGATAGTATGTGTCTGAGATTATGAAATATTAGCCTTTTATAGCAATAGTATGTGTCTGAGATTGTGAAATATTAGCCTTTTATAGCGATAGTATGTGTCTGAGATTATGAAATATTAGCCTTTTATAGCAATAGTATGTGTCTGAGATTGTGAAATATTAGCCTTTTATAGCGATAGTATGTGTCTGAGATTGTGAAATATTAGCCTTTTATAGCAATAGTATGTGTCTGAGATTGTGAAATATTAGCCTTTTATAGCAATAGTATGTGTCTGAGATTGTGAAATATTAGCCTTTTATAGCAATAGTATGTGTCTGAGATTGTGAAATATTAGGCTTTTATAGCAATAGGGATAGCCTCTTATCCTTGAAAAGTAAAAGGAGAAAGTTAGCCATTTGTGGCATAAAGGCTTTAAGCTAAGTGATGTTTTTGTTCGCACCGCTGGGGGAAAAAAATCTCTTCACTCCCAACACATGCCTTCATATTGGTTGGCTTTTTTGCCTGATCAATTCTGTCCATCACCACTTGTTCTGAGGAATGTTTGCTCTTGCAGGCTTGTTTGATTTGATCCAGGCAGTTCAACAGTTCCAGGTTCGTGAGCTTGTGAGGAAAGACCATGAAATTCCTTGGAATTTTCACTGTCAAGTTTAATAGCTTGTTTATCCATGATTTTTCCCACCTGAAGGGAGCAAACAGAATCAGATGGCATTCTTATTCCCTTGCTTTCTACATCTGGGATCAGTGGATTGGAGGGAAAGCATAAAAGAAAGAGACAAAGGTTGGAAGCTGCTAATCCACCTCATTGCAAATAGATCCTCAAAGGCTTAAACCCAGCCAGCAGCGATTCAACTGAATAGCAATAAATGAACTGACCATTCCATAAGAATTAGTCAATTCTGCTGGGACAGTGAGTCTGCTAGTACACTGCATCTGTCATGAATAGGATGAACTTGAGTTTGGATTTTCTCACTGATGATAACACCTGAGAAAATCCAAAATGAGGAGACAGAGGTTTGGGGATCTGGTCCTCCTTTGCCTTCTCATATAATTTACAACAGTGGAGTTGTTGGATAGAATGATGCCATTTCCAGATATTGTCTCCATCTCCGACCACAACTGAAAATGCATTACGGCATTCAATCTGAGATGCATCATCAATGGTCCACAATTGGTATCAACACATTCCTTAAGGAGAAAGACCCCATTTACATGTGTCCTCAACTCAATACCAATGAGTGTAAAATACTGAGATGAATATCAGATTTGTTCTTGTTGACAATTAATTCAAAGTGATGCAATGGAGTTCATTTCTTGACTTAGAACATAACTCATCTGGTTCTTTTGCGGTATGTCATCCAGGCAGATACAAGTCATGAATGTGGAGACAGATGTTTAGTGAGACACTACTATGTCCATAATTCTCATGAAGACCCAAGGAATGATGCTGAGACTAAACGGGACCTTGAACTGGTATACTATGTCACTGAAAAGAACCTTATGAATTCCTGGAAATCTTATCTACTGGAATATGGAGATGTGCATACTGATAATCTAAATTGCAAAATCTCCCTTTTGAACAGCATCTAGAATCAGTCTCTGCACCTCCATTCTGAACCATGATGCACAGATGAAAATTTTCAGAGAGCTCAAGTCTATAACAGGCCAAAGGGTGCCATTGGCCTTTGACACCAAGAACAGTCTCATGTAAAATCCTGGTTAATTTATGTTCCAAAACATTTCTACTATCCTTTTGAGTGAAAAGACTGTCTAATTCCTGTTTCACACTGCTGATAATGAATGGATTTTATTTGAAAGCCTGTAGCAGAGGGAACACATGAAAATGGGGGACATGGGGCATGGGCAGAGAATGTGATCTGGATGCCCATCAAATCGACTTGCAGAATCTATATATTTTCTGTGACAAATGTCTTAGTCTTCCCCTCATCAGAACATGTTGAAAGGACATTATTAACATGGCATAATTTTATGTTTGAGGGAGGTTGGAATGGAGAGAAACTGGGGGAAAAGTGATCCCTATCTCCCTGCCTGTTGTAAACTGCCAATAAGACTGTTTGGTGTGTCCTAGAGGGTCCTTTCTGTTTCTGATTCCCATTCTGAAACAGAGATCTAGGATGTTGGGCCTGTGTAATAAGTCTCCTTGGTGTGCTGTTTCTGGACTTCCTCCAAATGACCACTGTAAAGCAGGTTTGAGAACAATGGTTGGTTGCAATTGAAATACATTCTTATGAAGTTCTTTACGGATGGTGGAAGTGGCTAGAAAAAGTATCTCTTTCTTCAAGCTGTAAGTTAACTGTAGCTACTGTGGCAAACGTGGTGTACTGCTCTGTTCAGCACACTTGCCATCTGTACATTCAAGTGATTCACAAACATGACCAGTGAGGCAATCAGTGTGCAAAGAATGGTTGTTTACTGATAGCAATTCAGACATGCCAACCCTAACAAGACCATCTCAGTAAGGCAGTTGATTTTTTCCATCCATCTGACCAGTTTTCAGTAGAGTGAAAGAAAACATCATGTACTGATATTGTAAAGCTGGAAAACATGCATTTAAAAAGTTTGGTATTTGAAACTTATGCAATGATGGTAAACATTATGTTCAGCTGAAGAGTTTGTAGAGTACACACAGACCTTATTTACCTCAAGTACAGTTGCACAAACTTCAGTTCCAAAGCCTATGCATCTCATTGGTTTCATGCCATTTCTCACTTGATGTAATTATTTTTTTCCATTTCATGTAACAAAAGAAATCTTATCTCCTGGCATGAGACATGCTCAAACGGACATGTGATGTCCAATAAACGTAATTGTGTCCATCCAGCTCATACTCACAAGAATCTGAATCTTGATTTTTATTCTTCTGTACTGATCATAAACACCATTTTTTTAATAAGTGGCTTATGTTCCTATTCATCTTCAAATGTATTGCTTGCTGGATGCCATATTAAAACAATTCTATAATCAACAATCTGATCATGCAGATGCTTTGCAGGAAAAACTATGTGCAGTTTAAAGTGTCTGAAGTACTACTGTAAAGTCTGTCTTGTTCACTGGCTAACTCCACTGAATCTAATATAAAACCAAGATTCAAATTAAACAGGCCTGAGCCAATTATCTGGAGTTTACTGGAACAAACATATTTCAGAAGTGTTTGCTTTTATTTTGTAAGTCAGTATTTTTAGGGTCATTTTTTTAAGATTTTAGGCAAAGTCATAAAGTCTGGCAATTCTGGATAATAAGACAAACATAGAGCCTTTTGTACCAATGTTTTGGAACAGCTGCTGTGTCAATGAAGGAAATTTAATCCATCTGAAACAATTAATGTTTTGACATACCCAGGCGTGGTTCTGGACATCCAGGACTGGATTGTTGCCAAAACTGGGTTGGTAAGCCACGAGGGAGCTATGTGAGGAATCCATGATAACAATGGACTGACATTAGCCTTCTTTTGTAATTATGCAAACAACTAATACATAGCAAAGTGTTTCCTATGAGTATAGGTTAACTTAAGATTAACATCTTGGCCTGATTCAAGGTCATTGTGGATTTCCACATTTTATATTCTAATAATAACAAACAATTTTTTTTTGTAAACATTAAACTCCTTCTAAAAGGTTATTTTCCATTTTTAATATGTTTTTGTTTTTGTGTGGAAACAGCTAATTGTGACCTGAGGTCAAATAGAGGCCTTGTTTTTCCAGGACATAATTAATTCATCCTATATGATCTTGAGGCAGAATCACTTGTGTTACTTTTGTGTCCAGTAGTTAATTTGGGCTGGAATTTTATTTATTCAAATTATTTATTCACTGGTAACACAAAGAAGTGCTCATCAAAAATAAATTTCTTGGAAATGGAGACTTAAATTTATAGTGAAATTTCAAATAAGGATATCTTCTTGGATTATATTATAGTGATTCAACAAAAGATAGTTGTTATATCATCACTGTACAGGCCATCACACTGTTGGATATAATTTGGATTTCCACTAAAGTTTATCCAAAATGTTGTACAAAATTTCAATTTTATTAAATAATAGTCTGATACCTTTGGTAAAAACCAGAAAGAACATATAATTCTCAACATATTTATCTCAAGAATAACTACAAGAAACTTTGCCAGCCTGATTCATCAAGCAGAGAAGTCTGGTTCCCTGCTTTGTATGCTCCCTGTGTGAGAGAGCACATGTCAACGTGGCAGTCAAGTGATACAACATAACCCCAGAAGTTGGTCTCAGAATAAACATAGAGAATTTTGAGCTCTTTCGTTTGTGTAGTTTTATTAAGCCAGTATACGGCTTTCATTAAAAAAAATTCTACAATATTTGAAAATGATGCTTGTGAGATTCTGTGTGCTCACGCGACTAGCAATCAAAATTGCTAGTACCAGCTCAAATTTCATCAACACATTACTGTTATTGTCTTTCATCAGATTAAAGACATAATGAATTTAATACTTGCAATTTCTGAGAAAATAAATAATTTTCATATCAATTTCATGCAGGTATAACTTGATTTAACAACGTTTAAGTTTGCTAGTCCATCTGCTAAGGTGGTGCTCTACAGTTTTGCATTTTGCATAGGGATAGAATTTTAAAGAATTTTTTTCTCACCGGGATTCCTCACCGGTTATGCTGGCTATTTAAAAAAGACCTTGTATATTTTAGGCATTGTTCAAAAGAACCTTTAATTCCCTTTATTTTGGTGTATGATTGATGGGTATAATATTGGTTATAGAGTATACAGCTTGGCCTTACTCCAGATGTGCACCTTTCAAAAACTGCTAAGCTCTGTTTGGTCATTTTTACTTCCTGGAGGTAAATTGTATAAAAAAAAGAGCTGATAACTTGTTTTTACATTTTATATATGTAGTAATTCATCCAGTGCACTTTCAGAAGCTGGTATTGTCTAGTTGGGCAAAATTCATTTTCCCTATTTTAATAAGTGCTAAAGATAGTGTACTTTAGACTAATTCAGGCTTATTTTTTAGGATAAGGGAGCAGTCATTTTAGTTAGCAGTGTGCTTAGATCAAGTACAATTTCCATAAGTACAATATCCAAAGAAATGTCAGCCACATTACATCAATGTAGCATAGAAGTATGTCAACATTCTCTCCACTGTGCATGTTTTAAATGCAAACAACTTCACTTACACACGTTACTCTCTCAAAGTACATAATAACTGGTGAGCGCCCCCTAAGCAGCTATGCTTTAATGCCACCATGCTGGCCTCTTGTGATGCTAGACTGGTCTGTGAAACAAAAGGTCTACTAGAATGAATCTAATCCACTGAGCATTTGGATTATCTCAACAAATATATTAATGGCAAGCATCCAAATGATCCATACTGCAACCTTCTAATATTCTGGCTAGAACTATATAAATTTAACTCAGATCAGTTCAGTTTTGACTCAATTATGTAATTGTTTCGGGCGTCAAGTTGTGGAGGAAAATTCTCTGGTTTTTCCCAACTTTCGTCAATATTTGCAAAATTCAAGGACTTTTCACAGTCAGGAAAAGAATTATCATTTTTCCCAACTTTTTCCTGATTTCCCGGTAGCGTGGGAACCCTGTCCTGTATGCCGTAAGATAACCAGAATAGTCATGCTACCTGACTAGCTACAATCAACCACTTCCGAACGACTACAATCAACCAGATGACTGCAATGTTTTTATCTTTTTGAAAAATGTACCAGAAAAATAGTTTTGCTGAAACTTGAAATAAAACTGATTATCTTTAACAAGCCGATCATTCTGTATGTATACTAAGCAAAGAAAAAATATTTGTCTCAATGTTCTGCAATTATTTGATGTTGCCACAGCAATAACAAGCGAGGCTTTTGTTTGGTCCTTCAAAGAGGGCCTTTAGTGGCACCTTCAAAAACACATGCATATTCATCAAAGCAAGCTGAAGACCTTTGATCATTGGAAGTCATCAACAAACTTATATAAAAGCATTTTAATTTTTAATAGTGAATGGAACATATTTATTTTGCTGTGAAAGTTTCCTATTTGCAACAAAACAGTTCATGCTTGCGATCGCTACTGTTGTTGTTGTTGTAGGCTATGCATGGCAGCCAGTATAGATGGTGGAGGAAGAACCCGGAAAAACCCCAGGAAGAACCACCGACCCATGAGAAGCTACTGGCAAGCTTTCTCACATACCCGCATTGGCCGAATCCTAGACTCGAACTGGTGCAGACAGAGGTGAGATGGCAGTGATCCATAACGGAAAGCGCTTTAGACCACTCGGCCACTCGGGCCCCGGTGATCACTACTAATGGGGTTGTAAAAAATTCAAATTAAAGTTCCAATATTTTGAAACAATAGATATCTGGCCGTCAAGTTAAATGAAGGTAGGACATCTCGCAAAAATGTTTGTTAAACTTTTTCACATGTTCACATTTTCATTTCCTTATTTACAGCCTCATCCACTCGGTAGCCATGGCATCATAATAGTTGTCTCTGGCTGACCTAAATCTAGGCCAAGTTAAGTGCATGAACATGTAGCATATCAACAGCTATGTGCTGCTAGGATAATGAATATCAGAGTGAACTGTTTCGTGAAACATGTTTGTTGACAATGGGATATAGATCAAAAGAGGACTACCATATTTTGTATATACGTTAGTTGTGTTTTCTAACAGGATTTGACTGCTATATGAATTTTCTAACATGATCTAATACTTGAATTCATAGATTTGTCATGTACATTATTTAACTCATTGTGGAGTGCACTACACAAATGTAAGATGTCAATATACAAGTGTATTTCAGACTACTTGTCTTCATTTAATCAAAAATTCCAGTGGGGGGGGGGGGTTTCCATGTAAATTCCAGACATGATTTTGGTCTTCCATAAAAAAAGCTGAAAAAATCTTAAGAAGGGGTTTGGGGGTCCTCTTCCAATGGGGTCTCATGGGTCGCACCCCCAATCCAGGGGTCCAGAAACACATTTTACAATCATAAAAAACTGTTCCTGGTGCAACTTATGATCATAAAAAAAACCAAAATAATCATCTGAAAAACTAATAAACTTAACAAAAATGTTCAAGTTCAATAATTTCCCAATATTTATAGTCACATGAATTTGTTCTCAAATAATATTGTTGCTAATAATATTAAGTTATTTCATGTGCATGTCAGTGTTCACATCGTAATTAAGTCACAATAATTTCTTAATTTTTGCAGCAAATATATTATACTTATCTCTTTTCATAACAAATCGGTAAAATAAACACTCAAGTACATCAACTATATACAAATAATCCCATACATTTACTTGTCTTTTTCTCCAGTGGACACAACCTGTTGATATGCCCGTCATCAACAAGCTCTTTTTGTGGCTTTGGGAAAGATTTCTTTAGCCTTTCTTTTGTCACCACTGACTTTTTTTGCTCAATGTGAAATCATTTCTTTTCCTTCTCAATGACAGCCTTTCTCCTTTCAAGCTGGTACTTGGCAACATGCAGTGTGCATATTCTGTCAGAGGGCTACATCTGTTCTCTCATGCAAAAAATCTTTCTTCTAATAGTAATTAACTGCACTTTTTACAGATGCTTTCTGAGCTTCAGTTTTTCCGTAAGCAGCTTCTTTTGTAGGTGCTGTTCCAAACTCTTCCAACTGCATTTACCATAATTCAGATCTTTATTGCAGAGGTCACAAAATGCAATTTTCTCATAAACTGACCAACTATATTTCCGTCAACTTTTATCTCCAGCCATTCCCATTTCCATAAGTTTTTTAAACCTTTATCTAAACTTTTTATGTCATGGTCTCTCTCAACAACTCAGGATGCCATGTTTTGCAAGCATACTTCTTTCCATTGCCATCAGTTTCAATTACACAAAGATTCAGTGGACGAGTTTAAACCTTTGACTAATCAGAATACTCTATACGAGATTTGTATGCTAACTAATATATGGAAAAAAATAATTTACAAGGGTCGTTGTGGAATGGGAGCAGACAGACCGTTTTAAAAAAACCAGATCAGAGATGATATAAAAAACGGACTATATCAAGAAAAATCTGATTCAGGTCAGGAGAAAAGCGGAATTCTGCTTAAAAACGGAGAAAAATCATGTCTGAAATCCTAGTCACTGACAAGGTTACTTTTTAAAAAATTCACTTGACTGCTTCATTTTAATTTATTTTCAGTCCCCCACCACTTACTTATATAAACATCCAATTATGTCAACAATATTACTTTGGTCCCAAGGATGTTGAGATAAATGGATAGAACTGTATTATGAAAATGGTGACAATTTTTTAAAATTGACAACAAAATATTTAGGTTGGCTAATTTTTGGGTGACAACATTTTTAAAGCCAGCTTAACTGATTTTCAAAGTTTTCACTGGAAAAAGTTGTTCACTGAGGTGGTTTTGACAGCAAATGATGATAGCTTCTTCATCCCTGATGGTATGTAGCACTGGCTTTTCATTAGCCCATGTGCACTGTCTGTCTGGCAAAGATGGTCATTCACAGATTTTCCATCCATCATTTGTATGACCAAATTATTCCCCATACATTTCATACAATTAGAAAGGTTATCCTCAGACAAAGCATTTGTAAGGATGGAGAGCAAAATGATAGCCATTGCAACTGAAATCAGTCGTCACATTAACTTACTGTGACCAGGATACTAATGACCAACACAAATGTCCAAAAAAATGACATTCACAACCTTATCATATGTAATCCAAGACAATTAGTGAGGGAAGTTATATACTATCCTGAGTACAAGTTATCTGAATGGATGTACTACTGACCATAGGTCAGGCAACTAAAATGGTGCCATCATGTATACTAACTGACAGTTTGACAAATAAAGTTATAATCTTCATCTTTAGAACAGATTGAGAAATAGACAGAAATATGGATTGTGTGAGAAAACTTCTAAATTATGAAAACTGAACAAACTGATAACATCTTTTCTAGGGCTTCAAAAAAGTGTGCTTCCTAGTATGAGTTGAAAAAATAACTTAAGTGTGAATGGGATTCAGTGACAATCCCTGAATAAAAAAGCAGATCACTCCTGTCTAACTCCACAATTGTGGGCAGATAAACTCTTATTTTTAATTGCTATAAACTGGCTTAGGAGGGCTAGATGAGCAAGGCAGCGGTTGTACTTCCTAAGGTATCATAGTCAATAATGTATTTGAAGAAGAAATAAAACATCAAATTTACATTTTAAAAAATTCAAATATGGAGGTTCATTTATGCATGTAAATGAAACAAGAAACACATATTAAATCTGTGACTGAGAATAACTTGAAAGGCAAAATGAAAAGCAGAACCAAAAGGAATAAATGCAATCCTTAGAAAATTGTAGATATCTATCCACTGATGGTATACTAAACCTCCTTTTAACTCATTAATCTGCAGTAAGGTTGTACCCAACTTCCGATTTCACTAGTGTCAAGGTCATTTAAGATACACCGATGCAGGTGGTATTACAGAAAAATTGACAGATGTAGCTCTACAATGATACCAAATAATCTCGACTTTCTACTCGCTTTACAAAATACAGAAAAATAAAATTTCTGAGACCCAATATTTTTACACCAAAATTTTCTGATGGTCAGAACCTGATTTTGTATCCAGATTTCAGATGTTTTGGCCTGAGATCTAAGACAAACTGGTCTGAACTGCACACAGATGAACCTTTACAAAAGCAGGATAAGTTTGCGATTTAGAGTAAAAAGTGGCCAGGACAAGAAAATGATGGGTCTCTATAAGCAAAAAGAAACGAAAAGAAAACAAATAACTCTTCATCCTTCTGGCTAAACTAGAATCTCTTGGAAGCAGATTTATTTGGATATATTCAGAAGTAACCCCAAAATGTGTTTCCTACTCCCATTTCTGGGGAAAATGACAAAAATCTCCAGTACTTAATGTGTTAATAGGCAGGAATGCCAGCGTTTTAGTTGATGCATTAAAACAATCATTCAATAAGACAGATGAGACTGAAGATGAGTTTGATCAAAACTAACCTCCAAAATTGGAACATCTTATGTTGTTTGAGCCAACTATTGTTTAAAATGCTGCTGAAACTTTTAAACCACATGAGAAAAAGTTAAGAAATCAACTAATGAAAGACATTGAAGGTTCTTGTTTAGGTATGCCAAGCAATATGTACAAGAAAATACATTGTTACTGGCAAAGTAAATATTCTGCAGCTGAAAATGATTTAATCTTTAGCTGAACAAATCAATAACAAGGTACAGTCATCATTTTAAACTGGTTAAGTAAGGTCTTTTAAATTTTTTTTTACAATACATTACTTTTGCAATATTTTTAAATTACATAGCTCTACTCACACTTCGGGTGGCTACTTTTGTATCAAATTTGTTACCTAACAACACAGTATTGTATACTTTGACAGTTCTGGAACACAATCATATATTTTTTGAAGAGATGCAATTGTAATAGTGGGCATGAAAACATGTCATTTGCTTGGAATTTTACATATGCAACTGTTTACCCAAGCATACACTTTTTGTCCAGTAGCTTTGTACATGCAATGCATACTTTTGCAATATAGCTATAGCAGTATAGAGCTGATGGGTTCTGCAGAAGTTAGTATTGTTTTGAGTCATTATTACATACCCATTTAATCTTACATGGCTGATCTGGTGTTAGATACATGTTCAATCTTTAATTCCTTATCACACATCTAAAATTTCCATATTGCACATCCAGACTGGAACTACTTTTACAACTTGAAATATTCTATGATAGTCCACTAAGAAAATATTGGGAATAATTTATTGCTATGCTTTTAAAGTTATTCAAAAATGTCATCTATGTGATTTTAAGAAATATGGTCTGCACAACTTTATTTTTTAAGGGACAAGTTTAAGTGGATAGACTTTCAATTTGTGTATTAATATTACTGAGGAATAAAATTTGCTTAGTACATCTGAGGATAAAACTGATAAATATTTGCAACATAAAGGTATCACAGACAGCAGCAGATGTTTTGATTGTGATGCAAATGCAGGTGAATTACATCTAGTTACAATGTTATTGAAACTTTTTTATCGCTGGGGCACATGGAGGTTGATATTTTAAATTCTTGAGACTATTCAAGTAGAAAATAAAGGATACCAGAACAATATTGCCAATACTGTTTACAATTTTTTTCTTAAAATATATCCAAACGAATATTAGAAATCAATTCCACATGTTTGAAAAAGACTGAATCTTTGATTATTTAAAAATATATGCATTCAATTATCACTTTAAGTTCAATGCATCAATAATTTCTTGAACTAAATCAAAACAAAAAACTGGAGAGTTTGAAAGTAATGTTAATTATTGAGTGTTCTCTATATAATTTAATGTATTTAATTAATGTCAGTTTGTGAAATTTGCTCAGAAATTTGCTTGGAAGTTGAGTGTCTTTTCAGTAAAAAAAAAGTGTAAGAAAAAGGGTCAGTTACTGGTCCAAAACATATGTACTACTGAAGGAAAAAGTTCACTTGCCTGTGATTGCAGTTAAAATACATTCATTATGTCCCATAGAACACTTTTAAAACTTAAAGCTAAAGAGAAATTCCATAATTCCATATCTGCAATGCATTCAGACAGACGATGCAACTGCACAGTATATATATCTAGGCCTAGCTCCAATTATGCACATGGGGATTTTTCTGTGGGAGGCACAGTATCTTTCATAGAATGAAAAATGCCAAATTCAATTTTTAAAGGTATGCCTTAAAACAAAACTGAAAAGAATGTGTGAATAAAAAGGGGATATATAATAAATACAAAAACAACAGTTTGGGGAAATAACTCGCTTGATAATGAGTAGAAGCATATGTCTCAGCCTAGACACAAACTCTATCCTACTTACATTTTATAATGCTTTCTCTAGGATATGAAAACCAATTTCTATCAAAAATGTGAGTCCAATATACGCATGTGTGATTAACTTTTGAAAATTCATGTGTTGTTTTTTTTTATGTGCATTTTTACAGCACATCAACACATTTAAGGTTATAACACATGCTGTGGCAAGTACAGTAAACTTCCTTGCCAACGGACACACCACTGTAGCCAATCAGAGACTGATCAAATGGTGGGAATTGAAGCTGCACCCTTCTGGTCACGAGTTCAAAACCGTAATCATGGCTCCTTTAAAAATGGAAAATTCACTATAAGAAATGGGATGTCTTAAAACTCCTAATATAGTCTCAAATGATGCAATTTTAGGTGATAGCAAGTGAAGATGTTTTCACTCTGAGTGACTCAATTTGGCTAGAAATTCTTTGGAAAATACTTTTATTTCTGACATTTGCTAGTTTTGACATCCTATGATGCTTTCATGAATCGTGATATTTTGCAATTACAAATGCCAAATCCCAAATTGTCTAGTATTGTTATAAACTGGATGCATGAAGTGGCACATTTTATTTAAAAATTCTTACTTACTTTCATATTTTTAGAATCAATGACCTCTGCTTCTACTGAATAGCAAGCTGTAGCTGCCCATCGTACTTTCATCACAGCATCATGATTGCTGGCATGGAATGTACCTACAACGTAGAACGCAAGAATTATCTACCTAAAACATGCCAGCCTGAAACCCATATATTTGGATTATCAAACTTATTACACATCTCTCAATAATTCGCAAGCAATAGGGTCCATAAACATCGACCCTGAGGGAAACAAATTTTGGGTAACACTAATGTTGGGGGCTGGAGGAGGGAACTATCAACTTTTGTTGATATAGGAGAATTATAATCCTTGTTCTACATAAATATTTGTATAATGGATTTTTAAATTAATGCATGCCATATCTTAAAAGGTCAATAAAATTAATAAATTGGTGGCAGACTTTTAATATAAATCAAGCTGACAAACAGTACTCACAAATCTGTTCATCAGTGTAGTTTGAATTATGTCCTTCACTGTATCAGCATGTGTAACAATCATAAGTAAAAACAACTAAACTAACCATTTACACTCATAGATCAATGGAGTAAAACCCATCATTATGATTGCACTGGGTAATTTTGCAAGAAAGTGATTCTTACTCTAACCATGCAATTTTTAACTGACATCACATGGAAATCATTGCAAATAAACTCCATGACATTTGTACCACTAGAAACAGTTGACTCATGACACATGCACTGTCCTGGAACATGACATCAGCATTGGAAAAAAGAAGCCAAAACAAAACAAAAAAAACCAAAAAATATCAATATTTTATAGGTAATGTAAGTCATTTTCAAGTTTACCACTCCTAACTTTGATGAACAATCTACAGACTAGCCAAGGGAAAAACAGCTGGAGTTGTTCATGGTGTGTGATTTTAAAAAGAAAGTAAATTCATTGACACACAGATCTTACTCTGATGTCAGCACCTTCAATGTACTGTAATTGGTGATCTGTTAATTACCGCTTTCCATCATTGTAATGCACCTTATTATAATACAATTCTGGATATAACATAGTACTACACTGGACCCCATGACCAAAATCACTCCACTGCATAACAATATGGGTTGAAAGAAAACAATTAAAATTTAGACTTACTTCTTCATTTCCTTTTAAAAGACACCATTAATAAACAAAAAGTGACAGGTCCACTTTACCAATGTCTGGAATTTTTAACATAGATTTAATAATTTTTCAGCCATTTCACTATGATGTCTGCAGTGTGGCAGTTTATAGGTGATGTCTAGAACTGGGGCGGCATGCCACTGACATGTAACATCATGTCCTACCCAGTCCTTATTATCCTGACATCAGGCTGACCAGTCCTAACACTAAAGGAAACTGCTACTGACCTTTAGAATACTGTGATTAAACAGGACAAAAGAGTGAAAGAAAATAAAGAGAAAAGAGAGACAGGAAGCTCAATCCCATAGGAAAAATTTAAAATCTTACTGACTTGACAAATCAGGAAGAAACTGAAAAGGAAATATGCATGTATATTAGCAAAGATTTTAAGATTAATGAACAAATATTTTGTGGAAAAGGCCCAAGGCTCAATGCAAAATTCCATCCTACAGCCAGTAATTGTGAAATTCACATGTCAAAAGGACACATCATGATTCTAGAAATGTACATACAAAGTAGACAAGAAGCAAGGGACACAGAAGGCATATATGTAACTAAGGATCGAGAACTAGCCAGTGCTCACCAAACTATCATCTAAGATTTAGGAACACTTAAAAAAAAATCTAAAACCCATTTTAAGGGACTGTTTGAGAGAGATGAAGATGGCATATTTGTGATACGACAAACTTGTTGTAGATGGTTGTGTATGTGCATGATGAAATACAAAATTGTCCAAGTCCAGCTTGGCAGAGTGGTCTAAAGCGCTCACCATTATGGATCACTGCCATCTCACCTCTGACTGCGTCAGTTCGAGTCTCAAATTCAGCCAATGTGGGTATGTGAGAAAGCTTGCTAGTAGTTTCTCGCAGGTCGGTGGTTCTTTCTGGGGTTTTCCCGGGTTCTTCCTCCACCATTAATACTGGCCACCATATATAGCCTATCATGTGCTGAAACATGGCATTAAACCCCACAACAACAACAACAACAATAAGAAATACTTGTATCAGTACAGTTGGTGAATTTTGTTACTGGCAATGACCAATCTGCATGGAAATTTCTTACATGGATGATATCAGGACTGGGAAAAAGTTAGCTGGAAATGCTGAGCACATAGATAACTATTATTTCAATGTTATTATACAGTATAATTTCCTTGGATTTCTTGTGATTCTGACTGATGGTACCAATCAGTTTCATATTGTGGCACACAAAACAGTTGCATGTTTAACACCTAAAATGCTTAAAGCTATTAGGGACTCAGTTGAAACATTATGTTTTGTTACAAATCTGGCTGCAGATTTATGAAATGTTGAAGCTTTATCTAGTGAATCTAATAACATTTTATGGCTAATACTTAAGAGTAAACATTGGTATACCTCATAAAGTTATACTAGGTTTAATACACTATGCAACAAAAAAATTCATCTGTGCACGTGGATAAAGAGACTTTATAGTTTAAAATGACACTGCAAGTTTAAAATCCTTGGGAAAGGTCACATAATTTAGATAACATCTATTATCTGAGGAAGTATAAGGGCAGATTTTATTGTGCATTTATAGCTTCTGAGAAGACCTTTGATAGAACTGACAGGAGAGCTCTATGATGTGACCTGAATGTGTGTAACTTGGGTACAAAGAAATGTTACAAGCAATATATGCAGATATCAGAGCATGTGTAAGAATGCTGAGTGAATTAATTCATGTATTTCAGTGTCCAACAGGTGTTAGACGTAAACTGTTACTGCTGATTTTCTCTTTTTCTAAATGACATGCAAAGGGCACTTTCTGATGGTAACAGTGGTACTGATATAGAAAATGTGTTGAAGATTTTTATTCTACATTATGCAAATGATCATGTATACTGGCTGATACTGCAATCAATTGTTTTTGTAAGATAGACTTGTCCAGTACTGTGACTATTGAACTTTACTGTATATACTCACTTATAAGACAAGTCAAATTCCAAACAACAAAGATCCTAATCTGCCATATCATTATGCACATGCAGAATAGGGTCTATGTATCTATGTTGTTTGTTCAAATGATTACTCCTAACTGCACTGAACCAGATCTGCCCACACATTATACACAGTTCAAATAAAATTATTTTGTTATAAAATGTGATTATGCCTTTTCTACAAGACGTATCCAATTACAGGTATGTACTTTTCATGTCATTCTATTGAATGACAGGATAAATTTAAAAACATTATAAATTTTGATACAATTAAAATCAAGTACATTTCATATGGCTTTTATTATAGGAGTCAATTATATTCCACACATTTTTGGGATGTCATTATTTCAGAGACATACAAACCCTGTATCACTGATTGTCTCCAGTTCAGGTATTTGGATGTGATCATTTCAGAAACAAAACATGCTCTATACCAATGACCATCTGCAATTAAGATATTGTGATGTAGTCATTTCAAAGACATATATGCCCTGTATCACTGACTGTCTCCAACTGGGATATTGGGATGCCATCATTTCAGAGACATAGAGTATATGCCCTGCAACACTGACTGTCTCCAACTGGGATATTGGGATGCCATCATTTCAGAGACATACAGTATTATGTCCTGCATCACTGACTGTCTCCAATTGGGATATTAGGATGTCATCATTTCAGAGACATACAGTATATGCCCTGTATCACTGACTGTCTCCAGTTGGGATATTAGGATGTCATCATTTCACAGACATACAGTTTATGCCCTGTATCACTGACTGTCTCCAATTGGGATATTAGGATGTCATCATTTCAGAGACATACAGTATATGCCCTGTATCACTGACTGTCTTCAACTGGGATATTAGGATGTCATCATTTCATAGACATACAGTATATGCCCTGTATCACTGACTGTCTCCAATTGGGATATTAGGATGTCATCATTTCAGAGACATACAGTATATGCCCTGTATCACTGACTGTCTCCAGTTGGGATATTAGGATGTCATCATTTCATAGACATACAGTATATGCCCTGTATCACTGACTGTCTCCAATTGGGATATTAGGATGTCATCATTTCAGAGACATACAGTATATGCCCTGTATCACTGACTGTCTCCAATTGGGATATTAGGATGTCATCATTTCATAGACATACAGTATATGCCCTGTATCACTGACTGTCTCCAATTGGGATATTAGGATGTCATCATTTCATAGACATACAGTATATGCCCCATATAATTGTCTCCAGTTGGGATATTAGGATGTCATCATTTCAGAGTCATACAGTATATGCCCTGTATAAGTGACTGTCTCCAATTGGGATATTAGGATGTCATCATTTCATTGACATACTGTATATGCCCTGTATCAGTGACTGTCTCCATTTGGGATACTCTTCCTCTTCCTGTACATACTGACTGAAAATTGTTTAATGATTTTTATTCCATGTGTCAGTAATGATCACATTCTAACTCTTTATTATTTTCTTACAGTCAAATGATCTTTCAATACTCCCAACAAGCAAAACATCTAATATGCCAGATTAATCATATGATAATTACGTGATTCTTTAATGCACATAAAGACACTGTACCATCTTTGTTCCTTCCTACTGAAAAGTGTGATTGAGATGTTGACCTTTGTTACATTTTCACAGCTCATTTTCTAAAAGAAAATTTTTATACAGCAGTTAATCATATTCTGAACAATTCCTTCAAGACATGTCATCTTTGGCACTCAGTACTCCAACAAGATACAGTATGTACTTGCATACAAGAGGCCCACTGCAAACTGTACAGACCCAGATCTGCTGTCACATAATGGGTCAGCAGATCTGAGTCTGTGCAGTTTGTTAGGAGTAACCAGTAAAACAAACAACATACATCCTCATAGGGAGGTGCGTTATACATTATCGAACATATCACTTGTTAAGATAAATAACATAGCACCTAATTACATTCATACATATATATGAGAATAAAAATATGTACATGACTGATTTTACTACTGTTTTACTTCATGTATTTTATGAATTTTTTATCATTCTTCAGCTTTATTTTAACTTCTTTTCAACCTGAATGTAGGCATTCATATAATTACAAGAAAGAGTTTTCATTATCATCAACTGAGAAAATTCAATGCAGGACAGATTTGGCAAGAAAGATGAAATCTCAGTAAAAAGTATGTAGATTTCTCATTATTTTCATTAATTCTAGGTTGGGATTGGGCAACCTACTGCATCCTCCTCCACATACCAATCTACTGACTTAATGGATAAAGTCTGTGCAAATTGGCACATCTACCTGCAAACTGATGCATAGTAAAAAGATAACATAATAAAAGCATGCGAAATGCAAAGAACTAATGCACTGAAAGTAGGTCTGTCTTGTTACCTTTCTTTCTAAAATGTACTTAGACTGAGCCAAGAAATACAATAGGAAGTAAGAAAATACAGTGAATTCACTATTTCTTTATGGGATACCAATTTTAAGGGATTATGTTGATGCCTAAAATCACAGATTTAAAAAGCCAATGAACAATTATCTTTCTGTGGAAAACAAAGAACTCCCTCCATGAATTAACCAAAAAAGTGTCATTTTTCACAAAATAATGAAATTGTATACACACAACAGTCAATTAATTTAAAGCAATAATGTTTACAGAATTGGAGTGATGCTAAGACATAGTTATTAAAACTGACTGTAACTTTAAGGTTACATAAAGACTGCTAATTCCAGTATATTACAGATTTTAAGTCGAAAATATCATACACACAGTTAACACCAGTACATTACATATAATGTAATATGAAAGTAACATACACTGCTAGCACCAGTACAGTATCACATATGATGTAACATGGAGGTAACATACACTGCTGACACCAGTACATTACATATGATGTAATACAGAGGTAACATACACTGCTAACACCAGTACATTACATATGATGTAACGCGGAGGTAACATACACTGCTAACACCAGTACTTTAGCATAAATTAGTGTTTATTTTGTAAGGGATATACAAGGTTACTATGCTATATCATGGAGACATATAGGGCCACATCAATAATCATTAACTTTTCACCAAGATCATTATGTTACCATGTCATCGATACTTTTCATCAAGATTATTATGTTACAATGTCATCAATACTTTTCACCAAGAACATTATTTTATGATGTCATCAATATTTTTCACCAAGATCATTATGTTACCATGTCATCAATACTTTTCACCAGGATCATTATGTTACCATGTCATCAATACTTTTCACCATGATCATTATGTTACCATGTCATCAATACTTTTCACCAAGATCATTATGTTACCATGTCATCAATACTTTTCACCAGGATCATTATGTTACCATATCATCAATACTTTTCACCAAGATCATTATGTTACCATGTCATCAATACTTTTCACCAAGATCATTATGTTACCATGTCATCAATACTTTTCACCAGGATCATTATGTTACCATGACATCGATACTTTTCACCAAGATCATTATGTTACCATGTCATCAATACTTTTCACCAAGATCATTATGTTACCATGTCATCAATACTTTTCACCAAGATCATTATGTTACCATGTCATCGATACTTTTCACCAGGATCATTATGTTACCATGCCATCGATACTTTTCACCAGGATCATTATGTTACCATGTCATCAACATTTTTCACCAAGATCATTATGTTACCATGTCATCAACATTTTTCACCAGGATCATTATGTTACCATGTCATCAATACTTTTCACCAGGATCATTATGTTACCATGTCATCAATACTTTTCACCAGGATCATTATGTTACCATGTCATCAATACTTTTCACCAAGATCATTATGTTACCATGTCATCAATACTTTTCACCAAGATCATTATGTTACCATGTCATCAATACTTTTCACCAGGATCATTATGTTACCATGTCATCAATACTTTTCACCAGGATCATTATGTTACCATGTCATCAATATTTTTCACCAAGATCATTATGTTACCATGTCATCAATACTTTTCACCAGGATCATTATGTTACCATGTCATCGATATTTTTCACCAGGATCATTATGTTACCATGTCATCGATATTTTTCACCAGGATCATTATGTTACCATGTCATCAATACTTTTCACCAACATCATTATGTTACCATGTCATCAATACTTTTCACCAAGATCATTATGTTACCATGTCATCAATACTTTTCACCAGGATCATTATGTTACCATGTCATCAATACTTTTCACCAACATCATTATGTTACCATGTCATCAATACTTTTCACCAAGATCATTATGTTACCATGTCATCGATATTTTTCACCAGGATCATTATGTTACCATGTCATCAATACTTTTCACCAAGATCATTATGTTACCATGTCATCAATACTTTTCACCAGGATCATTATGTTACCATGTCATCAATACTTTTCACCAGGATCATTATGTTACCATGTCATCAATACTTTTCACCAACACAATTATGTTACCATGTCATCAATACTTTTCACCAACATCATTATGTTACCATGTCATCGATATTTTTCACCAGGATCATTATGTTACCATGTCATCAATACTTTTCACCAACATCATTATGTTACCATGTCATCAATACTTTTCACCAGGATCATTATGTTACCATGTCATCGATATTTTTCACCAGGATCATTATGTTACCATGTCATCGATATTTTTCACCAGGATCATTATGTTACCATGTCATCGATATTTTTCACCAAGATCATTATGTTACCATGTCATCAATACTTTTCACCAACATCATTATGTTACCATGTCATCAATACTTTTCACCATGATCATTATGTTACCATGTCATCAATACTTTTCACCAGGATCATTATGTTACCATGTCATCGATATTTTTCACCAGGATCATTATGTTACCATGTCATCGATATTTTTCACCAGGATCATTATGTTACCATGTCATCAATACTTTTCACCAAGATCATTATGTTACCATGTCATCGATATTTTTCACCAGGATCATTATGTTACCATGTCATCAATACTTTTCACCAAGATCATTATGTTACCATGTCATCGATATTTTTCACCAAGATCATTATGTTACCATGTCATCAATACTTTTCACCAAGATCATTATGTTACCATGTCATCAATACTTTTCACCAGGATCATTATGTTACCATGTCATCGATATTTTTCACCAGGATCATTATGTTACCATGTCATCAATACTTTTCACCAGGATCATTATGTTACCATGTCATCAATACTTTTCACCAGGATCATTATGTTACCATGTCATCGATATTTTTCACCAGGATCATTATGTTACCATGTCATCAATACTTTTCACCAAGATCATTATGTTACCATGTCATCAATATTTTTCACCAGGATCATTATGTTACCATGTCATCAATACTTTTCACCAAGATCATTATGTTACCATGTCATCAATACTTTTCACCAAGATCATTATGTTACCATGTCATCAATACTTTTCACCAAGATCATTATGTTACCATGTCATCAATACTTTTCACCGGGATCATTATGTTACCATGTCATCAATACTTTTCACCAAGATCATTATGTTGCCATGTCATCAATACTTTTCACCAGGATCATTATGTTACCATGTCATCGATATTTTTCACCAAGATCATTATGTTACCATGTCATCAATACATTTCACCAAGATCATTATGTTACCATGTCATCGATATTTTTCACCAAGATCATTATGTTACCATGTCATCAATACATTTCACCAAGATCATTATGTTACCATGTCATCAATACTTTTCACCAGGATCATTATGTTACCATGTCATCAATACTTTTCACCAGGATCATTATGTTACCATGTCATCAATACTTTTCACCAGGATCATTATGTTACCATGTTATCAATACTTTTCACCAAGATCATTATGTTACCATGTCATCAATACTTTTCACCAAGATCATTATGTTACCATGTCATCAATACTTTTCACCAGGATCATTATGTTACCATGTCATCATTACTTTTCACCAAGATCATTATGTTACCATGTCATCAATACTTTTCACCAAGATCATTATGTTACCATGTCATCAATACTTTTCACCAGGATCATTATGTTACCATGTCATCAATACTTTTCACCAGGATCATTATGTTACCATGCCATCGATATTTTTCACCAAGATCATTATGTTACCATGCCATCGATATTTTTCACCAGGATCATTATGTTACCATGTCATCAATACTTTTCACCAAGATCATTATGTTACCATGCCATCGATACTTTTCACCAAGATCATTGTTACCATGCCATCGATATTTTTCACCAAGATCATTATGTTACCATGTCATCAATACTTTTCACCAGGATCATTATGTTACCATGCCATCAATACTTTTCACCAGGATCATTATGTTACCATGTCATCAATATTTTTCACCAAGATCATTATGTTACCATGTCATCAATACTTTTCACCAGGATCATTATGTTACCATGTCATCAATACTTTTCACCAGGATCATTATGTTACCATGTCATCAATACTTTTCACCAAGATCATTATGTTACCATGTCATCAATACTTTTCACCAGGATCATTATGTTACCATGTCATCAATACTTTTCACCAAGATCATTATGTTACCATGTCATCAATACTTTTCACCAGGATCATTATGTTACCATGTCATCAATACTTTTCACCAAGATCATTATGTTACCATGTCATCAATACTTTTCACCAGGATCATTATGTTACCATGTCATCAATACTTTTCACCAAGATCATTATGTTACCATGCCATCAATACTTTAAACCAAGATCATAAGATTATCATAGCATTATGAACTCTCAGAAGAAGTACACATAAAATGGTTGTGATTTCTGTCTTATTTTAAATAATGAAAAAGATTTTTGATTTTTGTTGGTTTTAATGCCACTTCAAACACATTTCTGGGTTTATCTCTAGGACGCACAGAACAAGCTGACCTAAGCTGGAGCGGGCAGGTATCAAACCTGTGACCTCTTGTTTACAAGTCAGAAGCTCTAACAAATGAGCTACTATGGCTCCCAAATAATCCAAAAGAAAAATTTGCATACAATATTAACAACTGTAATAATTGTCTTGTGAAAGAAAGTAAAGAGGTTAATGAACAATATGTGCGACCTTGTGAAACCTTGAACTATGACCCATTTTAAAAAGCTGTGCAGTGTGTCTGTTACAGAAAACTGATGTGATCTCAATAACTGTCATACAACCTGATTAAAATCAGATCTCTGCTGTCCTACATGAAGATCTGATGACAACCGCTTAATGGTCATGTTCTGGTGACCTTTGAATTAGCAAATGGAAATGCTCCTTTCAAAAATCTGAAAGTGAATCAAATCATTTAGTACACATTCATGCACTTCTTCCTCACTGCTCAGTCTCCAAATGTGAAGATTAAGACTTCATCTGATTGGTTGATAAAATTAGCTGTTAAGGTAATAACATAGGGTACCAGAACACGACCCCTAAGTGGTCGCTGTCAGATCTTCATGTATAACAGAGGAGATCTGATTTCAATCAGATTGCTGTGTCATACTGAATAGTCACCAAGCATCCTTCTTTTCTTTGAGTATTTAATACAAGTAATCAATGATCCTCAGTCTGTGTAAATCAGACAAATTCTTAAACACTCATTCAGCTGTTATTTTATGTAAATTTAGTGACAGGGCACATCTCCCCATAGTCTTCCATGCAATGTCCCTTATATGGGATGGATATTAAATTGGTAATAGCACAAGAAAATCCACACCAACCTGTACATTCTAAAGTAATTTTAGATTGCCTGGACATTAAGCCATTTATAAATTTAAAAAATTCAAAAAGTTAAATCCTTCAATATTTTTAGAAGCAATCAACCTTAATTACCACATCTGCTTGTGAATAATGCATACTCGACTGCAAACAGCAAAGGTCCAGATCTACCATCACATGCTGATGTAACTGACCTGGCCCATGCAATTTGTTCTATTTATAATTGAAACAGAATAGATGTAAATCTGAATCTTGTAGCTGGGAAATCATACAACTTGAACTTGAATTTGAATTAGTCTTGTTCAATTGGACTCTTACATGGCTCTGATATACTTGCCATACAAAGACCTGGTGAAATGCTTCATTTGTTCGCAGTTACTAAAAGAGGGCATTTTTCTGTCAAAAGAAATTTTTCACTATCTCAAATTTTTATCTAGATGTACACTCTGCAATCATTCAAGCCAAAATTATATTGTAATCATAAAGGTTAACTTTAAACATCCATTTGTAAATGGAGCCTGATGCCGGAGGTGTGTGTCAATCAGCGAATGAAACTGCTCGTGTTTTAGTGAAGTATTACATCATTTGATCATCACTATGACATACTACATCACATCATCTCATCAGATGAACAAATCATTTTATCCAAATTATGGAAAGCCTTGTTCTGCTATTAAAAGTAAACAGGTTTTTAAACAGACCCTGATATGACAGATCTCATGGACCAATGTGAGAGGTTTGTTTGAATAAGACAAGAAATTAACCTTTGAGATTTCTCTCAGCCAGTCCAAAAAAAGGTTTACTTTTCAAACACCACATTCTCAATGTTAAACTCAAGCTCATAGTTTTTTGATCTCAAGTGGATTGTGAGATAGCATATCAGTGTCTATGCTGTTCAGGGTTGAATGATCATTATACATTAAAATTAACCGATTCAGCTCCGATCCCGTCTGTAGGTGTGATGAGGCTGTACCTTACTTCAAAGCTCTGCAGCATCAAGGCCATTTAAGATACACCAACGTGGGTGGTATTATAAGAAAGCAGATAGATATAGCTCTAAAATGATATCAAATAATCTGGAAGTTCTAGTTGCACTACAAAATACAGAGAGCAAAACCTCATTTTTTGGACCCGGTTTTTTAATACCCAAAATTCGCTCGAGATCGGAAAGCAATTTTGGGTCCGGATTTTAGACCTTTTTCTAAGGCATACCAGTCTTAACTGCACACAGACAGGCGAACCTTTGCAAAAGCTATGATAAGGTGGGCATTTGGAAATAAACTGTGGTCTCCATACAAAAATGATAGGTCCATTAAGCAAAAAAAAAAAAAGAAAAAAAAAAGATGTTTCTAATACAACTCATGGAAAATCTGTTGATAACTGCTGTATTAAAATGTATTCAGAAATAGCCCCCCAAATGTCTTTCCTGCTTTCCTACGCACATTTCAGGCAAAAACGACAAAAACCTCTGGGGCCGAATGAGTTAAGGAAGCAGTATGCAACAAACCTGGTAGTTCTGACAACAGCTTTAACCTGAAGGGTATCATGTAACTCCCTAGCATCAGGGGATCTGAAATACAAAATTAGGTAAGTTAGCTTTCATCTAATACAAATCTCAATAGAATATAAAAATATGTATTGGACAAGGTTTACAATACTCAAACACATATTCATCAATGCAGTTTTGGCCATGTACCAATAAGGATGCCACCATTTCAAAATGAAGGGACATATACAGCACTAGTTCTTTTCCTTCAACATGTCCTATGGATATAGAGGATCTAAAATGGGCAATGATTTAATACTGAATTTATGAAACAAGAATAATGAATGTCCAGCTTTTAATATTAAATCATTACTCATATGAGATTCTTTTGATCACATTGTTTTTTTTCTCAGTAGAAATTATTTCAATAGAAAGAAGAATGAACAATTTTGTTCATTCTGACAGATGCAGTACCTTTAATTTGTTGTGTGTAAAAAAATAGTCCCAAACAAAGTCGAAATAGTAAAAGATTATACATTTTTACTAACTATAAATCAAAGAATAAGTGTTCATTCAAATAAACAGAACATTTTACAAAGACAAAATCATTTGTCAACACAAAATGTCCAATGTGTGTGATGTCACACTGTCTGATACGGTGCACAGTACTGGTTTGAGTTGGCATACACAACACAGTGCCAGTGTTTACCATGAAATTCCACATCACAACTAAACATTACATTGTTACAATATTTTTGTGAAAATAAGATTACTGGATGCAAAAATAAACATATTTAATGTAATGTATTTGTGACCGGATATTTGAAGTATTTGATTTGGAACATTAGACTGTACAGAAGACGTAAACAAATCTCTCTTTCAGTTGAATTTGCATCCCATATTTACTGCGTAAATATTCTGTGGTTGGATAAAGTTGTCAGCTGGGGAGACTGGTTTATGTCTATTTTTCTGTGAACAATGGTCAGTTTATTTACTTCTGTAAGGTCACATTTAAACCATGCTTGTATATAGGGTGGATTCCATGCTACAGATACACTGTCCCTCCACCCCCACCCTTGCTATCAACAGAGTAACACCCATAGTTTTACTTGTTGTTATTATTCTGTCTTGGGTTTTTTAGCCAGTTTCATGTTATGATATGTTATACTTGACATAACAAACCCCTGTAGAGGTAAATTGGCCATATTGAAACAGATGAGACCATTTTCCCCCAAGTCCCTTTTTACGAGTCAAATCAAAATATGGTGGCCAAAAAGGTTCATTCAAAACAAAAAATTCCAGAAGGTGGGGTTAAAAGTTTTCCCATGATAGCAGCCAATCAGTAAAAAGGATACTGCGCAATAATTTCATGGCCTTTATTTGGACCAATCAGAATCACATAAAGTGATTTTTTTTGCATGTGGTAATATCAAAATTAAGAAACTGCACATACTATATGAAAACTGTACCGACTATGTGATAAATTATACTGTCTAACTGCACATAAAGAATTAGGCCTGGAAATCATAACACTCTTTAGTGAAGTTCAAGCTTGAGATATCATTCCAATCAATCACAAATGATATCACTATTTAAAGGTAGTTTTTGAATGGCTCATAGAAGAAACTCCATCTCAAACTCAGACTTCTATGATGTCCAGGTTACAACTTTTCACAGTTCTTGTCTATTAACAATGCAAGCATTACGAATCTTTGACAATCTTAGACCAAAACATTGTATACAATGGTTTTCAATACAGCAGTTACTTTTTGTTCTGTCATGAAAGCGGTTAAAAATAATATATTTATCACTTCATCCCTTTTACTCTCAAGACGGCTATCATGTTGGCTTGTGGATTTATCTGAAATACAGTAAACAGTGCCTGGAGAGACTATGACACTGGCCTGTGGGGCTATCTGAAGTGGAGGAAACAGGGTGCTTGTACTGATACTATGACGTTTGACCTCTGGAGTTATGTGAAGTGGAGGAAACATGGTGCTTGTAGATACAAGGATGTTTGACCTGTGGAGGTATTTGAAGTAGAGGAAACATGGTGCTTGTAGAGACTATGATGTTGACCTGTGGAGGCATTGGAAGTGGAGGAAACAGTGGTTGCAGAGACTATGATGTTGACTTGTGGAGGTATTTGAAGTGGAGGAAACAGTGCTTGCAGAGACTATGATGTTGACCTGTGGAGGTATTTGAAGTAAAGACAGTGCTTACAGAGACTATGATGTTGACCTGTGGAAGTATCTAAAGTGGAGGAAATAGTGCCTGGAGAGACTAAACACCTTAAATGGAAAACTAAATATCTACATGTGCCAGAAAGGGGATCAAATCCAGATCAGAGGTGTAAAAAAAGCAATTTATCATAGACTGAATGGCCCTTAAGACCACCATTCAACAGAACATAAAATGACTGGAGTCACATATGGTCAAGCTAGTTAACTGGGTCATAATGGTTTCAATTCTTCTGCCAGCAAGTGTGATGGTGCCACATTATAAAACTCCTCATTATACTGCTGCGCTTCGTATGATGTAGGAATGATTGTGAAGCCATCAAATTGTTCTTCTTATCAGGTAGGAATGGCCATGAAGCCCATTAATTGGTCTTCTTAAAAGGTAGAAACGGCCTTGAAATCTATAAAATTGGTCTTTTTATAAGGTAGAAATGGCCATGAAATGTATAAAATTGGTCTTCTTATCAGGTAGGAATGGTCATAATGCCCATTAAATTGGTCTTCTAGTAAGGTAGGAATGGTCTTGAAACCATTAAATTGGTCTTCTTATAAGGTAAGATGGTCATAAAGCCAATTAAATTAGTCTTCTTATAAGTTAGGAATGGCCACAAAGCCCATAAAATTGGTCAAATATGTTATTTTATTATTAACTGCCAAAAACTGAAGACCCTTCACTAATATCATCTAAATAGTAAGACATGGTGTCACATGATTAAACAGCTCCATTTTTTTGTACTATTATGATATAGCTTTGTCGGAATATACCTCAGGATAAGACTCACTTGCTTAAAATGCAGGTCATTTTTAAGTCTTCAATGTACACAGCATAAAGAGGGTGTAATGTAAATGCACTAATATGTCTTACAATTAGATTATGCTGTGAAAAAGAACAGTCTTTATTTAATGTTTTCCTTAATAGTTATATCATGTATTATATTTATCGGTTAAATAAAATGATAAACATTCTTGTATCTAACAAAAATGCAATGTATGTGAAGTTCTCCAAACCCTTGTTTTAATGGTTTACCGAAGTCATCACAGGTGAAAGAATGACATAAAACACCATGAACAAATTACCTACTCTAATGTTTGTGTTCCCTTTTCATGAAGGTATTTTCTAACCTTTAATAAGACTTGTCTAAAGTATGTATGGTCTAAAGGTTTGCTGGAAAGTGATAGAATTATTTTGAACATAAAGGCAAAGTCTAAGGTTTAAATTCTTTCAGAATGTTTCAGCAAATATCTGAACATTGCAAGTAGTATATGAACACCAGTCCCACAATTAACTGAAAGAAACCAGTCTTAAAGGACACCTGCCCATTAAACACAGCTACAGTATCCCTTTTTCCTTAAAGCAAATTTGCCATATTTACTGTAGTTCAAGTTGGGTCCCACTGCAAATAACACTGATCCCAGTCTGTGGTCACAAAATGCATTGATAGATCAGTGTCCATTGTTACTTGCTGTACTGGTTTGTCCAAACAAAGTCCCTGATCTTTGGACACATAATGCACTAGCAGATCAGCATCCATTTTGTTCTAATGGTTTGTCCTAACACAGACCCCAATCTGTGGTCACACAATGCAATGGCAGATTAGTGTCTATGTTGTCTGTTCTGCTGGTTTGTCCCAACAAACCACACCATTCCAGATGTGCTGAATGACAAATCTAGGTCAGTGCAGTTTGCAGTTCACTAATATGCAAGAATATACAGTATATATTTAACCTCATTGTGATTGGTACCTGCCCACAAAAGGCAAATCCTGTTGTCCCATTCATGTTCTTTAGTGAAATGATTCAATGTACACATAAAATTGCTTTCCAATATAAAAGAAATATTATCCCCACATAAAAAACTATATATTTTCACACTTTTGATGCTTAAAGTTCATATAATTAATTTGTAAAGTATACATTTGTGGCCATACATGGCCAGTGCATATTTAACTAGATTTTGTCTTCCATGCATCTCTACAAAAGCAAGCCACTGTATACTGCCTTTATCCATGCTTAGTACAATAAATTTCATATTTCCAATTAGCTTTGGCTTGATTCATGGCACACATTATTTAGTGGTGAGGCAATCAGAATTTAACACCATGACCAAGAACACAACACAGTAGTTTACCAAGGCCGATTCCATTGTAGAATACACTCATGCTAACCATTAAGCCACATTTCATGATTGGCGATTTACGGGGATTTATTGGAGAAAGTACATAGTTCCAGTGTTATAACAGCAAAAAGGCAAAATGTAGGCTTCAATAATTGGTGTTGATATCAATTACACTGACAAACTCTTGCACATTCAAAGGCATGTGTTTTGATAGCTGAATGACCATTAGCCATTTCCCAAGTAAGTTAGCCGTTATTACTGCCTGATTTCTGCAAGTTATCCTTTGATAATAAAAACATACAAACTTGTGTTTCGAAACTTAAACTTATGTAAATAACAATTTGAGTTTTAAGAAGAGAATCAGTAACTAGAATGAGCACTCTGGTGGTCTAGTGGTTAGAGCGTCTGCCTCTGATGCAGAAGTCGTGGTTTCGATCCCAAGCTGAGTCATACCAAAGACTGACAAAAATTGTACTAATAGCTGCCTCGCTTGGTGCTCAGCATTAAGAGGTTAGTGTTAGGACTGGTCGGCCTGGTGTCACAATAATGTAACTGGGTGGGACATCAAGCTACATGTCTGTGGCATGATGCCCCAGTGCTAGACATCACTATAAACTGCCACAATGCAGACATCATAGCAATATGACTCTAAAATTGTTAAAGCTATGTTAAAAATCCAAATCACAAACACACACAGTAACTAGAATATTTTAACTGCCACATGTACATTATTTTCTTCATAAAAATCAGTTTGGAACCGTAAGTGAACGTGTCATCGGGAAATAATGGCGGACATCGCTGTTTTGAGAAGAACTATTTTATTTGCCTCTTTTCGTAAACCATTGAGAAAATATATTCAGGAAAATATAGAATTCATAGAAAGCAGTGTCTAAATATTATGTTATTAAAGATTTAGCTTTAAAATACAATTATGTAGGTCAGAAACAAATGGGACAATGCAATGTTGTGGAATTCTCAAGACGCTGTAAGGTAAAGGTTCTATTCTGAGTTCACTCATTTTTGTGAAAATACAAAGAAGAAAGTAAAAAACCAAAGCAAATACTGTTTAACTAATGCCTAACGTTACACCAAGAATGAGGACAGATAATAAAACCTTGTACTTGCAATCCTATCAATGGACTGTTGAAACGAAGCTATAAAGTGTGTGGTTACATAAGAAAACCCCTCTTTCTAAACCAAGAAGCACTTGCATGTTGGTTGCATCAATTCGGTTGAAAAAAAGGGTTTAGTTAATTCATATACTGACTTTAATTATTCAGTGTGTTCAGCGTGTTGTCTACGAACAGTTACGAGTTTACATGGCAGGAGGTAGTAGCCTACTGCCGAGCTCTGTAGCGTCAAGGTCATGCATGATACACTAAAGATGGTGGTATTATAGAAAGGTAGACAGATGTAGCTCTACAATGATACCAAATAATCTGGAAGTTCTAGTTCCACTACAAAATACAGAGGAAAAAAAAGCTCATTTTTTGGATCCAATGAAAAACAATGTATCTAACACAACTATGCATTATGTTATTGGGAAATCACCTGGAAGTTGATTTATTAGGATTTATTCAGAAATAGCTTTCAAAATGTGTTTCCTACTCGAATTTCAGGCAAAATTGAATAAAACCTCCAGGGGTTAATGTGCTAAGTCATATTGCCAAAATACACTGCATATGAATATGATACAACTCAGAAAATTTTCTACTTGAAAAGAAAGTTTTGCTTAAAACCAATGTCAAATACAAATATGCATACTGAGATATAGAGGGCATAATTCAAATAAGAGAATAAAAACACACACACACATATTGCATGGCTCACTTTGCTCCCACTTCTCCTTGTTCAGCTCTTACTTCTCCCTTTTCTGTCCAAAAGGAGAACTGACTTCTCCCTAAAATTCATGTCTAGCTTGACCCTCCCTAAAATTCAAGTCTAGTTTGACGCTCCCTAAAATTCAAGTCTAGCCTGACCCTCCCTAAAATTCAAGTCTAGCTTGACCCTCCCTAAAATTCAAGTCTAGCTTGACCCTTGATGTTAAATAAGAAAAAAGTATTCTGTTTCAACTTGTGTTAAATAATCTATATATTGAACATAAGTAGATTGTAGAAAAGGCCTCAAGGGAAAGGTTTTGTACAATCATTGTTATATTTTGTTCCCCTTAAATCAATAAGTAAAACGAATAACAAAGACCATGATCTGCTGGCAAATTAGGGACCTATATGATATACACTGTTGTAGCTGGATGTTTCACACAGGTAGATACGGCAAACATCAACACTTCTCATGTGGCATGTGAAATTCTGATATGATACCAAATCTCAAGTGGCAATTGAAATTTTGATGTCTGAAGCAGCTCATAGCACCTAAATACTAGTCTCAAACTTCCTGTTGGAGTAAAATCTATATGATTTGTAATGATCCTCTCAGATTTGTTCTATATACAGTCAAGTATCCATCACCTGAATGCCTGTTATCTGAACTTTTAAATTATACAGCACTCCCTCGTTATAATGATATCCAAATGGAGCCATAAAGTTTACCACCTTACATTGAGATGGGCTTTAAAGTATATATATATATATATATATATATATATATATATATATATATATATATATATATATATATATATATATATATATAGATATATATATATATATATATATATATATAAAATTCCAATTTTTATAAATGAAATGGATTTTCTGCAATACGATTGGCTGTAAACAGTCACATGATACTGATCTGAATTTTTTACACTGATAAATTCTGGGACTACTTTCAGTTTTTGTACTGTTTGTAATATAAATAAACATTGCAGACATGTCATTGTGAAACGATTGTTTCATCTTTCAAATTTTTTATTCAGCAAATAAATATAAATTATACCCTTTTTATACTTTTTCAAATATTCTTTGATTTAAATGCATAGTTTACAATTTGGCGTTTGCTGCATAGTAGTGCAAAATGGCTGATTACTGTGATATTTCACTGCAATTTTCTGTGGATATTTTTGAACAAATGGATGACAAGAAGTTAAAAGAAATAACACAGCGACTGAAGCAGATGAAGATGGATTTGATGATAATGGATGTTACAAATGCTGAAAATGAAACAGAACAACAGAGATTGATAAATTCCCTCACTCAGCAGCCCATGACCTCAGTCACCCTAGCCATACACAACTATAACAATAATAGCTTGGGAACTGGGCCAGTCAATTTTGATAAATTCCCTCACTCAGCAGCCCATGATCTCAGTCACCCTAGCCATACACAACAATAACAATAATAGCATGGGAACTGGGCCAGTCAATTTTGAGGCCGCTGAGGGACATAAACCAACATTCAAGAAATTATCTGAGGAGGACTTAAAAGCTATTGAAATAAATCAATACTCAGTGACTACTAAACAAAACACAAAAACTGGACTTTGGCATTTTCAGTGGTAATTATTTTTATTTTTTTAATTTTAATTTTGTTTTAATATGAAGCAGATGTAATACAGCATTTCCTCATTATAATACTATCAAAAGGAGGACAAAGTATACCATAATGAAACTGACTTATGATGAAGTATATGTACTGTACTCACTCATTATAATGCTGTCCATGGGAGCCACATTTTATACTACCTCACTGTGAGATTATCTAACATTATTCCCTCATTATAATGCCATTCAAAGGGGGCCATAAAGTATACCACCTTAAAGTGAGACTGCCCTTATTATGAAGTTTATGATACATATAATTTTGCCACCAATGAATGAAATGGGATCCATGACCATACTTGACTTAAGACATGAATGGTGTTATAATGAAGAGCTTTATAGTGAAGGAGTAGTGCATATACAAAGAGAAGATTCTCATGAATTCAGGATACACAATAAATTCTTCATAAAGGAATCATATCTGAACATTTACTAATTATCCAGAAAAAAATTATGTCTCTCATTAAGTTCGGATAATCAGTGTTTTTCTGTACCTTCTTTTTCAAAGAGAGTGGCACTGGTTTTCATGTAGTCCTTCCTGGCTTCATACTTGTTCCCATCCTTATCTTTCTCTTCTTCATCGGTACATTCATACACAACTGAGGAAGATAGTGACAACAGGAAGATCAGCTTATCATGAAATCATCTGAGCCTTATAAATGTTATATATACTGTATATACATGCTTATTAGTCCAACTGCAAACTGCACAGACCCAGATCTGCCATCACATAATGTGCCAGCAGATTTTGGTCTGTGCTTGTTAGGAGTAATCAGCAGAACAAACACAGACCTTGATCTGCATGCACATTGTGCTACAGCAGATCAGGAGCTTTGTTTGCAGTACTGCCTTGCATCTTAAGAATATAGACCAGTACATAAGACTTCTAAAAGGGGTCAGAAAGCTGCTTGTGTTGTGGAGAGCACAGTCATGTAACACAGCAGTGTCTGCATGTAAAACAGGTTTGTTGCTATGTTTGTAACGAACTAGGACACAAATAAAAGTTGTGCACATGCCAATAGGTAGAAGGCAATGATATACAGGCCTATGCAGCACATATCCATCAACAAATGCATTAGAATATGTGTATACTTTTCAATGTAATAATTATAATTCTATAAACAGGTTTCAGGCACTATTTGATTTGTGTACAAAGTGCAACTTGTTAACATGTAAATGACTATGTGATACTGTTAAATGACTATGTGATACTGTTCAAGTTACTTCTCTCTCTGAGGCTCCTCAAGCGTCTAATACATCAATGTCTTCTTGTAGGTATGTAATTAAGTCTCATATTGAACACTCTCATGTATCCAACTACACCACATGTCATGGTACAATAGATGGATCTTGTATGTTATCTTCTTCATGTGTTTATGTAAATAATCAAGGTGATGAAAAGAAATCTGTTAAGTCTAAAAACAATACATTGCATACTACCAAATTGTCTGAAAAACAATCCTTTGATCAAAATTGTCATGTGTTTGGCCTCCTCAAAAGAGGTCTGCAAGTAATCAACCTAAATATTCAACACATCCTCCATAAACTGAATGAGACTGAATTAATATTACAGCAAACTAGATCAGTCAATATTCTTGGTCTATGTGAAACTTTTCTTTCTGATGATACTGATGACTTGACTCTCCAAATACAGGGGTTCAACTGTGAAAGAAAAGCTAGGGAATCCATGGAGGGTGGGGGTATTCTTCTCTATGTAGACAGTTCCATTAGTTATAACAGTTTACAGGCCACCTAGTTCCACAGCTGATTGGACTGATAGATTTGAGTTGCAAATTCAAAAAGCATTACTAAAGGAAGATTTAGAAATTATCATATTATGTGATTTTAACATTGACTACATGAAAACTCCTCCATGAACATAGATAAGTAACTTTGAAACATACAACTTTACTCAATTAATTAAGACCCCAACTAGAGTAACAGACAAAAGTGCTACTATCATTGATCATGTCTATACTAATAAACCTGACAACATAAGTAAAATTAATGTGCCAGTGCATGCACTGAGTGACCACTATCCAGTCTGTATAACTAGACATCTGAAATCATCTATAAATGGTCAACACATTGAAATACAATACAGGGGCTTCAAACAGTTTGATGAGGAAATGTTCTTAAATAATTTAGTTTGCAAACCCTTCCAATCAGTCTGCAATATGGCTGATGTCAACAGTGAATTAGACAAATGGTATAGGATGTTCAACAACAGCATTAGACAAGCATGCCCCAATTAAAACAAAAATGGTTAAACACCAAATTATACCCAAGTGGATTACCCCTGATATCAATGAGGATAGGCACTTAAGAGATAATTTCCACAAGAAAAAAGACATGAAAAACTATAAAAAGTGGAGGAATAAAGCTAAGCACCTGATAGATAAGGCACAAGAGAACTACTATAAACAGGCTATTGATGAAAGTAAGAGTACCAAGACATTGTGGAAGCATCTAAAAGAGCTGAACCCACCCAAGAACAGTTGTTTTCCCCTTAGACTTAAGCAAAATGATGATATACATGTAGCAACATCTGTACAAGACACTGTGGAAATGTTCAAATATTTCTTCATATGCATCTCCAGTAACAGTATTCAGAACCAGACAAACATCCCACTTGAACTTGATGCTCTTCTATTATTTATAAGAGCTAAAATTCCTGACAATTATTTTTCACTAACTTATGTTAGTGAAGCTGATGTTTTTGATATGCTAATTAAGGTAAATATTAATAAATCCTCTGGATTGGATGGTATTGGTCCACAAATTCTTAAAATTGCTGCACCAGTAATAACAGTTATTAATGGATTTCATAAACTTAAGTATAATGAGTGGTTGTTGTTGTTGTTGTGGGGTTTAACGCCATTTTTCAGCACATGATAGGCTATACATGGCAGCCAGCATTACTGGTGGAAGAAGAACCCAGGAAAACCCCCAGAAAGAACCACTGACCCATGAAGAGCTACTGGCAAGATTTCTTACATACCCATTTTGGCTGAATCCGAGACTCGAACAGGCACAGAGATGAGATGGCAGTGATCCATAACGGAAAGCGCTTTAGACCACTCGGCCACTCGGGGCCACATAATGAGTGGTAATGTTCCACAAACATTGAAACATACAAAGGTTACACCTATCTTTATGAAAGAAGAAAAGGAGGATCCAGGGAATTACAGACCAATATCAATTCTACCTGTATTGTCAAAATTATTTGAAAAACATGAAGCCATTCAGGTCTATACATTTTTGGAAACTTACTCTCTATTTCATAAAGTACAATCAGGACTTAGAAAGTACCACTTGGGCCAAACAGAACTTACCAAATTAATTTATCTTTGACTGAAGGAAATGGATAATGGACATATGACTGGGATTGTTTTCCTTGACTTAAAGAAAGCCTTTGATCTTGTTGATCATGAAATTCTGCTGCAAAAGTTGAGCTCTAACAGGTTCAACAATCCATCTTTAAACTGGTTTAGATCATACCTAAACCACAGGTCTCAACAAGTAAGCATTGGCAACATTAGCTCTCAAACTCGCACTATTCATTCAGGGGTCCTTCAAGGCTCAGTTTTAGGTCCTCTCCTCTTCCTTATCTATATCAATAATCTACCATTAAATAATGAATCCACAAATACAAATTTGTTTGCAGATGATGCAACCTTGTATACATCTAGTTCTGATACTGAAGTTATCCAAATTAGATTAAACTCAGACCTTATTAGAGTCCAAAACTGGGCACAGCAAAATAGGATGGTAATTAATGAAGGTAAAACAAAATGTATGATTTTAGGGACATCACAAAAGCTACACAATTCAGGGAACTCAGAACTATCTCTTGCAATAAATAATAATTCATTAGAAAATGCCAAACATGAAAAGCTTGTAGGTGTGTCCATAAATTATATATTATGGGATGACCATATTGATAAACTCTATAAAATACTGTCATCCAAAATCGGCCTACTCAGCAGAATCAAGAAATATTTACCTATGGAAACTTGCAATCTATACTATAAGTCACATATTCTTCCAACAATGTATTATTGTTCAAATGTATGGGGAAACTGAGCTAAATCTCAGCTTGACAGGATTTATAAACTTCAGAAATGAGCAGCATGCATAATTTTAGATGCATCTATTGATCATCCCTCAAAATCCTTATTTACAGAACTCAATGTTTCACAATACATGAAAGGATAGATTTTCACAATGCTGTTCTTTTATATAAATGTCTACCTGGAACTGCACCAGAGTATCTTCAGGACTTATTCAGGCCTTTTTCAACACAATACCAGTTGAGATCAATATCACATGGAAACCTTCTAGCACCAAAACCAAGAACAGAGCAATTTAAAAAGAGCTTCCAATACTCTGGTACAGTTCTGTGAAACAAGCTTCCACTACATGTAAAATCTGCTGTAAATATTACCATATTAAATAAGAGATATCATGAGCATGTATGTGTTTCTAATAGATAATGGAATTAAGTATTTTAATAATAAACATGTTAAAATAAACAGTAGTTATTGCTATCTTCATATAATGATCATTGTTATACTCTCCTTAAGAGGACCTCAACGAAGAATAGTCCTTGACTAATGAGTCACTCTCTATATATTAAATAAACCATTATTATTATTATTATTACTTATAAGCTAGTATAGATGGTAAACAAGATTTTTGTTTTTTGTTTTTTGAAATATATTATGCTCCACAAGCGACTGATATATCCAAAGTTCATAACCCAGTTATGCCATGACTTCAACTACGGCATGACTAATGGGCAGGAATGCTACAAGCATTGAGGAAAGTATATTGATATTGCAAATCAGAAGAAGGAAAAAAATTATTTGAAAATTTAGGGATGGGGAAAAAGGAATTCAAAGATAAACCAAGAAATGTGGTTTCTTGATCATGTGACTCAGACAAAGATATATACACAAGGATAGAATGTTTTGTGGGGCTTTCATTATGATTTGATGGTAACAAAATATGCTGACCCCTATCAGGGTCAAACAGGAATATAAGTGAACATTTAAATAGAAACACTGGAAATTTTCATCCAACAATTTCTAATCTTACTGATAAAAACTAATTTTTGGTGCTTCCAACAGTCTTCAGTTCTGCTATGTGTTATGCTAAAGACTGCAAAGGCATAGTTTTTGTCTTTTAATGTCTTGTGTATCCCATTCTAAATGTTTTTAACATATTTTTTGGCTGAAGTATAATTCTTATTAGTGACCATTCATTTCAAGATCTATCTCAGGTTAATCAGAGAACTAAGCTGATATGATTTCTGACTGGTCAGTATTTAATTGCCTTTGTGATACAAGTGCTTAGGTAAATTTGCACCAAGCAGTGATAGCCAGACATTACCAGCAGTTCAAAGATCTAGATATTCCTATGCTTATGTTTCAGTTCACCAAAATAAAATTTTAACTTCATGGAAAATCGAATCTGATGGAAGTAGTCCTAATGGCATACTCTGACATGAAAAAAGAGGAATTATTCCACCAAGATCAAAATGTCTTTCATCTCTGGGTAACCAAGGCACATTGTACTGTATGTTACAATTCATCAGCCACAGCTCTGCAATTCTGTACATCAATTTATCGGCCACTGCCCCATAATATCATGTAAAGTAACCATATTTAGATACCAGTTTCTACTTGATTACATAAAATGTAATATACATAGCATGCAGAAGTATACTACTTATAAATTACTCAGAAACAATTTCATTTTTGAATACATTTCCTGGTTACATGAACATCGGGAAAGAAGCACCCTTACCTCTCTAACCTAGGAAATTGCAAAAAGACAAAAAATAGTCTTTCCCATCAATATAATAACCAAAAGGAATAAACTTTAACCTATTAGTGTATTTGAGACTTGCTAAGATCGTACCAAATGTGTTTCAGGCAGATTGAAATAAATGTTCAAAGATGAACTACATTGTGTGTTCTTTTCTCTTAATTTTCCAGTCATTGTCTACCTTTTAAATCATTTATTTATTTCACCATGATAAAGATTTATTTAAATTTGTTATTGTCAAGAAAGCCTGAAAGGCTAGTGACTACCATATTTTTCCATTTTCCAATGTAAAAAGAGTCCAATGCAAAGACATATGACTACAAAGAAGGAGATCAAGGTCTACAATTTTCATTCAGCAAATAATTTCTAATGAAATCACTAGATGAACTGGACTTTATTCAGAAAATACAGTTATAGCAAAGTCTCACCAGCCTGTATGATGAATGATGACCTGTTGAAACTTTCCTCTGAATCTCTGAATGTTTACTTTCCCAAGATCTCTGGACATCAATAAATAGTCTAATTTGCATATTTGGCTTTGCAATTTAAAGACAGTTCTTCCAAATTCTCTATTCAATGGCAGCTAAATTTAGTCTGTGCAAACCAAACTGAGGGTAATTACTGTCTCAAAGCTGGATGAATGTATGAGCAACTAGCCCAAACCACCTCCAGAATATAAATTTCAGAATTGTCACAAAATCTGTTGTACTGTCAGAGGTTAGGCCAAAAAGTTCTGTAAATTTCCACTCAGCAAATATGTATATTAAACAGCAGCTATCTTTAAATCTAGATATAAACATGTTTTGTTTAGGCTCTTTTAGACAGCAATAAGGAAAGAGTGAACACAACAAGCTTTGTCAAATTTAACAAATAATTTATTTCCCTAGAAAAACAAGTTAAAAATGAGAAAAAGAACTTACAGTTCTATGAATCAAATCCAAATATAATCCAAGAATAATCCAAGAATTAAAAAAAGAAGTCCTAGAAATAAAAAGTCCTAAATGAATCTGTGTTGGAGTCCTGATAAAAAATCCAAGATGGAGGACAATGATGTAAGCAATCGTCAGCGTTGTCCTGACATGTCAACAGTTCCTTGTTGAAACACAGAAAATGATATTCCAGTTTTTAATTCCAAATAAAATGTAAATAAATGTCTTTGTTCTAGAATTCTGTATGAGCACTTAAATATTTCCAGGGAAAAGAATGAATAATTCCATAAAGTAGAATTTCAACTCAAACTGATCACAACAAAACACCTATCTAGTATCAATGGTTTATAGCCTGACTGACTAAATCTTCTGTAGAAAATAGTTATTCACTAATTTAAGATGCAAAAAAAGATTCTCGTATGAGGGTTACATGATCACGTTTCTAGAACACAGAGACTTTTTACATGCCTAACATCATGCACTCCTAGTATGGCCTCGACTAAAACCAATGATTTTTACTCTGGAAAAGAATATTTAAAAAAAGCAATTTTAAAAATGTATTTTATTTCAACTCACTGATTTCTGAATCAAAGTCAGAAACTAGGTCAGCATTGGATACAAAGTTTCTATTATTAGTGATTACTAAAAAACAGATCAAACTGAACTGAATTTTGGAGAACCAAACAAATGCCTGTTTCTTATTGTGGCAGCAATATCAAATAATTGTACTGCATGACTGAGACTGATTTTTTTTCTCCATTTGCTTAGTACGTTTTCATAACAGTCAGTGCTTCAAAGATAATGTTTTCTTTGAAATTTCAGCAAACTATGAATGGTTTATAGCCCGAATGACTAAATTCTCTAATAAAAATAGTTATACACAGAGATGCAAAACAGATTCCCCTATGAGGGTCACATAATCATGTTTCTAGAATAACACAGAAGCTTTTTACATGCCTAACATCATATGCTCCCAGTATGGCCTCGACTAAAACCAATGATTTTTACTCTGGGAAAGAATTTTTAACAAAATTTAAAAGTTGTTTACTTCAACTTACTGATTTCTGAATCAAGGTCAGGAACTAGGTCAGCATTAGTTACAAATTTTCTTTTATTAGTGTTTACAAAAAAACAGGTCAAACTGAACTGAATTTCTGGAAAATGAATTAGATCAAATATAAATTAAATCAAATATACATAACAAATAATCCTAATGGTTATACAAAGGGTTGGACCTGGAATCACCAATGTCTCAGGACAGAAGATTTATTTTAACTTTATCTCCCATTCCTATGCAAGGTCAAATAATCCCGATTTTGGAGTCCAAAAGTCTGCTGTTATGTCTGGGTTCAAATACGTACAACATAATCCAAAATGCACCATGCTTCACAGATGATGATAAGTCCTTCATTAATTGTAAAACACTCCTGTATTGAGTTGAGGGGTTCTCTTTGAATTTAATGCCAGTGTTTGTGACCTGTTTAGGACATGTGCTAAAGTTGGTTGATTAGTGCTCAGAGTTCCAGTCTTGGGTGAATGCACTAGTTTCAACATCATGTTCCTTCAAGAGATAAGTGACAGTGAAGTGGTGTTTTCTGTATATCAAAATTTAATTTTACAGTGATGGCAAATAGTTTTGTACATTTGTATGTTTTTCCATCAATTTTTCTAAAGCCATTAATGATTCCATACAAAACTTTTCCTTTCCTAGGAATGTTGTACAATTCTTCTTTAGTCATGGCAAATACAAGTGCTAACCATTTAGCCAATAATACCGAGTATTAATGTGCAATTTCTACCTGTTTACCAATTGACATAACACATAAGTTTGATTTAAAAACTTTGAAAATATCACTATGTATCAGACCCTGTTGACGCTTGTATACTGCACAGGGCAGTTGAGAGAATGCAAAAAGGTGTAACGGAAATTTTTTAGGCATTCTGAAATTTGACAACCAACAGACAACATAATCACTATACACTTTTTTGGCCAGGAAACTGATAACATTTGAGAGATCAAGATGATTTAGAAAGTTTGTTCCTTAAATAACATTTATTCTTGGCAATATTTATGAAAGGGATATGCAGTTTCAATTACTGTGAAAATCTGAACTAGGAACTAGCCTGCCAGGCAAGAAACAGAATTGAAAACAAATTAATGTAGTCTTTTAAACGCTATTATCCATTACCTCCCCTGACAATGGCTAGGTGGCTACAGTTGTTCACTCCGATTTAGCTTTCACTGGATACAGCATCAATGATAACAGTATTTATTACATATTGCAATCATTATTTTTTTAAATTTGTGAAGAATTGTGTGAATTTGTCACAGCTCTGAACTTAAAATTTCATGTGATCTTATGCTCCAACAATGTATCAGTGGTGCCCATCATTCGTTGTTTTTTGTGCACAATGCATGCATTTCCTCAATTATTTAAGTAAGAAATATTGATTATTTGTGCATATGAACACTTTCAGGTTGTCATTTTCATACTTTTTGGTTGTTGTCTTTACATAAAGTGATAAATATTTGGAAATACATTAAATGCAAGAGATTTAAAGCCAGAGATACATACATCATGTGCCTTGCAACCATTGTATCTGGTCAGCTAGAGATAAATGAAAACGGGGTTGCAGAGTTGCCAGCCCACATTCTTCACAACCATTGGATCTGGTCAGCTTGAGACAAATGAAAATGGGGTTGCAGAGTTGCCAGCCCATATTCTTCACAACCACTGTATCTGGTCAGCTAGAGACAAATGAAAACGGGGTTGCAGAGTTGCCAGCCCACATTCTTCACAAGCATTTATGGAATTGCAGATGAGGTGCAAAGTGTGAGGGGCAATGACAAAATTGCATGACTTGTTTCAATCTGTGGCCTCACAATTCTCCGAAGATGGCTTGGAGCTAACTGGAGCCCGTCTTCAATGTATTAGGCAGCTCAGTCCGTACAATTTCACCCACATGTTTGTGCTTGGCCTCTGAGCATGCAAGTCCAGGTGTATGGGATATAATTTGGAGTTTGATGATCCATTTTGCCATCCGAGTTGTACACCACTGTTCCAGCTGCAAACCATCCAGCTGACCAGCCATACAGGTTCATGACTGACCATAAATCTGTCATTTTGGTGATGAGAGCCTTAAGCCAACTGACTAGCAAATAACTGGGCCATCCATCCAGTTTGTAATAATGACAACCATAAAACTGTCTGGCAGGCACACTTTTTGGCGATATATACATGCAAGAATGGCCAGTGCACTTTACTGGCTGTCAATGGACTCACTGGGACTATTCTTTACAGTATACCCATTGGGGAGATACCCAGACTTACACAGAAATAATGACATTGCTTTGTCCCTGCCCCCAGGAATGTTCTACTCAAATGTAGATGCCTGAGAAGGACATCCATCCCAATGAGTACAGGGATAACCACGATGACACAGCATACTTTCATCCCACAATGAAGTGGACAGAGTTTAGCATTAAGGTAGACATAGAGAAAATCTAGAAAGTTTAGCAAATTTCCAAGTGCACTTCCACACCATTTTCTGCAAGTCAAGCCTTTATAGTTCGGGCCTCTGTCAGCAAAGGTCAAGGAAATATCTGACCACCTGACAGCACAAATACAGAATCCTGGCAACTACAAGGCTTTCTTGTCCCAAAACCAGCTACCTGCATCATTCTCATTATGCTGGTATCATTCATATCATTCGATGTTTAGCAATTATCTACCATCCTTGGATAAGAACATTGTGGCAGTCAACATGACCATGCAGTTTTGTTTAACAAGGTGGATAAAACAATTGTATATACCAGCTCCATGTTAATGCAAAACATGGCTCCTACTTTGTCTATGCTAGACCTGGCATCTAGCAATTTTCTGACTGAACGAAAAATCAGGGCTGTGCACCACATGATGACAAACACCCTGATGGCTTCAGAAAACCTAGATCTGGTAATATGAGAGGCCTGTCTGCACTCCTCCACAATAAAGCCACATCATTCCTTGGCTCTCCAGTTGGTACATTTTGACACCATACAGCTTTCTGGCTGTAAAGATACATAAGCAGGCATTACAAGAACTGCTTTTCCAACTTGCTTTGCTGCCTGCACTGGCTCTCAGGCAAAATCAGTCTTAACTGCACTGTGGAGATGGTCATCAACAAAAAGATAAAGAAGCCAAACACTGTACAAATGCAACAGCTTTCAGCACAGTTCAAGTTAGGTAGCAACAGTCTACACAATTCCAAAGGCAATTTAATAAAGAAGATTGCAAACAAGACTTCTCCTTCCCAAACTTCCTAACAGCTTTCTCTGATTGCCACTCAACTCTGACCATCAATGAACAGTTTGCCAGTTAGTGCTTGATTCCTTTATTTTCACACATTGGATCAGTCTGTTTCTGGAAATTGAATAGGCCCCACAATTTATTTTGGATTGGCTTCTCGTAGCCTACCCCCTCCCCTTGTGCCTCCCTTACCATGACAGACTTGCTGTACAATCAGGGAAAAAAACCAGAAATATTGCAGGTTTGGTCACCACTCAGAAAGCAGACAGTGGTGATTGTTTGCAAGATGAATACATTGAGGTTTTACCACAGGCATTTTCAATTTCCCAAGGCCATTAGAAGTCCCAAGCCAATCAAAAACCTAAGTGGATTCTGTGCTTATGTTCAAAATTGAGATGTCAGAGTTGATCAGATCTTCTGTGCAAAATGATGAATCCATGGTCAGCTTACACCTTACCAACACATAATTCGATGTCCCTATATACATGTCATAAAAACTCCTTCAATTTGGATTCCAAGTGATATTCTACCAATCTTACACTCATCCAATCAGTCCCAACAGCATTCACATTGGTCATCAACTGTTTCATTGTTCTCTTCCACTCATCCTCATCAACAGTGACTCAGGCATATCTCGACATTCTTCAAAAACTCAGAAAAAAATTCCATCTGAACATGGAATTCATTTACCAACCCAACCTTGTTTGTATCCAACAAGAACATGTGAAAATGATTAATGAGTTTGCAGCATCACTTTCCAGTATGGAGTGGATTTCTGCAATTACTTGGTCTGCTCAGTGCAGCAATGGATTTGATCCTTCTCAGCCACCTATTCATGCACCCTTGGCAGATGGCCATGTTGACCCAGTGGAGCCCCTTTTCAAGCTGACTTGAGGAAATATGATGAATGACGGCAACAAATCATGACCTCAAACAAAAAATAGTATCTTTCCTGCATCAGTGGCACAACAAACAATGGTTCATGGCAGGAATTCCTCTCGAAAATCCTCAAATGGAACTTATAATCTGCACAGATACCAGTTCACATATTTGGGGAGCCAACAGATTGCTCAGCTTCACCATGGTCAGTGGTTGTTGTTGGTGTTGTAGGGTTTTACGCCATTTTTCAGCACACGATAGGCTATACATGGCAGCCAGTATTGATGGTGGAGGAAGAACCTGGGAAAACCCCAGAAAGAACCACTGACCCGCAAGAACCTACTGGCAAGCTTTCTCACATACCCACATTGACTGAATCCGAGACTCTAACCCATGCAGAGAGAGGTGAGATGGCAGTGATCTGTAATGGAGAGCGCTTTAGACCACTCGGCCACTCAGGGCCCCCACGGTCAGTGGTAACTAAGGGTCAGATGAGCTACCTTGTCACATAAACCTTCCAGAAATTAAAGGCAGTGTAAATGTTTCAATAATGGAAGGATAAATAATATGGAAAGGTAGTCTTCATTAATGATATACAATTTGGGGGTACTAGCAGGATCAGTGAATTTAGGCAGGAACAATAAATATATAATTTTGATGATCCTGTGAGTTAATGAAAAAAGCTCATTTTAAGCCATACCAATGCATTATATACCATGTACACCACAGACTTATTGCCTTGGCTCTTTAATTACATAAGTTTGGAAAATAATATATAAAGCAAACAACAATAGTGGAGATGTAATTTAATGAGGTAAAGATTGATAACTCCAAACTGGACCACTGGGAGGCCAAGTGGTCTAAGGTACTCACCTTCACAGATCACTCACACATTTCACTTCTGTCCGCACTGGTTTGAATCTTGATTCAACCAATACAGATTATTTGTGAAACCATGCAAGCAGCTTTCTGTGGATATGTGGGTTTGTTGTCAAGATGAATTCACACAAGCTTAAGGTACAAATACTCAGTAGAACTTTCACCTACTGTTGTTTATCTTTTTCCTTTTGTTGGCATTAGTGTTGTTTTCATCACAAGTCCGTTTCCCGAAAGACGGAAAAAGATTTTGCTCATTTTTATCTTTACTACACTCATTTAAAATGTCTTTGCTGATACTCTAGTGCCCTTTAGAAACCACATGTACTGGGTAGCAGTTATTATTATGACCAATCAATGATTTGACAATTTCATCCAAATCAAACTCTGAAAAACCTGTGATTACTTCCATGATTTATATTCATGTGGTCACCACTTTAAACAATTATACAACAAAATAGGACACCATTTATTTGCTGATCAAGTGAAGGTGCATACAGCCACTCAACTGAACATGGTTTCTTTGAAGTTCATCAAGTAGCCTTTGGAGGGCCAATCCTTTTTACAAGATAATTGCAATACGGATTAACTGTTAATTAGTCACACTGGCTTCCTGCCTTTTCACTTAAGTGTAGCTTTTAGTTTTTATGCAGATTAGCCTTGACTGACCAGAATATATGAAATGGGAGAGAATCCTGGGTGAAAATAAAGCATGTCACAGGGATGCATTTTTGGGAGGAACGGTGTATCCTGCGTGAGTTTCACGCATATTTGAAGCTTGGGTCCTCAAAAGCCCTGTTGATATTATATTCCAAATATAATGTGAACTAGGCCAAGGGGTTACTGATCTATATTTAATGTAAACAAAAGCTGCCTATCAAAGACACACACACCAAGGGTTACATGCCTGCTTTTTGGACATTTAAAACAATATACAGTCCCTATGATATTGAGAAGAAAAAAAAATCCCCTTCAAAAGCTCAATTATTCTCTTGGTTGATTCAATTCAAGCATAAACTCCAACATCCAGACACATTTAACTTTTTCTTTCCTATCATTTATCTTAAAATCTTTGAACAGCAACATGAATTAATTCATCCATCAACCAACTTGTTTATAACTTTTAAAGGCAAGACTTATGGTAAAGGCCATAATTTTAAATATATATATTATTACAGATAGTACCATTTTTATACATAGAATTTCAACATCTTTATCCACCTTCATTCTCTTTTTTAGTTTGCTAGTGGTAGTGGTAGCTGTAGTAGCAGTAGTAGAAGAATGAGCTGTTTTTACACGGTGGTGGTGCTATCTTCCATATCATATAGGAATGGTAGAGAATTCAAAGAATATTTGGCCAAGCATGCTTTGAATATATAGAAAATTTCTGCCAGTAGTGGACTCAGGAGGGGATGAAAATTGTATATAATATTGGAAGTGAGGCTTAAACCCTATTATCACATAGGCAGCAAAAACAAAGTAATTTACCTACTGTCAATCATCTTCAAATACTTACAATGTTCATAGCCTAAAAAGCTCAGTCTGACACCTCTTCCAGCAGTGGGATTGATGATGTTCAGATAAACAACACTGGAATGGGAATATATTTTAATTAGATGCAAACTGTAACTTTGTACATAAAAATCAGGCACTAAATGATTTTAAATCACAACAATCAACCATATGCTTTCAACTGTTCTCTGTTACTCAATATCAAACTAACCAAAGATCTTGATGATACAAAGCTTACATTTCAAATTTGATCAAACTTAGATTATAAATATGGCTTCCAGTGGGGGTAACAAGCTCAGCTATAAGATTCAAGATCACTTTATTAGTATATGTCGATCTTGCTCACAACTGAACTCCTCTAATATTTTGATGAGATAAGCATATAAAACAAGTTTGAAAAAAAATGGATCAGAAATATGGCCTCCAGAGTATATAGAAACTCAGAAAATTTTTGATACAAGATTATCTCATTAACATGCATGGATCTTGCTTATCACTGAACAAGTGCATCAAGATATAAACAGAAATCAGATCAGAAATATGATTTCCAGAAGTGTAACAAGCTCAGCCAATCAGATGCATGATCATCTCATTAGCATGCATGGATCTAACTCATCATCCAACTAGTCCATGATCTTATGATTATAACTATATATTTTAAGTCTGATACAATTTGGATCAGAAACAGAACCAAGTGGTAACAAGGTCAGCCAACCAGATGTAAGATCACCTAATTAATGCACATAGATTTCACTTACAATCAAACTCACCTAGGATCTTAATGATATTGGCATATACTCCAAGTCTGATCAAAATTGGATTATAGATGTCCTCCTGAGTGGTAAGAAGCCAATGGTCATTTAGGTGCAAGATCACCTCAATAATATAATGTAAGCAAACTGAAATTTTGACAATACAATATTAACACATATTCCAAGTTTGACTGAAATCAGATCAGACATATAAATACATAATTGTTGTTGCATAATGCATAACTCAGCCTGACATCACCTTCATGGCCAAACCATAAACGCCAATTGTCTTAAGGCCAGGTCAGGTAATAACAAGCACTGATAAAGTTTTATTAATAGTTGTTTTAAAAATCAGCCACAGAAGCCACTGTCATTGTCCAACCCTAAAAACCTGATTTTACTGGGTGAAAGTCAAAGGCTTTGAGTGACCTTGGATATATTGACAGTTTAACAATAAAGGCATAGTTCACACATCAGTAATTACCTTCATTAGCTGCTACACACAAGGCCTCTTATGAAATGTATGCAGTCTCTCATCTAATTCCTGTACAAATTCAAGTGTACAACACAGTCAACAATGAACAGCAGTGTTCACCATTGAAAAAATGCATTTAATTTTACTTCCAAATGTACCAGTCATGAAGGACCTTATGTATAGGCTGGGACATATACAGCAAGGACAAATTTATTTATTCATGAGCTAATTACAAATACTAATAAAGCATAAAATTAGGTCACTAAGACCTTTGCCCATCCAGTTAATAAGCTGCATGATTCTAGCATAAACTTCACCCAACAAATGAACATTAAACACATTTCTCAAAATTCAATATCAATGCATGAAATAAAGGTCACAAAAGCCTTTCTGCATTAGAGTGTAGTGCTTATCCAGATGCATACCCCCACCGAGTTTCAAGATTCTATAGGTAATGGTATGAATATAACATGCCAAAACTCATGAGGTCAAAAGTTAAAGGCAAAAACTTAACCAAAACCAGTAGCAAATCAAATATAGGTAGCAATGAGCTTCTTTATTTTAAGGACATGATACCAACACTAAAGAGATGTGGATATCATTACCAATAACATAATTCCAGCATGAAAAGTGCCTTAGAAATGAACAACAAGCAGAATTTAACCCAAGCCAATGAAGTGTAAAATATGGTCATTGTGACCAACTTCTGCACTGTGAGAGTAGTGCTAATTAGGATGTTTGTTAATTTTAAATCCTAGATCAGACAGTATGTAAGTAGCATGCAAAAACTATATTTTTGGTTATGAACTGAATGCAAAACCTTAAACCAGTCCCATCAAACGTTAAAAGCAGTTCACAATGACATTCCTTGAAGTATAAAATCATCTACTTTAATATTTCTGTGATGAACAGATAAAACACAAAATTTAATCAAAAACTGCTAGCAGAGGAACAGTTCTCACAATGTCCCAACTTTCACCATGGTGCTAAAATTTTATTTACTCATCTTAGGTATGCATAATTCCGATCATTTTGAATCCAACTGCAAAATATTTGCCCTATGGTTACAATTGGTATGCAGCATGAACTGGCCCTTATTAAAGTTATGGTCACCTTTTTCCAGCATAGGTTGAACTCGACATCATCTACACTATCAAACTTGAACATTTCAGTAACAAAGTTTAACATTTTAAAACTTAAAAATAAGGAAATAATAATAATAATAATAACAATAATAATAATAATAATAGAGCAGGTCAAGGATATTCAGGCATCTAAGCCATTTATATATTTTATCTGCATAAACCTGTAATACACAAGTACTATGAAGTTTTTAATCATGAGAGTTTCTAATGTTTATTGTGGAGAGCATGGGAAAATAGGCAGTTGTGTGAAGGCACGGGCCAGAAGAATAACCAACTGTGCAAAGGAACAGGCCTGAGGGTCTGGAGAAGTAGACATGGAGAGCACAGGAGAATAGAAAGTTATGCAAAGTTGCAGGGATGAAGAATAAGAAGTTGTGTGAAGGCACAGGGCCAGGAGAATAAGATGTGGAGAGCACAGGAAAATAGGCAGTTGTGTGAAGGCACAGGGCCAGGAGAATAAGATGTGGAGAGCACAGGAAAATAGGCAGTTGTGTGAAGGCACAGGGCCAGGAGAATAAGATGTGGAGAGCACAGGAAAATAGGCAGTTGTGTGAAGGCACAGGGCCGGGAAAAGTAGACATGGAGAGCATGGGAGAATAGGCAGTTGTGCGAATGTACCGAAACTGGATACAAGGCGGAAGTTACAGATGAGTAAAGTAGAAGGAACATGGGAAGGAAACACTCTCACATTTCATTTCGCATTATGAAATAACTGGCAATTTGAATAGGTCCTTGTATTGATTGCAAGAAATTGCATTGAAAATTATCCTGTAATTGTTGAATACCTTGACATAGTGTTTTAAATTGTTATACCTTTCACCTTATTATTTTCATATTTTATACACCTAGACCGTAAACCTTGTTGACTGGAGGCTCGGAGGTATTTAATCTTTTAAACTGTCCAACCTTCTCAGGTGTTAGTAATAATACTGTAGGGGGCAGGTGACATCCATTATGCTGCAATAGTGACAGGTCTTCTTAAAATGATATGCTGAGAATTAGGCGTGCTTTCATTTTTTACAAGAATTATGTGACTTTCATTTAATATTTCAACTTTTTTGTATTACAGGTAAACCACCGATTTTTCGGCAATGGATGGTCCAGCACCTCTTTTTTTTCTAGAAAAAATTACGAGAGGGCACTTGAAATTCCCAACACCACCAAATTAGTTTACTGGGCAAGCACTCACCTGGATTCTTTACACTGCAGTTGTTGGTGGTGATCCTTGTATTTTGTGCGATTCTTAGCTTATTTTATTTACATTTAACCCTAGCTATGGCTTCTAAGAAAGACGCAAGTGTAAGTGGTGGTGTCAAGCGTAAATACCAGTCAATATCGATACAAGATAAAGTAGAACTGTTGAAAAAACTGGATCGTGGTGTTTCCGTTCGAAAGCTGTGTGACACACATGGTACTGGTTCATCAAATGTTTATGATATCAAGAAGCAGAGGGACAAAATATTGAAATTCTATTCAGACAGTGATTCCAAGAAGCAAATTAACATTAGAAAAACATTGAAAGATGGTAAGAGTACTGAGCATGACCGAGTAATGATGGAATGGTTTTGACAGTGTCGGAGTGACAGAGTGGACTTGTAGGGCAGGATGGTAATGGACCAGGCTCAGTTGTTTCATATAAAACTTAAAGTAGAACATGAGTGTGACTATAGCGAACGATGGCTTCAAAGGTTCAGGAAGAGTCATAGAATTTCTATGCATAAAGAATGTGGAGAAAAACAGTCTGCAGACCACAAAGGAGCTACCAAGTATGTGGACAAAGTTCAGAGCACCTCAGTCGTGAGCAGGTGTATAATGCAGATAAAACTGCAATATATTGGCCATGCATGACCTCGGTTGGTCTGGCAAAACTGTTTATCTGGCAAGGCTTTGGAACCATGGGTGCCGGAAAATTGGTGGTTTACCTGTAACATTATTGGAAATTGGTTTGTTGCAGAATTTGCATGAATAATTTACCTTTTATGTCATGGACATTTAGGTTATGAGATCTGTGTGGTCATGTGACTATCAATGCGAATGGCCTGTACCATGTCAAATTTCACTGATGTTTTCATTTTGTCTCATTTGTCAGCAGATTAATGACATACAAATATCACCATCACAATTTCTGATAAATTAGACATCTTCTTGTTTATTTTGCAGTTATGGATTGATGTAAATTTCTTTAAGTTTGCTAGGCCCACTAGTAAGTGGCTACCATAAGTTGCCACTGCATGATGATGGCAAGTTCCAACCTTTCAAATCGCTTTGACCCCACACCCCAATATAAATGTCAAAATATAAAAAACGTGGTGGGAGGGGTCAGAGGAAGTTCATTCTTGTATTAAAGAAGACTACTTGATCTGTTTCAGGATATGAATGCAATATCTTCACATTTTCTGACAACATGCTGAAAATGTGCCAGATGTGAATAATTTGAATTCAATAATTTCACCCAAATCAAATACTGAATGTTACGAGAAATATCTTGAACCAGTAAACATCAACCTTTTCATTAAAAACACATTAAATCCATATGTAGAAAATTATTTTTCTACATACTTGACATCAGCTTCTTTCTGGTATTTTATATGTCATTTTCATCTTAGTCAATAACACAGATGTGATAATATGAATATACTATTTAAAACAAGACTTGATGAAATAAGGAATAAATATTTATATTTTAACTGATCAATTACATCGTAATTGTAATATTTATACATATCAAGGATTTACAGACTTTTTCATCCTAAGTTAGCCTTGGGCAGCCACTCTGCTAACAATTGATTTTTCCAAAATTGTTTTAATGCATATCTCAGATTTTTTGGTGAATAGGTGTTAATTGATACAAATAAAATTTATGATATTTCTTTGACAAATGTGTGCTTGGAAATAAAAAGACAACAATTGATTTTAAGAAAATACAGCACCTACAGGCAGCATTTATGATGTGATGTTTATATAATAATTACAGGAGACACGATAAATACTGCTTGGCAGACAATGGACAAAACAAGTGCTTACAAATAATTCTCAAAAGTTGGATTCTCAATTATTAAGATGCATGTCACCAATTTGAAGGTGACTACATGATAATTGTTGAGTAATTATTACATTACATTAAGCATTACAGTCTTGCTTTAATTCTCATATATAAAGCTCTTCAAGCTACATCAGCATTCTAACTCTTGCTAATCTACATATATATCTACATGTGTTATTTGCATATATAATTTTAGATAACTTTATCTATCTGCATATGGTGATAAGGTGCCAACAGAAATACAAAGGAAACAAAAGTTTCAACAAATATTACATAATTTCCTTAAAATATACCTCATTTTACATAATGGTTTTGCTCATGTAAGGATATTATGTTTGGGGCAAGGTCAATTTTTCAATGGGTAAGTTCAATTTTACAATCAGCTTGATGCAGGCAAGTCAACTTTTATAAAATTTACAAATCCCTACATGTGGTTTATTTGGCATAAATATAAATTTTACAAAAATATATCCAGACCCGGGTTCGAGTCTGCATAGCATACAAATTACAAATTCTCTAACATGTATCATAGTAGTATTTGTATATATATATATATATATATATATATATATATATATATATATATATATATACACACATGTTACAGCAATGACCCTGTTTTCAAGATTTTTGTCCGTGTTATTAACTGTATTATTTCTGAAAATAATAAACTTTTTAAATTTAGCACAGAGGTGAATGAGCTGCTGATGCTGAAGCAGGTAAAATTGCCGATGCAGATTATACAGTCAAACATTATTTTATTTAATAAGACAGCGCCATTTTCTCAAGTAAAATCGGGTTTTGTTTCCTTACTTTGAAGTGCTCAACGTACCTGGGGAAATAACATAAACTATATTTTAAGCAAATGTAAATGTCACATTTAAATCCCGGACAAAACTTAATAATAGTTCACAGGGTCTGATTCAGCTTGGCATTTGGTCAACTCGTAACCTGTGCCGAATCAGCCTGTAATTAGTGCCTAATACGTCTGGCCCTATCAGCCATGGTTCGAATCTGTCTGCTACTGTACTAACTATAATAGTAACTGTGGTGTTACCACCATCGTTCTGAACGTTACTCTTATGTACTGGTAATATCTTTACATTATATTAATCATACCCATATATCTCTTCCCCTGGATTATATTCTCCTTTGTTTGTTCTGATCAGTATTTCATTCATTTCGCCATAAACTCATTTCTGTTACAATTTTCTTTGCGCATGTTGACACTATATCTTCGACATGAAGAACCAGAATATTACAAAGGGAGGTAACACATATTGATGAGTCACTCGGAATAATCTCAGCCTTTGTCGTCGCTTGCTTGAAAGAAATAGAATCGGACCTACATAGTGGTTATTTTTAACAGTCCTTAGGCTCGTTATTGATCTTTGTTATAATAGGATCATAGATGTCACATTCATGACGTGTAATCGCAATTATGATAGTAGCAGTGCTGGCTATGGAAACTGAAACTTAATTATTTTATTCAAAAGTTCGCTAGAATTATATACGAAATGTGAAGTGCTGATATTTTGCTGACGTCAGTGACGGTTGACATCGTGAAACATTATAGACAAGTTATTCAGGGCCGCACGATTCACCAAAAACCACCCACAAATATTGTGTAAATCAATGAAACATACCCAAAACCACAAGAAAACATTGGAAAGAGTACTATCTTGTCGAAACAGACAACAAATTATGCCGCACTTAGGTTTTGGGTGAATCGTGTGGCCGTGTTATTCATGAGGTAGACGTATGTTCGTTCGCCAGAAACTTAACCAATTCGGGAAGTATCACCATGATTATTTCCGATTTTAGTCTCTTTCTGAGAACTGAAGTTATTCGACTCGCATGGAAAATAGACTTGGATATTTATTAGGTTTATTGCTTTTTTTCCCTTTAAAATAATGAGGATTTTAGCATAGTACATATTTGTCAAATACCAATTATTTTTTTTTAACAAATTGAAGCATTTTATTGGTCTAAGAGTACTGAATGTTGTAGAGATAATTTCGAAGTTCTGTCAGCGTGACTCGTAACCATTAAGTTTGATGTCTGGGCTATAGTGTTTGCATAAATTCCCGATTGTTTTACTCTCTACCGATTTCAATAAAGAAAATCTTTAGTATAATAAAAACTGCACAGAACTTAGTAATTTTATTTATTGATTTATAATTTCTAGCCTAACTGACAAGTTTGGCCCTTACACTGTCATCGTCTGCTCGTTTCATGCTTAACGGAGTTTCCATACAAACACAGCACAATATTGCGTACACAATAGGCGAGTCTATTTTCCTAAGACAACAGAGTGCCGTAGTTCATCCTATTCGGTAATTGCCAGATAATTCCGTAAATTACCATAAGGTTGAGAGTTATATCCCTTTGCACACAAGTACAGAGAAATTTCACATCTTGTCAAATCCACGTGAAAGGCAAATTTGTATTTGTCATTCTTTTCCTTTGCTTGATTCGAGATTGTAAATATCCGAAGCAGACGACGTAGTTTTTGCCATCGATGTATCTACATCTATCAATAGCAATAGGGGTCGAGCGATATAGCGTCAGTGGAAAATCCAGTCAACTAGGTCGTGGGCCTGTATAGCGTCAAAAGTTAGAGCGTCAATGGGAAAATGCATTACAGACCACCTTGGGCCTGTATAGCCTTAAAATGTATAGCAACAATGGGAAAAATACATTTCAGGTAAGGTGACGTCAGAGTTTTAAAGATTGGTAACAATGTAGCAAACGGCTGACCTCAATCGGGACCAAAGAGTAGGAAAAACTCTAGAACGTTTGGGCGGGACAGAGACAGACATAACACATACAACAGACAACATACAAACATAAACAACTATACAACTGACTAAAAAAAAATTAGGCAAAAGAGCAAATCTTTTCGAGGCATATGAGTGGCCCTGAAAAGGCATTTGGGTTTATGTTAACATCATTCCGTTAACACAGAGGGCATCGCATAGGTCTTCTTCTCTTCTTCAAACTTCTTCTGACTTCTGGTCCGTAGATGAGAACTCTCTTCAAACAGCCTTGTCTCGCCACATAAATTCTTGTTTTCCAAACGCTCGTATCAGTGATTCAGATAATTGTCCATGATGATCTGACATTCATGGGTAAGTCCGTACGGAACAGCATTGACGATACGAGAGTAGATGCTTCTACGTTTGTCCACATCTTGAGACGAGAACAGGTGAAGGGAATGAACTTATTTATTGTAAAAGAGCGGATAAAAACGGATTAACTTTATTCACCAGTCCTAACGAGCGTTACAAAATTCAGTCACAGCGTGGAGTCTGTCTACCAATCCGAAGAGAGCTGACTGTTACGTCACATTCCCTAGATAGGTGCGCTAGCGTCTGTGCGGAGTTAATCCATGCAACAGTTTTCAAACATGACAGAAACTAAGAAGACGATGAATTGGGATACACCAGCCGTGGAGACGAGAATCAACGGCATAGCAGTGGCTACCAAAGTCACAGCCCATCTTCCAGAAGAGGTCGATTTTAATTGGGATTTAATCGATTTGCTTTCTTCTTCGCAAGAATTTGTTCAGGTACCAGTACCTTTGCCGCCTTCTCCTTCTTTACCACACGTCGAGGATTTTAAACAGAGACAGAAAGAAGAATTGGAGAAATGTTTACAAAAGCATAAAGAAGTAGAACAAGCAAGTTTTTTCTCCTTCAACAGCAACAGCAAGAAGAAGAGGCAAGAAGAAGAAAACGACAAGAAGAAGAAGAAGCAGAGAAGAAACAAGGTGTAGGAGAGAAGGAGGACAGTGAAAGTCAAATGGTGACGGTACTCTTAGACATTTTGGCAGAGTTAAGGAGTCTGAAACAAATGTATCAAACTTCTTTAACGCGACCCAAGAGAAAAAAACCATCCCGAGACAAACAACCCATCCCTGTTACTACGCCTTCGATACCACCCCTAGTGATTTCTACCAAATCATTGTCGACAGGAGCCAATCCGGAAGTAGGCATTGGCCGTGGCAAAGGCATAAGGCAGTTAAAACTGATTATGTCACGTTCCTGAGTTTTTTCTAAACCAAACAAATACCCAACGGTCCTTTCCAGGGCCACCCACTTCTCTCGAAAAGATATTATATAAATTGCCAAAATCAATTAAAATTCAAAATCCATTTTTTACCCATGATGCACGTGTGTGTGTGTGTGTGTGTGTGTGTGTGTGTGTGCGTGTGTGTGTGTGTGTGAGTTCGTATGTGTAGGTTCTTATTCTAAAACAAAAATCAAAACCAAGAGACACGTTTACTGTCTGGTTTATTCTGGTACTAAATTTACAATTCAATATCACAACACTTTAAAAAGTTCACAGACTTCAGCTGTGTCTTTTGTTAACTGGCTGGTTTTTTTTTTTTTTTTTTTTTTTGAATTTCTTTACTTTTACAAGTTTTTCCTCCTCTTCTTCCTCACTTTCTCCTCGTCTTCTTTGCTTCTCTTTTTTCTCTTTCTGTACATGTCTGGGTTCTTCCTTTGGGGAGGGTACCTCTTCTTCATCCTGTTTGGATCCCTTCTCTTCCTCTTGTAGCTGTTGTTTCTTAGGGCATTATGAAGACCAATATCCTTTCACTTGATGATGATAACGAGTATCTTGACTTTTGTCACTTCTGACACCTGTTTTGCTTTTATGACGATCTAGACACTCTGAAGACCAATGTACATTTTTGTGATGGATATAGCAAGTATCTTCACTTTTATCTCCAAAGGAGGGAATGTAGTCCGTCGGCTTGTCTGAAGAAAACTTTCTTATGACACCTAGCAAAGCTCTGATCAGAAGTTCGATCTGAGTAGGCTCTTCGTTCTGGTCAGTTTCAGAGTGAAATAAATACTGGAATGGAAGACACTAACCCTTTATATATATACACTGGTCTGACATAATATAATAGGGCCCATGGCGTTTAAAATGTAGTCATTTGACTTTTTCAGTCAAGATGAAACGATCGCATCATGTCGTAGCGAAAGGAGAAGAAAATAAGAGGTAGAGACGTGATTTTATTGCTTCCTACAGTAGCTGCAGTTTTGGCACAAATTCATCCCAGTGATTTTGAAGATGACACGAGTGAACCAGAATCCAGACCCAGAGAGTCTACACCCAACCAAAGTTCCCCACCATTAGTAAATTCTGAAAAGGACTACCACATTTGAGAGACGGAAAAGCGCACCTCAAGAAAATTTAGAATCACGGCTTACACGTACACAGTGAAGTATAAAGATTCCAAGTCCCATTTACCACTGGAGAAATCAGAAGGGTTCATCACCGAGGTGTGGGATTCTTTATGAACCACACTGAAACTGTAATGTCAAGCCAAAGACGACGATCGCTTGAGACTTTCCATTCATCACGAAGTCCTCCGTTTGGATCGAGTTTAGCAGTCCGTCAGAACTGCCACCTTCCAAAGTCATTGACAAGATTCAACACGTGCAACAATCCAATGACAAGTTTCACATCACCGATGGAAAAGCCACACCGTTTACGACCCACGTTTATCTTCCCCAAGGGACCGGGCAACGCAAAAAGGTGTTACTGGTCGTAGCATCAAGCTTAGCCTTGCTCAAATTAACAATCCTCAAGACAAAATGTTTTTAGGCGGTGGGACGAACGTATGCCGACAAGAACGACACGTTAGAATGGAAACCAGTTCGACACTCGGACCGAGCCAAACAACGAAGACAAGCAGAACTCCTGTTACAGCATGCGGGCCTGTCCAAAGACACACCCTGTAGCATTCTTGAAATGCAAAAATTGTAAGATGTCCTGGTTCCACGATACAAATTGAAAGTGCACGCTCAAAAAGTGCGCGGACCTCTATTGTTTCGAGGCAAATATTTCAAAGACGGAAAATACATTCACGTCTATCATCACGATGAACATTTCGATGCCATCACCAGTATCACCACATTCCTGGGATACAGTTATTACTGTGAGAAACGTGACTATGGCTATAACAATCGAGAGCAGCACAAACATTGTGGATCGAAATGCTCAGGATGTTTGGCCTCTCAAGCCTGTCTGGACGAAGGACAAGAACGAGTTTATTGCCCTGCTTGTCAACGCACGTTTGTCAGTCCAACCTGTTACCAACATCTGAAGACGCAAGGTTAACAGCAGAAAAGTGATTCTGAACTGCTGAGATTGTGCCCTACGTGTGTACAAGGCATACGTACCAATAGTGCCAAGTTACAGGTATCATCGCAATAACTTTAACATGTTAATTGCCGGACCTAGAGGTTCAGGAAAAACCGAATCTGTCAAAGGTTTGATCGAACATAAACATCATTTGATCGATCATCCACCTCAACGAATCGTGTGGTGTTACAAAGAGTGGCAATCGACGTACAGCCTCTTGCGAGAAAGTCAAGGCGATTCCTTTGTGTTTGTGGACGGCATTCCTAGCGAAGATGACAGGATCGTGTCTGATCCCAGTCGAACCCATCTGGTCATTTTCCGTGATATGTTGCGAGAAGACGAAGAAGAAATTAAACTGTGCTTTACGCGCAAAGGGCATCATCGTAATGCCAGTGTCATTTTCATTATGAACTGCCGCATCGCAAAATCAAGACCATCAAGCGTATGTCATCATCAGTCATCTCCCAGGAACCCACTGGGTAGCCGTCTACTTGCCCCGTGATGGTTGTGTGGAGTATTTTGATTCGTATGGATTGCCACATTTGGAAGACGACATCATCAACTTTATGAGAAGAAATGCCGAGACAACACGATTCAATAATGTGAAATTACAAGACACAGATTTTCCATGATGTGTGGACAATTTTGTGTGTATTTTCTTCATAAACGCAGTCTTTGATATTCTTTAGAACATTTAGTGACTTATTTTGATCGTCACTCTTCTAGAAACGACGACAAAGTAGATCGATAGTTTTGTCACCATTATGGTTATCTTTGCCTTTACCTAGGAAACGCAATGTACATCAATTGCCCAATGACTTCCATTCCTGGAAGTCAAGCTTGATTTCACAACGTTGTCAACCTTGTCCAAAATAGTTTGCTATTTGACAAAATGTTTATTTTTTTTAAAAATTGTTCATTGTTGGATGTTAGTTATTTGAATAAAAATGTTGAGTTTTGAAAAAATGCGTATGTCGTTTGTTTCCCATTTTTATGATGAACCATGCTCTTTGACTTCCCTCTATCTCTCACCCTCAAATCAAACAATCCTAGCGTTCCGACTCTAAACATTGTATGGATGTTTTCTATCGCGTCCGCGCTGGAGCAATATAAAGTGGGGTATTCTCCAGTATTACCATCCATTGTTGACATCCCCCTATGAAGATGTGCTTAAGACTAGCCAAGCTGAACGAAGCTTATGTGAATTTACATCGTTTCAGCAAAGCCTGATACCCAAACCCGAAGAGATAGAGAATGTCAGAATGTTGAAAGTGACAGAAGACCTGATAGAAGAGCTCTTCAGAGAGGAAATCAAGAAAGAAAAGGAAGAATGGACGAAGAAGTATAGACTTCAGAAGCAGAGAGAGAGAACAAAGAGAACATCAGCAATAGGAACTAGAGAGAGGTTTTGTCGACTGCTGTGTAGACACGAAAGAGTTCTCCTTCACTTTCCGAAGAAGCAGACCCTATCTTGTGGGTAAGCCTGTCACCAGACAGGGACGCAATCTTAGACAAAAAAAGATTGCCATAACTCCTCGTCTACAAAAACAGCCCTTTTCAGGGCTTCCCATTACTCTAGAAAAGAGATACTAATTCAGTTTCCTATGGTATGTTAGTAAGTTAAAAAATAGAAATGAGTCTATAAGCACTTCGTTTGTTAGACTTTGTTGGACGTGTGTCTATAAGCACTTCGTTTCAGTAGCTTGTCAAATAGTCTTTTTTTAATAGTAGTTAGGGTTTGTCGGTAAAAAAGTGAGTGATTATTTTAAGTCGAGTTCTATGTTTCTTTAGGTAATGATATGGACAGTGAAAGTTTTGGTGACAGGGATGATTTCCTTCACGTCCGTGCTTGACAAATAAAAATATAAACGCTCGCCAGTCTGGCTACCCATCGTTGACACATCAACTAAAGAAGATGAGCAACAGAATTGCTAAATTGCTTGAACTCCAAATGCACCTGAAGTATGCAAGGCGCATCCTGGATGAACTGGCTATGGAGGCCGTAGTCGAAGAGGCCAGGATAGAAAAGGAGGAGGAGGAGAGAAAAAAGAAAGAAGAGGAGGAAAAGAAAAAACCTATACTACCTCACGTAATGTTGAGACCTCTGTGTGAGGTGAAGCCTGAGGCGATGACGCCTCCACAGAGACAAACACCACACTACAGCCTCTCTCTAACAGCACGACAGCCAGTACCAGTACAGCTGCGTGCGCAGGATATAAGGAGGCCACAACATCCAAGATTGTGAAACAGAAGAAGAAAGAGGGAATGAATCAGCTAAGTTCTGTGCATTTTATTATCTCAGTTATGCTTTTCTTTTTTTAATCGGTAGTGGGGTTCAAATCAACTGGGATGTAAATTCAGACAATAGCCTCTCAATAAACTGCAGACTGCAAGGCATGGGTACTGTTCTCGTTGGGGTATGAATTGATTTTTAATTAGTCCTTTTGATAACGGTCCGACAGAGTTATCAATGTAGGATTATAGTATAGGGAATGACAGGGTTGAAACATTCCAGAGCAAAAATTTGAGAAATTAGAAATCTTCATCAATTTGCAACAGGTGTCATACAATTATATTTTCCGGAATCGCGGACTAGAGAGGATTATTCTGACTTCTACTGGAAAGTTACAATTTACGCAGTTAGAGACAGTATTCTTGATTGGCTAAGTTGAACAACCCAGTTAAGTCCCAGACGGAATTCAAGTTTTAAAGTAATCTGTCTCAACTGTATTATTCAGTCGGAGTTTTTCTGCTGAAAGTGAAGGCTGGCTCCAAAATCAATAAAACTTACTCTTATCGAACTTTGAGAGACTCGAAACAAGAGAAGCAACATAGCGAGTGCTCAGGAAGGAACAGAGGTATTGTCTCAATTGCATGCAACATGTTCCTTAATATTAGTCTGTAACTGTTTGTTGAATTTATTTCGCTTTAAATTCATACTTCAGTTTTACCTTGAGTTCAGAAAGATTATCGTGCATTAGTGGTCTGGAATGGTATATGATTTATGAATTGTAAGCATGTCATACGATATTTCGTTGGTGCGAATGAGTTCGGATTTAGAAGTTTGTTTATGTAATAGAAATAATGTATCATAGGAATTTTATGTATTTCTTCTGATACAAATTATAAGGAAGTATATTATATGTCCTAAATGATTGTACCCTGTATGCCTAGAATATGTTTTCCTTTGTCTGGAATTGTATGTCAATGAATCCTTAATTAGCAAAGTAATGTAATCAGAACAAAGAGTGAAGTCTATTAATTCGTTTGTGTAATTAAGTTGCGATTTTTTTTTCAATCGAGAACCCATGGTGTTTTCATTAAGAACTTGTGTCGACTAACATAGCTAGTAATTTACAGACCACAGTGGGGTGTAATACTTTATTTAAGACGTCTAATTATGTCAGGTTCCAGTAGGAAGCGAATGACCGTTAACAAGACATTAATTTATAATGATAGGGTGTGACACACTTTTGGTTTCCAACTGATCATAGCTTTGTTCTGTTGAATTATAATAGACGCTATCTGAAGTTAAAGAGTTTAAATGTTGTTGATCACAGCAGAAGAAACATGACACTTACTTAGAGCAGGTATTAAACTTTTTTTTTGAAGGAAAAATAGCTCCATACGCTGTACTGACAGTGGAAAAAAGCGCAGTCTACAACTAAGACGGTTGATGACCCGAAGAGGCTAGAGGAGAGGAGAGAGAGAGAGAGAGAGAGAGAGAGAGAGAGAGAGTCATACGGCAATGTTTACCTGTCACCAACAGTTGCTTAGTAAAGTAAAGACCGGATGCATCCAGGTGACATGCCGGGACTTTGATTTAGATTAGACACTCGATTATATGAACTTTGTTCTGTCGGTATAACAGGACGGCTAATTGGAATTTCGCATACATTTTGGAACTCTTTTTTTAACAGAAAGTGAGTCATTCAAGTGTTATGTCCAATTTCATTTTGTTGATGTAATTGATCAAATTGTTATATTTTACATACAGGGGCTAGTGTTATTCTATTATATGTCCCTGCTCGTAAATGTTATTCCATCCATTAATTTCATATTTTTTAAAATTGTTTACTCGATCCGGGATAATACCGTTGTCGATCATCTCCTAGATAACGATAATCAAAGCACCATAAGGAGTGGGGGTTCTCACGTATCATACCACCACCTTCTGACAACCACCTTAAAAAAAAACATACTGAGAAAACTATTGCAAACAATATTGTCATCCTCATTATCATCATCATCAACACCATTAGTAATTAATATTGGCTGTAAATAATAGCGTGAATTTGCTTAAAGAATTTTTCACTTAAATGTGACCGAAGTAGTCATGTATGGTGATTGAGCGACAAGGAGAAATTAACATGGAAATGGCACGTGGGGGACAGTGGGAATTTAACATGGGCGACGTCATGGTACTGGATGCTTGGGAAAATGTCAATAGTTATGCTAGTGGCTAACCTAAAAAACGTGAATATGAAATATAGGGACAATGGGACTTCCATGCAAAAAAGTGAATCAGGAATCGAGGGACAATGGGAATGGCACTTGGGGAACAATGTGAATTTAATATGGGATTGGCACTTGGTGTACATTGGGGATTTAATATGGGAATAACACTTGGGGGACAACCGGAATTTATCGTGGGTGATATAATGAGATTTTATAAGGACAAAAGTGCTTATAGGCGGATAAAGGAGTTTATGGAGACAAATAAAAACATTTACAAACAAACTTATTAAACACAAAAACAAATATTTCTTTACAATAGTATAAACTTATGTCTTTTCTAGGCAGTAAGAAATGGAAAAACGCTAGTATCTATTTATAACCTCAGCTTGTGGGAAAATCCTATGAAAAAATTATAGTATTAATTTTTAGCCATAATTTGTGGTAAAATCATATTTAGAAGCCCTAGTATCTATTTATTGCTATATCTTGTGGAAAATCCTATGGAAAAATCTAGTATCTATTTATACCCTCATTTTTTCGGAAAATCCTATAGAAAACCCAAGTATATGTTTATAGTCTCAAAATGTATCGCCTCAATGGTGTCACAGTACTGGACAATAGGGAAAAATGGCAACAGTATTGCAAGTGGCTGACCTCAGTCGGACGGGAACTTAGTAACATTATTCGAGTTGACCTCAATACGCGCTACTGAAGGTATGTAGGCATGTGAAATGTTTTTTTTATAGGGACAAACAAAACAAATATTCACACACACACACACACACACTCACACACGCACACTAAATGCCCTGTGTTGGCTCAGAATCTAAGAGCAGGAGATGAAAACGCACAATTATTCTATCACATACCTAATATACCATCCAACATCCCATTATGCACTCTATCCAAAATGCCTTGTGTTAGATTAGAATGTAAGAGGAGAAGAAATCTCACAAAATATACTATCCTTACACCCCAAAAATACTATCCATAATACCAAAATACCATCCTATATCTCAACACCATTCAACACCCCTTACACACACACCTTCCAAAAACGCGCAGTGTTAGCTTAGAGAGCACGAGAAGGAGTTTAAAGCAAACAAAACCTACTATCCCATAACCACAAAAATACTATCCATTACACCACATTATCATCCATCATCCCAATACCCTCCACCACCACACATTATCCCAAACGCCTTGTGCTAGCTTAGACTGTAAGATGACGAGATGAAATCTCACAAACAATCACACACGAACTATAACATCCAGTACCTCATACATGCACTATCAATAATCCATGGGTTAGCTTAATAAAAGGAGATGATATTTCACAAACCTACTATCCAACACACCACAAAATAATATCCATCACACCGTCTATACCATCCAATATCCTAGGTCGAAAGGTTTATGTGGTAGATAGATTTTATGGGGTTGAAAGGTGTATGGGGCGAAAGTGTTTATGGAGACAAACAGACAACCAAGACACTATCACAAACAAAACACACTATACTCATACCAACATATTCCAGCAGGGAAACCTTTTAAAAAATATTTAAAGAACACAAACCCTAATCAATCACATACAATAACCAAACCTACCAAACACACACTATCGCACAAACAAAGTTAGTAATTTTGTATAGTTACAACACTAAACCCTCAAATAGAACACACATTTGAAAAGGGAGATGGGGGCGTTAGGGGAATAAAAGACACGCATACACACTCATACAAATACCAACACACTAACCTACAAACACAAATTAATGTTTGGGAATGGAGTAGCATGTCTTTCTAGAGATCTGGGTAGCTCTGAAAAGGGTTATTGTGTCTTGAGATTTCAGCAATCTCCTATCGTCTGTGAGGACTGTCACATCTCGCTGCAGGTTTTCCCACGGAATATGGTCTTCAACACCCATTACATACACACACTCTGTCCCCAAACGCCCTGTGTTAGCTTAGAGTTTAAGAGAAGGAGATGAAATCTCACAAACATACTACCCTTCACATCACAAAATATACTATCCATCACACCACTATACCATCCAACATCCCAATACCATCCAACACACACACACACACACACACACACACACACACACACACACACACACACTCCAACTGCTCCGTGTTAGCTTAGAATATAAGAGAAGTAGAAGAAATCTCACAAAATTTAATATCGCTTGGACCACAGAAAATACACTCCATCAAACCTCCATACCATCTAAATTTCCAATACAATCAGTACCCGTTACACACATACAGAAACTATCCCAAACTCCTAAACCCATCTTTATATGGTGTCAGTGTCTTCGTGTGTGAGTATTTATCTAAAGTTTAAAAAATCAAGACACACCAATGATGGATGAACAGACTGACGAGTTGTTTCCCTATTGTATGCCTAAAGCGAATGCGTAAAGGAAAACAGCCCTTTCATTTCAATTATGACTAAGACATGACCCAAAGGAATAGAGAGAGAGAGTGTCAACAAATACAAAACACACCATCCTTATGATAAAAAATCAAGACGAAGAGACACTTATATTTCTTTCTGGTATATTTTCTCTTTTTAGAAGTTACAATTAAATTTCACAACACATCACTAATAGTCCATTTGCTTCTTCTTTCACTCTCTCTCTTTCCATATTTTTTTAATGTCTTCACAGCCATAGTTTTTGTTTCATCGCCACTTTCTTTTGAACCCTTCTTCTCTTTCTCCTCTTGTTTCTTCTCGTTTTTCTTATGACACTCTGGAACCCAATGACCTTTCTCCAGACAACGATAACGGGTATCTTTACTTTTGTCTCTCTTTCTTGGACGAAGCGGGCATGTCGGAGACAAATGTCCATATACCTTACCGATATATAGCAAACTTCATCAGCGCATGTAAACTTTCGTATGACTCTCTTCAAATCATCGACCGGCAGAGTAAGTTTTCTTGACACTTTATCCTGTGACTTATGCTTTTGTATGACTCTTGGTAAATCTTTGACCAGCAGATCGATCTGTGTTGACTCTTCCATCTTCTTAAATGCGTGGGAAATGAATGGATACTCTCACTCTAAGACACTAAATCTATATAGGGGCCTTCTGCGTGAGAACCCTACTCAAACGAAATTTTTGAAATAAGATGAAACGGTTTTGGTAAGTAACTAGAAGAAATTAAGAGGCAACATCGTTCCGTATCCTCTCTGTCTCTGTCTGTCTCTCTCTGTCTCTGTCTCTCTCTGTCTGTCTGTCTGTCTGTCTCTCTCTCCCAACACACGAACTGAAGTGTTAGCTCATATCCATGCGAGCGATTTCGAAGACGACATGAGCGAGTCTGAATCATTGTCCTCCACTTCTGTCACAAAACCAAGAGAGTCCTGACTGAGCCCAAAATAATATCGTTCGGCCCCTAAAATTATTGCTGCATTAGAGAGATACGCAAAAACTCACTTACAGAAAATGAAAAGGAAGGCTTACACCTACAACCTAAATTGTACAGAGTTCAAGTAGTGTTTAAAACGATTACACTTTTCCAAGGAGAAAGTGACAATAGCGATCCGCGTCACAAAATAAGTTTGTACTATCGATCTTAAAGATGATATTATTGTCTCATATTCAACGTCATCTGTATCGACAATAGAGAGAGACTTAGAAGTTGAAAGAGAGATAATAAAAAAAGAAAAACGGTTGTAAATCCAATAGGACGACAGAAGGGACAAAAATCGAGACCACCAGCGAGGAAAGAAATTTGGTTAGTATCTTATGAAGATTATATTCTACAATCTAGCAAGCCAAAAGTAACTTCCAGAAAAATTGAGAACGATTACGTATATCTACACAGAGAAATATAACGGTTTAGGTTAATGGTTGCTACGTCTGTGTATGTAATGTTCATATTAAATTTTGGTACAAACGATATGTGTGTAAACAAAAGCTAACACACACACGCACGCACGCACACGCACACGCACACACACACAAACAGAGAAAACGGTTACTGTGCGGGGTAATAAATAGTGGAATGGGCGGTGCTTTCTAATGCTTTTAGAGATGTGTAGACAGAGAATTCAAGTTACATTGCAGAGAGAAAGAAAGATTGAAAAAAGACGGAAACGTAGGACACCAAACCTTGGTTTTGTTATTTTTTGCGGTTATAGGACAAAGATAACTAAGTTTCTGAACACAAAGATATATTCGATGTGAGAAATGTTTATAGACAATTGTTTTCATTCTACCGTAATTTTCTGTATATCCCACTAAGAGATGTCATGTTGTGAAGCGCACTCCTAGAGGCTGCAATGTAGCAAAGTGTCCATAAACCATGGACGGGGAAAACATCACCCAAACAAAGTCTTCGTCTATTGCAATCTTAAGTAACAGAGAGAAAAATAGGACAAACATTGTTACATTTTTCGGAACGCACGTGTTGGCTTTAGGTGAAAGTTTACCACAGGGTAGGTCATGAAGTGCAGTTATACTCGCGTTATTGTTGAAAAGGCCACGTATGTATGTTCTTTCCGAAAAACGGAAGATCTAATGTTAGAGTTTTTTTCCGTGACACATGGCAGTGCCAAATAGGATACCTGAAGTGTACAAACTCAAATCAACTCAAGATTTTATAACATTCAACAATTTACTCATGGAAGAAGAAATACAAATTGTTTTACAATTTTTAGTGGTTGTAAGCTTTTTTTAAAAAAAAATATTACAAGACAAACTGAACAATTCACGTAATTATTGTGACAACTGATCACGTATTTGGAGAGGTGTCTTAAAACGGGAAGAGATACCATTAGCATTTCAATCAAGATTATTATGACGGAGAGAGAGAGAGAGAGAGAGAGAGAGAGAGAGAGAGAGAGAATATGTTACTCCTACTTTTTAAAATATCACGACACTTGCGTTTATATGGTGTATTTACCTTAACAAATATTTTTTAAAAAACCCACACATTTCACTTACAAAATCACATCCAAAATAAAAATTCCACCATTATAAAATATGACAAGAGCGAACTGAAGATGTCGGCGAACAATTTGTACCATGGGCGATCCCATGGAAATTGTGTCAGTATTATTGCAAAATACAACACAGCATATTTGGATGAACTATTCTGTGAAAACTTTACATCCACGTGTTTTTAAGCAAAAAGAAGGTCCCTATAAAACCCCATCACATAACCCATGATAAATTTCCATTGTTCCCCCAAGTGGCATCCCCATCTTAAATTCTCATTGTCCTCCAAGTACCATTCCCATATTAAATCCCCATTGTCCCTCAATCGCCATTCCCATGTTAAATTGCCATTGTTATTCAAGTGCCTTCCCATGTTAAATTCCCATTGTCCCCCAATCGCCATTCCCATGTTAAATTCCCATTGTTATTCAAGTGCCTTCCCATGTTAAATTCCCATTGTCCCCCAATCGCCATTCCCATGTTAAATTTCCATTGTTATTCAAGTGCCATTTCCATATTAATTTCCCATTATCGCTCAGTCATCATACATTACTTCTGACCGACCTGCTGGGCAATGGAAATCATTATACACAACAGAGATTTCAGAAATTAGTAAATTTTATTTGGGTTTATCTCAAAATATTGATAACTGTCTCATTGGTTATTTTTATATTATCAATTGAACTTAAAATTTCCAATTTAATAATAATAAATAATGTAACCTAGTGCATATGAATGTTACCGGACTGCCACACAACATAAAACCGTATGCGCTATTGGAATTTCAGACCTAGTAAAGTATGAATCTATAAGCTTTATTTTTATATATTATTATTATTTCTGAATATGTCTTAATTTTGACTTGCAAACTCGCTTTAAATAATGACATAATTTTAGTGTATTGCGTTTGATATGACTATGACCGGCCTGATGCATATTGGAAATCAACAAGCGCAGTGGAACTATACTATATGATGATCCAGCTCCGAAGTATATTAAGAAATACATTAAATCAAGACGTATTGTTTGAATATAATTATGTTGCGGTTTCTTGTGAAGAAAATTCTACAAACTGATTTAAACCATGCTTGATGACAGCCTCGTATGGTTTTAACCAGTACTCGTGTCTGGGACTGAAAAAGTTGTAGAAGAATCTCGTCTTGGGAATAGAACTTTATTACGGCGCTCCTCCACGGTTACGGACCCTCTTTTTGAGTAAATTACAAGTGTAAATAAAATAAATAAAATTAAACAAAGAGCTAATTTATTTCAATATTTGTATCAAAAGATGGACAATTTGCAAAGCGAAATGGTACCTTTAATTGACGTTTATTTTACGTTTAACTCCGCTTTTAATTTTTAGTTACTTATCATTGAAGTGTATTTTACTAAACACCTCGCTATGACAGCATAGAAATATGAGAACACAAATTAGTCCATTTAACATTTCCCGGTGCCCCATCCCCCCCCCCCCCCCCCCCAGTGTCGGCCCGGACTGCATATAGAAGTGTGCCATTTTCATGTTGCTAATAGTAAACTGTTTCGTGAGAAGTGTACTCAGCATACGCTGGAATTTCACATCGGTTTCCATGTCATAGGTCAACGACGCCAATCCAGTTGCAGACGCAGCGGTAGACCAAGTAGATATCTGCTTTTTTGGGTGTGGACATTAATGGTACACACTGACCGCTCAAGTGGCTTAGTGGTAGAGCGTCCGCCTCGGATGCGGGAGGTCGCAGGTTCGAACCCCGGCCTAGTCATACTAAAGACTTTTAAAATGATACTAACAGCTGCCTCGCTTGGCGCTCAGCATTAAGAGGTTAGTGTTAGGGCTGGTCGGCCTGGTGTCAGGATAATGTGACTGGGTGAGACATTATGCTACATGTCTGCGACATGATGCCCCGGTGCTGAACATTACTATAAACTGTCACACTGCATACATCTTAGCGATATGACAGAAAAATTGTTAAAGCTACATTAAAAATCTAAATCACTCACACACCCACTCTGGTACACTGTTTCTACATGATCCAGACAAGTGGAGCAAACAAATGAATATACTGATAAATAAGCAATTTTTCAATGCCGGTCCCACAAATACCTTTCACTCAAATGTACCTATAATGGCTTCCCTCTGGTATGTAGTCATACTTTAGGCGTTAAACTTACAAATTATTCTTTTTAAATCAATTGCCTCAACCACTACTGCCCGATGTTCAATGCACACGCCATTGGCTAGTTGGAATTACATACTAAGGGAGGCAACTCATGAAATCCAATAGATGTCGCAAGGACAAAGCGCTAAAATATCTGTTCAAGCCGTCAAGATGTAGACAGGGTTATGTATTGGAATCTTGGCTAGCAAAGATGACACATTCTCGGTGAAAGTGGTACGTGCTTCATCCTTCATCGTAAGCAGTTTTGGCATAATCCACCTTAACAGGAAAATGACTCTCTTCAACGATGCAGCTGAGTTTCTTATGATTGTATGCACGACATCAGGATATACACGCATTAAACTCAGTCCTTTGTTAAGCTCAACAGAGAAAATATTTGTTGAATCTATCGTTGTTTTGAATGTCTTTTGAATGAGCTGCTACGTTTGTGTTTCAACTTAGTCCGATAAATCACCCTCCCCCCCCAATCTGTGTTGATACTGATGGACGATATAATAAAAATCAATATCGGTACGGATGAGGGTCTGATTCATCGGCCTAGTTTCAACTCAGAATAGCAAAACTGGAGAAAATCTTATAGCGGCTTGCGTCTGAAGCAGTTTGCCGTCGGAATAAAAAAAATACGTTTGAAAACTATGATCAATTTTTGGAATTATATTAGTACATTTCTACAAGTTTACTCCAGTGCTTTTCCAAACTGTTCTTGGTGAGAGAGAAAAAAAAAATGCAATCGTATCAATGCAATGTTTGGCATTAAAATAAAATCCTGCTTGAATTCTAATGGAAGATTTATTCATTTGGAATTCGCTGGTAATAGTATTTTGGATTCGTAAATGATAAGTCAGTTTTGTTAAAATGTTCTTGGACTTGTTCGCTGAATATTTTGACAAAGAAAATGTTCTGATTAGCAATCACTTGAGTGGAATAAATTATTTCTGCCAAAGCGATTTCTAAAATGAGCTTCTAGATCTAATTGTATGGTTTGATGTCATTTGGCTGTGAAGCAGCAAAACACGTTTTTAATGAATCACGTCCTTAGAACTACTCCTTGTTAAGGTTAAATAAAATTGGTTATTTATTGGTCGGTGACTCTGTTTCACAAAGAGTTACTCATTATTAAACGAAAAAGATTCTCCAAATGTTTGAAACGGGGGCTGCTACTGTGATTGGAAGAATTGTAGCTGGCGTTTGAAGCAAGGCTACCGTGGTTGTTGTCCTTACTATCGGTATATTTCAACGAAGGACTGCAAAAAATAACCAATAGAACAGACAAGTAAAAGAGTCAGCAGTTGTTTATGTCCTTGCTGCAAAGACAAATTTTTAACGGCTGCTCCAAATACACGATGCAAGACAATTATTTGGCAGAAGAAAATTTTATTTTTTAGAACCTCCCACATCAAACTCGCAATTATTTGAGTATTATTTCTTTTCCAAGAGATCCTAGTGGTTGTGTAAGGTGTTGTGTATGTCTATCTTTCACAAAATGCTTCACCTAAAAACACAATTATATTGGTAAGTATAATACTTGTAAGCATGGCTATACTTCTTATTCTTAATGATAGATAATTACTTTCCTAACAAGTACAAACACTTTACGGTGCATAAGTTCCGTTTCTTTTCATCTTGTTTCATGTCTGTAGAAGACTATGTGACTGTTTTCAATCTCAAAAAGAAAAGTTTTCTTTCTCTTTGTCAATATTTGGTTTTCCACCACAAACCATGTTATATATTTTTTTTAAATCACATTTAAGCTGAAAATTAAAATTGAAAATGAAATTGAGAAATGAAAATTTACCACCAAAAATAGAGATGAAACTAAAAAATCGTAAATTGACATTAAAAACTTAAAAAACTCAAAATTTGAGAAAGCGAAATAAATTTGTAAATGGTATCTAAAAACAATGAACTGATTATGAAATTTTGACAAACATTTAAAATGGAAAATTGAATAAAAACTAATCTGAAATAGAAAATTCATTATGAAAGCAATGAAAATGAAAATTGAAAAATAAATATGCGAAAATACAAAATTGAAATTGAGCAAAAATGAATGACAGAAGTAATTATGAAAATAAAAATGACAAATAATAAATTGAAAATGCTAAGCAAAAATTATGCAAATTTAAGCAACAAATTTAACCAAATTTAAAACAAAAAATACAGAAAAGAGTGGTACATTATAAAAACATGAAAAATAAAAATTGATAATAAAACTTTCATGAAAAATTGAAAATGAAATTGAAAAGTAATTTGACAAAATTAATATTATAAAATAACATTTGCAAATGAAAACCGAAAATGAAAAATTATAAATAAAAAGTTCTGAAAATGAATTTAGGAATGCACATTTTGAACGAAAATTGGAAATGAAAATTTAGAAACATATAATCTAAAAACAAAATGTATAAATTAAAATGAAAATTAAAAATTGTAAATAAATAGAATTATAAAATTTAAAAATGAAACTGACAATGCAAAATGAAAACTAAAAATTGAAAATTAAATTAAACAAAATTGAAAAGCGAAATGGAAAAGTAAATTTGAAGATGAAACTTAAAAAAGAATATAATTTGAAAAACAGTTTGAAAATAAAAATCCTAATTGGATATGTAAAGAGTGAAATTTTATAAACTGAATTTGAAATTAAAAGTTGACAATGAAAATTTGAAATCGAAAATTGAAAATACAAATTTTCACCGCTAAAGCAAGTTCAGAGTTACTGCGAGCATTAAAATTCGTCTTAAAACAAAATGTTTGTCACCCTCTACGATGACAAAGCGCCTAATTTCTTAACCATTCTTACCCACTTTTGTGACAGTGTATAGGTATGTTTGTTGGTATAGTGTGCGTAAACACAACTACATTGCCTTATTTGTGATAGTGTATATGATTTCATATTCCTTCTTTTATCCTCGCCTCTTAAGTGATCGTTTATGTGTATGCTTGTAAGTATCGTTCGTGTATATTCCTAGGCTAGTAAATGCGGTTTTGTTAGATAGTAGATAACTGGGTATTCGTCTCTTTAACAATGTATTGAATAAAGTAAATGTTGTGTATTGATCGCTCCTGCGTCATGTTGATGTATTGTGCGCGTGTGTCTGTGTGTGTCTTTTCCTTAACAATACCCTTGTCCCTACATTCATGAGTGTTTGTTTTGTGTGAATGTGAAATAGTGTGACTATAAACACTAACTCCTTTGCCGATGTGATAGTGTATGTGCGGTGCGTGCGTGTGTGTGTGTATTTGTTCCCTTAAAAAAACCCTTGTCCCTACTCTGAAGAGTGATTGTTTTGCGTGAAAGTGTAGTAGTGTAATTATAAATATCGACTAATGTGCTGGTGTATTTTTAGATGATGGTGTGTTTCTTAAATAAAAACATCCTTAATCCATTATGTAACGGTAAAAAGTATAGTAGTTTTATTGGTATTAGTGTGTTGGTTTGTATAAAATTTATTTTAGGTTAGGACTTTTATCTCAGTGGATTGTTTGGTATGTGATATGTGTAGTTGGTAAGAGGGGATGTTTTCCTTCGCGTCCGTGCTTAATGTAAATAAAATCTAGCGTTCGTCAAGCCCTAAAGAATCCAACTTGAATAGTAATATAACATTATACGAATGGGAAAAAGCACTGAGATCAAAAAAGGAAACATCCCCAGGAGATCAAATAGGCTATACCATATATAAAAACTTGCCTGAAAATATTACACACACACCATAGTTAAACTGCTTTACAAGATCTGGGAAGTAGGCAAACTACCCAATAAATGAATAAACGCAATAGTAATCCCAATCCACAAACAAGGTAAAGACCCCAATAACATAAACTCTTATAGACCAATCTCCCGGACTAATAATATTTGCAAAATTATGGAAACACACACACACCCGTATAGCCATCAATAAATGCAACACACCTTTCAGCGAAGCTTATGCACCAATTGATTAACCAACTAACAATTGAAAATTACCAAGCCGACCCAAGAACAAACTACTACACAACGCCATGGCTCAATATCAGACCATCAGTTAACACACAAAATACGGAATTTGGCAATAAAAAAGATCAGGAACTAAAACTCAGAAACAATTATCACAACTGAAATTACGATAAAATACCCTAACTCAATTAAAATATACGCTGACGGGTCCAAAATATCAGAGCTTCCCCCGCTCCAGAACAGCAGGAGCAGTGGTAATACCTGAGCTGAATATTAAAATGGACAAAAGGCTACCTAACTACTGCTCAGTTTACACAGCTGCGTTCTGGGCCATCCTAGAAGCCCTCAGATGGATTAAGGACAACAACATACCCAAAGCAGTGATTATAAGTGACTCGCTGAGAGTCATAACATCTATGCTAAAAATAATACTAAATCAAGAGAAAATTCCCTTAGGCAAACATATTTACTAATTAAATAATTGTATAACAACAAACAACAAATCTAATTCATGTGGATACCACCCCACATTGACATTCAAGGAAATGAGTATGCTGATCAAATAGCGAAACAAAAACTAAATGAACCAATTCACATGGCCATTAATTACAGTGTCATGGAACTCCTAAGCATAACCAATAACTTTAATGATAGCAAATGACAGGAATACTGGAACCAAAACACAAAGAGCAGGAAACTATACTCTATTCTAAAATATATCAATAGGAATAAGAAACCACCTAAAATCAACAACAATGATAAAAAAAACCCATAACTAAGATCTATACCGGAAAAACCAAATTGGCCAATAGCTTTGGGCAATACATAGGACCCTAACCCCACAACCCAAATTTTTGCTACCACTGCCGGGTTCCAGAAGACCTATCACATATATTCAACACCTGCCACAAACTAAAAAAAGAAAGAACTAAATATGGAGCAAAATAGGATTGGATCCTCGGAAACATACTCAGATTTTTTAATGAATAACAACCCTAACCTCAATCTCACCTATATAAATATAATAAACTTTATACATGAATCTGGGTCTCAAAACAAAATATAAAATCAAAATTACATAATTCAATTGTTATCAACTAGGAGACTGGCTAATAAACAATACGTTAGGACCTATAAGATCAAATTCCTTTGACCTGTCTTAAGTGACCCGATTTCTTCGGCAAAGAAATCTATCTTATCCAAATAATTTTAGCCAAGAAATAACATAACACGACTAGTACAGGCTCATAAACCTAAATATAGGGAACAAATAAGATTAGATGTCCTTGATTCGTCCTAGTGACCCGAGTGATCGGCAAGGACATCTGTCTTATCCAAATAGACATAGTCTGGTAATAAACATCACATAATTAGTATTCAGGCTAAGAAACTCAAATTTAGGGGGGAAATAAGATCAGATGCCTTTGACACATCCTAGCGACCCGAGTAATTCGGCAAAGATAACTGTCTTAATTAAATAGACTTAGCCTGAAAATGAAAATAACACCAAACAAATCCAAAAGAGATAAAATACAAATAAGGCAACCAGGAAACAAAAGTAGGAAGGGGGAAAACATATTTATATTCAAAAAATATTTATATTATTTTTTATTCTTTATTATTCATCCTTTCAATCTAACCATTTTTTCCCACTTTCTAGCATGCACATAATACCACTAATACCTCTGAGAACTCTCTAGCCGAAGGTGACAGTCATATTTATACCATGATAAATTATAGGCCCCCAACATTAGAGCATATAAAGTGGTCAAACACCCAAGACCATCAGGGCCCGCTACACAAGTAGCATAACTTTAAACAACTTTGGGAAAGAAGGACCCCAAATTAGCGTCTATAATGTGGTCTAAACACCAACGACCATCAAGCCCAGCAGCAAAAGGCTGCAAACAAAACAACGATAATTAGACAAGTAAGACCCTAAAAACAGAATCCTTCATATAAGGTGGTCTCAGAAATCTAAGGCCATCAGGACCAGCCACACAAGGTGACAAACTTTATTAAAAACTGTCACTTAAGATACCTCTCCTAAGCTAAATTCTAAACTGAAAACAGCACAGAATTTTTTTTAAAATTCAAAATTGTGTAGGACGACGATTTAGACCAGATACCCTGAAGTCTAGGAGCACCGACCTGTGACCTTGGAGCCGCCTTTCCACCCTCGCCTCCCTAGCCACAGCCAGATACAGAAAAAAACAGCGTGCAGCGCACGCCCTTAATACTGAAAATCCAGTACCAAACATATGAGTGTGTGATGGGTCCATTCCCACTCATACATATCTAAATGCAGCTTAAGTAGTGACGACTGAATAGGCTGAGTGTGTGCTGGGTCTATTCCCACTCGCCTTCAAGCCCTACATTCAGACAGTTAGAACCTCTTGTAAGGTCCACTGCCTGACAGCTTTAATTAAAAAGTGCTCCCTGAGCACATAATTGCTTAAGGAAAATGGTTCCAATTCTTTCCCCCAGAAGCAATTAAATAGCCTACTGTGTAGGCATAAAGCAGATGTACATGCTCGAAAGAGCGCGAACCTCTTTAATTCAACATAGATAGAATCGCATCATAAAGCGTTAAAATCAGTACAGAGATATTAAACAACACATCTTTAGAAGAAGTGCAAATCCTAGCAGGCGAGCCACCTCTACAGCTACGGCGACATAATTTATTGTAGCTCCGGTATCCTTGACCGAGTCAGCCCATTTTTTTATTTTTTCACGTCGTAGACCCGTTAACCCATTTCCACGCATCGCGTTTGTAAAATGTTCGATTAGTCGTTCAGCTACACAGTTCAGCTTTGAAAATTTCATTGGCGCAAGATCCTTAATATTAGGGTCATCATTTTGCTGATAAATTCCATAAATAACCGTGGTCATATGATACGCTCGAGCGTAATATGGTCTGTCAATTCCAGTCAGCATTCCTGGCTTGAAATTTTTACTTAGCAGAGCGGTTTTTCCATTAGCAAGGACAGGATCAAGTTTCTCATGGATAATCCACTCAGCGTAATCTGTTTTTGATAATACAACATATTTTATTTTGAAAAAAAAATATTTCTGATCGCTTATCGTTCATTGTAGCATCAATGACTTCGTCGATGACTGTCATCGCGTATAACTTTGAATGTCGACCATACGTGAGATGCCCCATCGTCGCGAGATTCTTTTTTAGCATATCGAATAATATTAATCAGATTATTCGATGGATCAGCCAGAGCTCGTCTCCGCAAGTCAGGAGTTGTTCTGTCAAGATCGAATCTGGATTCAGGAAACGAAGTTTTCCAAGGCTTGATAGTAGAAAATCCCCCAAGCTATTCCATATTATATTTAAAACAAGTATTTAACTTAAGATATTATATATATGATGACTCAAAAAAGGAATCAGTGCAGGTGGTTGATGATAGGGTCTTTAACTCCCTGTAACAAAATCTTGCGTAAATAAATTCTGCGGACAGCATTTACAAAGCGTAAGACGAGAAAGTCTTGGTCCAAAACCGTGTTTACGGTGTGGTGTTGGAGTTAGGGGCAAAACGCAGTTGTGAGTGCAATGTGGTGGTAAAAGATATAGAGAAATAAAGCGGTTATGATAAAAAAATAGCAACCCTGATTCTGTCAAAGACTCTGCTCTTGATAAAGTTTTAATAAACCCTGAAGATTATATAGCTAGATGTGAAGACAAATTATAATTTAGGCAAATAATATATATATATATATATATATATATATATATATATATATATATATATATATATATATATATATATATATATATATATATATATATATATATATATATATATATGGAGCAAAAAGAATTTGTCAGTCATACTATCATCAAGAATTATGAAGCATCTGTTGATGGTGTAATCAGACACTGTCAGCGGAAAAAACAGGTGGTACTGTTAATAGTCAGGGTCATCTTAGTTTCAAAGCTGTAGGAGGAAAGAGGTATTACTGCTACAGGTTAGTGTACGAGACGTTTAACGGGGTGATCAAACACGGTCTTGTGATCGATCATATTGACTCGGATAAAAAACTCTTTGAATAACCTGCAAGATATCACACAGAGCGAGAATTGTGCACGTGAGAATTCTGGAAAATGCAGAACAGTTACAAGGAAATCAGTTATATCTGTCAATATTGAGACCGGTGAAGAAATAATATTTCAGTCAGTGTCTGCAGCTGCCAAGTATTTCGGTATTACCTCACGAGGGGTACAACGTGTTGCAGATAAAATAATCAATTTGGCTTTTTCACACAATTATGAAAACTGGATTTCATTTGAATACCTCCCGTTTGACCTTGATAAAATCAACGGAGATTTCAGGATATTTGTAAATAAATATTTTTTTTTGTGGTTAATTCTCTCTTTGGAGTTTAACCCCCAAGAGTCCCTCCCCTGAGTTACACTGGGGGGGGGCCGGTCATGTGTTCCTAAAGTAAAAAAATCTAACAGTTAGTACAACAAGCTGTCGAGAGCGGCGTCCTACACAAACAAGTACAAACTTGAAGCGTTGACAGTGAACTCCGTTGTTTCTATCAAGAACTGTCAGTACAGGTATGTGTAATCATTTATTTAAGACCGTTCGGTTTCCTGTTTTATCTGTATTTTTTCTGTGATTGTATGTAAGAAAACATAAAATAACAAACAGCAAACAAGCCACGTCCATCGCGTAAGCTATTTTCTTTGTTCCAAGTATTAGTTAGCTTATATACTATGGGACACGTTTTATTATTGGGAGTCCTCTCCTGATTGCTCGAAACTCGATAGACAAACACACCTTCCCACCATGTCACCACGTGGTGGGTGCCCTTTTGCAATCTCCCGGGGTTGAGTTCGGAGGAGGGTGTGCAAAAATATATTGAACGTAGAGAATGGCTCCTGTGTATGTTGTGCTGTCCTAGATACGATTTATGCATTGTGCCGTCCTTAATTAATTGTATATACTATATGTACTGTGCCGTCCTTGTGTACCGTGCCGTCCTTACTGTAAATATATCTTCCTGAGCCTGCTAGACTGTCATATGGCAATCTAGGGATTCATGGGAGATTGTGCCGTCCTTAATTAAAATTGTATACACTACATGTACTGTGCCGTCCTTACTGTGAAAACGCCCTCCTGAGCCTGCTAGATTGTCATACGGCAATCTAGGATATCACATGGGTAGCTGTGCTTAAAATTAATATTTATGTACTGTACCGTCCTCTACTAAACACGCCCTCTTGAGTCTGCTTCACTTTATGACAATCTAGGGACTCACATGGGGGAAGTGTTTCGCTCCCGTTGGGCCTGTCATATGGCAATCTAGGAGTTCATGGGAAATTACGCCATCCTTAGTGCAAAAAAACACCATAGGAATTAAGATTTATGTAATGTTCCGTCCTAGGAATTAAGGTTTACTGTAAATATATCTTCCTGAGCCTGCTAAACTGATGTTTGACAGTTTTAAACTTATATTCTTCATCATGCCTTCGAATGCAAGTTTAAATTCATATATATCTTCGGTTGCGAATGAGTGTTCTATTAAGGGGTCCCCATGATACGAACGATTCACTGAAGTAAATTCAGCTCGGGTTGGTTCATGTATTGGCGGTGGTGCCTCCGGGCAACTTCAGGCCATCCAAGCATTGATCTGATCGATGACTGATAGATATCAACGGCGTAATCTGGGGAATTTATTTCAATTGCGGTGGACAGTGTTGGTTCATGGAATGTTATGGCTATCTTGGATTCTTTACCCGTGATATTTTCTATTCTACGTTGAAATTCATCATTGATCTGTTCGATTTGATAATTGCCTGTGGATATTCCAACAAGTTGCCAGTCAGGTGTTCCATCTGGTTTATTTATATTTGCACAAACCAACGAATTATTCGACTGTGGACCGCCGAATGATTTTGACCTGATATTGGGCCAACTGTAGTATACTCGCAACTGCGCAAGAGCTATTTCTTTTACTGGAATCGCGGTTGGAAAATTAATACTGAATTCAGGGTTGGCTGAGCTTAATGATATCGTCGTGGTTCCAGCGGACTTGTATTTGCGGCTATCTGCTGAAGTAGTTCTGTCATTATTTAAACTCCCGTTTTTCAAATCAAGGTTATCTAAACCAATTACTTCATTGTATGTCTTAACCATTATATCAAATTCAGAATCTGATATTGTCGTATCGTCAAGGCTTGATGATATCATCGACGACAATTTAGAATACGCTGTTGTTGCCGTGTGTAATCGCTCAACGTAGTCATGCAGTTTTGTTCTCGTGCACGTGGATATCTTTTTCGCGATAATATTAAAAACCGCAACAATTGTTGGTGATGATGAAACACATATCGTTGCTACTGCTACTGTCACTGGTGTTAGCGCTGATAACACTACGCCGGTGGACGCAACGAGTGTAGATCCAGAGTATTTGTAAACGTACTTACGTGAATGTCATTCTTGGCCCGCAACGTGGATAATTTACCATCAACGGTGCTGTACTTAACGTCAACAAAACATTTGTTGAGGCATCTTTGTCAATGTTGGATTTCCGAGCACTACTATTTTATTTCCGTTCATGCTGAGTTCATCTGTCATTGTGTCGGCGGTATTCTTCAAACGATTAGCAATTTTTTTTGCAATTTCATCTCTGATGGTTATAAACGATATATTTGAGTCTCTGATTCTACCGCCGTCAGTAAACACAGGGATGTTATCCGTGGTAGCACCAACTACTCTCCGAATTATGTCATTCCATTTGATATGCTCGTTTTCAAAACGCCATATTTATCTTAGAAACAACAACCTCATCTCGGTCAATCCCAGAGAGGTTCTTGAAATTAGAGAGTTCGTCTTTAGTCGCGTACTTTGACAAATCTATTTCGTCGAACTTTTTTTACTGTTAGTAGTATCACCGCGGGATCTTCCGTAAATATCTACCATTATTCTTTTCTTTCTGATCTAAATAAATGATTTCTCAAACTGTTGACTTGTATAATTAGATACGACTTTGTGAGGTGGCAACGATGGCGTCGCTGATATAGCCTCAAGTACAGCAATTGATTCACGGCCGCATATTGGTGGCTCGGTTAGTGTTTGTGTTGGTAGCGTTGAGTACCAAACTGGGATTTTGTACGGCGTGATATAGTTGATAAATTCCTGCGGTGGAGCTAACCCATACGAATCGAAATAAACAATTCCACGGGGGTCAATTGCATAAGCTATCCAATCAGTTCCAGGTCCAGTGCTGTTATCGAGATTAATAATATCGGTTTCAATATTGTTTGGTCGTTGTAGTAATTGATCTCGCATAAAAACACCTCTGAAAATTTTATTTTAAGTTGTTAGTAGCATCAAGTAAACCAAAATTTGACATCGGTGAAATTAACGAAGTGTTCCTGGAAATCTTTGACCCTTTCCCCGAGGATGAGCTCCTGGAAGTCTTAGACCTTTTCCTGTCACTTTTTGTAATGCCATTGCAGCAGCTGTTCCAACAGTACCTAACGAGGCTACTTTTGCAACGGCTGGTGCTGCAGCAGCTATTAGCTATCGCTAATGGCACCGGCGGAAAGTTTAAATCGCATTCCAGTCTTGGATTGTTTAGCTTTATCAAGATGTTTGCGACCGTTTATTTTCACCGCCTGTGATTTGATTGTTTTTTAACGTTATTATGGTTTCGGTATTTTTCTTGACGCGGATTGTACTTTTTTAAAATCTGACCAGGAATCAGACTGACACTAACATGATGATATGATGACAGTTATAAAATACTCGTATTTTTAAATCACCGCGCGATTACATGTTTTTGGAAAATACTACATGTTTTCTACTGGCGCATCAACAACTCTCATTAGGCCACCAGCACTTTCAAGCAACATTGCTTTGTCGCTAAGTATAACTGCGATTGCTCTGTAATCAACACCACCATCTGTATTTACGCTGGCTCGAAAGTGAATATCAACAACATATTGTCTGGATAAATCAAGATGCTCCAGCGAAAAGTAATAGATCGGATATAGATTTTTAAAATCTACCTGTGATATTTTGTAAACCAGTGTCTACGTTTTGATCGCGTCCCATAAATGTCATTAACCGATTATATACACGTGCTATATGATTTTGTTCATACTTACGTATTATGTTTTCTGTCGGTTCTTGTCCGTTTATTCGTAAAGAATCCTCACTAATTCCAAGTCTGTCAAATATCATATGGCTACAATTTTGTGAGTTTAATCGATCATAATTCTGAAATGCCACAAATACATATCGCGGTGCAGAAACGCCTTGCAGTGATGCTACATGCCATGTAAATTGTCCGTTGATGTTAGTTTGCATACTATCCGTGATTACTGTCAACCATGACAGCAAGGATTTACCACCCGAATCCATAAAAGACAGTAGTCGCTGTTCTTCGGCGATCGTTGGAGTCATTTCCGGCATCCACAACGAAAGTTTTGTCAGTATTAATTTACCAGCATCACCAACATAGCTCCAAAGATAACTTTTCTAACACCTCTACAAAATCCAAAGATGTGAGATAGTGGAATTGCACATGAAAAACCTCTACGACCTCGTTCCAACATTGCTCGGCGGTTTAAAAATCCTAGGTTGAATTCTGAATTAGCACCATGAACCACAGGCCACACATCAGAGTCAGCATTATTGGCATTGTTTCTTGGTTGTCTTATATTATACTGTATGTCGCTAGGATGGTCGCAAACATCATTGTGGGGCCGGCTGATTTTGTATAATCATCAGGGTATCTTGCTAAACCTATTATTGTTGTGGCAACGTTGATGTCCTTCTGAATTGTCTCGACGTTTTTTCTATCAATCGATTATGTAGAGCTGTCAAACAACGCCATGATGCCGTTATTGACAAAACCAGTTCTAACATCATCTACATATACAGTATCGTCTGTTTTTTATAATTTCACCTTCTACCTCAATAAAAGCCTCAGTGGGTAGAAAGTATCTACTTGTATCATGGACTTGTAAATCAATCTTTCCGCGTTGATCTGGTAGTCGTGTGTCATAAGAATAAAACTGATAATCACGTACTGATTCATCCTTGAGAACTGGTGCGTCCATGTCGAATGCTGTGTCGGATATATGTTTGAACATTTTATTATAACCGCGTTGATCTAAATCATGGTCGCGTAGGCAAGCCAAACACACGAGAAATACTTCGGGAAACTCCGCTTCCTGCTATCAGACTTAAAGCAATATTTTTTATGCTTCACCAGCCAACTCTGCCAATTTTTATTTATGGCTTGATTTATGTTTTTGCTGACATTTGCAGGCATTACTTCAGTGCTTGATAATTTCACTGGTTGAGATCAGACCACTTGTGGTCTGCGTATTAAACGTGCTAGTCTATCGTTGATTGCCGAGAATGCCTTACCAGCAACGTCGCTGAATGCACCAGAAGCTTTTTCACGAACAACGTCAATAGCTTTCATTGATAATTGTTTTGAGATTGGTGCCGCTTTTGGAGCCAGTCTTCTAAATAATCCCTGAAAAACATCACCAAGTCTATCTCCGTAAATCGCGCTGTAAACGGGTAATCGTGAGTTTGCTACTCTGACCATTTCAGGTCTACGTTGAGTGTTGTGTATGATCATCTTATTTATTATTCACTTATCTAATTACTGTAGCAGTCATCAACGATTTCATCAAAAAGATATCGATAAACATTAATACCCATGATACCGCCTTGAAATAATCGTCGACAAATATCAGCTGCTTCATTGATTATTTCCGGAGAATTATTACCAGCACGTTTTCCTACAATGAGAACCTCTAGTCGTTGCACGTCAGAAAGAATATTGTTAGCGCGTGGAGTAAGACCACTTCCTCCTGGCGCAGTAATGGAAGAAAAACTTCTTCCGATTGCTCCTTCTTCCTCACTTGTTGTTTCCGCTTTTTTCTCAAATAGTCTTAAGGGTGATCTTTCTACATTTGCTTTTTTAAGTAGCTATTTAGACCTTTCAAGATCCGACATCAACTTTTGCTGCGGTGAAGACGATTGTTGTTCTTCTATTTGTTTCTGCGGTGGAGGAAGTTAATATTAAGGTTCCTGGTGGGGGGTGGGGGTGTAGTCTTTGTTGTTGTTGAAGTTGTGACTCCAAACAAATTTATTTATGTGGTTAATATATACAATGTATATTTCATCATCATTTATAGCCTGGGGTTTGTTATAATACACGCAATATAGCCATTTAAAATAACTATCGGTATTTATGTTAGCATACTTAGGTTTTAAAATTTTATACTTTGAGGAAAACTATCAAATGTAGCACGAGAAAAATCTTTCTCTTGAATTTTTCTCTAAGTTTTTCAACAGCACCTTCTCTAAATTTACTAATCAGTTCAATATTTTCTTAATTTAGGTTTAGGTGCAAGTTCTTTTTTCACGTCGGCGATTTCAGTACGAATATTCTCTTGCATTTCTTCGTCTACAGAAGGAGGTTGAACTGCAACTATATCAGTTGGAAGTTTTCGTAAAATCTGTTGTTTTTTTTATAGTTCTTTCTGATATTTGTGCAGTTTGCTTAGCGGTTTGTTTTTATACTGGAAGAAGATCCTCCCTAATGGCCGTTAAAACTCCTTTAGTAACTTTTGCAATAGGTCTAAACAATTGTTTTGCACTTTCTGCGAATTCAATTTGAGATTCTCGACGTTCTTGTCATTTTTGTCTAACAGAATCACAAACAGGAAGAAATTGCTTTTTGCCTCTAGTATGAGACTCCAACGCTGGTGCCATTGCGATCCCTTTTTTGCGATTTATTTTGCAACTTTCAGGAAGGCTTATTTTTGCAATTCCAGGGTGAGTCAGTTAGAGTCTGTTCGCACTCTCTGCTGCTCAAATTATTGGAAAATTTATTGATTTGAAATGGAATCAAGCTAATAAAATAAATGAATACAGATTATAAAAGTGTTATATTTTCCTTGATTCCTTAAAGTTATACACGAAATTAAAGAATGGCAAAAAATACATTGAAAATTGTTCTAGCTGTAACACGACAATCATCAACTATCTTAATAAGCAATCTTATGATATAAATTGACGAAAAAGGGCTTTAAAGCAATCGCGAATGCAGACCCAGAAAAAGTGTATGAAATTGCTAAAACTTACGAAGGTAGGGGTAATTATGTGAGTAACATATATTGATTCTTTACAGAAGATGACTGGCTTAGACATGTGTATCTTATCTCTACTAATCAAAATTTTCTCAAGGCTGATGATTCTGATTTTCAAAAATTTAAAAGAGAATTGAGAAAAGTAAAACAACAAGAAATTTTAACTGAAGATCAACCACAAGGACCTTCCTATCAACTTCCTCCACCGCAGCAACAAATAGAGCGACAACAGCAACGAACGCCAACGAAAAAAAGTCATCGAGATTCGTAAATATATTTTTTTCCTGAATTTATCCGAGATATTAGAAATGATCACTACAGAGCAATAGATATTGCTGCACGTGGATATGAGGAAAGAGAAAAATATGTAAAACCTAATTTTGCTAAAAAATGAAAACATGAACTTTGGGTTAAAGACATATATCTCATTTTTAAAAGTAAAGAGTCTATCAAACCGGATGATCAAGATTATTTTGTACAAGCTAGAAAATATTCTCTTGGATTAACAAGTCCAACTACAGAATAAGTTTACGATGCACCTGATACCGGCGCTAACGGAAGTGGTTTTCCTTCCCTGAGGACTAGAGGAAGTGGTTTTGTTGCTTGTCCTAACAATGTTCTTTCTGACGCTAGAAATTCTGATTGGAGGAAAACGTGCTGAAAATAATTCTCCAGAAATTAGTAATGAAGCAGCTGATATTTGTTGAAGATTATTTACCGGCGGTATTATGGTTATTAACGCTTATCGATCTCTTATTGATAAAATCGTTGATGATTATTATAGCGATTAGGATCGCTGAGATTAAGATCACTGATTAGATAAATGACTAACAAATAAAATGATTATGCACAATGCCCAACGTGGACCGATCATAGTTAGGGTAGTAGAATCACGATTACCAACTTAAAAAGCAGCTTATGGAGATGGACTCGGTGATGTTGTTCAAGGTTTATTTGTGAGGATAGCTCCAAAAGCAATACCAATTGCAACACAATTAGGAATTAAAGCTGTCGACGTTGTTCGTGATAAAGGTTATGGTGCTGTTAGTAATGTTGCCGGTAAGGCATTTTCGGCGATTAAAGAAAGACTAACACGATTAATACAAAGAAAACACCAACCAGTAAAACTGGGCAGCACTGAAATAATGCCTGTAAATATCAGTAAAATAATAAATCAAGCTGCAAATAAAAAAACTAGCAGAGTTGGCTGCTAATGAAGTCGCTCCTACAAAATTGACTAATGAAATTATGCCGACTAATACAAGTTTTATTTCAGGAAGTGGAACTTCTCGAAGTGGTCTTCGCGTTAGACGAAGATAGTTATAATAAATGTTCAAACGTATATCCGGTCCAGCGTTTGACATGGATGCACCAGTTCTCATAGACGAATCTATACGCGATTATCAATATTATTCTTATGACGCACGTGTGCCAAATCAGCGTGGTCCAATCGAGTTACAAGTTCATGATACAAGTAAATATTTTTTACCTTCTGAAGCATTTTTTGAGGTAGAAGGAGAGCTTGTAACAGATGTTCCACTTAATACAGCATATGGAGCTGATGTTATAGTTGGTTTTGTTAACAACCGTGTTATGGAGTTATTTGACAGCGCTACGTACATGATTTACGGAAAAATACATTGAAATAATTCAAAAAGATGTTGATGTTGCAACAAATATTATAAATTGAACAAGATATTCTGATGATAATACAAGATCAGCCAGTCCGTCAATGATGTTCGCCAAAGATAACACTGATCATCCTCAAAGTGTTAAGGAAGTTGTGGGAAATGTAAGAGCCTCTGAAAGAGTAACTGATGGGCCAGCAATTGTAGCAGTCAATGCAGACTACAACTTAGGTTTTGCTATACGTAAATCAATGTTGAAAGATGGTCGTAGAAGATTTTCATGCGCTATTCCATTATCACACATCTTTTTGATTTTGCAGAAATGTCAGAAAAGTTATCTTTGGAGCGAAACAAGCAGTTGTACTTGTGAGAAAGGGTTACGATAATGATGCTATTTGGCGACCAGGTGCCGTTGCTGCTGGTAAAGCAACATTATTTAAACTTTCAGTTTGGATGCCAGTAATGACTCCATCGCTTGCTAAGAACAAAAATTAATTTCTTTTATGGATCAAGATGGTAAATCACTGTTATCATGGTTAACAATGACCGCAAATAGCATTCAGAGTAATATTGATGGGTTATTTACATGGCATATTGCATCACAAGAAGGACTTTTTGTGCCAACGCATATATTTATCGCGCTACAAAATGCTGATTGATTAAACAGTCAAGAACATAGTCATACGATATTTGACAACTTTACAGTTAGTGAAGTTTCTTTACTGATAAATAGACATCAAGAACCATCTGAAGATATATTATTAAATTTTGAAAATAATTACATAGCACGTGCATATCATCGCTAAATGACATTTATGGGTCGTGATCAAAATTTAGATACCGGTTTACAAATATCACAGTCAGATTTTAGAACTTTATATCCGATTTATTACTTTTCACTGGAACATCTTGATTTATCTAGACAATCTGTTGTTGATATTCATTTTCGATCTCGTGTTAACGCATGTATTAATTAGAGAACAATCGCTGTTATACTCAGTGATAATTGGATGCTTTTTGAAGGTGCTGTTGGACGAATGAGAGTTGTTGATGCTTCATCAAATGATGTGTAATTAAATCACGCACATATATAACAATGACACATCATCATATTAGTGGCAGTCTGACTCCTGGTCAGATTAAAAAGATTCAATCAAATTAGACAAATTACTGCGGAATGAAAATATCACTAAAATCAGAACAAATCGCAACTGGACCGAATAAACTATCATTGTCAGAACGTCAACTTAAGCGCTTTCATAAAGCCAAACAATCAAAGACTGGCGTCAAAGTTAGTCTTTCTGTGGGTGCGATTAACGACTCGATTAAGACAGGTGGTATATTCCACTTCTTGCAGCTATTCCAGAGTTAATGTCCGCAGCCGCACCTGCCGTTGCAAAAGCAAACGCGTTAGGTGCTGTTGGAACCGCTGCTGGAATGGCATTAAAGAGAGCCACAGGAAAAGGAATTTTAAAAAGGCCACGAACTAAGATTACCAGGAACAAGATATGGACGTGGTCTGAGGGCGTTTAACCGCTCTACCAATATCGAATTTTGATTTACTTGATGTTGCTAAAAAATTAAATATCATAAAGTTTAGATGTATTTTTATGCGCGATCAATTACCAAAACAACCAGATAGTACCGAGACAGGCATCATTAATCTTGGTAACAGTTCTGGTCCATGAACTCATTGGGTTTCATACGCGATTGATCCACGTGGAATTGTTTATTTTGATTTGTATGGATTGGCTCCACCAAAAGAATTTATAAGTTACGTAAACACAATAAAAACTCAGGCGGTTTCAATGCCTATCTGGTATTCAACATTACCAACACAGACAATGACAGATCTGCCAATATGCGGCCGTGAAGTAATTGCTGTACTTAACGCTATATCATTGTCAAGGCCACCTCATAAGGTCATGTACGGTTATACAAGTGTGCGATTTGAAATTCGTACGATTTTAAAATCGTGATTTAAATAGATCTTAAAATATAATGGTAGATATTTACGGAAGATCTGCGATTTAGGGCAAGAATAAATTTCGACGACATTGATCTGTCGAATGACGCTACTAAAGATAAACTTGCTAATATTATGAATCTTTCTGGAGTTGATCCAGATGAGGTTGTTGTTTTTCAGGACAGACATGGTGCTTTGAAGACAAGTAATATCAAATGGAATTACATAGTTAGACGAGTTCTCGGATCTAATACGGATAATATTCCATTATTTACCAATGATGGAAAAATCAGGGACTCAAATATATCATTTGCAACTATTAGAAATGAAATTGCGAAAAGTGTTGCTAATTGTTTTTGATCTACCAGTGCCACAATGACAGTTGAACTTAACATCAATGGAAGTAAAATAGTTCTTCTAAAAGATCCAACATCTGATGAAGATGCCGCAACAATAAAATATGTAGACAATAACTACGATAACGTAGATACTAAATTAACCATACTACGATCTGAGTATGACATTCACGTAAATGTTTTCAAATCTTCGTAGAAATTTTAGAAAAATTAATGAAATCGCAGATGAATTCTTTGGAGCTCCGTTGATCGTTGACGTGAAACTCGTTGACATTAACACAAAACTTGGTGATAATAAAACAGCTGTGTCAGATATTGAAAAGATTAATAAACAATTAGGTGTTATTGGAGATCCTAAATCATTTTCAGAGCTGATCACGATAACGCAGAGTAATATCGATGATATTAGAAAAAGACTAGAAGATGTTATAAGTGGAATTCGTGATATCATTAAATAAATTAACATTATTAAAATTTCCCCCGGAGCAACTCAGGAGCAGATTATCAATTTTGTGCATACTGTAGCGTCTGGACAAGCATTATGATCATCACGCGATAAAACCATTACACATCGCGCTGAGGTTACCGGTATGTATAGGCTCGTAGTACTTGTTGTTGTAACATTTATGATATCTACCACAATTTCACGGCGTTATTCATCAGGTGGATCTATGTTAGTGATGTTAGATCAAAACGACGAGGTAACATTTACTGTGGAACCGGAAGAAAAAAAAACTCGGCTTGATTTACAATAGGTGTCTTGAATTAGTAGCTAAATTCCCAGCTAATTAAATAACGAGCCTTCAACATTTGCAGCTCATTACAAATATAATCAAGTACGTTTATGGCAAACAAAATTAAAAAATATCATTGATGTATATACTATAAAAGTAAAAAAATACAACAGACGCATAATTGTCATTGATATAATTGTTTATTCGGCGTCTGCTGTTATCGCTGGAACCGGCATATTGTTATCAGCAGTAAAACAATGACGCTACCAACAGTTGTAAATATTTGCATTTTAGCTGCAACAACATGCGCTGGCCTTCTTAATATCATCGCCAAAAAATATGCACGAGGAGTAGAGAGGGTGAACAGATAACAATTTGGAAGGGTCCAAATGCCGAAATAAACCTTCGTAAAAAAAGATTAAATAACGTAAATAACGTTAAAATCAAAATATTCTAACCAAGCAGAGGCTTCTCTAATTGGGTTAGTTTATTAATTTTTTTCTTCATGTACTGAAAATATAAAATACGCAAATGTATTAAAAAATTGAACCAACTGGAGGTCGCAACCTTTCTTCTGTTATTAACCAAAGATTTTATCGAGACTTATACGATATCGTGATCAAGGATCATGTAAATTTATTGTTATAAATCCGTGAGGGGTTGACTGTGCTCGCGAAATAAAGTTTTTAAATTTAATTATATCCATGTCGCCGCTACACCAAGTCTGATGATTATTTCGCAACGTATATGTATCAACTCCATTAAACTGAACTAATATAGTACAATTATCTTTGATTTCTTTAGGTATTTGTATGTATCGCTGAGTAACATAAATCACATCAGTATGTCTGCCTCGAGAAAATATTCTAGCTGGATTTGGTTGTTTGTCCAGCATCACATCATCTTATACAACTAAATTATCAATAAATCCATCAAGGTCGTCTACGGATGGTGCTTCATCAATATCGGTAATAAAATTAGTAATATCATCACCGTCCTCGTCCAACAATTTTGCATATTCATTCAAATCTTTCAGCACTTCGTAGCATCGCTGATCGTCTACAGACGGAGATACTAAATATAACCTATCCCATTTGAAATATCTCATTGTCAAATTAAGTAATAATTTCATCTTACCACTTCCAGATGGACCTATTATTATCATTCTGATAGAATATGGTAGCGCTGGATGATATTTGACTGGCTCTTGTTTTCGTGTCGCTGAGAAATCAATGATATCCATGTTATATAAATATGATAAATAATATGGACCAATATTATGTTAGATGTAAAGCACATACTCCCACGAGTCTGCTAGCAACATTAACAACAAAAAATAAGAAGCGTGCACTCACAGGAACATGTGGGCGATGTGGTACAAAAAATACAAATTTATTTCTACCAGTAAAATTGGTGGTGATATCGCTACTTCATTAGGAAAATTATTAGGAACTCCATGGGCTAAATACCCTGGAGAAAAACACCTTCCTGGATATAATTATTGCAGTCCTGGAACTCGATTTGATATCCGACTTGAGCGAGATCAACCAAGACCTGGTGAATATCCAATAAACGTTATTGATCAAGCATGTTATGTTCATGGTGTAGCTTATAAATATCCAGATCTGCAACAACGACATATTGCAGATGTGAAGTTGATTCACTCGTTAAATTCCATAAACAATAAATCTTTAAAAGAATCATTATCTAATTGGTTGATAAGATCTCCGATGAAAGGTAAATTATTATTCGGAGCTGCTAATTAATCAACCGATTATTATAATGGAATCGATTTATTATAGCCCAAGAGGATATTGGAAAGATAGAGCAGCTATTAGTAAAATGTCACACGTTCTGTTGCTACCACCACCGAAACGAATTATGTACTCACACTTTGATGTCAGCACCCCAATGAAGTTCATCAAGCAGATATTTTGTTTTTTGCACACGAAACTATTAAATTTGGAAGACGTCAATCAACGTACAAATACGCATTAACTGTCATTGACATTGCAAGTAGGTATACAGAAGCATAACCATTATCAACTAAAACAGCTGCTGAAGTTGTATCTGCTTTTGAACGGATTTATCAACGAGGACCCTTACGATGGCCACAAATATTACAGGTTCATCCTGGCATGGAATTTCTTGGTGCATTATCATCTCTGTGAGAAAACATAATGTAAAAATTAGACGAGGACATACTGCAATTGATTGTGATCAGGCAATTGTTGAACGATTTAATAGAAAACTTGCTGAGCGGTTATTTGGATATCAATATGCAAAGGAAATAATTCAAGATACGAGACCCCGCGAACGGGTTGCAATAATTCCATATGTGATAGCTGCATTAAATAATGAAATTACTCGAACAACTGCGTTGAAACCTATTAATGCGATTACAGAAAACCATAAACCAATACAATGACATGAATTTTCAAAACAACCAGTATTAGGTAATGTTACTATCAGGTATTTATATGGACGTGGTGAACTAGAAGGTGGTAAAAAGAGCGACTGATCTTATTTGGATTATTACGACACATCAAATTTCTAGCGTGGTTACATCTATAGACTTTCAGCTGCTCCTCAACATGGATTTGTACGTGAACAATTACAAGCAATTCCTGAAGATACACAATTACCACCGCATTCACTTAACTATCACCCCTACGTCGATTACACTCAAGACAGGTTAGCATTACATTTTCGCGTGTATGACAAAGACTACAATTAATTCTATCTACGGTAAATTGTCTTGAATTGTTAAGAATATTGTTCCACAGCATTAGCGTAGTACAGCTCGTACAATGATTATTCTGTTGTTGTTTAAGGTCATCATAAATTTAACATCGAGATCAAAATTGCGTTTTTTTTTATCACACTGTTTATAACTAACTAATTTTTTCCTATTTTATCAACAGAAACTTCGTTGTTTCCTTCGAGATTTTCTGTAAAACGTATGATAACCCTACGTCGCTGATGTATTCTCCTAACTCTAGAAACTGCAAGATAAACTAAATTTGACCATTCGATATGGTCATCAATAATCCAACTACTAGTATCTTCAATAGTTAATCCTTGCGATGAATGAATCGTTATAGCATATCCTAGCATCCATGGAGATTTGTCCTTGACGGAGTCAGGCGTTAATACGCTCTCAGCAACAATGACAGGAACTAAAACAATATCATTTAGTACAAGATTTTGTTTCCTTGAAGGCAAGGAGCCTGGAATTTCAACTTCAAAATTTGTCGTCGCGTATCTGCTGGGTGATAACACAATGGTTCAGGTATATTTGAAAACGTTTCTTTATGTAACAACATTGTTTTTGAAGTGTATCACGAACTATCTTTCTACATGCAACTATCAAATCATCTGGTCTCCATAAATTCCAAAAGTTGTTAATATGAGTTTCTAAAATTATTTTACGCATTATTTCACATAGAATTTTATTTGATTCTAGTCTGATTAGTTTCTGAAATTCAATTAATTCTGGATCAAGTGCTCTATGATCATCAGTTATTTCTTCATAACAATCAAGAAAACTCCTTAACCATTCGTGTGGAGACAATCCAACAATAGGTGGTGGTTGACTATGATCGCCACACATTATTATAGCAGTATTCTTCAAAAGTAGCCAATCAAGAAATATTTTCAATATGTATTCAGCGACACTGTGCATATCTCATCCCAAATAATAATCATTGGAATATATTTTTCACCCATTCGTTCAGGAGTCCATGCGTATCCTTTCCATCCAAAGAAAGCTGTGATAAGTACAAGATTTCACTCCTCCTTCGTTCATTTCTCCGGCGAGTCTGTGTGTAGGTGTTAAAACAATCATATCAACAAAAGAATTAAATGAATTCTGGCAATGAAATAATTCAATCACACGTGTTGTTTTACCAGAACCATCGTACCCGTTAAGATAAACAGTTCTATGTCTAGATACAGGATCATATGCAGATGGTGCTGATATTTTTATATATTAATTTTTTTTGTAATAATTATCTTTAATCGAAATATAAGCGGATTCAGAATAACTAAGTATCTTTCGCCTCATGATGCATGATTGTATACATTTATCAATTCTGTGTCTTTACTGACATAAAATTAATCTGTGCCAACTCTTACTGCGGACTGATAATAAATTTATCGAAACTTACGCTAACATCGAAGATCTTAAGTGAGTATACTGCGGTGAATCACCATCAATATAATTCACAATTGTACATAATTTAGTTCCGTCCGATAAGTTAACATCCCTTCAACTTATAAACGTTATTTTCCTTCATTGTATCTGCAATTATAAAATCTAGCTCAGCACCATCTATAATTAATCTTGTACAATATCGTTTATGATCATATGATCCTCCTTGGGTGAATTTACCTAATATTTTTCTGCCAAGAATTTTTGCGATTTTATTCTTATAATCAGTCGCATCAGGAATTTTATCTTCTCAATACTTCTTTTGTGGTGGTAACCAAACATCTCTCTGCGAACTATATGATACTATTGTGTCACTTACAATGAATGATATCAGTACTTTTAATCAAGCATATATTGCAGTAATACTATTTGTGCCCACATTATCATCTGAAAAGTGTTTGCCACACCAGTCATAACAAATCATATGGAGATCTTTGGCAAACTTAAATTACTCGATACAAGCAAATTCAGTCAAGTCAAAATCTGGTAGAGGTCCATGTATCGATAATCTGGTCATTTCATGGGTTAGATGTCCAAATATGTTAAAATATTCAGAACATTCTCGAATTCCAAGAAAATTTCTGGGATAACATGCAACCATATCAACCGAAATAACATCGTTGTGATCGTATTTAGTATTCCATAATCCACCGTGTCCATATTCGACACAACTTGATGTTATGTCATCGAGAAAACCAAATCGAGTTGACTTTTCTCTCTAACAAAATGTGTCACAGCAGATGGAATAGTAAAACAATTATTCAGTAGTTGTTTGACATCGTCATAAGGTAACTATCGCCGCGCAAGATTTTTCATTTCTTCGTGGATTTTATGCGATAAATAACGCCATTAGACCGTACAAATTGATCATAGTTTCCATCGGAACTTTGAAATAACCATACTGATACAGGATCGTTCTTACTTATTTCGTTAATAAAATCAAACATATCACCGTTATAAAATTTAACAGTTCGATCTTGTGGAAATATTCTCACCGCAGAAGTCCAAGCCAGCGCATTGTGATCAACAATATTTATCGGAGCTCCTTTCGATATATATTTCGATTCGTATAATACTTCTATTATTGTTTTTACTATTCTTGGGAATTTTAGTGTTTTTTTCTAACTTAGCAACATCATTTACTGTAGTTCCTTTATCCTTGACTGATTTAGCCCATTTGTATATTTTTTCACGTCGTAGATCTGTTAGTTTATTTCCACGTATCGCGTTTATGAAGTGTTCTGTAATTCGCTCGGCTACACAATTTAACTTTGACAATGACGATACTTTCATCGGTTTGAGATCATTAACGCTAGGTTTGTCATTTAGCGGATATATTGCATAAATAATTGCAGTCACAGGATACGATAGCTCATAATACGGTTTGTCAATACCAGTCAATATTCCTTGTTTGGAATTTTAATTTAACGTAACAATTTTTTCATTATGAAGGACAGGGTCACGTTTGTCACGGATGATCCAAGTATCATCGAATACAATAAATTTTACTCTGAAAAAAATATCTTTGATTGTCGAGATAATTAATAATCGTCACCGCTCTTTTATCGTTCATTGTAGCACCAATAACATTTTGATTGTTAATAATTATAAACGTAGACCACGCATGAGATACACCATCGTCACGAAATTCTTTCTTGAAGTACGAATAATTTTAATCAGAGTTTTCGTCGGATCAGCCAGAGCTCGCCTCGGAAAATCAGGGGTTCTTCTGTCAAGATCGAATCTGGATATAGGAAACTTTGTTTTCCAAGGCTCGATTTTACATAATCTCTCAAACTTCTCCATATCATAATTAAGACAAATATCTATTTAAATTGAAATATAATTGTATATTTATAATGTTTCAAACAAAACAAATGCAATTGATCAATGATAGGTTTTGTAATTCCATGTGACAAAGCTTGTGTAAACGAATTCTGCGGACTTTATTTACAAAGCGTGCGGAGGGGAAGTTATGGGCCAAAACCGTGTTTACGATGTGGAGTTGGGGTTAGAGAAAAACGTAGTTATGTGTGCAATGTGGTGGTAAAAAGTACAGAGAGCTGAAGCAATATTATGATATAAAAAAATAACAATCTTAGCAGCGTCCTTGATTCTCAAGGGGATAAAGTTATAAGAAACATAAGATATTAACTCCCTAGATTTTAAAAATAATGATTCAGACAAATTTATATTCAGACAAATAATATTATTATATAAAATGGAGCAAAATGAGTTTGAGAGACATCCTATCGTAACGAATTACGAGGTATCCAGTGATGGATAAATTAGAAAAACAACTAAAAAACGACTAAAAAAAAACAGTTGGTAATATCACGAATACTGGTTATCTTATGATTCCTAGTAAGGGAAATAAATATTATCTTTCTCATAAATTTATTTACGAGTGTCATCATTGATTAATCGAAGACGGTCTTGTGATCGACCATATTAATAGCCAGAAACTTGATAATAATTTATGTAATTTACGTGCTATTACACAAGGCCAGAACAGCTTTTTTGGAAATACTGGTAAACATTCCAAAACTGCAAGACTTGTTAAATCCGTAAATATAGAGACTGGTGAAGAAATGACATTTCAATCAATGAATTCAGTGAAAAATATTATTATATCTGCCAGCGTTCAGTTAAACATGCTGCAGATAATATTAACAAATCGGCTTTTTTCAAAACAAAAATAAGCAGAAAATAAGTTTTCATTATTGTTGAAGGAAGATATCTACTAATTACTATTTGTTTATATTCTCCATCGCTAAATCTTAAGATTGAAGGGAGATAACTCTGTCGAGGATACGTTGTGCTATTAGAGTTATCTCCATTTATTTTATTCGCTTTTGAATAAATAATATTTTTTTCAGTTGTTGTTCTCCCCATTGTTAACCAAATCGGTATTTCAAAAGAAAGTTATCTTACTAAGTATATTTTAACTCTATAAGACAGAAATTCATCTTCAATGACAATTATTAGATTAAGTCCAATAATATAATCCCTGACTATCAAGGGAAATAACTGTGTTATAACTAGTAGAAAGATTAAATAATTATCTTATTTGTGTTTTACCACTAGTTTCATATTTAAATGCTTTTTTGTGGTTGTTTCTTTCTTTTTTTTAAAGAAATATTATATTTATTTTTATGAGTCTGTTACGTTTTTTGCTTCATTTAGATTTTGTCTGCGAAAATAATTAATATAAAATGAAAATACAATCATCAAATAAGCCCCGCTCATTCCGTAAGCTAGTTTTGAGTTTCTGAGTATTAGTTAGCTGATATATCATAGAACCCTTACATCATTGGGGGTCCTCCCTGATTGCTCGAAATTCATCGGACTAGCACACTCTCCCACTCACCACGTGATGATTGGGTGTGTGTGTGTGCATGTGTTGAACGTAGAGAAGGCCCCTGATTTGTACTGTGCTGGTTAAATACAATTGTATATTGTGCCGTCAGAATTAAATTAGATAAAATTGTATGTTGTGCCGTCCTTAAGATAAGCTAATGTTGTGCTGTGATAGAAGTAACCCAAACAAATATGTTTTGCTTTCCTTAAGTTAACTTTAATGTTATGCTGTGATAGAAACCAAACAAAATTATATGTTGTGCTATGACAGAATTAAACCAAGCACAAGTATGTGTTGTGCTATAATAGAATTAAACCAAACAAAGTTATATGTTGTGCTATGATAGAATTAAACCAAACAAAATTATATATTGTGCCATCCTTAAGATACGTTCTTGTTGTGCTGTGATAGAAACGTTCAGCAATGACCATTTTATTTTAAAAATCTTTGATTTTAAATGTATATTTAGTATATATTATATACTGTATAATGAACTATGAAAATATCAATGCTATTATTTCTGCAATAAAAAAATTAAAACATGACGGCATAAAAATATCAGCTGAACTTAATCCTGAAAAAATTATTTCTGATTTTGAATCATTACAAGAACGTAAATTTTGAAGATATATATATATATATATATATATATATATATATATATATATATATATATATATATATATATATATATATATAGATAGATAGATAGATAGATAGATAGATAGATAGATATAGAATAGATATATATATATATATATATATATATATATATATATATATATATATATATATATAACACCATCAGAATCAAGTTTATTAAACACATCCAACAAGCTGTTTCAATCGCTGACTATGGTCAAAGAAATAGAAGTGCAAAAATTTGCATTTCTCTCAAGCGTGATTGAAAAAATTACATCAGAATTATCTCACGAATATGAAACAAGAAAGATTATTAACACTCTCATAGACAATTAAGAAAGATTATGTCTGCAAGTAACTGTTACTGGTGAAACAATCCATAGTGAAAGTGAAAATATTGACAAAGTCACAAATGACCATAATGATAATGAAATTGAAAGTTCCATCAGTGACTTTATTAACAACGTCATTTCTACAGAGAATTGTGAAAGTGAAAGTGAATATTTATTCAGATTATAATACTTATCCTCTTGACTGTCAAGGTTCAATGGATTCAGGTTATTTTTATTATGTACTTTTTCTGTTTTCAGTAAGATTTTCATTATTTTAGTACCTATTACCCCATCAAATTATAAAATAAGAATGGTTTTCATTATTTTAGTACTATATACCCCAACAAATTCGATAATTATTATTTTTAGTGCTATATACCCCATCAAATTTTTAAAATTCTGATAATAATATTTATCCTTGACTGTCAATGGGCTCAGATTGTAGTATTTATTCTGATGATAGTATTTATCATTGACTTTATAATATTTGTTATGCAATTTTCTGTTTTTCAGTATTATTTTCACAATTATGAGCATCATATACCCTATCAAATTAAAAAATCTGACTACCTTGACTTGTCAAGGTTGAGTATCATTTACCTAAAATCTGGACGAGAATCACTAAAAATAAATTCTGTTATAATATACTTTTTTGTTCCTTGACTTTCAAGGATTATTATTAGGTAATTTGATGAAAATGTTTGATAATCTCAAAAATTATGGGTAATATACCCATCAACTTGATGAAATTGTTTGATAATCTGAAACACTATGTGTAATATACCCATAAAATGATAAAATCTAACTAATAATCATTAAAAACATTTTTTTGTTATAATATATTTATTTGCTCATTGACTTTCAAGGGTGAAATTATTATGTAATTTTTTTCTTCTGCTTTCAGTACGATTTTCATTATTTTAGTACTATTATGCCCCTTCAAATTATGAAATCTGACTGCCTTGACAGTAAAAGGTTGATTATTATTTGTCTGAAATATGAACGAGAATCAGTAAAAACAACTCTGTTTTATTTTATTTCCCCTGATTATGAATCAATCAACAACGGGAAGATCTATGATCTTAAAATCGTTAAGATTTTACATATAAATTTGTATTAAGAAATTCTGCACGTAAATCAATAGGTGTCAAGATTGGTCAGTATGTTTGAAATATATTCACGATAATAAATTATTATGACACCGTAGATAAACAGGATTAACCAGTTTTTGTACAATCCGGAATCCCGGAGATACTTTCAGCGTCAATGTATATAAAATATATTCCTGCTAAGCCTGATTTGATTTTTCAAGATCTATTTGATAGCTGCCATCAATTGCATCACATACAAGATTGGCCGCGATTGTTGATGTAATATTAACAATTTCTGGTGATATATGTCTGCCACCACCGTATGGATCATTGTCATGCTTGATAATAACTGGAGGTGGAGCTCTTTTTCTCCATGCCTCGAGTATTTTGGGAAAATATTCATTGATAATACTATTGAGTGATAATATTAGTTCGTCAGTGTTAAATCCTGGTAATATAAAATTTAGTAAATCTGCTTCAGTGATTTTATAATGATTGATATATACTTGCCTAGTGGATGTGATTTTTTCACCTCATATATCATTAGTACTATCATTTATTACCTCAACAATTACTCGATTACCATATTTAAGGTCTGACACAATTTGATTTAAATGTTGCATCGTTTCGATAATTGTTTCTCTTAGATCTTTATTAGGATACTCCAGGATATAATTTTAAAATAATTGCACTAATATCGTTAATGCAGTTATATGTTCAGTTTTAATTGTATCAGCCAGTGATCTGAAATCTCTTTCATAAATAATATGATCGAAAGTTTTTTCATTATAATCAATTATTGATATCGGTGTTATGGGAAATCTTTTACTATTTTCAATAGTATATTCATTCGTGTTAGTCCATGGATATTTATTTCGATATTTGGGAATTGTTATAAACATTTTCTAGTCAGTGGAAAAATCATCTCGTCACGGTTATGGTGGTCCTTGATACACAGGTGGAATTTCAGGCCATCCTAAAACTGATCTGATTGTTGATTGATGAATATCAAGGGCATAATCTTGCGAATATATTTCTATCGCAGCTGATAATGTTGGTTCCTGAACTGAAATACATGTAGCTATTTTCGAATCTTTTCCGGTTATTGATGTTATTTTGCATTGAAATTCATCATTGATTTGTTTGATTTGATAACTGCCTGTAGATACGCCGACAACATTCCAATCGAGTGTTCCATCTGGTTTATTTTTATTTGCAAATACAAAACAAATTATTCGCCTGTAATCCACCAAATGATTTTGATCTGATATTTGGAAAACTGTAATATACTCGTAATTGTGCTAGTGCGATTTCTTTCACTGGAATTGCAGTTGGAAAGTTGACGTTAAATTCAGGATTAGTCGAACTTGCTGATATCATCGGTGTCATTGACAGAGCTGTATTATTTACAATCTGTTATAGTAGCTCGTTCAGGGTTGACATTATTATTATTATTATCCAAAATTATAATTTTCTAAATCAGACGTGGATTTTATCAAATTTGTACCTTTGTGGTAAATTTTAATCAATCTGAAAACTCAAAATCAGAAATTATTCTATTATTAAGTCCTGAAGGTATTAACAAAGATAATTTAGAATATGCCACTGTTGCTGTATTAAGTTTTATTATATAATCTTGTAATTTTTTATTTGTGCATCTGGATATTTTGTTTGCAATAATATTGAGAATTCCAGCAAATGTTGTTACTAACGAAACACAGATTGTTATAATTATTGCCACTGCTGGCAATGGTGCTATTGACAGCAATATGCCAGTTCCAGCAGTAACATCAGATGCCGAATGAACAATTATGTCAATAGCAAGTATACGCTGATTGTATTTTTATACTCTAATTGTATACTTATCAATGATATTTTTTAATTTTGTTTGCCATAAACGTACTTGATTATATTTGTAATGGGCTGCAACATGTTGAAGGCTCATTTTTTAATTAGCTGGGAATTTAGCTACTAATTCAAGACACCAATTGTACATCAAGCCGAGTTTTTTTCTTCCGGTTCCACAGTAAATGTTACCTCGTCGTTTTGATCTAACATCACTAAATAGATCCACCTAACAGAGTCAGTGGATAACGCCATGAAATTGTGGTAGATATTATAAATGTTGTAACACCAGGTACTGTAAGCCTATATATACTGGTAACCTCAGCGCGATGTGTAATGGTTTTATTGAGTGGTGACCCTAATGATTGTCCAGACGCTACTGTATACACAATATTGATAATTTGCATTTGCATTGCCTATCAGTAAACTGCAGCTGATGCGATTTTTGGGTGTTGCAGGATATTATTGAAAATTTTGCCCCATTTTTTTCCATAACTGCTGAACCCCTGACAAATCTTTTGAGCAAGAAAGTAAAGTTTTAAGGAGGTTATCGATAAATTAAAGGTGATACTTATGAGTGCAGGAATTCTTTCAGCTCCAGATTCAACCAACCATTTAAAATGTCTGTTGCAAGTGATGTAGGAGTTGGTCATGTATTTATTAAAGACAAAATTGCTGTGGATTTTCCATTGTGCTATTTCTCTAACAGGGGCCCAGAGTGGTCTAAAGCATTCTCTGTTATGGATCACTGCCATCTCACCTCTGTCTGTGTGGGTTCGAGTCTAGAATTCGGCTAATGTGGGTATGTGAAAAAGCTTGCCAGTAGGTTCTCGTGGGTCGGTGGTTCTTCCTGGGGTTTTCCAGGGTTCTTCCTCCACCATTAATACTGGCCGCCATGCATAGCCTGTCGTGTGCTGAAATATGGCATTAAACCCCACAAGAACAATAATTTCTCTAAAAAATTAAAAAACCACCAGAGAAATTATTCCTCTTATGAGAAGGAATGCTTGGCTTTAATTTTTCCTTTACAATACTTTGAAGTGTATATTAATTCAGGTCTTTCTCTATATATCTATTCTGTACAACATCCATACTTTCATGAACAAAAGAAAAAATAAAAATCAGAGATTGCTGAGATGGAGTTTCTTGTTGCAAAATACAACACTGACATTAGGCACAACAAGAGAAAAGAGAATTTAATTGCAGATGCATTTCACATGTCTAAGTGATATAGTGCTTTGTTTTGTATATTTTATATATCATTATGTTTGACTAATAAATAAAGAAAGCTTTAATACAAAAATCCTTTTTCTTTATGAGGGAAGGTAATAAGTACATCTGTATTGTGTGGATGACCTTGGACAGTATGACCAGAGTTGTAACACATCATAATTATTGGAAAATAAATCTGGTGGATGAAGCAAACCAATCAAGACACCACGAAAAAATAGAATATGCAAATTATCCTCAATTAAGGAAAATGAATTTTCTCCTTGAATGTCCATTGTTTGGAACTTTTCAAAAATTATATATCTATGTATTTTGAGGAATAAGTATGTACCCCATGTAGTATTATGAAGAAGTATATACCTATGTACTATGAGGAAGAAATACCTACGTACAAGGAGGAAGTATATACCTAAGTATAATGAGGAAGAAGTTGTTGCTGTTGTTGTTGTATGGTTTAAGCCATTTTCAAGCACAAGATAGGTTATACATGGCAGCCAGTATAAATGGTGGAAAACGAACTTGGGGGGCGGGGGACCCCAGAAAGAACCACCAAGCCATGAGAAGCTACCGGCAAGCATTCTCACATACCCACATTGGCTGAATCTGAGACTTGAACCCACACAGACAGGGGTGAGATGGCAGTGATCCATAATGATGAGCACTTTAGACCACTCAGACACTCAGGGCCACTGAGGAAGAAGTATATACCTATGTATTATGAGAAAGAAGTATATACCTATGTACTATGAGGAAGAAGTACCTATGTATTATGAGGAAGAAGTACTTATGTACATTGAGGAAGAAGTATATACCTATGCATTATGAGGAAGTATGTATATATGTATGTACTATGAGGAAGAAGTATATACCTATGCGTTATGAGGAAGAAGTACCTATGTACATTGAGGAGGAAGTATATACCTATGCATTATGAGGAAGAAGTATATACCTATGTAATATGAGGAAGAAGTACCAATGTACACTGAGGAAGAAGTATATACCTATGCATTATGAGGAAGAACTACCTATGTACATTGAGGAAGAAGTATATACCTATGCATTATGAGGAAGAACTACCTATGTACATTGAGGAAGAAGTATATACCTATGCATTATGAGGAAGAACTACCTATGTACATTGAGGAAGAAGTATATACCTATGCATTATGAGGATGAAGTATATTCCTATGTAATATGAGGAAGAAGTGTATACCTATGCATTAAAAGGAAGAAGTATATGCCTATATACTATGAGGAAGAAGTACCTGTGTACATTAAGGAAGTAGTATATACCTATGAACTATAAAGAAGAAGTATATACCTTTGTATTGTGAGGAAGAAGTATCTGTGTATTATGAGGAAGAAGTATCTGTGTATTATGAGGAAGAAGTATATACCCATGCATTGTGAGGAAGAAGAATATACATATGCATTATGAGGAGGAAGTATGTACATATGTACTATGAGAAAGAAGTATGTACCTATGCATTGTAAGGAAGAAACATATACCTATGTACTATGAGGAAGAAGTACCTATGTATTATGAGGAAGAAGTATATACCTATGTATTATGAGGAAGAAGTATATACCAATGCATTATGAGGAAGAAGTATATACCTATGCATTATGTGGAAGTATGTACCTATGCATTATGAGGAAGAAGTATCTATGTATTATGAGGAAGAAGTATATAACTATGCATTATGAGGAAGTGTGTACCTATGCATTATGTGGAAGTATGTATCTATGTATTACGAGGAAGAAGTATATACCTATGCATTATGTGAAAGTGTGTAGCTATGCATCATGAGGAAGTTGTATGTACCTAAGCATTATGAGGAAGTATGTACCTATGCATAATGAGGAGGTATGTACCTATGGATTATGAGGAAGTATATACCAATGTATTATGAGGAAGAAGTATATACCTATGCATTATGAGGAAGAAATATATACTGTACCTGTGTATTATTGGGAAGGAGTATAACTCTATATACCTATGTATAATTAGGTAAACCTACGTCCCAGTGCATGATTAGGAAGAAGTATATATCAATGTATTATTAAGTAGTATATACCTTTCATTGGGTGAAAATCAAACATGTTTAAATGCTTTACTACAATATCTGCTTTTAATGAATGTCTTGTTATGAAGTAAAGAACAGGTATTTTTTTGTTTATAAAGTATTTCAGATTTGAAATATTATAACTTCATGCCATCAATGTAGCTAACATAATAGTGTATTCTTAAGGGTCAACTGGCTAACTGCAATAAAGGTTTGTTTCTTTCCATCATTGTGTGTACTTTATATGTCATTGTGTGTACTTTATGTCTTAATTTGTTAGCAACATAACTGATTAATTTAATCTATGACAACTCTGGTGACAGACTAAATATATGTTTAGTTTAAAGAGACATGTATCATGTGTAAAGCCAAAAGCTGTTATCTGGGATATAACATGGCTTATAATTATGGCATACAATGAAAGTTGAAGACGCTTCTAAGTGCAATGCTCTTTACTTATTATTGTCACCCTTGAAGGCTGTCCTTGTGCAAAAATGTCGGCACAGAGCTGCACCAGAGTATCTTCAGGATTTGTTCAGGCTTTTTTCAACGCTTTACCATTTGGGATCAAAATCACATGAAGGAACTTGGGCATGTGCACAACGAGTATGAAAACAAGAACCATAATATAAAATATATCATTTTTATTTTTATTTTATATACTGTGTAACTAACATCATCTTATAGGATATAAAATGTTTTAAAAATTTGTTCTTTTTTTCCAAACATCTGAATATAGCAAAATCATGAAAATATCTTGGTATAAATCAATCCCACACCATATCAGCTGATTTGTAAAAATGTGTAGAACACAAATATTTAACAATATCAATGATATGAAGCATATAAACCACTTAAACTAACAGATTTGCCAGTTATATATTTATAAAACAATAATAAGACAGAAATTTTGTTTTTGTTTCAAGTGATAAATATTGTAAATTTGGAAACCTTATTCAAAATTGACAAGTGCAGCATTTTAATTGGATAGAAGTTCTCAAGCAATCACTTGGAATCAAGTAACATTTTATAATGGAAAGGTAAGATTCTACCATCAAAAATCTTTATGACACACCAAATCTTGCTTGAAGAAAGTTCAGATCAATCAAAAGACTGCTTTTTTCATTTCCAGTAAGAACAGGAGTATCCTGAAATATTGAATATTTTATGGCTGATTGTCCCCGAGTCATAAATACAATGAACAGTGTAGACCCTAATCTACCAAGTCTGTTTTGATCTTGTTTTTTTATTTTTCTATGGAACTGTCCCTGGCATTGATGAAATATTTGTTCATTCTGGCAGTGGCAGACAGACACATGGTTTGTTCTGTGAATATTTTCATGAACTACCATGTGCCTTGTACAGTTTTTCTATCTGTGACTTGAAAGTTGTTCTAAGCTGAGGTCGTTTGTTCTTAAATGTTGGTGTCAGCATTCCATTTTCCACAGAAAAAAGCTCTGGGTGAAGGATGATGTCCTTTACCTGAAATTCAGAAAAACGTGATAGACTTGCAGTTGTTACATCTTGTAAAGCAATCAGGAATACTGTACCTCTTTTTTTCATACACACTTTTTATTAATAATATTTCTCAGGTGTAAGTAATTTTATTAATATAAATAATCATTCTAATTTTCTTAAGCACTTAATATATACCAGGAAATAGCAGTAGAGTGTTTACATCATATTTTTTGTGGGGTTCTACCATGTATAAGTCAAGAAATATGAGTCGGAGATGGATTTCCTTGTCAAAGTGCCAGCTTCTACACTATTTTTCAACCCAGTGTTTCAAAGATATAAAAAAAAATAAGAAAAAACCTGATTAATTTCCCTGACTTTGCTTTATTTGCTAACAATGATATTCTATCTAGCATTATTATTTTATTCCAGTATATCACTTTATTATGAAATCATTATAGTATATCACACTATATTATGACAATGTTTTAGTATATCACTATATTATGACATCATTATAGTATATCACACTATATTATGACATCATTATAGTATATCACACTGTATTATGACATCATTATAGTATATCACACTATATTATGACGTTATTATAGTATATCACACTGTATTATGACATCATTATAGTATATCACTATATTATGACATCATTATAGTATATCACACTGTATTATGACATCATTATAGTATATCACACTATATTATGACATTATTATAGTATATCACACTGTATTATGACATCATTATAGTATATCACTATATTATGACATCATTATAGTATATCACTCTATATTATGACATTATTATAGTATATCACACTGTATTATGACATCATTATAGTATATCACTATATTATGACATCATTATAGTATATCACACTATATTATGACATTATTATAGTATATCACACTGTATTATGACATCATTATAGTATATCACTATATTATTACATCATTATAGTATATCACACTGTATTATGACAAAGTTTAGTATATCACACTGTATTATGACAAAGTTTAGTATATCACTATATTATGACATCATTATAGTATATCACACTTTATTATGACAAAATTTTAGTATATCACTATATTATGACATCATTATATCACACTATATTAAGACAAAATTTTAGTATATCACTATATTATGACATCATTATAGTATATCACACTATATTATGACATCAAGAAACCATCACATAATAACCTGAACCAACCTGTGAAGAGCAGACTGAGACAAGAAAGATAAAGCTCACAAATCCACTGTATTTCTGTGGGGCCCCGAGTGGCCGAGTGGTCTAAAGCGCTCTCCATCACGGATCACTGCCATCTCACCTCTGTCTGCGTAGATTCGAGTCTCGGGCTCGGCCTATGTGGATACATGAGAAAGCTTGCCAGTAGTAGCTTCTCGTGGGTCAGTGGTTCTTTCCAGGGTTTTCCCGGATTCTTCCTCCACCATTAATACTGGCCGCCATGTATAGCCTATCTTGTGCTGAAAAATGGCGCTAAACACTATAACAACAACAACAACAACTGTATTTCTGTCACATCAGTGTGAAAAAGTGTTTTTTTATTAAAAAAATTGGAGGACAAAAGATAAAGTAGCTGGTTCAAAGAAAGCTTGAAGAAGCAAGAAACATTCTTGTACCATGAAGATGGCACTTAATGACATAAATACAAAGTTTGTCCTAACTTAATATTGAAATTAGCTTGGTCATAACATTTATGAAATCTTCAAGAAAAGAGATGTATCAATGTAATTTTTATGAAAATTTATCAACCTGAAGAAAAGAAAACATCATGCTCAACCCAGTTTATTTGATTCTTAAGAAAAATTATTAATCTTAAAGATGCACAAATATGGTTTCACTTTGAGCTGAAAACAATATGAAACAATACAAACAAATCTGATTTACATCTCAAGATACAATTAATGAAATCCTTTCATAATGGGGTGTTTTTAAAAGAAAGGTCAAAAAACTTCTGACACTGACTCAAAATACATCAAAGAAATACACACTGAGCTGCAATGGTTGTTCACTCAGATGTAACCTTTAATGGTATAATCAACAATATTTAATATCTGTGTCCATATTTAAATCTGCATTTCCACATATCAAGAATATAACAGATTTGAAACATATCCCCATGGGACAGGGTGTTGCATAGTAAACTCATATTTAGACAAGATCAAGAAATGAAGCTATCTCAAAACAGTAATGCTTGTTCATATTTATTCTGACAGCAGATATTTCTCTGATCTGATGATGCAGTACTTCCCAGACATAATCTTGGTTCCAGCTTCATGATGTACAAATAACATGATTCAAGAATCTCACCTAAACATTTAGAGGTGCAGGAGCATTAAAGGTTGAAAGTAGGTCACAGTGACAGCTTTCCCTACAAATGTGTAGTACTCCTCAGAACACAAACACATATAGTTTCATGACTGTACAAGAAATTGGGAGATGCAATGGTTCTGTAGGTAGAATGCTGGACTCAAAAGCCAAAGGTCACAGGTTCAGTCCTATTCAGACCAGTCCTTGCTGGCTTGTGTGTGTGTGGTGTTGGCTGCTGTGTGTGCGACGGGAACAAGGCATTTTACTCCCATTACTTTGGCATTATACTACAAGTTGGCACCTCTGTGTGTGTGTGGTGGGGGAAAGGCCTATTACTCCCATTACTTTGGCATTATACTGCATGTTGGCTGGTGTGTGTGTGAGGTGGGGTTAAGGCATTTTACTCCCATTCTTTTGGCATTCTATTGCATGTTGGATTCTCTGTGTGTGGTGGGGGCAATGCATTATATTGCTTTATAAGAGCTGATTTGCCATTAAATGACAAAACTTAAAAACAAACAAGCAACAGTGTCTGAGAAACTCACCTAGTAATACAAAGTTATACTATCACTGAAGCCTTAAATGACCTTGACCTTTGACCCTGAAATTGATAGGCTTTATCCTTACCCCATTGCAAGTCATCGGCAAAGTTTGTAGTACTTCTCAGGATACATGCACATATTTACTTTATTGACTGTACTAGCTACAGTGTGCAGAAAATTACCTGAAAGTTTAAAGAGTACATATCACCAGTGTGAAAAGTAGGTCACAGTGACCTATTTGTTAAAATTGGTCATGCAATAGTATCTGAGACATTAACATAAACACAAAGGTGTACATTAATTAACACCTAAGCCACCAAAACAAATGCATGGTTCATACAGAACTTGGGGAACGAAATTCAAGGACTTGTCATCAACAAAACTTTCATCTTAATGACAGATTTATTCACCTTTTAGGCAGCACAGTCTTGATCTACAGGAAGTTAGCAAGCTGCATTCATCTTTAAAATGCACTGCTGCATTAAAGACACATAAGTAAGCAGTCTTTCTTTCTTCACAATTGAAGTTGGTGGTCATGATACTGTCAGGAAACATGACATAAAAAAGTTCCACAGCTTTTTCATTAGATTTATATGAAGAATGTGTTGTTATTGTTTATAAAGTCCACAAAAATTAAGTCCATACAAGTCCATAAAAATTCAAATTTAAGAACATCATGCTTCGAAACAAAAGATGACATGTTATTCTTATTTTGCGCGACTTTTGTGGAAGCAGCTCCCACTACAGGGGTTGTGGATAAAATCAGAGTTTCTATAGGTGGGTGAGGTACACTCAAACCATCTGCATTCAACAATGACACCAGATTAATGTAAATTAATCGTAGGCATTGATATGTTTCCACTGTGTTTCTCACTTCTCCTGTAGGATTTAAGTGCGCTCTCCTACAATTTGCTGATGTCTATTTCCTTCCAAGAGCAGCAACACATCACTTTAGAGCTGTCCTTCACTTCTCTAACTCAAGGACATTGATTACACCATACCATGTTAAACACACATTTCCTTACAGGCATACTTGACCAACTTTTAATTAACTAAATTCCTTTACAGATGATTTATCATGGCTGCATGATATAATTCATCCCATCACAGATTAAGGCTCTACTGTACTGTACTACAATAATTGGGGATATTTATAAATGGTACAATAATAGTTTTTGACAGACCATCTCAATATTTTATTGATCATTTATCAAAAAAGAAGTTTAGCAAAGGGAGGAAAACAATTAAGAATATGGAAGTAAACACAATAAATAAAAACACTGACAAATAAATGTTCAGTTTGCCATTTCTTCTGCTGTTTTTTCAGCTATTACCCATTTTCAATTCAACTATTGCTTTACTTTTCAATGACTAATGAAGATTTTGAAAGACTATTTAAGAACTTTTTCTGTCCGACTAAAATTTAATGACTTCATTTCAATGATGAAAATTAAGTACTTTTCGAATATGTGCAAACCCTGAAATTACAATGGCAAGGGTATAGAACAGTCACTCCTGCACTTGTGTACAGGTGATCTAAATTTGGCGTTGTCACCTCTGACTTTAGACCTCTTTGGGAAATGCCTGTTACATATCTGATTAAATACATTGACTTCTAACAATGACGTACTCAGGATCATGCTTCAGAAGCTTCATAAATACTGTGTGGTCAATAATATTTGCACAAACATGTGATTGCAGTATCTTTTTCCACCAACCTTTTTGCAAAATTGGTGTAAGTATTATATATTTCATAGTGAGGTAATGAAATATATCAATGGGATAGCAGTGATACCATTTTTATTGCCACAGTGGGGATATCACTTTTAGAACTACTTTCATTTTCCATTTAGGAAGCATATCTGCTCTAATGTTTGTTATTTAGACCTGTGTTTCCGTTTTAAGGATTATTTCATTTTTCTTCTTCTTTTGCTCTTTCTCTCTCTCCCTCCCTTTCTCTCTCCCTCCACATCAGGATGTACAGATCTTAAAACGTGTCAACTCTAGACCCTCTAGTATGCATTTATGCAATCAATGAGGTGTCATCAAGAAATGCCTAAATGCAAACTCCAAACAGCAAAATGTAGACTTAAAAGTATTAAAATTTTATAATTATTCTTTAATTATTCTTCGACATAAATTATAGAAACTATAGGTGGCTGAACTTACAATTCCTTTTGCTGTGTGTTGACTATACAGTATTGTATACCTATAATACTCTATGACAATCAATACACATTCACCTTTTTAGAAGATAAATAATACTGAATAAATATAATAATCCAATTTTGAAAGTAGCAATTTTAACTTGCATCACACTACTGTTTGAAAATGATGGATAAATCAGGCATTGATTAGTCTTGATTGCAAACCAAAATTAAGTGGCAACTGAAAACTGGATACAGCATCTACTACTGACTTTGAAAAAATGCATGCTTGCCATGGCCACACAAAAAAATTCCCATTTAAACGTAGAAATGAACAAAGTGAAGAACACTAATCCTAAACTGACTATCATCTAAAGATGTTATGCTTTGGAATATGTCAGACACAACTGCTCTGTTATGTTTCAACATAACCCCAACAATCAATCTGTGCATGAAATGTTAGTCAATAAAAATGTCTTCAGTTTCATACGCAGGCATTATTTTGACAAAATACATAATCTGAAGCATGATATATAAAGCTAACTTTGTAAAACACTGCTGCCCCATATTTATTGTAAACTTCTTTTTATCGACATAGTTAAGCAGCTTTTAACTGCATTGGCAACAAATTGAGAAAATCCATGCAGTTATTATGTCGACAAGCGGCAAAGTCACTAGTGACAATACATTTCCACTTCACTGGTGAAATATTACCGTATATCTATTAAAAAACCCATAGATATTATCTACGTAACTTGTGTAATCAACAGTGCTACAACTAATCTGACACACGTTAAAATACAAACCTGCTCAAAACCTCTTAGCTTTGCTGTCTTCCCTGTCTGAAGTATATCTGCCAGTATCATACTCTTCACATTCTGCAATAAAAGAGGTAACTTATTGTCAAAGTAGCTTAAAAGTACATTGAAGGTTGCCTATCAAGACATTGTACAGTGAAGGCTGTTTATCAAGAAGACTAACATTGTACAGTGAAGGTAGCCTATCAAGAAGACTGACACTGTACAGTGAAGTCTATCTATCAAGACTGACACTGCACAGTGAACTCTGCCTATCAAGACTGACACTGTACAGTGAAAGCTGTATATTAAGATGACTGACATTGTACAGTGAAGGCTTCCTATCAAGAAGACTGACACTGTACAGTGATGTCTACCTATCAAGACTGACACTGTACAGTCAAGGCTGCCAATCAAGAAGACTGACATTGTACAGTGAAGTCAGCCTATCAAGAAGACTGACATTGTACAGTGAAGGCTGCCTATCCAGACAATTTACATTGTACAGTGCAGGCTGCCTATCCAGAAAATTGACATTGTAGAGTGAAGGCTGCCCATCAAGTCGACTGACATTGTACAGTGAAAGCTGTCTACTAAGATGACTGACACTGTACAGTGAAGGCTGTCTAAGATGACTGACACTGTACAGTGAAGGTGGCCTATGAAAACTAACATTGTACAGTGAAGGCTGCCTATTAAGATGACTGACACTGTACAGTGAAGGCTGCTTATTAAGATGACTGACACTGTACAGTGAAGGCTGTCTAAGATGACTGACATTGTACAATGAAGGCTGTCTATCAAGTAGACTGATGCTGTACAGTGAAAGCTGCATATCAAATTGACTGACATTGGACAGTGAAGGCTTACCTATCAAGTAGACTATGTACAGTGAAAGCTGCCTGTCAAGTAGACTGATGCTGTACTGTGAAAGTTGCATACCAAATTGACTGATATTGGACAGTGAAGGTTCACCAATCAAGCAGACTATGTACAGTGAAAACTGCCTGTCATGTAGACTGACATTGTACAATGAAGACTTACCTATTAAGTAGACTATGTACAGTGAAAACTACCTGTCAAGTAGACTGACATTATACAGTGAAATCTGCCTATCAAGTAGACTGACATTGTACAGCGAGAGCTGCCTATCAAGTAGACTGATTTTGTACACTGAAAGCAGTCTCTTAAGTAGACTGATATTGTACATTATATATACATATATGTATATCACACATACAATAAAGTTTGTTATTAACAAAACTGAATCATCACCCCTGGTTTAAGTACAATTACATACAATCATAATGCACCCAAATAATGTGATATCATAAAATATTGTGAAATATCAACAATACTTTGTCCAACACTACAAGGTTCTTCAGTGTAATGTCATTCCTGATATAACATAGGTACTGTCATGGATCCCATACTACTGGGTGACTTTCATATCCACTTGCAATATATCTCCATATAAAATGCCCTGCTCTGACATAGTATATGTCTGTGGGCTCAGGATGCAGAATTGGCCCAAGGTGTCCTTCCTTTCCTGTAGGTGGTAAGAGTCATACAATGGAGGCAAGAGCCCTGGTGGCCTAGTGGTCATTATACCAGACTCAAAACAGAAATAGTACAGGTCTGAATCCTACCAATGGATTAGTTCAGGTTGGCTGTACTAATTTGTCATTGGCCAAGGTCAATTTCCTTAACAATTGATAACATATCTGAGTTACTGTTCCATAAAAGATCGAACCAAATCAATAATATACTTTAATGAATCCCACTGAGAGCGTTCTAACGATTAACCAATTCAATCAAAGTTTCCCAACTCAAAGAAATTGACAATAAAATACTCTGTTATTAGGGATGTAGATCAATGTCCAATTGTGCTGAAGATGCTCCATGGCAAACCATACAAAGTTAGATGAGCTTGCTGACTCCAAACTTCTGAAAATTTTGAAAATGGACTTGTAACAACTAAAATAACTGTACAATCTCATAAATCTAAATCTGAAATATGACATTAATAGCATAGGACTTAAACTGTCAAATGCTAACATAATATACACATTAATAGGACACATTATAAACTTAAGCCTAAAATGTACTGCATTTCCTTTCTTAAACAGGGCAATAAAACACCACTGCACAAAGGCAATGCAAAAATATCCCAGAAAATTAGAGACCCATTTCAGTCTTACCTACATTTCAAACAAAGCTGGGTATCACCAGCCATGTTGTAACATGACACATATCAAAACAACTGTGTTCATAATATAAACAAATACAGAGTTCAACAACAATTACTGTTGTATTCAGCTGATCAGAAACAAGCACAATCAGCAAGGAGGGTGTCTCTGTTTAATACTCCACCAAGTGCTCTGTTAGGTACATGTACTTTACAGTTATCACTTGTTGATGTAGTCCACTCAGATCAAAAACAGACACATCACTCAGACTCTGGGAACCAACACAGCATGTACTGAGGTCATTTTTTTACAGAAATGTGCATGTGCACTGAGATGAATTGTAAAGAGTTAAGTTGGCATGGTACCTGCAAGATCATGTCTTAGTTTGAATTTGTCTACTATTGGATATCTTATGTTTAAAGACATGTTAAAGGATGTAAATTTTTGCTTTCTACTTTAATTCCTTTATTGGATATATCAAAGTCAAATGTAGGCACCTGCTTATATTTAAATGGTGTGTGTGTGTCTGTGTGTTTGTGTGTGTGTGTGTGTGTGTGTAGGTAGGTATTTATTTAAGCAGAATATAATATACACTTGTTGGGAAGGTAGATTAATAACCAATCTAGAGCATGGAGTAAGCATACAAATGCAAAGAATGCACAGGAGGAAAAATATTTATCAGAATGAATAAAAAAGTTTAAAGGGGATAACTTAAAAAATACTAATAATAATTGTTAAATTGTGACACACAAAAACTTTTGGATTTAAAAAGAGTGTGTGCAGAAGTTAGTAAGGTAGATATAGTGTGTACAAGGAAACAAATAAAGGATACTCATTAAAGATACTGTTTATGTGCTGTAATGGTCACTGTCCTGCTGTCAATGAACAGCAAGAGACACTGTAGTAACAACGAACAATCATAAGCATCCGGTGTTATATTTTCTCACCTATAAAGATAACAGATAGGTAGATTGAAGTATGAAAGAAAATTCACAATTAACAAAACAATTAATATTTCAAAATGAGATAGGCAAAGGCCTTTCTGCACAATCAGAATTTGATAATTATTTCTTAATTTCCTGTTTCATTATTCAGTGCCTCAGTTAAAAATCTTACTCAAATCTAACAAATAATTATGCTTTTCATTTGAGATCATCTCTAACATACACTTGGCAACACTATATTGGTTGACTGATGTATCTAAATCATACACTGGTATTTGTTCAAAGCCATATAAACGTGAACTTTTCTTCGTGATTCAAATGGTGATCCTTTAATTTCTTAATTTCCTGTTGTATTATTCGATGCCTCATTTAACAATAAATCCAAATTAAATCACCATTTATAACAAATACAGTGAGCCCCGCTATAACGCGCTCCATTATAACGCGAATTCAGATATAACGTGGTCGTGGCATGGCTCCTGAAATTTCAGGTACTTTATTACAGGTATTTTTCTCAAAAACAAAAAAAAATTCTTACAAGTATGAAAAATAAAATAAATAAAGAGTTTTATTATCATTTTCAAGAAGAGATTGCATATAAATTCGAATATAAGACGACTGTGGCTGAAATATCATATACATGTATAATACTCATATTCTTCTTAAAAGTGCGAAAAAGAACGTGTAGATTATTATCATTTTGGGGAGGAAATCACACACAAATTTGAATATAAAATAATCATTGTGTGGCTCCTAAAATTTAAAAATTTAACCAATTTCTTATAGTTTTGTGCCAAAATAAACATTGGAAATATGAGTTTTCAAACCAGTGGCTGGGCCTTTTAAGAACTTTGTTTATTGTTGAAAAATGACAGCTCATAAGTGTTAATATTATTATTACTGATCCTTAAGCAATGAAGCCATCATGTCTACTTTGTGTTTGTCTTGAATGCATTCCGTGTACAATCTATGCTCTAATAATATCCGACATATGTTCTCTAAACTGCATACACAACTAAGCAACAACCAATGCGGTGATTGATAAAAGATTCTCGCCAGAATTTATTAATCAATTAAGTACATTGCTCATCATCAAAATCAACTGCCGAGCTAAACTTGTTCAAATTAGGGGGCAACGATTTATAAAACATCAAAGAAACAAAAGCTGCCAACATGTGCATGTGGCTTGGCGGTGTTGTTTTATGCAATCTGTTGACTAGTAAATAATGTCGTCCATTTCCTACAAATATACCCCCATTGTTTAATGACAATTATTCTTGCTGTAGTCTTTCAAACCAATAGGAGTAAAAGTGTTAATTAGTGGACATTTTGAATGGAAAATGGGAAACGGAAACATAAAGCTTTTACTGTTAAAGAAAAGATTGAAACATTGGACAGGATTAAGTCCGGTGTTAAATAATCACAGGTAGCTAAAGATTTAGGTGTGAATGAATCAACAGTTCGAGTATGGAAGAAGGAAGAAGCAAAATTAAGAGAGATGGTTGTGGATATGCATGAAAGTGAGGTTATGATGAGAAAAAAAGCAAGGCTAGCAGGAGACACCCAACTTGATGCAGCCTTGTATCAGTGGTTTGTCCAGACTAGAGCTTAAGGAGTGCCTTTATCAGGACTAATTGTAAAGGCACAAGCCGAAAAATTACACAGTGACTTACATGGGCAAGATTCCAGCTTCAAAGCAAGCAATGGATGGCTAAATCGTTTTAAGAAGCGACATGGGATGAGCCACGTCACAATTTTTGGAGAAATTCGCTCTTCAGATTCTGAAGCTGCTATGAACTATTCTTATGAATTGAGGGAAATAATAGAGGAAGGTGGATATTCTCCAGAGCAGATTTATAATTGTGATGAAACTGGATTGTGCTACTAAATGATGCCTGACACCACCCCAGCTGTGAAAAAAGATGAACATAAACATGAACGGTTTAAGAAAAAAGAGCGATTAACATTGTTGTTTTGTGTCAATAAAATGGGATGACACAAACTTAAACCACTATGTATTGGAAAAATTAAATCTCCTAGGTGCTCCATCATTTGAATGTGAACACCCTACCATTTTCATATGATGCCACAAAAAACGCATGGATGACAGTTGCTTTGTTTTCCCTCAATTCATCTGAATAGTTTCAAAATGAATTCGTACCAGCAGTTCGATCCCACCTCAGAAATCTGAAGATGGAGCCGAAGGCACTGTTATTATTGGACAACTGCCCTGCACACCCACCTGCAGAATGCCTAGTTAGTAAAGATGGGAAAATAAAGGCTAGCTTCCTCCCAAAGAATACAACTTCCAGGATTCAGCCTCTGGACCAGGGCATAATATCAGTTTTTAAAATGAATTATTGCAGAGAACTTGTGAAAAAGATTGTTTGCGATGAAACCTCAGTCCAGGTGACACAAAAAGTTTAAATCTGAAATAAGTAATGTACCTTGGCGGCAAATCTTGGGATGCCATTATGCCACGCTGCATTGAGAACTGCTGGGAGAAAGGACTTGCATTTACTATTACACAGGAAAACAGAGGCAACATCAGTGATGATGACAATAGTTTATTTGATGGATTTTCTGAGAATGATGTGTTCCAGGCTGAGAGGGCATTTGGGGAGCTGATGCAGTCACGTGAAAGTGTTGATGAATGGCTTAATTTTGATAATGACTGCCCAGTTGCAGACCACATTTCGGATGCAGAAATTATTAATAATATTAAGTTCAATAACACCAATTGTGATGCTGATGATGGTGATGCTTCTGATGATGACAGCGAGAACACCACACCTGAGGATAGGCCACCATTACCAACAGAAGCAGTCAATGGTTTAGAGTGTACTTTGTGATGGATGGAGACACAAGATATCAACTATGTTCGAATTCTTCAGCTCAGAACTATAATTGACTTTCCCAAGAGTAAACGTGACAGTAGCAGAAAGCAGCTGAAAATCACAGAGTTTTTCAAACAATAATAATGTATTACAATTGACGGATGAGAAATGTAGTGGCATGAAATTTATACAGACATCGTTAATTAACCTTCTGACGTACTATTTCATCATTCGTTACGTACACCTGTTACGTAATTTTTGTTATTTTTTTCCATTGAATTCAGTCACATAATGATCTGTGTCAAAATTATTGAATATTTTACATCTGTGTATGGATATTTTCGATGGAAATACTTGTTTTGTGGATTCAATGTATGTTATGAGATTCGCTGGTGAGTACACGGTGTTGATACTCTATTCATGCTATAGATTAGACATGTATATATAAACTATACAAGTGTATGTGCCATTGCATGGTTCTCTGAATAAAGTAATATATTATATATGCAATTTCTGTTATTACAGCAAATGTTTTTCTCATTTAATATACACTGAAGTAAAATGGTAACTATGCCAATGAAGCATGCATTTTCGCACCCACTTTTATTACCCGCCCCGGCCCACCCCATTAAATCCACAAATGTGTTGGTACTGTACATGGTTGCTTATAACACGGTTCGGTTCATAACACAGTCGGATTCTATGGCTCCCAACTACCGTGTTATAGCGGGGTCCTACTGTACACAGCAATTTATCCAAATTAAATCACCATTTATAACATATACATAGCAATTCATCACCATTTATAACAAATACAAAGCAATTTATCCAAATTAAATCACCATTTATAACATATACATTGCAATTTATCCAAATTAAATCACCATTTATAACATATACATAGCAATTCATCACCATTTATAACATATACTTAGCAATTTATCCAAATTAAATCACCATTTATAACTTATACATTGCAATTTATCCAAATTAAATCACCATTTATAACATATACATAGCAAACAATACATTGGTTACTGAATGTATCAAACAGGGCTATTTTTCAAAGCTGTCTGAATTGTAAACTTTCCTTCTTGATTCAATTTTAACACATCAAAAATACAAGGTTGAAAAATAATATAAAGATGAAAATAAAACAATGCCTAATTGTATATGATTTTAATCCATTATTCTTTTTCATGAAAATTCAGCAATGTTTTAACATAACCATTCTCATTATACTAATTTGTAATAAAATTTAAAGGATATAGCAAAGAATTTTAAGTTCTATTTAAGAAAAAACTATATATATTTAATTATGATTTTATGGATAGATAGTGTGGAAAATTAGAATGTTTTCAAAATTACAATCCCCATGATACATATATTAGTCTTACCTCACTGGCACAGAGTTGTTTGAAGTCTTTTGTCAACCCTTTCTCTCCAGCCCACTTCAACAGCACCTCCTCATCTGGTACAATTACACCCATGATGTAAGGCTGTAAAACAGCCAGAAAAAAAATATGAAAGCAAAAATATTAACCAAACCTCCTGTCTGAATGTCATTTTTTAAAGAGTACAACTACATTATTTGCAAACAATGTTGTAAAAATTTACAAACATTTATATCAGTTTTGTTAAATGATTCAGACTGTTAAATAGTTTCGAATTTGCCCTGGCATTTGAAAATTATTATGCGATTTTATAGCAAATTACTATATATTATTATAAATTCCAGTTTATTTGAACTGCAATAAGTTTAGAACTCACTGAAATCTATACATTCTATTTAACTCAATACTTTTTAAAATTTTCATTAACACTGGTTTCTAGCCGATTTACTTTCACAGAATTTTAAGATTTCTCAGTTACTTCACTCTATTTGGGGACTTGTAAATAGTCAAGCTGAAAGTTGGCAATCAAACAAACATAAATATAATGTATTGACAACAGCCATGGGCTATTTATTTCAAAATAAAAACATTATTTCAGCTCAGAATGATTTAGTTACAAGATTGGTTTGATAGTGATGCACACAGAGGTGATACTCAATTTATGCCACAGATACATTCTTGAGGCAAGCAATGCAATGCATGTGCATGCATGTACATGAGCTTTGCGCCAGTCACACCACCACTGATGGCATAAAAATGAACACAGTGGTGCAAATTGTATGATATTTCTTCATTATAAAATGGAAGCCTGTAATCAGAACTGGCATGTACCAGTATATGAAAATAACTATTTGATACAAAAGCAAATAAAAGCTCCACTAATTAGACAGTCCATGTCATATCTGTTACAATCTACCTTAATCTCAACACAGTGTGAATGATTATCATTGAAAAGTTGTGAAAGGCCCTGTTTATGATATTCAAAAAGATTCTGTGAATTTCAATAAGAAACATGAAACAAAAATATAGACGTTTCAACTTGAACACCTAAATCAATTCATTTTATCTCCAAATATTTCTCATGCCAAAACATAAATCACTCAAAGATGGTAGATTACTGTACTTTACAAATATTTTGCTTTCTCTCACACTGGTATATTTAAGTTAGATTTTTGTAAAAGCAAATTTTAAAAAACACTATGACTAACATAGCACCAATTTTGTACAGTACCTTGTGCTGTATGTATGTATATGTATATATATATATATATATATATATATATATATATATATATATATATATATATATATATGCACACCTCTCCCTCGATAACTCACGCACAACGGGGTCCACAAACAAAGACCGCACTATAAGCGAGGCGCGAGTTACTGAGGGACATCCAAAAATTGAAAATAATCGCTTTGACCTCGAGAAAACTGTGGGGGGTGGGGGGAACCAGCGTTAGGGAACTGGGCTGTTTAATGACTGAATCCTCGTTTTTACAATCACGTCGATAATAATTTTTAATAATGTGCTTTTTCTAATGAAGTTGTTCGTTATTCTGTTTAAATAACATTTTTTTTCAAAATATCCAACATATGAAAGATTGTTCCAAATGGTTTAAGCAACCATCATGTGTACGCGAAAAATCTGTGTATTACATCACTGCTTTTTGTTTTCTTGATGGAGTCTAGTTCCCGTATTGGTGTTTAATAGTATCTTGCCAAATCGGTAGTCCATAATTTGAGAACTAGACTAACTGTTGATACACCACCAAACAAGATTCCTTTTTTCCAAAAAAACCCGCGACATTAATTCGTGGCATGTCTACGTCGAAACTCTATTTTTTTATTGTTCAATTAGTACATTGTTAAAGTCGTGATTTCAATGGAAGTAATAATGAAATTTCTTGTCATCCCTAAGGATATCTCTAAATGCCAGTTCAAGAATTCTCTGAACCTCGCTTGCCCACAATGGTCTGTATCTGTGAAATCAAGCTTGATATTTTACAAAGTATTCATTTTGCTTGGGAGCCTTGTTATCTTTGATCACAGTTATGAAAGAGTCGGTTAATTTAAGGTAGTTTATGTTATATACACAATAACGTTTATTACAGTGTTCGATTGATCAAATGAAGTGAGTTCACCCAACATACGACCGAGGCCGCTAGATTTTAAGTTAGTCTGATTTTTGTGCCTTTTAACTTTTCTTTCATTCCACTCCTTTTTTTATTTATTCAAAAGACATAACTAACGTGATAATACAAAGGAGGCCAGCTTTTAATTCAGTGCAACAATACAACAAATACTTCCACAATTCAGTTATCAAAACATGGTCGGCACTTAATTAGGTTCTCAGAGAAACACTCGGGGACATAGCTGTTACGGTAGATTGACACATTTTACGTTTAATTACAAGAGGACACATTGCATTTATGACAATTACACTTAAAAGGAACAAAAAATGGAACTAGTACACAAATTTCAATAGATAATTTTTTTAAAAATTTGTATTTATTTATTAAAGTATTGCCTCCACTCGCCGTAAGTGACATTTTCATTGATCAAAATATCCTTACATATCATTAATCGCGGTGTACTAGGAATGTTGTTTGGAAAGAAAATGTAAAAAATTGTATGGGCTATTTTTAAATTTGATATTTCATAGTGTTGATTAAAATTTCCAGGTCCTAACTACCGTTTTCAACGATAAAACAAGCGATACATCAAAACTTCCGTTACCAATTTTGATCGTGATTTTCTTCAAGTTCAACAAATAGGGATAAATTTTGGGGGTATTTTCAGGTTTAAAAAATGGGATCCAGCCTGACACCGCGTTATAAGTGGGTTTGCAAGTTATCAGGGCGCGAGTTATCAAGGGAGTGGTGTATATCTATCTATAGATGTATCACTTATAAGTTGGGTCCTACTACAAAGAAGATAGACTCTCATCTGCATAATGCACCGTTCTAGTGATTAATCCTAACAAATTGCATAGACCTGGATCTGGCCATGTATTATGTGCCAGCAGATCTGGGTCTATGCAGTTTGGTCCAACTTACAAGTGAGTATACATTATATATATATATATATATATATATATATATATATATATATATATATATATATATATATATATATATATATATATATATATATATATATATATCATTTAATAATACACTGAATAATACAAAATCACACATTAAATTGTATTTCTTTTTAAACTGACAAAATGTCATATGATGCGTATCTTTTTGTCTCCAGATATCTGCAAGTTGTTTTATGTTTTAAAATGTATTTTGTCAAGTACCTGAAGACTGTCTCCTTCAACAAAACACTGGGCTACAAACTGACTTCTCACGTAAGTATTCTCTATCTTTTCTGGTGCAATATACTCTCCCTGAAATTTAAAATTAAAACAAATTACACAGGTGGATCCAAGATTTTTATTAGGCAATTGTTTTTTTTACAATGGCCACATTTCTCAGTTTTTAACATTGAAAAAGTATAATGCTTTTACTTTAATAGGGGACCCTCAGCCAAACCCCAGAACTTCCTTTATGGCCACCCCTGAATTTGATTTAGAAAAAATAATTAGTTTTGGATAAATAAAAAGATTTCAGAATATTATACCTAATCAGAAGTAAGCACAGGTGACAAATGACCAATGTTACAGCTCTATGGTCTTCAACTAAGTATCAGAAAAGAGAGAAAACCACAAGTTGAATAAAATTCAACAAATAATTAATTTCCCTACAATACAAAGTGAAAATTTAAAAAGAACTTACAGTATTGTCAATAAAATGTAAATAGTCCTAAAAGTTCTATCACAATTCCAAAAGTATAGAGTATTCCGAATAAATTCATGTTGTGTTCCCAATGAATTTCAGTGTTGATTTGCTAACAGTTTTGATGTATCATGATAACATAATCCAAAATGTCTCTAAATGAATTTACAATAATCCCAAAAAAGTGATTAGTCCAAGAGGTATTAATGAGCAATTTCAAATTCCAATGAATAATTTAAATAAATAAATCCTCTCAAATTAAAACTGAACACAACTAAAAGAATGATTCCACTTAGAAGTTATGATAGGAGTAAGAATTTCTGTTTACTTCTCCTTATATAAAAACTTAGGACACAATATGAGGACCATGATGAGGGTCATCTTAATGTAAATTTCCATCAAATTGTTCATTCATTTCTAGAATTTTCTAAGGTCAGAATCAGGGCTTTATTGGAACTCAAAACCAAGTAACAATGTTTACTCCACGTAACACTAGTCATAAAGGCCCAACCTCCTACCGTCAATTATGGGCAAATGTCACTCACAGAATACAGTTAAATATAAATAAGATCACACACATTTTTTGTATATTTTGATGAAACAAATAAGAGAATATATATCTGCAAAGAAATTAAAATAGTTAAAGATGTGAAATTTGCTGATGTGATAATGCAGTTAGTGTGACTATGCTTATATATACTTCATTCTGGTTTGACTTCATCTATAGATCTTTCTTCAAGTAACAACTTTTAAGTCATTTATTATTAAAACTGGTTCATAAATGTGAATGTCAACATTTTGCAAAATTGTTGCATCATGGTACATTTCATTATCAAACTGTGCATATAAAAATTAACTGCATTTGTATTTCATTTGTTTTTACTGTAAGCATAGACATTTATTGTCCAAATATTATTATCGCAAATATATTAAATTTGTTTGATAAATGTAAATCACAGAACTAAGCAACACAGCTGCATCATAGTACATTTCATCATCAAAAGGTGCATTCAAACAAGAGTCCCTTGACAGGACTGACACTCTACTGGTCAAAAACAAACTTCTACGAACTGAATATAAGACCATTTCCTCTCATAAGTTCTGAGTCTTGAAATCATCTCTCTCATTCTTGAGCAATAAGGTTTTCAAATTAGCCACTGTGGCAGCCATATTATCTGTGAACAGAATCATTTTCATTTACGGTAAACCGGGCACGATTAGAAGACTTTTGGTGAAAACTTTATGTTGATATGACCATAAATGAGAAGATTTTCAATATGTTCACTCTGGCAGCCACATTTGATGTCAGAGCAGCACCATTTTCATTTAGGACCAGCTAGATATCATGATTAATTTTTTGGTTGAAACCCTATGTCAATATGACTTTTCATTTAGGATATGTAGCAATATCAAGATTTTCAAGATGGTTGCCAAATTGGACATACTGGATGTCAGGTCAGCACAATTTTCATTTCGTACCAATTAGACACTAAAGACAGTCTTTGGTGAAAAAAGAATGTTGATATGATTTTCTATCTTGGACAAGTATTAATGAGACTTTAAAGATGGCTGCTGTGGTGGCCACAATGGATCAGCACAATTTTTATTTATGACCAACCAGACACCATAGGAAGATTCCAGTGAAAAGACCATGATAATATGACCTTCCATTTTCATGAGGAGTAGCAATAGCAACAGTTTCAAGATCGCTGCTGTGATGGCTACATTGGATATCAGATTGGCACCATTTTCATTTAGGACCAATTAGGCATCAAGATGTCTTTTAGGTAAAACCCTCTGCTGATATGACCATTCATTCTAGTTAAGTAGCAAAAACGTATTTGTGAAAATGGCTGCTGTGGTGGCCAGACTGAATATTTAGGCTGCACAATTAATATTTAGGACAAACTAGACATCATAAGAAGTCTTCTGGTGAAAACCCATGCCAAAGTGACTGTCTGCACAGGAGGAGTAGCAATAATAAGATTTTCAAGATGACTGCCATGGTGGCCAATATTGGGAGTTAGATCAGTACTTTGTCATTTAGTAAGAACTAGACATCATAAGAAGTCTTTTAGTGGAAAGTCCACGTTGACATCACCATCCATTTAGGAGGAGTATCGATAACAAGATTTTCGAAATGGCCACTGTGGCAGCCATACTGGATGTCAAAGCAGAACCATTTTCATTAGGACTGGCTAGAGATTATAAAAAGCTTCTGGGTGAAAACCTCATGTTGTTTTTCATTTAAGATGGCTACCTTTATAGCCATAATGGAAATCAGATAAAAACCATTTTCATTTAGAACCAACTAGATATCAGAAGTCATCTTTTAGTGAAAACACCATGTTGATATTACCATCCAATCAGGAGTAGCAATATTAATATTTTCAAGATGGCCACTGAAATGGCCTTACTGGATGTTTGAGCAGAACCATTTTCATTTAGGCAGACAGAGATGTCAAAAAAAGTCTTCTGGTGAAAACCACCTGACGATATGACTTTCTCTGCAGGAGAAGCAATAACAATATTTTCAGGACGGTTAATACAGTGGCAACATTGGATGTCAGATCAATACCATTTTTCATTAAGGACCAACTAGACATTGTATGAAGTCTCTTAGTGAAAACCCATGTTGATGTGACTATGTGAATATCTCTAGCAGAAAAGAAGTGATAACAAATTTTTTTATATGGCTGCCTTGTTGGTCATACTGAATGCTTGAGTGGCACCATTTTCATTTAGGACCAGAATGACCTTGGTATGAATGTGTGTCAAGTTTCACAACAATCCTCCAAGTAGTTTAGGAGGAGAAGAAATAAAAAACCAACAGATAGACATGCAATGGGTTTCTGACATTAGACAGACAAAGGGTTTTGGACATGGATGTTGGACAACAGGCCATTCCTTAAGCTCTCCTGGTCTATGACCAGTAGAGTTAACATAATTGCATACAACCTTCACTAGCTGTAAAGTGTACACACTTACTGTCCTCATTTTTTTGCACAGCTGTTAAATTTAATTACTACATGGTACATATATGACAGGTAAATTATAAGCAACAATACCAGCCCTGTGCACATTACCAACTGTAAAACTCTTGGCAGGCTACTGTGCAAAAAGCATAATGTACATTGATGTTTGATGGCTGAACGCTAGGCCAAATTTTGGTGTACTCCAATCTATACTTCACTTTTTGTGGAATACAAATCTGTTTCCTTGGAGGTGAAAATATTTTAACTGCAGTGTAGCTTAATTACTAAATGGTATTAATCCAGAAGATGAAACATTGAATGGTGAACGATTAGTGGTGTCGGTGCATGTGCGGAAAACTGTGAACTCAAGAAAATTACGATATATGCTAATCTTTCAATCTAAAAAATTCCAACACTTGAAAAAGCTGTCTTCATGTAGTTTCCCAACCTTTAATAGCTTTTGCTACCAATATGCTTCCTCATATCATCTCTGCCACCATGCCCAATGCTAAAATTTGTGGCACACTGTGTGCAAAAAGCATGATGTATATCAGTATTTGATGGCTAAATGCATGGCAAATGTTTGGTATATTCCAAAGTAAACGTCACTTTTTGTGCAATACATTTCTTTTTCCTTGGTGGTGAAAACGTTTTAAAGATGTGATGCCAAACAGTAATTCAAATCAGTTCTGGCAGCACATACACAGCGAAAAATTCCAGTTAGGCCCTGGTTCTTTCAAAAGCGTTTGTAAAAATACTCTTATACATAAAGGTTAAAATATGCTAAAATGCTTGCTACTGGGCCAATGGTACCAATAGGCAATAGTTCTACTAATATTGTGACCAGCAGTGCTGAAATGTTTTAGCAACGGCCAATATCTAGCACTTAACAGAAAAATTTATAATAATTGAGAATTGGGGAATTCGTGATTTTTTGGCATGCGGTGTGAATCCATGAATCCTGTATAAAGTTGTGAAATTCAGGCCAAAATCGTGAGGGTTGGCAGCTTGCATAACATCTTTAAAATGTTATTGAGCGCAAACAAAATTTCTGATGGGACAGGAAAGGACAGGTCAGATGGACATGTGGAACACTATATGCCACCATCATAGACAGAGTAAGACTAGACTAGAAGGACAGGTCAGATGGACAGGTGGAAACTGTATGCTCATTCACCCACCACAGATACAGTAAGACAAGACAGGAAGGGACAGGTCACATGGACATGTGTCACACTATATGCCCATCACCGTTAATTTACAGATACAGTACGACAAGACAGGAAGGGACAGGTCACATGGATATGTGTAGCACTATATGCCCATCACCATTAATTTACAGATACATTAAGACAAGATAGGATGGGACAGGTCAAATGGACATGTGTAACACTATATGCCACAATCATAGATACAGTATGATAAGACAGGGAGGGACATGTCAGATGGACATGTAACACAATATGCCCATGAACATCATAGATACAGTAAGACAAGATAGGATGGGACAGGTCACATGGACATGTGTAACACTATGTGTACCCCTTCCCATTACAGTAATACAGTATGACATGACAGGAAGAAACAGGTCAGACAGACATGTGTAACACTATGTCCATCATAGATACAGTACTACAAGACAGACAGATGTGTAACATATGCCCCACCATAGATACAGTATAACATGAGCATAATGTAATTTTCCCACACCAACATACCTTATCTTTGATATCATTCAAAAAGAACAAATAATAAAATGGAGATTCAGCACACAGTACACATTATCCCAACTAACATACAGATGCAGTAGTGACTGGAGCTGTTTACTGCATCTAATGTTGCAATATGATCCCTGACATGATACACAAATCTTGATATGTCAGACACCAGGAAGTTTTCTTGGGTGATCAGGAATGGGGTCTGCGCCCATAATTTTTTTTTTTGAGGGGGGGGCAGGGAAATTATTTTTTTGGAATAATAATATTTTGGAGAGACTGACTGAAACTAGGAATTCTGCATGAATATGAAACATTTTACACTGGAACTAGGACCCATTTACATTGTAACTGGGTCCTAATTTCAGCACTATTGGATTACACTGGAACTAGGGCCATTTACATTGTAACCGGGTCCTAATTTCAGCACTATTGGACCACATTATAAAAAACAAGCCAAGCATCACAATATATACCTTCTATTCCTTTTATCTGAAAAACTTATGACAAGACATTGTCATCTGAATTCATTATTGTATTAATACTTTCTCTTCAATCATTAAAATAAATGTAAGGTTTAAAAAATGTAAAAGTTTGCCATAATATATTCAAAATAAAAAACACTACATGTAAATTGAATTATGAAAAATTAAATACACCTTACAAATGAATAACTTCATCTATTTGAAAATTTCAAATTGTTTTAAAAATGGCATCACTATACTAAGCTCATCTGTTGCATCATGCATAAAGAGACACTGGGATGGCAATACAATACATTGTACTGCCATATAAATATTGATATTCCCTATTTTATGACACATGGGTTGTAATAAAACATATCACCATAATTTGATACAGCTACACGTACATTCAATATCCAAATATGATACATGGGATGCAATAGAAAATTCAACTACCTGGGCAAGTTTGAAGATATTTTTCTTTCTGTCAATAATTTTAAGTGTTCCATTCTGAAAAAAGTACAAAATAAAATTAAATTAACTATATTCATTTTTGATATTTACACTGTATACTGAAACAAATAATTAACAGCACCATTATAAAAAAAACTTTAAAACAAATGATGAGCTAAACGTATGAAGTTGTAGTAATTTTCAATGCAAGGCTTCAGAGGTTTAAGGTTGTTTTGAGACTTAAGTTTCAAAAGACAAAGACACAAATATTTTGATATTCTCGTTAGCTCCCAGTATCAACTCAAAATATATCCTGTTGTGCTTCTGGCTTTAACAGTTCAACAGGGTCAAGACTGTTTCTATTTAAATCCAAGACAGCAATATATTTCATTCCCAAATAACAAGTAGGTGAAATTCTTTAAATCAAATGCATCAATTTAGAGAGAGGCAGCATACAGTTGTAGATCATCATAAATACAAAGTACATTTGAAACATACCAGCTTTTTACATGTCATTATGCATCATGTCCAAAAAAATTGCGATTTTTATAGGGAATTCTTTGGAAAAAATAATTAAACAACAAGGTGACAAATTCTACGAAGAAAAACACTGAGAAAAACACCTCTTTAAAACAAGAGTGCTTGTAAAACACATTCTTGCAGTCCCCTACTTTGACCTATCCACCCCCTCTCCCCTTTAACCCCAGTATCTTGACCCAAGAGAGTAAGAAAAGACCCATGGGCTAGTTGCATCTGAATTTGACTTTCATCTTTCCAGTAAGTGTATATAAGGTTATAGGGTGGGGATAACTACAGTTCACAAGTTATGACCCAGTGGCAAAGTCCCTGGAGATTGGGGGTGGTCCAAGGGTCAATGTCAGATGCATGTATAAATTTCCCAGTAAGTGTATATGATGTCGTTGTATGGTGATCTCAGTCACTTCTATCTCATGATCTGGAGGTTGAATGTGTGGAGAGTAAGAATAAACCCATAGGCAAAAGTAAGTTACAAATCTGACTTAATCTTTTAATGCACAATAAATAAAAACATAGTTACTGCATGGTGATATCAATAGTTTCTAAGTTGTGACCCAGGAACCACAATTGGGGCAAGAGCCAAAGATTCCATATAAACCCTCATCTGAGCATATCTACAAACACTCCCAATCATATCCCAAGGTTTGAAGTCTCAATGATGGTCTGTGAAGGAGAGAGAGAGAGAGAGAGACAGACATGCATGCATGTACGCATGCACGCACACACACAGGACAACATAATTTCCACCTTTTCTTTGAGAAGTATGTAGATAATAAGTATGTGAATGAAACATTTATTAATAACCCATAATATGCATCATACAGTGTAGTCAATACCCATAATACACATCATACAGTGTAGTCAATACCCATAATACACATCATACAGTGTAGTCAATACCCATAATACACATCATACAGTGTAGTCAATACCATTATATTTTTGGTTTACACCTTTAATGCTGAGAGTTGAGATGGGGAGACATTTCTGTTGAGATTCCAGAGAGTTTCTGATCTAGGATACTATATTTGTTTATAATGAACATTCAACAGTGAATAACATCGACCAAGATCACCTGTAACATACTGTATTGGCAGACAAAGGTCTGACTTAGGGTTCTGAATGATCAGACAGTGCAGATATGGGTTTAACTGTTAATTTTGGGTGCAGGTTATACAAACATGTTTTCAATGCAAAACTTACAGGTAACCACATTCCTATGTCCCCTGTATGTAGCCATCCATCACTGTCTAATGCCTCCTGGGTTTTCTCTGGATTCTTGTAGTAGCCAAGAAATATACTGGGACCTTTGGCACAAACCTGAAGCAAAAATGTATCCTAAACATGCATACTTTTAATTGAGTCTTGCCTGTGAAGACAGTCATGCTATACCCTCTCTGTGTGTGACTGTTTCAGACAAAATATTAATACCATTGTTCCCAGTGATACAGCGGCTGCTTGCAGTAATGCACCTATGTACAGCACTGTTCCTTATATAACATGGGTATGACAATGGATCTCATTATAGTTGTTGTTGTTGTTGTGGGGTTTAACGCCATTTTTCAGCACGATAGGCTATACATGGCGGCCAGTATTAATGGTGGAGGAAGAACCCGGAAAACCCCGGAAAGAACCACCGACCCACGAGAAGCTACTGGCAAGCTTTCTCACATGCCCACATTGGCTGAATCTTAGACTCGAACCGCCGCAGACAGAGGTGAGATGGCAGTGATCTGTAATGAAGAGCGCTTTAGACCACTCGGCCACTCGGGGCCCCCTCATTATAGTACTGTTCCTCATATAACATGGGTATGACTACGTAACTTGTTATAGAACTGATCCTCATATAACATGGGTATGACCATGGATCTCAGTATAGTACTGTTCCTCATATAACATGGATCTGACTATGGATCTCAGTATAGCACTGTTCCTCATTTAACACGGGTATGACAATGGATCTCAGTATAGCACTGAACTGTTCCTCATATAACATGGGTCTGACTATGGAACTCAGTATAGCACAGTTCCTCATATAACATGGATATGACAATGGATCTCAGTATAGCACTGTACTGTTCCTCATATAACAAAGGTATGACAATGGATCTCAGTATATCACTGTACTGTTCCTCATATAACATGTATGACCATGGATCTCAGTTCTGGGATGCATCCTCTTCTGATACTGTAGAAGGCATACTTGCTTATAATGTACACTTTTACACAGCATTAAACTGACGGATAACTGTATCTATATTTTTCTATCTGCTGCTGTAAGGCAAAGAAGAAATGTACAGATGCTGATTGCCAAAAACAAACTCTTTATACATGTGTAGTAAAGTCAAGAATTTTGTCTAGAAAGAAAATAAATAGAGGTGTTAGCAATGGCTGCATCCCAAATGACCAAGCTTACTACAACTTACTTTACTAGGCTTTGAACAGAGGAACTTTTGTTGTAAAGAAATGAACAGACTGGGCCATAACTCTCTGAATGATGATGTGAAACGCTGTAACTACAGTTTATTCAATATTTCATTTATATAAAGCTGCATAAAAAATCAAGCTGAAATCCAACAAGCCTAGGTACAGTAATGCTGAAAAACCAAAGTAAAGTACAATCAGAGATCCATAAAGCCTTTATATGATGTCATACAATTATAGAAATCAAATTAATTCAAGATCACATCAAGATAAAAGTGCATGATAAATTTAAAAATTCTTTTAAAGTTATCATGCAGGAAGTTTGGAGGATGGAAATTAGGGGACATAACTCCTCTAAATCATGCTGTGGAATGCTGGAAATCAGTTCATTCAAGGTATCATCAATATCAAACCAAGTTCCAAAATTTGATTCAACCCCAACAATCTTTGGAAATCCAATGCTGCAGAAACCAAGTCAGGATGATGCACAATCAGGGGGCATAACTCATGTAAATGATATTGCACAATTCTGGAAATCGAACTCGTTCGAGGTTTCCTCAACACAAAGACACAACAACCTTGGTTAAAATCAAACAATAAAACAATCTTTGATAAAGTTATTATGTGGAAACCAAATTCAGGATGATGCACAATCAGGGTATATAACTAATGTAAATTATGACAAGTAATTTTGGAAATTGAAATTTCTACAAATCAATCTTGCAATCCAGTAAATGTGATTTAATATTGTGAGTAAATTTGAAAGAAAAATGATACAAAAGGTAACCAAAGACATCAGTTTTAATTCTCTGTCAACAATAAAACAAAATACAATGACCCTAACACAACATAGTCTATTGAAGGTACTGATGATCTATTAGCTGAAAAGAATTTCCAGGAATGGAAGAAAAGTCTGTTTCTTCTTCCTTTTATTCATTTTATCTGCTGATCATTGTTACCATCTCTGATATTCTTGAGAAACTCCAACATAACAAATTTGGTAACAAAAATATGTTTTTATATGTCCAAGTTACAGTTAATATGTTCACAAGATACCCAAGTGAAGTAGTGGAGTACAGAACCTTTTGTCTTGAAATTCTGACCTATAACTTGATACATGAGTCGAAAATCACTGAACTTATCTTGGACAATGTCAAAGATATACCCATGGGGTTAATTTTGTTAAATCTATAATTACTTTTGTTAAAAAATGGGGGGGGAGAGAGGCAATGAAGTGGTATCATTCATGGATCAGATAGTGTAGTGTTATTTGCATAAAGGTCACTGGAAGAAACTGAATTACCTATCATTACCAGTAAGCTGTTAATAAACACAATGAATAACAGAGGCATGAGGATAGAGCCCTACAGCACTACACCATAATATTTTTACTTTTAAAAAGGTGACCATTTATTGTTTGCACTCTATCAGTTAAGTAAGACTTAAACCAGTTTAGAAGTTTTCATTACATCAATAGATTTACAGTTTAAAAGTAAAATTTCATGGTCTACAAGATCAAAAGCTTCATGTTGTTGTTGTTGGGTTTAACGCCATTTTTCAGCACACGATAGGCTATACATGGCGGCCAGTATTAATGGTGGAGGAAGAACCCGGGAAAACCATGGAAAGAACCACCGACCCTCGAGAAGCTACTGGCAAGCTTTCTCACATACCCACATTGGCCGAATCCAAGACTCGAACCTACGCAGACAGAGGTGAGATGGCAGTGATCCGTAACGGAGAGCGCTTTAGACCACTCAGCCACTCGGGGCCCCCAAAAGCAAGTGAAATACATGAAAGCAAGTGAAACACATTTGCTCAATGTAAGTTTAATAATTTATCTTTCACAGAGGATAAAAAGTTACCTACCATTCAACCACTGGAGATTATTTTACAATGCATTCTTTCTTCCTCTATTGGACCATTGTTGTACAATTTGTGCAAATACAACTGATACCAATATTTAAGAAATCCACACAAAATTCAAAAAACGTGCAGCAATGATTATTTACCCATACAAAATTTTCTTTTCAAAATTGAAATGGCTGAAGTCTGAACAAAGAATAACCTGCCATAAGTCCACATTAATGCTCAAGTTAAGAATGACTGTTGTCCACAATATTTGCATGGCATGTTTCATTTCAAGTCAGAAGAACAACACCAAGTTGTGATCACTTACAAATTATCACTGTAGAACACCATTTCCCAAAACAAATACCTTTTAAAAAAGCTGCTTAATCCGGTGTTATTTTATGAATGAACTCCCCAAAACCATTAGATCAAAAAACAAATCTGAATGTTTTTAAAAAAATACCTGTGACCATTGGCTTGGAAAGCAGCTGTCAATGTAAATGTAAATATTTAAATACATGCAGTCCAATTTGTGTTACTGCACATCATATACACTTTGTGCTTTTATACTTTATGGATTCCAAGGGTCTCAGGAGAGAACAGTATTTAATAAATGAGGTCCTCTCATAAAAAATAAACTTGTTAATTATTATTAGTATTATCGTTATTATGATGATTGTTATTATTATTATTATTATTATTATTATTATACATGGCACATGAATCAGTTCCTGTAACAATCTGAATATCATGAACTTACCTCCCCTTTGCCATCCTTGGCATAGTAATCCATTTCTGGAATGTCTACTAACTTGACAAAGTTACTTGCAAGTGGAGCTCCCACTTGCCCTGAAATTAAATAGATGTATTATTTATTTATCTGTGTAATTGCTTATTGTCTATACTTGCTTATAAGACAAGTCAAACTGCAAACTGCACAGACCCAGATTTGCTGTAGCATAATGTGCCAGTAGATCTGAGTGTGCAGTCTGTTAGGATTAATCAGTAGAAATAACAACATATAACCTGATTTGCAGGCACATTATGTGATTGCAGATCATGATCTTTGTTGTTTGTAGACTCACTCAACTTATAAGCAAGTATATATGGTAGTCCAAATCAGAATAAAAAAGACATGCATTTTCATGGCTAGATATTGTGGTCAGTTTACAATTTGCATGACCTGGGTAACCTTAGTGTCTACACACTCTGCAAGAGGACAGCCAAATTAGTGTGCTGGAATATATAGAACTTTACAATGTTGACAAAGCTGCATACCCCATGTTCATTTCAGTCAGTTCAAGTTTTCAATGTTGTGGGACAAAAAATACTGAGGCCCAAGTAGGAAAGCAGAGATGCTGCCAGGATTTTATCTAAAGGGAGGAGCTCTTCCCTTGTCAAAAATATAAAGGGGAAGTAGAAAAAAAGGAGAGGAGAAGGAAATGGCAATAGTTTAATATTTACCTAACACTTAAATATTCATCTCTTTCTCTCTCTTCCTGTTCCCCTCTGTCAGAGCCTTACTGAATGCAAAATGTTTAAAAGATGTTGCCTCTTGTTGTACAAGCAATAATCTGTTAACTGTTTCTCTGCTTAATCTGCTCCCGGTCTGTGTATGAATACTGTTCTGTACTGAGAACCCCCTTTCATAGTCTCCTGTCTGTGTATGAATACTGTTCTGTACTGAGAACCCCCTTTCATAGTCTCTTGTCTGTGTATGAATACTGTTCTGTACTGAGAACCCCCTTTCATAGTCTCCTGTCAGTGTATGAATACTGTTCTGTACTGAGAACCCCCTTTCACAGTCTCCTGTCTGATGGGGCATAAACATAGCTAGCTTAGCCAGCTGGAACAAATTTGAAAACTGTTCTTTATGGTTGTTGTTTACAATTTGATCCAGTGTTATACTGACTCTGTTGCTATATTTACCATCATTTCCATAATGCCGTATTAGGGCTTCAAGTCTATCAATGCCACAGTATGCTTGCTCAGGCAGAGGTATTTTGATCAAATAAATGTTTACTTCTTAATCTCATTTATAAATTCTTATTTATTAAATTTATCTTAACCCTAATAGGACTATATGGTTTTGTAGCACAAGATCCTGCTGGCCTAAACTGTTTGAGATAAGAAATAAAAATTGCACTCTTAAATTGTATTTTAATTCAGCTTGTTATTCTGCCATTTCTACATTTAATTTCAAAATACCACCGTGTGCTTGTGTGTGTGTGTGTGTTTGTGAGAGAGCCACATGCTCTTTTTCTAAAAAAATAAGCATGTACAATGGATTTGTATTTAACACCATTTTCAATTTCAAAATGATTCACTAGTATCTCCATTAATGCTTTGCCAGGTCTAATAATTTGATATAACTCAAAACTTTAAAAATAAAATTGCCTTCATCACTATCAGCAGCCACTATCTGCAGAACAAAACCATCATCTAAGCATGAACCACACTGGGAATCAGCCATCTGGGAATTTTTAGGTAGCTTACGAGCATTTGTAAAACTTCCTTGCTGTAAGGTTCAAACTACGACAGAATGCTTGTTCCAGGGTCCAATGTTTCAAAGAAATTGAGTTTAACATTCATCCATGTCAAGCCGAAGGACCCAGATTCGTAAACAGTTATGAAAAAAAAGACAGGTTGTGAAAAGTACTATGATACCTAAACTATCATGACTTATGTCATGACAAGCACTTTACAGGTGAATGAATAAAAACTGCATACTGTGCAGAAGACATTTTCAAATGTGTAACTTGAATTTGTGGGAGTTGTCATGCATCGCTGGTCTCTAAGTGTGCAAATTTGTATAAATGTTGCTCTTTTTACACATTCGCGTAGCCTGGCAGCATCTCTGGTTGGACTGATATTGCTCACTGGCTTACATAAGCAGTCCTATGAAGTAATGAAAGAATGCATTCCTACAAAAACCTTCTCCAAACCACTTTATCATCTTGAATGTATCATATTCACTACTTTCTGATAAGAACTATTTCCAAAGATAAAGGCATAATTAAAGTGCAAAGACTCTCATAATTGAATATATCCAACATTCTGATAATATGAACCTATTTACCAAGTTTTATCAAATTGAGATGAAAAATCAAGGCTCTATAGAGGTAAAGGGCCTAGCCAATCAAATGCAAATTGCCTCTTCTAAATGTATACATCCCTCCTATTCCAGATACTAACACAAAGACGATATAAGATTATTTACCCCAAATATCAGATTGAAATTCAGTCTCCAGATTAGTAACAAATTTAGCCAATCACATAAAAGGTTACCTCATAAATATATATAACCCTTGCTCATAATCAAGTTCATCCAACATCTTGAAGACTTAAGACTATTTGAAAAGTTTGATCACAACCTAATCCAAAATGTTGGAGTTGCTAGAGTGTTGACAAGCTCATAAAAATCACAGCCTCATTAATATGCATGGATGTCACTTGGAACCATATTCATCCGATACCTTAATCACATAAGCCTATTTGCCAAGTTCGATATAAATTCCTATAAAAAATAAGTCTCTGGAGTGGTAAAAAAAAACAACCAATCAGATGTAGTCTTACTTCATTAATCATTGGCAGCTCGATCTCAAGAGACCTTATGAATAGCACCCTTGGAGTGTTGTCTGTCTCTGGGGTTTTGGCATCATCTGCTGTGGCTGTACAGGCCTGTGTGTGAGTGACAGTCCCTACTGCAGTTGGTGCAGACATACTGGGAAGTCTGAGTTGCTGGGGTTGATGCTGTGCTATTCTTTCTCTTTCACGTTTCTTTGCCGCCAGCTGGCCTCTCCTTGCATCAGTGACTGCTATGCCCCTGCTTACCGTCAGTGTGTCATGGTGCCTCAGCCAGCACTTCCCAGCCACTGGGTGAAATGTCACATGCCTTCATGTCCCTCTTGCACATATCCTTGAAATGGAGTTGGGGGTGGCCGACTCTTCTGGTGCCAGTGGCCAGGTGTCCATATAGAATGTCCTTTGGCAGCCCCCCATCGTCCATGCATTGGACATGTCCCAGCCATCGAAGGTAGCATTTACTCAGCAGGGCGTACATGCTGGGAATACTTGCATGCTGCAGGATCTCGCTGTGTGGGACGCAGTCTTGCCAGCTGATATTCAGGATGCGGTTTAGGCACCATATATGGAAGGAGTTGAGCTGGCACTCTTGCCTCATGTAGGTGTTCCAGATCTCACTTCCATAAAGAAGGGTGCTGTGAACGCAAGCCTGGTAGACTTGAATCTTGGTGTGCTCTGTCAGCATGTTTTTTTCACACACCCTCTTTGTTAGTCGTGTCATGATGGTGTTTGCCTTTCCAAGCCTTCTGTCCAGCTCTGAAAGAATGCTGCTAATGGTTGACCCCAGGTAAGTAAAGTTGTTGACTGCTTCCAGGGTGACACCATCGATTTTGATAGGAGGGGCAATGGTAGTATCTTGCACACTCACGTTTGTCTTTTCCAGGCTGATGGTGAGCCCAAACTGCTTGCAGGCATTAGCAAAATGGTTTCTCAGTCCGTAGAAGGCATCCTAGGTGTGGGTCACAACAGCTGCGTCATCTGAAAAAAAATGTCCCTTAAGAGCACCAATCTCACTTTGGTCTGCAAGCGCAGTTGTGCCAGGTTAAACAGCCTCCCGTTGGATCTGGTGTGCAGATATATACCATCAGTGGATGAGTCGAAGGTGTAGGACAGGAGCAGGGAGAAAAAGATCCCGAAAAAGATTGGTGCCAGCACGCAGTCCTGCTTCACACCACTGTTGATTGGGAAGAAGTCTGAGGAGGATCCAACATACAGGACTGTTCCCTTCATATCGGCATGGAAAGAGATTATCATGCTGCAGAGTTTATGGGGGCAACCGATCTTAGTGAGAAGTTCAAATAGGCCCTTCCTGCTGACCAGGTCGAAGGCCTTGGTGAGATCGATGAACATCATGTAGAGTGGCTGACCTTGTTCTCGGCTCTTCTCTTGGAGTTGTCATAGGGAAAAGATCATGTCTGTCAATGACCTGCCTGCTCTGAAGCCGCACTGGGATAACGAGTACACACGGTCCACCAGCAACTGCAGCCTATTGAGTATGATGCAGGCGTACACTTTACCAATGATGCTCAGGAGCGAGATCCCTCTGTAATTATTACAGTCACTCTGGTCACCTTTGTTTTTGTAAATATGTTGGTTTCCCATGTTTGATAGCTTTGAGCGGGATGCTGTCACTTCCTGGTGCTTTGTCACTTGGGAGGGTGTGTGATGTGATTTGGATTTTTAACGTAGCTTTAACAATTTTTCAGTCATATTGCTACGATGTCTGCAATGTGGCAGTTTATAGTGATGTCTAGCACTGAGGCATTATGCCACAGACATGTAGCATGATGTCCCACCCAGTCACATTATCCTGACACCGGGCCGACCAGTCCTAACACTAACCTCTAAATGCTGAGCATCAAGCGAGGCAGCTGTTAGTACCATTTTTGTAAGTCTTTGGTATGACTCGGCCGGGGATCGAACCCACGACCTCCCGCATCCGGGGTGGACGTTCTAACCACTAGGCCACCAGAGCGGTCACTTGGGAAGGAGTTGATTGCTTTGCTGAACTCCTCTAAGGTGGGCACTTTGTCAAGCTCCTCCATGGTGGGAAGTTTCTTTATGCTGCTAAGGGCTGCATCAGTGACTGACGTTTCTCGGGAGTATAGCTCTGAGTAGTGCTCCACCCATCTGGCCATCTGTTGCTCACGGTCTGTGATCTTCTCTCCTTTATTTCATTAATATGCACAGATATCAGATATAATGAAAATCAACCAATACCGTGTTGATCTTATTCTTTATACTAAGTCTGATCATGTGTATGTGTGTATGTATGTATGTGTTTGTGTGTGTGTGTGTGTGTGTGTGTGTGTGTGTGCATCAATGTATGTATGTATGTAGGTATGTATGTATGTATGTATGTGTGTGCATGTGTGTGTGCATGTATGTGTGCATGTATGTATGCACGTATGTATGTATGTGTGTATATATGCATGTATGTGTGTATGTACGTGTGTATGTATGGATGTATGGATGGATGAATGGATGCAAGCATGCATGCATGTATGTATTTATAAAATTATATATGTGATCCCATAGATTTTCAAAGTGTATTATTTTACTCTATACTTATTTGGTACTTGAACATCCCAGAGCTCATAAGAAATGTATTTTCTAACCAATAAACCGTTATTTAACAGTCTTTATGTTACTGAATGACTATTTTTTACATAAACACAAACACAAGCACATGCATGCAAACACAAGCCAAAATGTGAACAAGCATTGCTTTTGAAGAAAAGAAAAAACTGGACATTTTGTGTATTTTTAAAGGAAGATTCTTTCCCAAGTACAGTTTTAATGATGATATCATACTATCTGCACTCCATCTGTCTCTTTCTCTCGCATGTGTTGGTTGGTCTGGCAGCAGATTAACTGACCAATAGATGAACAAAGGAATCCACAATAAAAAAAATCATTTTATTTTAAGTCTTCCCAAACCCAAACTCCACCTCTTTACCATCGTTGAAAGCTACTGGCGAAAATCTGTGAAAAAATTAACATGTGCATGTGTATGATTAGGATTTTTAATGTAGCTTTAACAATTTTTCAGTCATTTCGCTATGATGTCTGCAGTGTGGCAGTTTATAGTGATGCCTTGCACTGGGGCACCATGCCATAGACATGTAGCATAATATCCCACCCAGTCACATTATCCTGACACCAGGACGACCAGTCCTAACACTAAATTCTTAATGCTGAGCGCCTAGCGAGGCAGCTGTTAGTAACATTTTTGTAAGGCTTTGGTATGACTTGGCTGGGGTTTGAACCCATGGCCTCCTGCTTCCAAGGCAGACACTCTAAGAACTAGGCCACCAGAGCATTAAAAAAAATAATTAACATAGCAGATTTTTGCATATATCATGTAGTAATGTCTTTGGGCCTATGAATAATGGTAAAATTTACAGACAAACTGACCAGTGGAAGATTGAGGATAAAAACAATCTTATAGTGAGTAGAAATGTTAATTAAAACACAAAAATGACTTAGATCAAAGGTAAATAAATTTAATTATTTTAATTAACTCGAGTTGGTTCATCATTTCGTTAAGTCTATATTCCCCACTCATTTCAATATACTTGCCAGTGACTGAATGGCTGTGCATTCAATGTTCAAGACACAAGCATACAAGTATGTGTATTTCTATGTGATATAAAAAAAATATATGTATTGTATGATTGTATCTTTGATATATCCCTTGTATACATTTTTCACTAAAAGTAAACTCAGCAAACCTCATTTCCTTTTAATAAAAAAATGTATACTTCTCATCATACAGTGTAATACTATATATATATGTATATACACAAACACACGCACACACACACACACACACACACACACACTCACATATATAAATATATATATGCACTGTAAAATCTGCATAATAAGTAAATATGCAAAAATAAGCATTCACAGTGTGCATATGATTTAGGTTTGTAACATAGCTTTATAAACTGTATTCATATTACTATGATATCTGCAATGTGGCAGTATATTGTGCTAGGACATCATGTCATCGACAAGTGACATGATGTCCCACCCAGTCACGTTATCATGATACCAGGCCAACCAGTCCTAACTCTCAACTTTTAATGCTGAGCATCAAGATGTGCAGCTGCTAGAACCATTTTTTTATAAGTCTTTGGTATGACTCAGTCACGGTTCAAACTTGTGACCTCCCATATCCAAGGCGGACACTCAAACCACTTAAACCATTGAGTGCAGTCATACACAGTAAGATTGCCAAAGGAATAGTAGTATAAGACAAAAAACTTGTCTCTCTAATGATTGTTCTGATGCTAATAAAGTGATTCGCAGAGCTGCCAACCCTGAGGAGTCCGTCTCAGTAAGGCAGTTGATTTTTTTCTCTCCATAAGATTGACCAGTTTTCAGAATAGTGTAACAAAATATCACAAACTGCTATTGTAAAGCCTGAAAATGTAATTAAAAGTTCAGTATTTGAACATGCAGTGACAATGAACATTACGTTCAACTGAAAAGTTTCTAAAATACAAGTAGATTTTATTTACCACTAGTACAGATGCACAAAATTTAGTTCCAAACACTATGCAGCTCAATGGCTTGTTGCTATCTCTCAACTTGATGTAATTCTTGGGAATTCTTTTTCCATTTTGCATGACGACGGCAATTATATCTCCCACCATAAGACAAACTCAAATTGGTATGTTATGTCCAATAAACATAATTGTGTCTCTTCCAGCTTTATTCACAAGAATCTAAATATTCCTTTACATTCTTAACCCTTTAAGCCCCGATCCCGTCTGTAGGCATGATCGGGTTTCTGCATTCAATGGCCGATCCCGCCTGTAGTCGTGACTTTTTTACTGCATTCAATGGCCGATCCCGTCTCCAAGCGTGATGAATGTGTGTTAGATTCAACGTCTCTGATTGGTTAGAAATGGGTTTATTCCAAGAACTAACAACTATTAAACCAATCAGAAATGATTTTACTTTCATTTGCGGAAATTTGAATTGTTCAGAAGCTAAGGGCTCCTGTTTTGAAAGTGGTTTAACTACACGTGTTCAGGTCATGAAAAATCATAAATGATGGCGGACGTAAGAGTGATTTTTGATGAGAGCAAAAATGAGGAGTTTCTCGGGTTTGATCTTGAAAATACTGAGCAAGCTGAGGAAAGATATGTTTTTCAGTTGGATATTTTGTGAGATTTAGATTCGGACATAGAAGTTTCTGAGATTGAATCGTCCGAAAATGAGGATGCTGACAGCGATGATGATCGAGTTCTTGCGGATAAATGTTGCACATAATTTTGTAAATTCTGTATAAATAAGTCGTGAAAGACTTGGACAAATAGGGAAAAAAATACATCACTGTGTAGACAAATTCATTTGCAATAAATGGTGAAACTTTCTTGGATTTTAATTGGATATAAGCAGAAAAATTAAGGTAAGAGTGAATGCATGTGCACGATGTTTACAAAATTTTTCAAACAGGTAAAAACTCTGGGGCACACGCAGCTAGACACAGCTTAGCGCTGCTGGGGCATAGCATCAGTGATACTGATAAAAAATAACGGGTCTGGGGCTGAATGAGTTAAGTGTTGGTTATGAAAACTTTTCAAGAGGCTTATTATCCCTTTCGCCTTAACATGCATTGCCTGCTGGATGCCATTTTAAAAAATTCTAAAATCAACAGTTTGATCATCCAGACGCTTCACATGAACAAATAGGTTGTAGTTTAAAGCATCCGAGGTGCTGCTTTAAACTTAGTCTGGTTTCCTAACTAATATCAGTAATTCTAATATGAAACCCAGATCCAAATCAAACAAGGATGAACCATTTATCTGGATTTTTCAGCAATGGTCATTTTCTCGTAGTTTTTACTTTTATGCCATTAAGTCTGTATTTTAAGGGTAATTTTCGTAAGACTTATGGCAAAATCGTAAGGGTTGGCAGATCTGGATTCATAATTGATATATTTACTTGGTCCTAATTATGTCGTTTTACTTCTTGTTATTTTTTTCTTAATTTCATCAACTATTTTTTTTGTTCCTTCAAATGTCAATGAGATGCATAAACATCCGAACTTTTCAGGTGCTTGTGTAGTGGTATATTTTCACTATCAATTAGTGCATATAAAACAATAAGCATACATGACAGTCACTAAATTTAAAAATACAAATATATACTATTGATGTAAATTTTATAGTACAGTGTAACCCTGCCAAAATGCGCCCCGTGATAACATGAATTCGGATATAATGTGGTAGTGGTGTGGCTCCTGAAATTTTGTATATTGATTTGAACATGAAAAAATATTTTTTGTTTAAAATATGTGAAATAGTGTATAATAAATTTATTATCATTTTGTGGAAGAGATTGTGTATGAATTAGAATATAATACGATTGTGGCATAGTTCCTGAAATTTTAAATACATGAATGTGTATTTTTCTTGTACTGAAAAAATATTTTTTTGAAGTACAAAAAATAGTGTGTCAAATGTTTATTATTATTTTGGGGAAGAGTTTGTGTATGAATTTGAATATAATATGATCATGGTGTAGCTTCTGAAATTTAACAATTTCATGAGGTTTCTGAAGTGTTATGTCAAAATAAACATTGGAAATGTTACTTATTACTGATCCATGAGTAAAGCCACTATGTCGTCTTTGTGACTGTCTTCAATTAATTCTGTATACAATCATTGCTCAAACAATAGCCAACATGTGTTTCTTCTTTAACTGCATACACAACCAAGCAGCAGACAATGCAGTGGGTGATAAAAAATTCTCAGAATTTAACAAATATCAAAAAACAAAAGCCGCCAACATGTTTGCTGGGCTTGGTGGTGTTATTAGATGCAACCAGTTGACCACTAAATAATGTCTGCTTTATTAGCTGGGAATTGAAAGGGTATGAAAGTGTACATGCATTCAGCTTAAATTTTTTTTATATAAGTGACTTGTGACCACTGCAGGCCTACTGCACTTAGTCCTTGGGTTTTACATGTGTATGGTGTTTGCGTATGAACTCGTTATTAATTCCCTATTTTTTATAAAAAATCTTTCACCGTTATGGAAAAGGAAGTTCACAAACGCAATTTCCTATTGTTATAAAAATATTTTACCGTTATGGAAAAGCAAATTCACAAACGCAAGTCATTCTCTGCACTTTGAACAATGATTAGTATAGTAGTTTTCACAAGTTTTTCAATATTCCCAAAATCTGACGTAAAAGTTACATGCACACTGAAAGCATGTGTCGATTGTTAATTATTCTTGCTGTAGTCGTTCAAACAAATAGGCATACAAGTGTTAATTATTGGAAATTTACAATGGATAAATGTACACGGAAATACATATGAGAAAATTTTAGCAGTATGAAATTTGTACAGACACCGATCATAAATACTAGAACAAAATGAACTGTACACATGCTTTGTCTTTCTTAACCTCATTTTGCTGTTAATTTTTCCAATTTAATTCAGACACATAATGATCTGTGACAAAATTATTGAACAGTTTAAATATGTATGCAATTTTTGCAATGGAATTACATGTATTATGAATTAACTGCAAGCCCCAACGGTACGATATCAGACGGCAAGTGAACAGTGTTAATACTCTGTTCATGCTATACATTAGACGTTGAATTCAGATGCAATGATCTGGGACAAAATTATTGACTATTGTAAATCTGTTTGCAATATTTCAATGGAATTACATGCATTATGGATGAACTACATGCCATGACGGCACAACAGTAAACAGTGTTGATACCCTATTCATCATATACATCAGACATTAATACACATACATGTGCCAATGAGTTGCTCTCTGAAAAAGTAAAATACTATAAAACCCCGTATTAATGTGACCCTGCTATTAATACAATCCTATTTATTGGTCCCCAATTATCGTGTTATAGCGGGGTTCCACTGTGTGTGTGTGTGTGTGTGTATATATATATATATATATATATATATACATACAAATGTAGGATCTGAGGCGAAGCCTTCTTTACAAGGACACCTGTGCATGATTAAAATGTTCCACTAAATGTTCAGTGCTCCAGATAAGCAGTGTATATATTTCACCCAATTAAAATGGTTAATTACCAAATTTTGTCTTCCAGTATGCATACCATATATACAAGCATTTTTTTCCACTTAAAAGATCAATGTCTCTTTGAGTATATTTGTGTAAATATCCAACTGACTTACATGTCTGGACTAATATTATTGTCTGGTGCCACTTACATTATTGATAAAATAAATTAAAAAAGCGCATTTTTTGTTAATGTAAACAAGTATGGTAAACCAGTCAAGCTTCTATTACCACAATTGCATAAAATCAATGTTAAGTTAACACCAAACAAAAAAATGTTGGGGAAAATGAGGGAGAAAGTCTGCAAAAGCTGAAAGTCTAATGAAAAATTCATTTTTCTTTTCTTCTTCTGCCAAATGACAATAAGAAATGTGATTTGTGGAGATAATAATTACCATGCTTTAAAGAATTACAAAGCATCGGCTGAGATGTATGCATTGTACCAAAGTGAAAGATGTTTGGTACAGAGGTACTCAGAAATGAGTGTCTCCAAGGATAATATGAATGCAAAGCAACTGATTTTGCTTCAGAACATTAAAAAAAATCTGGTATATTTAAATTTTAAATAATTATCATGTAAAATTGAAGAATACCATTTTAGTTTAGTAAAAATCTAATTTCACTCAATTATCTGGGGCAATGTATGTGAATTCATCTGGTCTACAATTGATAATTTTACTATTTTCTCTAAGCCTTGTCCACTCTCAATGCCATATGAAAAACTTTCTGAACAAATTGCTGCAGTGTTCATGAATTATCTTTTCTTGTTTTAGTACATGCTTGTGACACCTTGTCAGTGTAAGGTCTTTAAAGCTGGACTATGCTATTCAATGAAATACAATCACTAACACCAGTTAACAGGTGGTCACCTGTTATTGGTCAGTAGCCAAAGAAATAAACAGGTTCAAAGTATCGTTGATTGTCATAGTGTCATTAGTATTAAAAACATTAGAACTGACCTGGTGTGGCATCTCCTGGCATGGAAAAGGTGATCCCAGCAGTTGCCTCCGTCTGCCCGTACCCCTCCAATATCTGCCATTATTAACATTATTATAATAAAAACACATCATAAACAAAACAATAATTCAACAATGAGTAATAGAAAATAGCAATACACTAGTTAAGGCTCTTCTAAACAGACATTATTTTTTCATAGTAAACAAAATATTTTTGATGCGGGTAAATCCTTTATAGACCTTGCACAGCTTTATGGCCAATAACAAACTTCAAACCATTTTTAATCTGTGTGTAAGAAACTATATATTATAAAATGGTGTCTATAACAATCTTTGATACACTGAAATATTTCAAGCTAGGGCAAGTGCTTAATCTATGTACTAAATCTGGAAGACCTTAATTTCTGGTGCCTACAATCATAATGGAATGAAGCCTGAAGAGGGGTCTCAAGAAAAGAGCTTCAGATTAGTGGAGAATACAAGGAGTTTTATGTATCTGCCTAAACTTTATTTCCTTAAAGCAATAAAGATCTTGAATAACTACTGACTTTTGTTTTTACATAGATGATTTTAAAATAATACAATTTGTAGTTTGCATTAATGCAGGCATCAGTAGTACACATTCAGAAATTTTTACAGTCCTATAAATATGTTACTATATGCTCTTTGAACTGATAACAATGTATCAAGATTTCATGGAATCTTTTATAGACTGACATGCAGACATGGAAAGAGTTATCAACTATCTTGATTATGCTCTTGAAAGATTCTGTGAAACCTAATTAAGTGCTTACTTGGCAGCTAAGCTGGATTTATACCGTTGAGAATTTAAACCTTCTCTGGCATGAAGACCCAAGCTAATTAACTGATTAATTGTATCAGCTGATGACAATACATAAAAAGTGCACAGATCAGAGTAACATCCTTTTGTAGGAGTCAGCCTAATTTCTTGCTAAAACTGCACACTGGAGACAAGTTTTTGCTTTTGACTAATTTGTAAATTGTTCTTCAAAATTTGCAGTGATATATTCCCAAATTGCAAATTATAATAAAACATACATTTTTATTTTTCCTTTATTTTGGGTTGATAATATTTTTTCATTTCTGATGCAGAGTTCTGTAACTGTGCAGCTGCCATGTGCTGACTGTTTTTATCAGTACAAATGATACAAGGTAGTAATCAGTATATATGCTATCAACCCAAAACATTAAGGTGACATTTAAATAAATCCACTATCTTGAGGAACTAACCAGTGCAAAGTTGTTGACTAGTTCGACTCCTGTGGTTATAAGTATAATTTTAGCTATGAAGCTTTAGTGTTTGTTCACAATGGACACACGTTCTAACCTCTAAATGGGAAGAAACTACAACTTTACTGAAACTTAAAATATCAAGTTCTGCATGTCAACTTAGTTTATATTTAAACTCTCCGGTCAGTTTGCAGATTTTAATTGACTTCTTCAAATCCAGTAGCCATATATATTAAACTCCAATAGCTGGAATTTTGTAAGACAATTGAAACTATCATTCTCAGCTGTCCAGCACCACACCTCCTGCTAAACACAAATGTTGACTAAAATACGAGTCTCCTTCACTGTCTCCAGCCCTACGCTACAGTAGATGTTTAGTAATCTAGTTGCTCATGAATTATCAAGGGAGAAGAGTTGTGGGTAATTTCCTCTGGGTATGCTTTATTTCAGCATGAATGGGATGAAATCACTGTTGCCAAATAAACAAAATCCTGGCTAGAATTTGTAAAAATCACAAATTATAAACATTCCTTTACACTGAATTTCTTCTTTCCTGCCAAATCAGACATATTCTGAATTTTCTCAATTTATGATTGAGTAAACCTAGATTTTAAAAATATAGATCTTAGATTTTCCAAGTTTCATCTAATACAGGCATAACGTGTTTTGTTTTCAGTGAAGTGTTAAGATTGAACCCATTAAGTCAATACATGTTTTGTTGCATATTCTGCATTGATAGTTTTCTTTAATATACTCAAATGGTTTTAAAGATGTACAACAGAATATTATTGAATTTAACATTAAAGTTGTTTAAATTTAGAGCAAATAACGTTGTTACTATGGTCACATTAAATGCAGTGATTATGTTAGGGTACTTAAGCTTACTGCATAATGCCTCTATAAAATAAAAAACTGTATGCAGTGTTTGTATGAATATCTATGTTCAGTTCAAAAGAAGTTGAAAGAAAGATGAAGAAAATTAATGAAATGCATGAAGAGAAAGTGGTGTATTAAGTACTGTATATACTTACGAGTCCAACTGAAAACTGCACAGACCCAGATCTGCCAGCACATAATGTGCTGGCAGATCTGGGACTGTGCAGTTTGTCTGGAGTAATCAGTATAACAAATAGCAGAGACCCCAATCTGCAGGCATATTATTATATGGCAGATCAGGATCTATGTTGTGTGACTTTTAAGTCACTACATATGATAATATGTATATTTAATTGCATACAATATTTACATAAGCATGTACTTAGGTATTATGTTTTTTTTGTCATATACACTGATAACCACTGATGATGAACCCAACTCTTGAACAGGCTGTCAAGCCAATTTATAGGTTACAAATATAGCTGTGCACTGAATCCCCATATACTACATTGTGAAAAATATTTATAGGTGTTCTTGTCAATACTGTTCGTACAAAACAAAAATATAAAACAGGAATCTTTCCCCAAAAACAGAAGATAAATACTTAGGATTTTCTTTGAAAATAATTGAAGATATAGAATTTTTTTCATGCATGAATACAAACAGAAAAGTCAACAGAAAACTTCTCAACTGACACTGCAAAACAAAATCATCAACAAAAATGAAGTTTGTATACACTAACCCATATCAAACAGGATAAATACAAGCTGTCTGTCTGTCTGTCTGTAAGATTTCTATCACAAGTTCAACCTGACATTTGTTTCTCTTGACTGGAATCAGACAACCTAAGCATACAAAGAGTTAATATACAATAGAAAGATTCTGAAAAGAAACCAACACTCTTTCATCTGCTGTTCTGGTTTTAAACAGAAATTGTAATTATCAAGTATTATTATCTTCTGTGTTTGAGTCTGGATTGAATTGATAGCCAGTGTAGATAAGAGACTCCTAAACCACTGTAATTGTGCATAGCTCATATGGCTTAACCAGTTGTTTGACTGTCAGAACAGTGTACCAAAGATGATACCAGTTTTGTGGTCCAGCTGGCTGGTGTGGTATGGTCAGTACAAACCATCTGTCCATACCATATTGGTGCATAAGTGTATATTAAGTATATTAATTATAAATGGTAGACTTATTAAGATAATTTTCTGCAAGGTATTATGGGTATGACTGGTATTAGGTTCTCGTTTGCTCAGGCTGTCCATTGACATAAGGGATAAGCTAAACAGAATATAATATGGTATTATTATATGGAATAGATGTTTCCGTTCCAAAATCAATTAATTGAAATATATATTCTTCAGTGCCCTTCTCTTCACAAACAGGCACAGACAGTATCCTAGAAATAATTTGCCGTACCTTAACATCAAAATGTTTTACCACAACTGGATATTGCTATAAGTCCAAGTCACTACTTTCCTGTGGCAATAGAAAAGGTTTTGCTTTTTATATTGTCAACAGTATTTACTGTATTTTTTAAAGAAAGTTCATTTAAAATTGCTAAATTTTTACTCCTTGTGCAGCTGTATTTGGGGGCTATTTTAGAGTCAGGGAACATTTTGACAAACAACTTGCTTGCATGATCTGCCACACTTATTTGTAGATTATGCTTGTCACTAAAGAGAGCTTCCACATTCACAACAGCAACATCTAATTTGGAGAATTTTCCTTTTGGGCTCAAAGAATGATGAAAGTTTCTTTGACAAACATTGCAAGGCAGCTACATCCTTGTGTTTCTTTGTCAAAACAGGCTTTTTACAATCATCCTCCCTCTGTGTGCTACAATGAAGTTCTGACTAACTTAAAAAGGCAAAGGTTTCACTTATTGCTGATCTCTAGATAATAGGGAAATGTGTGTATTCTGGTTTGAACTTCTTTGTCCATTGTTTTTATGTAATCTTTCTTGCTGAATCATTACTGGAGTTAGTTACATGAGCACATTGTTTCTCTGTTGCCATTATTTGTGTATATTAATACTGGCAGTAGAAGCATTCATATCATCGTACAATATGACAGTGGAAGGACAAGGTCACAATCAGAACAATCTCGGTCTTTATTGTTGTAAAGTATGTGGTGAATTCCACCAGAGACAAATCACCAAACACATTAAATTAATGTATTCCTACAATGTTTTCTGAGTTTATTTCATGACATCATGGTAGTGGTTGAGTGATGTTCTGATAATATCGGATCTGAATGAAAATAACTAATTCTGGAACAGAATTTATGATTCTGACTGAAATTTGTAGGGGAAAGAAGAAATGGTGTAAGTTACCCCTGAAAATCATGAGGCCTATGCCAATATCACAAGGGCAGGTAACTCTGCTTTATGACTTGTGAATATGGCCTCTTTGCACAGAAATTTCTGCATCTGCCATTGTCACAAATAAATCACATTTCTTATTGAAATTTTAAATACTTCTACCTGCCAAATATAATTAAACTCACTTTGTTAATATATGTAGTCACCATTTGTGATCTGGTGAAGAATCTTCTAAGCAAGCTTAAAGTATGTGTCTACTCAACCCTTCTGAGATGGACTTTTGAACCCCCACAAACCTACCATGCATCCAAATGCACATCTGCAAAAGCTGAGGACTCTCTCTTCAAGTGGGGCTGAGCCAGTGATGACAACTCTGATGTTCCCTCCCAGCATCTTCTGGATCTTCCCAAATACAATCTTGTCCCATATGCTGTCCTTCCTTATTATACCTCTAAAGAAAAAAAGGGGGAGATAATCAGAGTTGTATAGGGCAACTGGTCCTTAACACATTAACCCCTGGAGGTTTTTGCCATTTTTGGCTGAAAATCGAGTAGGAAACATATTTTGAAAGCTATTTCTGAACAGACTCGAAAACACTAAATCCCCAGTCATCTTTCAATAACATACTGCCTAGGTGTGTTAGAAACATCATTTTTCAGTGGCTATTTGACTCGCGCATGAGCAGAAGGGTAAAAGTTGGATTTGTTTTTAAAAATTTTTTTGCTAAATGGAGCCATTATTTTTGTATGGAGACCACTCTTTATTCCAAATGCCCATCTTATCCTACTTTTTGCAAAGGCTCATCTGTTTGCAGTTCGTACTGGTTTGCCTTAGATCTGAGACCAAAAAGTCTAAAATCCAGACACAAAATGGGATTCCGACCACGGGCGAATTTTGCGTAAAAAAAAGTCAGGCCCAAAAAATGAGGTTTTTCTATCTGTATTTTGTAGTGCAACTAGAGATTATTTGGTATCATTGTAGAGCTACATCTGTCTACCTTTCTATAATACCACCCACTTTAGTGTATCATGCATGACCATGGCGCTACAGAGCTCGGCAGTAGGCTACTACCTCCTGCCCCATAAAGTTGTCGCTAGGGGTTAATGTGTTAAACCTATATAGAAAAAAGGGGGAGATAATCAGAGTTGTATAAGGCAACTGGTGGTAATAGCCTCATTGTTGTGAAATTGACAAAGCACAAATTTCATAGGTAAAGGGTCTCAATATCACTGAAAATCAGTGTTTAGCACAGTCTCTATAAGATAACAAAATGTTTGTGGTTATGACATCCCTTACAGAAAAGTTATAACTCTAAATTCTGAAATCTGAGGATACTAACTGAAATATCTATAATATGTTAGCATTTTGTGTGTGATTTAACTGAGAGTAAATGTAAATGTACTTTGGTTTTTATGTGCTTGTATGACCACTGTATGTTTGGTTTTTATGTACTTATATAACCACTGTATGTTTGGTTTTTAAGTACTTATATAACCACTTATGTTTGTATGACCACTGTATGTTTGGTTTTTATGTACTTATATAACCACTGTATGTTTGGTTTTTATGTACTTATATAACCACTGTATGTTTGGTTTTTATGTACTTATATAACCACTGTATGTTTGGTTTTTATGTACTTATATAACCACTGTATGTTTGGTTTTTATGTACTTATATAACCACTGTATGTTTGGTTTAGACTACTTGTGTAACCACTGTATGTTTGGTCTGGATTGCTTATATAACCACTGTATGTTTGGTTTTTATGTACTTATATAACCACTGTATGTTTGGTTTTTATGTACTTATATAACCACTGTATGTTTGGTGTAGACAACTCTTACTAATGTAATTCCATATTTCATCTAACAAACTTGTTGTACCTTGAGAAGATTTGTCTTTGTCTTTAGTCCAGGTCCAATGTGTCTGTTAAGTAGGCCCCATCAATTGTCATCTTAAGATTGCACAATTATGCATTTTACTTTTATCTGTTTGGTTTGAGTTGGTGCAAAAGCTATGTGAATCTTACATTATTTTGTTCATTTATTAGATGTCAAGATGGCTGCTATTGCTTAACCGGCTTGAAGCAGCTGTTCCATTTTTTGTGCCATTTTTGATGATATATATGCTTGCTGATACATTATTGTGTTCATCATTCATTGCTGTTCATTTCATATGTGTTTCTTCACCTCCTTGTTTTGGAAACAAGAACAATTAGAATTTTTCTCAGCTGTCTTGCTCCACTGCTACAACTTCCATTGTTGTTGAACAAACCACCATCACGTGATACTCGCCAGTCAACCCATTTATGCTATGATGGACCCTCATTAATTGCTATAAAGGACCATTCCTTGGTTCTCCACACTACAATGTGCTCTAGACTTAACAAACTCGACTATATTCACCATAACTTAAATGTAAACAAAAGTGAAAAAGAAACGTTTCAAAGCTGGCCAACATAGAACAGGAAGAACTCCAGTTATCTCCCTTTCTGGCTTAACACTTTAAAAGTTTGACCGTTAATTTAGATAACCTATTTCAAATCCCTATTAAATCATCAACCTTTGTGTCAACTATCAAAGAGATACCTCTGTGTATTGCATTATTCAATTCCCAAACCATAGGACCACCCAAAAAGTGTACAGAAATAGTTAATATTATCAACGATCAGAATATTGATGTCTTTTTCCTGACAGAAACATGGCTAAAAATCTCAGTTGATGAGCCCAAGTGTGCAGATCTAACACCCACTGGTTACTCCATGAAGTCATTCACCTGCACTCTCATGGAGGTGGAATTGCTGTCATCACAAAGAACTCCATGACCAAACCATGATTAACCATACCACAACTTTCAATTTCTACCACACATCGTTTGAACTAGTCCAAACCACACTCACACTGGAACAAAGGTCAGTCCATTTTTTCTGCCTATACCACCCATCTCCTAGTAGAAAAAAACAAGCTGACTGAATCTCTCTTTTTTGGAGCAGTTTCTGAATCTCCTGGAGTATGGAAATTCGAGAGGTGGCAACCTGATTATTCTTGGAGATTTTAACTTTCACTTTGACTGTCCCGGAAATCCAAGCACTTCAAAATTCCTAGATTCCATTAATGTTTTCAACTTCAAACAGTCAGTTAACCAACCCACCCATAACATGGTCACATTTTAGACTGGATTCTTCATAGACCTGATGATAATATTCTACAGTCCTCCCCGGTATCCCACGAACCTGCATCAGATCACCTTTTCATTATATGCCATCTTGACGTATCAGTCCCTAACCATCCACCTTTATTTGCTACTAATAGAAACCTCCGTATGACAAACAGAACTAAACTAATGCATGACATCCAAGCAAACCTAACAACTTGCTTACCTCCTACCGCAGAAAAACTTGATAACTGCCTGCATTCATTGCTCGACAAACATACCCCAGCCACCAAGTGCAGAGTATCAATTCAAAAGTGTCCTCCATGGTATAGTAGTGTTAGGGACCAGCTTCACACTGCTAAAAGAGACCGCCATAAGGCTGAGAGGCTTTGGCTTTCCACCAGACTCACCATTCGTAAGCAAATCTGTGAAGCCACTAAGAAGAATACCACATAGTCCATGCAGCAAAATCAGCCCACTACAGTACTAAGATCATGGAAAGTTCCAGCTGCAAAGAGTTCTTCAAGATTACAAACAAGCTAATGTCAAGGAACAAATGTACACCACTTCCAACTACCTTCTCTCCAGTCGACCTTCCGGACCTGTTTGCAAATTTCTTCCGTGACAAAGTACAAACCATTAGAGATAAGCTTGACAACACAATTTCATTTGATTCATCATCACCATGCAGCTGGGATACAGAATTTCAGCAGCAACCATTAGCAGCATTTGAACCTATCTCTATGGATTTAGTACATACAATCATGATGAAGAGTGCACCAAAGTTAATTAAACTTGATCCAATTCCAACATCAGTGCTACTTGAGTGCTTAGATCCAGTATTGCCTTCACTAACTGATGTTATTAATACCTCTCTCTCATACGCGGAATTCCCATCATTTTTCAAAACTGCCATTGTAAACCCTCTGATGAAAAAACCAACACTCGACCATAATGATTTAAAGAACTACCGCCCAGTTTCTAATCTCCCATTCATATAAAAAATCTAAGAAAAGGTTGTTCTATCCCAACTTGTATCTCATCTGAATTCAAACAGTCTTTTTAGCTATGTACAATTTGCATATTGCCCTTGCCACAGTACTGAAACTACTCTTCTAAAAGTAGTTAATGACATTCTCTCTGCGTTGGATAGCGGAAAGATTACAGTCCTCATCCTCCTTGATTTGTCTGCAGCATTTGACACAACAGACCATGATATATTACTTCACCGTCTCCAGCATGTATTTGGCATTAATGATACAGCCTTTTTGTGGTTCAAGTCCTACTTGGTCAACAGGACACAAATTGTTTTGCAAATGGGATACACTCCAGCCCAATTAATCTATGTTGTGGTATTCCACAGGGGTCTGTTCTTGGACCTGTTCTCTTCATTCTATACACTCAGCCGCTCTCAAGTGTCATAGATCATGATCCAGTGTCTCACCGACTCTACGGTGATAACACCCAAATATACAATTCTAGCCACCCAACTGAACAGTTGATGCTACCATCCAAGGTGTAGAGAGGTGCATTTCTGATGTGAAATCATGGTTGACATGTAACAAGCTGCAGATGAATGATGATAAAACTGAGGCCAATCTGATCGCAACACAAAGACTTTCTTATTCACATCCTTTACCTCTGACATTAAATATCAGCAACACCATCATTAAATTCACACAATCAGTACAAAACCTAGGTGTTATTCTGGACAGTACTCTCACATTGCAACAACATGTCATGAACATATGCAAGGCTGCATATCTTGAGCTGAGACACATCAGCTTCATTCACAAATATCTTTTAGCTGATGCCACTAAAACACTTGTGTATTCATTAGTACTTTCAAGACTGGACTATTGTAACTCAATTCTGTCTGGTTCATCTCAATATCTACTCCAGAAACTTAAAAAAGTTCAGAACATAGCTGCTCTGATCATACTTAGAGTACCACGATCAGAGCACACCTCCCTGCTGCACTGTATCATACACTGGCTATCCATTCAATCCAGAATCAAACACAAAATTTGTTCTCTGTACTACATTTCACCAACGGACTCCAGTCCAACATACCTATCCAACCTCACTCTTGTGTACACACCAGCAAGATACTTATGCTCCTCTTCTGACAATCGTATACTCATTATTCCCACTATGAAAACAAAGTCATATGGACATTCTTTTGCATACCAGGGCCCAGTAACGTGGAGTGAATTGCCCACTGAACTTAGACACAAAGACACAGAGATCCCATTCAAGAGTGCTCTTAAAACTCACTTATTTCAACTGCAAGAACAAACTTAAAGACCTAATAATGTTTACTACCTTAAATATCTGCAGCATGTTTTTTATGTATTCTAATTTCATGTTTTTTGTTTTTAGTAATCATATCAATATATATGTTTTTTATGTTATAGGTGTTGTCTAATGTTGTAAAGCACTTAGAGCTTCTAAAGATTAGGTGCTATATAAAGTCCTCATTATTATTATTATTCTTTATTTTAAAATGAGATAATGAAATATAACAGTGTGGGTAAAAATGATATTGCCATAATGATGATAAGTGTTATCATGATGTCACCTCTGGAACTACCTTTCCCAGTTAGAAAATATATCTGCCCTTATGTATCTTATGTTTTTCATACCTAATGCATTTTCTTCTTCTCCTACCCTTTCCATCAGACTGAAAAGAACCTAACTTATGCTAACACTGTACATTCATATTTTGGTTTGGTGTTCCATGGTACAGATACCAAAGTTGATTATTTAGTGCCAAGGCAATTGGAGTAAAGTGCCTTGCCCAAGGACACACCGCAGTATCCAAAATTGGGTTAATCCAATTGTATGATTCATGCCTGCACCCTTTCCAACATGAGTCTGGAAAACTAATCACTGATACATCATATTTCCTGCCCCCATTTGTCACTGCTAATGATATGAAGGAGAATGGATCAGACCTATTCTACACTCCAGGGGGTGTACATTTATATAATCAATGAGGAGGTGCCATTAGAGATGCCTACAAGCAAACACCAAACAATAACAAATAGGTCATATTTAAAACAGTTTTCCATAGAAATCATGTAATTCATCACTCACTGAACTACATGACCTATTTCTACTCCATATTCAATCTCACCTGTATCTGTTACACTTAACTGGATAAGCAAAATCTTAACAGGTAAACTGATGATCATTGAGATATTCAATTTAAAGATGTTACATTTTTAAGTTTGTCAGATCGGATTCCTCTGTAATGATGCTACCACATCCTGAAATTTTCAAAGTATGTGTGCAAAATATGTTAACAATAATAAACATTTCATTTTTCTAATGAAAACTGTGACTGATGTGAGAAAATACACAATCTGAAACATTATATGCATGCTATAAATTGTAAAAAGTTTGTCATAAAATAACGTAAAATTTAGGAACTTACTTTTCACTGAAATAAACTGCACAAGCATAAAATGGAGAAAACATGTATGCAAGTAGACAGTTTCTAATTTGGAAAATATATAATAAGCTAAAAATCTAAGTTTACATTTTTTGTAGATATAACGAAATATTTCATTGATAAAGGGAAAACATTTTACATTTTTATGAGTGGTACCACTCATGACAGTACAATGTTCTTATACTTACTTTCAAAATTTAGATTATGCAGAATTTTTTAAAAATTGTGCCAGCAGAGTGAAATAACATGTTGAGAGAATCTACAGAGCAAAATCAGCAGGAAATAACTAAAGGTTTAAGCTAAAACTTTTCTTGTATGTCTCTTTTAATACAAGATTTTTAAAAAAATTCTATGGGTGTTTTTAAACAAACAAGCTGAGGATGACTTTGAGAAACAGAGACTTGTTAAAACAATTTTGTATTCAGCAAGCTTATATGTCAATTTCTAATTATTTAAAACAAAAAACAATAGATCTCAGAGAATCTACAGAGTGATAGAACATGTTGAGAGAATCTGCAGAGTGATAGAACATGTTGAGAGAATCTACAGAGTGATAAAACATGTTGAGAGAATCTACAGAGTGATAGAACATGTTGAGAGAGTCTACAGAGTGATAGAACATGTTGAGAGAATCTACAGAGTGATAGAACATGTTGAGAGAATCTACAGAGCTAAACCAGCAGGAAATAACTAAAGGTTTAAACTATAACTTTTCCTGTATGTCTTTTAATACAAGATTTAAAAAAAAAAATATATGGGTGTTTTTATACTTGAGGATGACTCTGTCTTTGGGAAACGGAGACTTGTTAAAACAATTTTGTGTTCAGCAAGATTATATGTAAATTTCTAATTATTTTTATATAAAAAAATAGCCCTCAGACTGGTAATAAACAAACATAGCCCTCAGACTGGTAATAAACAAACATAGCCCTCAGACTGGTAATAAACAAACATAGCCTGCAGACTGGTAATAAACAAACAGCCTGCAGACTGGTAATAACCAAACATAGCCCTCAGACTGGAAATAAACAAACATAGCCCTCAGACTGGTAATAAAACTGACTGACTATATCAAACTGTTATGTGCTGATATGTAAAACAAATCATCCCTGATCTTGCTGCATGAGGCATAATGAACAAAAACAGCAATGCTACACTATGTGCTAAAATTTTGGGTTCTGTTTTAAAAGGTATTTCGTATGAAACAAAAATTACAGAAAATAACAAATCAGCCATGTCACCATTATCAATTACAGAATTACAATTGTGAGAGGTCAGTCTGAAACTTTGTTTAAGAATCCTTATATATGATTATTTTAAAATGATCATCGATGTGATGACTGTCACTTCACTGGTGATACTGATCTGTGATCTTTAGATCCATCTATATTTACAGAAAAACCTGTCTTGAGAAACCACCTATTTTGCCAATAAAAACATGTCTTTGAAGATTAGAAGGTTTTTCAATAACTGGTCTGTACAACTGGGCCAGATTTGAAGGTCTAATTCAACTGGGTTTAAGACAGAAAATTCACCATAATTAATATACATTGTTTTTCATAGTTCTTGCTAAAGTCTTAAATGCATTCATCTCAATATTATTCTATATAGCAATAAAGATATACATGAATCATAAAGCTAGCTAATGTAACACTTATTCATCCTGTGTAACATATGGATTAATATTCATGCTGTATAAATTTATGTCTTGTTTAGTGAAAATCAGCTAGTGCAAACTAACAATGCAGTGAGGGAAACAGAATCCATCCAAAGTTGAAGCTTAACAAATGCTGGACATTGCAGCTAATTTAGCTCAAATTTTTTATGACATTTGATCATTATGTGTGACAAAAACATCTAACGTGTCATACTGTTTGATCTCTCTTTCTTTGGCAGCCAAAACCCAGTTGAGTAGCATGGATTTCAATGAACTGCCTTTAACGCCTGCTATAACCTGGAAATAAATAAATAAATAAATCTAACAATGCAATTTATGCCTCACAAGTCAACATGTACTCTGTGTTTCAACATGATCTTGGCACAAAAACTAACAATTTACAATAAATCAATTGCAAAATTTTCAAGATGGCCATCAATGGGTGAGGGTTTGATGCAAAAGAGGGTACCATTTTCAGATATGATCAGCCATACCCTGTAAAGATCTTTTGAATGAAAATCCCATGTCAAAATGTCCAACAGTTCCGGAGGAATGGTAACTGCAAGATTTTTCGAAACAGCTAACCTTAGAGAGATATGTAATGTGAAACTGACTCATATTTATTTAGGACCAACAGAATGAATTCGTATCTGCCAACTTTCTAGACAGTGGTAGGATTTTTTCAGACTTTATGCGAGGATTTATGGTTGCTAGGCTGGTAATCACAAGCTGTCTACATAAGTGACATCTTACAAAGAATAAAAATATACCTTATTAATACATTATCTGGTTCTAGTAGCATCTTTACATAGCTGTAAAATTAAGTGTTGAAGAAATAAGATGATAAATATTACTAAATTATTGATACTCTGAAATTAAACTGTTCTGACCATTAAATAATGATGAATGATGTCAAAAACAAAAAAGCTATGTCTCTATGAATGCAAATATTCATTGTCTTTGTATTTTATTTTTTTTGTTCATTCTTATGACTATTACTCTATTAATAACACAATTATTAATACTAATTGTATTTATATTGTCTTATTCATTTTATTTTATTTAAGTTTTAAAAGAGAAATGCACAGAGAAATGCACCAATTATAGTATCAGATGTCGTCTCTTGATATTTTCAGTGATGTTCCTCTTTTCCAGATCAGCAATTTCAAACTGAGTTCTTGGTCATAATATACAGTTACTTCCCTTGCAAATATCCAACCAGATGTGCTTTCAACAGCAGCTAATGTGCAATTTGTTCTGTGCAATATGCAATAAAACCTATTAATTGCTCATCAATACCTTGCTGAAGATATTAGTGCTTTCCAAAATCTTTAAAAGGAGACCATACAATTATATTTTAGTAACACTTGATAATCAGCCCTCCAGTTAATCATGGCTGGATATTTGGAAATTCATGTTTTTCATATCATGTTTTTTGTCAGTGTATTTGGGAGCTTAGAAATCATGTTTTCTTATGACCCAGTGTTACTTGGCAGGTATGTGAATGTGCTTGTCATATTTCATGATAAAGGTCATAAGGGTAAAGGCAAAATGGAGTTGAAGACTCAAGATGGCCACAGTGGTAGTCATTATCAGGTAAAAATACCCATTGTACAAAATATATGTATTAGTATTATCTCATTAAATATTTAATACAGCTGTTATACTGTGTTATACCATACCTTATCATACATTCTGTTCAGAAGTCTAGGTACTGTTGGAAAAACTGTTGGTTTAAGGGTCTGCAAGTCATCTGTCAAAAATTGTACATCTCCCTGGGAAAACCCTATTCTGGCTCCATGCATAAACAGCAAAACCTGTAAGAAAACATTAATTCTTTTGATGTTCTATGATTGCACTTTTATTGACAGAGTACCAATTTTAGTGTATTTCTTGGTTGCAACAAGCCACAAATTCAAAGACCATATGAACAATTGCTGAAGACAAAAGCACCATATTCCACATCCAAGGCATATTCATAATTTTGAAATACAAAATTGATGAACACATTTACCTTGGAAGAACCTAACATATGAATAAAAGTTAATTCACACTATACCACAATTCTGAAGAAATCTAAACATGTAATTTACCATTCTGATTGGTCAAACATAAAACCTACATAACAAATTGTGAGACATGCTGACATCATTAATTTAAATATGCTGATGTTCCATGTGATTATCATTTTATTACATTGTCAAAAATGAATAAAATTCCAAACTTTGTCACAATGGAGATACAAATGTACTATACAAAGGTAAAAAAAGGAGATTTCTGTTTACAATTATTTTGCATTCTTCCATTCCCAAATGCTCATATTTGTTATTATAAATTTCTACTGCATCATTTACAAAGAATTGCATTTAAAAGTTTGACCCCCACAATAGCTGGTGATTGTATTACCAGTCCCTGATATCTATGCAGAAGTAATGTAGCATTTAAGCAAATAACTTGCTTAAAGTAGAGATTATAATGTAGGAAGTTTGCAATAGGTTATCAAATGAACACTGATCCATGGAAACTTATAAAACTAAAAAACGACTATTGCATTACCTACACTCAATATGTTCATTGATAGATCACAAGAAAACAGTTATATGAAAGAAGTGTGGTCTCTGTGTATTTACTAATCACTGTTCTATTTAAGCATACACTGTAGCCAGGGAAGGCATTTAAAAAAAAATATTTGCCAGGGTACTAAGATTTCACATAATGCATATTAAAATGATAAGAAAATTCAAAATTGCATCTATTAGTGATTACCCCACATCAAAAGTGCCTTCCCTGGTTCCCACATAAGTTTTACTGGAACAGCCCTAACTTTTATAACACATGTTATATATGCCACACGTTATATATGCCACACATGTTATATATGCCACAGAGAAAAAGTATATGCATCAGATCCCTATTCAGAGTCAAATATTGACACTTGCTGTTTGAAAATAAATTGCAGTTCTCTGAAACAGTGGACCTCACTTCTTCAAATGTAATTTATTATATCACGATTTACTACTTTGCATGTTCTACCTGATATTTACTTCTCTTAATTCTCCATCATAAATCTGTCAAGCAAATGTTTAATAAAATATTCCAGGTCTGACAGTTTATTCAGCAGATCTGTATTTCTGTGTCTTTCTTCTTTTAGAAATTTATAACAAATGAAAAACAATAGTTTGTGTTTGATCTTAATCTGTGACCATATACTGCACAAAATCTGTGATTTTTACTTGAAATAACTGTGCAATTAATACAGGTCAACATTGGCGGCCAGTCAACAAACCAAGCCTTAGTCAAGTGAGGTGATGTAGTCAGAAATGTTCTAACAATATAACTCCTCATTAATTTTGATATTTCAGGAATTTAGTTTGGGTAAATTTTACTGGAGAAACATATTTTATCTACACCAAATTTACTAAAAGCATGAAAATTAACATTTTAAAACTTTTCTCCATTAGTGACCTTTAAGGATTTTGACGATATAAATACATGTATAGTTCATTTTCTGGCTCCCTGTGTTTGCAGGTATAGCCTAATTTACTCTAACGCAAAATTTATAGGACTGTGTAAAAGAGTTGTCTAGTGAAATTGGTCAGAGCTGCATCAACTAGAATAAATTCAATGTATTCAGTGGAGATCACTTGTGGCAACACGTGCTTCTGAAAAAGTCAAGTTATTATTAACATTTATTTTTTTGGGCATCAATTTTAATGATTCAGCCAAACTAACATTTTTGCCATTACTTCACTTCATCAGTTGTTTCCACAGAAGGATTATTGTTCATGTGAACTTTAATTTTTTTACTTTTAGTAACCACAAAATGCATGAAAATTGGTACCCATCAAAAAGGAGTAAATTCAAAGTAAGCAATGAATATCCAACATGAGGGAGAGACAGAGAGAGCCAGAAAGATTGATATGTAGTGTGACAGATGTCTGGGAGCAGTAGGGGATACAAAATCTAATAGTTCCTGTCATATATCCAGCAGGAAGGTACACATACCACTAGCCTAAAAACTTCACAGGAAGGTGCACATACCACTAGCCTAAAAACTCCACAGGAAGGTGCACATACCACTAGCCTAAAAACTCCACAGGAAAGTGCACATACCACTAGCCTAAAAACTCCACAGGAAGGTACACATACCACTAGCCTAAAAACTCCAGATCAGCAAGGCTGATAAAGTAAGTGGCCTTTTATACCACAACCACTTCACTCCTCCCCCTTACATTAACATTCATACTTGAACAAGATCCAGAATCCTTGGACATGATCCAGAATCACTGTTCAAAGAGGTTAAATCCCATTCTGTCCAATGTGTCATCAGCTACTGAGAGTCCGACAAACCCCCAGATGTCACAGTTGGGGATGCAAAGTTTGGTGTAGTCAGGAAAAATAACCCGATTGTCTCTCACAGCCAGGTACACATACCATCAGACAAAAAGGTCCTGCCCAACTAGGCTAGTTATGTAGCAGCCTTGTATACCATGACTGGTACAATATGGAAAACCCAGTCAACTAGTTGTAGTGGCCTTATATACCTTGACCTTTACAGTATGGAAGGCCTTTTCAACTAGTACCATATATACCCACTTATAAGATGAGTCCATCTATGAACTGCACAGACCCAGATCTGCTGGTGCATTATGCACTGACCAATCTGGGTGTGTGCAGTTTGTTAGGAATAAACAGCAGAATAAACAACATTGACCCTGATCTGCAGATTCATTATGCTACAGATCAGTGTCTTAGTTGTTTGCAGTTAAGCTTGACTTCTAAGTGAGTATAGACTGTATGGCCTTATATACCTCAGCTGGTACACATTATGAAGGCTCTTTTCAAAAGCATTAACAGTGCTTATGTTCTGACCTTGATGATTACACTCTGATCTTTATGATTACACCCTGACATTGAAGATTATGCTCCAACCTTTATGATTACACTCTGACCTTGATAATTACACCCACTTTGGCAAAGACAAATATATACAATATAAGGTGCACATAAATAAGGTTTACTGCATACATAATACCACAAGAGTATAATTATTTAAAATCTGGGGACTTTCTTTCAACATGACTATAGAAGAGTACATACAAGTAATACAAGGTCAGCTGAACAAAAGCTCATGGCATACTGTTGTGAATACTCTATGCCACACAAGGGTAATTATACAATGCCAGGCCAAACAACATGCAATTTAACTGTCTGGAACCTGGCAACATAAAATACCAGACCATTCTCAATTGTGCCACATATGTAAAAAAAACCTGTACACAACTAGACATTCTACCAACCATTCATTGCTTGTGCGAAGAACTGTTAACAATTAGCTGGTTACAACTTTTTACTAATATCCATGATAGTACTTATGAGTATTTATTATTAACTGGCCACTTTCAACAGGCTGCTTAATTAGTATTAACTGGCCATGATGAACAGGCTGCTTAATTAGTGTTAACTGGGCATGCTGAACAGGCTGCTTATTTAGTGTTAACTGGCCACTTTGAACAGGCTGCTTAATTAGTGTTAACTGGCCACTTTGAACAGGCTGCTTAATTAGTGTTAATTGGCCACTTTGAACAGGTTGCTTGATTAGTGTTAACTGGCCACTTTGAACAGGCTGCTTGATTAGTATTAAAAGACCAATAAAGTCATAGATAGCAACACATTAGCACATTTTTATCATGTCATTAAAATTACTAGTATAACAAGAGCATAGAGATATTAATGAAAATAATATGAACACATACATAACAAAATTTGGAAAGTATTAGCAAAACAATTAATATACAGTTGCAATTCTGCCTGCAAGCATCCTACTATTTTCAAGGCAGTGTGCATTTATAGCCATTTGTCACAGAGAAAACTAAAAAAAATTGTTAAACCTCACCTGCATCCCCCTCTCAAACACATGGGCCAGAGGTAGGTAAGAGAGATGAACATCCGTTGAAAGCAACTTTATACATGGCTGTAACATAAAAAGGACAAAATTAACTCTGTTCAGAAAACAAGGTTGTTGTTGTTGGTTGCTTTTTAACAACATTCATAACACATTATTGACTATTAGACCAAAGATCATGTGACACAGGCTGCCTGTGCCTGAGATGGCATTCTATGCACATGAATGACTGCCCAATATTTTTTATACTCATCTATAATTTTTACTTAATACATAAAAACAAGACTATCACTCATTCTGTTATATGACTAACACAACTGAAACAAAAATTATATCAATACTTTACTGAACATTTTATATGTTGTTTAATGAGAGGCTGAAGCCTGAATACTGTGCACTAATACACAATACTTTATTCATATGGAGGTGCATGCATACATGGAGTGTATCTCATTCAACACTTAACAACACAAATTTGTAAAATATGATGGAATGTCATGAAGCCAATGTAAAACAATGAAACATTGATAATAGCTAAAAATGACTCAATACACCAATAGACTTTAAAGATACCATTATGAAAAGATGGGCCAGAAAATTTAGTCCAAGTTACAGTATCATTTTGATCGTCTCAGTGCTGCTGTCATGGTGACAGATAATTCTGAATGTGCAGTTTGTTTTATGATTGTTGCCATGGTATTGTGGTCCATCAAACCTCAATAATACCTCCAAAAATAGATTAATTCTGGAGTCACCTGTCTTTGAATAAATTCTGAGTAAAAGGTAATACACTGCCATTAAGACTGGATAAAAGTGCACTGTTTAGAAAGAAAAGTTGTTGACAAATACATTGTATCAAAGGTCAGTTTGATACTCTCTCTTGTATGAAAAGCAGCAACTTGGGATCACAAGCCATTCATTTTCAGTATTTGTATAAATCAAATCTTTTGATGCAATCAGATTCCTTCCTCTAATTTTGTACAATAGATAGCTTTATACGGATGCAAACTAGATCTACCAATTCTCCAGCACTGACATCAGGTAGAAAGGGTTACAGTCTTTGTCAGTCTCTGGTGGTCATCAAATTACAGTGCAACCCTGTTATAACGCGCCCCACTATAACGCAAATTCAGATATATTTTTTAAAGATGCAAACTAGATCTACCAATTCTCCAGCACTGACATCAGACAGAAAGGGTTACAGCCTTCATCAGTCTCTGGTGGCCATCAAATTATGACATGGTCAGCATTCATGTTCCCATAACCATTTTTATTTAGCCATAGCCCAAATAGTTCACTGAACATGGGAATGTGTTTACAATATAAGAAGCAGTTAATATTTTATTTAACAATGGTCAATACCAATGTTAAGCTTATGGAACTATTTATAAAGTATATATTAATTGCTAATATACCACCATACATAAAGAACATGGTGTAAAGGACTAATGTAAAGTCTATAGCACTGATGCATGCATGGAGGAACAGACAGGTACAAAGTGAATCCTATATACTATCTACATCTCAACGCAGGGGTATAAATAATACAGAAAATAAAACTAGGTTTTTAACACAACAGGCACCGACTTGAATGAATTCTATTTACATCATACAAAATGTATAAAAATCTACATTAGCTAGAACTGGCAAAGTGTTGTCAAAAATCCCAACTTACTTCTACATGAAAGGCTACAGCTGACACGTTTGAAATAATATTCCTGTGTGTCAACATGACTCCCTTAGGATCACCTGAGAAAAGTTAAAAAATATATTTTATTGTTTAGTCAGGAAAATTGAATTTTTGTAAAATCTAATCACTCTGAAGGCTATGCTGCAATAGAATATATTTATTTTAGGTAAATCAATAATTAAGGAAAACTCTGTTGCAAATGTAACAAATACTTCAGGATTTAATTTACTGTACCAAATAAATAATTACCCAGCTTGTATCAAATCTAGAACAAAGATTCGTTTGAGTTGATGTAACTTATTTCTTGTAGGTCTTGGTCTGTTGAGAAAGAAGCAGTTCCACTCCACCCAAAACGAGAATTGTTGATGAGTCGTACATCATGCAGACTCGTACAATACAAGGGGCAGTTCCCCTCATGTACAAAGTGATGTAAATTAATTTTGCAATATGGGGATTATTACTAAAAAGATACAAGATATAATTCTTGTAAAAATTATGAGACAATGACATCTGCTGCTGTCCATCCACAATGGTTACTCCCAACAACCTTCCTAGCTAAATGTTAAGAGTAATTTGATTGGGTCAGTTTCATTCAGTGGACTGAAGTGGATCATCACCCCATGGCTAGTGAGGATGAGCCAGGGAAGGTGTCATGGCTCCTACTACCTTGTGTATATCCTGCTATAATCTGCAGATCAACAACTGGGAAAGTAATATTTGTTAAGCAGCAATCTGATTTTGATAAATATAGTTTAGACATATCTGTCATGAACTGTCCAATTTTCATTCGTAAAAAAATCTTAGTATATGATGCAAACATAACTTTCAAACTTCATGGAAACTGCACATCCTATTTGTGTAAAATACATTTTTTGACCTGCAGTTTGACATGTCTTTTTATATTTAACCGATATTAGCAAGGTATGCATTACTAATTGATCTACAAAATACAATTCATACAACATGGCATCAAGCAGAGACACTTGAGCTGGAAACAAAGTTAAGAGAATGGACATTCAGGGTCCATAACTCCCCCTAATGAGGATGTGGGAATATTAAGAAAAAGCTACATGTCAAATTTGGTTGAAATTCAACAATCTTTGGTCAAGTAATTATGTGGAAACCATTATCAAGGGACAGACAACAACAGGATCATAATTCCTGTGTATGTTGTGGAATTATAGATAAAAAACCATACACACACACACATAAATATCTCTCTGTCTCTCTGTCTCTCTCTCTCTCTCTCTCTCTCTCTCTATATATATATATATATATATATATATATATATATATATATATATATATATATATAATGGAATAAAGGAAATCAATTTACATCAAGGTCTTATCAATACAAATGTGTATGTTAAATTTGGTTGAAATCCTCAAAAAAATCTTTATAAAGTTATGCAAAATTTGGATAAGAGAAATAGGGGCCATAACTCTTGTAAATCATTATGTGGAATTAAACTCATTCTAGATATCAACATAAGCTACATGTCCAAATATGGTTGTAATAAAACAATCACTGGTAAACCAGGTTCATGAGAAAATGCAATGACAGTATAAATATGTTGTTCAGCTATGACAGAGTGACTTTATCTTTGGTTTACTGACATGAGTTACACCCTAAGTCTTGCTTTCAATTAGTAAGATAATGCAATAACTGGTATTACCTTGAATAATCCATGACTGTGAAACAAGTCTAGTCACAGTAAAATTATCTTGCAGAAACCTAATTGTTGATGATAGATAAGTAGATGACTAGATGAATGGATGTAATCCTATACAACTGTGCTGAGATCATTCAGCTGACTCCTAATTATGGTGAGGCTGCTCATCCCTTGACAGAATCCTGGTCACATGATTGCTTTAACATTATAATTAATGTTTACACCTATTTATGCTTAGTACAAATCAACTATGAATGGTTAATAATGTGCAAAAGGGCTAGCTTCAATGGATTCAATACAAGTCTTGTGTAACCAGCTTTATACAAACCTTATTCATCTGAATTACCACAATTATGCTAGACAAGACTTTGAACCCAGTTAACTTTGATTCACAAGTACTTAATTTATATCTTGTATAAGCACTTACAAAATTGAAAGTTTTGAGTAAACATTTTGAAAATGTTGAAAACAAATAGAAAATTCTGTGTAAAATTTACAGAACAAAATTGACAAACTCTTTTGGAATATATAGATTTTTTTATATAATTCTCTGAAGTCCTTTCAATGCCAACAAAAGTAATACAAAGGTAAAACCATTTAAATCTATAAAACATTAAATCCAAATGCAAATGCCTGCGATAGTAACTTATGTCATGTACAAGTGACTTGCAGTGTATGCAGCAAGCTCTCCATCTGCGGTTCTCTTTGGTCATTAATTAGTTATGCAACATGATAATCTGAACATAAGTTAAACTCTTGCTATTGCATGTTATAAAATAATTAAAGGCTAATCCTACTTACTTATATTCCCTTTTTGTCTCTGAATTAACAATGCCATTGAAAAAGCAGTTTGACCCCAAACTCAAAACACAGAACATATGATAGCAGTATAAATTAAGCCAACTACCATGGAGTGATCATATGCTTTCAAAACAAAAATAGCGGTATACATGAATGATTCAGGGAAGTTGATTAATTAGTTAGCAGCAACAGTTAATAAGATAAGATTATAACACAACAGTCATTAAATCTTTATTTTGTAGAAAACAGAATATTAAAAGTTTTCATTACTGTAAAAAAGCACGCTTATGTCATCAAAAGAAGGTGAACCCTGTCAGCTTATATTCTTCATATTTAAAACCCCATACAAGTGTCCTTAAAACTGAAAGAGGGCTAAAAAAAGGCACCTAAATTATACCAATTATAGTATCAGTCTATCTCAACGACAAATTTGCCTTGGAGCAAAATGTCTTCATCTTCATATATGAGAATTCAGGATCACTAAACTTCAACCTTTAGCCCTGTTTTGGAAATTCTAAAAAAGCAATAAGGTCCATGATGTTAAAAAATTTAATTTGATTTCAGATTGCTCAGAACTGGAAGATTCTGATGCATAGGAATCACCAAACCATGAAACTCCCCAGCAAACTCCATAGCTATGTTCTCTTAACACATTCATGGGATAATGAAGATGAAGATGGGCAAGGTTTATTGTCTTTCCAAATATATTAAAGCTGTGTCAGATTTTCAAATACAAGATTCAGCTGGATATTTTCCCAAAGTGCACTACCAGGTTATGTAGCTGTTAACAGGCATACAAGTCCAAACTCAAAAACCTCCATACCATGAATGTGCAGAGAATGGTCGATTGGTTGATTTTTAACATCATTTGTGACACTATATGGACTATAAAATTCCAAGGAAAAGAGACTTAAGGTCCTTTCCTTGGACACACACACATGCAGTTATACCATGAATTCCATAAATTATGAGTCTGATACTGGTTGGAGAACATACTTGTGAGGTTTTCTTAGCAGTGTGTCTTATTCAACAGGCTACTTTCTTTACCCCAAGTACTTGTTGTTGTTGTTCTAGGGTTTAACGGCATTTTTTAGCACAAGATAGGCTATACATGGTAGCCAGTATAATTGGTTGAGGAAGAACCCAGGAAAACCCCGGGAAGAACCACCGACCTACGAGAAGCTACTGGCAGGCTTTCTCAAGTACCAACATTAGCTGAGGCTGAGACTCGAACTCACGCAGATAGACCCCAAGTACTAGCCATCAGCAAAGTATTGGACCCGTTGATGGTGACAAATCAAGTAACTGTACATAGAGAAAACTGGCAATAGACACATGGATGATGGACATCATAGCAAAATATATTCCACCTTGTGGTGAAACACATGAATAAAAAATAACAAAACTTTTCATAGTAATGGATCCAATAATGAATTTACAATATTGATAAAAACAAAAACATTGCTTGCTATTAACAAGAAAACATGTGCTGGATGTTTGTAATTTAGATGGAACTGTTGTGTTCTGAAAGTCAACTTTCCAGGCCTATACCTAGGTAATACACATGGTATACTCTGTCATCTCACCAGAGCAGAGTCGCATCATGAAAGTATACCATTCTATTTTAATAACACAAGTCTCCCAATTATGTATAGACTTAAGATATCTGAATGGTCAATTTAAGTCAGATTTAAGTTTCAGCCAAACAAATCACCAAATTAAGTCCAAAGTGAAACCCTGTTGCTGAAAGCAAATATTTTTCATGAAATTATGTTGCTCCTGATCCCATTTACATTAGAAATATAAGCTCTACTACCTCCCAAAAGATGAAAATACATTTTTCATCCCCTTGCCACAGCAGGGTGACACTAGTTTTAAGCTGAGTGGAACACCATGAAAGAGATGCTCACATTGTGGGGAGGATGGGAGAGTATTTAATTAACATGATCAGGTAAGTATTCTAGGAGAAGCATCCTTTACTGAACAATTCACTTTCTCCTTTAAATACATTCCACAATCACATTAATGTTAGGAGAATTAATAATAGGCAAAGGGGAAGTAGAGCGGCCTACTTATACCTTGAGATGCCCTCGAGGGAAAAAGATTGGATTCCTTATATGATGATTCTCCACATGATGGATAGCCCTAATTTGCAATAAGCACAACTGGAGACAATGTGGTCTACATCTGGGAAGAACAAATAAATTAACTCTTCTTACCAGATAAAATCTCCAGTAAATCCAGTGACAGCAGCTTGTCTTGAGGCTGTGCTGATGTCAGCTGGGTCTAGCAGTTGCCTGTGTGAGTGAGACTGGGCTTACCAGAGTGTGATGCTGTAGAGTTAAATCTCATAGGCAAACCTTGAGATGGTTGACTGTATGTGCCAGCAGACGACACCAATGATGTCTCTGAAGAAACATTACAGTCGAAGGCTTGCAGAGATTACTGTGATCTCATTAGCAGTGATTTTCATGATGTGACTCTGTTCTGGTGAGATGACAGAGTATACCATGTGTATTACCACTGGAAGGAAGATATATAAGGTTGAGGTGGATGAGAAATTCCATACCCAGATGGACAAACTGCTGGGATGGACAACTGGACATTTCCCAACTGGTCAGAAAAGCAAGCTGATTTAATAGGAATACAAGATAGTTCTTACTCTTTACTAAAATTGAAAATTAACATGTTTCTGGAGAATGTCACTGAAGTTTGCTGCCATGGAAATAGATGAAATTATATGGAACAAGGTCAAGGACTTATGTTCAAGCTTAAAGGGAGAGCATGAAACTGAAAACAATTCCCTCAGTATGCGAACCAAAAACATTTCTGTGAGGATGGATGGATTCAACCATGAAAATATGCATCTGTCTGATTGGGATTGATGGAAAATTTGTTCAGATGGATGGAGAGGCAGACTGATCTTGACTTCACCATTTCCAGTTTCAGTGGGTGTACTGAACTGATTTAGTCGACTCGGGTTGATGATCAACCTGAGCTTGCCAATAGCCTTCCTGACCAGGAAAAGCCTGGAGTAAAACCCTGTTGATTCCATACAATCTTCACTTTTTGATGAGTATTTTGATCTCCTGCTGTAAGAGTGCATCATTTACTGTCCTTATGTTACTTCTCTCTAGAATGGAGAGGAAAATAGAAGAGGGGGATGGTAAAATGAGATCCAAAACCCCTCTAAGACAATTTTAATCACCCACTTGCTTTGCAGAAGACAAACAATACCATGTGTATTGAACAGCAAGAGTCAGGTGCCTGCTGAAAGGATACCTGTGCGCAGTCTGGGACATGGGTCAAGAGTGAGAGGTGGAGGCTTGAGGGTAGAGACACCATGTATCCTACCTCCTCAATATGACAGCCTCCGAGACTGATTAGCAGATTGTCTGTGTACATAAAGTTGAGATCTAGGCTGGTTTTGGAAGTGCGCTGTGAATGATCCCATATCCCTTTGTCTCCAATCATCACATTTTTGAGGATGAGTCAGAGCTGATCTATAAGGCAATGATGAATTGATAGTGAGGTGAAGGAGCAGTTCTTGGGCTGTCTGCCTCAGCACATCCTCTTTCTTGCAACTGAAAAGCAAAGGTGAAATGCAGTGGTCTGCAGGGACAGGACATGGTGTGGCTTGAGCAAGGTTGAGTGTAAGCATGCATCCCATTACACAAGGTCAAGGCTGGCAGTAGTCAAAGCATTCACCATTGAAAGGTGGGCTGCACTGGTTATAACCTTTGCTATCCTAACCATCAACTCCCAGGCATGCACATTGCCAGATTTCACTGCGAGCATCGCCAGAGACACTAAATCCAAAAACAAAAAACTGGGTACTGTATTGCAAATGATCTCTGAAGTGGTGTGAAAAATGCCTTTATCCACCTTATAGTAAACAGACGAAGTCAGGCTGACTGCAGCATCATTCTTATTTAGCCCAGGAAGATTTGCAGAAGGTGTTGGAATGGGTCTTATACCAGTGAGATGCAAAGGATGTTTGCAGTTGACTTTTGGAAGAAAATACTTTCAAATTCCCTGGGTCACTGATTTTGGCAGATGACCACTCAGCAATTCCCTTGATTTTCCCAGACTGTGGGAGAAGATGTAAGAAAGGGCTCACTTCATCCCCAGGACTGACTGATGCCTAGACCCTGTAGGCCAGCATAAAAGAGAGAAATGGCAGACATTCTGATTTCAGCAACACTGATATGTTTCCTCTATGGCAGCCTTAAATCTATACTTAGTCCTCTCCATAGTGGGATCAGAGTATGAAACATCCTCAGGCCTATCCCTATACTCAGTGTGCAAGTTGTCCTGATCCAGATCAATGTCCAGATAATACATTCCCAGAGGCTTAGATGAGGCATGACCATGGTCTCTAAGACTGTCATGGTACCATTTAAGAGAGTAAGTCGTGTGTAAATTGCTTGCCATAGCCATAGTATGTAACCTCTGAGTCAGTGTTGAAATCATATTCAGCATGGATGTTGAGCATACAGATGGCAGTATAGTCAGCTGTTTTACTGGAGTTTTGGTAATGTTAGGCAGACAGACAGATCTATTACTAAGATCCCAGACAATATTAGTGTTCCACTTGGCTCTACTTGATGAGGTATATGACAATATATTACAGAAGCCATATAGTCAATAAACAATATGGATCTAGAACTGGACAGCTGGACGATAAGGTTGGTAACTAATGTGGCAAAGTGAGGTGCAGCTAGATGACATGGCTCATTCAAGTCATGTATAAACCCCATGGGAGTGGACCTACAGCCCTAAAGGCCATGATCGGACAAGTGGGGGGACATATGCCATTTGGGTTGCATAGAATAGAGAGAATATTCCCCAAAAGTGCAAAACTTCTGCATGTGTGTGTTTTGGATTTGCAACATAGCTTTAAAAAAAATTCAGTCATATCGCTATGATGTCTGTAGTGTGGTAGTTTGTAGTGATGTTAGGTAGGTGTTAGTAACATTTTTAAAAGTATTTGGTATGACTCGGCTGGGGTTTGAACACATGTCCTCTGGCATCCAAGGTGGACAATCTAACCACTAGGCCACTGAAGCAGTGTCAAACTGCTCAACTGAAACAGATCAAGATAGAATGATTAGGAACAATTGGCCCAAACTGTACCAGGTGATGCACATGTAACTCCAGAAATGACATAGATGGAGGAGAAGTTACAGTTGGCTCCATTTTCCAAGATGTAATGATATAGCTATAGCCATAGGTAAAGTACATCACATCTTCATTGGGCAAGGGGGTCAATGTCATCTGTCACCAGACTGGCTAAAGATTTGACAGAATGTTCAGAACATTAGTATTTTCCATCTATTGTGTTAATGTATGACATTAGATTTTCCATCTATTGTGTTAATATTTGACATTAGTATTTTCCATCTATTGTGTTAATATATGACATTAGTATTTTCCATCTATTGTGTTAATATATGACATTAGTATTTTCCACATACTGCATTAACATTTGACTGCATTAACAAATGTCAGAAACCCCCATTACACAAGGGATGACAAATAAACATATATTGTGCACAAACCATGAACTATGACATGTGCAATTTACAATGTTGCTGTGAACCTTGAACTGAGTTCTCATAAACAAATTTTGCTAAAGTTTTCTCTCAAAATTATGGTCAAAAGTACAAATAATGTATACCAGCTGTAAATATTCCTCAACAGATCCAAAATAATAAGATGCACAATGGAGTGATGAAATTAGCATAAATTTAAAATGGATTTTGCGAGGCAATGTGAATAATATATTGTTAGTTCACAGTGAAAGCTTAAAACTAGTGCCACCTGGTGGTGGTCAAGATGATGTAATGTGCAAGAGTTATCACCCTTTATATAATATGGACCGGAAATATTTTTTTCTTTTTCTTTTTGGGAGGGCTGGATTCAGGAGGGAGTAGGGCTAATATTCCTAATGTAAATGTGATCATAGACATACATAAAGAAGAACTCAAGATCTAGTTTGCAAGTACATTAAAAGCAACAGCATATCTGTGTTTTGTCTGTTCACTGTTGGTTGTATATTATATATACGTAAATATGATGACAGCGATTGTATCATTACCTGTGGTTCCACTTGTATAGCATATCACGGCCAGATCTTCAGGTTTTGGGGGCTACAACATGCAGTAATGTCAATTACAAAACAATTATGGAATAAGTAAAATAATACCAAGCATGAACATTGATACAAATTAACAATATTTTAAAAACGTTAAAAAAATATGAAATTACATCAAACTGGAGAAATACAATACTTATAACATGCAAGAAATTTGATGATGCAATAATTTTATCAACTTTATCAACATTGGCATCATTTCTTTCCACTGGCTGCTAGAACAATTGATAATAAAGAAAATTGCCTGATGAACTAATAATAAAGACAAATGGGTGACAGTCACATGCAAACCATCAAACAAGTATTAAAAGTTGAAAAGTAGATGTTGAAATAGGCTTTACTTACAACTGGATCTCTGAAATTCTTTTTCCCTTCTTCCTAGGAGGAGAAAAATTTACAACAAAAAGTAAAATTTATGAACTTTACTACATGTCATAATACAGTCACATTCTCCCGATATTTATGTAAGTTCAACTGAATTACCGTATAGCTGGAATGTTAAGTGGTGTATGTGTGTATGTGATTTGGATTTATAATGTGGCTTTAACAATTTGTCAGTCATATCGCTATGATGTCTGTAATATGGCAGTTTATTGTGATGTCTAGCACTGGGGCATCATGCTGCAGACATGTAGCACAATATCCCACCCAGTCACTTTATCCTGACACAAGGCTGACCAGTCCTAACACTAACCTCTTAATGCTGAGTGCCTAGTGAGGCAGCTGTTAGTACAATTTTTATAAGTCTTTGGCATGACTCAGCATGGGTTGGAACCCACAATCTCCCACATCCAAGGTGGATGCTCAAACCACTAGGCCACTGGAGTGGCGTTAAGTGGTGTACAAAATATTAGCTATTTAGTGGTCTCAGAGTGCAAACACATAAATAAATTCCATTAAAATACACCAACCTAAATATTATAACCTGTCATTATCCATGACCAATTTAATCCAACAAAATAAATCCTCTTTTTCTAAAACCAAAATTGCTGAATTTTATGTGCATAAACAGTACCTGCTATACAATAATTTATTTGAAAATCTAGTGTAACCTGCAGTTACAATGGTCCTCTGCAAATTTCTTTACATCAGAAGACAGGGCTTGAACCTGCATGTCATGTCCATGCTCAAAGCATTGCTGTAAAAAAATGTGACTTTGACCCTGATGTCAAAAGGTGTGAGTGAGGGTGTGAACCTTTTTAGGTGGTGCTCTAGAGTTTCTTAGTTTGCATAGGATTAGATTCAAAAAGAAAAATAACTTCTCAGGTTTTCCTCAATGGTTTTACTGGCTATTTAAAAAAGACATTGTATATCTTTGGCATTGGTTAATGAATTTTTAATTCCCTTTATTTTGGTGTGTGATTGATCGGAGTAATTGGGGTTAAAGAGAATACAACTTGGCCTTTCTTCAGATGTGAACCTACCAAAAAATGCTAGCTCCACTTGGCCATTTTCACTTCCTGGACTTTAGAGATAAATTGCAAAAAAGGGTGATAACATTTTTTACATTTTAAATATTTTATAATTCATTCATTGCTTTTTCAGAAGCATTGTCTAGTCTGGCAAAATTCATTTCCCCTATTTTAATAACTGCTAAAGATTGTCTACTTTTGATTTTTTGAGAACATGGGAGCAGTCATTTTGGTTAACTGTGTGCATAGATCATGTACAATTCCACAAGTACAAAATCCAAAGAAATTACAGCCACAGTACATAAAAGTAACTTCAAGGATTGCCAACATTCTATCTAATGTGCATGATGCAAATGCAAATAACTTCACCTTACACCTGTCACTCTTTCAGAAGTTCATAATACCTGCAGACTGACCCTTTAGCTTCATAATGATTGATCCAAAGTATGAAAAAAATCCAACAAGGGGCTTAGCAAATGTAAGTAAATAAGAACACTTTAACTTAAACTTAATGACCTTGACCCAAGCTCAAAAGGGGTGAGTGAACATGTCACAGAATGAATTGACATAACTTCATCCTGATTCATCCAGAAATCCATCAATGGCTTTAGCATATGAAGCTGGAGGATTGGCGATCATCCCACCCCATACCCTATGATGGTGATAAATCTTTGGCAATAAAACATGCTAAAACATGCATAACTCTTCTGAAAATACTGAGTACAACAATTTGTCAATAAGCATGTCTCCTGATGATAGCACCAATATACACTATGTTTCACAGCAATCCACTAAAACTGCAAGGATTGCAGTCACAAAATTCTGTCAGACATTATGTCATACAGGAAGTAAACAAGGGCAATAACTCATACAAAAATCAAAAGCAAAGATTTGTCAATATGTGCATCATTGGATGATGACCATAATATGTACAGAGTTTCACAACAATCCATAAAAAAGTCTCCAAGACAAACTGTGCAACTAGAATTAAGCAACAAAGTAATTTTTAAAAAAAACAATAACTAAAACAAAAATGGGAGAAAAGTGGTTTGATTGATATTCACATTGAATTGATGACTATAATATATACTGTACCAAGTTTCATGGCAATTCATTAAAAACTGTAGGACTAGATGCATGAACAAGTGCCAGATGGAATGACAAATGAATGGAAGGACATAACAACAGTGTATCCCCCAGGGGTGTAAAATTGAGGGTACAAAAAAACCCTAGGTGTCAAAACTGGGGGTCAAATAAAAAATGTGAGGGTCAAAAATGTACTGACAAATTTTCATATGACTCGTACTTTTTCAGCTTGAAATAGGATATTGCAACTTGCACAACATACTCTCTTTCTCTCTCTCTCTCTTTCTCTAAACATACAAAATACACCAACATGCACAATTAACAAACAAATGCATTGTCCATTCAAAGAATAATATTTTTAGTTCATTTTTCGTTTAAAGTTGTACTTTTAACAGTCTCCTCAACAATATTATAGCCCAACAAATTACATATAAGCCAATACAAAAAGCCAAATAAATCTTTTTAACCAAATGGGAGTTAATTTACTGCCTTTCATCAAATGTGTACTATCATAGGTTTCATTGTACTTCGTCCTAGAACACATTTATCCAAATATAAAGGAGGATACTGATTCATCTTCTTTCTAATAAGTTACACTTGAACTTTAAAATTTTTTGTTTTATTGCAGTAAAAGTTAAAAACCAACAAAATCTGCAATGACCCGCTGACTTTGTAATCCAAATAACGCATTTGTCTCTGCAAGTTTACTGATTTCTATGTTTTTAAATAATGTCTTAGGTTATAATGTGTTCTCCAGATATCTTATGGCGAACGAGGGCCGAATTTTAAAAAATCTAAAATCCTGTCACGAAAGGATTATTCACTTTTGCAGTCTTTGCAATCATGCGATCAGAAGTCACACCGGTAATCGTAATGAATATTCTAGTCAAGGGAATAATTTTCTCCATTTTTCATTAAAGTTAGATCCACAGTTACTCTTTTGTGTTCTGCTATTTTCACTTTCTTCACTAATGTTTTTAGTGCATGACGTTTTAATCTGGTGATCACTTTCTAGTGCAACGAGGCTTGATGTTAAATATCTAGAACAGCTTGCTGAGCTCGATGGAAATCGCAAGAAGCTCGCAAGATTAGGGGAAGCTACTCCGTCATAACATTGCCTATGCTAGTCTGGTTCATTGTTTTATATGTTCCCTGTGTTGCACTTTGCTATACGAATAGAGGAGCGCAAGGCAGGGAGCAAACAAAGCGGGGAACCAGTCAATGCCTATACGGGAAGTATATACGATGCCATCCATCGTCCAATGCATTCAGTATTAAATAAATCACGATCATATTATGAAAATCCTTTGCGTCAAAAAAATGCACAGTAACAAAATGTGTGCGTCATTTCTCTCCAGTGTGCGTCCCTGACACACAAATGTGCGTAAAGGGAAACACTGTAACAAGTATAAAAACATCAACCAAAACCTCAAAACAAATTTTCTACAAAAATGTCACTTAAAGCCTAGAGAGAGTATGTTGCAGAATAAACTATCTTAGCTTCAAAATGATTCATCCCAAATATAAAAAAGGCCTCACGAAGTTAAGCAATATATGCAAATGAAATATCCTTTAAAAAACAGAACACAACTTTTCTATGATTGTAATCATGAACCCAAGGTCAAATGGTGAGCAAACATGTCAAAGAATGAATCGTGACTGTTTTATAATGATTCAGCTCAAGTATGATTTGAATTTATCATGGTGTTTATGAAGTACATGCAAAGGAAAACTTGAACCAAAACCTTAACAAACTGTTGACACCACTGGCAATGCATCTAGTAAAGCAGAGCTACCAACCTTCGAGACTTGCAATTAGTGAAAACAGGGATACAAATTAGTGAATTTTGAACACAATTAGTGAAAAATTATACCATGACACTAACTCAATCCACTTCGATAGTCAGTACTGCATTATATGAAAATCCCAAAATAAAACTAAAACATATTATTTACACTGATTACATGTACAAATTAATTTGCAGCCAAATTTACTGATACATACAAAATTCGTTCTATTTGTCATGATATGTTGCTGTGGCAGTCTTGAACTTCTTCAATCAGGCCATGGTAAATTTGTTCTCAAAACAGAACAGGCTTCTTGCCTGCTGTTTCATCTTGGTGACTAAAATTGTTGCAAATTTTCAGTACCTAAGGAGGCACTAAAATTTGTCTTATTTTTCCTTACAATAGGAAATAATCTTTCACTGTTACTGATCTCCAACTAAGAAAGGTAGGTTATGTTCAACAAGCTTCAGCTTTGGTAGCATTCAGGATTTGAGTCGGTGGTTTAAAGTACTTCAGAGCTGAAATCTGCTGGGTGCTTTTCATTTTTCCAGTATCTATGTGCTTTTTGCAAGCTGTGTGCTTTTTCAAATCATTCTGCCACATGCCCACAGGGGCTTGTATTGTTGCTTACAATTTATCTGTCATTAATTTACTATACAATAATACATGTATGTATAGTACATGTATGACAGGTAAATTGTAAGCGATGATATGAGCCTCTGTGCACATTCCAAATTCTAAAATTTGTGGCATACTACAGTACGAAAAGCATAATGTACATCGATGTTTGATGGTTGAATGTAAGGCCAATTTTTGGTGTACTCCAATCTATATTTCACTTTTTGTAGAATACATCTTTTTCTATGAAATCCATAAGATGAAACGTTGAACGATTAACAATTAGTGGTGTTGGCACTAACCTTTCAATATCTCAAAAACTCCTACACTCAAAAAAGCTGTCTTCATTTTTGGTGTTTGTTTTAAAATAAAATACAGTTGTACAAGTATGCACATGTGCTATTTAAAAAAAAAAAATCAGTTAGGCCCCGGTTTTCTTCCCAAGTATTTGTAAAACTTCTATTCTAAATACAGATTATATAATTTACAATGCTTGCTACAGGCAAACTGTAACAACTGGATATAGTTCTACTAACATTGCAACTAGCAATACAGGACCATTATAGGTATCAGTGACCACTGCAGCTATTTTGACAAGCACTTAATGGGATAAAATTTATTTTATACATGATTTAAGCCGATTGAGAAGTTGGGAATTCGTGATTATTTGCATGTGGCGTGAATCCATAATCACTATTGAGAGTCATGAAATTCACGCCAAAATCATGAGGGTTGGCAGATCAAAGTAAAGTGACTGCTGTGTCTCACTTCCCAATAACATGGGCTCAAAAAAAAACATACCTCACCACTTAGAAACACTGTATTTTTCTAAATAAAACTTTGCAAGCATTATAATTTTATAAAAGAGAGGACATCTATTTGAATAACAAAACTGAAACAGAATTTAGCTTAAGAACTGGAGGTGTAGTTTTTAAAAAAAAAAATGTTCTGATAACTATAAATCCATTGTAAAACAACTCTGCTAACAAAAATGTTAAACAGCCTTGAACTGCTCATGCCTTTCTTCCATTTTGAGATGTGTGACAATTTCATTCATATTTTTTAACAAAGAAGTCTAATCCTATGAAAAAGCACAGATGGGAATAACTTTTTTCAACCTATGAGTTTTATTTTCCACACATAAAAAAGAAGAAAAAAATGTATATGGGGTGAATATTTATTAGAAGTACAGCAATGCACTAATAAAATCATGACTTAAACAAAGGCAACATAGAAACCTTACAGCAGATGACAGGAAAGTTTACATAAAAATCCTTTACTAAATGATGCCATCTTCTGCGTACCATACTGATATTTTATTATCCTTGTCATGTTTCATCTCTAAATTTAATACAGTATTTCTCAAATGATAATGTTCTCTAAGGAAATCATTGAATCATTGAAAATAAAATTAAATTAATATTAGAAAGACTGATATTAATACAAGAGCTGTGCTTCATACTTCCGTGATATAAGCTCAGTTTACAATAGTTATTTGACAAAAAAGAGAGGAATACAAAGGATATGCATACATTTTCACAAATCTTAAGTAATATATCACAATAACCCTCCATAAAAAAGTTCAAGAACCAAGAGAAAAAGGTCAGTAGGAACTAAATAAAAACACATTCATCAGTGTTCATTTTCTATTACAATTTTAATGATAATTTGGTTCTGGGAATCAGGTCAAACTTTTAAATATCTGGGAACTGCTTAAGAGATCATGGGTCCATTTCATATAATTTTAAATGTTACGATTCTGATATCTGTTATTTTTAAGTTTAAGGCATGGTTGCAAGGAATTCTTCAAGGAATGGTAGTAAGCACCTGTCTGGCATGTAAGGAATAGTTGTTACACCACCATAATGTGGTGAGAAACCCTGGTATCATAAGAATGACCCATATGTAAATCATTACCATGAGATTTGCAAACTGCACAAGCTTGATGTCATGTTTCTCGGCAGTCTCTTGGTTTTTTGAGCTAGCAGGCTCCAGCAGGACTAATATTTTTAGGCTGGGAATCATACTGATATTGTCTAAAAGTAGCTGGGCCTTCTCTGGTTTATCCACCACAACCAGCTGCATCTCAGCTGAAAGGAGAATAAACACTTGTACATATACAGAAGCCCATGATGTGGATGTTGAGCCTTAGACTTTCACCAAATCTTAACAAAAAATGATTGAGCACAATGATATTGCTGCTGATACTGGCAGAAAAGTTACAGCTTTATGCAGCTTTTCCACATGGACAAGAAACAAGACAAACTGTATGAGATATTTCCAAGGTATGTGTCTGTTGGATAATTCAAACTGACCAACTCTGAAACAAAATAAGAAGTAGAATAGAGACAGTAAGTTAAACACCCCACTAAAACAGACGAAGAATTTACAAAATGGCAACTTCTCTTCCAATTATTTTTGACAGTTGTGATGATAAGAGAAAGATAACTAATACGATTTCTTACATATGACTGGTTACTTTTACAATCTGTCTGATTTTGTACCTGTTTTGTTAGGGCTATGCTATTCCATTTAAACATACCCGGGGGGGGGGGGGGAGGCAAATTCAAAAATGGGTGACCACCCATAGATGTGATTTTTTTCTACCACCACCAGTCAAAGCAGTGAATTTTGGACACCCATGGCCATGCATCTTTTGATATGACATGGCACAGAAGTGATTATTGTTTATTGATGACCATGCATGGAGGTTTTTTTATTTTGCTGTCTGTGGGGTAGTGGTATGTTTAAATGGAATAGCCCTTAGCAAGAACTGGGTACAAATCATAGGTTTTACATGACCCTTAGGCCTTGAGAGAGGAAAAGACTAAGACTGCAAACTGTGCTGATCTGTACATGGATGTCATGCGTCCTATGTTTTGTGCATTCCTATTTCACTAGTGGAGGTAAATGAGCTGCTAGGAATAGAAGATGTAAAACCAAAACAATAAACCAAGAAACCTCTTCTTCCTGACTATCAAATCAAATAATGTTTGTTTATCCATATATATTCTGGTTAATATATCAATAAATCTGTTGATTTTTTTAATAGAATGTATAATTTCAACACACTGAGGGCTCATACATTAATTCAGTACAACATTTTCTACTACCTGTATGTGTTCAAAAGTGTCTTTAATTTTATACCCACTCTAACTTTCATAAATCTGTATATGTCATAACTGCAGGTGCCTACATAAGTGAACACCACCATTTATTTCAGATAATTTTTTTTTAAAAATGATCCTTACTCAGCTCCTGTTTCACGGTCTCAGCATACATCATGCGAGGGAAGCACCTGCCAAATCTGTCTCAGAAGTCATGCATCTCTTGGAATTTACCACTGCGCATATCTTATGTGTTGTTAACATTGAACTCTTTGAGTCCAGAAAGGCTTAAAATATTAATTGTAAATTGTGGTTCTACTTACTCTGATTTATGATGTATGAGCAAGCATCTGGTCCAAGTGTGTCATACAGGGCCACTGTTACCATGGAAAACATACTACATGCTTGTTCTGTGATGGTCCACTGAAATCAACAGGAATGTCATTGTGGTAGCTTTTACTGATAAAGACAGTGACCAACATACAATGTAAAACTAAGTAGTACAAATTTTTGGAAGTAATTTCATTGCATCCGTGTTCATTGAAAAAGATCAAGAGAGGTCTGGGAAGTTAGCCTCGATAATTATTACTGTACAAACCAAAGAAACTAACTGACTTGTTTGTTTGTAGCAACTAAATAATCAATGAATTGGAACCCACCAAACAAAGGCAACCTTGGAGGGACTGATGCTCTTCTGGTCAAAATGAATTTCCAGGAATCTTACATATCTGAGTTAACATGTTCACAAGATATCGATCCATGAATGCTCAGGACAAAATTCTTACAAATGGCCACTGTGACATTGAACCTGATACCATGGATAGAAAATCACTGAACTTGTCAAAAACAATGTCAAAATATACCCATGGACTAAATCTGTCTAAGACAATGTCAAAATATACCCATTGACTAAGTCTGTCTAAGACAATGTCAAAATATCCCAGGACTAAGTTTGTTTAATTGTGTTTGAAACAAGTTTTTTTAATTGCTGCTTGGCACTCCACGAAATTACAAATTATCAATTTTTAACTCCACTGTCAGAAATTCCATGACTTTTCCAAAACTCTGCAAGGTTTTGAGAAATTCCATGACTTTTCAAGGCCTTTGAAATTTATTTTCTAAATTTCAAAACTTTTCCTGGATTCCAGGACCTATGGGAACCCAGGCCACTGTGGAAGCCATATTGTATGTACGAGTGACACCATTAAAAAATAAGAATTGAGATGAATGTATAGTAAAAGTTAGGACAAACTTGCAATAACTTTTTTAAAAATTTGAACATAGTTTTAACAATTTTAGTCATATCATTATGATGTCTGCAGTGTGGCAGTTTAGAGTGATGTCTAGCACTGAGGCATCATGCTGCAGACATGTAGCATCATGTCCCATCCAGTCTCACTATCCTGACTCAAGGCCGACCAGTCCTGATATTCTAACCACTTAGGACTATCGTAGTTAATTATTTACCTGAATTTGAATTGCCTCCCTTGACCATGAACTCTGACTTAAAAGGCTAGTGGATCTATACTTTATTGCTAATTTTAGTAAGACCAATAGGTTTGATACTATTAGTAAGTCACACAAACAACATTTGGTACAAGAGAATGGGCATTATCCTAAAATCATGAAGGGATTGAAATCCCTCCATGCCAAAATATTGTAATAACCTGCATTTAGGGAGTGAGGTATGCATGCATGTATACAGTAAACACTATTCATACAAGCCATCCAATTCGGTCTAGATTTTTAAAAAAATTATAAATCAGTGCATTAGCTGTGAATTGCTCAAATGAGTTGACATTACTATTTTCTAGGATCCTTTGTTTGTTTACTTGTCGATTAATAGTTAGCTGGTATACTCTACATGTTTTTGTGATAGTGAAAATAGGGAGTATCATGCCAGCGGCTGGCATCCTTGATAATTCGATTAATGACTATTTCTAGTTAACCGCTTAAGACTGTACAGTACATTCTCAATGTGTTTATAGTCCCTGATGTTTCATTTGTATACGTCATTGCATTTAAGTTTGTTTTTCCTCTTCTTTATTTCTTTGGTACATATACATGTTGACTACCCTGTCATGCGGTCTACCTCGGTAATATTGTAAGAGTGCATAACATGGTTTCCGAACCATTGCTATGAGCGACAGACTAACACGATATGTGCCGCGAAATACAAAACTGATTTTTTTTCTCCTTCTTTTTTTACTTATGGCAATTCAATCGCAATATAGCAATGTGTAAAATATCGAGCTGGTAATTTCCATAAATAATCACTGTGAAAATTAACTAAATATACACGTGCAATACTAGCGCATGCTGGTTTGAATATTCCATCAAAAATTGTGGGTGTTGTGGGTTTTTTGGGCATTGTGGGTATTGTGGGTTTTGTTGGTTGTGGGTTTTATCAGGAGTATATAAGTCTTTGTGGGCTGCTTGAGAGAGTTCAGTCAGCTAGCAGCCATCAAACTAGGTACATCACAGTTATTGTGAGTTTTATTTTTTTTAAATTTTTTATTTTGTTTTGTTTAGTTTATTAGAGAGTTACGAAACTTTAGGCAACATTTTGGACAGTAAATATTCTTATAAAGTTTGTTTAAGTACAAATCAATTTTTATTTAAGTTATTTTTTTATTATTTTTAATTCCTTTCTCTCTTCCAAATTATATGCATTCTAGTCATTTCAAATTTATTTTTACATGCAAACTAGATATTGTTATATCATTTGTTATTTGAAATTCAGTTTTATGGTCAAGTGAGTGTTGTCCTCACAGACCAATACTTTTATTTATTTATTTTCTTTATTTAATTAGTTTTATGAAGCTAAAAACATACAGATAAATTTCTCTACATTACAAATATATAGTTCCTTTTCTTAAATTATAAATCCAACAAAGTTCTTAGGGAAATAAAATGTCTAAATCATTATGAGTGTTTTCCTCACCGACTTGACATTCTAAATTCAATTCAACAATACTTGATTATTCTAGCAATCTATAAAACATAAGTTATGTGTCTATTTTATAATGTATTAGTTGTCTAAGTCATTGTGAGTGTTTTCCTCACCAACTTGACAGCCAATTTACTTCCATCTATACCAATTCACTTCAAATAAGTATTACGCTATAGTTGAAGTGTACAGTCAAGCAAGTGTTTTCCTTGCAGATTTTTACATGTCACAATTACAATCAAGTCATAGTCTCTCTTCTGTAGTAAACTTTATTGCAACTAAATCCACATATGGCAACTCTAATATAATTTTCACTCATCAGAAGAAATAATATAATGAACTAATAGTATAGTGCTAATGTGTACCCTGACCTTGCCTGAAATTATCATATACCATACCGTACCTCCAAACAACGATAGTATTTTGGCTTAGTACAAAAACAACATGACTGTCATGGTTATGAACTGACTTTATTCGCTGTTTCTTAATAAATGAATCATCTTGTGTTATGGTTGAAAAGAAATCAAGAGTTCGAGTTTACTCCATTCTCCCCCTCCTTAGTCAGCTGATAAGAAGCATACTCATCCCTGGTGCGATACTCCAAGATAGTATTATCAGGACCAAGCTCGGCCGTTACAATATGTTTGATTTTGAAGCAAGTGCTGATGCATTCGGTAATTAAGTTGATTTGTAATTGCTAAAAGATAAAAGAGACATTGTTCTTACATTTTTTTAATCTTTAAATTTAAGATCTAACAATGAAAACATTTTCTCTTTCACTGAACAGAAATAATTCAGAGGTTAAATGATCCTGTTTGTCTCTATAGAGCTTGAAGAGAATCTCACACCCTTACCTGATACTATGCCATAATTTTGTCACCATCTAATAAAATGGCAGCTTCCTAACTTTGCAACATGTGGAAATTTAGCACTAAATCAATTTACAAACCAGAGGTAATTATTTCTATAATTTCTTTTATGTCAATTATCAGTTACATCTGCTTACCTCTGCTCTGTTGGCACTATAAATGCCGATGAAAGTGTCACTTTGGGGCTTTTGTCCTTCCAGGATTAAACCTGATCCAACTGCCTGAGCTCTGTTGTATACCTGGACAAAATAAACACATTCACAGTACAAGACAGTAAGTTAAAATGTACTTAAAGCACTTTGAAAATTAAATACAAAGAAGACAAAAATGGCCAAAACATTTATCCCAACCAAGAAGAATCGGATGGGTTTGAATACCACTGGGGCTGATCAACTAGATCCGTCATGGTAGTATCACTATGGTAGATAACAAAGGTATATAGTGATAGAAAGTTGTTCTTGTACAATGTTCATATCTTTTTAGAATTTCAATCCAAGATATATTAAATGTCTGGAGACATTTTTTTCCCTAACAGGGAGAGGATGTAGCCAGTGTTATATTGATTATAAATGGTATATCTGTTGTATTTGTTGTCTTGCCATTATATGTTTAATACATTTGAGGAGATTGTCTCATGTAGCATGTATTGGTGGAGTGAGTAAAAGAATGAGTCGACCATGATAGCACGTGCATTGCATGCTGGCATGTACACTACACGTTGACATGTACACTGCACGTTGGTACACTCTACTAATCCCACCCTATCTTTTCTCTCAATGTAGTCTATCAGAAGTCTTCAGGAAGAGCAGTTGCAGACCACTCTCCAGTATCTAGCACTTGTAGAATATATATCTACATCTACTTTTGTATTTCTTTCACCAGTTTACATATCAAAAAAGAGATTTAACTATCATAAAAAGCAATATGAAGATCTCTATCCATTAAGTTAAAATGAGAAATAAGTTGCACACACGAGATATACACAACAGTCCATTCATATGCCAAGTTAAAAAGAGGGATGTAACTCTTGTATAAAAAAAGTCACTGGAGCCTCATTGTGTTATGATATAGACATCTTCATCTGTTAGTAACAAACCTTTGTAAAATCATCACAAATTTATCTCTGGACCAAAAACAGAAAGACCAGCTGTACACAGAGGATACAACAAGACCTGTCATGAGAGACAACAAATTCTGTCAACAAAAAGTGGTCTCTCAAGACAGGTGGTCTCTCTTAACAGGTTTGTTCAGGAGAGCCAGCTTTAAAGGTCAAAATAAAAGTATGATTAAGAAGAAAAATATACCATTTCAAAAATACATATATTTGCTTCTTTACTCATAATCATTCTTGAGATATGACATGCATTCACCTAAAAAAGTTCTATACTGCATTTAAAACATATTGATCATGATAACATTTACATTTTTATTTATAATACGTTGATTATTACAACATATACATTTTTATTTGACGTTCAAATGTAGTCTATTAACATAAGAAGTGCGAAGTTAATTAACATAACACTTACTTATCCTGTAAATAAATGGTGAAATTAGTTATGATGAAACTTACTTAATATATTAATCTATACCCAAATGCCATAACTGAAATTATCCATCACAGAGTTAATAAGCAGATCAACTTGGAAAAAAGATATAACATATCTGTTAAGGTGAACAGATGCCAAAATCTCTGACCTTGGCACATTTGGCATTATGTGCATTAAAAACTGATAGTCTATGGGCAGAGAGATTGACCAAGACCATTTATACGTCCCCTGACCTTCATGACAGGGGATATTAAATCTGAACACCAAACTTGATAATAATTCCACTATATCTTGAACATTTATGCTGCTGAAGTTAGTGTGGACAGGAAGACAGGGTCCTAATATAGAGCAGGTGATATGGGCAGCTGTCTGGTGTGCCATTTCATGGAATTTGTGGGATTTTTCTGAGCAGGGGACATTGAAGGCGACACTTTCCTCGGGTATCATTTCATTCAGCAAATATTTTTAAGGGCTCTGCAGACAAATGAGCAGGTGTATGGACAAATAATTAACAAGCATGATTACAACTGAGCTCTTACCACATCATTAACTAGGCCCTAATGAGCTCCTGCCATATCATTAGCTAAGGTCTTAGCAAGCTCCTGCCATATCATTAGCTAAGACCCTAATAAGCTCCTGCCATATCATTACTGAAGATCCTAATAAGCTCCTGCCATATCATTAGCTAAGATCCTAACGAGCTCCTGCCATATAATTAGCGAAGACCCTAATAAGATCCTGTCATATCATTAGATAGGCCCTATTAAGCTCCTGCCATATCAATAGCTATGACCCTAATAAGCTCCTGCCATATCAGTAACTAAGACCCTAATAAGCTCCTGCCATATCAATAGCTATGACCCTAATAAGCTCCTGCCATATCAGTAACTAAGACCCTAATAAGCTCATTCCGTATCATTAGTGAAGGTCCTAATAAGCTCCTGCCATATCATTAGCTAAGGTTCTAATAAGCTCCTGCCATATCATTAGCTGGACCCTAACAAGCTCCTGCCATATCATTAGCTAAGGTCCTAAAAAGCTCCTGCCATATCATTAGCTAAGACCCTAATAAGCTCCTGCCATATCATTAACTAACATCCTAATAAGCTCCTGTCATATCATTAGCTAAGGTCCTAATAAGCTCCTGCCATATTGTTAGCATGGCCCTAATAAGCTCCTGCCATATCATTAGCTAAGACCCTAATAAGCCAATGACATATCATTAGCTAAGGTCCTAATATTCTCCTGCCATATCATCAGCTACGATCCTAATAAATTCCTGCCACATCATTAGTTAAGATCCTAATAAGTCTACTTTTAATAAGAAAGGACAAAATTACTTTTATTCAAAAAGTGAGATTAATTCTGATAGTATTTTCTAGACTATAGTTGGTGTTTTTTTACCAGTAACTCAGTTTTTGTATTTACAAACCTCTTTGTATGAAAGCCATTCATACTCCTTGCTGGGTCCTGTTCTGCTTCCCAAACAGGGCCCATTGTCTGTAAACAAGCAAACAATACAAATCCACATTTATTTTGGTTTTCTCATCTTATTTTAAAAGAACAAGAACTATGACAGACAGTGATGTTCTAGACTCAGTAAGTAACACTGAAATTTTAAATATAACAGCACTGCCCAAAGGTGATGTGATGATAAAACAATAAGCACAATTTTGTGTGTGCATGTGTGTTTTTACATTATTGTAAACTTAACTGTAAAAAGTGACATAAACATAACTAAGCTTTGTAGCAGTTTTATTATGTCATTTCCATTTGGTAAATAAATAAAAAAATTATTGTTTGTTATGTGTATTTAATTTGTATTGTTGGTTAGTTTTGTTATTTATTATATGCTATGAGTTATGTAAAATTTAAGTTTGTAGCTGTCCACAATCAAGTCTGCCTGACCAGAATCATTTTTTAAATTCTGTAAACAACTTATTCAGAACTAATATTTTCTCCATGAGTGTGGGTTTAATATTAGGATCATTATCAATAGAATTAAACATATTTATCTTGGTCTCAGTCAACGATGTTGTGTTTACTAAGTTCTTCATTACTTTGGCACATGAGTAATGTATCCATCAAACAATGATGACCCTGCCATTCTTACTTCATTGAGGCTTAATTCAGGACAAACAATATTTACATCATAATTCCTAACAAATATGTATTTTTGTAGGTCAAGTGTAGCCTATCAAATTTCAGTACAACCAGTAAAAAGGCACAATTGTTATGATGACTAAATGAAAAGAAGAAAAAAATGAACAGATGAACAGATGAGATATATAATATGTACCACTAGTTTCAATGTGTATTCACAGCAGGAATGTGAATAGGATCAAATAAGATAATTCCTGGCTTCTCTGGGTTGAATAAACATCAATATTAGGTAAAAGTTAGATAGTTCTGTTTGTGTGCCAGACTTCTATCCCCAGATGCAATCACACAGGTGGTGTGTACATAACAGAATCAGTCACGACATTTTATTGTGACATATACTGATGTTACTGATTTTGATGCTGTTTTTAATTTGATTTCATAAAAACTGTGTAATCTGGAGAGATAATAATGAATGAGGTGTTTGCCTGGAATGACTGTCAGATTAATATGATAAAATATCCTTCACTGTTAGTGTTTGTAACCGATTAATAAACCAAACAGTTTTCTCAACATCATTTGGGTTTTTTAAATATTCATGAGATGTCTTGCTTTTAAGAAATTGTTAACTATTTTAGTTACAGTGCTTACATTGTTAAATGTGCAACAGCATACTTACTTTTTACCATGAAAGCTCATTGTTAATTGTACATCATACTTCTGCATTGTATAACAGCCATGCTTGAGCCCCACCTTCTTGTACCTGGGTAGACTTACCATATATACTTGCTTTGAAGTCAGGTCCAACTGCAAACAACATCAACCATGATCTGTGGCATATTACACAATGGCAGATCTGAGCTAATGCAAACAACATCAACCATGATCTGAGCTATTGCAAACTGCAGTTGGACCTGACTGATAAATGAAATTAAACGTGTAATTTGTTTTATTTGTCATGATTTTCTGAAATATGTGTTCCAATACTTTGACTGATGAGCTTTTGTGCATATGTTATATGGATTTTTAATGTAGCTTGAACAATTTTTCAGTCATATCACTATGATGTATGCAGTGTGGCAGTTTTAGAGTGATGTCTAGCACTGGGGAATCATGCCGCATACATGTAGCATGATGTCCCACTCAGTCACATTATCCTGAGACCAGTCCTAACACAAAGCTCTTAATACTGAGCACCAAGCGAGGCAGCTGTAAGTACCATTTTTAAAAGTCTTTGGTATGAGATGAGCTTTTGTAAAAAGGGTGACTGATTAAGGTCTCATGTGTTTTTTGTTATTATTTTTACTTTTGTCTTCATGTCACAAGCACACATTTTATCACAAATTTTGAAGATATACTAAATGCTATTTGATACTGATGTAAAAACCGATTTAAAAAATAAAGATTTAATTTTGAATGACCATAAAGTCTCTTTGGAAAAATTAATGATCAATTTCTCAGTTGAAATGCCATTTTCTTTTCAAGGCCTACATAAATATATATCATTCTTTATTTCTAACTACTGCAGGTAAACAGACATATGAAAATTAATAGATGTGTCTACTGAACCTTTTGTGCTGGAAACATTTGGAAATTGGAGGTTTATTTCTCCAAAATGACTGCAAACTGTGCTTAAATTTTATGGACGTAATAAATAAAATGAACTCATGATTGAGTGTATCTTGTACTTTTGCCTGGACTAGTAAAAATTGTCAATTAATGTGCCATTGGGCTATTCAAAATCTTCAAATAATGTGCCACTGGGCTATGCAAAATCTTAATTGGCACGTGAACAAGTGAGTTTTAACAAAGTCTGAAAGTTTAAACAAGGTGCCAAGGTATGTAACACACCTTCAATCTACATGGTACCCATAAAGTCAGTTTGGTTTCAACAAGTGGATCATACTGATGAGTGCAAAAATGTTTGCTGGAGCGAAAGGCAAGACTTACATGTAGTACCAAGTACTTACTCGAGACTTTCAGTCCTCTCTTAAAGCCTTCATGCAAGGTTCTGGCATCTTCAAACATAAGCTCATAGAGTTTTCCATCTCTGTTGAACCAGCTGCCACGGGACCCATCCTGTTAATATATAATTTTAATACAAATTGATTTTGTTTTCCTTTTACAATGCATGGAAAAAAGAATGTATTTATCTTGCACAAACAGTACATGTACCTCTTTTGTATGCGCAAGTCACCACAAATAACATTCAGTATATGGTCACATTGTAATGTCATTCATGGAGTCCACTGTCAATTGTCGAGCTGTAGCATTAGTTCAAAAAATTGCAAAGAAAAAACATGCTGAATTTTTTTTATTATTCATGTTAGAATTTAAATAAGTTGAAACAAGGTATCTAGATAAAAAGATAAACATCAGCTTGAAACGTTGCAATGTGTTATACCATCCTCTTCTGTAAGCAATAGATATCTCTTTTTTTGAAATATTTATTTCTTAATTTGAAGATTATCAATATAAAATCAGAATAACATTTACTTGATGTTTTAACATAGTAACCAGATGTTTTCAGATAATAACTTTAAAGCCTAAACATTATTATGACCTTAAGACTGGAAAATGTATCAAGGGACAATGTTGTTGCCCTAATAAAATATATTCAAAGTCAAACAAGGAGAAAAATTTAAATGTAAATTTTCATGCTTATTTGTGGAACATAAAGTATTGATTACACATCTACTTCTCCATTAAAAATTTACACCAAAAATATTTCTAAAATTTACTTCAAACTTGATGAGGAGTTAAACTGTTCAAAATTACCAACTGCTTTACCTCCTTTGACTGATGCCTGGCTAGGTCATTCTAGAACAAGCCAACTAAGCACTATTGATTGCCAGGTAAACATGACTAATGTTATTTAGGACAGGACAGAAAATTATGATCAGAAACAGGAAAAGACTATCATTTTGCTTTTCATTTTCTATATCAGGAAAAGTGTAGAAAATATAAATCCCCTGATTCTACTGTGTTAAACCTGAAAGTACCAGTATTATGAACAGCTTTCCAAAAAGCCCCTATGACTCATTCTATTTTTTTCAAAGCATGTTCTAACCAAATCATGACTAATCCATTTATACATTGAAAGGATTCAGATAAATCAATTAGGCAATAATCAGGTGAATAGGAGTAATCAGTGAGACAGAAGAATATCAACAAATAAGTTATCCATTATTTGCATCCTTTGTTTTGATTATGAATTATGATGGTAAAAATGAGAGCAACAAATATCAAGTACACCATGGCAGATATTTTAGGAGATAAGGGGATACATTTAAAGGGACAGGGTCATCCATGTATGACTTCAAAGACCTGAAGTTTATCTTCAAAGAGCAAATCTGTTGATAATTTTGACTAACAAATTGGGAACTGATGCATTTATTTTCTCAACATGGCCTGTACAATACAAACATTAGAAATATGCTGCATTTTAATATACAGTATTTTCATAGTTCTTTCCAATAATTGTCATCAGTTGTTTTCTTCTCTGTCTGTCTGTCTCTCTCTCTTTCAGTGACTACTTTGATTGTAAGTGTAGCAATTAATAGTTCCAATTTCTAAAATTTCCACAATATTATAATATTCTACAATGCATATATCATGTCACACTAAGATTATTGTTGTTCTATTTGGGGTAATTGTGGTACAGAAAATCAGGAAAGATATTACTAACATTTCAAAAAAGAGCTGCTAGAGTTATTCTTGATGCTGATTTAGATACACCATCAACAAATATTTTAAAAACCCTAAATAGGCTTCCATTTCAGCAGATAACACAGATCCTAAAAATGTTTACTAGTCTGTAAATCCTTACATCCACTGGCTCCTGATTATTTTAAATGTAACTTTAAATTTGTTTTTAAAAATGTACATATGTATGAACAAAGATCCATCTCAAACAACAAGCTATATTTACCTAAACCAAATTCAGAGTTTTATAAGAAGAGATTTGCTTTTCCTGGGGCCAAATTATGGAATTCCATACCACCTTATATAAAATCAGCTGACTCATGCCAATCCTTAAAAAAGCTTCTTGATCAACATCTACAGAAACAACAATTTGTATGATTTTGTTTAATTCAGTACTACTACTTTACAACAATGCCATATCATGAACTTGCCTATAATGTTTAACTGTTGAAAGCGGTCAGATGACACTTATCACAGTAATCCCAATTAACTGATAACCAATCAGACTGCCTGCCACTTAACAGTAATCCCAATGAACTGATAACCAATCAGAATGCCTGACACTTAACAGTAATCTCAATGAACTGACAACCAATCAAATTGTTTGACACTTGACGGTAATGAAGTGATGATCTCTGTACCACTTAATGCCTATAAAGGATGAGACAAGAATTTTTGTTTAAGTTAGTCAAGTTAGTCCTGAGAAACACCACTGATATAACTGAAAAATCAAAACAGCTGCACTAATGAATTTTCTTTCACAGACCTGCCTCCAATTCAACTTTAGTCACTATCTATTTTCATTTACAATATCAAACTTACTCCAATTTTTTTCTTCAAATAAATAAAATTCTGAGTTATTGCTAAACCATGTACATGAACTTGTTTCTTTATTAAGCTGTCCTGTGCATATATAATCTTCACTACAGAATATACAGTTTCAAGTCGTTATAATTTAGTAATTGTTTGCCAGATTATAGCAACATTTTCAATACAGTATATACTCAGTGCAGATAAACTACTTATCTAAACTTTTACAGAAAACTGTGTTTTCATAAATAAATAACATTCTACAGGTCAACAATTATAACATGAGGTTCACAAACAGCAGATATTACTGTAAACAAACCATGCAAATATTTTTAATTTGAGATTGTATCACTTGCACATGACTTGCCAATGTCATGTGTCAGAGTTAATTATTATGCACACTGTGATACTGTTTTCATTCAAAAACAAACTTGTCAGGTTCATTTATTCACATCACTTTATCTGTGTGGACTAGATTCTGTACAGATCCACAATCAATAAGTCAAATGACTTAGATAAAGACATTTGTCAACTGTCATACCATAAACTATGAAGTCTGCAACAAATCTGCATTATCTGGAAATATATTTTAGAACCAAAGTATGATTCAATTATACGAGTTTCATAAGCCGATATTTTCTGAAATGATGGGCAGTCAAACTAGACAACGTACATACATTACCAGCATTCAATCTAAACCACAATGAAAACAAACCATGAGAAATAATACAGATAACAAAAATATAGATAACTAATTATAACCATATTACAAAGATGCCTACCCAAATATGATACATTTGAGGGACAAAATTAAAATCAAGCAGGGGCCTAAAATCTGTAAAATGTTACCACAAAGTAAAGAAAAGCAATCTTGAACTAGGTCTTTTCAATATAAAAGTTCATACCAAATTTGTTTTTAGTCCATAAAAACCTTAAAAGTTTTATACTGTGTTTGTAATAGTTAGGAAGTATGGCATGGGTACTGGTTGCCGATGATAACTGATGGGAAAAGTTTAATGTCAAGCTGGGATCATAACTTTGTAAAAGTTTGCTGGAAAATAGAGAAAATCGGACTGGACCTAGGTTTTCTTAGTACAGGCTTCATACCAAATTTATTTTCAATCCATGAAGTCCTCCAAAAGTATGTGTGCAGTACTAAAATTTGGACATGACTGCATATGATGAACTAGGACAGAGGGACATGTCTAACACTTACTGCCCCCTCCATAGATATGGCAGGGGGATTAAAAAAACATAAGGGATTAACATAGAACTGTAGCACATTACAACTAATCAGTTACTGATTAGACATGCCTGAATCAATACTGACTGGTTTCCTAGGTCTACAGGTGGTAGGTATGGCCATGGTTGGGTTGCTATGTTGTATGATCTGTATTACACCACAATTGATTAGATACCAATACGACTTACCTCAAGCAATACAGACTGGTTTCTTAGGTCTACAGGTGATATGTATGGCCAGGGTCATGTTGCTATGTTATATGATCTGTATTAAACCACAACTGATTAGTTACCAGTACCACTTACCTCAAGCAATACAGACTGGTTTCTTAGGTCCACTGGTGGCAAAATTGGCTTGGGTCTGGTTGCTAGGTAATAAGCAGTGGCTGCCACAGTAACAGCTCCTACTGTCAGACCTACAGGACCTATCACACTATCAAGAACCGTTTGGCTGCCATCAAGAAAATGCTGCATTATATATTGTAGTGTCCTGTAAATAAAACAGGTATATTCTAACAAATATTCCTTTAGTGGCTTCTTTGACCCTGACCTTTGACCTTTTCAACTTTGGAATAAATTTTGAACCCCTTGTCAACTGGTTAATCAGTGAGCATGGAGTGCTGACAGTAGACCTATTATAGTTGGCAATGCATGTGTTTTGACGCTTCATATCTGACATAAACTAAAATGTTATCTGAATAACAAAAAAAATCTCTTAGGTGACATGAGAGAATGTCAAGGTTATTCAGTCAGGCCCATTTCCATAAAATGGGATGGTCAACATAATTATGTTTTCAACTTTGTCTTGTTATGTAACCTCAGCACTGTTAAAATATGAAAATATCAGACACATAATTTCAGTAACATGTAAGCTGAATAGATACAAATACAGTGATCAATTACTAGTGGAATGAACAGAAAAAAATCTTTACAACCACTGCAAACCTATTTTTTATTCCTGTGTTATTAATTTTTGTAGTCTGTAGAGTTCGCTGGAGAAATCACATTGACAAAAAACACCCCAGCAGCAAATACACATATTTGTAAAAGATGTGACAGAAGTGGGAAATTAAATTTCACAATACAAACTATTATTTCTTTCATCAGGATACCACACAATTTAGTAGCAATGTTTACAGTATGTTGTAACATAAAATAATCTATAATTTTCTCCTGGTCTCTTAATCCTTGAAATAATTTTAAAATAAAGTTTTAATTAAACAGACATTCTTTAAACTCACACAATTACATATATAAATCAAATAAAACACAAACTCTGATGATTCAAACAAAGAATGCTGGGCATTACTCAGACAGCTCGCTCTGTCCTTGCATAACACATTCTCATGTCTGCAACCATAGAAACTACCAAAACCTCAAACAAAAATATTTGGGTCTGCAGCACTTTGACTTTTGTACTGTACTTTAATAGAATGCCAACCTCTAATAATTATTAATGGACTTTTCTCTGCCATTAAATCAATGATTCAACTAACTTGTTTTCCTAATAATTCTGAGCAAGTATCATTTTCACAATTGTGAATTTTTAATGAATACTCTAAATACACACTTATAAGTTGAGTCCAACTGCAAACTGCAAATAACAAGATCTGCACATTTGTATAATGTAGAACTGAGACCCTGATCTGCATATGCATTATGTTATGACAGATCAGGATCTTTGTTTTTTGCAGTTTGACTCAACTTATGCACAAATATATATATATATATGGTAACTTTATTTAAAATCATGCACCAAAAATCTTGCATTACATACCGATCTACCTATTACTTAAACTTTCTAGCTTGTGGAATAGCAAATCAAGACGGCCTGAAGGCAGGCATTATCAATACCTTGTAGAAACAAATGATTCAAATTGCGCTTTACACTATATTATCAACTATGTCATCTTTGATATCCACAAATTTAAAAAGCTGACCATTTTTCATTTGAAGAGATTCTTTACTCTGCATTTATCCCTACAACATCGGCATCTTCAGTGACAAATACAATGCTGAAATAGCACCATCTTTTGTTTATAGAAAAATTTTTGTGAAAAGCTTTACAACATTTATTTTCCCAATTTTAAGAGTTTTATTTAAATTATTCAAAAACTTCCAAGGCTAAGAATTTTGACATAGGACAGTGGATGGGGTTAGAGTCAGCCAAATGGTTTCACCTATAGGAACTGGGGCTCTGACACACATGTTAAAAAAAAACATAGCTTACTCCTTCATTTCTTAAAAAGAAACAGGGACTATTAAGACATTATTTGTCCGTTTATACATGTATTAAGTAACCTCTCAATCTCAAACCTATTTCTACACCAGTACAAAAAAAAAGTTTAAAATAATAGCATGACCACAGCGCTCATGTTACACCCACTGTGTACCTTCTAACCAATGTTTCGAAAGGGAGAGGTGTCTTTTCATTGATACAAGGTTTCTGGCAAAATTTGCTAAAACTCTGCAAAAGGAAGGGATGGACAAGTCTGTAAATGGGTCATCATGGAAGAATCAATGTAGATGTGAAAACAACGTTTGAATCCCAATCTACCTTTGCGGGTTTGGGGCAGGGTTGGAGCCAAATAAGGAGTCTTGATGACTCTTTCATCAAGAACATTTCATTTAATGACTTCGCCAATTTTTCCCGAACCATTTTATTCATGGAAATCAAACTTTCTATCTATGTTACTTAGTTCAATACCAATGTAATATGTACAACTGCACTGTCTGTAATGAGGATTTTTCACTAGACACAAAACCAATACTAATTATGATTGTAAAAATGAAATTTTGCTAGAAATAATTACATAACTTATCGAGTTTTAAAATTTGGAATTATACTCACAAATAAAGATATACAATATAAATTCTGATGATTGCCAAAAATAAACTAATATTGCTCTAATAAAATACCTCTAATTTGAAATATAGCATGTTATGTAATAATGCTATTTTGCTTTCTGTATCAAAGAAATAAATACATAAATAAATGTGTTTATGATGAAGGATTTTCACCCAGAAATAACTGTAACCAATTAAAGATGGTTAAAAGTCAAACATTTCCTTATCATGCTTGCAAAAATTTTACAGCAGAGATAATTATTCTTTACTTTCTAAAGCTCTGGGAGAACATGTAAACTAATGTTATACAAAAGAGGAGGAGTTCAGTTAGTAAACAACAATGGCCAAATTTTCAAACCCTCAATCAAGCACATACCTAATGTAATATTAATGCTGAACATTCCACTTAAGTTGGTAATGGAAGATCAAACTGTACTACTGTTATCAAGTAGCAGTTAATTTCATCACAATTTTCCAAGATGAATTTCCAGTCACAAATTTGTTTAATGTCATAAAGTTTGATCTATTTTCGCAGTCTAAGTTCGGTACAAATTAAGATGGGGTGGGAGGAAACATGGCCTGCCCCCCTTCCCCTCAGTTGATATAAACAAACCACCTCTATACCATCTAATACTTAGCATGATATAGCTATAATAAATTATACACACATAAAGGGCACCTGAAGGACTGCTTTCAGTGTGTACAGGTAGATCTATAAGGACCTTAATCCACCTCTGGTATACTTAATAAACTCAACATACGTCTTTACAGCCAACATGATATGCAAAGAAGGTGTATGATCCACTTTATATGGTCAAGTTATTTTATATAAAGTTGATTTTCAGATAATTTACCTGGTACATAGTGATGGCTACCATATATACTCACTCACAGGTTGAGTCAACTGCAAACAGAGCAGACCTGAACTGCAGCTGCATAGTGTACTTATAGATCTGGGTCTCTGTATTTTTTGAAAAGAGTAATCAGTAGACCAAATAATACAAACCATGATTTGCCAGCATATTATGTGATGGTAGATCAGGGTTTATGCTGTTTGCAGTTTGGACTTGACTTATAAGCTACGATATACTGCAAAAAAAATCTGAAATGTAGGTTACTATGACATGTTTAATGCTTCATTGATTTTGCATTTGCTGCAGCTTGCTCTCTACCCTGCAGCATACTAGAAAAAAACAGATAAAACTATTTCATAAGGTACGTAAATGATAATGGTAATACAGAGATAACATAAGGTAAATATACATACTTACAATGTACTGTTATTAAAAAGACACCATCTGATTAGGAGGTGCAGCAGTAGTAGTTGTTGTGGGTTTAATGCCATTTTTCAGCACAAAATACGCTATACCGGTATATGGTGGCCAGTATAACTGGTGGAGGAAGAACCCAGAAAAACCACAGACCAATGGGAAGTTTTCTCACGTACCCACATTGAGCCTGAGACTCAAAATCCACGCAGACAGGGTGAGATGTCACTGATCAGTAAAGGCAATTGTTTTAGACCACTCAGCCACCCAGTGCCCCTAGAAACAGTTGCTAAATCAAGATTTTTAAGAAGGATATGATTTTAGCTATGTTAGATGTCAGACTGGAACCATTTTCATATACAAACCATTACAAAGTCATACAAAAAAACTTTAAGTGAACACCAAATGTTGATATGACTAGCAGTTCCAGTGGAATAGCAATAACAAGAATTTTCAAAATGGCTGCCAGTCTGGCCATGTTGGATATGAGATCAACATCAGTTTAATTTAGGATTATCTACAAGTTATAATAAGTGCTATAGTGAGCATCCTTCACAGGTAAGGTTGCAATGCTTACATGTGTCAACAGCTTTAGTTCAGTTTATGACCTGTGAACATTTACAAAATTGGTAAACATGTAAATTAACATGCACTGGGCAAAGGAAGCTGGCATGTAATGGGTTCCAGCCTATGTTATGCACCAGGTACAAAAAGATATAATTATATGATGACAACATTATACATTAGATTGATTTACCGATGAGGACAACCTTTTATTTAAACTAAATCATTTACAATTGAAAAAAAATGTTTGTTAACAGAACCTTTGATTAGTAATATTTTAATTAAAGAAATACTGTTTAGCCACCATGTGTTTTCATTCACTGTAGATCCTACAAAAGTATCCCTTATGCATGTCCATACAGCACATACAGTTGTACTTATTTATTGAAGTTTTCATGACATAGATGTATGTAGATGTAGGAAAATTAACTTGATGATCCTAGCGATGTCTTACTTAAATTTATAAAAAATTCCATCTATTTCAATGGGAAAAATTAAATGAATGTATAAATGAAATACCTAAATTGCAGTAAATTCTTCAGTACATAAAGACAATATATGCAAATTAGGAACAAACTGAAGTAACTAGTAAAAGCATCAAAAAGTAGTCTGGCTCTAGAAAAAATCCACCAGTTACCTAATGGAACCAGTCATTGCATAAATCGATCATTCTTATTTAAGACTATGTCAAGTATTTTTCAAATGAGTACATTGCAGAGTTACATGCAATACCAAATACAAGACAGGGCCCCGAGTGGCCGAGTGATCTAAAGCGCTCTCCGTTACGGATCACTGCCTACTCACCTCTGTCTGCGTGGGTTCGAATCTCAGATTCGGCTAATGTGGGTATGTGAGAAAGCCTGCCAGTAGCTTCTCGTGGGTCGGTGGTTCTTTCCGGAGTTTTCCCAGGTTTTTCCTCCACCATTAATACTGGCCGCCATGTATAGCCTATTGTGTGCTGAAAAATGGCGCTAAACCCTACAACAGCAACAACAACCAAATACATGGCAAACTCATAATGTATTCCCAGAATAAGGATGAGGAATATTATATATATATATATATATATATATATATATATATATATATATTGCTAATAAAAGTTCTGTAGAGAACTAATCCCTAATGATAATGCTCACATGTTTGTAGTTTTATCTGACTGTCACTGAATTATGTATCTGTATGGTTGTCACTGAATTATGTATCTTGTATGTATGGTAGTCAGGGAATTATGCATCTTGTGTGAATGACTGTATGTAAATTATGTATCTTGTTTGTATGGTTGTCAGTAAATGTATGCAGCATTGCCAGTATACTGCTTATTTTTTTGGGGGGGGATTGTCAGTATGGAATGTATGGAAATTACAGAGCAATCTTGTAACACATTTAATAATGTTGACAGCATGGTTTCTTTTTTCATGGCAAAATTAATTTTGAATATTACAATATAATTATATTTATGATGTTATAATCACATGTTTGATATTGTCACTAATGCCACAGTCAGAAGTTGTGAAAGATATTTGCGACAAATCCAATTCTATTGAAAATGTCAGATTTTTTAAATATAAAATCTTATTATTTAGTTATTTTCAAGTGCAGGTTAATGTGTTAAGTTACAGTACATATATTCCTTTGTAAGACTGCAAATCATCCTAAGACTTGAAGGAGAGCAGTAAATTGTTTTCGAATTAAATTTTATGTAATTTCTTAAGTACACTAAATATTTTCTTGTTTGGCAAGTATGGTATGGTATGTTCAGGAATACCACTGTACACTGTGGTACCAACATTTTCTAATGGTACTCAGCTCAAGTTGTCAGTGGATATTGTATCTGTTTTGTATGGATGTCAATGATGTATACATCCTGTTCATAATCTTTTCATTATGCAATCAATATAACCTGTTATTTTGAATTCCTTATTTCCTTATATGTTGGCCTTAAAATTGTTGCCCCCTAAATCTTGACTACAGCCAGCAACCACTGAAAGTAAACCTTGTAATGGCTTTAAGGGTATTGCAATGTTTAATCAACATGTCTGTGTAGCTCATGTATTATTATAGTCTTAAATGTTATCTATGCCTCTTATACTGATCTTGAGTTGATTACTTAATGTTTTATGTCTTGTATTAAAATTCGCATGTATTACATGTTAATACATGTACTACTAACTGGTTCTGACCAGCAACTGGCACATATGGGTTCCATTTTACTATTTATTCAATACTTTTACATTTAAAAAATGCATTTTTTTTAAATTTACAAAATGTATTTTAAATTTAAAAAAGTGATTTTATATTAACAATTTGTTTAATTGAAATGTATTTTTTTTAATAAAAATATTCACCACATACAAAGATTTATCCCTATAGACAAACCACAAAACTATCCCATTGGATTAACGGTGATTTATTGATAACATATTTATACTTCTGCAGGGGAGGAATAAATCATTCCTCGAGTCATCCAACCTCCTGTCTGTCTACCCTTCCTTCTGTTATCATTAGCACTAGTTCCAGTTTTTATGTATTACTATGAAATTTGGTAAAATATTTTGGCTATCACATGAAGATGAATATATCAACAAATAACTTTGCACCTGTAATTTTTTATAGTCATTGGCCGTCATGTTTTGCAACAATATATGACAATCTCATTAGTGCAACCAGTCCCCGATTCTGATGGATTATCAAAACTTGTAAATATTATGGTTATGTCCTGAAAAGGCACAGAGACAAAACACCATGCTACTGAAATGTTTCCTTAATATACTGTCGTTTCTGCCTTGTACAAATGATTGACCACTTTTTGTGTATTTAATCCTGCCATTTTGATGCACTCAAATCTTGGTAATATTATCATGGCCATGACCTGAAAGAGCACATACCAACAAATCACCTTCCTCACACAAAATTGCCTTAGAGTTATTACCACTGCTGTGTTGTAACTGAATGCAATGCAGGGTATGACACTCACATTAACACAACTAGTCCTGCAGTGTTCACCTAATGATGCACATACAAACAAATTGCATTGCAGTTGCAATTTTTTTAAGAGTTACTGACTATCTTGTCTTGTAACCTAATGCATTTGTTTCTGGCAATTCCAGTTTGTACAGCATTTCTTAAAATTACTATGAAACTTGGTACATATTATAATTATTTGTTTCGAGTAAATCTACACTTGCAGCTTTTAGTGTGTTACTCTTAAACTGAGTACCAGTACTAAGGTCATCCTCAAAAGACAGGCGTGCTGACAAATCATTAATTTGAGAAGAGTTATGTACCTTTCTTAACTACAAATACACCTTCATCATCAGGTAAAGGTGAAATAAAGGAAGCACCCACTGCTTTGTCTGCACACACCAATGCCTAAACCTCATCAACTAAATACACATCCCCCCCCCAAAAGGATGATACAAAAGTTGCTAATACAGGTATTTGTACATAGCAGACACACCCACTTACTGACCCAGTAATTAATTCCTAGTACACAGTCACTCCATATTCTTATCACAGAAATCATGGTATGACAAGGTTATTATTATAGAGGGTTGCAAACATACACTTGACAGTAATTAATTCCTAGTACACAGTCACTCCATAGTCTTATGACTGAAATCACGGTATGACAAGGTTATTATTATAGAGGGTTGCAAACATGCACTTGACAGTAATTAATTCCTAGTACACAGTCACTCCATATTCTTATGACTGAAATCACGGTATGACAAGGTTATTATTATAGAGGGTTGCAAACATGCACTTGACAGTAATTAATTCCTTGTACACAGTCACTCCATATTCTTATCACAGAAATCATGGTATGACAAGGTTATTATTATAGAGGGTTGCAAACATACACTTGACAGTAATTAATTCCTAGTACACAGTCACTCCATATTCTTATGACTGAAATCACGGTATGACAAGGTTATTATTATAGAGGGTTGCAAACATGCACTTGACAGTAATTAATTCCTAGTACACAGTCACTCCATAGTCTTATGACTGAAATCACGGTATGACAAGGTTATTATTATAGAGGGTTGCAAACATGCACTTGACAGTAATTAATTCCTAGTACACAGTCACTCCATATTCTTATGACTGAAATCACGGTATGACAAGGTTATTATTATAGAGGGTTGCAAACATGCACTTGACAGTAATTAATTCCTAGTACACAGTCACTTCATATTCTTATCACAGAAATCATGGTATGACAAGGTTATTATTATAGAGGGTTGCAAACATACACTTGACAGTAATTAATTCCTAGTACACAGTCACTCCATATTCTTATCACAGAAATCACAGTATGACAAGGTTATTATTATAGAGGGTTGCAAACATACACTTGACAGTAATTAATTCCTAGTACACAGTCACTCCATATTCTTATGACTGAAATCACGGTATGACAAGGTTATTATTATTGAGGGTTGCAAACATGCACTTGACAGTAATTAATTCCTAGTACACAGTCACTCCATATTCTTATCACAGAAATCACGGTATGACAAGGTTATTATTATAGAGGGTTGCAAACATACACTTGACAGTAATTAATTCCTAGTACACAGTCACTCCATATTCTTATCACAGAAATCATGGTATGACAAGGTTATTATTATAGAGGGTTGCAAACATACACTTGACAGTAATTAATTCCTAGTACACAGTCACTCCATATTCTTATCACAGAAATCACGGTATGACAAGGTTATTATTATAGAGGGTTGCAAACATGCACTTGACAGTAATTAATTCCTAGTACACAGTCACTCCATATTCTTATCACAGAAATCATGGTATGACAAGGTTATTATTATAGAGGGTTGCAAACATACACTTGACAGTAATTAATTCATAGTACACAGTCACTCCATATTCTTATCACAGAAATCATGGTATGACAAGGTTATTATTATAGAGGGTTGCAAACATGCACTTGACAGTAATTAATTCCTAGTACACAGTCACTCCATATTCTTATCACAGAAATCACGGTATGACAAGGTTATTATTATAGAGGGTTGCAAACATACACTTGACAGTAATTAATTCCTAGTACACAGTCACTCCATATTCTTATCACAGAAATCATGGTATGACAAGGTTATTTTTATAGAGGGTTGCAAACATACACTTGACAGTAATTAATTCCTAGTACACAGTCACTCCATATTCTTATCACAGAAATCATGGTATGACAAGGTTATTATTATAGAGGGTTGCAAACATACACTTGACAGTAATTAATTCCTAGTACACAGTCACTCCATATTCTTATCACAGAAATCACGGTATGACAAGGTTATTATTATAGAGGGTTGCAAACATACACTTGACAGAGCGGAAAGTGCTTTCCCTGGTTCCTACTGGTGGATGCATGATAATACAAAGTGAAGATTTAAATATATGTATGGAGACAGAATGTTATTGTACAGGTTCGAAATTTTCTAATTTGTAATCTAATGAGATTCAATCCCACATCCACAGGTTACAGCATCCATTCCCTTGCTCTGAGGGATAGCAATTTCCACTGTCAGATGTATATTTGTAACTTTCTTTCACTCTCTGTCTCTATAAATATATATAATGGTAGGCAAAAGATTTCATATAATATACCAAAACTCTGCTTTATAGCTGTATGTCAAAATTCCTTCTAAATGGAGAACATTTTACTCTGAATAATGAATAACCTTTGAAGCTCTTCAATGCCTTAAAAACAGTTTGTAATTACAAGTAAAAATTCATCTCACTCAAGGGTGTTTTATATTTTCTGTCTTTATCTGTTTTCTATATTCTATACCTTTTACAGAATTTGAGCATCTTTACCATTATTTATTTCACTTGGATTACTATATGTTAACATTTATTTAGAAGTGTTTATGTTCCAATGGTCTTTTGCAATTTACTTTTGAACTTAACAATAAACTGTCACCATATAATGTGTATTGTGTTGAGGTTAAACCCTAATACATATATACAAAATGAAGCGGAGTCAGTAGTCTGGGGAAAAGAGTTATGTAAATTTTGTACATAAAAAATGATTTTTTAATATACAGAAGCAAAATACTTGATATCAAACATTAATTTTCTTTTTTATAAATCTAACTTTTTTAATTAAAAATATCATGTGCATTATTTAACATCAAAATATTCTACTGTTTTAATCGATTAGACTTTTGTTATATATTCAGCCTGAATATTTGATATCATAAAAGTTAAATATTAAATTAATTTTTGATACAACAAATATTTTAAATCATATATTCAATTTTTTCTTAGAGCTCCATAACAACTGTATTGGGGCCCTGAGTGGCAGAGTGGTCTAAAGCTCTCTTAGTTATGGATCACTGCCATCTCACCTCTGTCTGCACCGGTCTGAGTCTCAGATTCAGCCAATGCGGGTATGTGAGAAAGCTTGCCAGTAGCTTCTCGTGGGTCGGTGGTTCTTTCCGGGGTTTTCCCGGGTTCTTCCTCCACCATTAATACTGGCCGCCATGTATAGCCTATTGTGTGCTGAAAAATGGCGTTAAACCCCACAAAAACAACAACTGTATTTATGATCTAAAAAATATTTAATAATAAAATAGCCCCATAGCCAGACTCCAGTACAACAGTAATATGTAAATATTTTACCATTTCAATAGAGTATATGAAAGCTTCTAAATGTCATCTACTGCCCTAACTTCATGCCCATTGATGATCTATGGTGCCATTCTTCTTGCAACCACATGCTTGTTTTGAGATCCTGATGTCATCAACTGGGCCAATACCACTGACAATATGTACTGATTACGAAATATTACAAAAAAATACAATTCATGTACTATAATTTAAATCAAAGAAAACTCAATGAAAATGTTCAATTTAACTAATGCCATATATTGCCACAAGTTTGTGACCCTGGAGTGAGTGTTAGCTGCTCAAGTCAGCGCTCCAGTTCAAGAGCTGGATTTCTTTAAGGTTTCATTTGTGGGAAACACCATGACCAAGATTTCTGCAATGGCAACGGCAATGTAAAAAACTTGTTTACCATAATATCACAGGCACCTGATTCCGGGGTGAACTAATGTGTACACTCACCAATTGGTACCCCGGAATCAAGTGCCTGTACATAATATACATTCTAATATCATGTTAGGAAGAATTAATCTAACGGAAAATTAAACTAAGAAACATTTCACTGAAATAGTTTAATCTACGGGAAACAAATCTTTCTTATGAAATAGCATAACACTACAACTTTAAATAGAATTTTTTTTTCAAAAAACTTGAAAAACAAAATAAAAATGCAATTTTTCTTTGATATTTTTTTCACTATGATGTACAAGTGTATTATTGCAGCTAATATGCCTCTGAAAGAAATAAAATATATACAGATGTAAATATTATTTCTACAGGGACATCATAACCTAAAGCTAGGTATCCCGATGTGACGTCATCGTTACGACAAATCGCAACAGGCGTTACATACTGCTTGGGTCGACAGCTGGTACAGAAAATACGGACTGAAATCAACTCATTGTTAACATGAGTGTGTGTTGGGCCCATTCCCACTCATGAAAGCCCTTTATTCAAATCGTTAGAGACACATATAATCCTACGACCTGACGGCTAAATTAGCAGAGCTCCTTGAGCACATAAACGCCTGGGGGATGTGGCACTAATTCCTTCCCCCAGGAACATTTAGCATCCCATTGTGCGGGAATAAGCCCCGTCGCACATGCCCTTCTGGGCACACGCGACGTAAATCCAATCAATCAAAAACATGTCGATTTCTATAGGTTGGGTCGGCATGACGTCTCAAGCTTAGCTACCTACTTTCCGCCATATTGCGGAAATGAAAACAATTGCTTAGTAACAGAACGGTAGCGTTAGTTATGCTCGATATTGCAAACCGTTTTAGTTTACCTATATTTTGTTTATTATTTCTGTTTTCTGTTCAGAAGTGCTGCATAATCTTCTTTACAAGCAGGATATAAAACCATGAATGTGTGTCGAATATTTTTATAGACGTAATATATTTTAGGTTGATAAGGTTGGCAGTACACTATATGCCACTTGGTTTCAAGACAGTTTGAAGGCTGTGTTTGTTATATAGTTTGTATATTGTACACATTTCATTTATAAGTTGACGAATATAAATGCAAGGATCATAAGATCAGTTGGCCATTTTTGCAATGTCATACAGTTACAAAGAGACCCTGTATAGCGATGCTAATGCACGATATTTACAGAAACTTAAAAGTTGTGGAAATCAATGGTTGTCCATATAAATTTACAGCAGATATTTGGGTATATAACCCAACAAAATGGCCTGAAGTGACATGGCCTGACGTTTGCAACTATCTTACAGATACACCTGGTAAGTTTGTTTTTTTAACAACATATTATGTTGAAGTAATTGTACAGCTGTTTCTTACGCCTATTTTATTTTCTTTAAGTAAACTATATCAAAATTTGAAATTTTCGGTCGGTATTAACTGTGATCCTAAATTTTTTAAAATAAAGTTCTCATAAATTTATATTTTTCCATTTTTATTATTCTTTAATTGTCCTATTAAACCTTGATTAATAAGCACTAAAAGCTGTGTATTTTTCAACCTATGTACGTTTATCCATACTGTGTTTACAATTATTTTTTCCTTTTTTTTGCCTGGAATGTACACCAGAGAGGCAATGAAAAACTACAGAAGTCTTGAGGCACACAACTTTTTACTATCAGGATGGGTGCAAACAGTATATGCAGCCTGAGAAAAGCACAAATTTTGTGTTGAAGGCTGATGTCAAGCCATCACGGAGAGTGACAGATGACCTGTATCATCCATGGGTTGCTGTTACCAGTGAAGGAAGTGTCATTACAGCACATTGTGATTGCATGGCTGAGTATCCATTTTTTTTAGATGTTATATAAACATTAGAGTTGTCATATTCTAGTTGGGTAATACTTGTGTAGTAATCAAACTGATGGCCATTAAACTATTATTTTAATCCCTTTATTATTATTGTTTAAAACTTTAATGATTTGCAAATATTTACAATGCAGCTTTCTCATCATTACACAGAAACAAGAGAGGTTAATATATTCTGCTTTGCTGCAGTTCGCAATGGATACACATGCCTAGCATGCACAGAGAAACCATGCAAACAGAGTGTTTTGTTAAGTCTGTAACACCAGCACCAGATACATCAATAAAATTTTACAAGGATGAAGCAAAGATGAGGCTAATAGAAAGCATTTGCACACGAAATCCACCAACTCCAACACCACTAGTTTCAGAACAGCTGGGATCCATTCAGAGCTTAGAAAGCGTCCTACACAAGCCTATTGGACTAAGCACATTCAAAGAAACAGCTCATCACTTTGCAAGTAAAGACAAACAAATGTCAGTAAGATGCTTACCAATGCCCCTGATATCTTTATACGACCCAGACAGCATTAATCTTACAACAGAAGAATTAGTGGAAAAGTGTAAACAAATAATGTGAACTGTCAGTCAGTGCCAGTGAAAAGGAGTACTTAATGGAGTGCATCAAAAATCAGTCAAATTCATTGGTATGGCACTAGCAAAGAACCTGTAGAATAACAGATTCTGTGGCATATAGTGTACTGCACACCAATATGGACTGTCCTGCTCCTTCATTAATTAAAAGAATTTGCAACCCTGTACAGCAAGAACTGAAAAGTAAGCCAGTGCAATGGGGGCATTTGCATGAAGCTACTGCTCTTCAACACTACACAGCTGCCATATCTACACAACATCAGATGTGAAAATTACAAGGACTGGATTAGGTCTGTGTATGGATAAGGGTTTATCGGTGCTTCTCCAGATGCTCTATTTTCATGTTCATGTTGTGGCAATGCTGTTGTGGAAATAAAATGTCCATATACATTAAAGGATGCCAATGTAGATGAAATCACCAGTGCTAACTACTGTCTTGTATCAAACTATGGATTGAAGAAAGACCATAACTAAAATGCACAGGTCAAGCTTCAAATGTATGTGTTCCAGAACACATTCTGCCACTTGTTGTGTGGACCAATAAAGCACGTGTTATCAATGTGGTCAACAAAGACCAACAATTCATTGATAACATTGTGAACAAACTTGAAGTTTTCTGGATTGAACACTGCCTGTCAGAATTACTGACATGAAGACACAGGAAGGCTGAAACCTTAGCACAGGCAGCATCAGCCAGTACTTCAGAAGACAATGGAGTCTTCTGCTACTGTCAAAAAACCTGGAATACAGACGATGGAGATGACATGATAGGGTGTGATGGGGCCAATTTAAAGTTTAAGTGGGTGCATCTCACTTGTGCCAAGATTAAATACCTTCCTAAAGGAACTTGGTACTACAAAGACTGCAAATGGAGAAAAGGCAAAAAATGAATTTTTATGATTTAATGAATCAAATGCATTATTTGTCATCTTTATGTCATACTTTTATGCATTTATATAATGAACATTCAAATTTATAAGTATATGAACAAAATCTATGTTTAAAAGTCAGTTTTCATGATTGCAATTAAACATTTTTAACAAAGTAGCTAAGTTTGACCATTTAAATATATCATTATGTACATGAAAATTGAAACATATTCTGCATACTAAAACACAATTGTGACATTGCCTAAAAGAATGTGTCCATTAATAGTTTGTAACTCACTACATAAACTGAATGCATCTAGCCCGAATGCATCTAGCCCCCCCCCCCACTTGCATCAGAAGTAAGAACAATGCCTTGCCTAAACTGTTGCATTCCAATCTTACAAATGCTCACGTGGTATTTATTTCATGGCATCAGTAAGAAGCACATTTTGATACGCTCCAAAGGGCTCGTATAAGGTCAATTTTAACTTAAAGTTTAAGCAACGATACGAGCCCCTGTGACACGCTCTGGAGTCAGCTCACAGAGACTTTGGAGAGTTAGTAAATATTTTTCAACAATAAATCAATTAAGCTGATATATGATATAGTTTACACTTTATACATTTTAACTGTTTCTTGACGTTTTAAAAATGTATGTTATTAGTTTAACTGAAAAATAAAACAAGGTGTCCCATACGTTGCATTCCAGATTTAATCAAAACCGAGACCTCCGATGTTGTTGCAAGCACCTAAACTGACATTGATTGTTATCATAATGTGTTGCCTTCAGTAAGAAAGGTCAAATGCATTTGTCTCGAAATCTGATTACTGAGAAAACTGGAGTTGAACGGTCAACTGCTTTAAGACAGATACCTGCAAATCATTGTACAAATGCTTCAACAGAAGAGTCAAGAATCACATTGATGAAAAAATTTACAAATTGAGAAGAAACAGATTGAACATATACAATGGAAATATCTTCACAAGCACAAGACGCACAAGGAAAAATGGCGACACACAGAGCGAACAAAGAGATAAGAGAATTAGAAAAATACTTAAACACTAGATGGATAGAAACAAATGATGGATCTTTTTTGGAATGTATGTACAAAAAAGGAGCCCAAGAGATAGACATGTTAGGATTATCGAGAGATAGAGTAAAGGGAGTAGCCTCAGTTATGATAGCAATTAAAGTCCAATGCCCAGACCGCTTGAACAAAATCTACTCAAAAAACCAGAAGGGATGTCAAGGGTTTATTGTGTGCCCAAAGGGGACAAAATCAGTACTACCCTACGGAGAATTTCAGATTGCTGGAGAAAAAGCGTTAATCAAAGAACCTACACCAATTCTGCGAAAGATAAAAATCAAACTGGAGAGTTACACCTATCTGACATTCCATTAGAAATACCTTTGGAGGCAACAGTCCAAAAATCTGAAGAGAAATTGAAGATAAAAGTTATCTTATCACAACTGGAAACAATACCTTTGACTTCCATATACAACGGCAATAGAATTCTGGAAACAGAGAAAACTAAGCTAATGGAAGTAAAAAGAGCATTCTTCGTACATGGTTTTTTGACCAAATCATGGTACAGAGGGTGTATATATCACAGAAAGTGCAGTAGATGTCAACAGACCAGACATACAACACACAAATGCCCCCAAAATCAAGAGACAACAAGGGGATTACAAAGACAACAACAACAACAAGTATCAGTAGATGAACAAAGAGTAGAAAGGCAACCTATAATACAACAACAACAAAGCCAACAACGAGAAGAGGAATGAATCCACATGGAACAGACAGTACAAAACCAACAGCAGCAAGAAAAACCAACTTCAAATCAAAGGCAAAAAGTACAACAGTAACAACAAAGACAACAAGAGGAGCAAATAAAAGAACAAAACCCCAAACAAGGGAAGCCACTACAACAACTAGAACGGAAAAAGGGACAATCCAAAGAAAATCCAAAGACAATAAAAATACAAGAACAGCAAGCAACAGTAAAATTGCAAAATTGTCAATTTCCAAATCAACAAGGTCAACAGCACCAGCAACAACGACAAGAAGAAACTCCACAAACTAAATCATCAACAGTTATCGCAGAGCAAATACAACCTGCACGAGAAAATCAGATACCCAACTCCCCAAACTCAAAGCCAATTACAGGAACCCAAGAGCAAAGGAGAGAAAGAGACAGAATTAGAAGGAAGGAAAACAGAAGGCAGAAAGAGGAAGAAGAACGAAGGATGGCAGAAGAAGCAGAAGCCTTTTTAGTGATGGATGAATATTTAGATTTTTAAAAAAATACAATATATATATATATATATATATATATATATATATATATATATATATATATATATATATATATATATATATATATAAACAAAAGATAAAAAAAATAACAAAAAATACATATATACAAAAAGTGTACCAAACTGGAAAAATATAAATATAGCAAACACTTACAATTAGGGCAGGAGGGCCTCCCTATCTGGTCTGCAAAGAGAAGAGAGCACCCTCAAAAAAAAAAAGAAATCTGATCACTCACTCAAACTAACACTTAGCGTTCTTTGCAGGAACAATGAGGCAGATACTTACGATTTTCCGGTTTAAATTGTGTTGTTCTTTTTTATTTTTTTGTGCATCAGAGTACTGTCATTAAAAAAAAAAACGAGTTATATGTAAACATAGCTGGAACTCTCCATGCAATGCAACAACACAGCTGCCACGTACTCTTGCAAAGACTTGGGCCTATTCAGACCTAGACCAACAAGCTGTTCTTTGCATTGTTTTGTTCTTTGTAACGGCAGAGCGCTAATTGTGCTGAAGCGTCCTCCCTCTTGGGATAATGGAGAAATCCTACCAGTCATTAAATATTCATTTATGCAAATATGCAAATAACTATTGGTTGGGTCGGCATGACGTCACAAGCATAGCGACCTACTTTCCGCCATATTGCGGAGGTGAAAACAATTGCTTAGTAACAGTACAGTAGCGTTAGTTATGTTCGATATGCAAATCATTTTAGTTTACCTGTATTTTGTTTATTATTTCTGTTTTCTGTTCAGAAGTGATGCATAGTCTTCTGTAAAAGCAGGATATAAAACCACGAATGTGTCTGTTGAATATTGTTAAAGACGTAATATATTTTAGGTTGATAAGTGTGATAGTAGTGTGTACGTGCACAGGAGTCTGACTTTTTATCAACAAAGTACGGCAAAATCTCTAATAATATGAAATCATCTTGTCGGTAATATAAATGAACACATGAAGTGCAAGCGTGACCAACAAAACCCTCTGCTCGATTCGACTTTTCTCACGCGTCTTTTATCGCTTCAGAAATGCAAGAAAACTGAAAAACTACACATATACATTCAAAAGACAGTGACGTACGCATAACTCTCGGACGATCATGTCATGAATCCAATCCACCGAATTAACCTTTATTTTGACCATTACGGTCACAAACCTTTTTTGTTAGAATCCATTGTGTTTGATTGATTTTCTAGAGGTTGCCACCTGGTAAAATTATCTGTTGTTTGTACTGATATTTTTTTCATAACAGAAAATAATAGTGGAGAAGAAAATATGATACTTATATGAGGGATGTACTATTTATGATGATATTGATGATGATGATGATGATGAAAATGATTGAGAAGAAGGAGAAGAAAAAAAAACCAGTAGGAAAGGAGAATATATTACCGATAAGATAAGCTGATTTCATGTCAGAGATTTACTGTACTTTATTGATAAAACGTCAGACTCCTGTGGTACGTGTCACGTACATGTGTACATGACAATATACGCCAATTAGTGTCAAGGCAGTTTGAAGGCTGTTTGTTATATAGTTTGTGTATTGTACACTTTTCATTTATAAAATGAATATAAATGCAAGGTTCATAAGATCAGTTGGCCACTCTTGCAATGTCTTACGTTTACAAAGAGACGCTGGATAGCGATGCAAATGCACGATATTTACATAAACTTCAAAGTTGTGGAAATTAATGATTTTAATTTTTTAGCAAATATTTGGGTAAATGACCCAACAAAATGGCCTGAAGTGACTTGGCCTGATATTTGCAACTATCTTACAGATACACCTGGTAAGTTTGTTTTCTAACAAAATATTTTGTTGAAGTAAATTGAACACCTTTTTCTCAAACCTATTTTTCTTTAATTAAACTATATCAAAATCTGAAATTTTCAGTCGATATTACTTGTGATCCTAATTATTTTTGAAAGTTCTCATTAATTTATATTTTTCCATAAATATTATTCTTTATTTGTCCTATTAAATCTTAGGCATATTTTAAAATGTTATACAAATGTCAACCACACGTTCCTAAAGTCCCTATAACAATGGCGGTCGTTTTCACCTCGGCGGTCATAACTATGCACTGAAAATGCCCGGATGTGAAAAAGTGCCCGGATTCCCGACCCAACCTATGTATAAGCCGGATGATCGAACCGCACGCTATTAATTAATAAATTTATTTAGACTAACCTTTGTATCCAGACGGTAAGTATAATCCCTTTTTTAATAATCCACTGAGTTATATTCTTTAGAACACTCACTTTTTTTAGTATAAGCCCCTGTCAGAACAGAACACCTATGTATTCATCTGCTGTTGACCTCAGATTTGAATTACCCACGCATGCGTGTAAAGCAGCATCACAACAAGGCAAGAGTAACGCGTGGAAACCGTCTAGAGAGGCATATGGACATAGAACACAATTAATTTTACTATATGTTCTCTACATTTGTTTTTCAGTACTGACCTTTCCACTGTGTGACAATCAATACAAATCATATGTTAATCTAAAATACCTTCAAAGATGACTTCACGGTGAAGTTCTCGTCAAAGGTTGACCTGCTCTTTTTTTAGATGCTGGACTGTCAACATAACAGCATGTAAACAGAACACAGATTTCACTTCTGGATCATCACCAAGGCCTTATTACTCACTGTGCACTGTCGCCGAAATACACACAGACAACAACAACACCCTGAGCTCATATTCTCAAGAATAAACAATTACCTTTAAATCCCTACCAATAAAGCATAAATAAAACTCTTCTGTCACCACCAAAATGAGAGAGGGAAAAATGTTCTAAAAATAGACGAACTACACTCGTGGATACTGAACTGAAAGTATTAATTGTGACCCGATTCCTGACAGGGTTAGACAGTTTCACCTCCATGGACAAAACTTCCATCTGTGATCAAATCAATGTCTCTTAAATACTGCAGCAAAGTTTTAAGGAATTTCATCCATGAATAGGACAGTTACAGGCTTTTAGCTGACACCACTGTAACACAAGCACAAGCTAATTCCAAATGACCGAATTTCAAAAATGCACAAAACTTAAAGTTTAATTGTGATTTTGCTAATCAAGATAAACACTTCAAATAAACTGTAATAAGTTTTTAGTTCTAACACCAATCTGGAAATTACTAGAAATTAAACTTAACTGTTTAGCTTTCATAGAAAATTCAATTTTAAAAAAATGATTCATATTTTTATGTGAAAATTTAAATTTAACGTAAATTGTAATGCAAATTTAAACCTGAAGTTGACAAATTTTGTTCTGTGGCAAAGTCTCTCCATTCCTTTGTCATAAACATCCATGGTTATCCTTATCAGGTGTGAAGCAATTAAACCAGAGCTTGTCAATCAAAGGTAACACCTGAAATCTGGTAGCATCTAAATACGCAAGCTAGGTCTAACCAAGTAGATGACATCATTTCCACCCATGAAGGGGTGGGGGGCGGGAGTTTTCAGACGTTAAGCTTCCATTAGTATTGAAGAGTTGGTGAAGTTCTCTGAAACCAAGCCAGCATGCCATTTCTTAGTTATATAAGTGAGAGAAAGAGAGGATAATTCTTGTATTTTACATGCAGTTTTTGTAACTGAAACCATGAAAGGATACAAGAAGAGGAAGACAACTTTTTTTTAAAACCTGGATATATTTCACATAACAAAGGAGTCATATATCTGACGATACTCTACCAAGTTCCAGTGCTGCATCTGTTCCAGTGAATATAAGAATGGATGCTGACATGTTCTCTCTCATAGCAGTGACAAAGCCGACAAATGGGGGTCTCAAGTCAGTTCAGGCACCAGACTGCAATGGCACACCTGGGTCTGAAAACGTTCTACGACCATCATCCGAAGCAAAACTGGACCTGAAAGAGACAAATTTGAATGAGCACGATTGGACACGTATGATCTGTATGAAAAAAATGTTGAAATGTGGAATGATATTATTCGTCGCCATGGTAATCAAGTCAACATAATGTGGCAGACCAGAATTCCAAATTGCTAACGAAATAAAATGGGGACTTGCTTGGAAGCATACTATGATGTGTAAAAACTACAGCTTTAAGTCACCATAGTATAAGTTGTATGAGGAGATAAGAACAAATACACCTGGGCCAAATCCTGCTGCTGTAAATATGATGTTTCATGCTGGACTACAAGATACACCAATGGGCAACACCAGAGCTAGATACTTGCTTGCAGCCACTGACATTCTGCCACCTAGCAGAACATATATGCAAAGGGCTTCCAACCTTGTAGGCAAAGCAACTGTGGAGCTCAATGAAATGGTCATGACAGACAAGATGAAACTAGTCAGACAAGTTAATGTCATGCGTGGTGTTCAGCATCCTGAGCAAATAAATGTTGCTTTTGATGCAAGATAAAATGCCATTAGCTTTGGACGTGAAAAGAAACCTGGTCAAAGTTCATCACAAGCTGTTGGAATTGCCTGCGAAACTGTTACAGAGAAGCAATACATTGTGGGGACTACAGTAGAAAACAAGCTGTGTTGGACTGGAGCAGGGCTGAAGGGGAAAGGTTTTGATGTGCAATGTCCAGGAGGCCATGTTGACTGCACAGCAAATCTGTCACCAGTTACACCACATTCAGAGTATGAAATGGCAAGAGAAATGTGAAACAAGTTTGTGCTGCAAGAGATTCTCATTAGACATGCAACAACAGATGGAGATGCACAGGCTGCTGCTGGCTTCCAAAATGCTTACACAATTCAGCGTCCAATGTGGAAAGTAGAAAGACTATCGGATCCCATCCATTTGGGTCGTTTACAGTTCAAAAGGTAATTCTGCAATATTTAGTGCAAACATTTTTCCAGGAATAAGAACAAGAGAAAGAAAAAGGCTCAAATAAAAAATTGTCAGCCAAGACATTAAAGCACGTTGCGGTTTAATCTTCAAACAATTGATGGAGGACAATAGTGGTGATGTTACAAAAATTAAATGTCAACTTCCCCAAGTACTGGATGCCACTCTGCGCTGTTATTGAGGGGGACTGCTAAAAATGCCGGCATTATTCAAAGGTCTGTGGGGGAGGAAGTACTAACAGCTGGTGGATGCGATCAGCATACCTGGGCGCTCATCAAGTGACTCATCTCAACATGACAAAAAATGATAAGAATATCCTGGTAGAAGTTCTGATAATGAAACTCTTCTGTGATGTTGTAGAAAGACTGCGACTGAACACAAACACACATAAATGTGAGGCGGTGAACAGATCGATTAGTGTTTCATTACCTAAAAATGTGAACTATTCCAGAAAGTTTGAGGCAAGAGTGCATTCAACAATACACAGACTCAATAACAGCCTGTGATCATCACTGAAAATAAAAGTGACACACTTGGGAGGTAAACTTTCAACAAGGACTGAGATCACTGGAGACAATGGATAAAGACTGCACTTACTATCAATTGTATCAAAAGCATCCACAAACCAGGAAACGTATTCTAGCAAGACGAGGAAATATGATACAGACCCATCTGAGGTACAGGACACAGCAAGGCAATAGGAAGTCTGACTACTGCAAAGGACTGCTAGACACCAAGGGCGATCACTCATATGCAAAGGTTTAGCAGGAGCCAATGGACACTGCAGACAGAAAAAAAGTTATTTTAATTCCATGTGGAAAATGAAAGTGCTCAAAGACACCATGAAGAACAAATTGTACACAAGGGAAAACTGAAGTGGGGAAATCCGTAGGTAACACAAAGCATGTTATGTGCAGTTGTGTTACTTACTACCACATGATGAGACCAATGGAGAGGTAGAAACAGTAGTAGTAACGTGGGGTGCTATAGGGTCTAGGGGACTTACCATTAAAAACAGGGTCCTGGCACTATAGGGTCTAGGTAAATTTAACATGGGCAATTTTTTAATGTCTTGTAGGGTCTGTGGGAATTTAACATGGGGATTGGGCCTGTCAAGGGTCACAGTTAGCATAAACATGGCGCAAACTCAGAAGACAATAAATTGGGATGCACCGGCCACGGAGACTACCCACGTTAACCCGGACTTACTTCCAGAAGAGGTGAATTGCGATTTTGTGGATTTTCTTTCGCAAGAATTTGTTCCGGAACCATTACCTTCACCACCTTCTCCTTCTTTACCACACGTGATGAATTTTAATCAAAGGCAGAAAGAAGAATTGGAGAAATTTATACAACAGCAAAAGGAAGCAGAACAAGCTTTTCTCCTACAGCAGCAACAGCAAGAAGAAGAGGTAAGAAAAAAACAACAACAACAAGAAGCAGCAAAGAAACAAGAGGGTGAAAGTCAAACCGTGACGGTACTGTTGAACATTTTAGCGGAGTTAAGAAGTCTGAAACAAATGTATCAGATTTCTTTATTACGACCGAAGAGAAAAAGACCTTCCCGCGTTAAACAACCCAACCCTGTGACAACACCTATGGTACCGCCCTTAGTGATTTCTACCAAATCATCATCATCATCGACAGTACACAGTCCAGAAGTAGGCCTTGGCCGTGGCAAAGGCTTAAGACAGTTAAAGCTGATTGCTTCCTAAGTTTGTTATTTAAAACCAACAAATACCCCAAAGGCCCTTTTCAGGGCCACCCATGTCTCTCGAAAAGATATACTATTTCAATTGCCAACATCAATTAAAACTCAAAAAAAAACTTTTTTACCCTTGTGGTACTTGTGAATGTGTGAGTGCGTGACTGTAGATTCTTATTCTAAAAATCAAAACCAAGAGACACTTACTTTTTATAGACTGTCTATTCTGGTACAAATTTTACAATTCAATTCACAACACAACATAGCACTTTAAAAAGTTCATAGACTTCTTCTTTGTCTTTGTTCACTCTCTTTTTTTTAAATGTCTTCACTTTCACAGCTTTTTCCTCCTCTTCATCCTCACTTTCTTCCCTTCTTTTTTTCTCCTGTTTCTTCACCTGTCTGCTTTCTTGCTCTTCTTCCTCTCCATAACTCCTCTCTTCTTCTTCTTCTTGCTCCTGTTGTTTCTTAGGGCAATCTGGAGACCAATGTCTTTTTTCTTGACAATGATAACAGGTATCTTGACTTTTGTCTCTTCTAACCCTTGTTTTGTTTTTTTGACGGTCTGGACACTCTGAAGACCAATGTCCTTTCTTATGACAGATATAGCAAGTATCTTGACTTTTATCTCGAAAGGAGGGTGAGTAGTCCGTCGACTGGTCTGAAGAAAATTTTCTGATGACCCCTCGCAAAGCTCCGATGAAAAGTTCGATCTGTGTAGTCTCGTCCATTGTTCTCCTCGGTTTGAGAGTGAAATGAATAGTGAAAGGACAAGACACACACGCTTTATATATACGCTGGTCTGTCATGGATATAAAGTAACCCATGGTGTTTAAACTTTAGTCAATTGACTTTTTTCGGTCAAGATGAAACGATAAATTCATTCGAGAAGAAAGAAGAAGAAAGTAAGAGGCAGAAACGTGATCTATCGCCTCGTACCATCGCTGAAGTCCTGGCCCAAATTGATGCCAGTGATTTTGAAGAGGACATGAGTGAACCAGAATCCAGGCCTAGTGAGTTTTCATCTAATCAAAGTTTACCACCCTAAGTTAACCCTGAAAAGTACTATCACATTTGAGAGACAGAAAAGCGCTCCTCTAGAAAATTTAGAACCACGGCTTACACTTATAGGGTGAAGTTTAAAGATTTCAAGTCGGACGTACCATTGGAGAAAGCAGAAGGGTTCATCACCGAGGTGTGAGATTCTTTGCTCACCACACTCAAGCCACAATGTCAAGCCAAAAAAGACGATCGCTTGAGACTTTCCATACAACACGACCGTTTGAAATCTCCTGTTTGGATCGAGTTTAGCAGTCCCGCAGAATTAACCCCTTCCAAAGTCATGGACAAGATTCAACATGTGCAACAATCCAATGACCAGTTTGACATCACCGAAAGAAAAGCCACACTATCCATCACCCACGTCTTTCCTCCTCAAGGGACTGGACGCAAAAAGGTCTTTTGGTGAACGGCCTTCGCAGTATTAAGCGTAGCCTCGTCCAAATTCACAATTCTCAAGACCAGATGTGTTTAGCCTGTGCCATCGTGGTGGGACGACCCTATGCCGACAAAAACGACACGGTAGAATGGAAAAGAACCTGGGGGAACATTCGACAATCGGACCGATCCAAACAACGAAATGAAGCAGAACTCCTGTTACAACAAGCCAGCCTGTCCAAAGAAATACCCTGTGGCATTCCTGAAGTGCAAAAATTGCAAGAAGCCATAGTGCCACGCTAGACCTTGAAAGTGCACCCTCAAGAAATGGGCGGGTCTCTGTTGTTTCCAGGGAAAGACTTTAAGGACGGAAAATACATTCATCTCTATCATTACGATGACCATTTCGATACCATTACCAGTATCACCGCATTCCTGAGATACAGTTATTATTGTGAGAAATGGGACTATGGCTACAACAATCGAGAGCATCACAAGTATTGTGGAACGAAATGCTCAGGATGTTTGGCCTCTCAACCCTGTCTGGACAAAGGACAAGAACGAGTGCATTGTCCTGCTTGTCTGCGCACGTTTGTCAGCACTGCCTGTTACCAACAACATTTGAAGACGCAAGGTTCACAGAAGAAATGTGCATATCAACTGCTGAGATTGTGCCCTACGTGTGGACATTGCATATGTACCAATACTACCGAAGTACATGTATGTCGAGGAAAGAAAAAATGTCACATTTGTCACCGAATCGTGGACTTGGAACACCAATGTTACATTCAAAAATACCAACCACAACAAGAAGATGACCAGAAGAAAGGAAATTTAATCTTTTTCGATTTCGAATGCATGCAAGAGACTGGCATTCACATTTCTAATTTCTGCCTGGCTCATCGAGCGTGTGAAAAGTGCATTCAAGAGCCTATCTTTAGTCATTGCCGTCACTGCAGTAAGGTTCCTGGAGGACGTGAAAAACTCTTTCGGGGACCGAACACGTTAGCCGATTTTGCCAAATGGGTCTTAGACCCCATCGACGAGACATGGAGCCAAGAGGACATTGAACGTGACGGCGATTGTCATCGCCATGCCACAGTGATGGCCCACAATTTCTCAGGATACGATGGACAATTTCTTTTGAGCTACTATACCGAACATGGTACCGAACGTCCTAAAGTGACTTTGAACTGACTCAAAATCATGTCCATGGAAGTGGGACAAGTACAGTTTAAAGATTCAGTGAGTTACTTGGCCATGCCTTTGAGTCGAATGCCTAAAACGTTTGGAATGACAGAAATGGCTAAAGGCTACTTTCCACACTTTTTCAATACCGAAGCCAATCAACATGCCGTTCTACGCCATTTGCCTGAGGCTCAAGACTACGACCCCGACAACATGCGTACCTAACAACGAGAAGCTTTCTACGCTTGGTACCAGACCCATGCCTCGGACCCTTTTGACTTTCAGGAAGAAATGTTAAAGTATTGTCATTCCGACGTAGACATTTTACGGCGTTGCTGTTGAAAATTTCGAGAACTGTTCATGGAAGACGGAGGGGTTCCTTTGAAAGAAGCTTGTACCATTGCCAAGCGTGTTCCTTAGTCTACCGACAACGTTTCATGCCTGAAAATCCCCTGGCTGTCATCAGTCCTCAAACTACCAACTTTGTCAAACGTCAATACTCGGTCAAAGCCCTACGTTGGTTACATTACTTGTGCGACGGAGGGGGTGAAAAGACCATTGGAACGCATTCGGTGGATGGCTGGGACTTAGAAAACCCCAAGATCGTGTACGAGTTTAACGGTTGATTATTTCACGGGTGTCCCGTCTGTTACCCTGATCGTGGCACTAAAAATCAGTTTTTACAACGAACCATGGAAGACTTGTACCAGGCCACTTGTCAGCGACGCCTAAAGTTAGAACAGCAAGGATACCAAGTGGTGGAAATGTGGAAACACGAGTACGATCACCGTTTGAAAACTGATCCCGAATTTAAACGCATCGTGGAAAGTTACAAGCTGATGGACCCCCTGAACCCAAGGGACAGTTCGTACGGAGGAAGAAATAATGCTACCTCTTTGCTGTACCATGCTAACGAAGAGAAAGGAGAAGAAATCAAATACTTGGACGTGTGTTCACTGTATCCCTACTTGTGCAAATATTGTCGTTTTCCTGCAGGGCATCCGCGATTGCTAACGGAACACATCGACCTGAAAAACATTCGACAATACGAAGGTCTGATCAAGTGCAAAGTTTTACCTCCCACGGACTTGTACCATCCCGTGTTACCTCACCATTGCCAAGGCAAGCTGATGTTTCCCTTGTGCCGTACTTGTGCCGAAACGTGTAACCAAGATCAGCCTTGTCAACACTCCCAGGAAGAACGTGCCTTGACGGGGACGTGGGTCAGCGTGAAATTGTTCAAAGCTCTCGACATGGGATACCAACTGATAGAAGTGTACGAAATTTGCCACTTTCCCAAGATACAACAATACCACAAGGGTGACCCTAGTCAGAAAGGCCTTTTTGCAGACTACGTGGATGCCTTTTTGAAACTGAAACAAGAAGCCAATGGCTATCCTTCCTGGTGTCACACTCCCGAAGACCAAAAGACATTCAAAGAGAAATACTGGGCACAAGAAGGCATTACTTTAGACCACATCGAGAAAAACGAAGGCAGGAGATCGTTTGCCAAAGTGATGTTAAATTGCTTGTGGGGCAAAATGGCACAACGACCGTGTTTACCCAAGAGGGAGTATTTGACAGAAACTTTCCTCTACTTTCAGATGATTCACGACAAAACCAAATTCATGAAACACGTGGACGTCGTTCGCGAGAATTTGATCTTAGTCAATTACGAAGAAGATCTGGACTTTGTAGAAGCCGACCCCTTTTTAAATGTCATCATTGCGGCTTAGGTGACAGCTCATGCTCGCTTAAAATTGTACGAAGCTTTAGAACTGTTAGGGGAACGCGTCCTGTACTTTGACACGGGCAGTTGCATCTACATCGAGCGCACGGGTCAACAGCACCCTGGCATCGAAGGAGACCGTTTAGGAGCCTGGACAGACGAGCACCCCGACGACAAGATTCTAAGTTTCGCAAGTTCCTTAAACAGTACGGCTCCGAATACAGGAACAAACAAGGAGAAGTGCACACGAAGTGTAAAGTGAAAGGGTTGACTCTGAATTATCGTACCAGTCGAGTGGTGAACATTGGCGTATTGAAAGAAGCCTTGCACTCTGGAAAAGATGAACACTTTAAAGTGACTACCTATCAGCCAAACAAGATTGTACGTTTACCCACTCACCACATCGTCAGTCGACCCTTGGAAAAAGTCTATAAAATCGTGTACCAGAAGCGAGTGCGACTTCCCAATCACTTCACTCTGCCGTATGCACACGTTGGTATAAAACATAGGTTGTATGAGGATAGCCACTAACCAGAAGAATGACTTCGCCACAGCAAGAATCGAGTGAGAAATCCAATGAGAACTCCAAGTTCAAACCGTACCTTTTTCCGGTCTTCTTGTCTGACTATTGTGATTGTGCCCGTCGATTGGAAACGTTTCAAAAATGGCCCACGGGAATAACAGGATTACCTACTTCGAATGTTTTCAGCTAGAACAGGATTGTCTACTTGGGACCTGAGACTGGATTATGATACGAAGCACAGTGTTTCAGTTGTGGCCTGAAGTTACGAATGGATCTATGTATCTATAAAGATTCAGCTAATCTGGAACATACTCGATGATCTCCGCACTGTCCTTACCTTCCTGTGGCCTTTCCACCCATTACACTACTTTACAATTATGACGGCACCTTAGAGACGGTACCTTCCTGCACTAGACATAAAAAAGGAACGATGTACAAGCTTGAGACTTCATTGCGATTAGTATAAAAAGGAACCATAGGCAAGATCAATAGTTCATTGTGACTACCAAGACCAAGCGAACAAGATGAATACTTTCAGAGAAACACAAAACAAGTTCAAACAGGCACAATTAAAGTTTGGGTCTTCTGAAGTAGAATGCAATTGCGAGCCTTGCGATAGGAGTGATGCTGTACGCTGTGACCTTAGCGATGCCGTAAAGCATCATGGGAACTTTGTTCTCACTACCCCTATCATGGAAAGTGATGCTGTGCGTGTCAAACCTGAGGGATGCGAAAGCGATGCCACTCGTTCTCTTGGACACTTTACTGGGTTTCATTTTAAATGTGGATGTCAACCTTCATGTCTATCCCACTACGGATGTCATCCAGCCCTGAGCAAACTCCTATCCATGTCACCCTACCCTCATCGAAACGAACCTGTGAAAGACGAATACTCGTACCCTGTGCGTTTGTCTGAATACTGCAATTTTGAAACCTAAGTGTCTGGGAGGACCAACCCCCGAAGAATTAGCCAGAGCTGGATTTTTCTACTTGGGCGAAGGGGATAAAGTCAAGTGCTTCAGTTGCGGTGTGTCACTTCACCACTGGGAACCACAAGATTCAGCTTACCTGGAACATGCTCGATGGTCTCCCAGTTGTCACTATTTACCTTTAGTGGGACAATATATTTGAATGGATACTTTACAAGAGAACATTCGTGCTTTGCCTGTGGAGTTGAGAGAACGCATTTACCGAGAACTGGTCAAAATACAAGTCAAACGTAAAGAACAATTGCATCCGTTACGTCACCGGTGTTTAAACCACTGGTATCTGAATGCTATAAAAGGACTGATTCAGGCAAAAGTGTTTCATTGGTCAGACCTTCATCAACTACCCCATGGTTTTAAAATGGATTGGTTTGTTATTGATGATTTTATTTCTTACAATGTAAACATACCGCATCGAATTCCAGAGGAAGAGTTAACGAGTTACCAACATCTTTTACAGAATGTCAACTTAGTGAAAGAGGAAACTTCTGAAAGAACTGTAATGTGCAAATTAGTGACTAAACGATTTAGATTCGACACTGAAGTAAAACCATGTCTGTGCAAACAGTACATTTCTTGTGTCAGAGAAAAGAGGATTTAGAATGACCTATTCATGGATACTTTACAAGAGAACAATCGTCCTTTGCATGTGGAGTTGAGAGAACACATTTACGAAGAACTGGTCAAAATACAAGTCAAACGTAAAGAACAATTGCATCCGTTACGTCACCGATTTTTAAACCACTGGTATCTGAATGCTATAAGAGAGCTGATTCGTCAAAAATTTTCAGTGGTCAGACCTTGTGAAATACTTCCAGGTCGCAAATGATCCACGTGTTTGTGATTTTCGTTACTTCGAGATTCACCTAGTGCAAAGAATTGAGGAAGAAGAGTTAAAGGATTACAAAGGTCTTTTACGTGGAATCTGTTTAGTGGAAGAGAAAACGTTTGAACGAACTCTGGACTGTAAGTTACAGGATGCAGCATTTAAATTTCCTACTGGAGAACGAACATCTCTGGCTAGAAAGTACATTTATTGCTTCCAAACAAAAAGAGAGTATAAAAACAGGCTGTCATGCCAAGACTTTTATCACATGAGATTGAACAGATTCCATGGAAGGAACTCAATGACACTATTCAAACCGTGGAGGATTACCATCACTAAGTACGACAACTGTATCCATTGAATTTGGGACGACGCGTAGTGTGTGTCTTAGTGTTTTCTGGGATTTCGTTTACCAGCCGATTCCTTGTGGACTCTTTACCAACAGTACTTGTCACCCAATTCAACATGAAAGTGGTGCCTTTAAATGGTCACGAAAGTCTCATTTTTCTCAAAGCCTTACGTTTTCATCTGGATACTTCACGACCTCTACGGTACAAAAAGATTCTTCAACTTTTAGCTACCGAAGACGTGTATGACGATGTGTGTGTAGCTTGTGACTTTCACCCCCATTGGACAGATGTACGTGCCTGGAAAAAATGGGGTTTTGAGGCTTGGACCCAAGAAGTGGCCCAGTATGCTCAAGAGATGTGATCCTTCCTCTCAACGTCCAAAGAAAAAAGTCACTTTTCAACCTGTGTTAGTGACCAAACCAGAAGAAGAAGAACCCGTCACACAGGACAGGACTGTCGTGGACATGACTGAAAGACCCTTTCGGGAGGACACTTGTGTGACCTTACCCGCTATAGAACTGGGCAGAACATTACACACTGTCCCTAGGACATCTTGGTTACCAAAAACATATTGTACAGTGACTTGTTTCTATTCCACTTTGATTGTTCTGCTGTGTATTTTAACATTGTACTTAAGCCTTTGGCTTTTATGTACTTGTCTTTCGTGTTCATTTTTAAAATATCAATAAATGTGTCCTGAAAAAGGGTATAAAAACTCTTGTCTTGTCTGTTTTCGTGTCACAAGTGAAATTCCTGACACTATGGCTACCTCTGCTGTCTCTGCTCCCTCTTCCTCCACTTTCAAAGTCATCGACGAACACTTAGATCGTGCCAGTTTGGAGGTTTTGTATCTTCGTCATCCCTTTAACATGCTCATTGCTGGACCTAGCGGTTCAGGCAAAACCGAATTTGTCAAACGTTTGATCGAACATAAACATCATTTGATCGATCGTCCACCTCAACACATCGTGTGGTGTTACAAAGAGTGGCAATCGGCGTACAGCCTCTTGCGAGAAAGTCAAGGCGATTCCATCGTGTTTGTGGAAGGCATTCCTAAAGAAGACGACGGAATCGTCTCTGACTCCCGTCAAACCCATTTGGTCATTTTCGACGACATGTTAGGAGAAGACGAAGAAGAAATTAAAATGTGGTTTACGCGCAAAGGGCATCATCGTAATGCCAGTGTCATTTACATCACTCAAAATTTGTTTCAACAAAGTAAAGCCCATCGCACCTTCAGTCTCAGTGCGCATTACGTGGTCATGTTTAAAAACCCTCGAGATAAATCGCAAGTGCAAGTCTTAGCCAAACAGTTAGGAACGTCTTGGCTCACTCAGGCGTACGACGATGCGACTCAAACTCCACACGCTCATTTACTCGTCGATTTGAAACCTACTACCCCGGATTATTTGCGATTTCGTACCCAATTGTTTCACAACTGGTGTGAAGACGGAGGGCCTGTCCTGTACACGTCTCCATCCTCGACTTAACCCCACAAAAAATCTATAAAAGCTCCGACACTTTTCGTCTGTCTCACACAGTCACAACATGACGTAACTTCAGTCTCATCTTCCCGTCAAATTGATTCGTGCCTTGTATAGCATCAATCGCGAGAAAAATCCACAAATACGTGCTCGTGTCTTAGAAGCCAGTCTCAAAGAAGTCTTTCGATGGTTCACGGTGACAGCACGCCAATTACTGCAAGGCATAATTCAGATTCCTCATCAAACCAAACGCTTTTTTGATCGAAACAAAGTCGCTTTGACCCAACTGGCCGATCCCCGCATCGACACTCAAACCAAAAAAATAAATCATTTTGAAATCTGGAGGGAGCGGTACTCTAGGAGGTGTCATCATTCATTCTCTCTTAAGGTGGGATCCTAATGCTCCCAAAGCTCTCCCCAAGAAAAAAGCCAAACGAAGCTCCAAGAACAAGAAAAAGAGCCACGGTGTCAAGACCAGGTCCCCAAGGAGACCCGTGTCTCCAAGAACTTTTCCAGTGGCGGGACCCTCCTCTTTCCAGTCACCATCCCGGAAAAAGAAAAGCCCCCAGAAAAAGAAACAGAGAATAAGTCCCCGGAAAAAGAAAAGCCCACAGAAAACAAGTCGCAAGAGAGGTACATCGGCCAGGACGCAACCTTACACTCGCAAACCACGACCTGCAACGGCTGTGACCGCGTCTCCGGTAGCCTGAGGTTCATCCACTTCTCCGTTGATGACACCCAGAACTGAGAAGTACTTGGAGACGTTGATCACACCAAGAACGTCTCCGTTGATGACACCAAGAACTTCTCCGTTGATGACACCAAGAACTTTTCCAGTGGAAGGACCCTCCAATTTAGTGGCAGTGGCAGCTCCTCACAAAGTACCTGCTCCCAAAATCAAAGTCCAAGACAGATCGGGCATGTTACAGAGTTTACTGGATTTGTCCAAGCAAGAAATGGCTCGATTTAGTCCGTTACGTACCCCTGCACGACGTGTCATGCCTGTCCTCAAGTTGATACGACGTAAAGACAATCAGTGGCGACGCGTTCCAATATAAAAAAGGTCTGCGACAAAGTAGGGTATCAGTGAACTTCCAAAAGATGTTACCTCAAAGAAGTGCACACCGTCACTATCGTCAAAAAAGAAAGAGGCCAAGACAGGCTCGTCATCCGACAAAGCGCTTAGCCAAGCATCGACGTTACCCTAAGAAAAGATACAGTCGTTCAAAGAAAAAGAGGCGTCAACAAAGGGGAGGATTCCTTGACGATTCTGGAAAAAACATTGTCACCTTTATGACGAAGCGATAGTCCAAAAAAAAAAGATAAAAGGGAGTGTGCTAAGTCATCGACGTTAGTGGATCTTTGGTGAATGTCCCGGAAACCATAAGCAGAGATGTCACCCTCCAGAAAACTTTCCTCTTCTAAACTCCAAGGAAAGAAAAGGAAAGGACTGCCTCCACGTTTAGTCAAACATGGGGACATGTTATCTGTCCTGTCCAAAGCTTCTCCACCCCTGCGAAAAAAAAAACTCATTCAAACGGCCTCCAAAGAGGTCATAGATACCGTGTGCGAATGTTGTTTGAACGTTTTGAAAGGCACGATCCCTTTGTCCAAACACCAGAAACAATGCTTAGGCAAACATCGTCACATTCTTCGCCAAATGGTTCAAAAGAAAATTCCCATTGGACAAAAGAAGAAGGTTGGTCCAGCGTGGAGGAATGTTACCCCTCTTGTTAGGCCCATTACTGAAAGGAGTCTTTGGAACCGTGTTGGGAGGACTGGTGGGAGCAAGATAAAAAGGCCCTCTGGAGTCTCAAGATCTCAGAATTGACCCCTGACATCCAATGGAAGGACGAAAACTAGCTTTAGTACCTTGCAAATGATGGATGGAATACCATCGTTGGCAAGAACAACGCACCCCGCATTTGCCTCCCAATCCCAATTTGAGCAAGATGTCCCAGTTACAACACGAATTGCAGTCCTTGATGGATCGCAACGATTTGTCCGAAACAGAAAAATCACAAAAGTACGGTCAACTCTTGCAACGACTGCAACTTTTTCACCAGAAAGCTTTACACGAAACGGCTCTACTCACTCTGATGGATTTTAAGACCTTAATGAAAAGTCCAGCACCACCACCACCACTACTACTGCCAGTGACCAAGACATAAAAATGGAGAAGAGGAAGAGAAAGGGTTTCAAACTCCTCCAGAAAAAGTATGCAAGTTAACAACACCACCTACCTCCAGAATTGGATGGATTAAAAAGATGATGACCACCCCTTCATCATCAGAAGAGAAAAAGAAGGTGAAGACAGAAGTGAAACAAGAACCGATATCCCCTGTTCAGACATCCTCCTCCTCGACACCTATTGCCGGTCGGACACGCAAAGCATTACAGTCCAAGAAAATACCCGAAGAGAAAAAGAGTAGCATCCTCAAAGAGTGGGTGCCTTATTAACAAACAAAAAATAAAATGGAAAAGGTGTTAGCCAGCATTTACTACGATCCCTCCCATCCTGCAGGTTACGAAGGAGTTCAAAAATTGTATCATGCTGCCAAAACTCGACTGAAAAGTCTCCGTTTACCTCAAGTGCAACGATGGTTACAAGAACAAGCTACCTACACTTTACACAAACCCAGTCGACGCAAGTTTTTCAGAATTTGCACCCAAGTGGAAGGTATCGATCATCAATGGCAAGCCGATTTAGCCGATGTCTCTCATTTGGCCACCTACAATCGTGGCTACAAATATTTGTTTTGTGTCATCGATGTCTTTTCCAAATTTGCCTGGGTCGTGCCCTTGACTTCCAAATCGAGCAGTGAGTTAGTGCGAGCCCTGCAGCGGGTGTCGAACAAAGTGGTCGTCACCCTCTTCGATGGTAAACGGACAAAGGTACCGAATTTCTGAATCAAGCTTCCCAAAAAGAATTAAAGAAACGTGACATTCATTTTTTACCACCGAGAATCTTGAAACCAAAGCTAGTATCGTGGATCGTTTTCAACGCACTTTGAAAGAACGCATGTGGAAATATTTTACGCATCACCACACTCTGAAGTACATTGACATCTTACCGCACCTGGTGCAAGCGTACAACCAATCTTACCATCGAAGCATAGGACGTGTCCCACAAGAGGTGACTCCCGATAACGAATTGCTGGTGTCTGATCGCCTTTTTAGTACGTCCCCGACGGGGTCTGTCCCCAAGAAAAGTGCAGTCTTGACCGTAGGAGATTGGGTGCGCATTGGCAAAACCAAACGCACTTTCGACAAAGGTTACTTACCTAACTGGACCACCGAATTGTTTCTGTCACTGGACGAGTGCATAGCCGTCATCCTGCCGTCTATAAATTGGAAGACATGAACGGAGAAGTGTTAAAAGGAACGTTTTATTTGCCAGAGTTACAACGTGTCACCAAAAAAGAAGACGACGTGTACGACATCGAAAGCATTCTCGAACGCAGAACCCGTAAAGTAGGTAAACGACGTGTCAAAGAAGTCAAAGTACGTTGGAAAGGATATCCACCCAGCTTTGATTCTTGGATCGACGCTTCGCAAGTCATCGACAATAAAAAGAAGTGACCATCATGCCCTTTCACACAGACTCAGCTGCTGCGACCACTCCTTCACCCAGTTCTTCTCTGCAAGATTTACAGAAGCAACCCTTGTGGGTGTGGTGTGGAGAACGTGTGCCTAAAACGCAAATCGTCTTTTTCTGCCTAATTTTTATGGTGTATTGTGTCATCGGTGCAGCCATTGCCAATTTGAGTTTGCAACAAGGAGACAAACAATTGTGGACCATTTTATCAAGCAGTTGCATCGGTTACCTGCTTCCCAATCCCTCCCTGAAATTCTTCTCGAACGGGAACAACGGGAACCTTGTGTCCAGTACCAGTGTCAGTCACCACTCCAATAACAACAACAACAACCCCATTTTAAGCGGAGACACGCCTCTGACGTCCAGTAACCCCTCGGACAGCCACAGAACTCTGGAATTATGAGTCACCATAACCAATTTTACTTAACCTTACCCAGTGACAGTTCCATGGAGGTGTTTCCCAACAACACTCTATGCTGTTACACGACCAAATTTTCTCAGGCCATCCAATTAGATCACGAAGCCCATTGGGAAGTGGCTTTGGTAGAAATCATTCACCAGACTCAAGTACTCAATGTCCTTCCCAATCAAAATATTTTTTTCAATGGAAGTTCATGACGAACAAATGCAACAGTACTTGGATACCTTTGTCAAATATGAGAAGAAAGTCCCTACCGCAAAAAATCAAAAGTCGACCACCTATAACTTGTTCGTTCCCCAGGCAAGTATTTTAGCGGTCAACATTTGGTGAGCACCATAGCCTCCAGGTTTAATGTCGTGTTTCTTAAAGTTTTGGAGAGTGTCAAAAAAAGTGTCGCCTTGGAGTACCACAAAGTAGCTCGTCGCTTCCTGATGAAATTTCCTGAGGGGAGTAAAATTATGTCCATTTTATTTTGTCCTGAATTGTTTGCCATGTTGGGCGGGGACATGGAGATAAGAAAGAAAGTAGAACAAAAACCCGAATTACCAGTCATTTCCGACAACGATTCTTTTGCCAAGTTTTTTCGTGTCCCGGTAGAACTGAACCAAGGACTGAATTTGATCTTTGTGTACTCCGATATGGTGGAGTACAACCAGGTGGGACACACCTCCGTACGGTTACTGCGTGTCATTCCGTTCAAAGTGGATTCTGCAACGAACGCTGACGAGTAAGGTGGAAACACTTATCACATACACCGCGAATTTGTACATCCTCATTATTTGCCCGTCAATATGTCGTATTTGGACACGGTCAACATTGCTATAAAAGGAGATCTGGGACAAAATATTCCATTCACCAAAGGAAAAGTCACGGTGAAACTCCATTTTCGAAAACGGTTCTCTCACGAAGTCATGTGTCCAGTGTACCGAGGTGTTGCTCGACAGCGAGGACACGGTTTAGGAGACATGTTAAAATCAGCCTTTCGTTCAGTTACTCCGGTGATGAAACCGATGGTGACACGCGGATTGCACGCTTTGAAAGATGCGGCACTTACACACGGTAAAGAATTTCTCCAAAATGTCATCATCGACAAACAAAACCCTGAAGAAGCCTTCTTGTGGGCAGGCAAAAATGTCTTGGTGCAAACGGGCAAAGACCTTTTAGGCCGACGAGAAACACCTATAAATGCCCTGTACGCTAGCTAGTCAGGCATTCCTACTTCCCTGAAGCCACAGCAAGGACAAGGCAGAAAGAGACGAAGAAGAAAACACCCTTTCACCAGACTTCACACTTCTCAAGCTAGAAAGACAAAGAAAAGAAGAACTGTTCGAGACTTAGACGTTTTGAATTATTAAATTATTGAGAAACAGACAAAATGATGCACCGAGAGTCTTGCGCCTGTTCCAGTTCGGAACTGGATCTGTTTGCCATGCCACCCACTATGATGACGAAGCAAGAATTCCAGTGGGTAGAATTTCATCCAGTCTCCTCATTGACAGATTCAGCTCCCATCGAGTTTGAAATCAAAGGACAGCCCGAAGATTACATCGTTACTTGTACCTGAAAGTCAAAGTAACCGAAGCGGACGGTGGCATTATAGACGACGCAGATAATGTAGCCCCCGTCAACAATTTCATGCATTCCCTTTTCAGTGAGGTGGACTTGTACTTGAATAACAAACTGGTCAGCAGCAGCAAGGACACTTACCCTTATCGTGCGTACCTGGAAAATCTCTTGTCGTACATCACAGAGGCCAAAATAACTCATCTGGATGCTTGCGTGGTATGGAAACCTGACACGGCAGACAAGTTTAACGACATAGCTGCAGCAGAAGGCGGCAATCTTCACAATGTGGGTTATAATAGCCGTAAAGAGAAAATCAAAGCAAGCCGTAGTTTAGAACTGATGGATCGTTTGCATTTGGACATGTGGTTACAAGAAAAGTATTTGCTGAACGGAGTGGATGTCCGCCTGAGACTGAATCGTAGTAGTGCTGCCTTCCATTTGATGGCTGCTGCTGATGCCACTTTCAAAACCATCATCCAAGAAGCCAGGTTTTACGTGCGTCGTGTGGAAGTGTTACCTAAAGTGGGAAACGACATCAGTCACACGTTGAGCAGAACGACCGCCAAGTATCCGATTCGTCGCGTGGAAGTGAAAACCTTCACCATTCCCACTGGACAGCGATCCATGATCGAAGATCATCTGTTACAAGGACAGTTACCCAAGCGTTTAGTCATTGGTATCGTCAGCAATGCAGCTTTCAACGGAGCCCGCAATGAAAATCCTTTCAACTTTCGACACTTTGGTGTGTCTAAAATTGAAGTCAGTCGCGATGGCAAGACCTTGTGTACTCGACCCTTTGAGCCTAACTTAACCCAGAAGAATTACTTGAGGTTGTACTTGTCCCTGTACGAAGCCACCGGAGTGTTAGGAACCAACACCACTCACGGCATATCGTACCAGGATTATGTAGGAGGCTATGCTTTGTGGGGTTTTGATTTCACTCCCGATCAAGGCAGCGACGAGGGACATTTCCACCCTATAAAATCCGGCCAGATTCGTGTGGAACTTCAGTTTGAAGAGGCACTGGTCCCCACAGTGAACATCATCCTGTATGCAGAATTCGATAATACCATAGAAATCAACAGTTTGAGAGAAATCATTCTAGACTATTAGAAGCTATGGAAGACTGTTATCCCTCTTTACAAAGTGGAGAAACTTTGGACATGGAATGTGAGGAGACTGTAAAAGAAGAAGAATCCCTAGACAAAGACGAAGATGTCATCATGATGACGTCCCGATGGCCAGAACAAGAAGCCCATTTAGCCTCCTGTTTTGCTACAGTCCTGGCAGATAAAATGAAGGAATTGATCAAGGAGGAGTGCTATGGATGTCACAGCTATCATTCCAGTCAAATTCAACACGATAAATGTCTGATGTTGAGTCAAGAAAAAAAGTTGGACGAGTATCTGGACGAAGCTTGGGGTCTCATCGAGACAGAATTCGTGTTGAATGAGTGGTATAAAGGCTTGGATAAATATTCTTCTCCTCCATTAACGCCTCTGGAGATCAGTCGCATCGAATCTCTCTTTGACCAGAGTAAGAAGTCGGAGCTAAACGCCTGTTACTTGTCAGACATTTTCCAAGAGAAAGTCAGAATCGAATTGATCACTTATCATTACCTGTGAAGAAAAAAAACACACAAAAACATGGATACCTGGGAACTTTATTACCTTTTGAACCACAGTTCGTACACTGCTTCTTGGAATCCTGTCGTATGTGCTAAATATGAACTCTCTCATCGCAAACCTCAAGATCATTAAGCTTATGTAATCAACACGGACGACAGTCATCTCCCAGGAACCCACTGGGTAGCCGTCTACTTTCCTCAAGAAGGATGTGTGGAATATTTCGATTCGTATGGATTGCCTCCTTTGGAAGACGATATCATTGACTTTATGAGAAGAAATGCTCAGACCACACGATACAATAACGTGAAATTACATGGCACAGATTCCGTGGTGTGTGGACAATATTGTGTGTATTTTCTGCATCATCGCAGCCTGGGATATTCCTTAGAACATTTAGTGACTCATTTTGATCCTCATTCTTCTTCTAGAAACGATATGAAAGTAGATCGATGGTTTTGTGACCATTATACTTATCTTTTGTCTCAAGCTAGGAAAAGTAGTGTCCATCAATGGCCTAATGACTTCCAACAGTGGAAATCACAATTTCATTCACAACGTTATCAGCCCTGTCCAAAATAGTGTTAGTGATTTGACAAAAAAAAAAGTTAGAAAATATGTTTAATGTTAAATTGAATGGTTAATGTTAAAATTTTGTGGTTACTTGTTAGTGTTAAGTGATTTTGAATAAAAATGTTGTGTTTTGAAGGAAAAAATGCCTTTGTCGTTTGTTTTGCTATAGGTATCACGATTCATGCTCTTTGACTTCTCTCTATCCCTCCCATAACACTCATTGAACGTTCCGACTCGAAAACCGTGTAGAGAAGTTTTCCTTCACTTCCGCGTTTTGACCATAAAACCGGGGTAGTCTCAAGTCTGGCCATGCATTGTCGATTCATCCTCCTACGAAGAAGCGCTCCAGATTAGCTAAGTTGAACGAAGCCTAGGTGAATTTGCATCGTGTCAGACACAGTCTGATACCGAAGCCGGAAGAGATAGAGAATGTGAGAATGTTAAAAGTCACTGAAGACCTGATTGAAGAGCTCTTCATAGAAGAAATTAACAGGGAGAAAGAAGAATGGAGTGAGAAGTACAGACTTCAGAAACAGCAAAGAGAACAGAGAGAGAGAGAGCAGCAGCACCAGCAAGCTGAACCTGACAGAGGCTTTGTCGACTGTCGTATCGACACCAAAGAGTTCTTCTTCTCTTTCCGAAGAAGCAGACCTTATCCTGTGAGAAAACCTGTCGTCAGAGGACGCAGCAATATTAGATCCTAAAAAAGATTGCCATAGCTTCAAGTTCACACCAAACAAAAAAACAGCCCTTTTCAGGGCTACCCCAACCTCTAGAAAAGAAATAATTATTGATTTGCCTATAACAAATTAGAAAAAAATTAGAAGTGCGTCTATAGGCACATGAATTCTTTATCTTGGTTAGAAAGTGTATAAGCATTTTCTTTAAGGGAATAATGAATTTTTTTACGAATAGTGATGGGTAGTATAAAAAAGTGAGTGTGTTTCTTTTAGGTCCACGCGTTTTGGGTGATGATCTAGGTAATAGAAGTTTTGGGTCTTAGGGGATGTTTTCCTTCACGTCCGCGCTTTTGATCTAAATTGAAAACCACTCGGCAGTCTGACTACCCATTCATCACATATTCATTCAGGCAGTGGACAGCGACGAAGCAGGACCGGTGTCCCAGGAGCGGTGAGCGGGAGGGAAGAGCAAGAAACACGTGCAGTAGGATCACAGAACAAAGAATGTGGCCATAGCACTAATAGAAGAGTAATGTACTCTACACTGTTCTTGCTAAGACCATTAACGTTCACTAAACCAACTTTCCTGAAACAAATTTCACCGAAATCAACAGAGAGTGAAGGAAGGAAGCAGCTTACACGTGGATGTCCAACACAGTGAGAAGCGCACCACCTGAACCATGTCAGAAAGTAGATGAATGTAAATACTAGCTGATACGAAGAAAGAGTGGACTTACAAGAGTTTAATGGAAAGTCTAGCTGGCCAACTTTCAAAAAAGGAAGTAGTAAGACCCGGACACCAGAGAAACTTATGTGACAACCTACTATACCGTACAGCTACCAGTAACACCGGAAGCCTGCAGTTCAACAAGCAGTCTATGAAGAGATAGAAGAATACAAGATTGCTAGCATTGCTTTAATGCTACACGGCTTTCATTTGGCTGAAAGCCGTATTTGATAATATCTCTATTATTAATCCAAATTGGACCTGTTTTGGTACCGCCGTCTAAATTTTTACACTTAATTCTTACTATGCGTGACTCAAACTAATATAAGTCGTTTAGACTTCACTAATTGGTTTTTAATTCTTATTTTATGTACACTCTGTACACGAAATTCAAACTTGTTCGTAAATATTCATTCAAAATTAGAACTTATGTTGATTTGACTCAATTGTAGAGGTGGCTTACACATTACTGGTATTTTTTATTGTCCATTAGTACAAATGGACTTAATTTGAAATAAGTACGGGCTAGCGTTTCAGGAAGTACACAACATCCATGGCTGGCTTGCCGAGTGCCTTTCCTCCTCCACAATGCTCGGACTTCGTACACGTGGCTAGATGTGGAACGATTTCCACTTGCCACACGACCAGGTGTCCTAATGTGACGTCATCGCTACCGACCAATCGGAGCGTGCGTCACATACTGCTTGGGTTGACACCTGGGGCAGTTCAATCCAACTTAACTAACATGAGTACGTGCTTTCAATGTTCCCACTCATGTAAGAGCCTTACATTTAGGTTGTTAAGGACAAATAGTCCTACAACCTAACGGCTTGAATCAAAAAGTAATCTGTGAGTTCATTAAAGCCTGGAGGATGTGGCACCATTCTTTCCCCCAGGAGTAATCAAAAAGGTGCCTGTGGCACCATTAACCAGTGGTACATGCTCATGGCGAACGAACACCACTATAATCCAACGAAGCAAAGCATGTCTGACTACCATTGTTGATTGATCAACACTACAGAATGAACAGCAGACTCAAAAAGCTCATCGAACTCCAGATGCACCTGGAATATGCCAGGCAGCTCCTGAAAGAGCTGACCCAAAAGCCTTAGAAGAAAGAGAAAGAATAGAAAAAGAAAAAGAGGCAAAATAAAAGAAAGTGGAAGAAGGACAGAAAAGCCCAATCTTGTCTCACTGGATCATGAGACCTGTGTATGGGGTTAAACCATTGGCACCTCCACAGGCAACACCGGTACCAGCACAACAACCGCAAGCACAGCTAGCACCAGTACCAGTACAACAGCAGCAACCACAGGTACCAGTACAACAGCCGCAACCACGTCATCCTAAGTTCTGGCAGCGCAGGAGAATAGAGAGGGAACAACAAGTGTTCCAAATCCCAGAAAGTGAAGATTGGGGTGCTGACGCTAACCATCCAGCCTCTGCACTCCCATCTAATAGAGTTAACTGGGAAGGAGACTGGAGTAGGAGATGTGTCTGCGGTGCCAGACCCGGGAGATGCCAGGATTAGATCAGTGCATCTGGAGTTCACAAACAAACAGCCCTTTTCAGGGCTAACCAAAACTCTAGAAAAGACAAACTATTTGCCAATGTGTGTATGTGGAGTAGTGAGAATATAAACACTCACTCTTTTCCTGGTGTGATTGTATGTGTTCATGTGTGTTTGTAAGCGCTAAAGGACGTTTGTGTGGATAGTAGATTGTTGGGTTTTGTAAGTGCTCAAGTACGTTTGTGTGGATAGTAGATTATAGATATGTTTTTGCTGCTTGGCTTGTGTGGATAGTATAGTTTGGGTTTGATTTGGCTGCTTTGAGTATGTGGATAGTAGATTATGGTTATGTTTTTTTGCTGCTTGGCGTGTGTGAATAGTAGATTTGGGTTTAGTTTTGTTGCTTCCAGTGTGTGGATAGTATATAATGAGGTTACATTATATGGCTAATCACCTTTGTGTGAATAGTATATAATATGAGATGACAAAAGTAGGGGATGTTTTTCTTCACGTCCTTGCTTTTCATATAAAGCCCATAACGTTGGTCATTCGTACCATTCTACGGAATAAGGAGAACGAAAATGGTAGCTACAACAGAGTTGTTTAATAACTTGGTAGATATTTACTGTTGGATAATGGATGCTATCTATGTAGTGGAGAGACTAGAAAAAGAATGGAAGATAGCAGAGTACCTGGACTATGCGAATAGCCTGAACGTAGCAAAAGACGTGGTAGCAGGAATGATAGAAGAGGGGGAAAAGAGGTTGAGAGGTATGATGAATCCCCCCTATGTCAGAGTGGGAAGCTTAAAGGAAGCACTTGACAATGCAAGCAAAGTCAGGTGCTTTCTTGAAGATATGTTGTATGGGACAGAATGTTCTTATGTGCAGAGAGGCCTGGACAGACTGAAGAAAGGAGAGAAATTAATGAGAAAAGTGATGGAGGTAGAAGTAAAGAAGATCAAAGACAACTGGACAAAAGAGAGAAAAGAACGAGAAAACAACAAGAAAATTAAGAGTTTGAGAGGCTCAATCAAAATTGGATAAAAGTCCAGGAAAAGTTCAGAGCATTGGGCCATCCTGACTTGATACCAGAGAAGGAGAAGAAGAAGAAAGGAATGATGGAAAAAGTGAGAACTTGGTGGAAGAAGTGGGGGAAATAAAAGAAGAAACCAAAGGTCCTTTTCAGAGCCACTCCAATGCCTCGAAAAAGACATCCCTTTTCATTGCCTCCATTTCCTTTTTTTTTAAAAAAATGTCTCTTGTCTGTCCTGTATTCTTTCCCCATTGTCCCTAGACAGGCCCAATCCTCATGTTAAATTCCCATAGACCCTATAAGATATTAAAAACTTTCCCATGTTAAATTTACCTAGACCTTATAGTGCCAGGACCCTGTTTTTAATGGTAAGTCCCCCTAGACCCTACAGCACACCACGTTACTACTAACAGTTTTCTCTGAATATGAAGACACAAATAAAGAAATTAAAAAGCAAAATAAATAAAGATTAAAAAATTCAAAATTCAAATAGCATGACATGACAAGACATGACTTACTAGACTAGCTGAATGAATGAATGAAGGAAGGAAGGAAGAAAGCGAGGGAGGAATGTATTTAAGAAAGCACTGTCATACCAGCATGGTCTACTAAAATAAAGACCACACTCTTTCCTTTCTCCATGCTACTCAACACATTCATCCATCCATCCTTCCTTCCATCAATGCCAGACATAAATTGATATGGATGTGGGTGGGTGTAAAGGATATATCATGATACCTGAATTTATTCCATATTACAATTTCAGCTTTATCATGCACTCTGGATAGTCACCATGGCCAATGCAATGACCATAACCTTTGCAATACTGCCTATTATTGTTAACGGAATGACGCTCTTGAATCAGATGATCCACATTCACACACAAATTATTATGGCATAAATGGGATGCATCTAGCACCTTTGGTATAGTCAGACTTCTCAACTTCACCATCAGTGCCAGTCTGTGAACATGTTTTTTCTTCCATGTGTTTGTCACGGGATCCTTATATGACAATAGGCCATATAATCCATCGGCTGTTACATTTCCTGTCCATATTTTACAAACACAAGTATGTGCTATTACAGAATTTAATGAGATTTTCGCTGACAGGCTTTGAAAATAATCCTCCATTGCAACTTTTATATGGTGTAGGAATACACTGCAGCTAAAAATAATGAGTGTCATCTCCAACAGAAACTATTTCTGTGAATTTATAGGAAAAAATTTATTTTTAAATTTTAAAAATTTGAAAATTAATTTTTAAAAAAAATTATTTAAATGTTTTAAATTTTAAATATATTTTCTGATTGCTACAGTCAATATACACATGGTGTGAAAATCTCATGTGTCTATCATTAATAATAAATGTTTTATAGCAATTTAAATTTGAATCAATGCTGCCCTAACAGGACATAGAACACAATTAGTTTTACTATATGTTCTTTACATTTGTTTTTCAATACTGACCTTTCCACTGTGTGACAATCAATACAAATCATATGTTAATCTAAAATACCTTCAAAGATGACTTCACAGTGAAGTTCTCGTCAAAGGTTGACCTGCTATTTTTTTAGATGCTGGACTGTCAACATAGCAGCATGTAAACAGAACACAGATTTCACTTCTGGATCATCACCAAGGTCTTTTGTACTCACTGTGCACTGTCGCCGAAATACACACAGACAACAACACACTGAGCTCATATTCTCAAGAATAAACAATTACGTTTAAATCCCTACCAAAAAAGCATAAATAAAACTCTTCTATCACCACCAAAATAAGAGAGGGAAAACTGTTCTAAAGTAGACTAGAACTACATTCGTGGGTACTGAACTGAAAGTATTAATTGTGACCCGATTCCATATATCATTGGGAACTGACTAATGATTGGGTAATAATTAATAGCGTGCGGTCCGATCATCCGATTTATACACAGGCGAAAGCTTCAGCACAATTAGTGCATTCCGCCGTTGGTCTCGGCCGCCAGTCTAATATATTCTGTGTTTATTAATTTGAAAACTGCCGCATAATATTAATTTTGGAGGTTAAAATATTAATGCTGATTTTTTATTATCTTTATAGAAAGCTTTCGATGGTCCGGTCATCAGCTGAGTGACGCCACTTTGGACAGACATAGCAAGTTGGCTTTTGGGGTTGACCATGTTCTAGACAAAATATACTCTACAACAGTCTCTGAATTGGAAAGTTTCCAGACAGGAAAATCAAAATTTTCACGAAGAAAGGATATTGAAACTTTTGTCAGAGTACTGAAGGATGATGAACTCTTAAGAGAAATCCCTGGGAGATATCACAGAACTTATCAGAACTTCCGCTCATAAGCAAGAAAAAAAACCCACAGACATGTACATATCGCACATAAACAAATTATCAGGCAAATTTGACAAAAGAAACAAAATTACCGCTAACTCATATGTCAATTTATCTATGTATGTGTGGAGTATGTATGCACCTATGTATGTATGTATGTATGTATGTATGTATGTATGTATGTATGTATGTATGTATGTATGTATGTATCTATCTATCTATCTATGTATGTATAGGGGAAGGGAGGATCGAAACGGATTGAGTTCATTCACCAATCCAAACACGTGTTACAAAATTCAGTCACAACATGTAGTCAGTCGTCCAATCCGAAGAGAGCAGTCTGTGACGTCACATTCCCTATATAGGTGGGCTAGCGTCTGTGCGAAGTCAATCCACGCGACACAGTTTTCTATCATGACGGAAACTAAGAAGACGATGAATTGGGGTGCACCGGCCGTGGAGACGAAAAGCGATGGTATTGCAGCAACTAACCAAGTCAACACAGGACTACTTCCAGAAGACGTTAATTTTAACTGGGATTTTTGCGATTTTCTTTCTTCTTCGCAAGAATTTGTTCCGGAACCAGTACCTTCGCCACCTTTTCCTTCTTTACCACACGTGGAGAATTTTAAACAGAGACAGAAAAAAGAATTGGAGAAATTTTTACAGTAGCAAAAGGAAGCAGAACAAGCTTTTCCCCTTCAGCAACAACAGCAAGAAGAAGATGCAAGAAGGAAACGACAGGAAGAAGAAGCAGCTAAGAAACAAGGTAGTGAAAGTCAAACGGTTACGGTACTTTTAGACTTTTAGACACTTTAGCAGACTTAAGAAGTCTGAAACAAATGTATCAGACTTCTTTATTACGACCGAAGAGAAAAAGACCTTCCAGAGCTAAACAATCCAACCCTGTGACTACGCCTGCCGTACCACCCTTAGTGATTTCTACCAAATCATCATCGACAAGGGGCAGTCCAGAAGTAGGCCTTGGCCGTGGCAAAGGTTTAAGGTAGTTAAAGCTGATTTCGTTCCATTCGTAAGTTTGTTGTTTAAACAAACAAAAACCCAAAGACCCTTTTCATGGCCACCCATTTCTCTCGAAAAGAGATAGTATTTCAATTTTCAACATCAAATACAACTCAAAAAAAGCCCCTTTTTTAACCCATATTGTATGTGTGAATGTATGAGTGCGTGAGTGTAGGTTCTTATTCTAAAAATCAAAACCAAGAAACACTTACGTTTTATGGCTAGTCTATTCTGGTACAAATTTTACAATCCAATTCACAACATAACACTTTAAAAAGTTCTTAGGCTTCTTCTGTGTCTATCTTCACTCTCTCTCCGTTTTTTAAATTTCTTCACTTTCACATTTGCTTCCTCCACTTCTTCCTCACTTTCTCCCCTTCTTCTTTTCTTCTCATGTTTCTTTCTGCACGTTGTCTGGGTTCTTCCTTGGGGGAGGGTACCTCTTCTTCCTCTCCAGAATCCTTCTCTTCTTGCATCTGTTGTTTCTTAGGGCATTCCAAAGACCAATGTCCATTTTCTTGACAGTGATAACAGGTATCTTCACTTTTGTCTCTTCTAGCACCTGTTTTGCTTATTTGACGGTCTGGACACTCTGAAGACCAATGCCCTTTATTCTTACAGATATAGGAAGTATAATTGACTTTAATCTCGAAAGGAGGGAGAGTGGTCCGTCAGCTTGTCAGAAGAAAATTTTCTTTTGACATCTTGCAAAGCTCTTATCAAAAGTTTAATCTGTGTAGGCTCTGTCATCGTTCTGCTCGGTTTGAGAGTGAAATGAATATTGAAAGACAAAATACATACCCTTTATATATACGCTGGTCTGCCATGGATATAAAGTGACCCATGATATTTAAAATGTAGTCATTTGACTTTTTGCAGTCATAATGAAACGATCGCATCAATTCGTGAAGAAAGAAGAAGAAAGCAAGAGGCAGAAACGTGATTTATCGCCTCGTACAGTAGCTGAAGTGTTGGCACAAAATTAATGCCAGTGATTTTGAAGATGACATGACTGAACCAGAATCCAGACCCAGAGAGTCTTCACCTATCCGAAGTTCACCACCATTAGTAAACCTTGAAAATTACTATCACATTCGAGAGACCGAAAAGCGCTCCTCGTGAAAATTTAGAACGACCGCTTACACCTACACGGTGAAGTTTAAAGATTTCAAGTCCGACGTACCACTGGAGAAAGCATAGGGTTTCATCACCGATGTGTGGGATTCTTTGTTAACCACACTGAAACATCAATGTCAAGCCAAAGAAAACGATCGCTTGAGACTTTCCATTCATCACGACAGTTTAAAGTCCCCTGTTTGGATCGAGTTTAGCAACCCAGCAGAACTGACACCTTCCAAAGTCATGGAAAAGATACAACACGTGCAACAATCCAACGACAAATTTCACATCACCGATGGAAAAACCACACTGTTTATGACTCACGTCTCTCTCCCCAAGGGGACCGCACAACGCAGAAAGGTGTTATTGGTGTACGACATTCGTAGCATCAAGCGTAGCCTCGTCCAAATTAACAACCCTCAAGACCAGATGTGTTTAGTCCGTGCCATCGTGGTGGGGCGAACGTATGCCGACAAGAACGACACGTTAGAATGGAAATGGGTCTGGGTGAAAATTCGAAACTCGGACCGAGCCAAACAACGAAGTGAAGCAGAACTCCTGTTACAACAAGCTGGCCTGTTCAAAGACACCCTGTGGTATTCCTGAAAAGCAACAAATACAAGATGTCCTAGCTCCACGCTACACCTTGAAAGTACACCCTCATGAAGTGTGCAGACCTCTGTTGTTTCGAGGCAAAGATTTCCAAGACTGAAAATACATTCACGTCTATTATCACGATGAACATTTCGATACCATTACCAGTATCACCGCATTCCTGGGATAAAGTTATTACTGTGAAAAATGTGACTGGCTATAACAATCGAGAGCATCACAAGCATCGTGGATCGAAATGCTCAGGATATTTGGCCTCTCAACCCTGTCTAGACGAAAGACAAGAACGAGTGCATTGTCCTCCTTGTCAGCGTACTTTTGTTAAACCTACCTGTTACCAACAACATTTGAAGTCGCAAGGTTCACAGCCGAAACGTGCTTGTCAACTCCTGAGATTGTGTCCAACTTGTGGACAAGGCATATGTACCAATAATGCCAAGTCACACGTATGTTCAGGAAAGAAACGATGTCACATTTGTCACCCAATCGTGGATTTGGAACACCAATGCTACATTCAAAAATACCAATCCCAACAGGAAGACGATGGCCACAAGAAGAAAAGGAATTTTCATCTTTTTCAATTTCGAATGCATGCAAGAGACTGACATTCACATTCCTAATTTCTGCGTTGCTCATCGAGCGTGCGAAAAGTGCATCCAAGAGCCTATCTTTAGTCATTGCCCTCACTGCAGCAAGATTCCTGGAGGACGTGAAAAAATCTTTCGGGGACCGAACACACCGGCCAATTTTGCCTAATGGATCTTAGACCCCATCGACAAGACATGGAGCCAAGAGGACATCGAACGTTATGGAGATTGTCATCGCCATGCCACAGTGATGGCTCACAATTTCTCCGGATACGATGGACAGTTTCTTTTGAGATACTATACCGAACAAGGCACCGAACGTCCTAAAGTGATTTTCAACGGAGCCAAAATCATTTCCATGCAAGTGGGACAAGTACAGTTTATAGATTCAATGAGTTACTTGGTCATGCCTATGAGTCGAGTGCCTAAAACGTTTGGAATGACAGAAATGGCCAAAGGTTATTTTCTACACGTTTTCAGTACCGAAGCCAATCAACATTCCGTTCTACCCCATTTGCCTGAGGTTAAAAACTACGACCCCGACAACATGCGTACCAAACAACGAGAAGCTTTCTACGCTTGGTACCAGGCCCACGCCTCGGACCCCTTCGACTTTCAGGAAGAAATGTTCAAGTATTTTCGTTCCGACGTGGACATTTTTCGACGTTGCTGTGGAAAATTTCGAGAACTGTTCATGGAACACGGAGGGGTCGATCCTTTGAAAGGAGCCTGCGCCATTGCCAAAGCTTGTTCCTTAGTGTACCGCCAACGATTCATGCTGGCTGTCATCAGCTCTCAAACGACCAACTTTTTCAAACGTCAATACTCGGTCAAAGCCCTACGCTGGTTAAATTACTTGTGCGACAAGGAAGACAAATGGATTCAGCACGCCCGCAACGGAGGGGGCAAAAGACCATCTCAACGTATTCGGTAGATGGCTGGGACTTGGAAAACCTCAAGATCGTGTACAAGTTTATCGGTTGCTTTTTCACGGATGGAAAACCTCAAGATCGTGTACGAGTTTATCGGTTGCTTTTTTCTGTTACCCTGAATGTGGCACTAAAAATCAGTTTTTACAACGAACCATGGAAGACTTGTACCAGTCCACTTATCACCGACGCTTGAAGTTAGAACAGGAAGGATACCAAGTGGTGGAAATGTGGGAACACGAATACGATCACGTTTGAAAACCGATCCCGAGTTTAAACGCGTCCTAGAAAGTTACAAGTTGATGGACACCCTGAAACCGAGGGATAGTTTGTGCGGAGGACGGACAAATGCCACCTGTTTGCTATACCACGCTGACGAAGAGAAAGTAGAAGAAATCAAATACTTGGACGTGTGTTCACTGTATCCCTACGTGTGCAAATATTGTCGCTTTCCTTCAGGACACCCGCAATTGCTGACGGAACACATCGACCTGAACCATGTTCGACAATACGAAGGCTTGATCAAGTACAGAGTTTTGCCTCCCATTGACTTGTACCATCCCGTGTTACCTCACATTGCCAAGGAAAACTGATGTTTCCCTTGTGCCGTACTTGTGCCGAAACGTGTGACCAAGACCAGCCTTGTCAGCACACAAAGGAAGAACGCGCCTTGACGGGAACGTGGGTCAGCGTGGAATTGTTCAAGGCTCTGGACGTGGATTCCAACTGTTAGAAGTGTACGAAATTTACCACTTTCTCAAGACACAACAATACCACAAGGGTGACGAGACTCAGAAAGACATTTTCGCAGACTACGTGGATGCCTTTTTGAAACTGAAACAAGAAGCCAACGGCTATCCTTCCTGATGTCACACTCCCGAATACCAAAAGACATTCAAAGAGAAATACTGGGAACAAGAAGTCATCACTTTAGACCACATCGAGAAAAACGAAGGCAGGCGATTGTTTGCCAAAGTGATGTTAAATTGCTTGTGGGGCAAAATGGCACAACGACCGTGTTTACCCAAGACATAGTAATTGACAGAATCTTCCCAGTATTTTCACGAGAAAACCAAATACATGAAACACGTGGACGTCTTTCGCGAGTATATGATCTTAGTCAATTATGAAGAAGATCTGGACTTTCTACAAGCCGACGAATTTGGAAATGTCATCATTGCGGCTTACGTGACAGCCCATGCTAGCTTAAAATTGTACGAAGTTTTAGAACTGTTAAGGGATCGTGTCCTGTACTTTGACACAGAAAGTTGCATCTACATCGATCACGCGGGTCAACTCACCCTGACATCGAAGGAGACCGTTTAGGAGCCTGGAAAGACGAACACCCCGTTGAGGAAAATTTAAGTTTTGCTAGTGGCGGTCCTCACAATTACGGCTACGAATACCGATACAAACAAGGAGAAGTGCACACCGAATGTAAAGTGAAAGGATTGACTCTCAACTATCGCACCAGTCGAGTGGTAAACTTTGGCGTATTGAAAGAAGCCTTGCAGTCTGGTGAGGATGAAAACTTTAAAGTGACCACCTACCAACCGAACAAGATTGTACGTTAACCCACTTAACAAATCGTCACTCGGCCCATGGAAAAAGTCTATCAAATTGTGTATCAGAAGTGAGTGCGACTTCCCAATCACTTCACTTTGCCGTATAGACATGTCGGTATTGGTCTGTATATAAAAAGGGACCATAGGCAAGATCAATAGTTCATTGTGACTACCAAGACCAAGCGAACAAGATGAATACTTTCAGAGAAACACAAAACAATTTCAGACAGGCACAATTCAAGTTCGGTGATTCTCAATTGGAGTGCGATGCTGTGCCTTGCGATGAGAGCTATGCCGTACGCTTTGATCTCAGCGATGCAGTAAAGCATCATGGGAACTTTGTTCTCATAAGTACTACCACTACCAATACTCCTATCATGCAAAGTGATGATGTGCGTGTCAAACCTGACGGATGCGAAAGCGATGGCACTCGTCATCGTGGACTCTTTACTGGTTTTCATTATGGATGTCAACCTTCACGTCCACCATCCTACGGATGTAATCCAGCCCTGAGTAAACTGCTGTCGATGTCACTCTACCCTCATCGAAACGAACCTGTGAAAGACAAATATTCGTTCCCTGTGCGTTTGGCTGAATACTGCAACTTGGAAAATCGTTTTCAATCATTCAAAGGAAAATGGCCTAAATATCTGGGAGTACCGACCCCTGAAGAATTAGCCAGAGCCGGATATTTTTTACTTGGGCGAAGGGGATAAAGTCAAGTGCTTCAGTTGCGGTGTGTCACTTCACCAGTTGGAACAAAAAGATTCAGCATACCTGGAACATGCTCGATGGTCCCCGAATTGTCACTATTTACCTATAGTGAGATGATATCAGTAATACCTAAATGGATACTTTACAAGAGAACATTCGTGCTTTGCCTGTGGAGTTGAGAGAACGCATTTACCGAGAACTGGTCAAAATGCAAGTGAAACGCAAACTCAAAATCATTTCTCCATATTTAATTTATGCTCTTTTCCAAAGTAAAAGAAGACTGATTATGGGTCGATATTACTTCAGTCACAAAGGTAAACGAGGCTATTGGCCACCACCCAGTGATTCCAAAAAAGTTTATATACTTATGGAAACTTTGCAAGAGAACATCTTGGGCTTGCCTGAGGAGTTGAGATAATGGATTTACCGAGAACTGGTCAAAATTCAACTGAAACGTAAAGAACAATCGTATTCGTTACGTCACCGATTTTTAAACCACTGATACCTGAATAATATAAAAGGACTGATTCAGATGAAATTGTTTCAATGGTCAGACGTTCATCAACTACCCATTGGTTCAAAAGATTGGTTTGTTATTGATGATTCTATTTGTTACAAGGTAGACTTACTGCAACGAATTCCAGAGGAAGAGTTAGAGAATTACCAAAATATGTTACACAACGTCAACTTAGTGGAAGAGGTAACTTCTGAACGGTGTCTTTTGATGTGCAAGTTAGTGACTAAACTATTTAGATTCGCTACTGGAGTAAAATCATCTTTGTGCAGTCAGTACACTTATTGTCTCCTACAAAAAGAGGTATAAAAAAAGGATACCATGCCACGGCCTTTATCAGAAGTGATTCAACAGATTCCGTGGAAGGAAATCAATGACTTTATTCAAACAGTAAAAGATTACAGTAAAAGATTACCAACACTTATTACGAAAACTGTGTCCATTCAATTGGGGTCGACGTGTGATGTGTGTCTTAGTGACATGTTTTCTGGGATTTCGTTTACCAGCCGATTCCTTGTGGACTCTTTACCAACAGTACTTACCAGTCAATCAAACGAAAGTGGTTCCTTTAAATGGCCACGAGAGACTCATTTTGCTGAAAGCTTTGCGTTTTCATTTAGATACTTCTCGACCTTTACGGGACAAAAAGATTCCTCAACTTTTACGTACCGAAGAAGTGTATGACGATATGTGTGTACCATGTGACTTACACCCCCATTGGACAGATGCACGTGACTGGAAAAATTGGGGTTTTTGAGGCTTGGACTCAAGAAGTAGCCCATTATGCTCAAGAGTTGTGATCCTCCATTTCAACGTCCTAGGAAAAAAAGTCACTTTTCAACCTGTGTTAGTGACAGTGCCGGAAGAACCCGAGGACAATTACTTCCTTCAGGACATGATTGTCATGGATTCCCGAAAGACCCTTTCCGAAGGACACTTGTGTGACATTACCCCATATACAGTCTGTAAGAACATTACCCATTGTCCCTAGGACATCTTGGCTACCAAACATTTTTTGTACATAACCTTGTTTCTATTCTACTTTCATCGTTTTGATGCGCATTTTATCATTTTACTTAACCCTTTGACTTTTATGTATTTTAGTCTTTCGTGTTTATTTTTGAAAATTAATAAACGTGTCCTGAAAAAGTATATAAACTCTTGTCTTGTCTGTCTTCGTGTCACAAGTGACATTCCTTGCACTATGGCTACCTCTGCTGTCTCTGCTCCCTCTTCCTCCACTTTCAAAGTCATCGACGAACACTTAGATCGTGCCAGTTTGGAGGCTTTGTATCTTCGTCATCCCTTTAACATGCTCATTGCTGGACCTAGCGGTTCAGCCAAAACCGAATTTGTCAAACGTTTGATCGAACATAAATATTATTTGATCGATCGTCCACCAGAAAAGAATCGTGTTGTGTTACAAAGAGTGGCAATCGGTGTAGAGTCGCTTGCGAGAAAGTCAAGGCGATTCCATCGTGTTTATGGAAGAGATTCCTAATGAAGACGACGGAATCGTCTCTGACACCCTTCAAACCCATTTGGTCATTTTCGACATGTTAGGAGAAGACGAAGAAGAAATTAAAATGTGGTTTACGCGCAAAGGGCATCATCGTAATGCTTCTGTCATTCACATTACTCAAAATTTGTTTCAACAAAGTAAAGTTCATCGCACCTTCAGTCTCAATGCTCATTAATTGGTCTTGTTTAAAAGCCCTCTAGATAAATCGCAAGTGCAAGTCTTAGCCAAACAGTTAGGAACACCTTGGCTAACTCAGTTGTACGACGATGCCATTCAAAGTCCACACGCCTATTTACTAGTCGGTTTGAAACCCACTACCTCCGATTATTTGCGATTTCGTACCCAATTGTTTTACTACTGGTGTCAAGACAGAGGGCCTGTCCTATACCTACGTACGTCCTCGATTTAACCAGAAAAAATCTATAAAAACCTTGGACACTTTTCGTCTGTCTCACACAGCGTCAACATGACGTCCCTTCAGTCTCACCTTCCCGTCAAACTGATTCGTGCCTTGTATTTCATCAGTCGCGAAAAAATCCACAAATACGTGCTCGTGTCTTAGAAGCCAGTCTCGACAAAGTCTTACGATGGTTTACGGTGACAGCACGTCAATTACTGCAAGGCATCATTCAGATTCCTCATCAAACCAAACGCTTTTTTGATAGAAACAAGTGGCCGATCCCCGCATCGACACTCAAACCAAAAAGCAAACCATTTTGAAACCTGGAGGGAGCGGTACTCTAGGAGGTGCCATCATTCTCTCCCTCTTAAAATGGGATCCTAATGCTCCCAAATTTCTCCCCAAGAAAAAAGCCACTCCGAAAAAAGCCAAACGAAGCCCCAAGAAGAAAAAGAGTAGTGGTGTCAAGACCAGGTCACAACCCCAGAAAAAGAAAAGCCCACAGGAAACAACTTCTACCCGCAAGAGAGGCACTTTGGCCCTGACGCAACCTTGCATTCGCAAAACACATCCTGCACCACCACTACTACCTCCAGTGACCAAAACAGAAAAAGGAGAAGATGAAGGGTTTCATACTCCGCCAGAAAAACTACACGTTAACAACACCACCAGAGAAAGTAGGAAAGATAACAATACCACATCGATGGATTAAAAACATGATGACCACCCCTTCATCATCAGAAGAGAAAAAGAAGGTGAAGACAGAAGTGAAACTAGAACCGATTACCCCGGTTCAGACATCCTTCTCCTCGACACATATCGCTCGCCGGACACGCAAAGCATTACAATCCAAGAAAATACCACACGAAAAAAGAGTAGCATCAGCGAAGAGTGCTTGACTTATTAACAAACAAAAAATGGAGAAGATGTTAGCCAGCATTTACTACGACCCATCCCATCATGCAGGTTACGGAGGAGTTCAAAAATTGTATCGTGCTGCCAAAATTCGACTGAAAAGTCTCCGTTTACCTCAAGTGCAACGATGGTTACAAGAACAAGCTACCTACACTTTACACAAACCCAGTCGACGAAAGTTTTCCACAATTCGCACCCAAGTGGAAGGCATCGATCATCAATGGCAAGCAGCCGATTTAGCCGATATCTCTCATTTGGCCACCTACAATCGCAGCCACAAATATTTCTTTTGTGTCATTCACGTCTTTTCCAAATTTGCCTGGGTCGTGCCATTGACTTCCAAATTGAGCAGCGAGTTAGACGAGCCCTGCAACGGGTGTTGATACAAAACGATCGTCACCCTCTTCGATGGCAAAAAGACAAAGGTACCGAATTTCTAAACCAAGCTTTCTAAAAAGAATTAAAGAAACGTGACATTCAATTTTTCACCACCGAGAATCCTGAAACCAAAGCTAGCATCGTGGAACGTTTTCAACGTACTTAAAAGAACGCATGTGGAAATATTTTACGCATCACCACACTCTCAAGTATATCGACATCTTACCGCACCTAGTTCAAGCGTAGAACCAATCTTACCATCGAAGCATTGGACGTGCCCCGCTAGAGGTAACTCCCAACAACGAAGTGCTGGTTTCTGATCGCCTGTTTGGTACGTCCCCGACGGTGGCTGTCATCAAGAAAGGTGATGTGTTGTATGTAGGAGATTGGGTGTGCATTGGCAAAATCAAACGCACTCTTGACAAAGGTTACTTACTCAACTGGACCTCCGAATTGTTTCGTGTCACTGGACGAGTGGATGTTCGTCATCCTGCCGTCTATAAATTGGAAGACATGAACGGAGATGTGTTAAAAGGAACGTTTTACTTACTCGAGTTACAACGTGTCACCAAAAAAGAAGACGACTGTACTACATCGAAAGCATTCTCGAACGAAAAACCTGTAAAGTGGGAGAAAGACGTGTCAAAAAAGTCAAAGTGCGTTGGAAAGTATATCCTCCCAGTTTTGATTCTTGGGTCGACGCTTCACAAGTCGTCGACTATAAAAAGAAGTGACCATCATGCCCTTTCACACAGCCTCAGCCACCGCTACCACTGCATAACCATTCCTTCACCCAGTTCACCAAGATATACAATTACAGTCCTTGTGGGTGTGGTGTTGAGAACGTGTGCCTAAAATGCAAATCGTCTTTTTCTGCCAGATCTTTGTAGTGTATTGTATCATCGGTGCTGCCATCGCCAATTTGAGTTTGCAGCAAGGAGACAAACAATTGTGGACCATTTTATTGAGTAGTTGCATCAGTTACCTGCTCCTCAATCCTTCCTTGAAATTTTCTTCAAACGGGAACAACGGGAATCTTGCGTCCAGTGTCAGGCACCACTCCAAAAACAACAACCCCATTTTGGGCGGAGACACTCCTCTCACTTCCAGTAACCCCTCGGACAGTCACAGAACTCTGGAATTATGAACAGTAACAACCAATTTTACTTAACCTTACCCAGTGACAGTTCCATGGAGGTGTTTCCCACCAACACTTTGTGCTGTTACACGGCTAAATTACGTCAGGCAATCCAATTAGATCACGAAGCCCATTAGGAAGTGGCTTTGGTGGAAATCATTCACCCGACAGAAATGAAAAACATCACTGAAAAGCAGAACATTTTCCAGGTTGAAATCCTGAATGCCAAATTGCAAGAAGATATAAATAAAATCGGGTTTTCAGGGGACGCAAGACCAGCAAGCAATCCATCCTTCAGTATCTACACATTGAAAATTCCTTCAGGTTATTATTTTAGTGATGAACATTTGGTGGACACTATTGCGGAGAGGTTAGACTTGGCCTTTGGCAAAGCCCTGAACAGAACCAAAAGAAGTGATAAGTTTAACTGTGGACACCATATAAATGAAGTAGTAAAAAGTTGTAACAAGGACCTTAACCTTCTCAAAAACCTAAAAGGCTCTAACTGGGGAACCAACCAGAAAACACTACTAGCACCATACAGGGCACTAATTAGATCCAGACTTGACTATGGCTGTCAAATATACAACTCAGCACCCAAGCAACACTTTAAAAAACTTGACACAGTACAAAGAAAGGCCCTCATCACCATCACTGGTGCGCTCCCCTCAACATCACTAGCAGAACTCCAGATAATAACCGGAGAACTTCCACTCCACCTCAGAAGGCAAGAACTAATTCTGAGATACGCAACCAGACTAACAACTCACTCTGGTAACCACCTCACACAAAAAGCGGTAAACAAGTGCAATAAACCATTCAGCACCAAACTTAAACACTTAATCCGTACAGGAAAAATAGTGCATGAACTTACAGAACAACTTCCCACAAAAAGCATACAATCAGAAACGAATGACTTCATAGATGATGAACCTTGGACAACCGAAGAACCTAAAATTAACATCTCAATCACCAAATATGGCAACAAAAGCGAACAAGAACACCTACTGCACACTATTACTATAGAAGAAATCCATTCGAAATACCCCAACCACCTCAAAATTTACACGGATGGATAAAAAATAACAGACCCACCAAAAACATCAGCAGTATTTGTCATTCCAGAACTAAACATTAAAATAGGGCATAGACTACCAGACCTCTGCTCAATATTCACTGCAGAATTCTGGGCAATAAAGGAATCACTCAAATGGGTAGAAGAAAATAAATACTCCCAGATCAGTAATCATTAGTGACTCGCTCAACGTCATTTCAACGATACTCAATAACAATACCAAACATAGAGAAAACTACCATAGTCAAATCAAGCACACATTAAAAAAATTAAGCAACAACCAACAACACATATAATTCATGTGGACTCACACATCAACATACCAGGGAACGACCTAGCTGATCAAACAGCCAAACAAAAACTGAATGAAACCGATTACGCACCAAAAGAATACAGTGTAAGTGAAATCTATAGCCTAATCACTACACTAATAAATAGAAAATGGCAAGAAAACTGGAATGACAACAAAAAAGGTAGAAAAACTATATAACATCGTAAATGAAGTAAGCAGAAATACGAAACCAACTTCACTCAAATACGAAGACCAAATCAAAATAAATATAATTTTATCAGGTCAAACTAAGTTGGCTAGCAGCTAGGAAAATATATAGGACCCTTACCAAGTAAACCCTAACTGCTTTCACTGTCGGGTCCCAGAAGACCTACCACACATTTTCAACGTATGTCGTAAATATAAAAAAGATAGGGAGTTATTCAAAATAGAACAACAGAAAATAGGATCCCCAGACACATACCCGGAAATCTTAAACAAATCCAACCCTAACCTGAACATAACCTATCAAAATATAATAACATACTTACGTAAAACTGGTTTAGATAAAAAAAAAATATAATAGCTAACCACCAACATACCATTAAATAGTAAAATAAGAAAAATTAGGGAAAAACACCTACTAGGGACCAACCAGATTAAGCGTCCTAGACTAATCTTAGAAGGTTCGATTAATAATAATGCAGACCAGTTAACCTCGAATAAGGTACATATAAAACACATCCCAAAAAACCATATAGCTAAAACATTAAACAAATAGTTAAATCAGTTAGGGGGAAACTCAATAGGAACCATCCAGTTTTGGTGACCTTGATACCTCGTAAGAGGGTCGAGTCATCAACAAGGTTACCTAACTGCGATAGTACTAGAAATAACAGATCAGTTAGCTTCAAATAGGACGCAATAAAACCATGCTCAAAATTCTTTAAAAAAATAATATAAAAAAATAATAAAACAATATATATAAAATAAAAACACAAAATCAAAAATAAATAATAATAATTAAATGAAATAAAAAATATACATATAAAATTAAAATTAAATACAACTCACAAAGTAAACACAAAATAAAAATTATATCAAAAAACCTAAAAAAAAACAAATATCATAAACAACATAATAAGAAATAAGGAATCAGGACAAATAAATAAGTTGTACCCAGAATGGGAAGCTTTGAAATTATCTTAAAGAGAGAGAACACTCTCTAACAACATCCAGCTAACAACAAACAAACGTAACTATAACAAGCGACTAACACTAATAACTAGGTGACAGCACCATTATAATACCTTATTCCAACAACACCCCAAATTAATACGTAAAAGGTGGTCCAAGACTCAGACCATCAGGGCTGCCCACACCACAACATAGGACCCAAAACTAAATGATATAAGGTAGTCTAAAAGCCCAAAGACCATCAGGCCAGGCAGCACAAGGTTTCATTATTAAAAATTTTAGACGGAAATTTAGACCATGGATACCCGGAAGTTTAATGCACTACTGACCAAAGCCACTGGCCGCCTCCCGAACCACAGCCTGTCCTCCTTTTCCACGAGCAGACATCAAACCATATGTGCAATGCACACCTAGAAAGCAATACGACCATAGGGTGGGATCATCCCCACTAGTCACATATCATAGCAACTTAATAGTACCTCGATCTGACGGCCCAGTTAATAAGTACTCTGTGAGTACAGTAAAGCCTGGGGGAAGTGGCTCCAATTCATTCCCCTGGGAGTAATTAAAAAGATGCCCGTGGTATCACTAACCAGTGGTACATGTCCCTAGTTGGACGAACACCACTTTAATCCAAGCGAAGAAGAAGAAGTACCTTCACACATCAACCAACTAGGAAATGACAAAGCAGATTTAAGCGCAAAATCCAGCCTCACGAAAAACACAACAATGGCCATACAATATAGTGTGCCGGAAATATACAGCCAGATAACTCAAAACATCAACAACAAATGGCAACAAATATAGGACAACATCCCCAAAGGCAGACACCTATACAAATTGTAAAAATAAGTTGCTAGGAATATTATACTACCAACGACTTTACAAAACTCAGACATCAGAATCATAAATAGAATAAGAACCGGTAAAACCCTGCTTAAGGGAAGCTTCGGGAGACGATTAACAAAAAGCTAGACAACAACACACAATGTCCCCACTGCAGCAATACAGAGACTCTGGAACAAGCCTTCAATAATTGCCCCAAATACCATTCACACAGAATGGAACTTCAGATACATAACAAAAAAATCGGGTTCCCCTACACATACCCAGAATTCCTAGATACCAAAATAAACAACAACACGGAATTAACATATAGAAATGTAATATCATACCTAAAACAAATAGACAAATACAAAAAAAAACAACTTTGAACCAAGGAGTTAAAGAGCAAGTGTTGCTAGCTAAAAAGCAAACTCAAGGTAAAAAAAACCACAACCACAACCACAACAAAATAAAGAGAGCATGCACCTTTCATGAGCCCACATGACCTGAATACTCAGCAAAGGGGCCTGTATTCTCAATAAATAAAACAATAAATTAAAAGATCGATATTGATTAGAAGACAAGAATAAGCCAAGGAGAGCAGGCACCCTTGATAAGTCCCGAAGGATCTGAATACTCAGCAAGGGAGCCTGCAACCTCAATAAATAAGGGAAAACAAAAACTAAACGATAAGAATCAGGCAGAAGATAGGCATTAATCAAAGAGAACAGGAACCTTTGATAAGTCCCTAGGGATCTGAATACTCAGCAAAGGGACCTGTATTCTCAAAAAATAGGGAACAACAAACTAAAAGATAGGCGATAGGCGTTAACTAAAGAGGACAGGCACCTTTGATAAGTCCACACGGATATGAATATTCAGCAAAGGGGCCTGCACCTACTAACGATAATAAAGTTACAATTTAAAAACAAATATAAATAAAGCAAAAGGGTTTTAATTTGAGACAAGTTTCAAATAAAGAAAATAAAAATAAATAAAAACAATACATATAGCAAGATATAAAAAAATGCTCCTTCCTTCCTTCTTTCCGCCCTCTCATCCTTCCCACCTATACCTGATGCATGCGAAAATATACTAACCATGTAATAATCAAGGTCTGACCACAACAACAGAATATCACTCAATCCTTCAAATTAAGAATTATAAGGTGACCTAAGCCCAGTCATCAGGTCCCTCCGCACAAGGCGGAACAAAAATAAAGATACAACAAAACTATTACTTAACAACACACCACACAAGGAAGCACATAGCAATTACCTCAGACCAATTGCCGACACATTTAAAAATAAATTTATTAGGGATTGAGGCACAATGGTTAAAATTAACATGTTAGTGTGGCAGTAAACAACTCAGAAGAAGAGGGTTCAACCAAGAAGTCAAACCAGCAACCCACAACAACGAGGGGAAGGAAACAACAACGACTTCTGCAAATTGCCTCAAATAGGAGTTCTCCCTTTGGCTATTGAAGAAATCTTTAGATAACTCCGCTTTTTTGGCCTTAATTCAATATGATCCTTTTCGGAACCACCGAAAAAATTCACAACCTTAATTAAAAATACAAGACCAAAAAGCAATCGGGTGACAAACAAAGATTAGGCTAATTACAAATGTGGCTTACACAACATTGGAATATATTCGACAGTCCATTAGTACAACCGGACAAATTTGATCAATAGGCTTTGGCGTTTCTAACAACAAACTAGCCTGTGACGTCGGGCGCCTCTTGGATGTCTTCCTTCCTTTGCCACGCACAGACATTACAATTAAGTAGTGCGGATATCGCACATAAACACGGGATCGTAGTGGCTCTATTCCTACAAACCCGACTAATTAAATATCCTGGCCATCAGAAATTAGCAAGTCGCAAAAGCACAGAGTTTGCATAAGCGACTATAATTTATCATCATTATCAGTCTGACCATCCATTGCCAACTCATCCTCCTACGAAGATGTGCTCAAGATTAGCCAAGCTGAACGAAGCTTACGTGACTTTGTATCGTGTCAGGCACAGCCTGATACCAAAGCTTGAAGAGATAAAGAATGTCAAAATGTTACAAGTCACTGAAGACCTGATAGAAGAGCTCATCAGAGAGGAAATTAACAGGGAGAAAGAAGAATGGATGGAGAAGTACAGACTTCAGAAACAACAGAGAGAACAGAGAGAGAGAGATAGCAGCAGCAACAGCAACAGCAGCAGTAGCAGCAGGAACCTGAGAGAGGTTTTGTCGACTGCCGTGTTGACATCAAATAGGTCTCCTTCTCTTTCCGAAGAAGTAGACCCTTTCCTGTGGGAAAGCCTGTCGCCAGACGAGGCCGCAATCTCAGATCATAAAGGATTGCCATAGCTCCTCGTTCACAAAAACAGCCCTTTTCAGGGCTATCCAATACTTTAGAGAAGAAATAATCATTCAATTGCAATGGTATGTTAGTCAGTTAGAACAAATAGAAGTGCGTCTGTAAGCACATCATTTATTTATCTTTGTTAGAAAGTGTGACTATAAGCCCTTCGTTTCCGTAGCTTGTGACAATTTTACACGAGTGATTCTCAATCAAAAAAAGTGAGTGTTTCTTTTAGGTCCGCGCATTTTTGGTAATAATATGGGCAATGTAAGTTTTTGGTCCAGTCTGCAGCGAACTCAAGAGCAGAACACATCAACAATGGAGCAAGCGACGGATATAATCCCTACTCAAGCACTTGGCGCACTACACGGCTTACAGCTTAAAGTTGCTACCGGCTGCAGTATAAGAGCACAAGCCAAAAGGACTACGTTGCTCTTAGTATGGGATAACGACCAAGACAATGAAAAGCCCAGAACTCGAAGAGGCGGGAAAAAGCGCAACAAACAGAGGGAGCATGCAATGCAGACCCAGAATGTTAGCAGCCCCACCACAACGAGTAAACCCAGCACACCTTGCCGACAGCAAACAATCCTGGTGACAGAACCCGCACCGGTGAGTGCGACTGTGGAACAAAGGGCTCAGGAAACCAACCCAGCTGTTCAGCAAGAATTATCACAGAGATTGGAATTAATTAAGGACCTTGGAAATAGAAACGCTCGTTTGCCAATATCACAGGCAGTCATACCTGAGAAGGAAGCCCCAACAATGGCGGAAGTATTAGCAGCTGACCTTGAATTATCTACCTCTACGGAAGAAGACCAAACAACATCATCGGTATAAAATTGGGCAACAGAGGTAGAAGAAGAAGAAAAGGAGAACAAGGATATCGATCCCCTGGTGGAGAAATATACTGAAATGGGTCTAGAACTGCCACTGCATAGCACCAAAATTGCGGGGCAGTTCATTAGAGCGGTTCAGTATGTTGCCTTCCGCTCATTAGACTCATTTCATTCTCGACCTTCACAATGGGCCTTTGGAACCAGAGTACTCCCCCAGTTCTACAGGCGTGCCTACACTGGTTACCCCCTCAGTCTGCTAACGGAAGCTGCTTCGTACATCGCCTCGCATCATGGCTACCTTTTTCCTGATATCAGGAAACAGGAAAAAAGAACAGCAGAACAAATAGTGAGGATAGAAGAGCGGCGTGGCACCTTTCAGGAATAAAAAACAGCCCTTTTTAGGGCTCTAAGATTGCCTATAACATAATAGGGTTCCACTTTGGCTTGGTATCCCTTCTCGATCAACTATTTTACATAACAAATTGGATTGCATTGGTACCGCCGTCAAACTTTAATACCTAGTTTTTATTATGCGTGACTTCAACTATTATAAGTCATTTTGACTTAACCGATTGGTTTATTAATCAAAATAATGAAAGTACACTATGTACACTAAATTCAAACTTGTTCGTAAAAATTTATTCAAAAATTGAACTTTTTAATTTGATTAATTGCAGAGGTGGCTTACACAATATTGGTATATATTATTGTCCATTAGTAAAACTGGACTTAATTTGAAATAAGTACGGGCTTGCGTTTCGGGAAGTACACAACATCCATGACTGGCTTGCCGGGTGCCTTTTCCTCCTTTACCACGCTCGGATATCGTACACGTGGCAAGATGTGGAACGATTTCCACTTACCACACGACCAAGTGTCCCAATGTGACGTCATCGCTGCCGACCAATCGCAGCGGGCGTTACATACTGCTTGGGTTGACACCTGGGGCAGTTCAATACAACTTGACTAACATGAGTGCGTGTTTCAATTCCAATTCATGTAAGAGCCTTACACTGAGGTTGTTAAGGACTAAATAGTCCTACAACCTAACGGCTAAATTAAATAGTACTCTTTGAGTACATCAAAGCCTGGGGGATGAGGCTCTCTTTCCTTCCCCCAGGAGTAATTAAAAATCACGCAGTGCGAGAATAAACCAGTGATACATGTTCTAAATGAACGAAAATCACTATAATTCAACTGATTGATTGATTGATTGGAGTTTTTAGTCACTTTAATCCAACTAAGTAAGTAAGTAAGTCTTGCAGGTTCATTCACATCAAGACCACTGAGGGGAGAAGACCTAATTTGACACCGGACCAATACGCTATACCTATCTTGGCACGTACTCCGCCCTGATAGATGGTTTGTTCTTCGAACTTTAGATTGCAAATCCTATGACCGCCAAATCCACACATCTTACATATCCAGCCACAGAGGGAAAAAGACCATTTAAACCGGACCTAACCTGACCGACTAGCAGCCCTTAGCCGCCATCTTCACCAGAGCAGACAAAGGAAATCCAGCCAAGCAGCCCGCCCCGCAGCCATTTCGGATTATACCACCTCGTAAAATAACTAAGTACTTTAGTACAAGGTAGGAAAATTACTAAGCCTGCGGGCAATTAAAACTCTGTGCTGTTTACAACTCATTATAATATATTTTACCTTACTTATACTAAATTCCGTATCTGCTCAATTTGCCGCCTATTCTCTTAAACAGTCTCTAGGAACCATGCTAGAACAGACTGGATTGAATCCACACGTGATAAAAGCACCAAATATCATTGTGTGATTTTCAATCATAGAGAATAAATACGACAAATTACACAACTAACCACTACCTTTTTCTCAAAATAACAACACTAGCTGTTAGCACTGTTCCCGAAAACAGGCACTAGGAAACACACTAGTAACACGCCTGGTCAGAATCCTCACAAGTTACCAGCACAAGCTAACCGCTGTGAGATTTTCCGATACACGGAACGTAACAGAATCTCCTCTCTCCTTGTTTCTTCCTAACCACGACCGCTATTAACAACAATAACTAACCTAAACCTTACTCAAAACCAAAGTAGGAATGTCTCAATCAATCACAAACAAACTTAACTTTAACACTAGAAAACAAATTTAGAGAGACAATAGGTTTAAAAAAGAAATGAAATCACATAAAAAACCACCCCTATGACACCAAACCCGCAAATAATCATAGGGAAATTGGATCTCAGTGCAAACTCCAAGCACCTTGAACTTTGCGAGAAGAAACTCAACTTCTCATCCACTCCTGAAAGGAATGATTTAACAACACCGCATCTAACCACCCCTGAGAGAAACGAACTAATTCAAATATCAGCAGCCGACTTAAGTATCAACTCAACTGTAAGTTTTAAAAACTTACTAGACCCATCGGCAAACAAGGAACTGGACGATACAATACATATAGAAACACCAATATTCACTCCAAAAACAAGACCAGCCACCCACCCCCAAATATATGGCCAAAGCACAATCCACGGAAAATAGCCACGATAATAGGAAACCCACCGAAAATAGGGTCCGACTCATGTACAAAGGAAAAACCACACCCAAAATGGCACCCAAGGGGACGATAAATCCACCCCCACCCATTCATACCAGTAACAACAAACCGAAATATCATAACAGTCAGACCCCTGGACCATCAAAACCCTTAACTGAAGAACAATTACTCAGCAGCCAAAACAAAACACAAGCTAACTCAACCACCCCAACCACTAAATCAAAACCTAACGTGTGGGATGGCAAAGGTAAACGGAAGGGACCCATGTTTACCAAGAACAAACCTACCCCCCAAAATAATTCAAACTCACCCACACCCTCAGAACCAAAGAAACAGGCCAAATTTTCATACCACCCCATAGAACATACACTTTATATCAGCAGCAAGTCGAAAGACACAAACAAATAGGGACAAAGAACATAATAACCAATACACACAATAGCAACCAGACCCTCATAGCAAAAAACAATAACACACGAACAAACAACTTAGCCACACACACCCGCACGAACAACCCCACATTTAAAGCAGTTCTAAAACTCACAGGACAAATTAAAGGGATAAACAATGAAACCCTCACTGCCAAGCTCAAAGATAGTGGTATCCCCATAAATAGGGCGTATAAACTCAAAAATCATTTAGGACAGGAAACCAACACAGCAATACTAGAATCAAACTCCCCACTCTCAACCATGATAAGACTAAGTCACTCTGGGGCACGCCACCGCCTTGAGACATACATAAACAAACCCAGGTTCTGCAACAACTGCCAACACTGGGGACATTTCTCTAACAGATGTAGATATACCCAACTATGCTACAAATGCGGGGGCAACCACAAAGATGTATGTCGTAGAACCACACCCAAATATACCAACTGCAGGGGGTCCCACCTACCTAAATCCCACGAATGCCCCAACACTATCAAGGAATATCAAACCATATATATCATGAACAACAAGTAAATCCCGTATCATGCGGAGAAAAAACTAACCCCCAGTATTAAAAATCACCACGATATCATGACCCCAAACAAACTAGCAACTGAAGTAACCACAGCCCAAACACCCAACCAACCAAGGTTAAACAAAATCAACCAAGGTCAAACAAGATTAAATAAACAAGATACATCCTTAATCAAATCCTACAAAAACTCACAACCCCACCCGGAAGAATCAGATAACACTAACACCACAAACAAATCACTGTCACACCCGACAATAGAAAAGTTACTCATAGAGATCAAAGCCGAACTTATCAACAACCACCACTCCATCGCGGATAAAATAACACAGATAATAAGCAAAATCTAATCAAATTTACATCATAACCCTCAATACAAAACAATCAATAAATGACCACCCAAATAATGGATTATACAACAAACCGCAACATAATAATATGACAATGGAATGCTAGAGGGCTAATAAGTAATATCAGTGAACTCAAAGCCAAATTACAAAACTTAGAACACAAACCAGATATTATATGCATTCAAGAAACAAAAATAACAAGTAGAACCAAATAAATACCCAAACTCCCAGGATACGCCCCAGGTAACTTCAAAAATCGAACCACAGGACAAAGGGTGGGGTGGGGTAGCCATCTATATAACAGATAACATCCCGAATGTAACAACAATAATCATAACACCAACCCCAGGTAGCACGAAGCATTCGAAATTCAGTCCCTCATAATTCATACAGGAAAGGGTCAAATACAAATATTTAACATTTATGGACTAGGGGGAAAATCAGACACAGCCAACTTAATTACTTACAAACAAATAAATTATCACAAACGAGTAGATCAGATCGTCATCTGTGGAGATTGCAAAGCCTATAACGAGCTATGGGGAAGGGGGTGGGCGGTGTGACGGAAAAAAGAGGCAGATTGATTGAAGAATGGACCGCTGAATCTAACTTAACCATTTTAAATGACGTTACAAAAACACGCCTCAACCCAGAAAACGGTCTCATGTCCGCCATCGACCTCACCATTTGCTCGCCATCAATAACCCACGTGGCGGACTGGAGAGTGGATCAAACTGACCCCTTGGGCAGTGACCACTTTCCAGTAATAGTCACCTTGCAGATGACGGTCCAGTACAACTCACTCAAAAGAACCCCTAGATGGATATACACAAAAGCAGATTGAACAACATTTAATGAAACACTAAGCAAAGTAGACGCCAAAAACCTAGAAAATGATAATATTAATAACTATTACGAAAACCGGATTGATACCATACTAAAAGCAGCCACCTGTCAACATACCCAAAACTAGTGTGTAACCCAAATAAACAAGCAGTCCCATGGTGGAATGATGAATGCAAACAAGCCATCACTGATAAGAAAAAAGCCCTTAATAAATTCAAACGCACTAAAAACTCTATTGACTTCACTATATATAAACAAAAGGAGAAAAACCTTACAAACATAATTAAACAGGCAAAGGAACAACTTGGCATAAATACTGCACAAATATCAATATCACAACTAGTACCAAACAAGTCTGGGATAAGATCAGATCAATTAGAGGGAAGACAACTAACACCACCCCAAAAATAGCTGGAGCCATTACCAATAAAGAAAAAGTTGACCCAATAGATAGTAAATTTTGGGTTTCATTTGGCTTCTTCGCGTGTGTGGATTGTAAATTTGTGGTTAGATTTTTGGCTCCTCACCTCTGTGTGGATAGCAGATAATAGGTGACAAGAGAAGTAGGAGATGTTTTCCTTCACGTCCGTGCTTTACACATAAAATTTCAAAGCCTTCGTCATTCGCGCCATTCTACGGAATAAACGAAAGAAGATGGTAGCAGTCACGGCTTTATTTAACAACTTTAAAGACAGTTGGTATTGGATGGTGGATGGCTATTATGCAGTGGAAAAGCTTGAACATGAATGGAGGCATCCAGTTACAAAAGTCTTTGTGAGAAGTCAAGTAACCAGCCTCAAGGTAGCAATGGATCTTGCGAAAGAGATGATAGAGGAAGAAGTAAAGAGATTAAGAGGCTTCATTAACCCACAGTATGTGAAAGTAGGAAGCTTGAAAGAAGCCATTGATCACGTCACGAGAGTCAGATGCTTCTTAGAAGATATCTTGGAATGGACAGAGTGGTCTTTTGATAAGTGGGGAGTAGGTCAGCTCAAGAAAGCTGAAGAACTGATAAGAAATGTATTGAGAGAAGAAGTCAAGAAGATCAAAGAAACCTGGACTAAAGAGACATGTTGCCAAGAGGCGTAACATTTTTTAAGCCTAACAAAAAGTACAACACTTACATAATGCACCAATCAAAGCCAGTGTTCTTTATTTCTGAATGAAATCTTCCTACACCTTAAGACCCGCCAACCTGGACTTGCGCAGTTGGTACCGTTACACCACATGGTTGAACGATAACCTCTGCCCACTGAGTTACTGTTGCTGCGGCTCACAAGCTATCGTGAGAATTCACCATTAATCTAATGCAGTGCTGTCCAACCCGCGGCCTACGGGCTGTGGCCCTCGGCTTCAAGAAAAACATTTTTCAGTGGCCCATGGTGTCAAAAAGGTTGGACAGCACTAATATAATGCCTAATTGTGTTAGAAATAGCGTTTTTCGTTAGCAATTTTGCTTGCGCATGAGCAGAAGGCTAAAAGTTGTATTATATTTTTTGCGTAACGGACCCATCATTTTCGTATCGAGACAACTCTTTATTCAAAATGCCCATCTTATCGTACTTTTAGCAAAGGTTCACCTGTCTGTGTGCAGTTAAGACCGGTCTGTCTTAGATCAGAAGCCAGAAAGTCTAAAATCGGGACACAAAATCGGATTCCGACCACGGGCGAATTTTAGGTGGAAAAAAATCGGGTCATAAAATTAGGTTTTTCCCTCTGTATTTTATAGTGCAACTAGAACATCCAGATTATTTGGTATCATTGTAGAGCTACGTCTGTCTACCTTTCTATAATACCACCCACTTTAGTGTATCATACATGACCTTGGCGCTACATAGTTCGGCCGTAGGCTACTACATCCTGCCGCGTAAACGCGTCGCCAGGGGTTAATGAGTTAACCTGACACCAGTTAAAGGTGAATGCTAAATGTTGACAATTTTAACAAAATCAGCAATGATGAAGTATGATGCAGGATTCCAAAATTTCCGATTTAATTTTTAAAAATACATTCAAAAAAATAATAAAAAGACAAAAACGAACAAAACGTATATACATGTTATCTTTACTGTAATTAGGACATATATGATATAGAATTTGTACATAAGCATACATTTAGCATAATATTGTGTTCAACAGTTTTACAAGCACAACTAAAATCAGTTTTGTGCATTTATATATGAAATATCATTGAAAATAATGTCTCACTTCCAACGCACACATATTTCCATGTTGGTGTTACGTTAAGGATTTGGTTTTTTTTTTTTAAATGTCTCTGGTGAATCTATCCATAATGCCGACAAAATGTATCGCAGGTGCCCCAAGCACAACGGGGAACTATTTTTCGGATACATTTTCAGTGATTTTCTGCGCAATCTTACAAACTCCTTTCCAATGTAATAAGAAATTAATCAAGCGTGGACTTATGTTTGTGAGCAAAGGTGGTGGATAGCAACCCGTAACAACGCAGTTCCATACCTATTTTTAAGTGGTCGATCAGCCCAGTTTGATTGATAGGTCGGAACTATCCATTCAGTTCCCATTGTAAACCTATGCAAACACCATGAGATTAAAAATTCAATAACTTTAAATTTCTGAGTGCTTATAATCAAACCTATATTTATCAGTATTTATGTATCCTGGATGACAGCTTTTATGGAAAGAAAATGATTTGAACCACGGCATTTATTGGGCCTGCATGTGTTTGACACATGTGCTTTCGATTCTGCACTAAAGAGTCGGGTGCTAAATTCAGTAAAGAGTCTTTCAAACTCAAGACTGATAAATGACTGAAATTCCATCAATAAATCATCTTTCACCAATTTCCACACTGGATACTATTTTTCCATACCATTACTACCATGTGTCCTACAATCTTCAATTACAATCAACCACAATAAACTAAGAAAATACAACAATTGACTACATTCTTCTACAATCATCGTGAAAATATCATAATATATAGTACAGTCTAATACAATGTATCACAGTCTACTACAATCTACCACATCACAATCAACGATACTCTACACAATCAAATATGAAAATACACAATCAACCTAAATCCTCTACTATGAAGCGTGAAAATGCCACAATCGATCAGTATATATACAACAATCTGCTACAGTGTATCATAGTTCACAGTCGTCTATGGAAATACCAATCTACAAGAGGTTGACATTTTTGTTGAAAGATTTCTCAGACTATTCACGGATAAACCAGTGAATACAATTTTTATAGTGCATGGTGTCATTGAACCTTCAAATGCTCCATACACTTCACCAGTCGTACTAGTACAGAAGAAGGATAACACAGTTAGGTTTTGTTATGACTTCCGTCAATTGAACAAGGTTACAGTATTTGATGCCGAGCCAATGCCAAATACTGAAAAAACATTTTCAAAGATAACAATGTATAAATAGTTTAGCAAATTTTATTTGACTAAAGGGTAATTCCAAGCGCCACTGTCAGAGAAAGCAAAACCATTTATTGCATTTGAAACTTCTAAGGAATTGTTTCAGTTTAAAACGATGCCATTAGATTGGTTAATAAGCCTGCAACATTCGGGAGATTAATAGGAAACGTTCCTTATGGTTTGTATACACTCTGATAGTTTCATAGATGGCATAATTATATTAACTCAAACACGACATAGTCACATCATAGCAGTAAGTGAATCGTTAACCAGATTGAGAGTATATAGATTAAGGGCATGTTCTACAATATGTAATATAGGGTATCCCCGACTAGAATGTTTAGGGCATATGATAGGAGAATCTCAGACGTTATCTTCATTACCAAGGAAGGTACAGTCGATACAGGGAGCAAAAAAGGACTTGAAACCAAAACGCAGGTTCGTTCGTTTCTGGGTTGAACAGTTTTCTGAAGGAAATTTATTCCTAACTTTGCAGCTATTGCTGTACCACTCAGTGGCTTAACCAAGGAGAGTCAACCGAACAAAGTTGTATGGGGTGAATACCAAGAAAGAGCTTTCCAGGCAATGAAAACTTGTCCGATAGGATATCCCATTCTAAAGCTGCCAGATCTGGAGACTCCATTGTTTTGCAGGGTAGCAGCAAAGGAGGTGAACAGATCTTTTGCTAGAACGTCATTTTTGAAAAATCAAAGCTTCCTACGAAAATGAAAATAAAATGTAAATAACGCCAAACCAAAGCCTCAAACTTACCGAGAGTTTCTCTAAATAGGTCAGTTTATTTTGTTACTTTGTTTTTGTCGTTAGTGGGTTTTTTTTAAAAACTAAACGCGTCTCATTTACCGCGGGACGTCTTATTAAGGTCGTTCACCTCCTCTGCTGCTATATTTAGCAGTCTTTTATCCAAAGTTTTTATTAATTTAATGATATCCATGTTTCCGCTGCACCAAGTTTGATGAATATTTCTTAAGGTATGTTTATCAACACCGCTAAACACAACTAATACGTTACAATTATTTCTGATGACTTTCCGAATTTGTGTATATCTTTGAGTAACATAAATTACATCAATGTTTTTTATGCCTACCTCGAGAAAATATTCGAGCGGTATTTGTTTGTTTGTCAATCATAACATCATCATACACCACTAAATTATTCATAAAATCCTCTAACTCATGTACAGATGGTGCTTCATCAATATCAGTAATAAAATTAATAACATCATCACCGTTTTCATTTAACAATTTCGCGTTTTCATTAAAATTTGTATGCACATCATAACACCGCTGAGCATCAACGGACGGTGCTACGAAATATAGTTTATCCCACTATAACCATCTCATTATTAAATTAAGTAATAATTGAGTTTTACCAGACACAGATGGACCTATGATAATTGCTCTGATATAATTTGGTCATGATGGATGGTACGTAACTGGTTCGCGATTTCGTGTTGCTGAGAAATCTATCACATCCATTATACAGATACAATAAATATTATGAATTTGTATTGTGTTCGATGTAGAACATATTCACATATGAGTGGACTATTAACGATAATAAAAAAAGAAAATGTGCACTTACAGCTAAATGTACGCGATGTAGTATAAGTAAATACAAATTTATCTCCCTTAACAGGTAATGTTAATCGTTGGTGATGTTGCTGCTTCATTAGGTAAATTACCAGGAGCTCCATGGGCTTAATACTCAGGAGAAAAACAATTTACAGGATATAATTATTGCGGTCCCGGTACCCGACTAGATATTAGACTTAACGAGCGAGTTCGACCAAAACTTGAAGAGTATCCAATAATTTATATTGATCGAGCATGTCACGCTCATGATGTAGCTTATAAAAGTAAAGATTTAGAACAATGACATAAAGCAGATGTTCAATTAACTCATGCATTAAATTCTATTAAAAAAATCTTTCAGAGAATCTTCAGCTAATTGGTTGGCAAGATCTGCGATGAAGGTAAATTATTATTCGGAGCCGGTAATTAATCATCCGATTATTGAAATAATGGAATCGATTTATTATAGCCCAATGGGATATTGGAAATGTAGAGCAGCTATTAGTAAACTAGCTTATGCAGCAAATGTTACAGGTTCTGTTGCTGCAAAATGGTTAGCACGATAGGCAATATGGCAAGTTTACTTACCACCGCCTAAACGAATTCAGTACGCACATTTTGATGTTAGCGTTCCTAATGAAGTACATCAAGCAAATATTTTATTTTTACCACATGATACTATTAAAACTGGAACAGGTCAATTAACATACAAATACGCATTAACTGTCCTTGACGTTGCAAGTAGATATAAGGAAGGAGATTCGTTATCAACTAAAACAGCAACTGAAGTTTCTTCTGCTTTTGAACGAATTTATCAACGAGGACCCTTAAGATTGCTACAACTATTACAGGTTGATCCTGGCAAGGAATTTGTTGGTGCGGTATCATATCTGATGAAAAAACATAATGTCAAAATTAGACGAGGACATACCCCAATTGGTCGTGATCAGGCAATTGTTGAACGATTTAATCGAACACTTGCCGAGCGGTTATTTGGATATCAATATGCGAAGGAAATATTTCAGAAAGATATAAGACCTCGCGAATGGGTTGGAAGATTACCAAGTGTGATGAATGTATTAAATAATGAAATTACTTGAACAACTGACATGAAACCCATTAATGCGATTTTAAGAAAACACATACCAATACAGCAACGTGAATTTTCAAAACAACCAATATTAGGTTATCTTACTTTCGGGTATTTATTTGAACCCGGTGAACCTGAAGGCGGTTATAAAAAAGGGCGACTGATCCTATTTGGAGTATTACAACACATAAATTTCTAGCGTGGTAAGATCCACGGGTAGACCGTCAATCTAGATTAGATTCAACTGCTCCTCAACGTGGATTTGTACGCGAGCAATTACAAGTAATTCCTGAAGACGCATAATTATCACCGCATTCACTTTTGTATTCTAGCACCTCAACGATTACATTCAAGACAGGTCAGCATTATATTTTCGCGTGTGTGACCAAAATTACTATTAAATATGTCTACGGTAAATTATCTTGGATTATTTTTTGAATATTGCCACAACATTACTGTGTTACACAGTTCGTACATATATCATTTTGCTGATGTTTCAATGCCTTGATAAATTCAGCATCGAGATCAAAGTCGCAGTTTATTTTGTCACACTGTTTATAACTAATTTCTTTCTTACTATATCATTGTCAGTGCAAGCAGTTGGATCATCATTTTCTGTAAAGTCTATGACAATTCTCTGCAGCTGAGATATTTTTCTCACTCGAGACACTGCGAGATAAAGTAAATTTAACCTTTCGATACGACCATCGACGATCCAAACATTTGTATCAGAGATGGTTAATCCTTGTGATGAATGAATTGTCATTGCGTATCCTAGCGTACACGGAGTTTTTTTCTTCATAGTTAACGCGCTCTCAGCAACACTGACAGGAACTAAGACGATATCATTTAATACAAGATTTTGTTTTTCTGATGATCCTGATATATCAACGTCGACATTCTGTCGTCGCATATCAACCGTTTGATAACGCAGTGGTACGGGTAGATTTGAAAACTTTTCTGTATGTAACATAAAGAATTGCTGTTGAAGTGTATCACGAACTCGTTCTACTTGCCACTATCAAATCATTTGGTCTCCATAAATTCTAACAATTGTTAATATGAGTTTCTGAAATCATTTCACGCATTATTTCACATTGAATTTTATTTGATTGTAGTCTGATTAATTTATTAAACTCTCTTAATTCTGGATCAAGTGCTTTATGATCATCAGTTATTTCTTCATAATAATCCACAAAATTCTTTAACCATTCGTGTGGAGACAACCGGACAAAAGGTGGTGGTTGACCATGATCGCCACACATTATTGCGCAGTATTTTTTGTCAGTAACCTTTCAAGAACTATTTTTAACTTTTCTAATGAAACGGTGCATGTTTCATCCCAAACAATAATTCTTGGAATATATTTTTCGCCCACTCGTTCAGGAGTCCATTTATCGCCCTTCCATCAAAAGAATTTATGATAAATGCACGGTTTATTATTTCTGTGTGTTGGTGTTAATATAATTATATCAAAATTCATAAACAATTCGATCACACGAGTTGTTTTACCAGAACTCCAAGTCCACTGAGATAATCTGTTTTATGTCTAGCTACTGCATCAAATACATTTGGTGCATATGACAATTTTGATATTTGATTTTTTTGGGCAATAAATATCCTTAAGTTCAGCGTCGACGGATTCAGAATAAATAAGTATATTTTCTTGATTAGTTCTCCATTCACCCCATGAAGCACAAATGATGAAATGTAGTTGTTCTAGCAATCCTGTATTCTTATTGATATAAAATGAATCCGTGGTGACTCTGAGAGAGAACTCAGAAACTCTATTTATCATTGATAATAGATTTATCGAAACATACGCGAGCATTGAAGATCTTAAATGAGTAAATTGCGGTGACTCACCATCAATATAATTCACAAGTGTACCTAATTTAGTTCCATTTGGCAAGAAAACTGTTCCTCGACTTATAAACGTATATTATTCGTTGTATCAGCAATTACAAAATCGAATTCAGCATCATCTATAATTATTCTTTTGCAATGTCGTTTATGATCATATGATCCTTCTTGGGTAAATTTGCCGATTATTTTTCTGCCAAGATCTTTTGTTATTTTATTTTCAAAATCAGTTATATCCGGATTTACATCGTCAGAATATTTCTTTTGTTGTGGTAACCAAACTTAAACGACTCGATGCAAGCGAATCCAGTCAAGTCAAAATCCGGTAATGGTCCATTTATCGATACTCTGGTCATTTTGTGTGCTCAAAACACTAAGAACACTCCAGATCCAAGAAAACTTCCGGATAACATGCAATTATATCAACTGAAGTAACATCTCTATAATCGTGTTTAGTATTCCATAATCCACCGTATCCGTATTCGAAACAACTGCGTTGTATTTCTTCAAGAAAATCCAATCGTGTTGGTTTCCACGAATTTTTCTCTCTAGCAGAATGAGCAGCAACTGACGGAACGGTAAAACAATTACTCAGTAATTGCTCAGTATCGTCATGGGTTTATTTCAACGCAAGATGTTTCATTTCATCGTGGAGATATTCTGTACGATAAATATCTCCATTAGGCCGTACAAACTGATCATAATTTCCATTATCTGAACTTTGAAATAACCATACTGACAAGGATCATTCCTACTTATTTCGTTAATAAAATCAAATATATCTCCTTGATAAAATTTAACAGTTCGATTTCGTGGAAATATTGTTACTGCATTAGTCCACGCATGCGCATTATGATCAATAATTTTAAACGAAGTTCCTTTTGATTTATACTTTGATTCGTATAAAATCTCTCCGGTTATTGTTCTTGCTATTGGGGATTTATCGGATCAATGAGATCACAGTGCTTAGATCGGCGATGCATCCATGTCGTCCTGTTGCGAGCAGGGAGGCGGAATACTGTGTTGATGATGAGCAGTTCATACACTGCGCAGGTCTGAAGCAATAGGAGACCATTGCTGTTTCAGCGGCCGATGCCATACTTTCCAATGACCCCCTCCCAGGAGATGTTGTCAGAGAGCCGACTCTTGCATTGAAATCAACAAGGATGATAAGCATGTCAGATATGGGAACATAGGTTATGATAGAGTGGAGTTCTTCATAACTTATGTTCTTTGTTTCATCTGGATTGGCCATGGTTGGAGTGTAGGCACTGATTATCGTGACATGCTCTATTCCATTTAACAGTGGGAGTTTCATGGTCATAAGCCTGTCATTCACACCTTTTTTTGAAGCTCAGCTAGCTTGTTAACAAATATGTCTTCACTGCAAAAAAAAACCTACTCAAACCTCACGTGGCTCTTCACTTCCTTTGTTCCGCACCAATAGAAGGTGTAGCCAGCACCCCTTTCACAAAATTATCCCTCTTCTGTAAGGCGGGTTTCACTCAAGGCTGCAATATCGATATTGTATCTGGTTAGCTCCCTGCCAGTCAGGACAGTTCTCCTCCGAGGTCTGTCAGCATCACTTCTATCTCTAAGTATGCGCACGTTCCATGCGCCAAGGGTGAGATGGAACGAATTTCATCTTTTTCTTTGTACTGTTTCCACCGTTGATGTCGGGTCCCCTTCAGCCTAGGTCAGCTGGCTAGAGAAGGATGGAGCAGGCAATTTTAGGGCACCTTTTCTAGCCCCTTCATCATGTCATGGAGATGGGCAGTACGAATCCTACAAAGGGCTGATCAGCCGCTCAGGGGGGTTGCCAAACTCCACTGCTACTCCGTGTCAGTGTAGAACGAACATATGGCCTGAGCCGCATGTGCGCAGATTTGCGGCTACGGCTGCCAGTGTACCGACACCTGCCGCTTCGCCGCTCCTCTGTCACCATAGGACTTTGGGGAGAACAATGACCGAGTAGTATCGTGCACGTTGACTTGATTTAAAGTGAGGAAGAGATGCGCATCGTCGACCTCACTCTCTTGTCCAAAACCATCTGGATCCAGTGGCAAGAAAAGGTTAAGACGGCTGGAGATGGAGTCGGATACAGTTGATGACCATTACTACCTACATGCCTCGTCCTGCTCTTTGTGCTCCATAGCGCGTTGCTGAGAATCGCCTTTCGGACCGTTTAACTAGCTATTGGTTTCTTCCGCGCAGTCTGCAGAATCCAGTCTTCACATGCTTGGGTAGGCAAGCACTGACTCACGGGCGGCTTAAAACCCGTTGGCTACCTTCACCTGGTTTAGCCCAACAGTCGAAGAGGTTTACCTGGGTGTGGCTGATGCGCATGTTGCGGCTTCTTGGAGCCACAGGCATAGGAGCCACATGCATATCTGACGTAGGTACCATCAGTCAGCTCAGAGTTAAAGAAAAGAGATGAAAAACACCTGTTACTCTAAAACTACATCGGTGCTTTACGTGAGTTGAACCAAAAATAGCACAAACTTTGTATTGCTTTAAAGGAGGGTATAGAAAATGAAACTACGGAGATGAAATATCGGATTTGGACCTTTAAGAAAAGATGTGCCAAGATAATAATAGCTCATATTTGTGAATAACCATTTTAACAATACTTTTTATTATACAATTTTAGTGTCAAATTGGGCATAATATTTTCACCGTACCAAGGTTTTGCATGATACATAATTTGGTTATTATTTTATGCACAGAAGATTTGAATAAATAAATTCTGCCGAAATGGTCTGCTCAAATCAAAAGCGTTGCTCCTACCCTATCCGCACTCCAACCACACATTAGCAGGCCAAATAAAAATTTTCTTTATATAAATGGCAATTATATTTTTTTTTTCATTTGTTTCTCCCCATCACTTGTTATATCAAAGATACGAAATAGCCAGGCTAGCCCTTGCTGAGTCCCAATTAATGAAAATTTTAAGTTTAGGCTAAACTTGAGCATTTTTGAAGTGGCATTCAGATGTATAATAAGATTTTGTCACACAATAGTGAATTGATTCTTAATGAAAGAGTATGCATCTTAATATTATTTATCTGTTACTTTACATATTTCCGATGACCTACTGTCTTTATCAGTGTATTATTTCTATCCAACTGTAAACAACTTAGATACAAATCCGTGGGTTCACAACCCATCGACAGATGTACAAGTACACTTTCGCTTGAAATATTAAGTGAGACAAATGACGTTGATCTGCCGGCCGATCTTGTGAAGTCACATCTGCAAATATGTAATCATACTACCGTATGTGTAATACACGTAGAAATACGGTAGTTACGTTTTAACAAAACACACACACGTGGGCCATTATTTAATACAAACCCAATATTCACGTTGACTGTGCAAGCTATCGAACACAATTTATATGGTTTGCAACCCTGACATTTCGCTTGTAAATAGGGTAGTTAGGCTACAAACACACACGCGTGCGCGCGCGTACGTGAATTTAACATTAATACAAATTCACAATTCACGTTGGCACTGCAAGTTATTACATGTGTCTAACGCAAGCTTAGTGTAAAATAAGCAATAACCTGAAGGGAAATAATCATACCCAGAGACAAACGTTCCTCAGAATAAGCAGATGACCCGATCTGACATACGACCCTGTCTATCTTACTATAAAAGAGTTTTTGGAAGTTACTTACGTTGTCTCTTTTATAGTATGATACACAGGGACCCGTTCGTTATACCAGAAAAATGAAACTTCAGATGAGTTTTTCAACAGTGAAAGGAAAGCCGCTCTGTTTATATTTCTCATATATTAGAGAGGTGTTAAATCATTCCTGTCAAGAAGAAGAAAGTTGGAAACACTTTTAACGACCCGCTCTCTAATCCATCTCACTCACAGACACACGTGTATTGCGTGGGTTGGCGTCCGGCTCGTCCATTGTGAAAATATGAGAAAGATTGCTAATAGCTTCCCGTGTGTTGTTGGTCCTTGCATAGCAGGCCACCGACCAATATAGTAACTTTGATATGTGTAATGCTGACCAAATGTTTTTTCCATACCCATGCATAGTCGGTCTAGAGAGATGATTGTCAGTTAGCCATTGCATAACAGGCCACTGACCTAAGTAGTATGGGGTGGGTGGGCAAAATAGGAACAATGATAATTCAACATTGTGGGCCTGTCTAGGGACAAGGGGTATTTAATATGTTGTGGCAATATAGGGACAAGGGGAAATGAACATGGGTGACGTTACGGTTCTGATCACTGGGGGGGGGGGAATGGCAACAATGTTACAAGTGGCTGACCCCAATCGGGCAGCTACTGAGTAATAGTGTTGCAAGTGGATGACCTCAATCGAGCTGAAACCTAGTAACAGTGTTGCAAGTAGATGACCTGAATACGCGTTTCTGAAGGTAGATAGGTGAAAGCAATTTTATAAAGATCAAAGGAAATAGAACATAGGTGTCCCTAGAAACCTTTGTCCCTAGAAACCCAACGGGTAACATGGCTGGGTTTCTAGGGACGAGGATTTATAGGAACAAACAAAACATCGACACACACACACACACACACACACACACACATTATACAACAAAAACGTCCTGTGTTCGCTAACAGTGTAAGAGAAACAGAGGCAGTCTCACAAAATAGACTATCCCTAACACCACAACAAAACAATACTATCCATTAAACCACATATACCATCCCACACACCCTATGAACACACTATACTAATCGCCTTATGTTTCTTTAGAATCTAAGAGAAAGAGATGAAATCTCACAAAATATACTATCCCTTACACCACATATACATAACAGTTTCTTTATCTTGTTTAGTAGTGTCTACTCTTACCAGAATACATGCACACTTTTGCACAATTTATTTTATCGAGAGAGTTATATTTTGAGCAGATATAAAACGATTTGACGTGTTTTTGGGGTATATGAGAAGGTATTGCACTCAAGAAAAGGCTCGGTTGGCTAAACTGTAACACACTTACTCCTGAGGTCATTGCATGACCCAGGTGTCAATATGTACAATGCATAGTAATAGCCAGTTGTTCCCCACGCTACTTCAGTTTTCTGTTGTTAATGCATTATATTGCACCACTATACTTTATAAATAGTTGATGCTGGAATTCGATGTTCAGTCTTATGTATATTCAGATTATATCATGATTGATGAAAGTGAAGAAATTTTATCCATAGTCGGCAAACATCTTGTGAGCACATCTTAACTTTCAATGTTTTAGAAAAAATATTATTATTATATTTAGGTTAGGTTTGTGTCGAATCACCACACAGGAATGCTAACGGGAGAATGGAACTACATTAATATTTCCAGAATGCATGCATAATGCCTTGGTTTCATGTTCTCGTTTTCGTCAGGTAATGTGATTTGTCTTACAACATTGGTCAATATCACGGCATGTGACTATGCAGAATTAAATACCTGGATAATATACATGAACTTGTCGCCAGAATACGTGTACAGTTTTGCAGTTTCACCCTTCAAGTATGTAGATTTCTAATAGAAGCAAAAATAATTAACGTGTTTCAGTGGGACATGAGAAGGTTGATATTGCGGTTTGTCATCTGGCTTTCTTATTATGTTAGACTCTAATGTTACAAGGGTATCACGCTTGCTTTCGCTCATGGTGTTACCTGTATCGTCCAGTTGATATTATATGCCTGGCATTGCCTTTACCATCTCATGGTGACATTTTATATACTGGGCTAATCTTTCACCTAATCAGCATCAAACCATGTCATCTAAATAAATTGAATCTCATGTTCATTAACAGCGTAGTAATAAATTCTGCCCCTGTCCTCCACAATACTTATAGGGCCGCCTCCCAATAAAACAAGCTGTGTGATGGAAAATTTATGGCCCACACTTGACGTGTGGGTCCACCATTTTCGGAGATGAGCGATTTGTATGGGCGTTTGCTATGTCATTGCGTACATAAGAATATACCCTGACTATCTTAAAAAGAAAGATCACCACTATGACAAGTACATGTATCAAATGTTTGAGCCACACCATTACATGGATCAGGCTAAGTACACAGAAGAGGATAACCTTTCGGGTGTAAATGCTAGTGTCGATAATATCTGATGCTAAATATCGACTTATAATGGAATACCTTGTCAATTAGGTCAGTTGAGGTACCTAACTACCCCGACAAGCCACAAGGCGTCAGACTAACAGATCATTATTTCACTCATTCTAACGTGTGTACAGTGTATCCCATCTAGGTAACGATGGATTACATTCAGTTTTTAAAGGTGTCCAGAAGGGACATGTTATCCGATATCCAAGTTTAGGATGTAAAGAATCCATGACAAAACAAAAGAACGGGAAAATGCTCCATATGTAGCCCCAACCACTATCATAAATATCTAGACATAAAGAATACATAACAAAGCAACAGAATAACAATCACAAATGTTCCATATCTAGTCCCCCACCGATACCACCATCATCAACGCCACAATTGCATTACCGTCATATGTGTAACATGCTACAAAATGCGGGTAGGCTGTGGCAAAAGCGTGCGTTTGAGGTGTGTGATGGAAAGAAAATATCTATATGTAGATGGGGGTGCCCAGAACCCAGAAACCAGCATATTTACTCTGTCCACATTATCAACAAAGTCAAAATGTACATCAATTGTTATTAAGAGATGTTGCTGTAAAATCTTATGTGCATCTGGATTATGTGATGGAGGAGGCATATTTATTGCATTTAACAGAAATTCAATAGCGTCTTGCATTTGCAGTTAATGCATTGCCAAATAATAATACCTGGACGTTAATATCGAAATAATTCAGCAAAGAATCTGATTTAGGGCAATTGAGGATTATTGTCGTTCGTTTATGTCCCATCAGCCCATTTTGCTCTATTTGTATAATAGTTATGTTTTATTTTAACAGTTCTTATTGACTGAATGATGGACGGAATGCTTATCTGGGTCCTTTCTTTGATGGGATATATAGCATGTGCTCGTTTTAATAAGGAATGTATTTTCCCAAAGCCTGACATTTTAGATCTTTGGTTTTCTTTTATGTGACTTTTCAACAAAACAATCTAAAATGGCCTCATTAGAATGCACACAATATAATGGATAGAATTACACCAGTATAATTGGTATCCATTTGTTTTGCTTAGCCAGGGTTACTAAATAATGTGTTTATCTTGAAACAGATCTCTTACTGTGTGCTGATCCTGCCTAAAGGTCAGGGCCATGACCTTTCTTTGCTGCTGTTATGCCTATTCCCATCGGAAAACGCATATTATTTTACTCATGGAACGTACTGGTGTCGAGTTTTCTTTTATCAACGGCTCTAGACCACGAAATAATAGCTTCTGAAAGATAGTTAAAAAGTGCAACACTAAAATGTATGTATGTATGTACGTATGTATGCATGTATGCATGATCCGCGATCGGACTTTGTGCTCCATTAGTTATGAATTTTATTATCATCTATAACTTTTGTTTTGTTATGTATAAAATCAATGCCTGTGCACAAGTTCCAAACAAGACAAGCTTCCTCGGTTGATTCCTGCGTTCAAATATCAACCTTATTTTGTTATTGTTGTTATTGTTATTGTTTTGGGGTTTAACGCCATTTTTCAGCACACAATAGGCTATACATGGCGGCCAGTATTAATGGTGGAGGAAGAAACCGGGAAAACCTCGGAAAGAACCACCGACCCACGAGAAGCTACTGGCCCTTATTTTGTATTTTACACCATATATTGTTAGGTTTTTCTAACTGAGGACCTTTCATTTACCTTTTTTTCGTGTAGTCTACATGATCTGATTTTATGATGTGGAGACGTCCATTTACAGTTTTGTGGTTCTCCGTTATATATACAAAAAAAGCTATTATATGTTAAGGCAAAATATTTGACATGTCATTTTGAAATCCAGCACAATATGAACTTACACCAAGGGTTTAAATTACTGACACTGTATAATTGCTTGAATAATAGCATGCTAACATTCAAATACAATAATGGTAAGGCCACATTATCGGAAATGAAAATAAATGTGTTGCATTTATCTGAGTAATATTTCAAAGCAAATGTCACGAGAAAGCAATTTATGCTGTCCAGCATAGTTTGTACTAGTAGAGAGAATTGTCAGCACGTATTGCACAACTGTATAAAACAACCGAAAATAGCACATCACAAAATGGGTGCGGGCCCTTTCAAAAAATTAAATCTAATAGCTGAGTAATTGTGACTGGACTAGTAATTTTGCATGATTTTACTTCTTTTTTACAAGGCTAGTACGTTTTGTTGATTTTCAAAGCACCGTCAAGGTCAACTTTTATGTTGTCCTTCCTGTACACGCTTTACCCATTTCTGGGCTAGTGAATATGCAATTTCTAAGCTGTGTGGGATAGATTCCAGATGTAAGAACTGCTTTTGTCCGAAAAGCAACGATAGGTTATAACCATCCAATGAGAAGCTACCACGATAACAATATGCACACCTTTATGTGCTCTAAATGTATACACACAGTTAGATAACACTAAATTATATTAATTTCTCCTTCAATATGTTTCATTGCTTCCTCTTTGTTTGTGAATGTCATTCAATAAATGCAAAGTATAATTTGTAAACTTATATTAGTTGATTTAAAAGAGAACAGAAGTATATACATTTCTGGGATTTTTACTTGTTTTTATTTCCGCAGCATAACGCATGATATATATATATATATATATATATATATATATATATATATATATATATATATATATATATATACGCACTATAATTACTTTTTATTATTATCATCATTATTATTACTAGTAGTTGTAGTAGTAGCAGTAGTAGTAGTTGGTTCTTTCTCCGGCTAAAGAATGTGTGAGGGTAAAGTAGTTTCATAGGGATTCTATTGTTTCCTAAACAATAAAAGATCACAGTACGTCCAAAGCTGAACAATCGAATGCGTTTATCATAAGCAGTGAGAAGAAATCAATGTAAGATAAAATAAATTATAAAGTATAAAGAAGAATTCCTTTGTATCGGCAAGATATAATAGGCAGGCAAAAATACATGTACGCATTTAAAGATGCACTAATACAATCGCGTCATGTACATACAGACTTATGGTTCAAACTGAACTTATGTATAATGTTAAAGAGAAAAATAAACAAATAAATGTATCATCTAATCTGAACTTAGGCAAGATGTATAAAACAAATAATATTATTCGCAGGAGGTCTCATACTGTGGGAATCAAACAAATGCCTGAAGTTCATTGTTATCCCCTATTTCCAAGGAGCACAGTATCAATCATTAACAATTAAATTGTTGTTAAAGGAGCGAATACTACAAGTAAATATTCTCTAAGCATCTAATGCCCGCACATCACGAAACTCTTATGTAACATTTGCATGGTTTCCCTTGTTTCACATTTATATTACTTATAAGGAAGCCTTTATTACCCGAAACCTCAAGTCATGCAGTAAAAAACAAAACCCACACACTTATACAAATAATTATTACCATCTCAAATTACTAAACAGGTATACATAAAAATATTCATGCAATTCACCATATTAAACAGTTAGGGACGTTCCATTTTACGAAACTAATCGATGCTATCATATAAAATCCCATGAATATTTTACATTACGCCGTTCGCTCATAAAAGCTGTCTAATTATTGGGGTTGAGAAATATATTCCCAAAATAGACTTCCCATAATCAACAAATAATTAACAAAATCTAAAAAACTTACAAATCGACAAGTAAATAAGAATAGGTTTATTTCCTTTTGATTGTATAATGTCTTAAACGAAGTTCCACAAAAATTTAAATGAAAGAGACATACGTGCATCGTTTTATGTTTACAAGTGCTGAAATTTGAATGAAGTGTAAACTTTTAAGTTTGCCTCCTCACTGTAACAATGTCCAAGAAATTTGTGAAAATTTGCGCAGCATTCAAATTTAGATAAATTTAGATAGATGTAAATCCGTTCTCAAGCGTATATTTACATTAGTGTGCTCATAAACATATACTTGCATATATGCGAATGTATTGTATTAGCAGTATTAGTAATAATAGTAGTGGTTGTATCTTTGTTTTTTGGACGTTTTGTTTTACATACATACATTCAGCATACTTTTCTTTGATTAACAATAACGAATATCTTATAATAAACCAGGATGTAAATGTTGGTTTACTGGCATTTGTGAATTAGCATACAGCCATACCCCAATCAACACCTGCCAATACCTACGGACCACCGACCAATCCTATCGCTGGGAAAGGTGAGGATATTGTGGGTTTTACGAGCACACTGGCAGCTTAAAGGACATTCATGCCTAATGTCCGTGAACTGTTCCACTATCACTATATATCAAACATAAATTTAACTCGTCATAAATTACAAAATTCTCAATCATTTTTCATGAATTTCCGGCACTCACGATTAAGATAACACTTTCATACTGGTAAGTATCAACATGTTATGTATATTTTAATCTATATTATGTGCTTAATTTTGTCCGTGATTGTAGGTTGTACTTTAGATAATGGTCACTTGTGTAGAAAATGTTTGCATGGTATTTTAGCTCAGGGCAAGCCTTATTGACAATTAGACTGTTGTTTTTTTTCTTCCTTGGATTCCAACATATCATCTTATAATGTAGGTCAAGTGAAAAATGAGTGTATACATGATGCAGTTGATAAATAAGTAGCTAATTCCTGTTTTAGATCAGTATCTGAGAATCAATTTGTCATCAAAGTTTACAGTTGTGATCTTGAAATCAGATATATTTCAAGAGGAATTATTTATTTAAAACACAGTGGAGTTACTAAAGTATTTATTGGCTTTTGGATTATTACATTATTTTGGATCTTTGTGAACTTGTTCAAAACACACTCTGGATTTTGTCATTGTGTTATAGTGAGTGAGTCACCCGCCCGGGCAGAGGTCTCGCTACGATTTTAAAACTAGGCGTCCAGGACTCCCATTTTGGTAAAAATAAGAGTACCACCATCAAAAATTGCAGTCCCTTCTTTCCTACAGAATCAACACAGACATGACTGCATCTATTTTTAGATGGAGAGGTTTTTGTAACGTTATCACTCACTATAGCTACTGATGCCTTGGTGAATACATTTCGCTACAATACTAAAACTACCTGGGCTAAGGTAAGGGGCATTTAAAAAAGAATATGGTATGGTCAGTCAATGTACCTCTTAAATAATCACAGGGCGAAGTCGTTTTCGCTTTCCTAACAGAAGAAGGCGAAGTTTACATTTTTAGGCGACTTGTCACCCACTTACGAATGGCATTTTGTCTAAGTCTCAACATGTCTTGATTCTGAGGTCACGTGCACTGCTTATTCCGCTACGTTCGAAAATGAACACAATAACGAAAGCTAAAGTTGTTTTTTTGATGCACTTTAATAAATGACCACATGTACATCCCTGGGTCTTTCTGCCTCTGAATTCAATAACTGTAAATATCTACATTTCGCCACGCGGCCGTCAGTCAAAGCCTTTGAACTTGCCGCCCAGCTATTGCATCATGTTCTTTTTTATGTACTCTTATAAAATGGCAACATGTATGTATCAAGGGGTCTTTCAGTCACTGAATTCTGTCATTGTAAATATCAGCACAGCTAACTGATCAACACATTTTCCCACAAAGCAGGTGGCTGAATCAGGACTGGCAAGTCTTTGAATTTTTCCGCACACCTATTATAAGCGTACGGAGGACTCCCGCCTGAGTGATTTTCTGCGTCCCAGATCAAAAATTGGCGTCCAAATACGCGTAATTAAGCGTTTCTGAGATCTAATAATTATATCATGACATATAAAACTACTGATTCGTTCGGAACGTTCCATAGTTTTTGGACTTTTGATAGAACATTAAGATTGTTCATTCAGAATTTAATTCATCACACTATACGTTTCTCTTGAATGTTCACTTTCAGTTGTTGTGAAATAAAGTGCTTGTTATCTCTCTTTCTGTTATATATTTTATGATCTTGAGTCGTAAAACATAACAGAATTTCATTTTATATGGTGTTATATGATAGTGTAAGGCCATTGTGTACTTATGCTCTGGCGAATGGTTGATACACATGCAGAAGTTATTTTAATACTTTTATATTGTTCACAATATTAGCCATATTTGATGACAGATTGACATATGTCACATAACATTGAACTATCTCTATGCCATTATTATTTCGGTAAAATTCGTCAAATTATGTTGAAAGATTAAGCACAATAATTTAAAGATTTTTATATTTTTTAACAACAATTTTATTTGATAGATAACCATCAATTGCATGGACTTGAAAGTACTCTATTCCTGAACAGTCTGTGACAGGTTTGGTCATATTCAGTTCAATAGTTGAAGTAGTGTGCTAATGGGGATTTGGAGTATTGCCATTGGCCTTAAATCTTAAGTATTGATATTGGTCTCGGTCTTCTATCCTCCAGGACTTGATGATTGCTATTATGGTAGCATTTTGACAAAATGTATGGATATCTCTGATCGTGACATTATTCTGCCAAATGATTGGAATCTAAGAAACAGGATTTAAAGGAAATATAAAATCTTAGTTGAATGCGTCATACAGATTTATTAAAAAGGCCCAAAGTATGTAACATGAGTTTTCAAATACAAATCCAGAAAACACTTATAAATTAGTCAATTTTGAAATTATATTGGAACATGAAAAGCGATGCAAATTAAGCCAATATTTTCGAGTAAACCCTAAAATGCATTATCTGTTATTGTGCATTGTACAAGAAGAAAAAATAAAGAAGCTAACATCAATTACATCTAACGATACGTATGATGATGACGTTGACGACATTCAAGTGTTAAGCGGATATAGTAGCTTAGTTAAGATCACCAAAGGTTCAACCAAACAAAATTATTTCAAGTGATTCTAACGGTGTTTGTTGTGAAATCGTTTTATAATTGGAGGTGGGGTCTTTCGCGACAGTTTTCCGCTGAATTACATCTACGACTTTTGTTCTGAACATGCGTGTGGTTTCACTATTTAGCCGCATGTTTAATTGATGGATGTTGTTTTACCGATTTGTGCGCTCACACACTCAGAGTGACAGCACTTCGAGGTTGCATTAATAATGTTCTTCCGTATTAATGCCGGATAATCGTTAGACAAAGGTGCAATCAAATTGTCCCACAACGGCATGGTCACGATGCATATCGACATGCCCAACACGAACTCGTTCTTGACATGTTACTAATACTGCTGCAACAGATCAGATAAATTCTTTATGTGATTCAATTTAGAATAACCGAGGCCATGTTAATGGCCAGCGTGCATAATATCCACTAAAGTGCATCAGCGACATTTGCTGAATTGTTTACGGTTAATGGTTCAACTGCTGTATATCGGCTTGAAACTTTGACAATGGTTAACGCATATTTGTAAAGTCTTTCACGCGCACGATCATGTGAAAGAAATAAGAGATAGGCTTGATGAACCTCATTAGGTATTTGAACATCAAAACCAACCACATGACAGTTTTAGTGGTAAAGGTAGGTAATTTTGCCATAGTGATTGTGTGGTAAAGGTAGGTAATTTTGCCATAGTGATTGTATGGTAAAGAAGCTCGAGCAACCTCACGACCTTTGCATTGTTTCCTTATATTTCAATAGCAGCTTCACATTTCCAACAACCGCGAGGACGCTAAACTATTGTAGATAAAACCCGATGAGAAACCATGTTTGTCTTGCCTTTTATTTGTTGATTATTTGTAAACTTAACGACCTCGTTGGCTGATTAAAATCATTTACTGGGTCTGTTCGTGCCAGTGACAATGCACCATAAGTCATTATTGGGGCCGCATGAATTTGTCAGCGATTACTCACCAATGACATCGTGGACCGAATATATATATATATATATATATATATATATATATATATATATATATATATATATATATATATATATATATATATATATATATATATATATAATTTCAATTAATGTACGAACTTGTTGAAGTCATCGATGACGTATTTAACAACACTGATGATGAGTTCTGATGAGACATTTCGTGTTTTATATGAGGTTACGTGTTTAGGTTCGAATAAACAGTAACACAAGAAAGAGTGAAAACAACGAGCTTTGGTTAATTTCAAGAAATAATTATTTCCCTGAAAAAATACTGTAAAAATTATAAAAGAACTTACAGTTTTAAGAATCAAATCCCAAAACTAATCCAAGAATAAACCAAGAATAACATTTTAGAAGTCCTAATATTTAAATGCTCTAATGAATTCATGTTCGAGTCCCGACGATGAATCCAAGATTGAAGGTGACAACGAATGCTGTATCCTGTACTGTGTTGAAGTCTACAGATACTTATAGAAACACAAGAAATAATCCGGTGTTTAAATTAATAAAATTTCTTTGTTGGAGACTTCTGCATGAGCACTCACAAATATTTCCAGAGAACCGAATTATTCTTTTTGAATCCAAATAATTCGAATAAACATTACAATTTAATTCCCAAAATGACACAACAAAAGAAACACCTTTACATCCCAGTGTTTAGAAGAACAACTGAGATATCTCTCTCTCTCTCTAAGTAATGGTTAAAACCTGAATATTACGCAAAACAGATGCCCGGATAATTTTACGGGATCATGTTTACATCACGTACTCTCAGCATGGCCCTGACAAGAACCAATCATTTTACTGAAAGAATAAAATATAAAAAGTTGTTTACTTTACTAAAATCTATCTACAAGTCGAGGGTCTCGTGTCCAGCACAGCCTCGAAGTCAAAAGTATTATTTCTACAATATAAATAAATTTTTTTAAACAAAATTGTTGACGTGACTGTTATTAATTTTGAATTAAGGTCGGGTACCAGGTTAGCCTTATGTGTTTACAAAAATTAACGGTCACGGTCAAACTATTTTCTGGAAAAGGGATCGAGTTCCTGGTAAACAGAACTACATTATTTTGACATAAAATGAAATTAACAAATAAAAAGATTTTGAAACTTACAAACAATTAAATCAGATATAAATTAAATCAAATATACATAACAATGAAATTAATGCAGTGATACAACTCAAAGAATTACCTTGTTAATCACAATCCCATCAATGAATCAGAATTTATCAGTGTATCCCCCAGGAGTGTAAAACTGACGGTAAAAAAAAAAAACCTTGGTGTCAGAACTGGGGGTCAAATAAAACATGTGAGGGTCAAAAATATACTGACAAATTTTCATCCGACTCGTACTTTTTCAGCTTGAAATAGGATATTGCAACTTGCACAACATACTCTCTCTCTCTCTCTCTCTCTCTAAACATACAAATAAACCAACATGCACAATTAACAAACAAATGCATTGTCCATTCAAAGAATAATTTTATTAGTTCATTTTTCTTTTAAGATCGTACTTTTAACAGTCTCCTTATAATCTTTTTGAAGCACTATTATAGACCAACATATTACATACAGGCCAATACAAAAAGCCTAATAAATCTTTTTAACCGAATGACAGTCAATTTACTGCCTGTCATAAAATGTGTACCTTCATCAGTTTCATTGTACTTCGTCCTAGAACAAATTTATCCAAAAATCAAGGAGGCTAATGATTCATCTTGTTTCTAATAAGTTACACTTGAACTTTGAGGTCTTTCTTTTATTACACCAAAGTTAAAAACCAACAAAATCTGCAATGACCCCCTGACTGTGTAATCCAAATAAACGCATTTGTCTCGGCAAGTTTACTGATTTCTTTGTTGTGAAAGAATGTCTTGGGTTATAATGTGTTCTCCAGATATCTTGTGGCGAACGAGGGCAGATTTGTTAAAATTCTTAAACCCTGTCACGAAAGGATTATTCACTTTTGCAAGTTTTGCAGTCTTCGCAATCACGCTATCAGAAGTCACACCGGTAATACTAATGGATGTGCTGTATTCCAGTCAAGGGAATTATTTTCTCCATTTTTCATTAAAGTTAGATCCACAGTTACTCTTTTGTGTTCTGTTTCTTTCACTTTCTTCGCTAATAATTTTTAGTACACGACGTTTTAATCTGGAGATCACCTTCTAGCGCAACAAGCATTGAGGTTAAACATCAAGATGACATCTTGCTGAGCTCAATAGAAAATCGTGTGAGAGCTCGCGAGATTAGGGGAAGCTACTCCGTCATAACATTGCCTATGCTAGCCTGGTTCCTTATTTTGTATGTTCCCTGCGTTCCACTCCGCTGTACGAATAGAGGAGTCCAACACAGGGAGTAAACAAAGCGGGGAACCAGTCAATGCCTATGCTCTAAGTATACAGGATGCCACCCTTCGTCCAACGCATTGGATATTAAATAAATCCTGATCGCATTATGCGAATCCCTTGCGTCAAAAAAAAAAAAAAAAAAAAAAAACGCACGGCAACAAAATGTGTGCGTCAGTTTTCTCAAGCGTGCGTCCCTGACGCACAAATGTGCGTAAAGGGAAACACTGAATTTAATGTGACTTTTTCTACACCTGTTACCGCTGGTGACTCGCGCACGCTTGAAATTGCATTATTATCATTATGACTTTATTACAGTTGGCCTAATATTCGATCGCAACCATTTAGTGGTATTGGTGTAAATATATTTTCGCCAGATAGTGGTAACGTCTGGAAAAATATTGAACTCCCTGCAGGTGCGTACGACATAAAACGATTAACGGCCATGCATTGTGATCTCCTGGAAATGAGAGGTTATTCTCCAAGATACTTCTTTGTTTTTCTGTAGTTCAAGAACTATATTCCCCTATACTGATAGGATATATATATATATATATATATATATATATATATATATATATATATATATATATATATATATATATATATATATATATACGTGTGTGTGTGTGTGTGGTCGTATATACATATAGATTATATAATGATTTGTGAAAGATACAAAATTTCATCCATAGTAAGCAAATATCATTGTGAGTGAATCTTGTACTTTTTGTCTGTTCTCATAAAAAAGTTCTAAAGACGGAATTCTTGAAACTAATCTGATTTCCTGTAAAATTACCCTTATTTGGCTGTTCTCTTTTGATGACGCAAAGATCATGTACTCATTGTAATTACGAACATTTTCCCACAATCTGCCAGTTTAGAAAGAAATAATATTTAGTTTAACGTTTATGTCAGATCACCGCATTTTAATGCCAACGGGTGAATGGAACTACATTTTCATGCTCATAATCCAGTAGTTTCATGTTATCGTTTTCGTCAGGTAATGTGATTCGCCTTTTAAAAGGGGATGATACATGAACGAAATTGCACATATAGTCCGCAAATATCATTGTGAGCGGATCTTTAAATTTTAATAGTAAATGAAAAGAATTGAAATTAATTAAAATCTGTATGCCGACGAAATGCCTCTTTATTTACCACATGCTATGGCAAAAATGTGTGCCCTTGGTTTGGTGAAGGTAGAATCTTAACTCGCTTGTCTATCAGATATCCGGGATCTTTCGATAAAATTTTGTATATGCAGCTAACTGTCAACCAAGAGAATCGGACCACGTTATGCAAATTACTCAAATTTTAAGTGTCTGTATGATAAATGACAATCGAGATAGTTTTTATCTCGGCAGCCCTGTTCTCTCTTTCTGTTGACTACTTTTATTATCTGTAGACGGAATGCTTGAAACTAATTCGCATTTCTGTAAAATGATCTCAATCCGGGTGTTAGGTTTGGATGACCCAAAGATCATGTACTCACTACAGTAACGAATATATTTTCATACAGACTGGCATTTTAGGAAAATATTATTTAAGTTAACTTCTGTGTGAGATCACTGCATTATAATGCCAACAAGTGAATGGAACTACATCGTTATGTTTGGAATCTGTTAGTTTCTTATTCTCGTCTTCGTCAGGTAATGTGATTTACCGTAAAGAATGGTCATTTTTGGCAGTATGTGACTGTAGAAACAGCTACCTGGATAAAATACATGAAATTTTCTTTGTGCTGCTTAAAAGTGTGTACTCTCACTAGAAAATATGTACTATTTTGTATAGTTTCTCCCGTAAAATGTGAAAATTTCACAAAAATAAAAATAATTAAATTTGTTATGGACACGATAACAATCTAAATAAACAATTCACAAACTCTGTGGTTGTGATTCAATTAATCTAATTCACTCTTTTTGTTGAAAAGCGTTTTATACACGGTATGCAAAATGCTATTTTGCGTTCCTGTCGAACTCTCCGTATCCGAAAAAATGTACCATATGTAATCCCCACCGATACCAACATTATCAACGCCACAATTGCATTACCAACAGATTTGTAACATGCTACAAAATGTTGGCAGGCCTAGGCAAAAGCGTGCGTTTGGGGATGTGTGTGGTGGAAAGTAAATCTCTATATGTAGACTGGGGTACATAGAACCCAGGAACCAGCATGTTTACCCTGTCCACATTATTAACATTTAAATCAATTGTTATTGAGAGATATTGCTGTAAAATCTTATGTGTATCTGGATTATGTGATGGAGGAGGCATATTTATTATATTTAACAGAAATTCAATGGCGTCTTGAAATTGCAGTTAATGCATTCCCAACTAACACATGGATATTAATATCGAAATAATTCAGCAATGAATCTGATTTAGGACAATTGAGGATTTTTTTTGTCTTCTTTTATGTCCCATCAGCCCATTTTACTCTATTTGTAGAATAGTTATGTTTTATTTTTACAGTTCTTATTGACGGAATGATAGACGGAATGCTTATCTGAGTCCTCTCTTTGATGGGGATATATAGCATGTGCTTTTTTTTAATAAGGAATGTATTTTCCCAAAGCCTGACATTTTAGATCTTAGCTTTTCTTTTATGTGACTTTTCAACAAAACAGCTCAAATGACCTCATTAGAATGCACACAATATAATAGATAGAATTACACCCTTATAATTGGTATCCATTTGTTTTGCTTAGTCAGAGTCACTAGATAATGTGTTTATCTTAAAACAGATGTCTTACTGCGTGCTGCAACTGCCTAAAGGTCAGGACCATGACCTTTCTTTGTTGCTGTTATGCCTATTCCCACTGGAAAACGCATATTATTTTACGCATGGAATGTACTGGTGTCGAGTTTTCTTTTATCACCGGCTCTAGACCAGGAAATAATAGCTTCTGAAAGATAGTTAAAAATACAACACTAAAATGTATGTATGTATGTATGTATGTATGTATGTATGTATGTATGTATGTATGTATGTATGTATGTAATGTAATGTAATGTAATGTATGTATGTATGTATGTATGTATGATGATCCGCGATCGGACTTTGTGCTCCATTAATTATGAATTTTATTATCATCTATACTTTTTGTTTTGTTATGTATAAAATCAATGTTTATGCACAAGTTCCAAACAAAACAAGCTTCCTTCTGAAGTCATTCAGATGTCCTCGGTTGATTCCTGCGTTCACATATCAACCTTATTTTGTATTTTACACCATATATTGTTAGCTTTTTCTAACCGAGGACCTTACATTTACTTTTTGTCGTGTTGTCTACATGACTTGAATTTATGATGTTGTGATTTCCAGGACTCACGGTACGAATTCAACTCCAATAGTAAACATATGGAAACACTATCAAATTCAAACTTCAATAACTTAAAATTTATGGGTGCTGATGTTGAGACCTATAATTCTCCATGCACATGTAACCTTGGTGCAAACTTATGGGTGGAGAACAACATATGAGCCGCGGCATTTTGTTTATCTACATGTGCATGAAACACATGTTATTCATTCTGCTCCAAATGAATCAGGTGCTACTTTCATTATTGAGTACTCCTGAGTCAAGCCTGTAAAAATACCAAAACTGCATCAATAGAAATATGTCTATATTTTTTAATTACATATAGGATAAGCTCTCAAAAGATATTTTTACTAAAATTTTAATTTTCATTATTAACCAATTATGGACCACCAAACCCGTAAATACTCTATTATTTGTTCATCCATTTCTAGACTGGTTCACAGGTCTCCCGTATAATTAGTACCGTGTCTCCTATAACCAGATTTAAATTTTGTAGTAAAAGTTTACTCAATGATATTGGAGCCTAATTGTAAGAAAGAATTGGCAATGCTCGTGCATGGATAATAGTGCAATAGCATTTTATGTGATACCAATGTCTATAGCTAAATTGCATCCGCATTACATGTTGCTGTGTTGTATTGTACTTATTAGTGGCTTATTCTTGTTATTAAAATAATTGTTTTCTGCCTTTGTATCTTCATGTTATCTTTCTATGGCATGCATGCTGCATCAGCAAGTATGACATCACAGGGTATCAAATTACATAACGCATTGTATTTTCATCTCTCACTGGCTATAATTTTCTAATTTCATGTTATTTGTTTTTGTAATCATATCATTATATGTTTTTAATCTTATAGGTGTTGTCTAATGTTGTAAAGCGCTTAGAGCTTCTAAAGATTATGCGCTATACAAAGTCCTCATTATTATTATTATTATTATTATTATAAGACAAATTTTAAATGTTTTAAATTTCAAAATTGCATTTCTTTTCTTGCTGACTCTCACAGAAATGAGATGCGGTGCATCCCTATTCATATCAATCAAACAAAACAAATAAGTGTGCCACATGACAGGTCAAAATGATAATAGGCCATTGCCCTTTTGTGACTAAAACAAATACACACACCCATGAAGCATCAAGAGATGCTAACATTCCAAACCTATTTAAACTATCATCATATGTGATTCATCACCCCCAAATCTTAATAAAAAGGTATAAAAGCCAATGAAAAGTACCATAAGCTTTATTATACTGAATAATTAAATAACAGAGTGCTACTTTTTAGTATAAAGCTATGGGGAAGGTTGAGGAAGCAAAGAATTGACAGAGTAATTTCTTCAAGCCTGGTAATGTTCCCCTCAACAAGGGGGAAAATGTGCGTCAACCCAAAAGACACAGCCACTTGAGGTCTGTTACATAAGGAAAACAAGAGACAAATTTGAAAAAGCTATCCAAATTTTCTATAATGCTGACATTGATGTTGGAGACAGAAAGCCTATGTACAAACTGCTGCGGCTCAAGCTAATAAGTAAGCTGGAGGGGGAGAAACATGTGAAAAACTTTGCGATACCAAGACAAGTACATGTTTCTATGCAATATTCAGACACTAATAAAACTTATCAGTGCATAAACTACTTGTTAAATTTAAGTAATAGAATTTAATTGCATATTAAAGTTGTCTAATACATAAATCTATACCTACATTTACCCAGAACTCATAAAAGTTAAGAAAAAGTCCCAAAATCATTACTGTGGCTACTTTCCACTATAAGCAGTGTTAAATTACTTACTTTTTAATATAAAGCTGAATAACATGCATAAATTATTGAACAAAAGAGAAACAAAGCAAACTTGCAATCACTCAATTACAGTCAAAGGGGAGGGAATACACCTTGATTTGGCAAACCAAATAGCAAGCTCTAATTTACAGCTAAATGAGTCCTTACTATTACTTTATAGTAAGTACAGAGCAATGTTTGCTTTATAAATAGCTTTTGTTACAAATATGAAACCATATTTCTGACATGAAGCTTGTTTTCATCTATTCACAGCAACATATCTGGTGAACAAAACACATATCACTTAGTGCACAGAGGAAGAAATGCTAAGATGTGAAATAATGTGTTCCGAGAGCACCAGTTCCATCACCCCTGACTATAAAGGTTTTCTATCATGGGACTTGGTACATGAAAAGAAAATAGGTCTGGTCTGGTGGGAGAGAGCAATATGTTCACCATGCAGTTATAAATCAAGAATGTTTCAACTCTATGAAGAGATGCCGAAGAGTGGATGGGGAAAAACTGCCTGGGTAAATAATGCAATACAAATAGGACTTTTGCAGACTTCTATTGGGAATGAAGGGTTGAAAACTATTCTTTAAAGTGAAAATGTCCCTCCCTGCTCCCGCAACAAAAGGGATGCAGAAAAATTCCAATACTGTTTGCCAAAACATTGAATGTACCAATATGAGAAACATGCTGGACATAGAAAATGTGTCAAGGAGTTTAATTCTGTGATAAGAAATAGGACAGATATAATTGATATTCAGTGTGACTCGACATATAATAATGCAATTTACAGGTTGAGGCAATGCAGCATGTCCAGTTTTGTGCACAGTCCTTGATTTTTACAATGTTCTCTGTTTTGATCTGCTGAATGTGTCTCTAAAGTTAAATGATCAATATTGATACATAAGTGATTGTGACATAAGTGACTTAGATATACAATCTTTCCCCCACCCTCTTTTGGGGAATTGTTGCATGTGAGTAGTGAAGTGGGGAGATTCAGCGTCAATGGGAATTAGCATTACAGACCCCCCCCCCCCCGGGCCTGTTTAGCGTCTATGTAAATTTAACATGGGAAAAAATCGTGGGCCTGTTTAGCGTCAAGGGAATTTAACATGGGAAAAAAATAATCTTGGGCCTGTTGAGCGTCAAGGGGAATTGAACAGGATGGGTCTGTTGAGCGTCAAGTGGAAATGGAACATGGGAATAAATCGTGGGCCTGTTGAGCGTCAAGAGAAATGGAACAGGGTTGGGACCCTATTTTAATAAGGTCCCGACCTTATGGGTCTATGGAAATGGAACAGGGGAGAGGGATAGAACACACACACGCACAATATACAACAGACATTTTTTTTAAGAAAAGGGGTAGGCAATGAAAGTCAAGGTCTTATCGAGACCTATGAGTGGCCCAGAAAAGGGCTTTTGGTTTTATGTTAATATACCCTTAATATTAAAATAAAAGGAATCTGTGAGATCTTCTTCTTCTCAAGCTGCGCCTGACTGCAGGGCCATATACTAGTACTCTCTTTAGGCATCCTTGCCTCTCCACATATATTCTTCTTATCCACAGGCTGGTGTCTGTCCTGTGGACAACTGTCCACTTGGATCGGACATACATCGGTATGTCCGTCCGGAACATCATGGAAGATACAAGAGTTGATGATTGCACGTCGGTCCACATGTTGGGGCGCCGAGAACAGGTGAAGGAATGCAGTGAACTGCGCTTATGTATAGGGAGAGGAAGGATTGAAACGAATTGAGTTCATTGACCAATCCAAACACGCGTTACAAAATTCAGTCCAATCCGAAGAGAGCAGTCTGTGACGTCACATGTCCTATATAGATTCGCTAGCGCTTGTGTGCAGTCAATCCATGCGACAGTTTTTCAACATGACGGAAACTCAGAAGACGATAAATTGGGGTACACCAGCCCTGGAGACTACCCAAGGGAACCCGGACTTACTTTCAGAAGAGGTGAATTGGGATTTTGTGGATTTTCTTACCTCGCAAGAATTTGTTCCAGAACCTTCGCCACCTTCTCCTTCATTACCGCACGTGGAGAATTTTAGACAGAGACAAAAAGAAGAATTGGAGAAATTTATACAACAGCAAAAGGAAGTGGAACAAGCTTTTCTCCTACAGCAACAGCAGCAAGAAGAAGAGGTAAGAAAAACACAACAACAAGAAGAAGCAGCAAAGAAACAAGGGTGTGAAAGTCAAACGGTCACGGTACTGTTAGACATTTTAGCGGAGTTAAGAAATCTGAAACAAATGTATCAGACTTCTTTATTACGACCGAAGAGAATACGACCTTCCCGAGCTAAACACTCTAACTCTGTGACTAAGCCTACCGTACCACCCTTAGTGATTTCAACCAAATCATCATCATCAACTGTATGCAGTCCAGACGTAGGCCTTGGCCGTGGCAAAGGCTTAAGGCAGTTAAAGTTGATTGTTTAAACTCACCCCTACACCAAAAAAGGTCCTTTTCAGGGCCACCCATGTCTCTCGAAAAGAGATAGTCTTTCAATTGCCAACATCCATTCAAACTCAAAAAAGCCCCATTTTACCCTATAGTACGTGTCTGTGTATGAGTGCGTGAGTGTAGGTTCTTATTTTAAAATCAAAACTCAAAGACACTTACCTTTTATACCTAATTTATTCTTTCATAAATATTTACAATCCAATTCACAATTCACAACACAACACTTTAAAAAGTTCAAAGACTTCTTCTGTCTCATTGTTCACTCTCTCTGTTTTTTAAATTTCTTCACTGTCACAGTCTTTTCCTCCTCTTCCTCCTCACTTTCTTCCCTTCTTTTTTTCTCCTGTTTCTTTTTCTTCACCTGTCTGCTTTCTTTCTCCTCTTCTTCCTCTCCATCACTCCCCTCTTCTTGCTTCTGTTGTTTCTTAGGGCAATCTGGAGACCAATGTCCTTTTTCTTGACAATGATAACAGGTATCTTGACTTTTGTCTCTTTTAGCCCCTGTTTTGCTTTTTTGACGGTCTGGACACTCTGAAGACCAATGCCCTTTCTTCTGACAGATATAGCAAGTATCTTGACTTTTATCTCGAAAGGAAGGAGAGTAGTCCCTCGACTGGTCTGAAGAAAATTTTCGGATGACCCCTCTCAAAGCTCTGATGAAATGTTCGATTTGGGTAGTCTCGTCCATCGTTGTGCTCGGTTTGAGACTGAAATGAATAGTGAAAGGACAAGACACATACCCTTTATATACGTTGGTCTGCCATGACTATAAAGTAGCCCATGGTGTTTAAATTTTAGTCATTTGACGTTTTGCTATCAAGATGAAACGATCCAATTCATTCAAGAAGAAAGAAGAAGAAAGTAAGAGGCAGAAATGTGATCTATCGCCTCGTACCAAGGCTGAAGTCTTGGCACAAATTCATGCCAGTCATTTTGAAGAGGACATGAGTGAACCAGAATCCAAACCCAGAGAGTTTTCCTCCGAACAAAGTTCAGCACCCTTAGTCAACCCTGAAAAACACTATTCCATTCGAGAGACGGAAAAGCGTCCCTCTAGAAAATTTAGAACCACGGCTTACAAATACACGGTGAAGTTTAAAGATTTCAAGTCCGACGTACCGTTAGAGAAAGCAGAAGGGTTCATCAACGAGGTGTGGGATTCTTTACTCACCTCACTCAAGCGACAATGTCAACCCAAAGAAGACGATCCATTAAGACTTTCCATACAACACGACGGTTTGAAATCCCCTGTTTGGATCGAGTTCAGGGAACGCAAGACCAGCAAGCAATCCATCCTTCAGTATCTACACATTGAAAATTCCTTCAGGTTATTATTTTAGTGATGAACATTTGGTGGACACTATTGTGGAGAGGTTAGACTTGGCCTTTGGCAAAGCCCTGAACAGAGCCAAAAGAAGTGATAAGTTTAACTGTGGACACCATATAAATGAAGTAGTAAAAAGTTGTAACAAGGACCTTAACCTTCTCAAAAACCTAAAAGGCTCTAACTGGGGAACCAACCAGAAAACAGTACTAGCACTATACAGGGCACTAATTAGATCCAAACTTGACTATGGCTGTCAAATATACAACTCAGCACCCAAGCAACACTTTAAAAAACTTGACACAGTACAAAGAAAGGCCCTCATCACCATCACTGGTGCGCTCCCCTCAACATCACTAGCAGAACTCCAGATAATAACCGGAGAACTTCCACTCCACCTCAGAAGGCAAGAACTAATTCTGAGATACGCAACCAGACTAACAACTCACTCTGGTAACCACCTCACACAAAACGCGGTAAACAAGTGCAATAAACCATTCAGCACCAAACTTAAACACTTAATCCGTACAGGAAAAATAGTGCATGAACTTACAGAACAACTTCCCACAAAAAGCATACAATCAGAAACGAATGACTTCATAGATGATGAACCTTGGACAACAGAAGAACCTAAAATTAACATCTCAATCACCAAATATGGCAACAAAAGCGAACAAGAACACCTACTGCACACTATTACTATAGAAGAAATCCATTCGAAATACCCCAACCACCTCAAAATTTACACGGATGGATAAAAAATAACAGACCCACCAAAAACATCAGCAGTATTTGTCATTCCAGAACTAAACATTAAAATAGGGCATAGACTACCAGACCACTGCTCAATATTCACTGCAAAATTCTGGGCAATAAAGGAATCACTCAAATGGGTAGAAGAAAATAAATACTCCCAGATCAGTAATCATTAGTGACTCGCTCAACGTCATTTCAACGATACTCAATAACAATACCAAACATAGAGAAAACTACCATAGTCAAATCAAGCACACATTAAAAAAATTAAGCAACAACCAACAACACATATAATTCATGTGGACTCACACATCAACATACCATGGAACGACCTAGCTGATCAAACAGCCAAACAAAAACTGAATGAAACCGATTACGCACCAAAAGAATACAGTGTAAGTGAAATCTATAGCCTAATCACTACACTAATAAATAGAAAATGGCAAGAAAACTGGAATGACAACAAAAAAGGTAGAAAAACTATATAACATCGTAAATGAAGTAAGCAGAAATACGAAACCAACTTCACTCAAATACGAAGACCAAATCAAAATAAATATAATTTTATCAGGTCAAACTAAGTTGGCTAGCAGCTAGGAAAATATATAGGACCCTTACCAGGTAAACCCTAACTGCTTTTACTGTCGGGTCCCAGAAGACCTACCACACATTTTCAACGTATGTCGTAAATATAAAAAAGATAGGGAGTTATTCAAAATAGAACAACAGAAAATAGGATCCCCAGACACATACCCGGAAATCTTAAACAAATCCAACCCTAACCTGAACATAACCTATCAAAATATAATAACATACTTACGTAAAACTGGTTTAGATTTAAAAAAAATATAATAGCTAACCACCAACATACCATTAAATAGTAAAATAAGAAAAATTAGGGAAAAACACCTACTAGGGACCAACCAGATTAAGCGTCCTAGACTAATCTTAGAAGGTTCGATTAAATCGACATGGATCGCAATCTGGCTCAATAATAATGCAGACCAGTTAACCTCGAATAAGGTACATATAAAACACATCCCAAAAACCATATAGCTAAAACATTAAACAAATAGTTAAATCAGTTAGGGGGAAACTCAATAGGAACCATCCAGTTTTGGTGACCTTGATACCTCGTAAGAGGGTCGAGTCATCAACAAGGTTACCTAACTGCGATAGTACTAGAAATAACAGATCAATTAACTTCAAATAGGACGCAATAAAACCATGCTCAAAATTCTTTTAAAAAAATAATATAAAAAAAATAATAAAACAATATATATAAAATAAAAACACAAAATCAAAAATAAATAATAATAATTAAATGAAATAAAAAATATACATATAAAATTAAAATTAAATACAACTCACAAAGTAAACACAAAATAAAAATTATATCAAAAAACCTAAAAAAAAACAAAATATCATAAACAACATAATAAGAAATAAGGAATCAGGACAAATAAATAATTTGTACCCAGAATAGGAAGCCTTAAAATTATCTTAAAGACAGAGAACACTCTCTAACAACATCCAGCTAACAACAAACAAACGTAACTATAACAAACGACTAACACTACTAACTAGGTGACAGCACCATTATAATACCTTATTCCAACAACACCCCAAATTAATACGTAAAAGGTGGTCCAAGACTCAGACCATCAGGGCTGCCCACAACACAACATAGGACCCAAAACTAAATGATATAAGGTAGTCAAAAGCCCAAAGACCATCAGGCCCGGCAGCACAAGGTTTCATTATTAAAAATTTTAGACGGAAATTTAGACCATGGATACCCGGAAGTTTAATGCTCTACTGACCAAAGCCACTGGCCGCCTCCCGAACCACAGCCTGTCCTCCTTTTCCACGAGCAGACATCAAACCATATGTGCAATGCACACCTAGAAAGCAATACGACCATAGGGTGGGATCATCCCCACTAGTCACATATCATAGCAACTGAAAACTTGAGTGAGTGCTAGGTCCAATCCCACTAAATACGTCCTTACACTCAGATCGACAGGCACTTAATAGTACCTCGATCTGACGGCCCAGTTAATAAGTACTCTGTGAGTACAGTAAAGCCTGGGGGAAGTGGCTCCAATTCCTTCCCCTGGGAGTAATTAAAAATATGCCCGTGGTATCACTAACCAGTGGTACATGTCCCTAGTTGGACGAACACCACTTTAATCCAAGCGAAGAAGAAGTACCTTCACACATCAACCAACTAGGAAATGACAAAGCAGATTTAAGCGCAAAATCTAGCCTCACGAAAAACACAACACTGGCCATACAATATAGTGTGCCGGAAATATACAGCCAGATAACTCAAAACATCAACAACAAATGGTAACAAATATAGGACAACATCCCCAAAGGCAGACACCTATACAAATTGTAAAAATAAGTTGCTAGGAATATTATACTACCAACGACTTTACAAAACTCAGACATCAGAATCATAAATAGAATAAGAACCGGTAAAACCCTGCTTAAGGGAAGCTTCGGGAGACGATTAACAAAAAGCTAGACAACAACACACAATGTCCCCACTGCAGCAATACAGAGACTCTGGAACAAGCCTTCAATAATTGCTCCAAATATCATTCACACAGAATGGAACTTCAAATACATAACAAAAAAATCGGGTTCCCCTACACATACCCAGAATTCCTAGATACCAAAATAAACAACAACACGGAATTAACATATAGAAATGTAATATCATACCTAAAACAAATAGACAAATACAAAAAAAACAACTTTGAACCAAGGAGTTAAAGAGCAAGTGTTGCTAGCTAAAAAGCAAACTCAAGGTAAAAAAAAAAAAACACAACAAAATAAAGAGAGCATGCACCTTTCATAAGTCCATATGACCTGAATACTCAGCAAAGGGGCCTGTATTCTCAATAAATAAAACAATAAATTAAAAGATCGATATTGATTAGAAGACAAGAATAAGCCAAGGAGAGCAGGCACCCTTGATAAGTCCCGAGGGATCTGAATACTCAGCAAAGGAGCCTGCAACCTCAATAAATAAGGGAAAACAAAAACTAAACGATAAGAATCAGGCAGAAGATAGGCATTAATCAAAGAGAACAGGAACCTTTGATAAGTCCCTAGGGATCTGAATACTCAGCAAAGGGACTTGTATTCTCAAAAAATAGGGAACAACAAACTAAAAGATAGGCGAAAGGCGTTAACTAAAGAGGACAGGCACCTTTGATAAGTCCACACGGATTTGAATATTCAGCAAAGGGGCCTGCACCTACTAACGATAATAAAGTTACAATTTAAAAACAAATATAAATAAAGCAAAAGGGTTTTAATTTGAGACAAGATTCAAATAAAAAAATAAAAATAAATAAAAACAATACATATAGCAAGATTTTTAAAAAATCCTCTTTCCTTCCTTCTTTCCGCCCTCTCATCCTTCCCACCTATACCTGATGCATGCGAAAATATACTAACCATGTAATAATCAAGGTCTGACCACAACAACAGAATATCACTCAATCCTTCAAATTAAGAATTATAAGGTGACCTAAGCCCAGTCATCAGGTCCCTCCGCACAAGGCGGAACAAAAATAAAGATACAACAAAACTATTACTTAACAACACACCACACAAGGAAGCACATAGCAATTACCTCAGACCAATTGCCGACACATTTAAAAATAAATTTATTAGGGCTTGAAGCACAATGGTTAAAATTAACATGGTAGTGTGGCAGTAAACAACTCAGAAGAAGAGGGTTCAACCACAACAAGATAGCTAAAAGAAGGAACTCCAAGAAGTCAAACCAGCAACCCACAACAACGAGGGGAAGGAAACAACAACGACTTCTGCAAATTGCCTCAAATAGGAGTTCTCACTTTGGCTATTGAAGAAATCTTTAGATAACTCGGCTTTTTTGGCCTTAATTCAATATGATCCTTTTCGGAACCACCGCCAAAAATTCACAACCTTAATTAAAAATACAAGACCAAAAAGCAATCGGGTGACAAACAAAGATTAGGCTAATTACAAATGTGGCTTACACAACATTGGAATATATTCGACAGTCCATTAGTACAACCGGACAAATTTGATCAATAGGCTTTGGCGTTTCTAACAACAAACTAGCCTGTGACGTCGGGCCCCTCTTGGATGTCTTCCTTCCTTTGCCACGCACAGACATTACAATTAAGTAGTGCAGATATCGCACATAAACACGGGATCGTAGTGGCTCTATTCCTACAAACCCGACTAATTAAATATCCTGGCCATCAGAAATTACCAAGTCGCAAAAGCACATAGTTTGCATAAGCGACTATAATTTATCATCATTATCAGTCTGACCATCCATTGCCAACTCATCCTCCTACGAAGATGTGCTCAAGATTAGCCAAGCTGAACGAAGCTTACGTGACTTTGCATCGTGTCAGGCACAGCCTGATACCAAAACTTGAAGAGATAGAGAATATCAGAATGTTACAAGTCACTGAAGACCTGATAGAAGAGCTCATCAGAGAGGAAATTAACAGGGAGAAAGAAGAATGGATGGAGAAGTACAGACTTCAGAAACAACAGAGAGAACAGAGAGAGAGAGATAGCAGCAGCAACAGCAACAGCAGCAGTAGCAGCAGGAACCTGAGAGAGGTTTTGTCGACTGCCGTGTTGACATCAAATAGGTCTCCTTCTCTTTCCGAAGAAGTAGACCCTTTCCTGTGGGAAAGCCTGTCGCCAGACGAGGCCGCAATCTCAGATCATAAAGGATTGCCATAGCTCCTCGTTCACAAAAACAGCCCTTTTCAGGGCTACCCAATACTCTAGAAAAGAAATAATCATTCAATTGCAATGGTATGTTAGTCAGTTAGAACAAATAGAAGTGCGTCTGCAAGCACATCATTTATTTATCTTTGTTAGAAAGTGTGACTATAAGCCCTTCGTTTCCGTAGCTTGTGACAATTTTACACGAGTGATTCTCAATCAAAAAAAGTGAGTGTTTCTTTTAGGTCCGCGCATTTTTGGTAATAATATGGGCAATGTAAGTTTTGGTCCAGTCTGCAGCGAACTCAAGAGCAGAACACATCAACAATGGAGCAAGCGACGGATATAATCCCTACTCAAGCATCTGGCGCAGTACACGGCTTACAGCTTAAAGTTGCTACCGGCTGCAGTATAAGAGCACAAGCCAAAAGGACTACGTTGCTCTTAGTATGGGATAACGACCAAGACAATGAAAAGCCCAGAACTCGAAGAGGCGGGAAAAAGCGCAACAAACAGAGGGAGCATGCAATGCAGACCCAGAATGTTAGCAGCCCCACCACAACGAGTAAACCCAGCACACCTTGCCGACAGCAAACAATCCTGGTGACAGAACCCGCACCGGTGAGTACGACTGTGGAACAAAGGGCTCAGGAAACCAACCCAGCTGTTCAGCAAGAATTATCACAGATATTGGAATTAATTAAGGACCTTGGAAATAGAAACGCTCGTTTACCAATATCACAGGCAGTCATACCTGAGAAGGAAGCCCCAACAATGGCGGAAGTATTAGCAGCTGATCTTGAATTATCTACCGCTACGGAAGAAGACCAAACAACATCACCGGTATAAAATTGGGCAACAGAGGTAGAAGAAGAAGAAAAGGAGAACAAGGATATCGATCCCCTGGTGGAGAAATATACTGAAATGGGTCTAGAACTGCCACTGCATAGCACCAAAATTGCGGGGCAGTTCATTAGAGCGGTTCAGTATGTGGCCTTCCGCTCATTAGACTCACTTCATTCTCGACCTTCACAATGGGCCTTTGGAACCAGAGTACTCCCCCAGTTCTACAGGCGTGCCTACACTGGTTACCCCCTCAGTCTGCTAACGGAAGCTGCTTCGTACATCGCCTCGCATCATGGCTACCTTTTTCCTGATATCAGGAAACAGGAAAAAATAACAGCAGAACAAATAGTGAGGATAGAAGAGCGGCGTGGCACCTTTCAGGAATAAAAAACAGCCCTTTTTAGGGCTCTAAGATTGCCTATAACATAATAGGGTTCCACTTTGGCTTGGTATCCCTTCTCGATCAACTATTTTACATAACAAATTGGATTGCATTGGTACCGCCGTCAAAATTTAATACCTAGTTTTTATTACGCGTGACTTCAACTATTATAAGTCATTTTGACTTAACCGACTGGTTTATTATATCAAAATAATGAAAGTACACTATGTACACTAAATTCAAACTTGTTCGTAAAAATTTATTCAAAAATTGAACTTTTTAATTTGATTAATTGCAGAGGTGGCTTACACAATATTGGTATATATTATTGTCCATTAGTAAAACTGGACTTAATTTGAAATAAGTACGGGCTTGCGTTTCGGGAAGTACACAACATCCATGACTGGCTTGCCGGGTGCCTTTTCCTTCTTTACCACGCTCAGATATCGTACACGTGGCAAGATGTGGAACGATTTCCACTTGCCACGCGACCAGGTGTCCTAATGTGACGTCATCGCTGCCGACCAATCGCAGCGGGCGTTACATACTGCTTGGGTTGACACCTGGGGCAGTTCAATCCAACCTGACTAATATGAGTGCGTGTTTCAATTCCAATTCATGTAAGAGCCTTACACTTAGGTTGTTAAGGACTAAATAGTCATACAACCTAACGGCTAAATTAAATAGTACTCTTTGAGTACATCAAAGCCTGGGGGATGAGGCTCTCTTTCCTTCCCCCAGGAGTAATTAAAAATCACGCAGTGCGAGAATAAACCAGTGATACATGTTCTAAATGAACGAAAATCACTATAATTCAACTGATTGATTGATTGATTGGAGTTTTTAGTCACTTTAATCCAACTAAGTAAGTAAGTAAGTCTTGCAGGTTCATTCACATCAAGACCACTGAGGGGAGAAGACCTAATTTGACACCGGACCAATACGCTATACCTATCTTGGCACGCACTCCGCCCTGATAGATGGTTTGTTCTTCGAACTTTAGATTGCAAATCCTATGACCGCCAAATCCACACATCTTACATATCCAGCCACAGAGGGAAAAAGACCATTTAAACCGGACCTAACCTGACGGACTAGCAGGCCTTATCCGCCATCTTCACCAGAGCAGACAAAGGAAATCCAGCCAAGCAGCCCGCCCCGCAGCCATTTCGGATTATACCACCTCGTAAAATAACTAAGTACTTTAGTACAAGGTAGGAAAATTACTAAGCCTGCGGGCAATTAAAACTCTGTGCTGTTTACAACTCATTATAATATATTTTACCTTACTTATACTAAATTCCGTATCTGCTCAATTTGCCGCCTATTCTCTTAAACAGTCTCTAGGAACCATGCTAGAACAGACTGGATTGAATCCACACGTGATAAAAGCACCAAATATCATTGTGTGATTTTCAATCATAGAGAATAAATACGACAAATTACACAACTAACCACTACCTTTTTCTCAAAATAACAACACTAGCTGTTAGCACTGTTCCCGAAAACAGGCACTAGGAAACACACTAGTAACACGCCTGGTCAGAATCCTCACAAGTTACCAGCACAAGCTAACCGCTGTGAGATTTTCCGATACACGGAACGTAACAGAATCTCCTCTCTCCTTGTTTCCTCCTAACCACGACCGCTATTAACAACAATAACTAACCTAAACCTTACTCAAAACCAAAGTAGGAATGTCTCAATCAATCACAAACAAACTTAACTTTAACACTAGAAAACAAATTTAGAGAGACAATAGGTTTAAAAAAAAGAAATGAAATCACATAAAAAAAACCACCCCTATGACACCAAACCCGCAAATAATCATAGGGAAATTGGATCTCAGTGCAAACTCCAAGCACCTTGAACTTTGCGAGAAGAAACTCAACTTCTCATCCACTCCTGAAAGGAATGATTTAACAACACCGCATCTAACCACCCCTGAGAGAAACGAACTAATTCAAATATCAGCAGCCGACTTAAGTATCAACTCAACTGTAAGTTTTAAAAACTTACTAGACCCATCGGCAAACAAGGAACTGGACGATACAATACATATAGAAACACCAATATTCACTCCAAAAACAAGACCAGCCACCCACCCCCAAATATATGGCCAAAGCACAATCCACAGAAAAAAACCTATAGCCACGATAATAGGAAACCCACCGAAAATAGGGTCCGACTCATGTACAAAGGAAAAACCACACCCAAAATGGCACCCAAGGGGACGATAAATCCACCCCCACCCATTCATACCAGTAACAACAAACCGAAATATCATAACAGTCAGACCCCTGGACCATCAAAACCCTTAACTGAAGAACAATTACTCAGCAGCCAAAACAAAACACAAGCTAACTCAACCACCCCAACCACTAAATCAAAACCTAACGTGTGGGATGGCAAAGGTAAACGGAAGGGACCCATGTTTACCAAGAACAAACCTACCCCCCAAAATAATTCAAGCTCACCCACACCCACAGAACCAAAGAAACAGGCCAAATTTTCATACCACCCCATAGAACATACACTTTATATCAGCAGCAAGTCGAAAGACACAAACAAATAGGGACAAAGAACATAATAACCAATACACACAATAGCAACCAGACCCTCATAGCAAAAAACAATAACACACGAACAAACAACTTAGCCACACACAAACGCACGAACAACCCCACATTTAAAGCAGTTCTAAAACTCACAGGACAAATTAAAGGGATAAACAATGAAACCCTCACTGCCAAGCTCAAAGATAGTGGTACCCCCATAAATAGGGCGTATAAACTCAAAAATCATTTAGGACAGGAAACCAACACAGCAATACTAGAATCAAACTCCCCACTCTCAACCATGATAAGACTAAGTCACTCTGGGGCACGCCACCGCCTTGAGACATACATAAACAAACCCAGGTTCTGCAGCAACTGCCAACACTGGGGACATTTCTCTAACAGATGTAGATATACCCAACTATGCTACAAATGCGGGGGAAACCACAAAGGTGTATGTCGTAGAACCACACCCAAATGTACCAACTGCAGGGGCCCCCACCTACCTAAATCCCACGAATGCCCCAACACTATCAAGGAATATCAAACCATAGATATCATGAACAACAAGTAAATCCCGTATCATACGGCGAAAAAACTAACCCCCAGTATTAAAAATCACCACCATATCATGACCCCAAACAAACTAGCAACTGAAGCAACCACAGCCCAAACACCCAACCAACCAAGGTTAAACAAAATCAACCAAGGTCAAACAAGATTAAATAAACAAGATACATCCTTAATCAAATCCTACAAAAACTCACAGCCCCACCCGGAAGAATCAGATAACACTAACACCATAAACAAATCACTGTCACACCCGACAATAGAAAAGTTACTCATAGAGATCAAAGCCGAACTTATCAACAACCACCACTCCATCGTGGATAAAATAACACAGATAATAAGCAAAATCTAATCAAATTTACATCATAACCCTCAATACAAAACAATCAATAAATGACCACCCAAATAATGGATTATACAACAAACCGCAACATAATAATATGACAATGGAATGCTAGAGGGCTAATAAGTAATATCAGTGAACTCAAAGCCAAATTACAAAACTTAGAACACAAACCAGATATTATATGCATTCAAGAAACAAAAATAACAAGTAGAACCAAACAAATACCCAAACTCCCAGGATACGCCCCAGGTCACTTCAAAAATCGAACCACAGGACATGGGGTGGGGTGGGGTAGCCATCTATATAGCAGATAACATCCCGAATGTAACAACAATAATCATAACACCAACCCCAGGTAGGACGAAGCGTTCGAAATTCAGTCCCTCATAATTCATACAGGAAAGGGTCAAATACAAATATTTAACATTTATGGCCCAGGGGGAAAATCAGACACAGCCAACTTAATTACTTACAAACAAATAAATTATCACATAAGAGTAGATCAGATCGTCATCTGTGGAGATTGCAAAGCCTATAACGAGCTATGGGGAAGAGGGTGGGCGGTGTGACGGAAAAAAGAGGCAGATTGATTGAAGAATGGACCGCTGAATCTAACTTAACCATTTTAAATGACGTTACAAAAACACGCCTCAACCCAGAAAACGGTCTCATGTCCGCCATCGACCTCACCATTTGCTCGCCATCAATAACCCACGTGGCGGACTGGAGAGTGGATCAAACTGACCCCTTGGGCAGTGACCACTTTCCAGTAATAGTCACCTTGCAGATGACGGTCCAGTACAACTCACTCAAAAGAACCCCTAGATGGATATACACAAAAGCAGATTGTACAACATTTAATGAAACACTAAGCAAAGTAGACGCCAAAAACCTAGAAAATGATAATATTAATAACTATTACGAAAACTGGATTGATACCATACTAAAGGCAGCCACCTGTCAACATACCCAAAACTAGTGTGTAACCCAAATAAACAAGCAGTCCCATGGTGGAATGATGAATGCAAACAAGCCATCACTGATAAGAAAAAAGCCCTTAATAAATTCAAACGCACTAAAAACTCTATTGACTTCACTATATATAAACAAAAGGAGAAAAACCTTAAAAACATAATTAAACAGGCAAAGGAACAACTTGGCATAAATACTGCACAAATATCAATATCACAACTAGTACCAAACAAGTCTGGGATAAGATCAGATCAATTAGAGGGAAGACAACTAACACCACCCCAAAAATAGCTGGAGCCATTACCAATAAAGAAAAAGCTGACCCAATAGATAGTAAATTTTGGGTTTCATTTGGCTTCTTCGCGTGTGTGGATTGCAAATTTGTGGTTAGATTTTTGGCTCCTCACCTCTGTGTGGATAGCAGATAATAGGTGACAAGAGAAGTAGGGGATGTTTTCCTTCACGTCCGTGCTTTACACATAAAAATTCAAAGCGTTCGTCATTCTACGGAATAAACGAAAGAAGATGGTAGCAGTCACGGCTTTATTTAACAACTTTAAAGACAGTTGGTATTGGATGGTGGATGGCTATTATGCAGTGGAAAAGCTTGAACATGAATGGAGGCATCCAGTTACAAAAGTCTTTGTGAGAAGTCAAGTAACCAGCCTCAAGGTAGCAATGGATCTTGCGAAAGAGATGATAGAGGAAGAAGTAAAGAGATTAAGAGGCTTCATTAACCCACAGTATGTGAAAGTAGGAAGCTTGAAAGAAGCCATTGATCATGTCACGAGAGTCAGGTGCTTCTTAGAAGATATCTTGCAATGGACAGAGTGGTCTTTTGATAAGTGGGGAGTAGGTCAGCTCAAGAAAGCTGAAGAACTGATAAGAAATGTATTGAGAGAAGAAGTCAAGAAGATCAAAGAAACCTGGACTAAAGAGACATGTTGCCAAGAGGCGTAACATTTTTTAAGCCTAACAAAAAGTACAACACTTACATAATGCACCAATCAAAGCCATTGTTCTTTATTTCTGAATGAAATCTTCCTACACCTTAAGACCCGCCAACCTGGACTTGCGCAGTTGGTACCGTTACACCACATGGTTGAACGATAACCTCTGCCCACTGAGTTACTGTTGCTGCGGCTCACAAGCTATCGTGAGAATTCACCATTAATCTAATGCAGTGCTGTCCAACCCGCGGCCCACGGGCTGTGGCCCTCGGCTTCAAGAAAAACATTTTTCAGTGGCCCATGGTGTCAAAAAGGTTGGACAGCACTAATATAATGCCTAATTGTGTTAGAAATAGCGTTTTTCATTAGCAATTTCGCTTGCGCATGAGCAGAAGGCTAAAAGTTGTATTATATTTTTTGCGTAACGGACCCATCATTTTCGTATCGAGACAACTCTTTATTCAAAATGCCCATCTTATCGTACTTTTTGCAAAGGTTCACCTGTCTGTGTGCAGTTAAGACCGGTCTGCCTTAGATTAGAAGCCAGAAAGTCTAAAATCGGGACACAAAATCGGATTCCGACCACGGGCGAATTTTAGGTGAAAAAAAAAATCGGGTCATAAAATTAGGTTTTTCCCTCTGTATTTTATAGTGCAACTAGAACATCCAGATTATTTGGTATCATTGTAGAGCTACGTCTGTCTACCTTTCTATAATACCACCCACTTTAGTGTATCATACATGACCTTGGCGCTACATAGTTCGGCCGTAGGCTACTACATCCTGCCGCGTACACGCGTCGCCAGGGGTTAATGAGTTAACCTGACACCAGTTAAAGGTGAATGCTAAATGTTGACAATTTTAACAAAATCAGCAATGATGAAGTATGATGCAGGATTCCAAAATTTCCGATTTAATTTTTAAAAATACATTCAAAAAATAATAAAAAGACAAAAACGAACAAAACGTATATACATGTTATCTTTACTGTAATTAGGACATATATGATATAGAATTTGTACATAAGCATACATTTAGCATAATATTGTGTTCAACAGTTTTACAAGCACAACTAAAATCAGTTTTGTGCATTTATATATGAAATATCATTGAAAATAATGTCTCACTTCCAACGCACACATATTTCCATGTTGGTGTTACGTTAAGGATTTGTTTTTTTTTTTAATGTCTCTCGTGAATCTATCCATAATGCCGACAAAATGTATCGCAGGTGCCCCAAGCACAACGGGGAACTATTTTTCGGATACATTTTCAGTGATTTTTTGCGCAATCTTACAAACTCCTTTCCAATGTAATAAGAAATTAATCAAGCGTGGACTTATGTTTGTGAGCAAAGGTGGTGGATAGCAACCCGTAACAACGCAGTTCCATACCTATTTACAAGTGGTCGATCAGCCCAGTTTGATTGATAGGTCGGAACTATCCATTCAGTTCCCATTGTAAACCTATGCAAACACCATGAGATTAAAAATTCAATAACTTTTAAATTTCTGAGTACTTATAATCAAACCTGTATTTATCAGTATTTATGTATCCTGGATGACAGCTTTTATGGAAAGAAAATGATTTGAACCACGGCATTTATTGGGCCTGCATGTGTTTGAAACATGTGCTTTCGATTCTGCACTAAAGAGTCGGGTGCTAAATTCAGTAAAGAGTCTTTCAAACTCAAGACTGATAAATGACTGAAATTCCATCAATAAATCATCTTTCACCAATTTCCACACTGGATACTATTTTTCCATACCATTACTACCATGTGTCCTACAATCTTCAATTACAATCAACCACAATAAACTAAGAAAATACAACAATTGACTACATTCTTCTACAATCATCGTGAAAATATCATAATATATAGTACAGTCTAATACAATGTACCACAGTCTACTACAATCTACCACATCACAATCAACGATACTCTACACAATCAAATATGAAAATACACAATCAACCTAAATCCTCTACTATGAAGCGTGAAAATACCACAATCGATCAGTATATATACAACAATCTGCTACAGTGTATCATAGTTCACAGTCGTCTATGGAAATACCAGTCTACAAGAGGTTGACATTTTTGTTGAAAGATTTCTCAGACTATTCACGGATAAACCAGTGAATACAATTTTTATAGTGCATGGTGTCATTGTACGGAAGCCGGTTAGTGCCACGTTGAAATCAATTTTTTATCTCGTAATTACGACTTACTATCTCGTAATTACGAGTTAGCTATCTCGTAATTACGACTTACTATCTCGTAATTACGAGTTAGCTATCTCGTAATTACGACTTACTATCTCGTAATTACGAGTTAGCTATCTCGTAATTACGACTTACTATCTCGTAATTACGACTTACTATCTCGTATTTACGAGTTAGCTATCTCGTAATTACGACTTACTATCTCGTAATTACGAGTTAGCTATCTCGTAATTACGACTTACTATCTCGTAATTACGACTTACTATCTCGTATTTACGAGTTAGCTATCTCGTAATTACGACTTACTATCTCGTAATTACGAGTTAGCTATCTCGTAATTACGACTTACTATCTCGTAATTACGACTTGCTATCTCGTAATTACGACTTACTATCTCGTAATTACGACTTAGCTATCTCGTAATTACGACTTACTATCTCGTAATTACGACTTACTATCTCGTAATTACGAGTTAGCTATCTCGTAATTACGACTTACTATCTCGTAATTACGACTTACTATCTCGTAATTACGACTTACAGTGTCTTTGACTTGTGGAACCTTTATGTCATTTTGAATGGGTCGTGCAAGGTTATGCAGCTTTTATTTTCACTTGGGATTGAGTTACTCAGAAATTCTTAGTTTTCTAGTCCAGATACATGGATTATGCATTAGTATGAGAACTCTGAAACGAATACTGCGCACGATGTGTCTCTTTAGAAGAAGGTTTCATTCTGATGTATTAGAGGTAGCCCAGTTTATCGAAGAGAATATTAGTAATTCCGGTAATCAACAAGGCTATCGTTGGATGCATTTACGATGTCTTCAACACGGAATAATAGTATCAAGGGATACCGTGGGGATACTTATGCAATTACTCGACCCTGTTGGTATACAATTACGACTAAGGAGACGTCTTAGGAGACGACAATACTTTGGACAAGGACCGGATTACATTTGGCATGTCTATTCTTACGATAAACTCAAACAATATGGGCTCTGTATAAACGGATGCATTGATGGTTTTTCAAGGCAGGTTATTTGGCTAAATGTTTACATAACAAGCAGCAATCCAAAAGTAATCGCCGGCTATTATGTGGAAGCAGTGCAGATGCGTCACGGATGTCCGGCCTTAATGAGAGGTGATCGTGGCACAGAAAACGGCCATGTTGCTCAGATGCAAGATTTTATGACGGGAAAGGAAAGTTTCATTTATGGAAGAAGCACAGCCAATCAACGAATAGAAATGTTTTGGAATTTTCTGCGGAGGCAATGTTGCCAGTTCTGGATTGACACCTTGGGAATGTTGAAGGAAATCGGCCAGTTCACAGGGGATTTCATAGATATCAGCTTGATTCAGTTTTGTTTTATGGGCCTGCTTCAGGTACATTTAAATATAAATTTGTTTTGCCTCAATATTCCTCTGAAACGTGATTGGAATCTGTCATAAAATAATTTCGCGAGTAGCGGTATACCGTAATATGTATAATTAGTTTATAATTTGTGTTATCATTATTTTCACACCCACATAATTTTGACACTTTTCGAAAAAGCATTATTTCTCCTTTTTTTAAACAGCAGAAAGTGTGCAAACTACAAGTTGAATCAATTTAGTCCCACCCTTTAGAAAAAAAGTATATTTTTTTAAACAACTGCAGTTTTATCCCTTTGATGTAATCTTAAAGAAAATGATCTAAAACTTCATTCTTTCTGTCTCGTTAAAACTGATTTTAAAAGAAAAAGAAGTAAAATAATTTTCTTCATGTCTCTTTTCTCCGAGTGGAGGTTTGGAAGGATTAGAGAAGTCAAATTACAATTTGAAGATCTCGGATTGTATCACGTTGACAATTAAACAACAAATATTACAATCACAGTGACGCACAAACGGATGAACGGGTTAAAGAGGGAGATGGAGTTATCCCTTTTATATTCTTTTTTATGTGTGACAATAAATGGTGATGGATTTTTGAATGCACGTATTGGCAGTTGTGAAGAATTTGATTCATATTTATAGGTATGGGTATTGCAAATTTGAAGTAAATTAATTACAACGGCTCCTGAAAAATTAATCTTAGCAAATAAATACAATGAATAATTAAAGGTTAAATATGGAGGAAATCTTAAAAATGTAAACATTTCAGTTTTGTTGTAGAAAGTTATGTAAGACTAAAAATCCATTTCTCCTGTAAACATTCCTGCGCCCAAAATTCACGAAATTCGCCATAAAATTAATAACAAGGTACAGTTCACAACTACCGACTGCATTGCCTCCTCCCCCTCCTCCCACCCGGTCAATCAGAACCACCGCTAATATCTCTGCAAAACAAATTATGCCTTGGGTGTACGTAGCCGAAGTAATTTACCAAAAATTCGCCTGAAATTTCTTCGCAAAAGAAGAAATCCAATGTATTCAGATCGTCTCGGATCTTTTTACTACTGGATTGACTGTATGAGGTGTTACAAATGATACATTCGAAGTGGTAAGGGTGCAAGAGGAGACAGTATTTATGTACAAATTGAATGTCGCATCTTCCTGCCTAATATAAAAAATATTTAAAAATTTATACAAGAGACGTCAAAAAGGTCAATATTTTTGGATAGCTATATTAAAACATAACATATGAATATTATTCACTTGACCAGAGAAGTCAATGGCAGTTCATAGCTAAAGAAGTTTACGCACTCCAACCCCAAATTTATATCTGCATTTTTCGTGTCCGAAAGTCATTTTTGACACCATGTATTTCTCACGGTGCAAAATAGTTGCCACCCATGCCGATTTTGAGATATTCTACATGCCTTGAACCAATATGTCTACTGCTGTGGGTGGCTAGCTCTTCTTCCTGGCCGACTCTTGGTACTTCACTATCTACATGCTGCAGAGTAACTATGGGAGGCATACATGCCTTAAATCAATTTCAAGAACAACACCAGCCCCAAATGCCTAATTCACAAATATATCCATGTCTTTCATTATTAAACAATGATAGCTGAAAAAATCACACCATAGCCTTATGTTAAGACATTTCACTGGAGCCATTTTACGAAACTATCCACTGACACTTAAGGATGGTAGCTATCGACCTACATTCATGGTGTGATCGGTAGGACAGTCATACAACGTAAGACACATCACCCGAAATTTTTCTTCTTGGGTGATGGGTTTTACGGCCTAACTAACGGCGCTGTGTAGGGTGTTTTTATGTCGACTAACAGTGTAACGAAAGTAAAATTTTCAGGAGTATCAGACACAATCAATAACGACGCTTTTCTACAAAGTAGTTATAATGTTTTTGCCAGACTTTACTGACCCAGATGTCTTTACTCTAATAAATTCAAATTCACACAAAAATCTGTTTTCAAGTTTCGTTGGCCTACATTTCAGTTGACTGGAAAGCGATGAAAGCCGGGAATGCCGAAATAGGGTTAAGTAAAAATGTTATTCTTTAGCGAAACGAATAAACATATATTATGCCTATTGGAACTGTAAGTAACGTTTCGTTTCGTTTCGTTCAAGAAACATAATCACCACATGAACCTACTGAAACATGCTTCGGCATACGTCGACTGCCGTCGCATTGCAACAAATTCAAATGTATGTCAACGTAACTTGAAAATGCGTCCATTTGCAAGTGTCACATTTTCATTCTTCCAGGATAAAGACAGCACAGTAAGTATATTAATTACACATAAATTAGTGGTAGAGTGTCGATATAGGCGGCCAAGTGTGTGAGATATTCTTGAAACGTGGACTACTCGTTCACATATCAACCGACATCGGAACAGGCTATACAAGGCCGTTATTTGGATAGTAAGACATATCACAAAAACAAAAACATGTGCTATGTCTTACATTGTAGGACTAATCCGTAGGATTTACCTCGAAGATGCGAACGACCGTCTGTTGCGTATAACGTTATAGTCGAACATTCCGGCAAGCCTCTAACATTCCAGTATATAGCTTGCACGTTAATTTTAAAGTAAAAATGATGTTTGTGTAGTATACGGTCAGAAAATGGTGATCACAAACAGAAAAAGCGTATCGTCCTTCAATTTTGTTTTAATTAATAAAAGAAGAAACATGTTTTGTTTGATGATTATCGATCAGATAGAAGCGATCAAATGAATCTAAACGTTGAAAAGGTTTTCGAGAGAGAGAGAGAGAGAGAGAGAGAGAGAGAGAGAGAGAGAGAGAGTGTGTGTGTGTTCAGGCAACAAGCGGGAAAGTTGAAAATAAATATCAAGCCAGAGAAATTATGACGTTTGAATTAGTCCGTTTTCTTCTTAAAATGGGAATGGGTATTTTCCACTAAAGAAATGAAATTAACAACCGATTTCTTTGCAGAATGACATCGATAGCATGGTCCAGGTCTGGAATGTGCATCGTATAAGACCAACCAAAACCCAAAATTGCCCAAATGGCCGACCTGTTGTGATGTACAAATTACCAATGATTTATGGAACCCGGAGCTACCTCCAGTCAGTGGACGAAGACCAAATAGAAATCTGTCGAGAAGAATGTGTATTTCGAGATGAATATCCATGTGACAGAGATGTATTTAATATCTGTACTCTCTACATGGAAGAAAAGGGATGGACATCGCCTACAAATATCGACGACGCTTTGCAATTGTATTGTAATGTACGAAACATGTTACTTGTGGATTTGTTACGATAAAGGCTTTAATACTGCTGTGATTCTATGATGAGAAATATTATTTTCCTTCAGCTGATTAACACTAAATGGTCTTCAAACGAGACTTCGCTATATCTCTACTTATCCAAGTATACTTTGCTAATATACTTCTTTATTCCAATAAAAAAATGTCAAAGTTTTTGTTTCTTGTTTCCCTTTAATACAAACAGAGAGAAAAATGAGAAAGTGTGTTTAGGACAACTGCTACAAACTTTTTAATAGAACGTGAAATAAAATTTGGTAACGAACGTCATAAATGACATTTTGAAGGTTTCGCAGCAAAAAAGTTTTGGAAACTACGTCGAAAACCACAGAATTTTCATTATATAATGGGACACAAAATTCGACTGAGTTGTTATCCTGTGACTTTAAAAGTTTGCAATTGCAAGATAAATTTCGTTTTCGCACTGTAAGTTTAGAAGAACAGCATTCAACTGAAACATATTATTGGCCTGCCTCTCTCTCTCTCATATATATATATATATATATATATATATATATATATATATATATATATATATCCTAAATACGAGTTATTTTTCATCTTATTTTGAACAAATGAAATTTTAAACGAGTTTTCTGTTTGACATAAAAATAAAATATGAAGGTTGACAAAGATGGGCCAATAAAACTTGATCTGCCCCTTTATATCCTATATTCAAACCTTGACCTTCGACCTAGCATCCATCAAATTAATGGGCTCTTGCCTCTATCCATGGGTAAAGGAAGTTTAAGGTTTAAACAAAACACACAAAAAAGAAAACAACAGTAAACTCAAGTATTGTTGTGGATACACACTGTCTATGGATGGACAGACATGATAATCTGTATATGCTCTTCACACGTTTTGGAAAAAGTGGAATTTTTGTGCCTTTAACGAATAACCGAGAGTTCTGTGTGCATGTATTCTCATCTTTCTTTTGCATCAAGTATTTAAAACTATCACTTTGTGCATTAGTTTGTCCTGGATTTTGACATGTTGGTACAAGCAAATGCTCAAAAGTGGCCTAACCATGATTTCTGATTCACATTTTCCTGTTAACTTGACAAAGTAGAACACTTCAAGCCTCAAGACTTGTCAACAGTAGCTTAAAACCATGGTATTTAAACTTTTGTTGCTGTTTAGTGTCGAATTTTGAATTGTATTGAACCTTAAAGTTGAATGCATTGAGCATTAAAATGAAGTATTTGTGAAGGGTCACTTCGACCTTTCTTCTTTTCTCTTGTCCGTGTGAAGCGAGGGTAATGTTCTACCGTACTAAGTCAGAATTTACGCAGTGTGTGGATGGCTAGTATGCTTTTGAGTAACGAAGTGAGGGAATTTTACGGGTATTTTTTTCCTTTAAGGAACAGCTTTCTGGGAGAGATACAGGACAGTACGACGTCTGAAGTCCGAGAGAAAAAAAGGACGAGGTCAGAATAAAGGACTAGGAAGTCCAGGAAGGGATGAAGCGTAAAGAATAGGAAGTCCAGGAAATAGGAAGACGTTGATACACGCACGGTCAAGGGAGTAAGGTTATGAAAATCGGTCGTGGTTATTATGATGGAATAAATCCAAATTGGACACTGCTATTAAATTATGTTGACATAATTTAGATTGAATTGGAATTGCCACATTTAATTTGTTTTGATTAAATGTGTTATTTTTCCTGTCTAAAGGGCTTGTATCGTTTTATTTCCTCCCAGTATTCTTGCTCAGTTCACTATTGAAAATCTATTCTTTTTTCACTCCCAACGGGCTATAACATCGAGGGACGTCATTCTCTAGATAACGCCAGCCAAATCCAATTAACCTCCCCTCTTACTAAGAAGGCGACGTTACAGTTACAACCACCATTTAAGCACACTTTGAACAAAAAAAAACATGTACCCAATGTATGTCCATGGATAAGAATTAAAACAAAATGACAATATGATTTAAATATCTTTTATTCCCTTATTCGTCCTCTCAAAGAAATATTCTCAGTGCATCATCATTGCAACAACTATCACAACTACATGTTATCAAAACTTTTAAACTTTCAACCAAAATCTTATGTTCTAGATCACTGGCAGAATGCATGATTATTGTAGAACCATTTCTTAAACTAGTTCTCAACAGTACATGTGTGAGTGATACAAATGCACTGCCAATGTATTTCTTCATGCTCTTGCACATAAATGTCATAATGTCCATGACAAGTTTGGTGTAGACAAGAGGCTTGAGGGATATAAAGAACTGAGATGAAAATAAATATTAAACAAAATAAAGAATTAGCTCTCTTTTCAGCTTACTGTCACCACAATACTTTGTTGACACTGATGATTTAATAAAAGAATTGGCAAAATAATCACTTGAATTGAACAACTGACAGTATTCAATACCAACAACTAAAACACATAATATCTGTCTTGATATTTCTAGCAGTGAAAACTGTAAGAGTCTGGTGCATGCTGAATGGTAATAATAACATTAATGCAATGGTAATATGGTAATGAAAGTATTGAAGTATGGGTCAATTTAAAACACTATAAGAATGATCATCTCTGGAATCCAGGCAAACTAGAGTCCTTCCAGGTGTCCCATATTTAATCCAATTTATGTTTCAAATTTTGGTCAAGTATTTTCTTTTCCTTTCCTGACAACATCCTAAATGTGAAGTTGGCTGTTCCTATGAATAATCACAGATAGCAATCCAAAAGGAAGGAGAATTTTCATTGCTCATGAACCAACAAGATATCACCCAGTTTTCAACAGTACCTGTACTGATATCATTGCAATGGATCAACCTGAGTTCGATCATCAATTGCCTCTACCAAGGTTTAATAATCTCCACTATGAACATTAACTATCTGGTGGAAAATTAATTCAAACTAGAGTAATCATGATAATAAAATGTTGATTACTTTTCTATTGTTTATCTCTTTAGTATTGTGCTGATATGCCCATAAACCACAGATCTACCTACATAACTACTGGGCATACAAGAACCCCCAAAAATTAAAAAAATAAAATAAAAAAAGTAAAAAAAATGTGTAAATGAAAATACAGGTACTATAATGAGTAGATAACAACCTGAGAGTAATGCCACTGCTTTTGTTTGCCTGTTTTTTCAATTACTGTTTACTACCCACCCATAGAGTCCAGACTTTACTGGGTGAAAGTCAGATGCTCTGGGTTACTGCTAAAAGTACAAACATCATTCATGCATCTGCAATTACCTTGAAAAACCCACTACTGTTGAGACCTTACATAGAAATCATGCTACCTGCATGCAGTCTAATAATCTAATTGTTATATTCATAAGCAATACACAGTTAACCTGTTGGGCCTAACCCATCATAATACATGAATTGTAATCAGGCATGTGGATAGTTTACCAATGAATAAACATATTTATCACTAATTTAAAGAGATGATCAGAAAGGGCCCTCTGTGCAGGCTAAGACGTACATAGCATAGAGAAAGCTCATGTATTCATAACCAAGATATAAATATTTAACACATCACTGAAGCATAAAATGAAGGTCACAGTGATTTTTGATAATAAAGGTGAACTTCTAACAGAGAAGCATGCAATTATAATGTTTCATGATCTTATCATAAACAGCATCCAATAAATGAACTTGAAGCACCAAATTTCACAAAATGAACTAGAAACACAGAATGAACTAGAAACACAAAATGAACTTGAAACACAAAATTGCAAAACAATCACTAAAGCATGAAATATTTGTTACAGAAGACCTGTTTGCAACAAGTATGTATTATTTATTTAACAAGATGCATCCAGTCATCAAATGTATTGAATTTGGATAGAACACTATGTATGTAGCATGAGAAAAAAACCCAACCCAACACGATAATGAGCTTGACATAAAAACTTCAATTTAAACCAGTTAAATGGGAAAACTGAACCAAAGTCTGTGAAGCATTCAATATGGATTGCAGTGACCTACCTTATGTTATGATTGTGTAATACTCATCAAGATGCATCATCTCAAAATGTTTCATTTTTAAAGGAGTGACAGTATGAATACATAAGATAAAAAGCTATGTGGTCACGAGTTGACTTTAAATGCAAAATTCTTAAACGATGCAAGTAACATGTGAAATAAAGGACACATTGGCCTCCTTTAGTAGTTTGGGTTTGGTATTATCAGAAATGCATACTATCATACTGTCGCATGATTCTAACATTAGCGAACTTTAGAAATAAACTTCCAACAATACCTTTGACCAAAATCTGTGAAATGTTATGTGTGACACACAGTGTCCTAATTTTAAAAGGTGTGTGTAGTGCTTGTCAAGATGGATCCACTCTTACACTCTTCAAGTTACATGACTCCATAAACAATATTGAAAAATGTTGTCAGAACTGCATGCAAAATCTTTACAAACAATGTCCATCTATTATTATACATGAGTGTAGAAAGTAGCTTCCATAACACCACCCGATGGGGGCAAAGGCTATGAAACCCACTCCTAGTGTGATAAGACTGGTCAGAATGACAAATGAAACCCACTCCTAGTGTGATAAGACTGGTCAGAATGACAAATGAAACCCACTTCTAGTGTGATAAGACTAGTCAGAATGACAAATGAAACCCACTCCTAGTGTGATAAGACTGGTCAGAATGACAAATGAAACCCACTCCTAGTGTGATAAGACTAGTCAGAATGACAAACGGAATATTCTGATCATTGATTGTGACAAAACTTAAATTATGTCCATGATCCAGATGTTGCTTTCTAGGACACTGTCAAATTCAGATCTAAATTCCATAAAAGTATCATAATAATCACCAATTTGAAGGACACAACCGCAAGTATGCCCTATTGGCCTTCTTGATAAGCCAGCCATATTGACAAATTCTACAGCTATTCTGGGCACTGTAATGAGGTCAGACCCTGTGCAGAAGCGAAGGAAAAGACACAAAGCTTTCAAATCAAGTTCTCTGACATATCTCTTCAGATATTTTGAAACTTCATTTGTTTGGGCATTCAGAGATTCTGGAATCTGAAGCATCTGTACAACTTTTCTGTTACTCGGAATCAGGGTCAAGTATACATCAATGAGATTATCAGTGCTGATGCAGAGTCCCTTCAGGATGTCTCGCCAGCAGTCACATACATACATAGACATTTGAATCATCTCCTTATGTGCTATTCCCAAAAGGACAGCCTTAAAATTTTCCCCACTGACCTTAGTCCGGCATTCATGGGCATCCAGAGCATCCAACAAGTCTTCAAGACCAACTGAAGAGAAGTCAGCAAATCCCTTTTCGAAAACATCTCTATCTGGCAGTGAGATAAACTGATAAAAATCCTCTAAAAGCTCATTATTGGTAATATCAGTATCCAGAAAGAGACAGTGCTTCATGAATGTCTTTGCAAGTTTTATTGGCCAGTATCCAACATTTTGCCATCCATATGCAAGCAAACGCCCAATTGCCTTCCATTCTTCCATTCCAAAATCATGCCGCAGACTTGGAACCTTCACATCTCTGCCAACGGTGCACTTACAATAAAACTCTGTCCAAAATTCAGTAAACAAATCCCTCAAAACACCCCCTGTATCTTCTGCTCTTTCTTTCTCTCCATTTGCCAAAATGCGGGTGATGATAAGATGTCTATTTAAAATACTGGGATCTTTAAAGTAATTACACAGTTCTTGAAATGCAAAGGCACCTCTGTGAATGTCTATTTGTAAGGGTTCAGCAGGAATGAGTGGAGGAATATATGGCAGAGTATCATCGATATCACGAGCAACATTTGGTGAACTGGTATTCTTAAAGAAAATCTCAGTTTCTGAATCATCTAGAAAACAAGATATAGAATGGCCAAAATGATCATCTTGAATATTTGTCAAGGGTTCAGTCTCATTCTTTTCTTGCATTCTGAGTCCTTGTGTTTTGTCAAACTCTGTGTGTGGTTTATCTACAGGTTCAGCCAGAGTAGGTATTTGCCTCATCCCGTTGATGCTTTTATATTGTGGTGGAGGATTCTTTTGCTTTGATGCAAGATAAAACCTAAGTATATTCATCCCTGTCCTGTCATACATCTCGCCGACAGTTTCTTTGCATTCTGTCTTTTCCTCAGAAAAATCTCTGATTTCAAAATCAAAGTCCTCTATCAATCCATTGGGGGAAGTTCCGTTAGGGAAAAATAAGGACTTTGCCACCTCTTCAACTTCTTTAATAGTGGACTCTTTACATATATCTACTCTACGGGTACTTCCCCCACGTTTCTTTCGTACCTGTCGGTACATCTGGGTACTGGTATCAAAATGCAACCATCCTATTTCTATCTTCCTGCTTCCTTTTTGTGCATTTTTATTACCAGTTAAAATACCTCTCCTGACTTTAGTGATTAATGAACTTTCCCCATCTGAATCTGACCCTTCTGAAGTATGGATTGCTCTCCTGAATAGCAGTTTTTTCCTCAAGGAGTTGAGTATTTGGTTTTTTCTTGTTTTTTTAGCAAACAAGTCTCCTTTGGATGCTGTCACAGATTTGCAAAATTCTTTAACAGCAACCCTGTCACCTATATGGGGCAGATATTTGGTCAGTGTTGTGTCATCTGCAACCTCAATAACGTACCTGTCAAGCTGAAAAACAAAAGCTCTGTAAGTGAAGATACAACTCTATGGTTTTAAACTAGTGGAAAGAAGCAACAAATAAAAATCAAGAAATAAATTTATTTCTCTAAGTTACCAACAGATAAATCTATTTCAATAAGTTACTAAGTGTAAATTCAAGAGGAACTGATAGTATTGTGAATTAAATATCAAATAATTCTAAACGTTCTAACACAAGTCCAAAAGTATATAGTGTTCTGAATGAAATCCAATACTGAATATGCTGATGTACCAAAAGTGCTGAATAGGTTTATGAACTAAGTCTTAATGATATAATCCAGAATGGCTTTCAATGAATTGTTATGTATATTTAATTTGTATTGTGTGCTAACATTTCTCCAAGATTACATGCTATGTACATCATTTGTGTGATTGACCTTGGTCAGGGATTGAGTTTTGGTGTCTTGATATTCTGGATACCACATAGTACACAGCTAATATTTATCTATGATTTTAGATTTATACATTAAGATCATTATTAATTGGAGGTTAACATTGTTGCATACATTGAGTTTAAGGTCTACTTTTTAAATAGTTTAAATAGAAATGAAGAATGTTCTAGAAGCAAGTCATTTATGAATTTGTTGTGAAGTTTATCATGTCATAGCTTTTGCTAATGATGTTGTTTTCTTCAAAATTACTTATTCATACCATAACATCCAAAATGGAATCAGTCTTATTGTTGTGTTCAGTTTTTAATTTGAGAGGATTTATTCATTTAAATTATTCACTGAAATTACAACGTGCTTTGATTTTTGGACTAAATCACTGTTTTGGAATTACTGTCAATTCATTCAAGGACAATTTTGATTATATTGTTATGATACATCAGAACTGTTGGCACATCAGCACATTCGATACTGGCATATCAGCACTTTAAAAATGAATTCATACAGAACACCACTGGAATTTTTTTGGAATACTCAATACTTTTGGAGTTATGTTAAAAATGTCAGGACTATTTGGGAATTAATTCACAAAACTAAGTTCTTTTTAAACTTTTACTTTGTATTTAATGGAAATAAATTATTTGTTTAATTTCACAAAAAATGTTTTTTTTCTCACTCTTTTCTGTTTCTTAAATTAAGACCAGAGTTGTAACAGAATTTACAATAATCACAATATAGTGTTTTAGCCCATAGTCATCGAACACATTGTAATTCCAATGAATAATTTAAATAAATGATTCTTCCAAATTATACTGAACACAAAATGTAATGATTTCACAATGGGAACTTAAAACAGGAATGAATAATTTAGTTTACCACAAACTTATACAATTTCACTTGACCTAAGACACAATAAAATGACCTGGATGAAGCTCACAAGTTCTCTTCCAGAATATTCTAAGTTTGTAAAAAAAGATTAGGCCTTAAATTCAGTTTTAAGTAAAAATCGTTTAAACAAATAAGACGATAATCAGGTGAGCAAAACCTACTCTACCCTCAATCAAGGACAAAGGTCAAGTACACAATTTAAACTAAATATACATCATAGTGACATATAGCAATGATAAGAAATTAAACATGATTACATTAAAGAACTAACATTTCACAAGGGTGATAATTACTTCTGATTAAAATTACACTGCATGTTAGTCCCTATAATTCCTTAATATATTTTAAAATTTATGAATTTAAAATAATGTAACATAATCAAATTTAAGTGTACAAGTTCCAGTCCAAGAACCCAAGTTATCATTTTATTCACACCAGAAAATGGAACATTTACATACAGACTATTTTAACAATAACTACACATGTATAAATTACTTGTAAAATGGTGCTTTGAATATTGTATTTACTTCAACAAGAAAAGAAAGAAGTCCTCCATCCCATAATACAAAATAAATCAATTTTAATAAACACAGTGTGCATCATAACAGTAGTGTAAAATATACTTGTCTATGTGTTGATATCAATACTTTACAACAGCTGATTTCTCAATTTAGAACCAAAACACAAAAACTTTGAAACACTTGTAATAAGGACTTATCTTCTGACTAGACATTAGATTTGTACATTTATCCACTGAAGGATTCATCTAACACATTTCATTAAGATATTTCCAGCTTAAAGTAGTATAAAAAAATGAACAGTATATATGAGTTTGAAAGATCTTGTAAAAGATATCTCTGTGAATAATGTCAGTGTTGGTGAATGTAGTCAACACCCACTGAGTACACTTTATATGTTCAAATATGTAAAGTACTGGACTAAAATTATAAATATGTATACAAGTAGATATCCTTTCCAAAGTTACATTATGTTAAAGAATTTGAATGATGTCAGCAAAATCACAGGAGTCAATAAGGTTAACAATGACTTATTTTCTCATGGCATGGCTATGCATGGATAGATATTATAAACAGGACAAGTCATTACTGGAAATTCAAAACTGTTTCAAATCAAAAGTCCCTTTCATTTTCAGAAGATATACTTGCATTATTTTCAATGTTCTATGCACAGCTTAAACATTGAAAGAGGAAGACATAATAAAACTGAGTTTGCAAACTATGTCTTTAAAATAAGTAGCAAGTGTGTAGAAGATGAATACCATTTTCGATGAATATGGGCTTCTTAAATTGTTTAATATATTGTTCTGATTTTCATATAGATCTGTTTGGCTTTGATAATATGGGACCAAACTTATCAACCATTTGAATTTGATATTTTGACTCTGAACCTCAGTAAGGTCCATATTCCCATTCATCCCTAGTCCCCATGGTAAATTTATGCCCCAAAACATGATAAATGCTGAACAGAAACAGAAGATATAGCCAATTACAAACCTTTGAAAAGAATGCACAATAAAGAAAATAAATTTAAAAAATCCAAAATCATTAAAACTGTTCTATATTGGTTTTGTTCTGTAATATATTGGTACATTGTATATATACTTTGGAGTGTAAAGTCTAACACTAACCTAGCTTCTCAAAACCCAAAATATAACTTAGGTATGTAAACATAATACAACCTCACTCCTCAAATCTCATAAATGTAACCAATGAATGGAAATGCAAGATAACATAACTTATCACAAGTCTAAAAATAACCTATGTATGGAAATGCAAGACAGTATAACTTCTCAAAACTCATAAATACAATTATAATACAAATATAATCTGAGGAAATGCAAGTTAGCTTCACTTCCTGAAACTCACAAGTTAGTATAACCAACGTGTGGAAACAGAAGATAACCTCACTTGTACCAACTTGTATATATAGGCCCTTTCCACAGTATTTACCTACGGCCTATTTGTGCTTGTTCTGTCTTCCATGCAAACTTTTGCTTCAAGTCAGACAACTTTGTGTTGACAACAACAGCATATTTATGTGTAAACATTTCATACCTGTTACCTTAACATCTAACCTCTTTATTAGCTGAAAATGTTCTCAGTGTGCTGCATGTTTGGATTGTTCCAAGACAATCCATAAAAAGAAAAGACGTTGCTGCACATAAGAGAGCGTTTACTCTTCATTGTAAAAGATTTTTGAAAGAAAGTCAATTGTCTCAAGCAATTAAAAACAGAAAGGATACATTTTGAAGTATAATCGAATTACAATAAAGGTGAAAAAGACACCTACCACCATCAGCTGCAAGTTTATTACTGTCTTTTTCTAAGTACTTAAGATCACTGACACTTGATAAAACTTTCATCTTTAGCCCAAAAATGTGTCTCTGATATTACTGTCTCCTTCAGTTTAGCTCCATGAAATATTAAATATACTGTATTAAACTGAATGCTAATCCAACATTTATCCATGTGGGCAAACCCTGAGCTTGCTGAATGTTATCATTATGATCTTTGTTAAATACATATATACATATTTTTTCCAGTAGTGCATTTAAATTAGAAACTGGGACTGATGAACAGATGAAAATATGGGTCAATGCAAAGATGGAAGGACAGACAGGTCTAATTTAATGACATATTCTGAAAAACACTGGGACATACATTGCAAAATCCAGTAATAGCCGACAAAATAATCTGATCATCTACATATAAGTCAATTACAAATAACCAAACCAAAATAAGTTTGCCGATTGCAAATGGCTTTGCTTGACCTTTGCTTAATCTTCCTCATGAAGTTTTTGACAATGCAAAAAATTGTAATTCCTTAAAAGTTGAAAGTTTTGCAAAAGAGAAGAGAAAATAATTCACATACTGGTAACAGTCCCAACATCTTATCACATCATTAAATATGCTAGCTGGATTTAATTTGAAATAGCCTAAGATTTTCACACAACCTTGCTAAAATTTTAGCTTCTTCAGAAGACAAATGAAAGCACGAACAGACTGGACAAACGAAGATGCCACCATTGCAAGTAGTGATGACAGAACAAAACAAAGAGTGACAGCCTGAAAATCTAAAGAGCTCATCTACATATGGATACAAATTATCAAACTATGTTTTGGTTTTTGGACAATCTTACTGACAAACTCCTCAGGATGAAAGACAGAACTGTAGACAGATATTCAGATGCACAGTCGGATATTCAAATGGACATGACAAAATTAACATGCTCTTGCTGTTATCAGTGTGGCATAAAGGAAATAAAGAAAATGATTTGTACCAACCTCACTAAATTTGCATACCCTGGTGAAAATCTATGTGAACACATAGCACCTTGCAAATACAACTGTGTGTATTTTGTGACATCTACAAACATATACACAATCTGCAAAATTTTGTGCATAACAATAGGGTACATTTGTAGAATCTCTGATTCAAATGTGTTGCTGCTATGAATTCTTCATATTATTTTTCTTCTCCATCATGTATGATAGGATATATAAAATGACAAACCTTATCCTCTCCCATTTTCTTCACAGTTTCTTCACTGATGCCCCTGTTGCAAAGAAACTGTCTTAGTTCTTCATCCATAATGTCTGGAAGGAATGGCAATACATGTATATGTATTTCTCAAAACAGATATTTAAAAAGAAATATGCACATTATTGCATACGCTATTGGGTCATCTAAGATACACAGCTTATATGCAGGGATGTCATTTCAATTAATTTTTTTGGGGGGGGAACTTGATGGGTTTGTTAATTTTTGTATATAGGCTACAGCAATTTTACAGCACATGCAAATTCGGGGGGGTGGCATCCCTCCCCTCCGAAGTCCCTGCTTATATGTGGTCTGACAATTAAGACGATGCATTGACAAAAGTCTAGAGTCAAGACTTAACAGCTTTATTATACATGAATGCTGATATATTCCTACTGATATAGTTCTCGCTAGACACAGTAAAAGTGTAACTCTTGCCATGGGTTGATGCTGCCTTCTACGCATGTGTCAACAGTTTGAAAAAAGGGTGAACTGTCAATGGATATATAGGTGTTCTGTTTGAACAGGGATTAATATAGAAAATGTGAGTGTTCTGAAGGATTTAATGGTACAAGTGCAAAGAAGAGGGATTTTACTTACCATCCGCACAGGGGCTCATATCGTTGTTTACAACTGACCTGTCATACATGCACTATATAATAGTTATTTACAATTGATCTGTCATACATGTACTATATAATAGTTATTATATAGTACATGTATGAAAGGTCAACTGTAAACAACAACATGAGCCCCTGTGGTGTAAGCAACGTGTCAAATCAAACTTAGCTGTAGTAGTGTCTTGCTAGAACGCAATTTTAAAATTTGACCTTTCCCATTTTTAATTTTTAAATGAAGATCTGATATTGTGTTAATATCACAAGGAAAATGATAATCACTTTCCCACTATATTATTGTACATAATCTAAAATGTGTGTGTGTGCACGCGCATGCGTGCATGTGTGTGTGTGTGTGTGTGTGTGTGTATGTGAGTGATAGATGGTGTAAAGGTAATGTCAGTAATAGGACCGGTATGCGGAGAACTCACCCCATGGAGAACTCGCCCTGGGAGAACTCGATCCATCGTATCTGGAGAACTCGCCCCAGAGTGGTTGGAGAAGTCACCCCAAAACTTGTCACCCAGACAATCTTTTTATAACAGAATTAAATCATCTATTACATGATTCATATTTAGATTTGTATATATATGCAATCACAAAAGAGATATTAACTGGTAATCATAAAAAGCAATATCATAGTAATATTTCTAAGGATGAAATTAAGTCTTAATATAATCTAAAGAATGACAACAGTATAGTGATTAAAAAGGATGATAAGTCAAACACTATTATTATTATGAATCAAGATGATTATGTTAAAGAAGATGAACGTCAATTAAATGATTAAAAATACTACAAACATATTATCAAAGACCCATCAATAGAAATTAATTAAAAAATTTCAACATGCATTAATGAGATCGCTAAAAATAATTCCGTATATGAGGAATTTATACTTTCCCTCTTAACATATGTACACCTCAGTTCTACATATTACCCAAAACTCATAAAATAAAGTCATCTCAGGGGTTATTAGGTTGGAACCCTTTCATATATAAAACTGCTGGCATCACACGATGTTTACATCCTCTATTTTTCCAAATAAAATGCATCTAATGATTTGAAGAGCAGAGCAAAAGGGACAGATAACACTTATTTTTCGTTAAGTACAGAAGCGGAGTTGATCAAATGTAAAAGTTGAAAAATTGCAAATTTTATACATTTAATAAGTTATTAAGTTGAAGAAAAACAACAATAAATAAAGCCTTAACCATTTTGCGACATCTCAGAATTACTATACATCATCATTGGGCGACTTCTTCAGGCGAAGTGGGGCGACTTCTCCGACCACCACGGGGCGACTTCTCCTCTGACACCTGGAATGAGTTCTCCCAGGGCGAGTTCTCCATGGCATGGGGCGAGTTCTCCGTTATTCATAGGACCGAGTTAGGAATGGGTGGATGACATTTGTTTTCATGTTGAGAAATTAAACGATGATATTTATTAAAATAAAAACAATAACATTTTTGTATAAGAAAATAAGATGCCTGATTCACATTACTGTAGGACACACGGTACTAATTATACGGAAGAACTGTGAACCAGTCTAGAAATGGGTGAAGAAATAATAGAGTATTTACAGGTTTGGTGGTCCATAATTGGTTAATAATGAAAATTAAAATTGTAGGAAAAATATCTTTTGAGAGCTTATCCTATATGTAATGTAAAAAAAATATTGACAAATTTCTACTGATGCAATTTTAGCATTTTTACAGGCTTGACTCAGGAGTACTCAATACTGAAAGTAGCACCTGATTCATTTGGTGCAGAATCAATAACACGTGTTTCATGCACATGTATGTAAACAAATTGCCGCGGGTCATATGGTGTTCTCCACACATAAGCTTGCACCAAGGTTAGATGTGCACGAAAAATTATAGGTGTCATTATCAGCACCCATACATTTTAAGTTATTGAATTTTGAATATGATAGTGTTTCCATATGTTTACCATTGGAGTGGAATTAGTACCGTGAGTCCTGTAAAGAAAACGTATACCATACGTGCTTACCGCTGTATCCGCATTAAGTAGAAGGTACAAGAAAATGCAATTTTCAACTATTTGCAAATGGTGCAGCAGCTATCTGTTACAATTTACAGATGGCATAGGCGGTTCTACGTACGCTTTTTAAACTCTGAAAATGGTATTGGGATATAAGATATGTTTAGGTTCGAAAATTGAACTGATGAAGTATTACAGAACTTCAATATTATTTTTAAAGCAATTTTGTTACGGTTGTTCTTGTCATTAAAACTATATCAATTATCATGATTTAATCGATAAAGAAATGAATCAATCATTAAACAAAATTAATTTACTTGCTATGTACATTCCCATGAACCTACAAAAAATTAAAAAATTCTCTTTCTAAAAGTTGGCGTTCTCGCTCACACACACACACACACATACACACACACACACGTGTATTAGATTATACATATAAAAGTTAGTCATGACTACTTAGGTGATATTTTTTTTTAAATTAATGCTCACACATACTTCGTATATTTATAACATCATTTCAAAGTGGTGGAAGATAAATTTCGATCCATCGTATATATCCAAAGAAAAACGGGACGTCTTATTAAGGTCGTTCACCTCCTCTGCTGCTATATTTAGCAGTCTTTTATCCAAAGTTTTTATTAATTTAATGATATCCATGTTTCCGCTGCACCAAGTTTGATGAATATTTCTTAAGGTATGTTTATCAACACCGTTAAAAACAACTAATACGTTACAATTATTTCTGATGACTTTCCGAATTTGTGTATATCTTTGAGTAACATAAATTACATCAATGTTTTTTATGCCTACCTCGAGAAAATATTCGAGCGGTATTTGTTTGTTTGTCAATCATAACATCATCATACACCACTAAATTATTCATAAAATCCTCTAACTCATGTACAGATGGTGCTTCATCAATATCAGTAATAAAATTAATAACATCATCACCGTCTTCATTTAACAATTTCGCGTTTTCATCAAAATTTGTATGCACATCATAACACCGCTGAGCATCAACGGACGGTGCTACGAAATATAGTTTATCCCACTATAACCATCTCATTATTAAATTAAGTAATAATTGAGTTTTGCCAGACACAGATGGACCTATGATAATTGCTCTGATATAATTTGGTCATGATGGATGGTGCTTAACTGGTTCGCGATTTCGTGTTGCTGAGAAATCAATCACATCCATTATACAGATACAATAAATATTATGAATTTGTATTGTGTTCGATGTAGAACATATTCACATATGAGTGGACTATTAACGATAATAAAAAAAGAAAATGTGCACTTACAGCTAAATGTACGCGATGTAGTATAAGTAAATACAAATTTATCTCCCTTAACAGGTAATGTTAATCGTTGGTGATGTTGCTGCTTCATTAGGTAAATTACCAGGAGCTCCATGGGCTTAATACTCAGGAGAAAAACAATTCACAGGATATAATTATTGCGGTCCCGGTACCCGACTAGATATTAGACTTAACGAGCGAGTTCGACCAAAACCTGAAGAGTATCCAATAATTTATATTGATCGAGCATGTCACGCTCATGATGTAGCTTATAAAAGTAAAGATTTAGAACAACGGCATAAAGCAGATGTTAAATTAACTCATGCATTAAATTCTATTAAAAAAATCTTTCAGAGAATCTTCAGCTAATTGGTTGGCAAGATCTGCGATGAAGGTAAATTATTATTCGGAGCCGGTAATTAATCATCCGATTATTGAAATAATGGAATCGATTTATTATAGCCCAATGGGATAAAGGAAATGTAGAGCAGCTATTAGTAAACTAGCTTATGCAGTAAATGTTACAGGTTCTGTTGCTGCAAAATGGTTAGCACGATAGGCAATATGTCAAGTTTACTTACCTCCGCCTAAACGAATTCAGTACGCACATTTTGATGTTAGCGTTCCTAATGAAGTACATCAAGCAAATATTTTATTTTTACCACATGATACTATTAAAACTGGAACACGTCAATTAACTTACAAATACGCATTAACTGTCCTTGACGTTGCAAGTAGATATAAGGAAGGAGATTCGTTATCAACTAAAACAGCAACTGAAGTTTCTTCTGCTTTTGAACGAATTTATCAACGAGGACCCTTAAGATTGCTACAACTATTACAGGTTGATCCTGGCAAGGAATTTGTTGGTGCGGTATCATATCTGATGAAAAAACATAATGTCAAAATTAGACGAGGACATACCCCAATTGGTCGTGATCAGGCAATTGTTGAACGATTTAATCGAACACTTGCCGAGCGGTTATTTGGATATCAATATGCGAAGGAAATATTTCAGAAAGATATAAGATCTCGCGAATGGGTTGGAAGATTACCAAGTGTGATGAATGTATTAAATAATGAAATTACTCGAACAACAGACATGAAACCCATTAATGCGATTTTAAAAAAAACACATACCAATACAGCAACGTGAATTTTCAAAACAACCAATATTAGGTTATCTTACTTTCGGGTATTTATTTGAACCCGGTGAACCTGAAGGCGGTTATAAAAAGGGGCGACTGATCCTATTTGGAGTATTACAACACATAAATTTCTAGCGTGGTAAGATCCACGGGTAGACCTGCAATCTAGATTAGATTCAACTGCTCCTCAACGTGGATTTGTACGCGAGCAGTTACAAGTAATTCCTGAAGACGCATAATTATCACCGCATTCACTTTTGTATTCTAGCACCTCAACGATTACATTCAAGACAGGTCAGCATTATACTTTCGCGCGTGTGACCAAAATTACTATTAAATATGTCTACGGTAAATTATCTTGGATTATTTTTTGAATATTGCCACAACATTACTGTGTTACACAGCTCGTACATATATCATTTTGCTGATGTTTCAATGCCTTGATAAATTCAGCATCGAGATCAAAGTCGCAGTTTATTTTGTCACACTGTTTATAACTAATTTCGTTCTTACTATATCATCGTCAGTGCAAGCAGTTGGATCATCATTTTCTGTAAAGTCTATGACAATTCTCTGCAGCTGAGATATTTTTCTCACTCGAGACACTGCGAGATAAAGTAAATTTAACCTTTCGATACGACCATCGACGATCCAAACATTTGTATCAGAAATGGTTAATCCTTGTGATGAATGAATTGTCATTGCGTATCCTAGCGTACACGGAGTTTTTTTCTTCATAGTTAACGCGCTCTCAGCAACACTGACAGGAACTAAGACGATATCATTTAATACAAGATTTTGTTTTTCTGATGATCCTGGTATATCAACGTCGACATTCTGTCGTCGCATATCAACCGTTTGATAACGCAGTGGTACGGGTAGATTTGAAAACTTTTCTGTATGTAACATAAAGAATTGCTGTTGAAGTGTATCACGAACTCGTTCTACTTGCTACTATCAAATCATTTGGTCTCCATAAATTCTAAAAATTGTTAATATGAGTTTCTGAAATCATTTCACACATTATTTCACATTGAATTTTATTTGATTGTAGTCTGATTAATTTCTTAAACTCTCTTAATTCTGGATCAAGTGCTTTATGATCATCAGTTATTTCTTCATAATAATCCACAAAATTCTTTAACCATTCGTGTGGAGACAACCGGACAAAAGGTGGTGGTTGACCATGATCGCCACACATTATTACGCAGTATTTTTTGTCAGTAACCTTTCAAGAACTATTTTTAACTTTTCTAATGAAACGGTGCATGTTTCATCCCAAACAATAATCCTTGGAATATATTTTTCGCCCACTCGTTCAGGAGTCCATTTATCGCCCTTCCATCAAAAGAATTTATGATAAATGCACGGTTTATTATTTCTGTGTATTGGTGTTAATATAATTATATCAAAATTCATAAACAATTCGATCACACGAGTTGTTTTACCAGAACTCCAAGTCCACTGAGATAATCTGTTTTATGTCTAGCTACTGCATCAAATACATTTGGTGCATATGACAATTTTGATATTTGATTCTTTTGGGCAATAAATATCCTTAAGTTCAGCGTCGACGGATTCAGAATAAATAAGTATATTTTCTTGATTAGTTCTCCATTCACCCCATGAAGCACAAATGATGATATGTAGTTGTTCTAGCAATCCTGTATTCTTATTGATATAAAATGAATCCGTGGTGACTCTGAGAGAGAACTCAGAAACTCTATTTATCATTGATAATAGATTTATCGAAACATACGCGAGCATTGAAGATCTTAAATTAGTAAATTGCGGTGACTCACCATCAATATAATTCACAAGTGTACCTAATTTAGTTCCATTTGGCAAGAAAACTGTTCCTCGACTTATAAACGTATATTATTCGTTGTATCAGCAATTACAAAATCGAATTCAGCATCATCTATAATTATTCTTTTGCAATGTCGTTTATGATCATATGATCCTTCTTGGGTAAATTTGCCGATTATTTTTCTGCCAAGATCTTTTGTTATTTTATTTTCAAAATCAGTTATATCCGGATTTACATCGTCAGAATATTTCTTTTGTTGTGGTAACCAAACTTAAACGACTCGATGCAAGCGAATCCAGTCAAGTCAAAATCCGGTAATGGTCCATTTATCGATACTCTGGTCATTTTGTGTGCTCAAAATACTAAGAACACTCTCCAGATCCAAGAAAACTTCCGGATAACATGCAATTATATCAACTGAAATAACATCTCTATAATCGTATTTAGTATTCCATAATCCACCGTATCCGTATTCGAAACAACTGCGTTGTATTTCTTCAAGAAAATCCAATCGTGTTGGTTTCCACGAATTTTTCTCTCTAGCAGAATGAGCAGCAACTGACGGAACGGTAAAACAATTACTCAGTAATTGCTCAGTATCGTCATGGGTTTATTTCAACGCAAGATGTTTCATTTCATCGTGGAGATATTCTGTACGATAAATATCTCCATTAGGCCGTACAAACTGATCATAATTTCCATTATCTGAACTTTGAAATAACCATACTGACAAGGATCATTCCTACTTATTTCGTTAATAAAATCAAATATATCTCCTTGATAAAATTTAACAGTTCGATTTCGTGGAAATATTGTTACTGCATTAGTCCACGCATGCGCATTATGATCAATAATTTCAAACGAAGTTCCTTTTGATTTATACTTTGATTCGTATAAAATCTCTCCGGTTATTGTTCTTGCTATTGGGGATTTATCGGATCAATGAGATCACAGTGCTTAGATCGGCGATGCATCCATGTCGTCCTGTTGCGAGCAGGGAGGCGGAATACTGTGTTGTTGATGAGCAGTTCATACACTGCGCAGGTCTGAAGCAATAGGAGACCATTGCTGTTTCAGCGGCTGATGCCATACTTTCCAATGACCCCCTCCCAGGAGATGTTGTCAGAGAGCCGACTCTTGCATTGAAATCAACAAGGATGATAAGCATGTCAGATATGGGAACATAGGTTATGATAGAGTGGAGTTCTTCATAACTTATGTTCTTTGTTTCATCTGGATTGGCCATGGTTGGAGTGTAGGCACAGTGGGAGTTTCATGGTCATAAGCCTGTCATTCACACCTTTTTTGAAGCTCAGCTAGCTTGTTAACAAATATGTCTTCACTGCAAAAAAAAACCTACTCAAACCTCACGTGGCTCTTCACTTCCTTTGTTCCGCACCAATAGAAGGTGTAGCCAGCACCCCTTTCACAAAATTATCCCTCTTCTGTAAGGCGGGTTTCACTCAAGGCTGCAATATCGATATTGTATCTGGCTAGCTCCCTGCCAGTCAGGACAGTTCTCCTCCGAGGTCTGTCAGCATCACTTCTATCTCTAAGTATGCGCACGTTCCATGCGCCAAGGGTGAGATGGAACGAATTTCATCTTTTTCTTTGTACTGTTTCCACCGTTGATGTCGGGTCCCCTTCAGCCTAGGTCAGCTGGCTAGAGAAGGATGGAGCAGGCAATTTTAGGGCACCTTTTCTAGCCCCTTCATCATGTCATGGAGATGGGCAGTACGAATCCTACAAAGGGCTGATCAGCCGCTCAGGGGGGTTGCCAGACTCCACTGCTACTCCGTGTCAGTGTAGAACGAACATATGGCCTGAGCCGCATGTGCGCAGATTTGCGGCTACGGCTGCCAGTGTACCAACACCTGCCGCTTCGCCGCTCCTCTGTCACCATAGGACTTTGGGGAGAACAATGACCGAGTAGTATCGTGCACGTTGACTTGATTTAAAGTGAGGAAGAGATGCGCATCGTCGACCTCACTCTCTTGTCCAAAACCATCTGGATCCAGTGGCAAGAAAAGGTTAAGACGGCTGGAGATGGAGTCGGATACAGTTGATGACCATTACTACCTACATGCCTCGTCCTGCTCTTTGTGCTCCATAGCGCGTTGCTGAGAATCGCCTTTCGGACCGTTTAACTAGCTATTGGTTTCTTCCGCGCAGTCTGCAGAATCCAGTCTTCACATGCTTAGGTAGGCAAGCACTGACTCACGGGCGGCTTAAAACCCGTTGGCTACCTTCACCTGGTTTAGCCCAACAGTCGAAGAGGTTTACCTGGGTGTGGCTGATGCGCATGTTGCGGCTTCTTGGAGCCACAGGCATAGGAACCACATGCATATCTGACGTAGGCACCATCAGTCAGCTCAGAGTTAAAGAAAAGAGATGAAAAACACCTGTTACTCTAAAACTACATCGGTGCTTTACGTGAGTTGAACCAAAAATAGCACAAACTTTGTATTGCTTTAAAAAAGGGTATAGAAAAGGAAACTACGGAGATGAAATATCGGGTTTGGACCTTTAAGAAAAGATGTGCCAAGATAATAATAGCTCATATTTGTGAATAACCATTTTAACAATACTTTTTATTATACAATTTTAGTGTCAAATTGGGCGTAATATTTTCACCGTACCAAGGTTTTGCATGATACATAATTTGGTTATTATTTTATGCACAGAAGATTTGAATAAATAAATTCTGCCGAAATGGTCTGCTCAAATCAAAAGCATTGCTTCTACCTTATCCGCACTCCAACCACACATTAGCAGGCCAAATAAAAATTTTCTTTATATAAATGGCAATTATATTTTTTTTTTTATTTGTTTCTCCCCATCGCTTGTTATATCAAAGATACGAAATAGCCAGACTAGCCCTTGCTGAGTCCCAATTAATGAAAATTTTAAGTTTAGGCTAAACTTGAGCATTTTTGAAGTGGCATTCAGATGTATAATAAGATTTTGTCACACAATAGTGAATTGATTCTTAATGAAAGAGTATGCATCTTAATATTATTTATCTGTTACTTTACATATTTCCGATGACCTACTGTCTTTATCAGTGTATTATTTCTATCCAACTGTAAACAACTTAGATACAAATCCGTGGGTTCACAACCCATCGACAGATGTACAAGTACACTTTCGCTTGAAATATTAAGTGAGACAAATGACGTTGATCTGCCGGCCGATCTTGTGAAGTCACATCTGCAAATATGTAATCATACTACCGTATGTGTAATACACGTAGAAATACGGTAGTTACGTTTTAACAAAACACACACACGTGGGCCATTATTTAATACAAACCCAATATTCACGTTGACTGTGCAAGCTATCGAACACAATTTATATGGTTTGCAACCCTGACATTTCGCTTGTAAATAAGGTAGTTAGGCTACAAACACACACGCGTGCGCGCGCGTACGTGAATTTAACATTAATACAAATTCACAATTCACGTTGGCACTGCAAGTTATTACATGTGTCTAACGCAAGCTTAGTGTAAAATAAGCAATAACCTGAAGGGAAATAATCATACCCAGAGACAAACGTTCCTCAGAATAAGCAGATGACCCGATCTGACATACGACCCTGTCTATCTTACTATAAAAGAGTTTTTGGAAGTTACTTACATTGTCTCTTTTATAGTATGATACACAGGGACCCGTTCGTTATACCAGAAAAATGAAACTTCAGATGAGTTTTTCGACAGTGAAAGGAAAGCCGCTCTGTTTATATTTCTCATATATTAGAGAGGTGTTAAATCATTCCTGTCAAGAAGAAGAAAGTTGGAAACACTTTTAACGACCCGCTCTCTAATCCATCTCACTCACAGACACACGTGTATTGCGTGGGTTGGGGTCCGGCTCGTCCAGTGTGAAAATATGAGAAAGATTGCTAATAGCTTCCCGTGTGTTGTTGGTCCTTGCATAGCAGGCCACGGACCAATATAGTAACTTTGATATGTGTAATGCTGACCAAATGTTTTTTTCCATACCCATGCATACTCGGTCTAGAGAGATGATTGTCAGTAAGCCATTGCATAACAGGCCACTGACCTAAGTAGTATGGGGTGGGTGGGCAAAATAGGAACAATGATAATTTAACATTGTGGGCCTGTCTAGGGACAAGGGGTATTTAATATGTTGTGGCAATATAGGGACAAGGGGAATTGAACATGGGTGACGTTACGGTTCTGATCACTGGGGGGGGGGGAATGGCAACAATGTTACAAGTGGCTGACCCCAATCGGGCAGCTACTGAGTAATAGCGTTGCAAGTGGATGACCTCAATCGAGCTGAAACCTAGTAACAGTGTTGCAAGTAGATGACCTGAATACGCGTTTCTGAAGGTAGATAGGTGAAAGCAATTTTATAAAGATAAAAGGAAATAGAACATAGGTGTCCCTAGAAACCTTTGTCCCTAGAAACCCAACGGGTAACATGGCTGGGTTTCTAGGGACGAGGGTTTATAGGAACAAACAAAACATAGACACACACACACACACACACACACACACACACACACACACACACATTATACAACAAAAACGTCCTGTGTTCGCTAACAGTGTAAGAGAAACAGAGGCAGTCTCACAAAATAGACTATCCCTAACACCACAACAAAAAAAATACTATCCATTAAACCACATATACCATCCCACACACCCTATGAACACACTATACTAATCGTCTTATGTTTCTTTAGAATCTAAGAGAAAGAGATGAAATCTCACAAAATATACTATCCCTTACACCACATATACATAACAGTTTCTTTATCTTGTTTAGTAGTGTCTACTCTTACCAGAATACATGCACACTTTTGCACAATTTATTTTATCGAGAGAGTTATATTTTGAGCAGATATAAAACGATCTGACGTGTTTTTGGGGTATATGAGAAGGTATTGCACTCAAGAAAAGGCTCGGTTGGCTAAACTGTAACACACTTACTCCTGAGGTCATTGCATGACCCAGGTGTCAATATGTACAATGCATAGTAATAGCCAGTTGTTCCCCACGCTACTTCAGTTTTCTGTTGTTAATGAATTATATTGCACCACTATACTTTATAAATAGTTGATGCTGGAATTCGATGTTCAGTCTTATGTATATTTAGATTATATCATGATTGATGAAAGTGAAGAAATTTTATCCCTAGTCGGCAAACATCTTGTGAGCACATCTTAACTTTCAATGTTTTAGAAAAAATATTATTATTATATTTAGGTTAGGTTTGTGTCGAATCACCACACAGGAATGCTAACGGGAGAATGGAACTGCATTAATATTTCCAGAATGCATGCATAATGCCTTGGTTTCATGTTCTCGTTTTCGTCAGGTAATGTGATTTGTCTTACAACATTGGTCAATATCACGGCATGTGACTATGCAGAATTTTAAATACCTGGATAATATACATGAACTTGTCGCCAGAATACGTGTACAGTTTTGCAGTTTCACCCTTCAAGTATGTAGATTTCTAATAGAAGCAAAAATAATTAACGTGTTTCAGTGGGACATGAGAAGGTTGATATTGCGATTTGTCATCTGGCTTTCTTATTATGTTAGACTCTAATGTTACAAGGGTATCACGCTTGCTTTTTGCTCATGGTGTTACCTGTATCATCCAGTTGATATTATATGCCTGGCATTGCCTTTACCATCTCATGGTGACATTTTATATACTGGGCTAATCTTTCACCTAATCAGCATCAAACCATGTCATCTAAATAAATTGAATCTCATGTTCATTAACAGCGTAGTAATAAATTCTGCCCCTCTCCTCCACCATACTTATAGGGCCGCCTCCCAATAAAACAAGCTGTGTGATGGGAAATTTATGGCCCACACTTGACGTGTGGGTCTACCATTTTCGGAGATGAGCGATTTGTATGGGCGTTTGCTATGTCATTGCGTACATAAGAATATACCCTGACTATCTTAAAAGGAAAGATCACCACTATGACAAGTACATGTATCAAATGTTTGAGCCTCACCATTACATGGATCAGGCTAAGTACACAGAAGAGGATAACCTTTCGGGTGTAAATGCTAGTGTCGATAATATCTGATGCTAAATATCGACTTATAATGGAATACCTTGTCAATTAGGTCAGTTGAGGTACCTAACTACCCCGACAAGCCCCAAGGCGTCAGACTAACAGATCATTATTTCACTCATTCTAACGTGTGTACAGTGTATCCCATCTAGGTAACGATGGATTACATTCAGTTTTTAAAGGTGTCCAGAAGGGACATGTTATCCGATATCCAAGTTTAGGATGTAAAGAATCCATGACAAAACAAAAGAACGGGAAAATGCTCCATATGTAGCCCCAACCACTATCATAAATATCTAGACATAAAGAATACATAACAAAGCAAAAGAATAACAATCACAAATGTTCCATATCTAGTCCCCCACCGATACCACCATCATCAACGCCACAATTGCATTACCGTCATATGTGTAACATGCTACAAAATGCGGGTAGGCTGTGGCAAAAGCGTGCGTTTGGAGGTGTGTGATGGAAAGAAAATATCTATATGTAGATAGGGGTGCCCAGAACCCAGAAACCAGCATATTTCCCCTGTCCACATTATCAACAAAGTCAAAATGTGCATCAATTGTTATTGAGAGATATTGCTGTAAAATCTTATGTGCATCTGGATTATGTGATGGAGGAGGCATATTTATTGTATTTAACAGAAATTCAATAGCGTCTTGCATTTGCAGTTAATGCATTGCCAAATAATAATACCTGGACGTTAATATCGAAATAATTCAGCAAAGAATCTGATTTAGGGCAATTGAGGATTATTGTCGTTCGTTTATGTCCCATCAGCCCATTTTGCTCTATTTGTATAATAGTTATGTTTTATTTTAACAGTTCTTATTGACGGAATGATAGACGGAATGCTTATCTGGGTCCTTTCTTTGATGGGATATATAGCATGTGCTCGTTTTAATAAGGAATGTATTTTCCACAAAGCCTGACATTTTAGATCTTTGGTTTTCTTTTATGTGACTTTTCAACAAAACAATCTAAAATGGCCTCATTAGAATGCACACAATATAATGGATAGAATTACACCCGTATAATTGGTATCCATTTGTTTTGCTTAGCCAGGGTTACTAGATAATGTGTTTATCTTGAAACAGATTTTTTACTGGGTGCTGATCCTGCCTAAAGGTCAGGGCCATGACCTTTCTTTGCTGCTGTTATGCCTATTCCCACCGGAAAACGCATATTATTTTACTCATGGAATGTACTGGTGTCGAGTTTTCTTTTATCACCGGCTCTAGACCACGAAATAATAGCTTCTGAAAGATAGTTAAAAAGCGCAACACTAAAATGTATGTATGTATGTATGTATGTATGTATGCATGTATGCATGATCCGCGATCGGACTTTGTGCTCCATTAGTTATGAATTTTATTATCATCTATAACTTTTGTTTTGTTATGTATAAAATCAATGTCTGTGCACAAGTTCCAACAAGACAAGCTTCCTCGGTTGATTCCTGCGTTCACATATCAACCTTATTTTGTTATTGTTGTTATTGTTATTGTTTTGGGGTTTAACGCCATTTTTCAGCACACAATAGGCTATACATGGCTGCCAGTATTAATGGTGGAGGAAGAAACCGGGAAAACCTCAGAAAGAACCACCGACCCACGAGAAGCTACTGGCCCTTATTTTGTATTTTACACCATATATTGTTAGGTTTTTCTAACTGAGGACTTTACATTTACCTTTTTTTCGTGTAGTCTACATGATCTGATTTTATGATGTGGAGACGTCCATTTACAGTTTTGTGGTTCTCCGTTATATATACAAAAAAGTTATTATATGTTAAGGCAAAATATTTGACATATCATTTTGAAATCCAGCACAATATGAACTTACACCAAGGGTTTAAATTACTGACACTCTATAATTGCTTGAATAATAGCATGCTAACATTCTAATACAATAATGGTAAGGCCACATTATCGGAAACGAAAATAAATGTGTTGCATTTATCTGAGTAATATTTCAAAGCAAATGTCACGAAAAAGCAATTTATGCTGTCCATTATAGTTTGTACTAGTAGAGAGAATTGTCAGCACGTATTGCACAACTGTAAAAACAACCGAAAATAGCACATCACAAAATGGGTGCGGGCCCTTTCAAAATATTAAATCTAATAGCTGAGTAATTGTGACTGGACTAGTAATTTTGGATGATTTTACTTCCTTTTTACAAGGCTAGTACGTTTTGTTGATTTTCAAAGCACCGTCAAGATCAACTTTTATGTTGTTCTCCCTGTACATGCTTTACCCATTTCTGGGCTAGTGAATATGCAATTTCTAAGCTGTGTGGGGTAGATTCCAGATGTAAGAACTGTTTTTGTCCGAAAGCAACGATAGGTTATAACCATCCAATGAGAAGCTACCATGATAACAATATGCACACCTTTATGTGCTCTAAATGTATACACACAGTTAGATCACACTAAATTATATTAATTTCTCCTTCAATATGTTTCATTGCTTCCTCTTTGATTGTGAATGTCATTCAATAAATGCAAAGTATAATTTCTAAACTTATATTAGTTGATTTGAAAGAGAACAGAAGTATATACATTTCTGGGATTTTTACTTGTTTTTATTTCCGCAGCATAACGCATGATACATATATATATATATATATATATATATATATATATATATATATATATATATATATATATATATATATATATACGCACTATAATTATTTTTTATTATTATCATCATTATTATTAGTAGTAGTAGTAGTAGCAGTAGTAATAGTTGTACAGATTATAGCATATTTGCGTTACACCGCTGCGATCGTTGGTTCTTTCTCCGGCCAAAGAATGTGTGAGGGTAAAGTAGTTTCATAGGGATTCTATTGTTTCCTAAACAACAAAAGATCACAGTACTTCAAAAGCTGAACAATCGAATGCGTTTATCATAAGCAGTGAGAAGAAATCAATGTAAGATAAAATAAATTATAAAGTATAAAGAAGAATTCCTTTGTATCGGCAAGATATAATAGGCAGGCAAAAATACATGTACGCATTTAAAGATGCACTAATACAATCGCGTCATGTACATACAGACTTATGGTTCAAACTGAACTTATGTATAATGTTAAAGAGAAAAATAAACAAATAAATGTATCATCTAATCTGAACTTAGGCAAGATGTATAGAACAAATAGTATTATTCGCAGGAGGTCTCATACTGTGGGAATCAAACAAATGCCTGAAGTTCATTGTTATCCCCTATTTCCAAGGAGCACAGTATCAATCATTAACAATTAAATTGTTGTTAAAGGAGCGAATACTGCAAGTAAATATTCTCTAACCATCTAATGCCCGCACATCACGAAACTCTTATGTATCATTTGCATGGTTTCCCTTGTTTCACATTTATATTACTTATAAGTAAGCCTTTATTACCCGAAACCTCAAGTCATGCAGTAAAAAACAAAACCCACACACTTATGCAAATAATTATTGCCATCTCAAATTACTAAACACGTATACATAAAAATATTCATGCAATTCACCATATTGAACAGTTAGGGACATTCCATTTTACGAAACTAATCGATGCTGTCATATAAAATCCCATGAATATTTTACATTACGCCGTTCGCTCATAAAAGCTGTCTAATTATTGGGGTTGAGAAATATATTCCCAAAATAGACTTCCCATAATCAACAAATAATTACCAAAATCTAACAAACTTACAAATCGACAAATAAATAAGAATAGGTTTATTTCCTTTTGATTGTATAATGTCTTAAACGAAGTTCCACAAAAATTTAAATGAAAGAGACACACGTGCATCGTTTTATGTTTACAAGTGCTGAAATTTGAATGAAGTGTAAACTTTTAAGTTTGCCTCCTCACTGTAACAATGTCCAAGAAATTTGTGAAAATTTGCGCAGCATTCAAATTTAGATAAATTTAGATAGACGTAAATCCGTTCTCAAGCGTATATTTACATTAGTGTGCTCATAAACATATACTTGCATAGATGCGAATATATTATATTAACAGTATTAGTAATTGTAGTAGTGGTGGTATCATTGTTTGTTGGACGTTTTGTTTTGCAAACATATATTCAGCATACTTTTCTTTGATTAACAATAACGAATATCTTATAATAAACCAGGATGTAAATCTTGGTTTATTGGCATTTGTGAATTAGCATACAGCCATACCCCAATCAACACCTGCCAATACCTATGGACCACCGACCAATCCTATCGCTGGGAAAGGTGAGGACATTGTGGGTTTTACGAGTACACTGGCAGCTTAAAGGACATTCATGCCTAATGTCCGTGAACTGTTCCACTATCACTATATATCAAACATAAATTTAACTCGTCATAAATTACAAAATTCTCAATCATTTTTCATGAATTTCCGGCACTCACGATTAAGATAACACTTTCATACTGGTAAGTATCAACATGTTATGTATATTTTAATCTATATTATGTGCTTAATTTTGTCCGTGATTGTAGGTTGTACTTTAGATAATGGTCACTTGTGTAGAAAATGTTTGCATGGTATTTTAGCTCAGGGCAAGCCTTATTGACAATTAGACTGTTGTTTTTTTCTTCCTTGGATTCCAACATATCATCTTATAATGTAGGTCAAGTGAAAAATGAGTGTATACATATGCAGTTGATAAATAAATAGCTAATTCCTGTTTTAGATCAGTATCTGAGAATCAATTTGTCATCAAAGTTTACAGTTGTGATCTTGAAACCAGATATATTTCAAGAGGAATTATTTATTTAAAACACAGTGGAGTTACTAAAGTATTTATTGGCTTTTGGATTATTACATTATTTTGGATCTTTGTGAACTTGTTCAAAACACACTCTGGATTTTGTCATTGTGTTATAGTGAGTGAGTCGCCCGCCCGGGCAGAGGTCTCGCTACGATTTTAAAACTAGGCGTCCAGGACTCCCATTTTGGTAAAAATAAGAGTTCCACCATCAAAAATTGCAGTCCCTTCTTTCCTACAGAATCAACACAGACATGACTGCATCTATTTTTAGATGGAGAGGTTCTTGTAACGTTATCACTCACTATAGCTACTGATGCCTTGGTGAATACATTTCGCTACAATACTAAAACTACCCGGGCTAAGGTAAGGGGCATTTAAAAAAGAATATGGTGTGGTCAGTCAATGTACTTCTTAAATAATCACAGGGCGAAGTCGTTTTCGCTTTCCTAACAGAAGAAGGCGAAGTTTACATTTTTAGGCGACTTGTCACCCACTTACGAATGGCATTTTGTTTAAGTCTCAACATGTCTTGATTCTGAGGTCACGTGCACTGCTTATTCCGCTACATTCGAAAATGAACACAATAACGAAAGCTAAAGTTGTTTATTTGATGCACTTTAATAAATGACCACATGTACATCCCTGGGTCTTTCTGCCTCTGAATTCAATCACTGTAAATATCAACATTTCGCCACGCGGCCGTCAGTCAAAGTCTTTGAACTTGCCGCCCAGCTATTGCATCATGTTCTTTTTTATGTACTCTTGTAAAATGGCAACGTGTATGTATCAAGGGGTCTTTCAGTCACTGAATTCTGTCATTGTAAATATCAGCACAGCTAACTGATCAACACATTTTCCCACAAAGCAGGTGGCTGAATCAGGACTGGCAAGTCTTTGAATTTTTCCGCACACCTATTATAAGCGTACGGAGGACTCCCGCCTGAGTGATTTTCTGCGTCCCAGATCAAAAATTGGCGTCCAAATACGCGTAATTAAGCGTTTCTGAGATCTAATAATTATATCATGACATATAAAACTACTGATTCGTTCGGAACGTTCCATAGTTTTTGGACTTTTGATAGAACATTAAAATTGTTCATTCAGAATTTAATTCATCACACTATACGTTTCTCTTGAATGTTCACTTTCAGTTGTTGTGAAATAAAGTGCTTGTTATCTCTCTTTCTGTTATATATTTTATGATCTTGAGTCGTAAAACATAACAGAATTTCATTTTATATGGTGTTATATGATAGCACTGGTCAACAGTGAAATCATTACTGACTTGAAAAGGCCCTAATCTGTAGTATTTTGGTGTGCCGAACACGAATATAACCGTGAAAAATTTGTATTGGCTCTCGTTTTGAAGATATTCATATACCTCATTTTCTATGTTTCACTGTGTAAATTTCTCCAGTAGGACTGCAGCAACATCCGGAATAATGATGTAACATTGCATAATACCATCATGCTCACATCATCCACAGTTGATTGCATCATTTTCTGATGCAATGCAATACTAATGCCATGCGGCTGCTGAAGTAAGTTGACGTCAGCAGTGTACTATACATGTGTAGGCCTATTATACTAATGCCAGGCGGCTGCTGAAGCTGACGTAAGCAGTGTACTATATAAAGCCCAATCAGATAGGTTCAGCATTTAAAATATTTTAGACGTTGTGCGAGACAGTTCAAGCTACTGTTACATAAAACTTATTATTTTATCCATTTACGTACAATAAAGAACAGTAATGCCTCGAAAGTGTGTTAATACCGCGGACAATTTTTGCTATATTTGTGGGGAAGTGACATTTGCCAACCAGAAGAAAAGTATCAATTCTCAAGTGAAGAAGGCATATCATCTTTACTTCGGATGCAAGGTTGGTGACCAAGACAAGCCTTGGGCTCCGCATATATGCTGTGCTACATGTACAACACAGCTTTCACAGTGGTTGAATTGCAAAAGGTCATCAATGCCGTTTGCAGTCCCAATGGTGTGGAGAGAGCCAAGCAACCACCTAAATGACTGTTACTTCTGCTTGGTTCCTCCTCTTTCCGGCGGAATAACGAAGCGAAAGAAGTCGAGAATAGTCTACCCAAACATTCCGTCTGCATTGAGACCAGTTCCACATGGTGAGGGACTTCCTATTCCAGAACCTCCAGCAGAATATTCTCTTGATTCATCTGACGAAGACAAAGGTGAGTCGACCTGTTCTTCTCCTGGTCCATCAGCATGCAGTGATCCAGATTTTCACTGTGGTGCATCATCAACCCCACACAGAATAACACAGGAAGAACTAAATGACCTGATTCGTGATTTGGACTTATCAAAGAACAAGGCAGAATTGCTAGGATCAAGACTCCAACAATGGAATCTTCTAGAAGAAGATGTCACAATTACTGCATATCGAAAGCGCCACCAGCAATTGGAGCCTTTCTTCAGAAAGGAAAGTAATCTGATATTCTGTTCCGATATTGAGGGCCTCATGAATGCTTTAAAAATCACTCATGACCCACAAGAATGGAGACTATTTGTGGACTCTTCGAAACTGAGTCTCAAGGCTGTGCTTTTGCACAATGGAAACATTCTTCCATCTATTCCAGTAGCGTATGCTGTCCACATAAAAGAGACATACGATAACTTAAGGCAGCTACTGAATTCCATTGAGTATAACAAGTACAGCTGGCACCTCTGTGGTGATTTGAAGGTAGTTGCCCTTTTAATGGGACTGCAGCAAGGATATACAAAATACATATGTTTCTTATGCGAGTGGGATAGCCGAGCAAGGGAAATGCACTACATGAGGAAGGAATGGACTCACAGGCAGAATGTAGCCATTGGAGAGAAGAATATCCAACACCCAGCTCTGGTTGAGGCTCAGAAAATCTTGCTACCACCCCTTCACATCAAACTAGGTTTGATGAAGAACTTCGTGAAAGCCATTGACCGGACTTTGCCAGCATTCCGATACCTGCATGAAAAATTCCCTCGACTCAGCGAAGCAAAGATTAAAGAGGGAGTTTTTGTGGGTCCTCAGATTCGAGAGCTTTTCAAAGATGACCGGTTCAACAACTTGCTGGAAGGTGACGCGAAACAAGCATGGAATGCTTTTCGCCTAGTTTCTACAAACTTCCTCGGAAATGTTAGGGCAGAAAACTATAAGGAACTAGTAGAAGACATGTTGATGAAGTATAAGAAACTTGGCTGCAATATGTCTCTAAAGATTCACTTCCTTCATTCCCATTTGGATTTCTTTCCTAGCAACTGTGGTATTGTTAGTGATGAACACGGCGAACGTTTTCATCAAGATATCGCAACAATGGAACAAAGATACCAGGGAAAATGGTCCACTACAATGCTGGCTGACTACTGCTGGACACTCCTCAGAGATGCTCCCGAACAGCTGTACAAGAGACAGGCGAAGAAATCTAAGATGTAGTCAATGACTTGATTTTTTATAGGTAGGCTATTACAGTTGACCTTTTACTATTGGAATGCATTTCGTTATGTAAACATTAATTTCTTGCAGATTACAAAAAAACTAGAGCCAATTTTGCAATTTGACTGTCATATTCGTGTTCAGCACATAAAAATTGATAAGAATTGACTAATTTTATTTCAGTAACATGACTTTTGTAAAAATTTGTTGTCCAGTGTAGTGTAAGGCCATTGTGTACTTATGCTCTGGCGAATGGTTGATACGCATGCAGAAGTTATTTTAATACTTTTATATTGTTCACAATATTAGCCATATTTGATGACAGATTGACATATGTCACACAACATTGAACTATCTCTATGCCATTATTATTTCGGTAAAATTCGTCAAATTATGTTGAAAGATTAAGCACAATAATTTAAAGATTTTTATATTTTTTTAACAACAATTTTATTTGATAGATAACCATCAATTGCATGGACTTGAAAGTACTCTATTCCTGAACAGTCTGTGACAGGTTTGGTCATATTCAGTTCAATAGTTGAAGTAGTGTGCTAATGGGGATTTGGAGTATTGCCATTGGCCTTAAATCTTAAGCATTGATATTGGTCTCAGTCTTCTATCCTCCAGGACTTGATGATTGCTATTATGGTAGCATTTTGACAAAATGTATGGATATCTCTGATCGTGACATTATTCTGCCAAATGATTGGAATCTAAGAAACAGGATTTAAAGGAAATATAAAATCTTAGTTGAATGCGTCATACAGATTTATTAAAAAGGCCCAAAGTATGTAACATGAGTTTTCAAATACAAATCCAGAAAACACTTATAAATTAGTCAATTTTGAAATTATATTGGAACATGAAAAGCGATGCAAATTAAGCCAATATTTTCGAGTAAACCCTAAAATGCATTATCTGTTATTGTGCATTGTACAAGAAGAAAAAATAAAGAAGCTAACATCAATTACATCTAACGATACGTATGATGATGACGTTGACGACATTCAAGTGTTAAGTGGATATAGTAGCTTAGTTAAGATCACCAAAGGTTCAACCAAACAAAATTATTTCAAGTGATTCTAACGGTGTTTGTTGTGAAATCGTTTTATAATTGGAGGTGGGGTCTTTCGCGACAGTTTTCCGCTGAATTACATCTACGAGTTTTGTTCTGAACATGCGTGTGGTTTCACTATTTAGCCGCATGTTTAATTGATGGATGTTGTGTTACCGATTTGTGCGCTCACACACTCAGAGTGACAGCACTTCGAGGTTGCATTAATAATGTTCGTGCGTATTAATGACCGGATAATCGTTAGACAAAGGTGCAATCAAATCGTTCCACAACGGCATGGTCACGATGCATATCGACATGCCCAACACGAACTCGTTCTTGACATGTTACTAATACTGCTGCAACAGATCAGATAAATTCTTTATGTGATTCAATTTAGAATAACCGAGGCCATGTTAATGGCCAGCGTGCATAATATCCACTAAAGTGCATCAGCGACATTTGCTGAATTGTTTACGGTTAATGGTTCAACTGCTGTATATCGGCTTGAAACTTTGACAATGGTTAACGCATATTTGTAAAGTCTTCCACGCGCACGATCATGTGAAAGAAATAAGAGATCGGCTTGATGAACCTCATTAGCTATTTGAACATCAAAACCAACCACATGACAGTTTTAGTGGTAAAGGTAGGTAATTTTGCCATAGTGATTGTATGGTAAAGAAGCTCGAGCAACCTCACGAATGACCTTTTCATTGTTTCCTTATATTTCAATAACAGCTTCACATTTCCAACAACCGCGAGGACTGTAAACTATTGTAGATAAAACCCGATGAGAAACCATGTTTGTCTTGCCTTTTATTTGTTGATTATATCAATATATCTACCTTCAGAGACTGCACCAGCACCATGTCGAACACCTAATACAATTTTAGTCTTTGGGCTTCCTTTGAACATTCATCCATCGATTCTTTCTCTGAGTGTTGGATTAATCGTGTTCAAGCTATTTATAAGATCTGTAGAGGAAGGCTGACGTATACGAATATCATTTGATGCCTATTAAGTAGAATTATATTGGTAACATGCAACATCAAGTCAATTCATAGGAGCTTCACCAGACTTTGGCTGGTTGTTAGAATCGAGTCATATATCAAGCTATGTACCGGGCGCACAATAATTGTATCTAGGTCATGGAGGGATCGATATGTCATTTCGCCATAATATTTACTCCATGATGCTCATAGTAATTTCGTTAAGGCGGCACTGACATATCCGCCGCCTACTTAAACCCAGAGCGTCTACGACTTTTTTTTATTGGAACCATAAGGTTTAAAAAACATGAACTTCTTTGATCTGTATCGAACACAAATTCCGGTGATTGAATTTCGACAATTTTGTCTTTGAACCCAAGGTACCGTAGATTTGCAGTACGTGTTTCAATGCAACATCGCACATAATAGAAAGATATAATTGTATTATAACACCTAAACCGCTCAAGCACCGATCGGATGGAACCAGTTCCATGTTTGCAAACTCAATAAGCGCAATAAATATTTGTTCTGCTGGATCATGAGAAATTTCATTTGCTATTGAAAAGGATTTATGGTGATTAAAATGGGATCACCTGTATGTGATTACACCCTCTCCTGATGATCAATTGTGTTTTGATGTTCTCAGGAATTTAACGAATGTACTGAATGACAAAGCCGTGGCGATGTCGTCGTCCACCATCGATTTCTTTTGCCACAATTAATGAAGCAAATGCTATTCGGATACAATGCAAATAATCTTTGGGTGATGTGATGATTGGAAACCAGAATAATCCCGCAAGAACCTTTTCGCGAGGTCGACACAGAATCACCGATGTGATCTATTTGACTTGACTCAACTATAAAAGCACACGAGCCTAAAGTGATCCGTGACAATTACAAAATGTTGAAGATATTTCTTGGTATTGACTCACATGTCCTTGCAAACTTTCATTGGACTTGTGTGTGTGTAATTTGGATTTTTAACGTACCTTTAACAATTTTTCAATTTTTCATTGGACTTTTTTTCCGTCGTTTTTTCTTGGGACGAAATTCGTGATATTTTTTCTGAGGTCAGCAAGAACCCATATGGTTTTCTCACTACTGATTTAACTTGTGGGCCACACACACACACACACACACACACACACACACTGTGGGCCAAAATAAAAATGTCAAAAGAGAAACATCCGCTTTCCGACGATTACGTGATAAGAAAGTATGAAAAGAGACACCTTAAAGCCACATTTCATCACCAGGAACCGATTCGAAGTATTATAGAAGGCGGGTCAAATTTCAAAGATATGTTACAATCAAGACAAATAGCACGATATGATCTAGCACCTGGTTTTGAGATAAAGTCTCACCGCTGAATAAACCAACAAAATAAATGAAGGCCAAACTATTCGACAAACTAAGAGAGTCTTTGAAACCACTGCTGCGATGATGGGAACACAAGAAAGGCTGGCCCTAATCGAACGTGTGCCATGGCAATTTGCATAAATTGAAAACCATTTAGAGGAAATACAAAAGAATGTTGGAGACGTGTTTATGGATCTTTCACAACAACCGCCTGCATACACGTCAAAATGAAAAGCACCAACAAATGAAAGATTTCAGAAATCAGCACTGAGAAATGCATAAATGTTATAGTTTTTTTGCTTTAATACATTAAGAAAGGCAATTATCCGAGGATATAATAGGGCATCAACTACCAGCACATAGGAGTCATAACTACTTTAAAAGAACTGGCCTGCATTTGTATATAAGGACTGGAGTGGATAAAATGGATTTGGCAATAAAAATCCAACGTGGACAGAGTTTGTGCCAAACGTAAATAATAGCTACAGTAGTGGTATATGATTTTGAAAAGAATTTTAAATCTGTTATAGCTCAAGTCTGTAAAACGAAGAATGAACAAGTGGCTGTACCTATTAAGGAAGAACCATCGGATGAAACACTCCCAATTGCAATGGCGAAAACAACAAAAGGAACAAAAGGTGTTGGCGGACTACGTAAACTTAACGACCTCGTTGGCTGATTAAAATCATTTACTGGGTCTGTTCGTGCCAGGGACAATGCACCATAAGTCATTATTGGGGCCGTATGAATTTGTCAGCGATTACTCACCAATGACATCGTGGACCGAATATATATATATATATATATATATATATATATATATATATATATATATATATATATATATAATTTCAATTACTGTACGAACTTGTTGAAGTCATCGATGACGTATTTAACAACACTGAAGATGAGTTCTGATGAGACATTTCGTGTTTTATATGAGGTTACGTGTTTATGTTCGAATAAACAGTAACACAAGAAAGAGTGAAAACAACGAGCTTTGGTTAATTTCAAGAAATAATTATTTCCCTGAAAAAATACTGTAAAAATTATAAAAGAACTTACAGTTTTAAGAATCAAATCCCAAAACTAATCCAAGAATAATCCAAGAATAACATTTTAGAAGTCCTAATATTTAAATGCTCTAATGAATTCAAGTTCGAGTCCCGACGATGAATCCAAGATTGAAGGTGACAACGAATGCTGTATCCTGTACTGTGTTGAAGTCTACAGATACTTATAGAAACACAAGAAATAATCCGGTGTTTAAATTAATAAAATTTCTTTGTTGGAGACTTCTGCATGAGCACTCACAAATATTTCCAGAGAAACGAATTATTCTTTTTGAATCCAAATAATTCGAATAAACATTACAATTTAATTCCCAAAATGACACAACAAAAGAAACACCTTTACATCCCAGTGTTTAGAAGAACAACTGAGATATCTCTCTCTCTCTAAGTAATGGTTAAAACCTGAATATTACGCAAAACAGATGCCCGGATAATTTTACGGGATCATGTTTACATCACGTACTCTCAGCATGGCCCTGACAAGAACCAATCATTTTACTGAAAGAATAAAATATAAAAAGTTGTTTACTTTACTAAAATCTATCTACAAGTCGAGGGTCTCGTGTCCAGCACAGCCTCGAAGTCAAAAGTATTATTTCTACAATATAAATAAAAAATTTTTTTAAAAATTGTTGACGTGACTGTTATTAATTTTGAATTAAGGTCGGGTACCAGGTTAGCCTTATGTGTTTACAAAAATTAACGGTCACGGTCAAACTATTTCCTGGAAAAGGGATCGAGTTCCTGGTAAACAGAACTACATTATTTTGACATAAAATGAAATTAACAAATAAAAAGATTTTAAAACTTACAAACAATTAAATCAGATATAAACTAAATCAAATATACATAACAATGAAATTAATGCAGTGATACAACTCAAAGAATTACCTTGTTAATCACAATCCCATCAATGAATCAGAATTTATCAGTGTATCCCCCAGGAGTGTAAAACTGACGGTAAAAAAAAAAAAACCTTGGTGTCAGAACTGGGGGTCAAATAAAAAATGTGAGGGTCAAAATTATGCTGACAAATTTTCATCCGACTCGTACTTTTTCAGCTTGAAATAGGATATTGCAACTTGCACAACATACTCTCTCTCTCTCTCTCTCTCTCTCTAAACATATAAACATACAAATAAACCAACATGCACAATTAACAAACAAATGCATTGTCCATTCAAAGAATAATTTTATTAGTTCATTTTTCTTTTAAGATCGTACTTTTAACAGTCTCCTTATAATCTTTTTGAAACACTATTATAGACCAACATATTACATACAGGCCAATACAAAAAGCCTAATAAATCTTTTTAACCGAATGGCAGTCAATTTACTGCCTGTCATAAAATGTGTACTATCATCAGTTTCATTGTACTTCGTCCTAGACCAAATTTATCCAAAAATCAAGGAGGCTAATGATTCATCTTTTTTCTAATAAGTTACACTTGAACTTTGAGGTCTTTCTTTTATTACACCAAAGATAAAAACCAACAAAATCTGCAATGACCCCCTGACTGTGTAATCCAAATAAACGCATTTGTCTCGGCAAGTTTACTGATTTCTTTGTTGTGAAAGAATGTCTTGGGTTATAACGTGTTCTCCAGATATCTTGTGGCGAACGAGGGCAGATTTGTTAAAATTCTTAAACCCTGTCACGAAAGGATTATTCACTTTTGCAAGTTTTGCAGTCTTCGCAATCACGCTATCAGAAGTCACACCGGTAATACTAATGGATGTGCTGTATTCCAGTCAAGGGAATTATTTTCTCCATTTTTCATTAAAGTTAGATCCACAGTTACTCTTTTGTGTTCTGTTTCTTTCACTTTCTTCGCTAATAATTTTTAGTACACGACGTTTTAATCTGGAGATCACCTTCTAGCGCAACAAGCATTGAGGTTAAACATCAAGATGACATCTTGCTGAGCTCAATGGAAATCGCGTGAGAGCTCGCGAGATTAGGGGAAGCTACTCCGTCATAACATTGCCTATGCTAGCCTGGTTCCTTATTTTGTATGTTCCCTGCGTTCCACTCCGCTGTACGAATAGAGGAGTCCAACACAGGGAGTAAACAAAGCGGGGAACCAGTCAATGCCTATGCTCTAAGTATACACGATGCCACCCTTCGTCCAACGCATTGGATATTAAATAAATCCTGATCGCATTATGCGAATCCCTTGCGTCAAAAAAAAAAAAAAAAAAAAAAAAAAACGCACGGCAACAAAATGTGTGCGTCAGTTTTCTCCAGCGTGCGTCCCTGACGCACAAATGTGCTTAAAGGGAAACACTGAATTTAATGTGACTTTTTCTACACCTGTTACCGCTGGTGACCCGCGCACGCTTGAAATTGCATTATTATCATTATGACTTTATTACAGTTGGCCTAATATTCGATCGCAACCATTTAGTGGTATTGGTGTAAATATATTTTCGCCAGATAGTGGTAACGTCTGGAAAAATATTGAACTCCCTGCAGGTGCGTACGACATAAAACGATTAACGGCCATGCATTGTGATCTCCTGGAAATGAGAGGTTATTCTCCAAGATACTTCTTTATTTTCTGTAGTTCAAGAACTATATTCCCCTATACTGATAGGATATATATATATATATATATATATATATATATATATATATATATATATATATATATATATATATATATATATATATATATATATATATATATACGTGTGTGTGTGTGTGTGTGTGTGTGTGTGGTCGTATATACATATAGATTATATAATGATTTGTGAAAGATACAAAATTTCATCCATAGTAAGCAAAAATCATTGTGAGTGAATCTTGTACTTTTTGTCTGTTCTCATAAAAAAGTTCTAAAGACGGAATTCTTGAAACTAATCTGATTTCCTGTAAAATTACCCTTATTTGGCTGTTCTCTTTTGATGACGCAAAGATCATGTACTCATTGTAATTACAAACATTTTCCCACAATCTGCCAGTTTAGAAAGAAATAATATTTAGTTTAACGTTTATGTCAGATCACCGCATTTTAATGCCAACGGGTGAATGGAACTACATTTTCATGCTCATAATCCAGTAGTTTCATGTTATCGTTTTCGTCAGGTAATGTGATTCGCCTTTTAAAAGGGGATGATACATGAACGAAATTGCACATATAGTCCGCAAATATCATTGTGAGCGGATCTTTAAATTTTAATAGTAAATGAAAAGAATTGAAATTAATTAAAATCTGTATGCCGACGAAATGCCTCTTTATTTACCACATGCTATGGTAAAAATGTGTGTCCTTGGTTTGGTGAAGGTAGAATCTTAACTCGCTTGTCTATCAGATATCCGGGATCTTTCGATAAAATTTTGTACATGCAGCTAACTGTCAACCAAGAGAATCGGACCACGTTATGCAAATTACTCAAATTTTAAGTGTCTGTATGATAAATGACGATCGAGATAGTTTTTATCTCGGCAGCCCTGTTCTCTCTTTCTGTTGACTACTTTTATTATCTGTAGACGGAATGCTTGAAACTAATTCGCATTTCTGTAAAATGATCTCAATCCGGATGTTAGGTTTGGATGACCCAAAGATCATGTACTCACTACAGTAACGAATATATTTTCATACAGACTGGCATTTTAGGAAAATATTATTTAAGTTAACTTCTGTGTGAGATCACTGCATTATAATGCCAACAAGTGAATGGAACTACATCGTTATGTTTGGAATCTGTTAGTTTCTTATTCTCGTCTTCGTCAGGTAATGTGATTTACCGTAAAGAATGGTCATTTTTGGCAGTATGTGACTGTAGAAACAGCTACCTGGATAAAATACATGAAATTTTCTTTGTGCTGCTTAAAAGTGTGTACTCTCACTAGAAAATATGTACTATTTTGTATAGTTTCTCCCGTAAAATGTGAAAATTTCACAAAAATAAAAATAATTAAATTTGTTATGGACACGATAACAATCTAAATAAACAATTCACAAACTCTGTGGTTGTGATTCAATTAATCTAATTCACTCTTTTTGTTGAAAAGCGTTTTATACACGGTATGCAAAATGCTATTTTGCGTTCCTGTCGAACTCTCCGTATCCGAAAAAATGTACCATATGTAATCCCCACCGATACCAACATTATCAACGCCACAATTGCATTACCAACAGATTTGTAACATGCTACAAAATGTTGGCAGGCTGTGGCAAAAGCGTGCGTTTGGGGATGTGTGTGGTGGAAAGTAAATCTCTATATGTAGACTGGGGTACATAGAACCCAGGAACCAGCATGTTTACCCTGTCCACATTATTAACATTTAAATCAATTGTTATTGAGAGATATTGCTGTAAAATCTTATGTGTATCTGGATTATGTGATGGAGGAGGCATATTTATTATATTTAACAGAAATTCAATGGCGTCTTGAAATTGCAGTTAATGCATTCCCAACTAACACATGGATATTAATATCGAAATAATTCAGCAATGAATCTGATTTAGGACAATTGAGGATTTTTTTTGTCTTCTTTTATGTCCCATCAGCCCATTTTACTCTATTTGTAGAATAGTTATGTTTTATTTTTACAGTTCTTATTGACGGAATGATAGACGGAATGCTTATCTGAGTCCTCTCTTTGATGGGGATATATAGCATGTGCTTTTTTTTAATAAGGAATGTATTTTCCCAAAGCCTGACATTTTAGATCTTAGCTTTTCTTTTATGTGACTTTTCAACAAAACAGCTCAAATGACCTCATTAGAATGCACACAATATAATAGATAGAATTACACCCTTATAATTGGTATCCATTTGTTTTGCTTAGTCAGAGTCACTAGATAATGTGTTTATCTTAAAACAGATGTCTTACTGCGTGCTGCAACTGCCTAAAGGTCAGGACCATGACCTTTCTTTGTTGCTGTTATGCCTATTCCCACTGGAAAACGCATATTATTTTACGCATGGAATGTACTGGTGTCGAGTTTTCTTTTATCACCGGCTCTAGACCAGGAAATAATAGCTTCTGAAAGATAGTTAAAAATACAACACTAAAATGTATGTATGTATGTATGTATGTATGTATGTATGTATGTATGTAATGTAATGTAATGTAATGTATGTATGTATGTATGTATGTATGTATGATGATCCGCGATCGGACTTTGTGCTCCATTAATTATGAATTTTATTATCATCTATACTTTTTGTTTTGTTATGTATAAAATCAATGTTTATGCACAAGTTCCAAACAAAACAAGCTTCCTTCTGAAGTCATTCAGATGTCCTCGGTTGATTCCTGCGTTCACATATCAACCTTATTTTGTATTTTACACCATATATTGTTAGCTTTTTCTAACCGAGGACCTTACATTTACTTTTTGTCGTGTTGTCTACATGACTTGAATTTATGATGTTGTGATTTCCAGGACTCACGGTACGAATTCAACTCCAATAGTAAACATATGGAAACACTATCAAATTCAAACTTCAATAACTTAAAATTTATGGGTTCTGATGTTGAGACCTATAATTCTCCATGCACATGTAACCTTGGTGCAAACTTATGGGTGGAGAACAACATATGAGCCGCGGCATTTTGTTTATCTACATGTGCATGAAACACATGTTATTCATTCTGCTCCAAATGAATCAGGTGCTACTTTCATTATTGAGTACTCCTGAGTCAAGCCTGTAAAAATACCAAAACTGCATCAATAGAAATATGTCTATATTTTTTTAATTACATATAGGATAAGCTCTCAAAAGATATTTTTACTAAAATTTTAATTTTCATTATTAACCAATTATGGACCACCAAACCCGTAAATACTCTATTATTTGTTCATCCATTTCTAGACTGGTTCACAGGTCTCCCGTATAATTAGTACCGTGTCTCCTATAACCAGATTTAAATTTTGTAGTAAAAGTTTACTCAATGATATTGGAGCCTAATTGTAAGAAAGAATTGGCAATGCTCGTGCATGGATAATAGTGCAATAGCATTTTATGTGATACCAATGTCTATAGCTAAATTGCATCCGCATTACATGTTGCTGTGTTGTATTGTACTTATTAGTGGCTTATTCTTGTTATTAAAATAATTGTTTTCTGCCTTTGTATCTTCATGTTATCTTTCTATGGCATGCATGCTGCATCAGCAAGTATGACATCACAGGGTATCAAATTACATAACGCATTGTATTTTCATCTCTCACTGGCTATAATTTTCTAATTTCATGTTATTTGTTTTTGTAATCATATCATTATATGTTTTTAATCTTATAGGTGTTGTCTAATGTTGTAAAGCGCTTAGAGCTTCTAAAGATTATGCGCTATACAAAGTCCTCATTATTATTATTATTATTATTATTATAAGACAAATTTTAAATGTTTTAAATTTCAAAATTGCATTTCTTTTCTTGCTGACTCTCACAGAAATGAGATGCGGTGCATCCCTATTCATATCAATCAAACAAAACAAATAAGTGTGCCACATGACAGGTCAAAATGATAATAGGCCATTGCCCTTTTGTGACTAAAACAAATACACACACCCATGAAGCATCAAGAGATGCTAACATTCCAAACCTATTTAAACTATCATCATATGTGATTCATCACCCCCAAATCTTAATAAAAAGGTATAAAAGCCAATGAAAAGTACCATAAGCTTTATTATACTGAATAATTAAATAACAGAGTGCTACTTTTTAGTATAAAGCTATGGGGAAGGTTGAGGAAGCAAAGAATTGACAGAGTAATTTCTTCAAGCCTGGTAATGTTCCCCTCAACAAGGGGGAAAATGTGCGTCAACCCAAAAGACACAGCCACTTGAGGTCTGTTACATAAGGAAAACAAGAGACAAATTTGAAAAAGCTATCCAAATTTTCTATAATGCTGACATTGATGTTGGAGACAGAAAGCCTATGTACAAACTGCTGCGGCTCAAGCTAATAAGTAAGCTGGAGGGGGAGAAACATGTGAAAAACTTTGCGATACCAAGACAAGTACATGTTCTATGCAATATTCAGACACTAATAAAACTTATCAGTGCATAAACTACTTGTTAAATTTAAGTAATAGAATTTAATTGCATATTAAAGTTGTCTAATACATAAATCTATACCTACATTTACCCAAAGCTCATAAAAGTTAAGAAAAAGTCCCAAAATCATTACTGTGGCTACTTTCCACTATAAGCAGTGTTAAATTACTTACTTTTTAATATAAAGCTGAATAACATGAATAAATTATTGAACAAAAGAGAAACAAAGCAAACTTGCAATCACTCAATTACAGTCAAAGGGGAGGGAATACACCTTGATTTGGCAAACCAAATAGCAAGCTCTAATTTACAGCTAAATGATTCCTTACTATTACTTTATAGTAAGTACAGAGCAATGTTTGCTTTATAAATAGCTTTGTTACAAATATGAAACCATATTTCTGACATGAAGCTTGTTTTCATCTATTCACAGCAACATATCAGGTGAACAAAACACATATCACTTAGTGCACAGAGGAAGAAATGTTAAGATGTGAAATAATGTGTTCCGAGAGCACCAGTTCCATCACCCCTGACTATAAAGGTTTTCTATCATGGGACTTGGTACATGAAAAGAAAATAGGTCTGGTCTGGTGGGAGAGAGCAATATGTTCACCATGCAGTTATAAATCAAGAATGTTTCAACTCTATGAAGAGATGCCGAAGAGTGGATGGGGAAGAAAAACTGCCTGGGTAAATAATGCAATACAGATAGGACTTTTGCAGACTTCTATTGGGAATGAAGGGTTGAAAACTATTCTTTAAAGTGAAAATGTCCCTCCCTGCTCCCGCAACAAAAGGGATGCAGAAAAGTTCCAATACTGTTTGCCAAAACATTGAATGTACCAATATGAGAAACATGCTGGACATAGAAAATGTGTCAAGGAGTTTAATTCTGTGATAAGAAATAGGACAGATATAATTGATATTCAGTGTGACTCGACATATAATAATGCAATTTACAGGTTGAGGCAATGCAGCATGTCCAGTTTTGTGCACAGTCCTTGATTTTTACAATGTTCTCTGTTTTGATCTGCTGAATGTGTCTCTAAAGTTAAATGATCAATATTGATACATAAGTGATTGTGACATAAGTGACTTAGATATACAATCTTTCCCCCACCCTCTTTTGGGGAATTGTTGCATGTGAGTAGTGAAGTGGGGCGATTCAGCGTCAATGGGAATTAGCATTACAGACCCCCCCCCCCCGGGCCTGTTTAGCGTCTATGTAAATTTAACATGGGAAAAAATCGTGGGCCTGTTTAGCGTCAAGGGAATTTAACATGGGAAAAAAATAATCTTGGGCCTGTTGAGCGTCAAGGGAAATTGAACAGGGTGGGTCTGTTGAGCGTCAAGTGGAAATGGAACATGGGAATACATCGTGGGCCTGTTGAGCGTCAAGAGAAATGGAACAGGGTCGGGACCCTATTTTAATAAGGTCCCGACCTTATGGGTCTATGGAAATGGAACAGGGGAGAGGGATAGAACACACACACACACAATATACAACAGACATTTTTTTTAAGAAAAGGGGTAGGCAATGAAAGTCAAGGTCTTATCGAGACCTATGAGTGGCCCAGAAAAGGGCTTTTGGTTTTATGTTAATATACCCTTAATATTAAAATAAAGGGCATCTGTGAGATCTTCTTCTTCTCAAGCTGCGCCTGACTGCAGGGCCATATACTAGTACTCTCTTTAGGCATCCTTGCCTCTCCACATATATTCTTCTTATCCACAGGCTGGTGTCTGTCCTGTGGACAACTGTCCACTTGGATTGGACATACATCGGTATGTCCGTCCGGAACATCATGGAAGATACAAGAGTTGATGATTGCACGTCGGTCCACATGTTGGGGCGCCGAGAACAGGTGAAGGAATGCAGTGAACTGCGCTTATGTATAGGGAGAGGAAGGATTGAAACGAATTGAGTTCATTGACCAATCCAAACACGCGTTACAAAATTCAGTCCAATCCGAAGAGAGCAGTCTGTGACGTCACATGTCCTATATAGATTCGCTAGCGCTTGTGTGCAGTCAATCCATGCGACAGTTTTTCAACATGACGGAAACTCAGAAGACGATAAATTGGGGTACACCAGGCGTGGAGACTACCCAAGGGAACCCGGACTTACTTTCAGAAGAGGTGAATTGGGATTTTGTGGATTTTCTTACCTCGCAAGAATTTGTTCCAGAACCTTCGCCACCTTCTCCTTCATTACCGCACGTGGAGAATTTTAGACAGAGACAAAAAGAAGAATTGGAGAAATTTATACAACAGCAAAAGGAAGCGGAACAAGCTTTTCTCCTACAGCAACAGCAGCAAGAAGAAGAGGTAAGAAAAACACAACAACAAGAAGAAGCAGCAAAGAAACAAGGGTGTGAAAGTCAAACGGTCACGGTACTGTTAGACATTTTAGCGGAGTTAAGAAATCTGAAACAAATGTATCAGACTTCTTTATTACGACCGAAGAGAATACGACCTTCCCGAGCTAAACACTCTAACTCTGTGACTAAGCCTACCGTACCACCCTTAGTGATTTCAACCAAATCATCATCATCAACTGTATGCAGTCCAGACGTAGGCCTTGGCCGTGGCAAAGGCTTAAGGCAGTTAAAGTTGATTGTTTAAACTCACCCCTACACCAAAAAAGGTCCTTTTCAGGGCCACCCATGTCTTTCGAAAAGAGATAGTCTTTCAATTGCCAACATCCATTCAAACTCAAAAAAGCCCCATTTTACCCTATAGTACGTGTCTGTGTATGAGTGCGTGAGTGTAGGTTCTTATTTTAAAATCAAAACTCAAAGACACTTACCTTTTATACCTAATTTATTCTTTCATAAATATTTACAATCCAATTCACAATTCACAACGTAACACTTTAAAAAGTTCAAAGACTTCTTCTGTCTCATTGTTCACTCTCTCTGTTTTTTAAATTTCTTCACTGTCACAGTCTTTTCCTCCTCTTCCTCCTCACTTTCTTCCCTTCTTCTTTTTTTCTCCTGTTTCTGTTTCTTCACCTGTCTGCTTTCTTTCTCCTCTTCTTCCTCTCCATCACTCCCCTCTTCTTGCTTCTGTTGTTTCTTAGGGCAATCTGGAGACCAATGTCCTTTTTCTTGACAATGATAACAGGTATCTTGACTTTTGTCTCTTTTAGCCCCTGTTTTGCTTTTTTGACGGTCTGGACACTCTGAAGACCAATGCCCTTTCTTCTGACAGATATAGCAAGTATCTTGACTTTTATCTCGAAAGGAAGGAGAGTAGTCCCTCGACTGGTCTGAAGAAAATTTTCGCATGACCCCTCCCAAAGCTCTGATGAAATGTTCGATTTGGGTAGTCTCGTCCATCGTTGTGCTCGGTTTGAGACTGAAATGAATAGTGAAAGGACAAGACACATACCCTTTATATACGTTGGTCTGCCATGACTATAAAGTAGCCCATGGTGTTTAAATTTTAGTCATTTGACGTTTTGCTATCAAGATGAAATGATCCAATTCATTCAAGAAGAAAGAAGAAGAAAGTAAGAGGCAGAAATGTGATCTATCGCCTCGTAACAAGGCTGAAGTCTTGGCACAAATTCATGCCAGTCATTTTGAAGAGGACATGAGTGAACCAGAATCCAAAAACAGAGAGTTTTCCTCCGAACAAAGTTCAGCACCCTTAGTCAACCCTGAAAAGTACTATTCCATTCGAGAGACGGAAAAGCGTCCCTCTAGAAAATTTAGAACCACGGCTTACAAATACACGGTGAAGTTTAAAGATTTCAAGTCCGACGTACCGTTAGAGAAAGCAGAAGGGTTCATCAACGAGGTGTGGGATTCTTTACTCACCTCACTCAAGCGACAATGTCAACCCAAAGAAGACGATCCATTAAGACTTTCCATAGAACACGACGGTTTGAAATCCCCTGTTTGGATCGAGTTTAGCAGACCTGCAGAATTGACCCCTTCCAAAGTCATGGACAAGATTCAACACGTGCAACAATCCAATGACCAGTTTGACATCACCGATGGAAAAGCCACACTGTTCATGACCCACTTCTCTCCTCCTCAAGGGACCGGACAACACAATAAGATGCTATTGGTGAACGACCTTCGCAGCACCAAAAAGAGCCTCGTCCAAATTCACAATTCTCAAGACCAGATGTGTTTAGCCAGGGCCATCGTGGTGGGACGAACCTATGCCGACAAAAACGACACGGCAGAATGGAAAAAAGCCTGGAAAACTATTCAGCAATCGGACCGAGCCAAACAACCAAACGAAGCAGAACTCCTGTTACAACAAGCCGGCTTGCCCAAAGACAAACCCTGTGGCATTCCTGAGATGCAAAAATTGCAAGATGTCCTAGCTCCACTCTACACCTTGAAAGTGCAACCTCAAGAAGTGCGCGGGCCTCTGTTGTTTCGAGGGAAAGACTTTAAGGATGGAAAATACATTCACCTCTATCATCACGATGAACATTTCGATACGATTACCAGTATCACCGCATTCCTGGGATACAGTTATTACTATGAGAAATGTGACTATGGCTATAACAATCGAGAGCATCACAAGCATTGCGGATCGAAATGCTCAGGATGTTTGGCCTCTCAACCCTGTCTGAACGAAGGGCAAGAACGAGTGCATTGTCCTGCTTGTCTGCGCACGTTTGTCAGCCCTGCCTGTTACCAACAACATCTGAAGACGCAAGGTTCACAGAAGAAATGTGCTTGTCAACTGCTGAGATTGTGCTCTACGTGTGGACAAGGTCTATGTACCAATAATGTCAAGACACACGTATGTCGAGGAAAGAAAAAATGTCACATTTGTCACCACATCGTGGGCTTGGAACACCAATGCTACGTGCAAAAATACCAACCCCAACCAGAGAAAGAGGACGGTCACAAGAAGAAAGGCAATTTCATCTTTTTCGATTTTGAATGCATGCAAGAGACCGGCATTCACATTCCTAATTTCTGCGTGGCTCATCGAGCGTGCGAGAAGTGCATTCGAGAACCTATTTTAAGTCATTGCCCTCACTGCAGTAAGATTCCTAGAGGACGTGAAAAAATCTTTCGAGGACCGAACACACTAGCCGATTTCGCTCAATGGGTCTTAGATCCCATCGACAAGACGTGGAGCAAAGAGGACATCGAACGTTACGGAGATTGTCATCGTCATGCCACGGTGATGGCTCACAATTTCTCCGGATACGATGGACAGTTTCTTCTCAGATACTATACAGAACATGGCACCGAACGTCCTAAAGTGACTTTGAACGGAGCCAAAATCATTTTCATGCAAGTGGGACAAGTGCAGTTTAAAGATTCGACGAGTTACTTGGCCATGCCTTTGAGTCGAATGCTAAAACGTTTGGAATGACAGAAATGGATAAAGAGTACTTTCCACACTTTTCCAATACCGAAGCCAATCAACATGTCGTTCTACCCCATTTGCCTGAGGCTCACTATTACGACCCCGACAACATGCGTACCGAACAACGAGAAGCTTTCTACGCTTGGTACCCTGTCCATGCCTCCGACCCTTTCGATTTTCAGCAAAAAATGTTCAAGTATTGTCGTTCCGACGTGGATATTTTACGGCGATGCTGTGGAAAATTTCGAGAACTGTTCATGGAACACGGAGGGGTCGATCCTTTGAAAGAAACGTGTTCCTTAGTGTACTGGCAACGATTCATGCCTGAAAACACCGTGGCTGTCATCAGTCCTCAAACGACCAACTATGTCAAACGTCAATACTCGGTCAAAGCCCTACGCTGGTTACATTACTTGTGCGACAAGGAAGACAAATGGATTCAGCATGCCCGCAACGGAGGGGGCGAAAAGACCATCGGAACTCATCCGGTCGATGGCTGGGACTGAGAGAACCCCAAGATCGTGTACGAGTTTAACGGTTGCTTATTTCACGGATGCCCCGTCTGTTACCCTGATCGTGGCACTAAAAATCAGTTTTTACAACGAACCATGGAAGACTTGTACCAGGCGACTTGTCAGCGACGCCTAAAGTTAGAACAGGAAGGATACCAAGTGGTGGAAATGTGGGAACACGAGTACCATCACCGTTTGAAAACCGATCCCGAGTTTAAATGCATCGTGGAAAGTTGCCAGTTCATGGACCCCCTGAACCCGAGGGATAGTTTGTACGGAGGAAGGACCAATGCCACCTGTTTGCTGTACCAAGCCGACGAAGAGAAAGGAGAAGAAATCAAATACTTGGACGTGTGTTCGCTGTATCCCTACGTGTGCAAATATTGTCGCTTTCCTGCAGGGCACCCACAATTGTCAACGGAACACATCGACCTCACCATTGCCAAGACAAACTGATGTTTTCTTTGTGCCGTACATGTGCCGAAACGTGCAACCAAGACCAACCTTGTCAGCACACCCAGGAAAAACGGGCCTTGACGGGAACCTGGGTCAGCGTAGAATTGTTCAAAGCTCTGGACATGGGATACCAACTGTTAGAAGTGTACGAAATTTGTAACTTTCCCAAGACACAACAATACCACAAGGGTGACCCCAGTCAGAAAGGCATTTTTGCAGACTACGTGGATGCCTTTTTTAAACTGAAGCAAGAAGCCAGTGACTATCCGTCCTGGTGTCACACTCCCGAAGATCAAAGACATTCAAAGACAAATACTGGCCACAAGCAGGCATTACTTTAGATCACATCGAGAAAAACGAAGGCAGGCGATCGTTTGCCAAAGAAAATTGTTTGTGGGGTAAAATGGCACAACGACCGTGTTTACCCAAGACGGAATATTTGACAGAACCTTCCCTCTACTTTGAGATGATTCATGACAAAACTAAATGCATGAAACACGTGGAAGTCGTTCGTGAGGATTTGATCTTAGTGAATTACGAAGAAGATCTGGACTTTGTAGAAGCCGACCCCTTTGGAAATGTCATCATTGCGGCTTACGTGACAACTCATGCTCGCTTAAAATTGTACGAAGCTTTAGAACTGTTAGGGGAACATGTCCTGTACTTTGACACCGACAGTTGCATTTGCATCGATCACCCGAGTCAACAGCACCCTGACATCGAAGGAGACCGTTTAGGAGCCTGGACAGACGAGCACCCCGAGACAAGATTCTAAGTTTCGCGAGTGGCGGTCCTAAATATTACGGTTACGAATACCGGGACAAACAAGGAGAAGTGCACACGAAGTGTAAAGTGAAAGGATTGACTCTGAATTATCGTACCAGTCGAGTGGTGAACTTTGGCGTATTGAAAGAAGCCTTGCAGTGTAGAGAAGATGAACACTTTAAAGTGACCACCTATCAGCCCAACAAGATTGTACGTTTACCCACTCACCACATCGTCAGTCGACCCTTGGAAAAAGTCTATCAAATCGTGTACCAGAAGCGAGTGCGGCTTCCCAACCACTTTACTTTGCCGTATGGACATGTCGGTATAAAACATTGGTTGTAAGAGGATAGCCACCCACCAGAAGCATGACTTCGCCACAGCAAGAATCGAGTGAGAAATCCAGTGAGAACTCCAAGTTCAAACCCTACCATGTTTTGGTCTTCTTACCTGACTATTTTGATTGTGCCTGTCGATTGGAAACGTTTCAAGCATGGCCTACGGATAGGGAAGGATTACCTTCTTCGAATGTTTTAGCTAGAACAGGATTTGTCTACTTGGGACCTGAGTCTGGATTGGGATACGAAGTACAGTGTTTCGCTTGCGGACTGAAGTTACGAATGGATCTATGTATCTATAAAGATTGAGCTATTCTGGAACATACTCGATGGTGCGTGTCAAATCTGAGGGATGCGAAAGCGATGCCCTCGTCCTCTTGGACACTTTACTGGGTTTCGTTTTAAATGTGGATGTCAACCTTCACGTCTACCCCCATACGGATGTCATCCAACCCTGAGCAAACTCCTGTCCATGTCACCCAACCCTCATCAAACGAACCTGTGAAAGACGAATATTCGTTTCCTGTGCGGTTGTCGGAATACTGCGACTTTGAAAATCGTCTTCAATCGTTCAAAGGAAAATGGCCTAAGTTTCTGGGAGGACCGACCCCCGAAGAATTAGCCAGAGCCGGATTTTTCTACTTGGGCGAAGGGGATAAAGTCAAGTGCTTCAGTTGCGGTGTGTCACTTCACCACTGGGAACCACAAGATTCGGCCTACCTAGAACATGCTCGTTGGTCACCGAATTGTCATTACTTACCCTTAGTGGGACCGAGACATTGAAGTAACTTAGCATGTCGTTGAAGAAGAAACCAGATTGGCTAGGACTCAAATGTTGGACATCACCGAGACCAGTATTTAAACTTCATTTCAAAAACGATATTGAATTATTACCTAAAGAACTGCAAGAGAAGATTTACAAGGAAGTTTGGCAGGAACTTGCCAGAGTGAAATCTCAATGGGTAACTGTAGAACTTTTCTGCCGAGAAATTCACAAGAGGAAAGTTTAAAAAAATTAATCAATGTGTTAGATTTCTCTGGGTCAAGTGTGCATTCATCCTATTATATCACTCTAGACCGTTTACATCAAAAGAGTTCAATGAGATTCTTGGACGTTACCCTGAATGGCAGTGGTCAGAAATTACTCACTATGTGGATTACTTTTGCTCTAGGAGAAGATTGTGAATTGTACTGACTGACCTATTCATGGATACGTTACAAGAGAACATTCGTGCTTTGCCTGTGGAGTTAAGAGAACGCATTTACCGAGAACTGGTCAAAACACAAGTGAAACGTAAAGAACAATTGCATCCGTTACGTCACCAGCTGTTTAACAAATGGTACCTGAATGGTATAAGAGGACTGATTCGTCAGAAATTGTTTCAGTGGTCAGACCTTGTTCAACACTTTGAGTTAGTGAATGAACGAAATGTTCATCATTTTGGTTACTTCGAGATTCACCTAGAGCAACGCATTGAGGAAGACGAGTTAAAGGATTACCAACATATTTTACGTGGAATCTGTTTAGCGGAAGAGGAAACTTCTAAACGAACTCTGAAGTGTAGGTTACAGTAAGCAAGATTTAGATTCCCAACTGGAGACCGAAGATCTCTAGTTAGAAAGTACCTTTATTGCTTCCGAAATAAAGAGACTATAAAAACAGGAATCCATGCCACGGCTTATGTCACAAGTGATTGAACAGATTCCGTGGAAGGAACTCAATGACCATATTCAAACCGTGGATCATTACCATCAACTATTACAAGAACTGTATCCATTCAATTTGGGACGACGCATAGTGTGTGTCTTAGTGACTTGTTTTCTGGGATTTCGTTTACCAGCCGATTCCTTGTGGACTCTTTACGAACAGTACTTACCACCCAAATGGCCTTAAATGGTCACGAAAGACCCCTTTTGCTCAAAGCCTTGCGTTTTCATCTGGATACTTCTCGACCTCAACAGGAAAAAAAGATTCGTCAACTTTTAGCTACCGAAGACGTGTATGACGATGTGTGTGTAGCTTGTGACTTACACCCCCATTGGACAGATGCACGTGCCTGAAAAAAAATTGGTTTTGAGGCTTGGACCCAAGAAGTGGCCCAGTATGCACGCGAGTTGTTCAAGAAAAAAAGTTACTTTTCAACCTGTGTTAGTGACAGTGCCAGAAGAACCCGTCACCCAGGACAGGACTGTCGTGGACATGCCTGAAAGACCCTTTCGGGAGGATACTTGTGTGACCTTACCCCCAATAGAACTGGTCAGAACATTACCCAAAATATGTTATACAGAAATTTGTTTTTATTCCACGTTCATGGTTTTCATGTGCCTTTTATCGTTGTACTTAAGAATTTGGCTTTTATGTATTTTAGTCTTTCCTGTTCATGTTTAAAACATTCAATAAACTTGTGCTGAAAAAAGTATAAAAACTCTTGTCTTGTCTTTTTTCGTGTCACAAGTGACATTCCTAACACTATGGCTACCTCTGCTGTCTCTACTCCCTCTTCCTCCACTGTCAAAGTCATCGATGAACACTTAGATCGTGCCAGTTTGGAGGCTTTGTATCTTCGTCATCCCTTTAACATGCTCATTGCTGGACCTAGCGGTTCAGGCAAAACCGAATTCGTCAAACGTTTGATCGAACATAAACATCATTTGATCGATCGACCACCTCAGCGGTGTTACAAAGAGTGGCAATCGGCGTACAGCCTCTTGCGAGAAAGTCAAGGTGATTCCATCGTGTTTGTGGAAGGCATTCCTAAAGAAGACGACGGAATCGTCTCTGACTCCCGTCAAACCCATTTGGTCATTTTCGACGACATGTTAGGAGAAGACGAAGAAGAAATTAAACTGTGGTTTACGCGCAAAGGGCATCATCGTAATGCTCGTGGCGTTTACATCACTCAAAATTTGTTTCAACAAAGTAAAACCCATCGCACCATCAGTCTCAATGCGCATTGCGTGGTCTTCTTTAAGAGCCCTCGAGATAAATCGTAAGTGCAAGTCTTAGCCAAACAGTTAGGAACGCTTTGGATGACTCAGGCGTACGACGATGCCACTCAAACTCCACACGCTTATTTACTCGTCGATTTGGAACCTACTACCCCCGATGATTTGCGATTTCGTACCCAATTGTTTCACCACTGGTGCCAAGACGGAGGGCCTGTCCTGTACACGGCTCCGTCCTCGACTTAATTTCACTCAAAAAATATCTATAAAAACCTCAGACACTTTTCGCCTGTCTCACACAGTTTGAACATGACGTCCCTTCAGTTGCATCTTCCCGGCAAATTGATTCGTGCCTTGTATGGCATCAGTCGAGAAAAAAATCCACAAATACGGGCTCGTGTCTTAGAAGCTGATCTCAAAGAAATCTTACGATGGTTCATGGTGACAGCACGTCAATTACTGCAAGGCATAATTCAGATTCCTCATCAAACCAAACGCTTTTTTGATCGAAACAAAGTCGCTTTGACCCAACTAGCCGATCCCCGCATCGACACTCAAACCAAAAAACAAATCATTTTGAAACCTGGAGGGAGCGGTACTCTAGGAGGGGTTATCATTCGCACTCTCTTAAGATGGGATCCTAATGCTCCCAAAGTTCTCCCCAAGAAAAAATTCAAACGAAGCTCCAAGAAGAAAAAGAGCTACGGTGTCAAGACCAGGTCCCCAACGAGACCCGTGTCTCCAAGAACTTCTCCAGTTGCGGGACCCTCCTCTTAATAGTCACCGCCCCGGAAAAAGAAAAGTCCCCAGAAAAAGAAGCAGAGAAAAAGTCCACAGAAAAAGAAAAACTCACAGAAAACTAGTCGCAAGAGAGGCACTTCGGCCAGGACGCAACCTTACATTCGCAAACCACGATCTGCAACGGCGGTGACCGCATCTCCGGTAGCCTCAAGTTCATTCACTTCTCCGTTGATGACACCAAGAACTGAAAAGTACTTGGAGACGTTGATCACACCAAGAACTTCTCCGTTGATGACACCAAGAACTTCTCCAGTGGCAGGACCCTCCTCTTTAGCGGCAGTGGCCGCTGCTCACAAAGTACCTTCTCCCAAAATCAAAGTCCAAGAGAGGTCTGGCATGTTACAAAGTTTACTGGATTTGTCCAAGCAAGAACTGGCTCGATTTAGTCTGTTACGTACCCCTGCACGACGTGTCATGCCTGTCCTCAAGTTAATACGACGTAAAGACAATCAGTGGCGACGCGTTCCAGTATAAAAAAGGTCTGTGACCAAGTAAGGTATCAGTGTTTTTGGTGCTCCTGAAGATTCAAAGATGTCACCCTCCAAAAAACATCCCTCTTCTAAAACCCAAGGAAATAAAAGGAAAGGACTACCTCCTCGTTTAGTCAAACATGGGGACATGTTATCTGTCCTGTCCAAAGCTTCTCCACCCCTACGAAAAAAAACTCAATCAATCAGCCTCCAAAGAGGTCATCGAGACCGTGTGCGAATGTTGTTTGGACGTCTTGAAAGGCACGATCCCTTTGTCCAAACACCAGAAACAATGCTTAAGCAAACATCGTCACGTTCTTCGCCAAATGGTTCAAAAGAAAATCCTCATTCGTCAAAAGATGTTGGTCCAACGTGGAGGAATTTTACCCCTCTTGTTAGGCCCATTGCTGAAATGAGTCTTGGGAACCATGTTGGGAGGACTGGTGGGAGCAAGATAAAAAGGACCTCTAAAGTCCCAAGATCTCAGAATTGACCATTTACAACCCATGGAAGGACGAAAACTGGCTTTAGTGCCTTACAAACGATGGATGGAGTACCATCGTTGGCAAGAACAACGCACCCCGCATTTACCTCCCAATCCCAATTTGAGCGAGATGTCCCACTTACATCACAAATTGCAGTCCCTGATGGATCGCCAAGATTTGTCCGAAACAGAAAAATCGCAAAAGTACGGTCAACTCTTGCAACGACTGCAACTCTTTCACCAGAAAGCCTCAGACGAAACAGCTGTTCCCACTCTGAAAGATTTTAAGACCTTGATGAAAAGTCCAGCACCATCACCACTACCATCGCTACTGCCAGTGACCAAGACAGAAAAAGGAGAAGAAGAAGGGAAAGGGTTTCAAACTCCTCCACAAAAAGTTAACAACACCACCTACCTCCAGAATTGGATGGATTAAAAAGATGATGACCACTCCTTCTTCATCAGAAGAGAAAAAGAAGGTGAAGACAGAAGTGAAACAAGAACCGATATCCCTTGTTCAGACATCCTCCTCTGCGACACCTATTGCTGATCGCACACGCAAAGCATTGTAATCCAAGAAAATACCCCACGAGAAAAAGAGCTGCATCTTCAAAGAGTGGGTGCCTTATTAACAAACATAACATGGAAAAAGTGTTAGCCAGCATTTACTACGATCCCTCCCATCCTGCAGGTTACGCAGTAGTTCAAAAATTGTATCGTGCTGCCAAAACGCGACTGAAAAGTCTCCGTTTACCTTAAGTGCAACGATGGTTACAAGAACAAGCTACTTACACTTTACACAAACCCATTCGACGCAAGTTTTCCAGAAGTCGCACCCGAGTGGAAGGCATCGATCATCAATGGCAAGCCGATTTAGCCGATGTCTCTCATTTGGCCAACTACAATCGTGGCTACAAATATTTGTTTTGTGTCATCGACGTCTTTTCCAAATTTGCCTGGGTCGTGCCCTTGACTTCCAAATCGAGCAGTGAGTTAGTGCGAGCCCTGCAACGAGTGTTGAAACACAGCGGTCGTCACCCTCTTCGATGGCAAACGGACAAAGGTACCGAATTTCTGAACCAAGCTTTCCAAAAAGAATTAAAGAAACGTGACATTCATTTTTTTACCACCGAGAATCCTGAAACCAAAGCCAGCATCGTGGAACGTTTTCAACGCACTTTGAAAGAACGCATGTGGAATATTTTACGCATCACCACACTCTGAAGTACATCGACATCTTACCGCACCTGGTGCAAGCATACATCCAATCTTACCATCGAAGCATTGGACGTGCCCGCAAGAGGTGACTCCCGACAACGAAGTGCTGGTGTATGATCGCCTGTTTGGTACGTCCCCGAGGAGGGCTGTCCCCAAGAAAAGTGGAGTGTTGGTCGTAGGAGATTGGGTACGCATTGGCAAAACCAAACGCACTTTCGACAAAGGTTACTTACCTAACTGGACCACCGAATTGTTTCGTGTCACTGAACGAGTGCATGGCCGTCATCCTGCCGTCTATAAATTGGAAGACATGAACGGAGAAGTGCTCAAAGGAACGTTTTACTTACCCGAGTTACAACGTGTCACCAAAAAAGAAGACGACGTGTACGACATCGAAAGCATTCTCGAACGCGTAACCCGTAAAGTGGGCAAACGACGTGTCAAAGAAGTCAAAGTACGTTGGAAAGGATATCCACCCAGTTTTGACTCTTGGATCGACGCTTCGCAAGTCATCGACTATAAAAAGAAGTGACCATCATGCCCTTTCACACAGATTCAGCTACGGCGACCACTCCTTCACCCAGTGCTTCTCTGCAAGATTTACAAAAACAACCCTTGGGGTTGTGGTGTGGAGAACGTGTGCCTAAAACGCAAATCGTCTTTTTCTGCCAAATCTTTGTGGTGTATTGTGTCATCGGGGCAGCCATCGCTAATTTGAGTTTGCAACAAGGAGACAAACAATTGTGGACCATTTTATTGAGCAGTTGCATCGGTTACCTGATTCCCAATCCCAATTGTGTCATCGGGGCAGCCATCGCTAATTTGAGTTTGCAACAAGGAGACAAACAATTGTGGACCATTTTATTGAGCAGTTGCATCGGTTACCTGATTCCCAATCCCTCCCTGAAATTCTCTTCCAACGGGAACCACGGGAACCTTGTGTCCAGTGCCAGTACCAGTCACCACTCCAACAACAACAATCCCATTTTAGGCGGAGACACGCCTCTGACGTCCAGTAACCCCTCGGACAGCCACAGAACTCTGGAATTATGAGCAATAACAACCAATTTTACTTAACCTTACCCAGTGACAGTTCCATGGAGGTGTTTCCCAAGAACACGTTGTGCTGTTACACGGTCAAATTACCTCAGACCATCCCATTAGATCACGAAGCCCATTGGGAAGTGGCTTTGGTAGAAATCATTGCCCCGACCCAAGTCCTCAGTGTCCTTCCCAATCAAAATTATTTTTCATTGGAGGTTCATGACGAACCCCTACAAAAGTACTTGAATAGCCATGTCAAATATGATCACAAAACTATGATGACAAAACTCAAAAGTGGTCCTACCACTTGTTCGTTCCCCCAGGCTAGTATTTTAGCGGTCAACATTTAGTCAGCACCGTTACCTCCAGGTTTAATGTCGTGTTTCTTAAAGATTTAGAAAGTGTCATCAAAAGTGTCACCATATAATACCATAAAGCAGCTCGTCGCTTCTTGATGAAATTTGACGGGGGTAAAATCATGTCTTTTTTTTTGTCCTGAATTGTATGACATGTTGGGTGGGGACATGGACATGAGAATGACCATGATCAAGAAAAACGAATTACCAGTCATTTCCGACAACGATTCTTTTACCAAGTTATTTCGTTCCCCGGTAGAACTGAACCAAGGACTGAATTTGATCTTTGTGTACTCCGATGTGGTGGAGTACAACGTGGTGGGACACACCTCCGTACTGTTACTGCGTGTCATTCCTTTCAAAGTGGATTCTGCCACGGCCGCTGACTAGGAAGGTGGAAACACTTATGACGTTCACCTCGAATTTGTTCATCCTCACTATTTGCCCATCAGCAAGTCTTATTTGGACACGGTCAACATTGCTATAAAAGGAGATCTGGAACAAAATATTCCATTCACCAAAGGAAAAGTCACGGTGAAACTCCATTTTCGAAAACGGTTCTCTCACGAGTTGTAAGTCATGTATCCAGTCTACCGAGGGGTTGCTCGACAGCGAGGACACGGTTTAGGAGATATGTTAAAATCGGCCTTTCGTTCGGTGGCCCCGGTGTTGAAACCGATGGTGACACGCGGATTGCATGCCTTGAAAGATGCCGCAATGACGCAAGGCAAAGAATTTCTCCAAAATGTCATCATCGACAAAAAAAATCCCAAAGAAGCCTTCTTGAGGGCAGGCAAAAATGTCTTGCTGCAAACGGGCAAAGACATTTTGGGCCGACGAGAAACACCTGTAAATGCCCTACACGCTACCGAGTCAGGCATTCCTACTTCCCTGAAGCCACAGCAAGGACAAGGGAGAAAAAGACGACGAAGAAAACACCCTTTCACCAGACTTCACACGTCTAAAGCTAGAAAGACAAAGAAAAGAAAAACCGTTCGAGACTTAGACGTTTTCGATTATTGAGAAAGAGAAAAAAAATGATGCACGAGAGTCTTGCGCTTGTTCCAAGTCGGAACTAGATCTGTTTGTCATGCCACCCACCATGATGACCATGCAAGAATCCCAATGGGTGGAATTTCACCCTGTTTCCTCTTTGACCGATTCAGCTCCCATCGAGTTTGATACCAAAGGGCAGCCCGAAGATTACATCGATCTGAATAGCAGTTACCTGTATTTGAAAGTCAAAGTAATCAAAACGGACAACACCAATCCGGGAGGCGATGCAAGAGTAGCTCCTGTCAACAATTTCATGCATTCCTTTTTCAGCGAAGTGGACTTATACTTGAATAACAAACTGGTCAGCAGCAGCATGGATACTTACCCGTATCGTGCCTACCTGGAAAATCTCTTGACGTACGGAAAAGAAGCCAAGAATACTCATCTGGATACTTGCTTGGTATGGAAACCTGACACATAGGGTGATAACACGTTTAACGATACAGCCCTGACAGCAGATGACGATCCTCACAATGTGGGGTTTAATACACGTAGAAATAAAATTCTGCAAGGACGTAGTTTAGAACTGATGGATCGTTTGCATTTGGACATGTGGCTGCAAGAAAAGTATTTACTGAACGAAGTGGATATTCGCCTGAGACTGAATCGTAGCAGTACCGCTTTCCATTTGATGGCCCATGCTAACGAGTACAAAACCATCATCCAAGAAGTCAGGCTCTACGTACGACGCGTGGAAGTGTTACCCAAAGTGGGAAACGACATCAGTCAAACGTTGAGCAGAACGACCGTCAAGTACCCGATACGATGCGTGGAAGTAAAAACGTTCACCATTCCTGCTGGACAGCGATCCATGATCGAAGATCATCTGTTCCAAGGCCAGTTACCCAAGCGTTTGATCATTGGTATCGTCAAGAATTCAGCCTTCAACGGAGTTCACAACGAAAATCCTTTCCTGTTTCATCATTACAACGTAGCCAAGATCGAAGTCAGTCGCGATGGCAAGACACTGTGTACCCGACCCTTTGAGCCTACGTTTCGTGACAGGAAATACTTGAGGTCGTACTTGTCCCTGTACGAAGCCACCGGACAGTTAGGAAGCAACACCAGTCACGGCATATCGTACGAGGATTATACAGGAGGCTACGGTTTGTGGGCGTTTGATTTCACTCCAGACCAAGGCAGCGACGAGGGACATTTCCACCCTATAAAATCCGGCCAGATTCGTGTGGAACTTCAGTTTACTAATCCTCTATCTGACACAGTGAACGTCCTCCTGTATGCAGAATCTGACAATACCCTAGAAATCAACAGTTTAAGAGAAGTCATTCTAGATTATTAGAAGCCATGGAAGACTGTTATTCCTCTTTACCTAGTGGAGAAACTTTAGACATGGAATCTGAGGAGACTGTGGAAGAAGAAGAATCCCAAGACAAAGACGAAGAAGTTATCATGATGAAGTCAAGATGGCCAGAACAAGAAGCCCATTTAGTCTCCTATTTTGCTACAGTCCTGGCAGATAAAATGAAAGAATTGATCAAGGAAGAGTGCTATGGATGTCAAAACGATCATCTCAGTCAAATTCAACACGATAAATGTCTGATGTTGAGTCAAGAAGAAAAATTGGACGAGTATCTGGACAAAACTTGGGGTCTCATCTCGAAAGAAGTCGTGTTGCATCAGTGGAATAAAGGCTTGCGTGAACATTCTTGTCCTCCATTAACGCCTCTGGAGATTCGTCGCATCGAATCTCTCTTTGACCAGAGTAAGAAGTCGGAGCTAAACGCCTTTTACTTGTCAGACATTTTCCAAGAGAAAGTCAGAATCGAATTGATCACTTATCATTACCTGTGAAGAAAAAAAAACACACAAAACATGGATACCTGGAAACTTTATTACCTTTTGAACCATAGTTCGTACACTGCTTCTTGGAATCCTGTCGTCTGTGCTAAAGATGAACTCCCTCATCGCAAACCTCAAGACCATCAAGCTTATGTGATCAACACAGACGACAGTCATCTCCCAGGAACCCACTGGGTAGCCGTCTACTTTCCTCAAGAAGGATGTGTGGAATATTTCGATTCGTATGGATTGCCTCCTTTGGAAGACGATATCATTGACTTTATGAGAAGAAATGCTCAGACCACACGATTCAATAATGTGAAATTGCAAGGCACAGATTCCGTGGTGTGTGGACAATATTGTGTGTATTTTCTGCATCATCGCAGCCTGGGCTATTCCTTAGAACATTTAGTGACTCATTTGATCCTCGTTCTTCTTCTAGAAAGGATGTGAAAGTAGATAAATGGTTTTGTGACCATTATGCTTATCTTTTGTCTCAAGCTAGGAAACGTAGTGTCCATCAATGGCCTAATGACTTCCAACAGTGGAAATCACAATTTCATTCACAACGTTGTCAGACCTGTCCAAAATAAATTGTTAGTTGAGAAACAAATGTTTGTAATTTGAAAAAAAATATGTTTGATGTTATATTGTTTGATTATTGTTAAAATGTTATAGTTACTTGTTAGTGTTAAGTGATTTTAAATAAAAAATGTTGTGTTTTGAAAAAAAATGCTTTTGTGGTTTGTTTCGCTATAGGAGCCTTGATTCATGCTCTTTGACTTCTTACTATCCCTCTCATGAAACTCATTGAACGTGGAAAATCGTGTAGGGATGTTTTATTTCCCGTCCGCGCTTTGACTTTAAAACCTGGGCACTCTACAGTCTAACCACCCATTGTCAACTCATCCTCCTACGAAGATGTGCTCCAGACTAGCAAAGCTAAACGAAGCCTAAGTGAATTTGCATAGGGTCAGACACAATCTGATACCGAAGCCAGAAGAGATAGAGAATGTGAGAATGTTAAAAGTCACTGAAGACATGATAGAAGAGCTCTTCAGAGAAGAAATTCACAGGGAGAAAGAAGACTGGACAGAGAATTACAGACTTCAGAAACAGCAGAGAGAGAGCAGCAACAGCAACAACAACAGCAGCAGCAGCAGCAACCTGAACCTGACAGAGGCTTTGTCGACTGTCGTATCGATGCCAAAGAGTTCTTCTTCTCTTTCCGAAGAAGCAGACCTTATCCTGGGAGAAAGCCTATCGTCAAAGGAGGCCGCAATCTTAGAACCTAAAAAAGATTGCCATAGCAAACAAAAACAGTTCTTTTCAGGGCTACCCCAACCTCTAGAAAAGAAATAACAATCGATTGCCTATAATAAGTTCAAAAAAATAAAAGTGCATGTATAAGCACATGAATTATTTATCTTGCTTAGAAAGTGTGTGTGATTGTAAGCGCTCACGTGCGTTTGTGTGGATAGTAGATTATGATAATGTTTTTTGTTGTTTGAAGTGTGGGGATAGTAGATTTGGGTCTGATATGACTGCTTTACGTATATGGATAGTATAATATTTATTTAATGAGAATTTTAAATTAGTAATGGGTAGTAAAAAAGTGAGTGTTTCTTTTAGGTCCGCGCGTTGTTTGTTCATGATCTAGGTAATATAAGTTTTGGGTTTTAGGGGATGTTTTCCTTCACGTCCGCGCTTTTAGTATAAATTGAAAACTGCCCATCGTTGACTGGTTAACAACAAGACAATGAATACAAGGATTGTAAAACTTCTAGAACTCCAGATGCACCTGGAATATGCCAGGCGTATAGTGAATGAGCTGGCTGCAGACGCCATTGTTGAAGAAGGGAGAATAAAAGAGGAAGAGGAGCAAAAAAGGAAAAAAGAAGAGGAGGAAAAGAAAATAGGAGAGAGGATGTCGTACAATATTCCAGAGACAGAGGATTGGGGTACTGAAGCCAATCATCCTCCCTCTGCGCTCCCAGTCAAAAGAGTCAACTGGAAAGATTGGAGTAGAAGATGTGTGTGTGGTGCCAGGCCTGGAAGGTGCCATCATTAACCAGGTGTAGTGGAGTTCTTAAAAAAACAGCCCTTTTCAGGGCTACCCAAACCTTTAGAAAAGAAATAGTAATCGATTTGCCAATGTGTGTATGTAGAGTAGTGTGAATATAAACACTGACTCTTTTTTTTCCTAGTGTGAGTGTATGTTTTTGTGTTTGTAAGCGCTCACGTACGTTTGTGTGAATAGTAGATTATTGGGTTTTGTAAGTGATCAAGTAAGTTTGTGTGGATGGTAGATTTGGGTTTCTTTATTGCTGCTTCGCGTATGTGGATAGTAGATAACATGAAATGAGAAAAGTAGGGATGTTTTCCTTCACGTCCGCGCTTTTTAGGTGATGATCTAGGTATTATAAGTTTTGTCTTGGGGGATGTTTTCCTTCACGTCCGCGCTTTCCATATAAAAACCCACAACGTTCGTCTTTCGCACCATTCTGCAAAAAATAAAAAGAAGATGGCTTCGAACCACCTTGACAAAATGAAAAAATTGCAAGACGTTTTGGACAATTTAGGAATAATGGAGCAAATGTTAGTAAGACTGGACGAGGATCGCTATTCTTATAGTCCACATAGAATAAAGATGGAGATCAACAACTTAAGAAAACTAAAGGAAATCATCAGTGATCTGTTGAAAGAAATAAAGGAGGAGAAGGAGGATGAAGAGGAAAGGATAAGGATGAGAGCGTGGAACGACAAAATTGAAAAGGAAGAAGAAAATGAGAAGAGGAAGAAAGAAGAGGAGGAGAAGCAGAAAGAGGAGAAAAAGAAGAAAAAGGAGGGAGAAAAGAAAGAAAAGAAGAGAAAAAGTGTAGGAGAGAAAATAAGAAGCTGGTGGAGGAATAGAAGAAATTAGAAGAAGAAAGCCAAAGGCCCTTTACAGGGCCACTCATAGGTCTCGAAAAGACCTTGACTTTCATTGCCTACCCCTTTTCTTAAAAAAAATGTCTGTTGTCGTGTGTGTGTGCGTGTGTGTGTGTGTGTGTGTGTGTGTGTGTGTGTGTGTGTGTTCTATCCCTTTCCCCTGTTCCATTTCCATAGACCCATAAGGTCGGGACCTTATTAAAATAGGGTCCCGACCCTGTTCCATTTCCCTTGACGCTCAACAGGCCCACGATTTATTCCCATGTTCCATTTCCGCTTGACGCTCAACAGACCCACCCTGTTCAATTTCCCTTGATGCTCAACAGGCCCAAGATTACTTTTTTCCCATGTTAAATACCCTTGACGCTAAACAGGCCCACGATTTTTTCCCATGTTAAATTTACATGGACGCTAAACAGGTCGGGGAGGGGTGTCTGTAATGCTAATTCCCATTGACGCTGAATCGCCCCACTTCACTACTCATGTGTTACATGGTATTTAACAATATAAGCCAATCTGTGGGCACCATCATATGAAATTCTGCCATCAGGCCATACTATGCTCTTTTCCCCATGGCCTGCGCTATCTACTGCCACTGTCCAGTGTATAAAACCATTCCCATCTGTTTTTTGTATAGATTTTTCTCCAAAATCACATGCAAACCATGAAAAAAGACTCCATTATGATTGTCATATGCAAAAACCACCAAAATGATACTCTGGATGCCCATGGTAACCATGGAAAAAAACAAGCTCCTATTATGGTATAGGTCGCATATAGGACTCACGGTACTAATTCAAATCCAATACTAAACATATGGAAACACTATCATATTCAAAATTCAGTAACTTAAAATGTCTAGGTGCTGATGATGAGACCTATAATTCTCCATGCACATCTAACCTTGGTACAAGCTTATGTGTGGAGAACAACATATAAGCCGCGGCATTTTGTTTATCTACATGTGCATGAAACACATGTTATTGATTCTGCACCAAATGAATCAGGTGTTACTTTCATTATTGAGTACTCCTGAGTCAAGCCTGTAAAAATACTAAAATTGCATCATTAGAAATGTGTCTATATTATTTTAAAATTACATATAGGAGAAGCTCTCAAAAGATATTTTTACTAAAATTTTAATTTTCATTGTTAACCAATTATGGACCACCAAACCCGTAAATACTCTATTATTTCTTCACTCATTTCTAGACTGGTTCACAGGTCTCCCGTATAATTAGTACCATGTGTCCTCCATTTGCAGTTTTGTGGTTCTTTGTTATATATACAAAAAAGTTATTATATATTAAGGGCAAAATAATTGACATATCATTTTGAAATCCAGCACAGTATAAACTTACACCAAGGGTTTAAATAACTGACACTCTACAATTGCTTGAATAATAGCATGCTAACATTCAAATAAAATAATGCTAAGGCGACATTATCGGAAATGAAAATAAATGTGTTGCATTTATTTCAGCAATATTTCAAAGCAAATGTCACTAAAAGGCCATTTATGCTGTCCAGTATAGTTTGTACTAGTAGAGAGAATTATCAGTACGTATTTCACAACTGTATAAAACAACCAAAAATAGCACATAACAACCTTGGTGCGGGACCTTTCAAAAAATTAAATCTAATAGCTGAGTAATTGTGACTGGACTAGTAATTTTTGATGACTTTACTTCTTTCTTACTAGGCTAGTACGTCTTGTTGATTTTCAAAGCACCGTCAAGTTCAACTTTTATGTTGTTCTTTCTGAATATGTTTTACCCATCTTTCTGGGCTAGTGAATATACAGTTTCTAAGCTGTGTGGAGTAGATTCCAGATGTAAGAACTGCTTTTGTCCGAAAATCATCGATAGATTATAACCATCCAATGGGAAGCTACCACGATAACAATATGCACACCTTTATGTGCTCTAAATGTATACACACAGTTAGATCACACTAAATTATATTAATGTCTCCTTGAATATGTTTGATTGCTTCCTCTTTGTTTGTGAATGTCCTTCAATAAATGCAAAGTATACTTTCTAAACTTATATTAGTTGATTTGAAAGAGAACAGAAATATATACATTTTTGGGATTTTTACTTGTTTTTATTTCCGCAGCATAACGCATGAGAAATATATATATATATATATATATATATATATATATATATATATATATATATATATATATATATATATATATATATAGATAGATATATAGATATGTACTATAATTATTGTTTTTATTATTATCATCATCATTATTAATATTATTATTAGTAGTAGTAGTAATAGCAGTAGTAGTAGTAGAACAGATTGTATCATATTTGCGTTGCGCCGCTGCGGTCGTTGGTTCTTTCTCCGGCTCCGGCATCTGTGAGGGTAAAGTAGTTTCATAGGAATTTGTTGTTTCCTAAACAACAAAAGATCACAGTACGTCAACAGCTGAACAATCGAAAGTGTTTATCATAAGCAGTGAGAAGAAATCAATGTAAGATAAAATAAGTTATTAAGTATAAAGATGAATTCCTTTACCTCGGCAAGATAGTTTGTTAAGAATAGACAGGTAAAAGTACATGTACGCATTTAAAGATGCACTAATACAATCGCGTCATGTACATACACACTTATGGTTCAAACTGAACTTATGTATAATGTTAAAGAGAAAAATAAACAAATAAATGTATCATCTAATCTGAACTTAGGCAAGATGTATAAGTAGTATATGGGGTCACAGTATGAGACCTCCTGCGAATAATACTATTTGTTTTATACAAGTAGTATATGGGGTCACCCTAGCGTCAAATGGACTTACCATGCAAAAACAGTCGATTCACTCTGGCGTCAAGGGGAATTTAACACGGGAAATTTTAACATGGATGGAACTGTAGAGCGTCAAGGGGAATTGAACATGGAAATTGAACAGGACCGGTACTTTAACGTCAATGGGACTTTAACGTTAAAATATGGGGTTTGCACTTTGTCGTTAATGGAAATTGAACATGGGAATGTCACCTGGATGTCAATGGGAATTGAACTTTGGGTGACGTCATGAGGTTTATAGGGTCAAAACATTTTATAGGGATTTTAATGTATTTATAAGGACAAAGGGTAGATAGGGACAAACATACAAATACACATTTAAACACACAGAAAAGACGACAGAAATGTTCTAAAACAAACCTCACAGAGAGAATAATGGCTCAAAAAAGAAACGTCTATTGTATGGGTTCAAAACATTTATTCAAGTATATACATGGGCTCTCTGGCCTGTGCTTTGGTCTAAGCACTATCCATTTAATACATAAACATTTCTACATCAAACAAACCTATTTACTAGTTATTTAGTTCTTGGCTCTAGTAAACCTGTTTACATTTAATGTTCATTTATAAGAAAAAGCTGACACAAAACAAGTAACATGCAATCAAATAGGACAAAGTTCATGTTTCTCTCTCTCTATTCGTCTCACACGTTGTTAAAAATCTGGTCAGCTAGCACTTGTGTCCCAGCGTAGATATTTCCCATCACTTAATCCGTTTCATTCATAAATCGGCTGTTATATCCATCGTGCTAGGTACACTTATCAGTAAGCAGATCAAGTGCAGTCATCGTCTTCTTCCCATGGAGGTACAATGTATACCATATGAATGGTTACTTTTCCTTCGTTGATGTCAAATTTTCCTCTCATCGACTGCACGTCTTCAATAGCCCTAAAAAGTTTGGACGAAGTTATTTCTGCAGGTGTGCTAAATCCGAGACATACAGGTGAGTTCAAACTGTCGCGATACATAGATAGGCTCAAACGACCTCGATCTTTGACTTGGCAATGACATTTGAGTTCCTCTAACAGTGAGTCAAGTAGGTCCGTAATGAAACCTGCTACTTCCTCGGCTGAAATGTCAGACGCGAAGTCTCTAAATTTCACCGTGTAGGTGTAAGTTGTCGTTCTAAATTTTCTTGAGGTCGCTGTCTGAGTCATTTGGATGCTAAAATACTCCTGTAGGTCTACTGAATCCTTTCCCTTCTTGGACGCACTTTGCTGTGACTGTATGGTAGTGAAAGAGGTCAGTGATGTTTGTTCCTTCTCTTTTTTCATCTGCGTAGAGTGATTCATCTTTCTCGTTGCTTGTCCTCGCAATGAAGTGTCGTTCTTGGAAGTCGTCCCTTTTTATACTGGGTGATATCAGTATGTCCATAAGGTAAAGTTTTGTGGTCTGGAAGTTTCACTAGCTGCACGTAGTTTGTCATGGCGTTAGTACATAAATAACTAAGATGTGTTACTGCATTGGTGATGTGATAGTGAGGCAAAGAATCACACCCGAGTTTCTCGTTGGACTTGAGTCTTACGCTCTATACTTGCTGTTTGAAGGGATTCATTTTTTCTCAATTGGTCTTAGTAGTGACAATGAACTGTTGGTCTTGGACGTTGTCCTTTTTTATATGCTGACCAATATTGATGTGACCGTACGGCAAAGTAAAGCGGTTGGGAAGTCGCACTCGCTTCTGGTACACGATTTGATAGACTTTTTCCAAGGGTCGACTGACGATGTGGTGATTGGGTAAACGTACAATCTTGTTCGGCTGGTAGGTGGTCACTTTAAAGTTTGCATCCTCTCCAGACTGCAATGCTTCTTTCAATACGCCAAAGTTGACCACACGACTGGTACGATAATTCAGAGTCAATCCTTTCACTTTACACTCTGTGTGCACTTCTCCTTGTGGGTCCCGGTATTCGTAGCCGTAATTTTTAGGACCGCCACTCGCGAAACTTAGAATCTTGTCGTCAGGATGTTCGTCTGTCCAGGCTCCTAAACGGTCTCCTTCGATGTTAGGGTGTTGCTGACCCGGTCGATCGATGTAGATGCAACTGTCCGTGTCAAAGTACAGGACGCGATCCCCTAACAGTTCTAAAGCTTCGTACAATTTTAAGCGAGCATGAGCTGTCACGTAAGCAGCAATGATGACATTTTCAAAAGGGTCGTCTTGTACAAAGTCCAGATCTTCTTCGTAATTGACCAAGATTAAATTCTCTCGAACGACGTCCACGTGTTTCATGCATTTGGTTTTGTCATGAATCATCTGGAAGTATCGGGAAGGTTCTGTCAAATATTCCGTCTTGGGTAAACACGGTCGTTGTGCCATTTTACCCCACAAGCAATTTAACATCACTTTGGCAAGCGATCGCCTGCCTTCGTTTTTCTCGATGTGGTCTAAAGTGATGCCTTCTTGTTCCCGGTATTTCTCTTTGAATTTTATTTGGTCTTCGGGAGTGTGACACCAGGAAGGATAGCCGCTGGCTTCTTGCTTCAGTTTCAAAAAGGCATCCACGTAGTCTGCAAAAATGCCTTTCTGAGTAGGGTCACCCTTGTGGTATTGTTGTGTCTTGGGAAAGTGGCAAATTTCGTACACTTCTAACAGTTGGTATCCCATGTCCATAGCTTTGAACAATTCTACGCTGACCCAGGTTCCCGTCAAGGCCCGTTCTTCCTGGGTGTGCTGACAAGGCTGATCTTGGTTGCACGTTTCGGCACAAGTACGGCACAAGGGAAACATCAGTTTGCCTTGACAATAGTGAGGTAAGACGGGATGGTATAGGTTCGTGGGAGGCAAAACTTTGCACTTGATCAAGCCTTCGTATTGTCGAATGTTGACCAGGTCGATGTGTTCCGTCAGCAATCGCGGGTGCCCTGTAGGAAAGTGACAATATTTGCACACGTAGGGATACAGCGAACACACATCCAAGTATTTGATTTCTTCTCCTTTCTCTTCGTCGGCTTGGTACAGCAAACAGGTGGCATTGGTCCTTCCTCCGTACAAACTATCCCTCGGGTTCAGGGGGTCCATCAGTTTGTAACTTTCCACGACACGTTTAAACTCGGGATCGATTTTCAAACGGTGATCGTATTCGTGTTCCCACATTTCCACCACTTGGTATCCTTGCTGTTCTAACTTCAAGCGTCGCTGACAAGTGTCCTGGTACAAGTCTTCCATGGTCCGTTGTAAAAACTGATTTTTAGTGTCACGGTCAGGGTAGCAGACGGGACATCCGTGAAATAAGCAACCGTTAAACTCATACACGATCTTGGGGTTTTTTAAGTCCCAGCCATCGACCGAATACGTTCCGATGGTCCTTTCGCCTCCTCCGTTGTGGGCATGCTGAATCCATTTGCCTTCCTTGTCGCACAAGTAATGTAACCAGCGTAGGGCTTTGACCGAGTATTGACGCTTGACATAGTTGGTCGTTTGAGGACTGATGACAGCCACGGTCTTTTGAGGCATGAATCGCTGGCGGTACACTAAGGAACACGCTTTGGCAATGGTGCAAGCTTCTTTCAAAGGATCGACCCCTCCGTGTTCCATGAACATTTCTCGAAATTTTCCACAGCAACGTCGTAAAATGTCCACGTCGGAACGACAATACTTTAACATTTCTTACTGAAAGTCGAAAGGGTCCGAGGCATGAGCCTGGTACCAAGCGTAGAAATCTTCTCGTTGTTCGGTACGTATGTTGTCGGGGTCGTAATAGTGAGCCTCAGGCAAATGGGGTAGAACGGCATGTTGATTGGCTTCCGTATTGAAAAAGTGTGGAAAGTACCCTTTAGCCACTTTTGTCATTCCAAACGTTTTAGGCATTCGACTCAAAGGCATGGCCAAGTAACTCATCGAATCTTTAAACTGCACTTGTCCCACTTGCATGAAAATGATTTTGGCTTCGTTCAAAGTGACTTTAGGACGTTCGGTGCCATGTTCCGTATAGTACCTCAAAAGAAACTGTCCATCGTATCCGGAGAAATTGTGAGCCATCACTGTGGCATGGCGATGACAATCTCGGTAACGTTCGATGTCCTCTTTGCTCCATGTCTTGTCGATGGGGTCTAAGACCCATTTGGCAAAATCGTCTAGCGTCTTTGGTCCTCGAAAGATTTTTTCACGCCCTCCAGGAATTTTGCTGCAGTGAGGGCAATAACTGAAGATAGGTTCTTGAATACACTTCTCGCACGCTCGATGAACCACGCAGAAATTAGGAATGTGAATGCCAGTCTCTTGCATGCATTCAAAATCGAAAAAGATGAAATTGCCTTTCTTCTTGTGACCGTCCTCTTTCTCTGGTGGGGGTTGGTATTTTTGCACGTAACATTGGTGTTCCAAGTCCACGATGTGGTGACAAATGTGACATTTTTTCTTTCCTGAACATACGTGTGCCTTGACACTATTGGTACGTATGCCTTGTCCACACGCGGGGCACAATCTCAGCAGTTGACAAGCGCATTTCTTCTGTGAACCTTGCGTCTTCAAATGTTGTTGGTAACAGGTAGGGCTGACAAACGTGCGCAGACAAGTTGAACAAGGCACTGGTTCTTCGCTCAGACAGGGTTGAGAGGCCAAACATCCTGAGCATTTCCATCCACAATGTTTGTGTTGCTCTCGATTATTATAACCATAGTCACATTTCTCACAATAATAAACATATCCCAGGAATCCAGTAATACTGGTAATGGTATCGAAATGTTCATCGTGATGATAAAGGTGAATGTATTTTCCGTCCTTAAAATGTTGGCCTCGAAACAACAGAGGCCCGCGCATTTCTTGAGGGTGCACTTTCAAGGTGTAGCGTGGAGCTAGGGCATCTTGCAATTTTTGCATCTCAGGAATGCCACAGGGTGTGTCTTTGGACAGTCCGGCTTGTTGTAACAGGAGTTCTGCTTCATTTCGTTGTTTGACTCGGTCGGATTGTTGAATAGTTTTCCAGGTTCTTTTCCATTCTACCGTGTCGTTCTTGTTGGCATAGGTTCGTCCCACCACGATGGCACGGGCTAAACACATCTGGTCATGAGGGTTGTTAATTCGGACGAGACTTGTTTTGGTGTTGCGAAGGTCGTCCACCAATAAGACCTTTTTGCGTCCTGTCCCTTGAGGAAGAGAGACGTGAGCCATTTTCAGTGTGGCTTTACCATCGGTGATGTCAAACTTGTCATTGGATTGTTGCACCTGTTGTATCTTGTCCATGACTTTGGAAGGGGTCAGTTCTGCGGGTCTGCTAAACTCGATCCAAACAGGGGATTTCAAGCTGTCGTGTTGTATGGATAGTGTCAAGCGATCGCCTTCTTTGGGTTGACATTGTCTCTTGAGTGTGGTGAGCAAAGAATCCCACATCTCAGTGATGAACCCTTCTGCTTTCTCCAACGGTACGTCGGACTTGAAACCTTTAAACTTCACCGTGTAGGTGTAAGCCGTGGTTCTAAATTTTCTAGAGGAGCGCTTTTCCGTCTCTCGAATGTGATAGTACTTTTCAGGGTTGACTGGTGAACTTTGGTTTGGAGTAGACTCTCTCTGTCTGGTCGCAGACGTGGAAGGTGTTGCTTCAGGTTCGCTCATGTCTTCTATTTGAAAGAACACTTCTTTTCGTGTGTGAGGCGATATGTCACTTCGCTGCCTCTTACGTTCTTCTTCTCTCTCACTGAAATCGTGCGATCGTTTCATCTCGATTGCTGATTCAGAAATGATTTAACCAAGTTCATTCTTTCCATATATACCCTCTCTACCTCTAGTTGTGACAATGACTTGGTATATTTCACAAGGCAAGTGAAAGCCAAGCATATAGGAACCCAACGACAGCGTTGCGTCTTAAACACCTCATGCATCTTGACGACCCTTCGATTCAAACCCTACCACGAAAGAAAATAGTTGCAAGAAAAATAAAACAGACAGTTGGTGTCTTCAAGAGAGCTAGAGACGGCACTGTGTCGCTGGGACACGTACGTACGTACTCCAGAAAACTACGCTACTCGACAACGTGAGTGTGCTTGTCAAAATGTTTGAGTAAGATTAAAAATGTTTGTCAGTTTCAAAACGCGAACCAGTACTGTGTCCGTTTAATATTTGATGTGGCAAGAAGAAATGGTACAATACGCAACAAAGGGTTTGTACGTTTACACTCCAATCTGTCTGTACTGCAATGGTAACAGCGCTCTTGCGTTGGCATTATTTTGCCACACTACCTTTTAAATAAAACAATGCATCACTCATCATAAACGATTTCATTGGCTATACTTATTTTCTTACCGCTTTCGCTTCGAATTGACTTCAGTACCTTTTCGCACAGCGACAAGATCGGACGTGTTTTTTTATTCTGCGTCTGGTCGCTACACTACTTGCCCTGAATTTACAACCAAACAATGTGTTACACATTGTAATTGACTTCATTGGCTAACCGATATTTTACACTTCTGTCTCTATTGATGTGAGTGTGCTTGTCAAAATGTTTGAGTAAGATTAAAAATGTTTGTTAGTTTCAAAACGCGAACCAGTACTGTGGCCGTTTAATATTTGATGTGGCAAGAAGAAATGGTACAATACGCAACAAAGGGTTTGTACGTTTACACTCCAATCTGTCTGTACTGCAATGGTAACAGCGCTCTTGCGTTGGCATTATTTTGCCACACTACCTTAAAAAAAACCCCAATGCATCACTCATCATAAACGATTTCATTGGCTAAACTTATTTTCTTACCGCTTTCGCTTCGAATTGACTTCAGTACCTATTTGCACAGCGACAAGATCGGACGTGTTTTTTTTTTTTATTCTGCGGCTGGTCGCTACACTACTGTCAACAAGCCCTGAATTTACAACCAAACAATGTGTTACACATTGTAAGTGACTTCATTGGCTAACCGATATTTTACAGTTCTGTCTCTATTGATGTGAGTGTGCTTGTCAAAATGTTTGAGTAAGATTAAAAATGTTTGTTAGTTTCAAAACGCGAACCAGTACTGTGGCCGTTTAATATTTGACGTGGCAAGAAGAAATGGTACCATACGCAACAAAGGGTTTGTACGTTTACACTCCAATCTGTCTGCACTGCAATGGTAATAGCACACTTGCGTTGGTATTATTTTGCCACACTACCTTTAATAAAACCCCAATGCATCACTCATCATAAACGATTTCATTGGCTATACTTATTTTCTTACCGCTTTCGCTTCGAATTGACTGCAGTACCTTTTCGCACAGCGACAAGATCGGACGTGTTTTTTTATTCTGCGGCTGGTCGCTACTCTACTTACCCTGAATTTACAATCAAACAGTGTGTTACACATTGTAAGTGACTTCATTGGTCAGTCGATATTTTCCACCGCCTTAGCTTCAAATTGGTTTCACTTGTTATTCGTACCGTGAGATGATCAGACACGTTTTTCTGTACCTGACCATTAGTCACTTCACAAACAATAAAACTAAAACACAAATGATCACACCATGAGCGGCTCATGGAAATTATGTTAGTCATGTTACGAAATATAGCACGACTTGTTTGGATGTACTTTTCTGTGGTCACTCTTTAATTACATGCGTCTTCAGTTCACTCTTGTGATATTTTTTGTAAAGGGTGTATTTTTTCTATGGATGTGATTGTGTTATGTTCTATATGTTCTTTTATGTTTTCAGTGATTTTACTTTATATCTATATTTTAATTTAGATGTATAGACTATGTAGTCTGAAATAAAGAATTCTTATCTTATCTTATGTAAGTGGAATGAGTGTTTCTTTGAAACTTTCATAAGGAAAATGTGCCATAAAAACAAACGTACGTGTCGTCATATTTTTAAAGTAGGAATACATGATCTCTCTCTCTCTCTCTCTCTCTCTCTCTCATTGTAGTTTTGATTTATACCCTAATGGAATATGTTCCCGTTTGAAGATACCTCTCCAAAATTGTGATCAGTAGTCACCATAATTACGTGAACTGTTCGTCATGTCATTTTTTTCAAACGTTTACACTCTAAAAAATTGTAGAACGATTTTTTTTTCTTCCATCAGTAAATCTTTGTATGAAATAAAAGCTTGAGTTTGCACAATTCTGGTATCTTAACTTTATCCTGTTTTGGAACTGCAATATGTCACGCAATTTTTTTCTTTTAACGTTAGATTTACAGTTTTTCAGAAAAAAAGACATCACACGGCTTTTTTTAAGAATGAAACAAATGACATTGCACTGTATAACCCTGCCAATGGTTAACTCTGAATTCTAAAGTCAAAACATGGGTTCAGGAAAAAATGTAACAATGTTCGTCCTATATTCTCTCAGTTTACACTGAGGATAGGACGAACATTGTTACATTTTTTCCTGAACCCATGTTTTGACTTTAGAATTCAGAGTTAACCATTGGCAGGGTTATACAGTGCAATGTCATTTGTTTCATTCTTAAAAAAAGCCGTGTGATTGTCTTTTTTTCTGAAAAACTGTAAATCTAACGTTAAAAGAAAAAAATTGCGTGACATATTGCAGTTCCAAAACAGGATAAAGTTAAGATACCAGAACTGTGCAAACTCAAGCTTTTATTTCATACAAAGATTTACTGATGGAAGAAAAAAAATCGTTCTACAATTTTTTAGAGTGTAAACGTTTGAAAAAAATGACATGACGAACAGTTCACGTAATTATGGTGACTACTGATCACAATTTTGGAGAGGTATCTTCAAACGGGAACATATTCCATTAGGATATAAATCAAAACTACAATGAGAGAGAGAGAGAGAGAGAGAGAGATCATGTATTCCTACTTTAAAAATATGACGACACGTACGTTTGTTTTTATGGCACATTTTCCTTATGAAAGTTTCAAAGAAACACTCATTCCACTTACATAAGATAAGATAAGAATTCTTTATTTCAGACTACATAGTCTATACATCTAAATTAAAATATAGATATAAAGTAAAATCACTGAAAACATAAAAGAACATATAGAACATAACACAATCACATCCATAGAAAAAATACACCCTTTACAAAAAATATCACAAGAGTGAACTGAAGACGCATGTAATTAAAGAGTGACCACAGAAAAGTACATCCAAACAAGTCGTGCTATATTTCGTAACATGACTAACATAATTTCCATGAGCCGCTCATGGTGTGATCATTTGTGTTTTAGTTTTATTGTTTGTGAAGTGACTAATGGTCAGGTACAGAAAAACGTGTCTGATCATCTCACGGTGCGAATAACAAGTGAAACCAATTTGAAGCTAAGGCGGTGGAAAATATCGACTGACCAATGAAGTCACTTACAATGTGTAACACACTGTTTGATTGTAAATTCAGGGTAAGTAGAGTAGCGACCAGCCGCAGAATAAAAAAACACGTCCGATCTTGTCGCTGTGCGAAAAGGTACTGAAGTCAATTCGAAGCGAAAGCGGTAAGAAAATAAGTATAGCCAATGAAATCGTTTATGATGAGTGATGCATTGGGGTTTTATTAAAGGTAGTGTGGCAAAATAATACCAACGCAAGTGTGCTATTATCATTGCAGTGCAGACAGATTGGAGTGTAAACGTACAAACCCTTTGTTGCGTATGGTACCATTTCTTCTTGCCACGTCAAATATTAAACGGCCACAGTACTGGTTCGCGTTTTGAAACTGACAAACATTTTTAATCTTACTCAAACATTTCGACAAGCACACTCACATCAATAGAGACAGAATTGTAAAATATCGGTTAGCCAATGAAGTCACTTACAATGTGTAACACATTGTTTGGTTGTAAATTCAGGGCTTGTTGACAGTAGTGTAGCGACCAGCCGCAGAATAAAAAAAAAACACGTCCGATCTTGTCGCTGTGCAAATAGGTACTGAAGTCAATTCGAAGCGAAAGCGGTAAGAAAATAAGTTTAGCCAATGAAATCGTTTATGATGAGTGATGCATTGGGGTTTTTTTTAAGGTAGTGTGGCAAAATAATGCCAACGCAAGAGCGCTGTTACCATTGCAGTACAGACAGATTGGAGTGTAAACATACAAACCCTTTGTTGCGTATTGTACCATTTCTTCTTGCCACATCAAATATTAAACGGCCACAGTACTGGTTCGCGTTTTGAAACTAACAAACATTTTTAATCTTACTCAAACATTTTGACAAGCACACTCACATCAACAGAGACAGAAGTGTAAAATATCGGTTAGCCAATGAAGTCAATTACAATGTGTAACACATTGTTTGGTTGTAAATTCAGGGCAAGTAGTGTAGCGACCAGACGCAGAATAAAAAAACACGTCCGATCTTGTCGCTGTGCGAAAAGGTACTGAAGTCAATTCGAAGCGAAAGCGGTAAGAAAATAAGTTTAGCCAATGAAATCGTTTATGATGAGTGATGCATTGTTTTATTTAAAAGGTAGTGTGGCAAAATAATGCCAACGCAAGAGCGCTGTTACCACTGCAGTACAGACAGATTGGAGTGTAAACGTACAAACCCTTTGTTGCGTATTGTACCATTTCTTCTTACCACATCAAATATTAAACGGACACAGTACTGGTTCGCGTTTTGAAACTGACAAACATTTTTAATCTTACTCAAACATTTTGACAAGCACACTCACGTTGTCGAGTAGCGTAGTTTTCTGGAGTACGTACGTACGTGACCCAGCGACACAGTGCCGTCTCTAGCTCTCTTGAAGACACCAACTGTCTGTTTTATTTTTCTTGCAACTATTTTCTTTCGTGGTAGGGTTTGAATCGAAGGGTCGTCAAGATGCATGAGGTGTTAAGACGCAACGCTGTCGTTGGGTTCCTATATGCTTGGCTTTCACTTGCCTTGTGAAATATACCAAGTCATTGTCACAACGAGAGGTAGAGAGGGTATATATGGAAAGAATGAACTTGGTTAAATCATTTCTGAATCAGCAATCGAGATGAAACGATCGCACGATTTCAGTGAGAGAGAAGAAGAACGTAAGAGGCAGCGAAGTGACATCGCCTCACACACGAAAAGAAGTGTTCTTTCAAATAGAAGACATGAGCGAACCTGAAGCAACACCTTCCACGTCTGCGACCAGACAGAGAGAGTCTACTCCAAACCAAAGTTCACCAGGTCAACCCTGAAAAGTACTATCACATTCGAGAGACGGAAAAGCGCTCCTCTAGAAAATTTAGAACCACGGCTTACACCTACACGGTGAAGTTTAAAGATTTCAAGTCCGACGTACCGTTGGAGAAAGCAGAAGGGTTCATCACTGAGATGTGGGATTCTTTGCTCACCACACTCAAGCGACAATGTCAACCCAAAGAAGACGATCGCTTGACACTATCCATACAACACGACAGCTTGAAATCCCCTGTTTGGATCGAGTTTAGCAGACCCGCAGAACTGACCCCTTCCAAAGTCATGGACAAGATACAACAGGTGCAACAATCCAATGACAAGTTTGACATCACCGATGGTAAAGCCACACTGAAAATGGCTCACGTCTCTCTTCCTCAAGGGACAGGACGCAAAAAGGTCTTATTGGTGGACGACCTTCGCAACACCAAAACAAGTCTCGTCCGAATTAACAACCCTCATGACCAGATGTGTTTAGCCCGTGCCATCGTGGTGGGACGAACCTATGCCAACAAGAACGACACGGTAGAATGGAAAAGAACCTGGAAAACTATTCAACAATCCGACCGAGCCAAACAACGAAATGAAGCAGAACTCCTGTTACAACAAGCCGGACTGTCCAAAGACACACCCTGTGGCATTCCTGAGATGCAAAAATTGCAAGATGCCCTAGCTCCACGCTACACCTTGAAAGTGCACCCTCAAGAAATGCGCGGGCCTCTGTTGTTTCGAGGCCAACATTTTAAGGACGGAAAATACATTCACCTTTATCATCACGATGAACATTTCGATACCATTACCAGTATCACTGGATTCCTGGGATATGTTTATTATTGTGAGAAATGTGACTATGGTTATAATAATCGAGAGCAACACAAACATTGTGGATGGAAATGCTCAGGATGTTTGGCCTCTCAACCCTGTCTGAGCGAAGAACCAGTGCCTTGTTCAACTTGTCTGCGCACGTTTGTCAGCCCTACCTGTTACCAACAACATTTGAAGACGCAAGGTTCACAGAAGAAATGCGCTTGTCAACTGCTGAGATTGTGCCCCGCGTGTGGACAAGGCATACGTACCAATAGTGTCAAGGCACACGTATGTTCAGGAAAGAAAAAATGTCACATTTGTCACCACATCGTGGACTTGGAACACCAATGTTACGTGCAAAAATACCAACCCCCACCAGAGAAAGAGGACGGTCACAAGAAGAAAGGCAATTTCATCTTTTTCGATTTTGAATGCATGCAAGAGACTGGCATTCACATTCCTAATTTCTGCGTGGTTCATCGAGCGTGCGAGAAGTGTATTCAAGAACCTATCTTCAGTTATTGCCCTCACTGCAGCAAAATTCCTGGAGGGCGTGAAAAAATCTTTCGAGGACCAAAGACGCTAGACGATTTTGCCAAATGGGTCTTAGACCCCATCGACAAGACATGGAGCAAAGAGGACATCGAACGTTACCGAGATTGTCATCGCCATGCCACAGTGATGGCTCACAATTTCTCCGGATACGATGGACAGTTTCTTTTGAGGTACTATACGGAACATGGCACCGAACGTCCTAAAGTCACTTTGAACGAAGCCAAAATCATTTTCATGCAAGTGGGACAAGTGCAGTTTAAAGATTCGATGAGTTACTTGGCCATGCCTTTGAGTCGAATGCCTAAAACGTTTGGAATGACAAAAGTGGCTAAAGGGTACTTTCCACACTTTTTCAATACGGAAGCCAATCAACATGCCGTTCTACCCCATTTGCCTGAGGCTCACTATTACGACCCCGACAACATACGTACCGAACAACGAGAAGATTTCTACGCTTGGTACCAGGCTCATGCCTCGGACCCTTTCGACTTTCAGTAAGAAATGTTAAAGTATTGTCGTTCCGACGTGGACATTTTACGACGTTGCTGTGGAAAATTTCGAGAAATGTTCATGGAACACGGAGGGGTCGATCCTTTGAAAGAAGCTTGCACCATTGCCAAAGCGTGTTCCTTAGTGTACCGCCAGCGATTCATGCCTCAAAAGACCGTGGCTGTCATCAGTCCTCAAACGACCAACTATGTCAAGCGTCAATACTCGGTCAAAGCCCTACGCTGGTTACATTACTTGTGCGACAAGGAAGGCAAATGGATTCAGCATGCCCACAACGGAGGAGGCGAAAGGACCATCGGAACGTATTCGGTCGATGGCTGGGACTTAAAAAACCCCAAGATCGTGTATGAGTTTAACGGTTGCTTATTTCACGGATGTCCCGTCTGCTACCCTGACCGTGACACTAAAAATCAGTTTTTACAACGGACCATGGAAGACTTGTACCAGGACACTTGTCAGCGACGCTTGAAGTTAGAACAGCAAGGATACCAAGTGGTGGAAATGTGGGAACACGAATACGATCACCGTTTGAAAATCGATCCCGAGTTTAAACGTGTCGTGGAAAGTTACAAACTGATGGACCCCCTGAACCCGAGGGATAGTTTGTACGGAGGAAGGACCAATGCCACCTGTTTGCTGTACCAAGCCGACGAAGAGAAAGGAGAAGAAATCAAATACTTGGATGTGTGTTCGCTGTATCCCTACGTGTGCAAATATTGTCACTTTCCTACAGGGCACCCGCGATTGCTGACGGAACACATCGACCTGGTCAACATTCGACAATACGAAGGCTTGATCAAGTGCAAAGTTTTGCCTCCCACGAACCTATACCATCCCGTCTTACCTCACTATTGTCAAGGCAAACTGATGTTTCCCTTGTGCCGTACTTGTGCCGAAACGTGCAACCAAGATCAGCCTTGTCAGCACACCCAGGAAGAACGGGCCTTGACGGGAACCTGGGTCAGCGTAGAATTGTTCAAAGCTATGGACATGGGATACCAACTGTTAGAAGTGTACGAAATTTGCCACTTTCCCAAGACACAACAATACCACAAGGGTGACCCTACTCAGAAAGGCATTTTTGCAGACTACGTGGATGCCTTTTTGAAACTGAAGCAAGAAGCCAGCGGCTATCCTTCCTGGTGTCACACTCCCGAAGACCAAATAAAATTCAAAGAGAAATACCGGGAACAAGAAGGCATCACTTTAGACCACATCGAGAAAAACGAAGGCAGGCGATCGCTTGCCAAAGTGATGTTAAATTGCTTGTGGGGTAAAATGGCACAACGACCGTGTTTACCCAAGACGGAATATTTGACAGAACCTTCCCGATACTTCCAGATGATTCATGACAAAACCAAATGCATGAAACACGTGGACGTCGTTCGAGAGAATTTAATCTTGGTCAATTACGAAGAAGATCTGGACTTTGTACAAGACGACCCTTTTGAAAATGTCATCATTGCTGCTTACGTGACAGCTCATGCTCGCTTAAAATTGTACGAAGCTTTAGAACTGTTAGGGGATCGCGTCCTGTACTTTGACACGGACAGTTGCATCTACATCGATCGACCGGGTCAGCAACACCCTAACATCGAAGGAGACCGTTTAGGAGCCTGGACAGACGAACATCCTGACGACAAGATTCTAAGTTTCGCGAGTGGCGGTCCTAAAAATTACGGCTACGAATACCGGGACCCACAAGGAGAAGTGCACACAGAGTGTAAAGTGAAAGGATTGACTCTGAATTATCGTACCAGTCGTGTGGTCAACTTTGGCGTATTGAAAGAAGCATTGCAGTCTGGAGAGGATGCAAACTTTAAAGTGACCACCTACCAGCCGAACAAGATTGTACGTTTACCCAATCACCACATCGTCAGTCGACCCTTGGAAAAAGTCTATCAAATCGTGTACCAGAAGCGAGTGCGACTTCCCAACCGCTTTACTTTGCCGTACGGTCACATCAATATTGGTCAGCATATAAAAAAGGACAACGTCCAAGACCAACAGTTCATTGTCACTACTAAGACCAATTGAGAAAAAATGAATCCCTTCAAACAGCAAGTATAGAGCGTAAGACTCAAGTCCAACGAGAAACTCGGGTGTGATTCTTTGCCTCACTATCACATCACCAATGCAGTAACACATCTTAGTTATTTATGTACTAACGCCATGACAAACTACGTGCAGCTAGTGAAACTTCCAGACCACAAAACTTTACCTTATGGACATACTGATATCACCCAGTATAAAAAGGGACGACTTCCAAGAACGACACTTCATTGCGAGGACAAGCAACGAGAAAGATGAATCACTCTACGCAGATGAAAAAAGAGAAGGAACAAACATCACTGACCTCTTTCACTACCATACCGTCACAGCAAAGTGCGTCCAAGAAGGGAAAGGATTCAGTAGACCTACAGGAGTATTTTAGCATCCAAATGACTCAGACAGCGACCTCAAGAAAATTTAGAACGACAACTTACACCTACACGGTGAAATTTAGAGACTTCGCGTCTGACATTTCAGCCGAGGAAGTAGCAGGTTTCATTACGGACCTACTTGACTCACTGTTAGAGGAACTCAAATGTCATTGCCAAGTCAAAGATCGAGGTCGTTTGAGCCTATCTATGTATCGCGACAGTTTGAACTCACCTGTATGTCTCGGATTTAGCACACCTGCAGAAATAACTTCGTCCAAACTTTTTAGGGCTATTGAAGACGTGCAGTCGATGAGAGGAAAATTTGACATCAACGAAGGAAAAGTAACCATTCATATGGTATACATTGTACCTCCATGGGAAGAAGACGATGACTGCACTTGATCTGCTTACTGATAAGTGTACCTAGCACGATGGATATAACAGCCGATTTATGAATGAAACGGATTAAGTGATGGGAAATATCTACGCTGGGACACAAGTGCTAGCTGACCAGATTTTTAACAACGTGTGAGACGAATAGAGAGAGAGAAACATGAACTTTGTCCTATTTGATTGCATGTTACTTGTTTTGTGTCAGCTTTTTCTTATAAATGAACATTAAATGTAAACAGGTTTACTAGAGCCAAGAACTAAATAACTAGTAAATAGGTTTGTTTGATGTAGAAATGTTTATGTATTAAATGGATAGTGCTTAGACCAAAGCACAGGCCAGAGAGCCCATGTATATACTTGAATAAATGTTTTGAACCCATACAATAGACGTTTCTTTTTTGAGCCATTATTCTCTCTGTGAGGTTTGTTTTAGAACATTTCTGTCGTCTTTTCTGTGTGTTTAAATGTGTATTTGTATGTTTGTCCCTATCTACCCTTTGTCCTTATAAATACATTAAAATCCCTATAAAATGTTTTGACCCTATAAACCTCATGACGTCACCCAAAGTTCAATTCCCATTGACATCCAGGTGACATTCCCATGTTCAATTTCCATTAACGACAAAGTGCAAACCCCATATTTTAACGTTAAAGTCCCATTGACGTTAAAGTACCGGTCCTGTTCAATTTCCATGTTCAATTCCCCTTGACGCTCTACAGTTCCATCCATGTTAAAATTTCCCGTGTTAAATTCCCCTTGACGCCAGAGTGAATCGACTGTTTTTGCATGGTAAGTCCATTTGACGCTAGGGTGACCCCATATACTACTTGTATAAAACAAATAGTATTATTCGCAGGAGGTCTCATACTGTGGGAATCAAACAAATGCCTGAAGTTCATTGTCATCCCCTATTTCCAAGGAACACAGTATCAATCATCAACAATTAAATTGTTGTTAAACGAGCGAATACTGCAAGTAAATATTCTTTAACCATCTAATGCCCGCACATCACGAAACTCTTATGTAACATTTGCATGGTTTCCCTTGTTTCACATTTATATTACTTATAAGGAAGCCTTTATTACGCGAAATCTCAAGTCATGCAGTAAAAAACAAAACCTACACACTTATACAAATACTTATTACCATCTCAAATTACTAAACACGTATACATAAAAATATTCATGCAATTCACCATATTAAACAGTTAGGGACGTTCCATTTTACGAAACTAATCGATGCTGTCAGATAAAATCCCATGAATATTTTACATTTCGCCGTTCGCTCATAAAAGCTGTCTAATTATTGGGGTTGAGAAATGTATTCCCAAAATAGACTTCCCATAATCAACAAATAATTACCAAAATCTAACAAACTTATAAATCGACAAGTAAATAAGAATGGGTTTATTTCATTTTGATTTTATAATGTCTTAAATGAAGTTACACAAAAATTTAAATGAAAGAGCCACGCGTGCATCTTTTAATGTTTACAAGTGCTGAAATTTGAATGAAGAGTAAAGTTTTAAGTTGCCTCACTGTAATAATGTCCAGGAAATTTGTGAAAATTTGCGCAGCATTCAAATTTAGATAAATTTAGATAGATGTATATCCATTCTCAAGCGTATATTTACATTAGTGTGCTCATAAACATATACTTGCATATATGTTATTGTTGTTGTTGTTGTTGTAGGGTTTAACGCCGTTTTACAGCACACGATAGGCTATACATGGCGGCCAGTAATAATGTTGGAGGAAAAACCCGGGAAATCCGCGGAAAGAACCACCGACCCTCGAGAAGCTACTGGCAAGCTTTCTCACATACCCATATTGGCCGAATCCGAGACTCGAACCAACGCAGACAGAGGTGAGATGGCACTGATCCGTAACGGAGAGCGCTTTAGACCACTCGGCCACTCCGGGCACCCTTAGTAGTGAATAGGGTCACTTTAGTGACAATGGGAATTAGCATTACAGAGACCCCTGGGTCGTTTTAGCGACAATGGAAATTTAACATGGAGAAAAATCGTGGGTCGTTTTAGCGACAAGGGAATTTAACATGGAGAAAAATCGTGGGTCGTTTTAGCGACAAGGGGAATTAACATGGGAATGAATCGTGGGTCACTTTAGCGACAAGGGGAATTTAACATGGAACTATAGTGTGGGTCTGTCTAGCGACAAGGGAAATTAACATGGGGGGAATAGAGTTTGGGTCTGTCAAGGGACAAGGGGAATTGAACATGGGGAATAGAGTTTGGGCTTGTCTAGGGACAAGGGGAATGGAACAGGGGACTATAGTGTGGGTCTGTCTAGGGACAATGGGAATTTAACATGGGGAATAGATCGTGGGACTGTCTAGGGACAATGGGAAATTTAACATGGGGAATAGATCATGGGACTGTCTAGGGACAATGGGAAATTTAACATTACGGAAACCCCTGGGGGATATAGCCTCAAGGGAATTTAACATATGGAAATTGAACATGGTGGATCTGTATAGCGTCAAGGGGAATTGAACATGGTGGGACTATCTAGGGACAATGATGGTAGAGGGTCAAACACAACAGAAACAGAAACATACATACACTAGTACAAGCGTGGGATTTATGTATAAAGCATTACCAAGACCTGAAATCTTGCTGGGGTGTTCAAAAATTTGCATAATTGTAATGATGCTATAAATAGCTATAATCAAGGAAATGCTCAACGACAAAATGGATGTGACTAAAAGTAACGTTAAAATGACGAAATTGTCCCAGAATTTAAAGGAAAATAAACATATCCCCGAAAATTAAGTTACAATGGTTTAGACTAAAATGGATAAAATTAGTAACTACTTACAATATCAACTTCTGTGACGATCGTGGATAAATACCTATGTATCTATAATCAGCTGAAATTCCTATGAAATCCCACTATAAATTTATAGCTCCAACTTGTGGGTTTTTCATAGCCTCAGCTTGAGTGACGTTCCTGTTTATGAATGCGCGCAGACACACTCACACACACACACACGCACGCACACACACACACACACACACACACACACACACACAGAGGGAAGAAGAAAAAACAAACCCCAAATATACTATCCACACTCGGGAGGAAGAAGAAAAACCCAACCAAATATACGATCTACACAACGTACGCGAACACACACACACACACAGGGAAGAGGAAAACACAAACCCCAAATATACTATCAACACAGAGGGGAGATAATACAAACCCCAAATAAACTATCCACACAAACGTACGCGAACGCATACAAACCCCAAATATACTATCCACACAAGGTCGCTAAGGCATACAAACCCCAAATATACTATCCACACTCGGGAGGAAGAAAAAAAACAACCAAATATACGATCTACACAACGTACGCTAACACACACACACACACACACACACACACACGCGCGCGCGCGCGCGCGTGCGCGCACACCACAGAGGGAAGAAGAATAAAACCATTATACACTATCCACACGGAGTGAAGAAATAACCCTTTATATATACTATCAACAGAGAGTGAAGAAAATAACCCATTATATTCCATCAACACAGAGTGAAGAAGAAAAAGTTTTTTGAAAGCACCTAAGCCCTCACCTGCAATGACCAACTCTGCCAAACACCTAAACCCCACCCCACCCCCACTCCCAACACTACAAAACCCATTTAACCCGTTATTTTATGGCATCAGTGTGTGCTTTAGGAAACATCAAAACACAAAAATGATGGATGAATAGACTGACTATTGTTTACGGACTTGCATGCCTAAAGAGCGTGCGTGAAGGAAAACATCCTTCCATTTCAATTCTAACTAAAACATGATCCAGAGGGATAGAGAGAGGTGAAAGAGCACAATTTCATAAAGTGTGAGTAAAAACAAAACACGCCACCCTTATTATACAGTGTCAAGACCAAGAGACACTTACGTTTTCTTTCTGGTCTATTCTCTTTTAGAAGGTAGTATGAAATTTCACATCAGGGCCAACGCATCGGCTCACATTGTCAATTTTTCCATTTCCATGTCTTTACTGGCACAAGTTCTTCATCATCTTCAATTTCTTCTTCTTCTTCTTCTTCTGAATCCCTCTTCTCTGTTTCGTCTTGTTTTTTGTTTCTTCTCTTTTCTCGTAGGGCACTCTGAATTCCAGTGTCCTTTCCCCTGACAACGATATTAGGTATCTTGACTTTTGTCTCTCTTTCTTAGACGAAGGAGGTATTTTGGAGACAAATACCCATTTACCTTTGCAGATATAGCAAACTTCATTAGCACACACTTTCGTATGACTCTCATCAAATCAACGACCACAAGAGTAAGTTTTGTTGCCACTTTCGCTTGTGAATTATGCTTTCGTATGACTTTTAGCAAATATTTGACCAGCAGGTCGATCTGTGCTGACTCTTCCATCTTCGTGATCGTTTGAGAGCTTAATGAATACTCTGACGCTAAGACACTCTCCTTATATACAGGGACCTGCTGCGTATGAAACCTAGTCAAATGTAATTTTGCAATAAGATGAAACGATTTCATTGAGGAAGTAAAAGGCAATGATGTACCGTATCGCCTTACACAAAACCTGAAGTGTTAGCTCAGATCCGTGTCAGCAATTTCGAAGACGACATAACTGAGCTTTCATCAATGCTCTCCAATTATGCCACAAAACCACGAGTCCTGATTCACGCCAAAAGAAATTTCGTTCGGTCCATAAAAAATAGTATCACATCTGAGAAACGTAAAAACGAACTTCCAGAAAACTGAGAACGACGGCTTACACCTACAACGTAAATGTATGAGTTCAAGTAGTGCGTAAAACTTAGTCAAATTAAATTTTTATAGTCAAGACGAAACGATCTCTTTTCGAACAAGAAAGCAGACACCAAGCGACAATGGCAATCCGTGTCACACAACACTTTTCAAAATGTATATTATCAGAGGTTTGTTCTAGCGATCTGCACGGTTAAATTAAATGTTGATGTATTTTGCAATAAGACGGACACAATTTCCATGGGATCGCCCATGGTACGATTGTTCGTGCATTAGTTTAATTTTTAAAAATATTTTTTATATAAATCGCCTATAGGCGAGACCCAGTAAAGCATGGCCATTCTCGTCACTGTCTGAATAGCTACTCAAGTCAATTCGAAGTGAACGCGGTAAGAAAATAAGTATAGCCAATGAAATGGCTTATAACGGGGGATGCATTGTTTTGTTCTAGGACTGTGTGGCATAATAATCCCTATGTTCTTGCGTTGTTACCATTACAGTGCAGACAGACTGAAATGTGAACTTACAAGCCCTCTTTGTCTGTGTTGTACCATTTCTTCTTACCACATCAAAATACTGAGCGTCACAGTATTGGTTCGCGTTTTCAAGCTGACCATTTTTTTTATATCTCACTTAAACATTTTAACATAAACACTCACACTCACATCGGTAGAGTCAGAACAGATGTGTTACAGTATTGAGGTGCATGTTATCTTTTTTTTCCAAACTAATAAATTTGGGGTTTGTATGAAGTAAAGAACCGAAAGTACAGTGAAACTCAAGGATGATGACCCAATCTGTCTGTCTATTGATGCGTGTATTTACTTAAGAAGAAATATGACCTCTAAAACACAAAGAGATACGGCAAGCATGATTAGAATGAACATAACGATGTTTTCCTTCACGCCCGTGTAATTTAGAGCTTCAATCCTCTTTGAAGACAAACTTGGTCTCCTTTTGTAGGGCTTGAAATAATAAAAAACCTGAAAAAATCTTAAGCACTTTGCTATAGATAATTTCATCAACAGACTAAACAACATAAATACCGTTACAACACTAGAAAGCCTTAAATCTTCTATCAAAAAGAAATGCATCAAAAAATTAAAGATTAACGATAACTAACCAATGAAACCGAATTTAACAAAGGCAATGACATGTGAAGAAATGGCTCTCACTTTGGAAAGGTAGGCGAATGTACTCTGTCATGCACCATCAACTTGAAAAAAAAATTATAAACAGAGAGAAACCTGAATTCAAAATTCAGTTGTTTTTTCTTCAAAATTGTTTCGTTTCTTTTTTCTTTTTTGGAACAAATCTAAGCACTAATATAGAGTGGAAAAGGGAAAATGCACATACAAGCTTTGATATTTCTGAAAAAATGAGGGGATATTCCTAACCACCTATATATGCCTGGACTTGTCTGTGACTTATCCACAAAACAAGATGTACATATTTCTGGTCAAGCTGCAAGTGTGTGCGTGTTTTTGAAAATGGTAAAAATTGGATATACAATTTTCTCGTGACACTTATAAAGTGAAGAGTCTGTGCAAGTGTCAAAAGCCAAAGTCATATAAGTTTTGTATTTTGTACGTCTTGTAAAGATTTCCGCTTTAGAAAATGTGAAGTATCACAAGTTACTATCACAAACAGAAGTGGAACATAGGGGCTTGCAAGAAAGAAAATAACCCAGACAGTTGGTGTCATCAAGAGTGCTAGAGACGGTACCCGAACTTGCTTGCTTGCTTACTTGAATTAAAGTGATTTTCGCTCTAATGGAGCATATATCACTGGTTTAATAACGCACCGCGTGATTTTTAATTACTCCTGGGGAAGGAAAGAGAGCCTCATCCCCCAGGCTTTAATGTAATCACAGACTACTTTTAAATTTAGCCACTCAGGTGTAGGACTAACTAGTCCTTAACAACCTGACTGAAAGGCTTTAAACATGAGTGGGAATAGTCTCACCACACACTCATTTTTCTGTCCGAGCGTGGTAAAGGAGGGAAAAGGTGCTCAGCAAGACAGCCATGGGTGTTAAGTACTCAACAAAACGGTAGCCCGTACTTATTTCAAATCATGTCCCGTTTTTGCTAATGGACAGTGAAAAGTACCAATAATGTGTTAACCACTTGTGCAATTAGTTCAAATCTAACGATTCTGTTAAATTTCCTACTTCCTAACATATCTATCTAATATTAGTACTTAGTGTACATAAAAATAGCCATACTGATCTTATTTAAATTATTATGTCTAAGCGACATATACCAGTTTGGTCACTGTTAGGTTTAAAAAGTTAAGTTGTTGCGGTGTTCCAATGGGTCAAGTTTGTTTCGAGAATAGTTTAGTCAAGGAGGGATACCAAGCCAAATATGGTTCCCTAGTTAATAAAAATCAATCTTTTGGAGCCCTAAAAATGTCTGTGTTTTCTGTTAGAAGGTAACACGTCTCTCTTTTGCTTTCACGTTCTTTCCCGCACTCCTAGTCTCATGATTCTTGATATCAGGAAATGCGTAGCCATGATGGGTGGTAATGTAAGCAGCGGCTTCTACCAGTTGACTAAGGGGGTATCCAGTGTAGGCTTGTCTGTAGAATTGGGGAAGAACTCTGACCCCTAATCCCCATTGAGAAGGTCTTGGTTTAAAGGTGTCTAGAGATTTGTAGGCAACGTATTGTATGCCTCTAATAAACTGCCCTGCTTTGTTGACGTCATACAATGCTTGATCTAGCCCCATTTCGGTGTACTTCTCAACGAGGGTCAGCGTCCCCCTCCTCCTCCTCCTCAACCGCCTCAATTTCCTCTTCTGGTTCTGATACTAATTCTTCAGTTGAGGTACATAGTTTCAAATCCGCTGCTATGGTGTCTGTCGCTGTTATTGTTGTTGTGGTTGTTATTTCAGCTGGGATTGCCTGTAGTATCGGAGTGAGAGAAGAACGTAGTGCCTCTGATAATTGAGTCTGAGTTTGCCATACCTTCTGCCTAGCATAATTGGCCCTTTGTTCTGCCACCACTCTTTCCGGAGTGGGTTGTTTGTTAGGTATAGTCGGCTGTTGACTAGATGTTATTTGTGTTCTCGAGGTGGGTGGAGTGCTAACTGGCTGTGTCTGCATTTCTTGCTCCCGCTGCTGTTGGGTATATTTCTTCCCTCCACACCGAGTTCTGGGCCTAATTCTTTTAATTTCGTTGTACCCGAACTTACATTATCCATATTATCACCAACAAAAAAACGCACAGACCTAAAAGAAACACTCACTCACTTTTTACAGAACATTACTATTTTTAAAATTTTGATAAGCGACGGAAACGAACAACTTAGAGTCATACTTTCTAACCAAGATAAAGAAATCATGTGCTGATAGACTCACTTCTGTATTTTTTCTTCTAACTGACTAACATATCATAGGCAATGGAATGTTATTTCTTTTCGAGAATATGGGGTAGCCCTGAATTTTTTTTTTTTTTTTTGGGAACTTGAAGCTATGGCGATCGCTTAGGTTATAAGATGGCGGCCTCCTCTGACAACAGGCTTTCTCACTTTCTCACAGGATAAGGTCTGCTTCTTCGGAAAGAGAAGAAGAACTCTTTGGTGTCGATACCACTGAATACAAAGCCTCTGTCAGGTTCATGCTGCTGCTGCTGTTGCTGCTCTCTCTGCTGTTTATGAAGTCTGTACTTCTCCGTCCATTCTTCTTTCTCCTTCTTGAATTCCTCCTTGAAGAGCTCTTCTTTCAGGTCTTCAGTGACTTTCAACATTATGATTTTGTCTGTCTCTTCAGGTCTCGGTATCAGACTTGTCATGACCCTATGCAAATTCACATAGGCTTCGTTCAACTTGGCTTATCTTGAGCACATCTTCGTAGGAAGATGAGTCGACAATGGATGGGCAGACTGGAGACTGCCCCGTTTTTATTTTCAAAGCGCGGACGTGAATGAAATCATTACTACACGGTTTTCAAGTCGAACCGTTCAAATAGTGTTATGGGAGGGATAGAGAGAAGTCAAAGAGCATGAATCAGGATACCTATAGCAAAACAAACCACAAAGGCATTTTTTTTCTTCAAAACACAACATTTTTATTCCAAATTACTTAACACTAACAAACAACAATAACATTTTTAACAATAATCCAACAATATAACATCAAACATTTTTTCTAATCACAAACATTTTCTTTCAACTCACACATTATTTTGGACAGGCTGACAACGTTGTGAATGAAATTGTGATTTCCACTGTTGTAAGTCATTAGGCCATTGATGGACACTACGTTTCCCAGTTAGAGACAAAAGATAAGCATACTGGTCACAAAACCATCGATCTACTTTCTCATCGTTTCTAGAAGAATGACGATCAAAATAAGTCACTAAATGTTCTAAAGAATAGCCCAGACTACGATGATGCAGAAAATACACACAATATTGTCCACACACCAAGGAATATGTGCCTTGTTATTTCACATTATTGAATCGTGTGGTCTGAGCATTTCTTCTCATAAAGTCGATGATATCGTCTTCCAAAGGGGGCAATCCATACGAATCGAAATACTCCACACATCCTTCTTGAGAAAAGTAGACGGCTACCCAGTGGGTTCCTGGGAGATGACTGTCGTCCGTGTTGATCACATAAGCTTGATGGCCTTGAGGTTTGCGATGAGGAAGTTCATCTTTAGCACAGACGACAGGATTCCAAGAAGCAGTGTACGAACTGTGGTTCAAAAGGTAATAAAGTTCCCAGGTATCCATTTGTGTGTTGTTTTTTTCTTCACAGGTAATAATAAGTCATCAATTCGATCCTGACTTTTTGCTTGAAAATGTCTGAAAAGTAACCGTTTCTTCGCCTTGTCTCCCAACTCTGATCCAAAAGAGATTCGATACGATGGATCTCTTGAGTTGTTAATGGAGGACAATAATGTTCACGCAAGCCTTTATACCACTGTTGTAACACGTCTTCTTCCGAGATGAGACTCCAAGCTTCGTCCAGATATTCGTCCAATTTTTCTTCTTGACTCAGCATCAGGCATTTATCGTGTTGAATTTCACTGGGATGATCGTTATGACATCCATAGCAATCTTTCTTGATCAATTCCTTAATTTTTTTCTGTCAAGACTATAGCATAACAGGAAACTAAATGTGATTCTTGTTCTGGCCATCTAGACTTCATCATGATGACTTCTTCGTCTTTGTCTTGGGGTTCTCCTTCCTCAGGATTTTCACATTCCATGTCCAAAGAATCCCTACTATATAAACATTGATAAAAGTCTTCCATGACTTCTAATAGTGTAGAATGACTTCTCTCAAACTGTTGGTTTATATCGTATTGTCAAATTCAGCATACAGGATGACGTTCACCGTATTATCTGCGCGTAGATTTTCTGCAAGCTGAAATTCTACACGCATCTGGCCGGATTTTATAGGGAGAAATTGTCACTCGTCGCTGTCTTGACTTACAATTCGTTAGAGAACCGTTTTCGAAAATGGAGTTTCACTGTAACTTTCCCTTTGGAGAATGGAATATTTTGTCCCAGATCTCCTTTTATAGCAATGTTGACAGTGTCTAAATACGACTTACCGACGGGCAAATAGTGAGGATGTACAAATTCACGGTGTACGTGATAGGTGTTTGCACCTTCCTGGTCATTGTTTGTGGTACTATCCACTTTGAAAGGAATGACACGCAGTAACGGCACAGAGGTGTGTTCCACCACCTTGTACTCCACCACATCGGAATACACAAAGATCAAATTAAGTCCTTGGTTCAGTTCTACCGGGTTTCCAAAAGCTCTGTAAAAATCCATATTACTGTTGATCTTGGGGCTCAAATTGTTTGCGACCATTTCTGCATGTCCACCCAAAATTTCAAACAAACTACCACTGAACCTGAGGGACAATGTGTCCGTATCTTGAAATTTGATCACGAGACGATGAGCCACTTTATGGTACTCAATCTTCACACTTTTTTTGGCTCTGTTCAGTGCTTTGCCAAAGGCTAAGTTGAACCTGTCCGCAATAGTGTCCACCAAATGTTCACCACTAAAATAATAACCTGAAGGAATTTTCAAGGTGTAGATAATGAAGGCTGGATTGCTGGCTGGTCTTGTGTCCCCTAAAAACCCGATTTTGTTGATTTCTTCCTCCAACTGGGCATTCAGGATTTCCACCTCGAAAGTGTTTTGCTTTTTGGTAATGTTTTTGATTTGTTGGGTGAATGATTTCCACTAAAGCCACTTCCCAATGGGCTTCGTGATCTAACTGGATGGTCTGAGGTAATTTGACCGTGTAACAGCACAACGTGTTCTTGGGAAACACCTCCATGGAACTGTCACTGGGTAAGGTTAAGTAAAATTGGTTGTTATTGCTCATAATTCCAGAGTGTTGTGGCTCTCCGAGGCGATACTGGAAGTTAGAGTAGTGTCTCCGCCCAAAATGGGGTTGTTCTTGTTGTTGTGGTTGTTGTTGTTCGACTGGTGACTGGCACTGGCACTGGACACTAGGTTCCCGTGGTTCCCGTTCGAGGAGAATTTCAGGGAGGGATTAGGAAGCAGGTAACCGATGTAACTGCTCAATACAATGGTCCACAAGTGTTTGTCTCCTTGTTGCAAACTCAAATTGGCAATGGATGCACCGATGACACAATACACCAAGGTTTGGCAGAAAAAGACGATTTCCGTTTTAGGCACACGTTTTCCATACCACACCCACAAGGGTTGTGTTTGTAAATCTTGCAGAGAAGAATTGGGTGAAGGAGTGATCGCAGTAGCTGAATCTGTGTGAAAGGTCATGATGGTCACTTCTTTTTATAGTGCGAAGCGTCGATGCAAGAATCAAAACTGGGTGGATATCCTTTCCAACGTACTTTGACTTCTTTGACACGTCGTTTGCCCACTTTACGGTTTCTGCGTTTGACAATGCCTTTGATGTCGTACACGTCGTCTTTTTTAGTGACACGACTTGATTTGAAATAAGTACGGGCTAGCGTTTTGTTGAGTACTTAACACCCATGGCTGTCTTGCTGAGCACCTTTTCCCTCCTTTACCACGCTCGGACAGAAAAATGAGTGTGTGGTGAGACTATTCCCACTCATGTTCAAAGCCTTTCAGTCAGGTTGTTAAGGACTAGTTAGTCCTACACCTGAGTGGCTAAATTTAAAAGTAGTCTGTGATTACATTAAAGCCTGGGGGATGAGGCTCTCTTTCCTTCCCCAGGAGTAATTAAAAATCACGCGGTGCGTTATTAAACCAGTGATATATGCTCCATTAGAGCGAAAATCACTTTGATTCAAGTAAGCAAGCAAGCAAGTTCGGGTACCGTCTCTAGCACTCTTGATGACACCAACTGTCTGGGTTATTTTCTTTCTTGCAAGCCCCTATGTTCCACTTCTGTTTGTGATAGTAACTTGTGACACTTCACATTTTCTAAAGTGGAAATCTTTACAAGCCGTACAAAATACAAAACTTATATGACTTTGGCTTTTGACACTTGCACAGACTCTTCACTTTATAAGTGTCACGAGAAAATTGTATATCCAATTTTTACCATTTTCAAAAACACGCACACACTTGCAGCTTGACCAGAAATATGTACATCTTGTTTTGTGGATAAGTCACAGACAAGTCCAAGCATATATAGGTGGTTATGAACGTTAGGAATATCCCCTCATTTTTTCAGAAATATCAAAGCTTGTATGTGCATTTTCCCTTTTCCACTCTATATTAGTGCTTAGATTTGTTCCAAAAAAGAAAAAAGAAACGAAACAATTTTGAAGAAAAAACAACTGAATTTTGAATTCAGGTTTCTCTCTGTTTATAATTTTTTTTCAAGTTGATGGTGCATGACAGAGTACATTCGCCTACCTTTCCAAAGTGAGAGCCATTTCTTCACATGTCATTGCCTTTGTTAAATTCGGTTTCATTGGTTAGTTATCGTTAATCTTTAATTTTTTGATGCATTTCTTTTTGATAGAAGATTTAAGGCTTTCTAGTGTTGTAACGGTATTTATGTTGTTTAGTCTGTTGATGAAATTATCTATAGCAAAGTGCTTAAGATTTTTTCAGGTTTTTTATTATTTCAAGCCCTACAAAAGGAGACCAAATTTGTCTTCAAAGAGGATTGAAGCTCTAAATTACACGGGCGTGAAGGAAAACATCGTTATGTTCATTCTAATCATGCTTGCCGTATCTCTTTGTGTTTAGAGGTCATATTTCTTCTTAAGTAAATACACGCATCAATAGACAGACAGATTGGGTCATCATCCTTGAGTTTCACTGTACTTTCGGTTCTTTACTTCATACAAACCCCAAATTTATTAGTTTGAAAAAAAAAGATAACATGCCCCTCAATACTGTAACACATCTGTTCTGACTCTACCGATGTGAGTGTGAGTGTTTATGTTAAAATGTTTAAGTGAGATATAAAAAAAATGGTCAGCTTGAAAACGCGAACCAATACTGTGACGCTCAGTATTTTGATGTGGTAAGAAGAAATGGTACAACACAGACAAAGAGGGCTTGTAAGTTCACATTTCAGTCTGTCTGCACTGTAATGGTAACAACGCAAGAACATAGGGATTATTATGCCACACAGTCCTAGAACAAAACAATGCATCCCCCGTTATAAGCCATTTCATTGGCTATACTTATTTTCTTACCGCGTTCACTTCGAATTGACTTGAGTAGCTATTCAGACAGTGACGAGAATGGCCATGCTTTACTGGGTCTCGCCTATAGGCGATTTATATAAAAAATATTTTTAAAAATTAAACTAATGCACGAACAATCGTACCATGGGCGATCCCATGGAAATTGTGTCCGTCTTATTGCAAAATACATCAACATTTAATTTAACCGTGCAGATCGCTAGAACAAACCTCTGATAATATACATTTTGAAAAGTGTTGTGTGACACGGATTGCCATTGTCGCTTGGTGTCTGCTTTCTTGTTCGAAAAGAGATCGTTTCGTCTTGACTATAAAAATTTAATTTGACTAAGTTTTACGCACTACTTGAACTCATACATTTACGTTGTAGGTGTAAGCCGTCGTTCTCAGTTTTCTGGAAGTTCGTTTTTACGTTTCTCAGATGTGATACTATTTTTTATGGACCGAACGAAATTTCTTTTGGCGTGAATCAGGACTCGTGGTTTTGTGGCATAATTGGAGAGCATTGATGAAAGCTCAGTTATGTCGTCTTCGAAATTGCTGACACGGATCTGAGCTAACACTTCAGGTTTTGTGTAAGGCGATACGGTACATCATTGCCTTTTACTTCCTCAATGAAATCGTTTCATCTTATTGCAAAATTACATTTGACTAGGTTTCATACGCAGCAGGTCCCTGTATATAAGGAGAGTGTCTTAGCGTCAGAGTATTCATTAAGCTCTCAAACGATCACGAAGATGGAAGAGTCAGCACAGATCGACCTGCTGGTCAAATATTTGCTAAAAGTCATACGAAAGCATAATTCACAAGCGAAAGTGGCAACAAAACTTACTCTTGTGGTCGTTGATTTGATGAGAGTCATACGAAAGTGTGTGCTAATGAAGTTTGCTATATCTGCAAAGGTAAATGGGTATTTGTCTCCAAAATACCTCCTTCGTCTAAGAAAGAGAGACAAAAGTCAAGATACCTAATATCGTTGTCAGGGGAAAGGACACTGGAATTCAGAGTGCCCTACGAGAAAAGAGAAGAAACAAAAAACAAGACGAAACAGAGAAGAGGGATTCAGAAGAAGAAGAAGAAGAAGAAATTGAAGATGATGAAGAACTTGTGCCAGTAAAGACATGGAAATGGAAAAATTGACAATGTGAGCCGATGCGTTGGCCCTGATGTGAAATTTCATACTACCTTCTAAAAGAGAATAGACCAGAAAGAAAACGTAAGTGTCTCTTGGTCTTGACACTGTATAATAAGGGTGGCGTGTTTTGTTTTTACTCACACTTTATGAAATTGTGCTCTTTCACCTCTCTCTATCCCTCTGGATCATGTTTTAGTTAGAATTGAAATGGAAGGATGTTTTCCTTCACGCACGCTCTTTAGGCATGCAAGTCCGTAAACAATAGTCAGTCTATTCATCCATCATTTTTGTGTTTTGATGTTTCCTAAAGCACACACTGATGCCATAAAATAACGGGTTAAATGGGTTTTGTAGTGTTGGGAGTGGGGGTGGGGTGGGGTTTAGGTGTTTGGCAGAGTTGGTCATTGCAGGTGAGGGCTTAGGTGCTTTCAAAAAACTTTTTCTTCTTCACTCTGTGTTGATGGAATATAATGGGTTATTTTCTTCACTCTCTGTTGATAGTATATATAAAGGGTTATTTCTTCACTCCGTGTGGATAGTGTATAATGGTTTTATTCTTCTTCCCTCTGTGGTGTGCGCGCACGCGCGCGCGCGTGTGTGTGTGTGTGTGTGTGTGTGTGTGTGTGTGTTAGCGAACGTTGTGTAGATCGTATATTTGGTTGTTTTTTTTCTTCCTCCCGAGTGTGGATAGTATATTTGGGGTTTGTATGCCTTAGCGACCTTGTGTGGATAGTATATTTGGGGTTTGTATGCGTTCGCGTACGTTTGTGTGGATAGTTTATTTGGGGTTTGTATTATCTCCCCTCTGTGTTGATAGTATATTTGGGGTTTGTGTTTTCCTCTTCCCTGTGTGTGTGTGTGTGTGTTCGCGTACGTTGTGTAGATCGTATATTTGGTTGGGTTTTTCTTCTTCCTCCCGAGTGTGGATAGTATATTTGGGGTTTGTTTTTTCTTCTTCCCTCTGTGTGTGTGTGTGTGTGTGTGTGTGTGTGTGTGTGTGTGCGTGCGTGTGTGTGTGTGTGAGTGTGTCTGCGCGCATTCATAAACAGGAACGTCACTCAAGCTGAGGCTATGAAAAACCCACAAGTTGGAGCTATAAATTTATAGTGGGATTTCATAGGAATTTCAGCTGATTATAGATACATAGGTATTTATCCACGATCGTCACAGAAGTTGATATTGTAAGTAGTTACTAATTTTATCCATTTTAGTCTAAACCATTGTAACTTAATTTTCGGGGATATGTTTATTTTCCTTTAAATTCTGGGACAATTTCGTCATTTTAACGTTACTTTTAGTCACATCCATTTTGTCGTTGAGCATTTCCTTGATTATAGCTATTTATAGCATCATTACAATTATGCAAATTTTTGAACACCCCAGCAAGATTTCAGGTCTTGGTAATGCTTTATATATAAATCCCACGCTTGTACTAGTGTATGTATGTTTCTGTTTCTGTTGTGTTTGACCCTCTACCATCATTGTCCCTAGATAGTCCCACCATGTTCAATTCCCCTTGACGCTATACAGATCCACCATGTTCAATTTCCATATGTTAAATTCCCTTGAGGCTATATCCCCCAGGGGTTTCCGTAATGTTAAATTTCCCATTGTCCCTAGACAGTCCCATGATCTATTCCCCATGTTAAATTTCCCATTGTCCCTAGACAGTCCCACGATCTATTCCCCATGTTAAATTCCCATTGTCCCTAGACAGACCCACACTATAGTCCCCTGTTCCATTCCCCTTGTCCCTAGACAAGCCCAAACTCTATTCCCCATGTTCAATTCCCCTTGTCCCTTGACAGACCCAAACTCTATTCCCCCCATGTTAATTTCCCTTGTCGCTAGACAGACCCACACTATAGTTCCATGTTAAATTCCCCTTGTCGCTAAAGTGACCCACGATTTATTCCCATGTTAATTCCCCTTGTCGCTAAAACGACCCACGATTTTTCTCCATGTTAAATTCCCTTGTCGCTAAAACGACCCACGATTTTTCTCCATGTTAAATTTCCATTGTCGCTAAAACGACCCAGGGGTCTCTGTAATGCTAATTCCCATTGTCACTAAAGTGACCCTATTCACTACTACCCTTTCATATTTGCGAATGTATTATATTAAAAGTATTAGTAATAGTAGTAGTGGTGGTATCATTGTTTGTTGGACGTTTTGTTTTGCAAACATACATTCAGCATACTTTTCTTTGATTAACAATAACGAATATCTTATAATAAACCAGGATGTAAATGTTGGTTTATTGGCATTTGTGAATTAGCATACAGCCATACCCCAATCAACACCTGCCAATACCTATGGACCACCGACCAATCCTATCGCAGGGAAAGGTGAGAACATCGTGGGTTTTACGAGCACACTGGCAGCTTAAAGGACATTCATGCCTAATGTCCGTGAACTGTTCCACTATCACTATATATCATACATAAATTTAACACGTCATAAATTACAGAATTCTCAATCATTTTTCATGAAATTTTGGCACACGCTAATAAGAGAACACTACTTTATACTGGTAAGTATCAACAAGTTATGTATATTTTAATCTATATTATGTGCTTAATTTTGTCCGTAATTGTAGGTTGTACTTTAGATAATGGTCACTTGTGTAGAAAATGTTTGCATGGTATTTTAGTTCAGGGCAAGCCTTATTGACAATTAGACTATTGGGTTTTTTTTTTTCCTTTGGATTCCAACATATTGTAACAGATTGCGGAGGGAGGGATATGGGCTAACTTGTGTAAACGTAATAATAAATTTCAAGAATGCTCAAAGTCAGGACCTTTTTATTTTTGACTATGAAATTGTGGTAAGATGCTTAGTACAAGAAATATGACTAAAACATGAATGTATGTGTTTGATTATGTGTAACGTATGCAATACACAAATGTTATAATATGCTGGCCTTCATAACCTTGACGTAATCATTCAGCGAGAAATGGACGACCCACGGAGTATTTTGAAAGTTAACCCTAAATTCTTAGTGTGGCGGGAGATAGCTGCTTATTTATGTGGCACAATATTACTTTTATATTAAGCTTGAATCAACGGCAGTGAATTGAATTTGTATGAATTGAATTAATTCCTGTTGTTGTACTATATATAATTCCAGTCTATTTTTGAGAATAAAGAAATTAAAATGTGTAGACTTATCTTATTTTTTATAAGTATCTATGAGCTTTTTAATGCCATCCAATAAAGTTGTAATTATAACTACCTCAATGCAGTATTCTTTTATATGGTGGAGAGATGTTGATAGAAGCGCTAATGTTGACAGCTATCTGCCGAATTTTCGAATTTCACTCCTATTTATACTCTTCGGAAAGTAGTCATGTGATGTAAACATAACCAAGCATTGCTTGTCCGGGACGCCGAACAGATCAGGTGGTGCCGAACAGACACTCTACAACCAGCGACACAAACTGAGGGTTATTATACAATTTAACTATCATCACTTGTCCGTTCGCACTATGTCATTAGCAAATATATAAATATTACGTATTTTGTCGTGTCCGTCAAACGTCAACGTACTTGAAATCGTAACCAAGACAGTTAAGCTTGGTTGAAGAGTACACAACTACCGATGAACGCTGTTAGCATTGAAAATATATTGGCCAGCATAAAACGAAGAATACACCATTAAATATTCAAAACATACTTATTCTAGTATAAAAGAAGGCCAGCATTTGCAATCAACAAGTGAAATTTAATTTAAAAAATGTGAACTTGACAAATTTACTGTGTGGAACCGGTCATGTGATCTAGTGTTGGCCGTCTTGCCTGCAGACGTATTTTCGTGATGTCAGCTGTTGGAGTCATCAAGCTTACTGCTATTCGAATGATGAGCTGACATGGAAATTTAAGGGTGATAAACATATTTCTTGGTGTGACAAATTCATATGAAATACGATTCCAGAAGATTATGTGAGTATTTAATGATGTGCGAGGTTGAATTTGATGACGCATGTTACCACATGACTGGCAAACACACTTGACATAAACATGAACGGTTTAATAGAGATATCAAGGTAAGTCGCGATCTATACACTTCTGATACATTACAATTTTTAAGTTCATTCTTTCAGCAGTTTATATGTTCATTGACATGAACAACATGTCAAATTTATGACATAGAAAAAAAACCACCCTTCCCATCCATCCTATTACAGCTTTAGAGCCCCAGGTCTATTACAGTATGTACTGTTTAAGAGATTTTCATTAAGCCACACTAATCAGGCAGCTTAATTAAGCCACATTAATTAGGCGGTTTAATTAAGCCACACTAATCAGGCAACTTAATTAAGCCACATTAATTAGGCGGTTTAATTAAGCCACACTAATCAGCGGATAAGAAAATGAAGTTAATAGCATTAAGATTTTATTTATAATAAGTTATTACTAAAGTTGTGAACATAAGGAGTCCAAAATTTGTAAGATATACTATTTTAATTAAAATGAAAAGGATTCAAATAGCAAATTTAGTTTTTTTTAGTGCTAATATAGTGTATATTTTGATACACCGAAAAATGAAATAAGACAATATTTGTTTTCATGTATACATGTATTATTGTAGTTTTCACAATCATTTACCGCTCAACTGATCAGCAATAACTTGTTCTAACTAAAGATAAACCCCGAGGATAACCAAATGTCGGTACCTGGTTTTTCTGTGGCACTACCTGTTGGAAAGATAACTGACAACGATCTCTCATTGGATCAAGGATCTGATTAGGAAGTGGCTCTGGTAGAAATCATCCATCCCGCGCAAACCCTGAATATTAATGAGGGTCAAAATACCTTCATCATCGATATCCTCAACGAAAAAGTTAAAGAACAGTTTGACAAAAATGATTCTCTCATTTACGAATCTCAAGCAAAGCATCCCAAACCATATCCTCGACTGACTACCTATACCATGAAAATTCCTGTAGGGTATTATTATAATATTCAAAATCTGTTCGAAACGGTTGCCGCTTGCGAATGGCAAAGACAGCAGTGAACAGGACGTATTAGCATAATGGTCAGAGATGGAAATGTTGGTTCCTGCCCAATACCAGAATGAAATCAAATTGTTAGTTCTTCGTTTTGCTTCAGGACGAAGCTTAAAGGCTGAAATGAGAAGAACAATGCTATTATTAACATGGGAGGGGACCTGAAAAGACGTAAAATGGAGACGTATCCCCCAAGTTCGTGATACTGAGGACGAATGCAGGGACAACATGGGAGCGATTGAAGCAGACTCTACCTTCACCTAGTATTCCTGCCATGAAAACCCAGACTTTAACAACTCTACCTCCAAGAGCAACACCTCCTCCAACTTCAACTTCTGAAGCGGAGACAAGAACCCCAATGCCACCGATAACACCCATAAAGAGTTCAACTAAAAAGGGGGCCAGGCAAGGGGGCCAGGAGGGGAGCAAGAAACAAAAACAAGAAGAAAAGGAAAATAGGTACAATAAACATGACACAGAGAGGAAAATATCTCAGTCTAAACAACAACATCAGCAACAACAATAATAACAGTAACATCAATAACGATGACAACAGCTTGGAAATAAATGCAAGAAACCTCCGCCAGTACAAGCAGATAATACAGTGGAGACAAGGTGGAGAAATCAGAAGCAGCAAACAACGCTAGCACAAAGATAACCCGAGGTACTAGACGTCTACAACCAGGCTGAGAAGTGGGGGATGTGACCATTAATGGGCGATAGAATGGCTGCACAACAGCAAGCGGAAGAACTCAGGACTTTCCTTGACGCCGCCAGAAAACTACAAAGCGACGCCCGGCTTGACAAGCGCACTAAAACTAACTTTCTCCATGCATCGGGGAACATCCGTTCACTGGGGAAAATATTGCACTTTTTCTGTACCCATAGTGACACTGATCACGAACGAGCTGATTGGAGCCCATAGTATCCCAGCGCAGCCCATCCCGTTTTGACCACAGATGGACAATTCGTGATAGCCAACCATATCGCACCAAATAGCACCCAAGGGTGGACCAAATAAGAACTTACGCCGCCCGAGTACATGCGGAAGTTCCTATTTCCGAGTATATAGGCTAGATCTCAGGTATTGCAAGGGCTACTAATCATATTGCCTCGTATACTTATTCTTTCATTTTGGCTTGAAAAAACATTTCTATAAAACACAAATAATATTCAACCATGATCCATCCATTAACCCACTTGTCCAAAGGAGGACTCGAATTTTATTTAATTTTGAACATAACAATGTAATGGGTCATTTAGGCCCGGTTTTCTTATGTATTGTTTTCCTGAAAATGTAGGTACACTTTGTACACATAACTCTACTAAATTCACGCTGAATAGGAAAATTTACAATTGGTTAACGTGATCCTAATTACAATATGTGGCTTACACACGATTAGTAATTGGAAGCACCCCAGAATTATATGGCTGGGTTGAATTTGATCGATAGTACATCTAAGGTGTTACACAAGTTTCTGCTGGCGTTCGGGACTCCAGCCATACTTTTCCTACTTTTCTGAGTCCAGACAAGACTGTGAGGATTCCTGTAATAAAACATCGAGTGGTGGCCCCCTTTTCCCACTCAGCGTATAAATCAGTGTGCCGTGCACACAACTCCATTCCTGAGGTGCGTGCTTGCATTTAGCCCGGTACCCCTCAAGAGAAAAGGGGTAGGCATGCCAGAAGAGCCAAACCAAGTCCAAGCAGCTAGTAGAAGTGAAAATAGAACGCCCCTCACTGAAATACCGAGGCAGAAAATTAAAATACTAGAATACAGGACCAGGAAAACTCTAGCGAATCAAGAGACGGAAGTAGTCACCTGGGATGAAAACACTGACTCGGAAGGACAAGAAAATGTAGAAACAGGAAAGGAAGACGAAAATGAAGAGGATAATGGAAATCAGTCTCAGAAGAGTTTGGAAAAAGACACGGACCGGCAAAGGCCCATTCCTAAATAAAATTTTAGCGAAGAATACTTTTAAGGACTTTATGTATTACTTTTTGAATATGAAATAATAATAGATTTAACAATACTAACTTAATTTACTATCATGGAGATTATGACCGCCTTTTTTGATGAGTATAACCTAATACATCTACAAGACGTACATAATATTAAAGGGGAAATATAGTGAAGAGGAATTAAAAACAATAGTGATATGTAATGAAAACCCAAATGAGAAGAAAAAGAGAAGCGTCAGTTATAAAAATAAGGAAAAACAACCCTATACGTGAAATTTTAATACGGATGATTTTCTAACGGAGAGGGTTCCTCATTTCATCTTTACTCTGTTTCGAAAAATTCTTTCGTATCAATGCTCATGGTTTTGAAGTTTCTTATATATTATGAAGAAATTTCTCCATATTTATGAATTTAAAATATTCCACAAAAAAAGAATGAAAAAGGAGAAAGAATGAAGATAGTGAAGATAATAATTTTTCTCTTCTTTCACATAAGGTGCTCTCTTCTAGGAGAAGTATATATATGATCCAGGTTTCTGCAAAAGAAAAAGAAATAAATATATATGGACTTTCTAAATGACTCATGACTATATATTTCTAATTTATTTCTAATTTCATGTATCCCATGGATATTATAATACATCACGTGAAAAAAGCAAGAATAATAAATATTATATAAAGAAAATAATAATTAGAACATAGCTGGAAAGTTGTTAAGAAATCTTTCTTCTCCAATGACCTTTTGACTGATCTGAAAAAGAAAAAAGAAATTATATGACATTAGGTAGATAGTATAAGTACTGTACAACTATTCCAGTTATGATAGTAAAATAGAATACTAACCAGCCAGGGAAGCTACTCCACTGAGCTTAATAACGCCCTTTTAGTGTAAGAGCACCATAGGAACAGAACGTCTTATACACTTGGGACAGGGATCCACGAAATAAGGGAAGTAAAAGGCGTAGATCCTATGGGGTTACGATAGGTGGCTCTAAGCGAGGTAAACTGGCCCATGGGGGAGCAAATGAAAACCTTTTCCGTGGAAGTATGGACAATCAGTACAAGAAACAAGGGATACAATTTACATTTCTCTATCTTTCACAGTAATATCTTTAATCTATCATATCGTCTCCTTTTTTATCGTGTTATATCTCTCAAAATGTTGCCATTTTTTTATTTGGAAATTAAGCTTCGGACAAAAAAGGCTCATTTTAATGAAACGCAACACAAAGCAGACAAAACAAAAACACATAATTTTATTTTACGATTTGATTTTTCGCCCACTTATAATCCACTTAAAATAAATGCGTCTATTTCTTGTGAAATTTGGAATGAAAGATTAAATGACTAACTGGTACAGAGAACTACCAGATATACATTTGTATACATTGAGGAAATAAAGTCACGAGACAACAATTTATATACATGTATCATAAAGATAATTTGTTTTTTCCTTTTTTTTCTTTTTGTATGGATATATAAAATCACATAACCATAAAATAATTGACTAAACAAAGGCTAGTCCTGACATAAAGAAAACCGTAAAAGCAGCTTGTACATTATAGCATATACACTACATACATGGAGAGCAGATATGACCTCTAGCCAAGACTATGCACTGGAAACTCTCCACAGACTTTAAAATAATAATAAAAAAAAATTAAAAATGACCGCTATCGCTTAAGCGGCTTGAATCAGCTGTTCCATTTTTTAGTGCCGTTTTCATAATATTTGTGCTTGTTGCATGTCTTCATCTACGTTATTGTGTTCATTATGTATTGGCTGTTCAATTCGTATGTGTTTCTTCATCTTCTTGTTTTGGAAATGAGAACAATTAGACTTTTTCTCAGTTGTCTTGCTTCACTGTTTTTAAACAAACCGCCAACACGTGATACTCGCCAGTCAACCCGTTTATGCTATGATGGACCCTCATTTATTGCTTTAAATGATCACTCCTTAGCTCTCCATGCTATATTGTGCTCTAGACTAAACGAACTGGGACTACATTCATCATTACCTAAATGTAAACAGAAGTGAAAAAAGAAACGTTGTTTCAAAGCTGGCCGGCGTAGAACAGGAAGAAGAATTCCACTTATCTCCCTTATTTCGGCTCAACAATTTAAAAAAATTCGACCGTTAATTTAGATAACCTAATTCAAATCCCTATTAATTCGTCAACCTTTGTGTCAACTATCAAGTGATACCTCTGCGTATTGCATTATTCAATGACCAGTCAGTAGGACCACCGGAAAAGCGCACAGAAATAGTTAATTTTATCAACGACCAGAATATTGAAGTCTTTTTCCTGACAGAAACATTGCTAAAAACATCAGGCGATGAGCCCAAGAGTGCGGATCTAACACCCACTGGTTACTCCATCAAGTCGTTCCCCCGTAATTCTCGCGGAGGTGGAATTGCTGTCATCACAAAGAACTCCATGATCAAACGTCTTGTCCACACCACAACATTCAATTTCGACCACACATCGTTTGAACTTATCCAAACCACACTCACACTGGAGCAAAGGTCAGTCCATTTTATCTGCCTACACCACCCTCCTCCTAGTAGAAAAACAAGCTTACCGACTCTTTCTTTTTGGAGCAGTTTCCGAATCTCCTGGACTATGGAAATTCGATAGGTGGCAACCTGATTATTCATGGAGATTTCAACTTTCACTTTGACTGTCCCGGAAACCCAAATACATCAAAACTCATAGATTCCATTAATGTTTTCAACCTCAAACAGTCAGTTAACCAACCCACTCATAAACATGGTCACATTTTAGACTGGATTCTTCATAGACCTGATGATAACATTCTACGGTCCTCCCTGGTATCCCATGACCTTGCATCAGATCACCTTTGCATTATATGCCATCTTGACGTATCAGTCCCTAACCATTTATCTGCTACTAACAGAAACCTCCGTATGATAAATAGAACCAAACTAATGCACGACATCAGCTAACCTGACAACTTGCTTACCTCCTACAGCAGAACAACTCGATAGCAGTATGCGTCCATTGCTTGACAAACATGCCCCAGCTACCAAGTGCAGAGTATCAATTCAAAATTGTTCTCCTTGGTATAGCAGTGTTAGGGATCAGCTTCGCACTCCTAAAAGAGACCCCCGCAAAGCTGAGAGGCTTTGGCTTTCCTCCAGACTCACTATTCATAAGCAAATTTATGAAACCGCTAAGAAGAATGTCACAAATATAGTCCATGCAGCGAAATCAGCCCACTACACTACTACCTTCTCTCCAGTCGACCTTCCGGAGATAAGCTTGACACCACAATTTCAATTGACTCGTCGTCACCATACAGTTGGGATACAGAATTTGAGCGGCAACCATTAGCAGCATTTGAACCTGTCTCTATGGATTTCGCACGTACAATCCTGATGAAGAGTGCACCAAAGTCATGTGAACTTGATCCAATTCCAACATCACTGCTGCTTGAGTGCTTAGATCCAGTATTGCCTTCACTGACTGATGTTATTAATACCTCCCTCTCATCCGGGGAATTCCCATCATTTTTTAAAACTGCCATTTTAAAGCCTCTGCTGAAGAAACCAACGCTAGACCATAACGATTTAAAGAACTACCGCCCAGTTTCTAATCTCCCATTCATATAAAAAAAATCTTAGAAAAGGTTGTTCTATCCCAGTTTGTATCTCATCTGAATCCAGACATTCTTTTTAGCAATGTACAATCTGCATATCGCCCTTGCCACAGTACTCAAACTACTCTTCTAAAAGTAGTTAATGACATTCTCTTTGCGTTGGATAGCGGAAAGGTTACATTCCTCACCCTTCTTGATTTGTCTGCAGCATTTGACACAATAGACCATGATATATTACTTCACCGTCTCCAGCATGTATTTGGCATTCATGATACAGCCTTACTGTGGTTCAAGTCCTACTTGGTCAACAGGACACAAACTGTATCTGCAAATGGAATATACTCCAGCCCAGTTGATCTATGTTGTGGAGTTCCACAGGGGTTTGTTCTTGGACCTGTTCTCTTCATTCTGTACACTCGGTCGTTCTCAAGTGTCATAGATCATCATCCAGTGTCTCACCATTTGTATGATGATGACACCCAAATATACAAATGAAGTTGATGCTACCATCCAAGGTGTAGAGGGGTGCATTTCTAATGTGAAATCATGGATGACATGTAACAAGCTGCAGATGAATGATGATAAAACTGAGGCCATTCTGATCACAACACAAAGACTTTCTCATTCACATTCTTTACCTCAAACAATAAATATCAGCAACACCAACATTAAATTCACACAATCAATACGAAACCTAGGTGTTACTCTGGACAGTACTCTCACATTGCACCAACATGTCATGAACATAGGCAAGGCTGCATATTTTGAGCTGAGACGCATCAGCTCAATTCGCAAATATCTTTCAGTTGATGCCACTAAAACACTTGTGTGTTCATTAGTACTTTCAAGACTGGACTATTGTAACTCAATTCTGTCTGGTTCATCTCAATATCTGCTCCAGAAACTTAAAAAAGTTCAAAACACAGTTGCTCGGATCATACTTAGAGTACCACGATCAGAGATCACCTCTCCGCTGCTCTGTATCCTACACTTGCTATCCATTCGATCCAGAATCAAACACAAAATTTGTTCTCTGTGCTACGTTTCACTGTCGGACTCAAGTCCAACATACCTTTCCGACCTCACGCATGAGTACACACCAGCAAGATACTTACGCTCCTCTTCTGACAATCGTATACTCGTTATTCCCACTATGAAAACAAAGTCATATGGACAGCGTTGTTTTGCATACCAGGGCCCAGCAACGTGGAATGAATTGCCCACTAAATTTAGACACAAAGACACAGTGATCACATTCAACACTGCACTCAAAACTCACTTATTTCGACTGCAAGAACAAACTTAAAGACCTAATCATATTTCCTTCCTTAAATATTCTCAGCATGTTTTTTTAATGTTTTCTGATTTCATGGTGTTTGTTTTTGTAATCATACCATTATATGTTTTTTTTTTATCTTATAGGTGTTGTCTAATGTTGTAAAGAGCATAGAGCTTCTAAAGATTAGGCGCTATACAAAGTCTTCATTATTATTTATTATTTATTATTATTATTATTATTATTATATACCAAGGTTTGTCAAGTACTGGAATAGGGACAGAATTCTTTTTGATTTTTTTAACGGAAAAACAACATACTATATCGTTGGTTGGAACATAAACATATACAATTCGTTAATTGTTTCGGAAAAAGCGGAGGGGGGGGTGCACAATACAGGCCAGTAGCTTATCATAGCTTAAAGTTGAGTGCGTGCCCACAAATAAACTAGCCTGGGTTTCGTCGTTTGGTGGCTCCTGTCTTCCACACGAGAATGAATTAAGAAGCATGCCAATCACGCTTTAAATTGTCGAGCGGCAGCACTTGCTTGCTTACCGCTCGACGAGAAATTAAGAATGTCTGCGGTGCAGATATTAACCCGTCGCACAACGACGAATGGCCGTACACGACGTTAATTGATGAAATGAAATTAAGTAGTCGTGTCGAAAGGGCTAACTCACCCGTTCTCTGACAGTTAAGGGAAAATTCAATAAGTACATTAATGATCAACAGTTTTCCCCACTCAAATTAGTGAAAACTCACTCTCAGTTATCGCTAACACTAAGCCATGTTATACCTTTATCAACAAAATTGCTCTCACCCTCTCTCGCAATTTTTTTTATTTAAATAAAGTCATTTTCTCTCTTTTCCTTAACAGGGAATGGGCTTCGATGAATTACTGGGAAAACAACAACTCAATGAAAGTTTCACACTAGCCAATAGGTATACAATATAAGGTGGTCCTAAGCGCAGACACTCAGCACCGCTACATTAGGTGGCAAATGATGGGTCCACAAACACCACTTAGGAAAATTAACGAGGGGCAAGGCATCTCAGAGAAGAGAAGCAAAAGCAGGTGGAAAAACAGTTAGAGAGAATGCTGTCAGATGGAAACCAACCTTACTTCCTGCAACATCGACACTGACACCATCGACGATGGTGGCAGATGTAACTGAAGATATCGACAAAGAGCACGAAGTAAACTTTCACCATGGATATCTATCATGAGGCATGCGCACAAGTGCTTGGTGACCTTTACCATAACCAGGAGGTGGCGCATCAATCCATAGAAAAACTAAAGGTGATAACCGATACTAAATAACATAACAAAACATCAATCATTATCTGCTCATTTTTTTCTTTCTGCGTTTAGTTTACATTGTCAGAGTCGTGCAGTATTTTTCCATGCTGAACGACTTCATGCTGCACATCTCGTGTCTCTAAAACTAGTATTGAGTATTAGGAACTACTTTCTAAACAACCCATTACGCCCATGTAGTAGACATTTTAGCTTTTGCTTTATTAGATTCGTTTGGGAATGAACTAAACAAGCCGTTTCACTGGGTCACAAATGAAACTTTCAAACAAGCAAACGAATCAAAGTTATATTCGCAGTGTCCACAATAAAAATGAGAGACGCAGTATTGAAATACCATTCTGATCATTTAAACAGTTATTTATGAGAACTGTTCGTAACTTTTCGCAAATAGAAAGGTCCAGACTATGACCATTGCTCTCTAGGGTCTATAAAAAATAGCATAGAAAACAATAATGAGGCCAAGGGCTATCGTATATCTATCAGATAAATATATAATAGCCCTTGGCCTCATTGTGATTAACCAGAAATGCAGAGTGGGAAACTTAAAGGAGACTAGAAATCAAAATTATCACGAGCATCCTTGACAGAGTCGAACATGGCCTGGACTGGGTCGAAGAACTGGACATATATCCCCATATGCGTCACCTGAATCGGGATATAAACTTTATAAACACAGCAAATGCCCTTTTGAGAATTGTTGTCAGTGAGCATATTTGGTGGTGTGGGGTGCAACCGCTGCTAAGAAATTGGTAAAAACAACGAACCTTTTCAGGGCCACCCAGATCTCTATAAGAGATACTAGTCCTAACCCAAGCCCCCCCCAAAAAAATTTGTTTGACGTTTGTGCATGTATGTTTTTGCTTGTGTATTTTGTTGACAAACTAAATTTAAAAGCCCCATTACAATCGGTATTTATAATTGTCTAATACCGGTAATTTACAGCTCCTGTAAGAAGCTTAATTTATTTAAAACATGAGCTACAAATGCATATAAACTCTCTTTGAGTCGTTATACATTACCGGATCGGCCGTATATTCTCAAAATATTATACAGTACATAAGAACAATATATATATCTTATATCGCGGCAACAGTTTATCAGGTATGTAATTTTGATATTATAATTATTATGTCCTAAAATGTGTAAAGTAAATGCAGTTTTACTTTATCAGACATACATATTCGTTAGAAATTATGGGAACTTATCATTGATATAATAATTCCAGGAGGTGCTGATTTGCAGATGATATGTTGTATGATGATGTTATTTTGGACAAATATACATCATTGAGACGAATATTTACAGTGGTATGCAATAGGGAGGAACTGTTGCTACTTGACTTGACATTCATGTATATCTGGACGCTACTGAATAGAGGGACTGAAGCAATTGCCGTGCAGAACCAGTTAGTCATTTCATCACTTATTCAAGACTCTGAGCAGTACACTTTGAAATGACAGAATAAATAATCAACATTCAATATAAAATACATAGTGTGGTGCCTTGATTCATTGGAGAATAGTTTTAAAAATAACCATATTTAGAACTGGAATGATTAGTGAGGAAACGAACTTTGAAAAGAGTATTTATATTGATTTGTGAATAGGTACAAGGCCATATCTGATATCGCTTTCTGAGCATAACAAATATCTAACAGAAAAAATCATAGTGGCTGCTACAGACACAATAAGGTTTGTAAATCTCATATAAAAAATCATTTAGCGTGATTTAGCGCATATGGATTCGTAGGCTAATGTCTGCCTAAAGACATATACGTGAGTAGTATAGTGGGGCGAAATAGGGACTATGGGACTTCCATGTTAAACAGTGCCGCGGCCCTATAGGGACAAGGTTTTTTTTTTTTACATGGGTTGACCTGTATAGGACAATGGGAATTTAACATAACATGGGTTGGCCTGTTTAGGGACAATGGGAATTTAACATAGGGAACGTATAGCAACAATATACTGAGCCTGTCTATGGACAAAAGGAATTGAACATGGGTGACGTGACGGTTCTTGACACCGAGGAAACAATGGCAACAGTATTGCAAGGGGCTGACCTCAATGGGCCGAACGGTGTTGCAAGGGGCTGACCTGAATACGCGCTACTCTAGGGACAAATAGAGACATAGACATAGAGACGTGGTTAGAGACAGGGTTAAAGACATAGACAGAGACATAGGCATAAATTGATCGACATAAATATATCAAACATACAACTATACAATCGACTAAAAAAAATCAGGCAAGAGAGAACAGGCATCTATTCCTAATTTCTCTCTTCTCTTCTTCTCCACTCAACTTCTCATCTTTCCCATCACATTTGTTTTCTTCTTCTTTCTTCCAATTTCCTGCTTTTTCTCTTCCTTCTCTTTTTTCTTCTTTTCATTTTCTTCTTCTTTCATTAGCTTATCATGGTAGTCTCTCATTTGCTCTTTTTCCTCCTGGTCCACCTTTTCTCCTTTTTCTTGTTTGATGAGTTTCTTAGGTCTTTCCTTGGCCTTCCTCAAATTGTTGATTTCCATGTTAACTCGGTGGGGGCTATAAGAACCACAATTCAACCTTTCTAGCATTTCTTCAATTATCCCCAAATCATCCATGCAATTTCTCTAGCTTCTATAGTATATTGCTCGCCATATTTGATTATTCAGTGTTGAATGGTGCGATTGCTTACTTACTTACTTACTTAGATTAAATTAAAGACGCTTTCGTCCATTCGGACATGTGCGTCTGGTTAGCTCCAGCACCGCTGGATATATAGTTACTCGTACGGAAGAGAATTAGTTCCACCTTCCGTTCGCTTTAATGCATACACCGTATGCATATTAGTTATGTCCGACTCACGGACTATGCTATGTATATTTGATTTAATTTATATCTGATTTAATTTAATGGTTTGTTTGTTAGTTTTAAATTTTGTATTATTCCATTACATGCTACTGTAATGTAATTTTGTTTACTGGAATTTGACATTTTCCAGAAATTAGTTTTACCTGACTGTTTTTTCGTAAACACCTATTATTAGAACTTTATATCTTAATGCTGACCTAGTTCCTGACTTTGATATAAAATAAGTAAGAGTATAAGTAAACAACTTCTTTTTTTATTTTTTATTCATTTTTAATGTGATTTATAGAGTGAAATCGGGGCTGAACTGGGAGTACGTGATGTAAACCTTCCACTTTGTTCTAGAAAGTGATCACTTGACCCTCATGCGGCATTCTGTTTTGCGTCTTAAATTAGTGTATAACCTTTTTCTTTAGAGAATTAAGTCAATTGGGCCTTTAAACACTTCGATGTTAAGGTGGTGTTTTCTGTTGAGACCAGTTGGAGTTACATTTTTCTTTTTCTTTAGGTTATTTGGATTCTAAGAGATTAACTCTTTTCCCTGGGAATATTGAAGTGCTCACACAGAATTCTTGGACAAACACATTTATTGAAATTTTGTTCGTGACTCGAACTTAAATTCATTAGAACATTCTGTTACTAGGACTTTTAATTTTTAATTCTTGGATTATTCTTGGATTATATTTGGATTTTATTCTTAAAACCGTAAGCTCTTTTTTTCCATTTTTACCTTGTTTTCTAGGGAAATAAATTATTTGTTAAATTTTATAAAGCTTGTTGTCTTATTTTTCCTTCTTTTTACTGTTTATGAGAGCCTAAACACGTAACAGCTATAAAATCTCAACGGGACATTTGATGAGTGGGAATCGTAGCACACATACTGATCTCAACAGTCTGTACCGTATAATCTGCTATCATGTCCGGAGATAGCAAGGGATATCAGAGTCCAAGAAAAGTGCCATGGGCGTCACGCAAGTGCCCGTTTATCCAGTGGTAATCATTTTTGCACCCCTTGTCCAAAATATAATGTTTATCGCCTTGACTGAATTTTTAAATTAGACTCTCTGTACCGATGAACATTAGTATTGAGTGGACCTAAAGGTGAGATCCGCCAATCGGCTTTACTAGATATTAGTTATTACATGGCTTATATTTAAGTTTTAAATATATTTAAAAATAGCCTACTGTGTAGTCATAACGCAGAGGTATATGCTCGAGCATGTACCTCTGCGTAATGCCTACACAGCAGGCTATTTAATTCCCCCTTGGGAAAGGAATTGGAGCCACTTTCACTAGGCATTTATGTGCTGAGGGAGCATTTTTTAATTAAAGCTGTCAGGCAGTGGACCTTACAAGAGGTTCTAACTGTCTGAATGGAGGGCTTGAAGGCGAGTGGGAATAGACCCAGCACACACTCAACCCATTCAGTCGTCACTACTTAAGCTGCATTTTGATATGTATGAGTGGGAATGGACCCAACACACAATCATATGTTTGGTACTGGCTTTTCAGTATTTAGGGCGTGCACTGCACGCTGTTTGTTTTTATGTCTGGCCGTGGCAAGGGAGGCGAGGGCGGAAAGGCGGCTCCAAGGTCACAGGTCGGTGCTCCTAGACTTCAGGGTATGTGGTCTAAATTGTCGTCCAACACAATTTTGAATTTAAAAAGAAACAAACTCTGTGCTGTTTTGAGTTTAGAATTAACCTAGGAAAGTTATCTTAGGTGACAGTTTTTAATAAAGTTTGTCACCTTGTGTGGCTGGTCCTGATGGTCTTGGACTTTTGAGACCATCTTATATGAAGGATTCTGTTTTTAGGGTCTTAGTTGTCTAATTATCGTTATTTTATTTGCAGCCTTGTGCTGCTGGGCTTGATGGTCGTTGGAGTTTAGACCACCTTATAGATGCTAATTTGGGGTCCTTCTTTCCCAAAGTTGTTTAAAATTTTGCTACTTGTGTAGCGGGCCCTGATGGTCTTGGGTGTTTGACCACCTTATATGCTCTAATTTTGGGGGCATATAATTAATTCATCGTGGTATAAATATGTCTGTCACCTTCGGCTAGAGAGTTCTCAGAGGTATTAGTGGTGTTATGTGCATGCTAGAAAGTGGAAAAGATTGGTTAGATTGAAAGGAGGAATAATAAAGAATAACAAATAATATACATCTTTTTAAAATATAAATACACCCCCCCACCCCCTTTCTACTTTTGTTTCCTAGTTGCCTTATTTCTATTTTATCTGTTTGGACTTGCTTGGTGTTATTTTCACTTTCAGGCTAAGTCTATTTAATTAAGACAGTTAACTTTGCAAATTACTCAGGCTGCTAGGGGGAGTCAAAGACATCTGATCTTATTTTCCCCCTAAATTTGAGTTTCTTAGCCTGAATACTAATTATGTGATGTTTATTACCAGGATATGTCTGTTTGGAAAAGACAGATGTCCTTGCCGATCAATCGGGTCGATAAGACGAGTCAAAGACATCTGATCTTATTTGTTCCCTATGTTTAGGTTTGTTAGCCTGTATTAGTTGTGTTATGTTATTTTCTGGCTAAAATTATTTGGATGAGATAGATTTCTTTGCCGAAGAACTCTGGTCACTTAAGACAGATCAAAGGCATCTGATCTTATAGATCCTAACGTTTTGTTTATTAGCCAGTCTCCTAGTTGATAACAATTGAATTATGTAATTTTGATTTTATATTTTGTTTTGAGACCCAGATTCGTGTATAAAGTTAGTTATATTTATATAGGTGAGATTGAGGTTAGGGTTGTTATTCATTAAAAACTCTGAGTATGTTTCAGAGGATCCAATCCTATTTTGCTCCATTTTTAGTTTAGTTCTTTCTTTTTTTAGTTTGTGGCAGGTGTTGAATATATGTGATAAGTCTTCTGGAACCCGGCAGTGGTAGCAATTTGTGTTGTGGGGTTGGGGTCCTAGTATTGCCCAAAGCTGCTGGCCAATTTGTTTTTTTCCGGTATAGATCTTAGTTATGGATTTTTGATCATGGTTGTTGATTTTAGGTGGTTTCTTATTCCTATTGATATCTTTTAGAATAGAGAATAGATTCCTGCCCTTGGTGTTCTGGTTCCAGTATTCCTGCCATTTGCTATCAGTAAAGTTTTTGGTTATGCTTAGGAGTTCCATGACACTGTAATTAATGGCCATGTGAATTGGTTCATTTAGTTTCTGTTTCGCTATTTGGTCAGCATACTCATTTCCTTGAATGTTAATGTGGGATGGTATCCACATGAATTCGATTTGTTGTTTGTTGTTATATAATTTTTAATTAATACGCATGTTTGCCTAAGGACATTTTCTCTTGATTTAGCATTGTTTTTTTAGTATAGACGTTATGACGCTCAGCAAGTCTCTTATAATCACTGCTTTGGGTATGTTGTTGTCCTTAATCCATCAGAGGGCTTCCAGGATGGCCCAGAACTCAGCTGTGTAATTAGAGCAGTGGTTAGGTAGCCTTTTACCCATTTTAATATTCAGCTCAGGTATTACCACTGCTGCTGCTGTTCTGGGGGACTCTGATATTTTAGATCAGTCAGTGTATATTTTAATTGAGTTAACGTATTTTATCATAATTTCAGTTGTGATAATTGTTTTGAGTTTTAGTTCCTGGTCTTTTTTATTGCCAAATTCCGTGTTTTATGTGTTAACTGATGGTCTGATATTGGTCCATGGCGTTGTGTCGTAGTTTGTTGTTGGGTCGGCTTGGTCATTTTCAATTGTTAGTTGGTTAATCAATTGGTGTATAAGCTTCGCTGAAAGGTGTGTAACATTTATTGATGGCTATACGTGTGTGTGTGTGTGTGTGTGTGTGTGTGTGTGTGTGTGATAGGATGGATAGTTACTCTAGCTGCATATCTTAGGATTAATTCTTGCCCGCTTAGGTGTAGGGGCAGTTCTCCAGTTAGGATTTGGACATCAGCTACGGATACAGACTGCAGACCACCGGTACAAGTGTCTAGAGCTTTTCTTTGTATCTGGTCTAGTTTTTTAAGGTGTCTATGTGTAGCTGAATTATATATTTAACATGCATAGTCCAATTTCGATCTTATTAATGCCCTGTATAGTGTTCAGAGCATTTCTTGATTGGATCCCCATGTGGTTCCTTTAAGGTTCCTAAATAAGTTTATATCTTTATCGCATCTATTTACTAGGTCATTTATGTGGTGTCCCCAATTTAGATGTTCATCATGATACATGACAAGAAATCGTGCTACTTTTATGAGTCTGGTGATTTTATTTTGGATGGTGAGTTCGGGGTACCTGAATTTATGACTATGTTTGGTTGTAAAGAGGACTGCAAAAGTTGTTTCATGTGATAGTTTGAATCCCCATTTATATGCCCATCTCTCTGTATTGTTTAGGCTGTCTTGGATTTCACTAATGATTATGTAACGTGTAGGGTCACCTGCTCTCCATATTCCACTGTCATCCGCAAATTGTGACATTTCGACTAGGCTTGAAGTTATGTTTTGATCCAAGGCATTAATCATGATGTTAAAGAGTGTGGGGCTGAGTACCCTCCCTTGTGGAGTACCATTCTCGAGTGAGTATGTGTCAGAGTAAGTGTCCCCAACTCTAGTTATAATTTTGCGGTCAGTTAAGAAGTTCTCGATGAAGTTAAATACTCATCCAGTTATTCCGAAGTGGTTAAGTTTAGCTAATAAGCCTTTTGTCCAAACGAGGTCGAATGCCTTTTCCAAGTCTATGAATACTGCAATTAGGTTTCCGTCTATCTTTCGTTTGGAGTTAAATGCCAGTTCAATTGCTGATTCAAATCCTATGAGTTGATCCGTAGTGGACCTTTGTTTCTAAATCCGCATTGGTTTTCAGATATTAAATTGTTACTTTCCAGATGGTATTTAAGTTGATTGGTTATTACTGTTTCCATAAATTTGCAAATATTATCAGTCAGGGAGATTGGTCTATAAGAGTTTATGTTATTGGGGTCTATATCTTGTTTGTGGATTGGGATTACTATTGCGTTTTTTCATTTATTGGGTAGTTTGCCTACTTCCCAGATCTTGTTAAGCAGTTTAACTATGGTGTGTGTAATGTTTTCAGACAAGGTTTTATGTATGGTATAGCCTATTTGATCTTCTCCTGGGAATATTTCCTTTTTTATGTCAGTGCTTTTATCCATTCGTATAATGTTATATTACTATTCGAGTTGGATTCTTTAGGGCTTGACGAACGCTGCACTTTATATACATTAAACACGGACGTGAAGGAAAACATCCCCTCTCACCAACTACACATATCACATACCAAACAATCCACTGAGATAAGAGCACTAACCTAAAATAAATTTTATACAAACCAACACACTAGTACCAACAAAACCACTATACTTTGAACCATTACAGAGTGGAGTAAGGATGTTTTTATTTAAGAAACACGCCATCACCTACAAATACACCAGCAAATTAGTCAATATTTATAATTACACTACTCATTTTCACGCAAAACAATCACTCTTCAGATTAGGGATAATGGCTTTTAGGGGAACAAATACACACACACACGCACGCACACACTATTACATCAGCAAAGGAGTTAGTATTTATAGCCACACTACTCCACATTCACACAAAACAAGCACTCATGAATGTAGGGACAAGGGTATTGTTAAGGAAAAGACACACACAGAGACACACGCGCACAATGCATCAACATGACACTGGAGCGATCAATATACAACATTTACTTTATTCAATACTTTGTTAAAGAGACGAACGCCCAGTTATCTACTATCTAACAAAACCGCATTTACTTGCCTAGGAATATACACGAACGATACTTACAAGCATACACATAAACGAGTACTTAAGAGGCTAGGATAGAAGAAGGAATATGAAAATATATACACTATCACAAATAAGGCAACGTAGTTGTGTTTACGCACACTATACCCACAAACATACCTATACACTGTCACAAAAGTGGGTAAGTATGGTTAAGAAATTAAGCATCTGTCATCGTACAGGGTGACGACCATTTTGTTTTAAGACGAATTTTAATGCTAGCAGTAACTCTGAACTTGCTTTAGCGGTGAAAATTTTGTATTTTCAATTTTCGATTTCAAATTTTCATTGTCAACTTTTATTTTCAAATTCAGTTTATAAAATTTAACTTTTTACATATTCAATTATGATCTTTATTTTCAAACTGTTTTTCATATTATATTCTTTTTAAATTTTCATCTTCAAATTTACTTTTCCATTTCGCCTTTCAATCTTTTGTTAATTTTAATTTTCAATTTTTAATTTTCATTTTGCATTTTCAGTTTCATTTTTAAATTTTAGAATTCTATTTTGTTTACAATTTTCAATTTTAATTTTAATTTATACATTTTATTTTCAAATCATGTTTCTAAATTTTCATTTCCAATTTTCGTTTAAAATGTGCATTCCTAAAGTCATTTTCAGAATATTTTTGTTTATAATTTTTCATTTTCGGTTTTCATTTGCAAATGTTATTTTATAATATTAATTTTGTCAAATTACTTTTCAATTTCATTTTCAATTTTTCATGAAAGTTTTATTATCAATTTTTATTTTTCATGTTTTTATAATGTACCACTTTTTCTGTATTTTTTTTTTTTGTTGTTGTTGAAATTTTGGCCAAATTTGTTGCTTAAATTTTCATAATTTTTACTTAGCATTATCAATTTATTTTTTGTCATTTTTATTTTCAGAATTACTTTTGTAATTTATTTTTGATCAATTTCAATTTTGTATTTTTATTTTCGCAGATTTATTTTTCAATTTTCATTTCTTTCAAAACCAATTTTCATTTTCAGATTAGTTTTAATTCAATTTTCCATTTTAAATGTTTTTCAAAATTTCACATTCAGTTCATTGTTTTAGATATCATTTACAAATTTATTTCACTCTCTCAAATTTTGAGGCTTTTTTAGGTTTTTAATGTCAATTTACGATTTTTTAGTTTCATCTCTATTTTTGGTGGTAAATTTTCATTTCTCAATTTCATTTTCAATTTTAATTTTCAGCTTAAATGTGATTTAAAAAAATAAATAACATGGTTTGTGGTGGAAAACCAAATATTGACAAAGAGAAAGAAAACTTTCCTTTTTGAGATTGAAAACAGTCACATAGTCTTCTACAGACATGAAACAAGATGAAAAGAAACGGAACTTAGGCACCGTAAAGTGTTTGTACTTGTTAGGAAAGTAATTATCTATCATTAAGAATAAGAAGGATAGCCATTCTTACACGTATTATACTTACCAATATAGTTGTGTGTTTAGGTGAAGCATTTTGTGAAAGATAGACATACACAACACCTTGCACAACCACTAGGATCTCTTGGAAAAGAAATAATACTCAAATAATTGCGAGTTTGATGTGGGAGGTTCTAAAAAATAAAATTTTCTTCTGCCAAATAATTGTCTTGCATCGTGTATTTGGAGCAGCCATTAAATATTTGTCTTTGAAACAAGAAGATAAACAACTGCTGACTCTTTTACTTATCTGTTCTATTGGTTATTTTGTGCAGTCCTTCGTTGAAATATACCGATAGTAAGGACAACAACCACGGTAGCCTTGCTTCCAACGCCAATTACAATTCTTTCAATCACAGTAGCAGCCCCCGTTTCAAACATTTGGAGAATCTTTTTCGTTTTTTAATGAGCAACTCTTTGGAAAACAGAGTCATCGACCTATAAATAACCAATTTTATTTAACCTTAACAAGAAATAGTTCGAAGGACGTGATTCATTAGAAAGGTGTTATGCTGCTTCACAGCCAAATGACCCCCAGGCCATACAATTCGATGTAGAAGCTCATTTTAGAAATTGCTGTCGTATAAATAATTTACTCCACTCAAGTGGTTGCTAAGCAGAACATTTTCGTCGTCAAAATATTCAGCGAAAAAGTCCAAGAACACTTTAACAAAACTGACTTATCATTTACGAATCCGAAACACGATTACCAGCGAATCCCCAAATGAATAAATATTCTATTAGAATTCAAGCAGGATTTTATTTTAATGCCCAACATTGCATCGATACAATTGCAGTTTTTTTTTTTTCTCCCCAAGATCAGTTTGGAAAAGCACTGGAGTAAACTCGTAGAAATGTACTAATATAATTCCATAAATTGATCATCCTCTTGAAACGTATTTTTTTCGATAGCAAACCGCTTCAGATGCAAGCCGATATCAGATTTTATCCAGTTTTGCTATTCTGAGTTGAAAATAGGCCGATAAATCAATCCCTCATTCGTAACAATATTTTTTAGTATATCGTCCATCAGTGTCAACACAAAGGTCATTCAAAAAACATACAAAACAACGATCGATTCAACAAATATTTTCTATACTGAGCTTAACGAAGGACCGAATTTAATACTTGTATATCCTGATGTCGTGTATACAATCATAAGAAACTCAGCTGCATCGTTGAAGAGTCATTTTCCTGCTAAGGTGGATTGTGCCATAACTGCTTACGATGAAGGATGAAGCACGTACCACGTTCACCGAGAATGTGTCATCTTTGCTAGCCAAGGTTGCGATACATAACCCTGTCTACACCTTGACGGATTGAACAGATAGTTTAGTGCTTTGTCCTTGCGACATCTACTGGATTTCATGAGTTGCCTCCCTTAGTATGCAATGCCAACTGGAATCGGGTCACAATTAATACTTCCATTTAAGTACCAACGAATGAAGTTCTAGTCTATTTTTAGAACATTTTTCCCTCTCTCATTTCGGTGGTGATAGAAGAGTTTTATTTATGCTTTTTTGGTAGGGATTTAAAGGTAATTGTTTATTCTTGAGAATATGAGCTCATGGTGCTGTTGTCTGTGTGTATTTCGGCGACAGTGCACAGTGAGTAATAAGGCCCTGGTGATGATCCGGAAGTGAAATCTGTGTTCTGTTTACATGCTGCTATGCTGACAGTCCAGCATCTCAAAAAAGAGCAGGTCAACCTTTGACGATAACTTCACCGTGAAGTCATCTTTGAACGTATTTTAGATTAACATGTTATTGGTATTGATTGTCACACAGTGGAAAGGTCAGTACTGAGAAACAAATGTAGAGAACATATAGTAAAATTAATTGTGTTCTATGTCCATATGCCGCGCTAGACGGTTTTCACGCGTTACTCTTACCTTGTTGTGATGCTGCTTTACACGCATGCGTGGGTAATTCAAATCTGAGGTCAACAGCTGATGAATACATAGGTGTTCTGTTCTGACAGGGGTTTATACTAAAAAAGTGAGAGTTCTAAAGGATTTAACGCAGTGGATTTTTAGAAGAGGGATTATACTTACCGTCTGGATACAAAGGTTAGTCTAAATTAATTTATTAATAAATAGTGTGCGGTCCGATCATCCGGCTTATACATAGGCGGACGCTTCAGCACAATTAGTGCATTCCGCCGTTGGTATCCGCCGCCAGTCAAAAGAAACAACAAAACAATGCGGAGAACAGCTTGTTGGTCTAGGTTTGAATAGGCCCAAGTCTTTGCAAGAGTACGTGGCAGCCGTGTTGTTGCATTGCATGGACAGTTCCAGCTATGTTTACGTATAACTCGTTTTTTTGAATGACAGTATTCTAATGCACTAAAAAACACAAAAGAACAACACAATTTACACTGGAAAATCAAGTATCCGCCGCATTGTTCCTGCAAAGAACGCTAAGTGTTAGTTCGAGTGAGTAATCAGATTTCGAGACGAATCAAATGTATTTGACCTTTCTTATTGACGGCAACACATTATGAGAACGATCAATGTCAGTTTAGGGTGCTTGCAACATATCGGAGGTCTCGGTTTTGATCAAATTTGGAATGCAACGTACGGGACACCTTGTTTTATTTTTCAGTTAAACTAATAACATACATTTTTTAAAACGTCAAGAAACAATTAAAATGTATAAAGTGTAAACTATATTATATATCAGCTTAATTGATTTATTGTTGAAAAATATGTACTAACTCTCCAAAGTCTAAATTGACTTGTCATACATGTACTATACAATAACTATATAGTACATGTATTACAGGTAAATTTTAAGCAACGATACGAGCCCTTTCGAGCGTATCAAAATGTGCTTCTTACTGATGCCATGAAATAAATACCACGTGAGCGTTTGTAAGATTGGAATGCGACAGTTTAGGTAAGGCATTGTTCTTACTTCTGATACAAGTGGGGGGGGGGCTAGATGCTTTCAGTTTATGTAGTGAGTTACAAAATTTATTAATGGACACATTCTTTTAGGCAATGTCACAATTGTGTTTTAGTATGCAGTGTTCAATCCAGAAAACTTCAAGTTTGTTCACAATGTTATCAATGAAATGTTGGTCTTTGTTAACCACACTGATAACACGTGCTTTATTGGTCCACACAACAAGTGGCAGAATGTGTTCTGGTACACATACATTTGAAGCTTGACCTGTGCATTGTAGTTATGGTCTTTCTTCAATTCATAGTTTGATGCAAGACAATAGTTAACACTGGTGATTTCATCTACATTGGCATCCTTTAATGTATATCGACATTTTATTTCCACAACAGCATTGCCACAACATGAATATGAAAATAGAGCGTCTGGAGAAGCACCGATAAACCCTTTTATCCATACACAGACCTAATCCAGTCCTTGTAATTTTCACATCTTGATGTTGTGTAGATATGGCAGCTGTGTAGTGTTGAAGAGCAGCAGCTTCATGCAAATGCCCCATTGCACTGGCTTACTTTTCAGTTCTTGCTGTACAGGGTTGCAAAAAATTTTAATTAGTGAAGGAGCAGGACAGTCCATATTGGTGTGCAGTTATGCCACAGATGCTGTTATTCTACCGGTTCTTTGTTCGTGCCATACCAATGAATTTGACTGATTTTTGCTCGACTCCATTAAGTACTGCTTTTCACTGGCACTGACTGACAAAGTTCGCAGTACTTTTGTTTACACTTTTCCACTAATTCTTCTGTTGTAAGATTAATGCTGTCTGGGTCGTATAAAGATATCAGGGGCATTGGTAAGCGTCTTGTTGACGTTTTTTCGTCTTTACTTGCAAAGTGATGAGCTGTTTCTTTGAATGTGCTTAGTCCAATAGGCTTGTGTAGGCAGCTCTATGGGCAGCCGTCGCCGCCAAAATTACATTAATCAAATGATCTAGTATGAAATCAAATGATTTAACCTAGCAAATGAAATGATCAATCCAGATTCCAAATAATGTGTTGTCACATGAAATGATTTAACGAACAAAACCGAATGATGCATTTAGATTTCAAATGACGTGGTATTAAACGAAATGATGTAGAGTGAAATGAAATGATTTAACCCACCAAACGGAATGAAGAATTCAGATTCCAAATGATGTTGTGTGATATGAAATGATGTAGCATGAAATGAAATGATTGAACCCCAAAAATGAAATAATGAATTCAGATTTCAAATGATGTGGCGTTAAATGAAATGATCTGGTATTAAATAAAATGATTTAAAGAACAAAACGGAATGATGATATATGCTTCCAAATGACGTGCTATTGAATAAAATGATGTAGTCTAAAATGAAATGATTTAACTCAACAAATGAAATCATGAATTTTAATTCCAAATGATCTGGTATTAAATAAAATGATTTAAAGAACAAAACGGATTGATGAAATCTGCTTCCAAATGACATATTATTAAATGAAATTACGTAGTATGAAATGAAATGATTTAACTCAACAAATGAAATGATGAATTCAGATTCCAATTGATGTGGTATTAAATTAAATGATCTAAAGAACAAAACGTATTGATGAAATCTGCTTCCAAATGACGTAGTATTAAATGAAATTATGTAGTCTAGAATTAAATGATTTAACCCAAAAAATGAAATGATGTATTCAGATTCCAAATGATCTGGCATTAGTTGAAATGGTCTGAAGAACAGATTGGAATGATCAGCTCATATTCCAAATGATGTGGTATTAAATGAAATGTATGGAATGTAAACGGTCTGATCAAAGTGTAAATCAGCTAGCGTAAATCCAAACAAACACAGGGGGGCGCTGTTATCTATGACGTATGATGTCAGCACGCCGAAACATAATCGACGGGCGAGTTTACAGCATTCGGCTGAGATTTTTGCAGACGACAGTTGGACAGCAAAGCAAAGGTAAATGTTTCTTTTCGTATTTTATAAACAAGAACAGTGTTTTCCAATCAGCATAAAGTGATTTTATCCACATTAATGAATGTGCGGTTATTTTTTTTTTTCAAGTTCTGCCCTGTACTGCGCGAATTTCTTAGGCTTCAACAAAGCGAGATCTATCAACTAAAGAGATTATATCTTGATTCTATTTGATCATTATTAATTACCATGTTTAATGACCTTACACACTAAGCCAAAAATATGTTTCCCGTCAATTTTGGTATATTTTACATTACCGGCCCTACGTGCATACGCATTATTCGTCAAAGGTCGATATGTTATCAATTCTTTTTCCGCTATTGAATCCAGTTTGCAGCGACATATTAGTGCTTTTTCTTCTTCTTTTATATTTCCTCTTTGATATCGAATATCATTTTTCTTAGAATCCTTATTAACGACTGTTAGTGTACTTCAAACACGCCACTCTCCTTTCCAAACGTATTGAAAATTGGAGGGGGGGAACTTAGTCATATATTATGAAAGAATAATACGTGAACAAAAAACAGTTACCTCCTTTGGAGTGTTTTATGGCGAAGAAGAAGCATAGATTATGTTTGAATAAGCCCACAATTTAGCAAATGATGTATGAAAATAACAAGGAAAGGCCATGGATTCTATCAGAATTTAAAAATAAAAAAACAGCATCAGCGATTTGTAAGTGATACCACGTAGCCATTAGGGTAAAGACGTTCTCTCTCTCTCTCTCTCTCTCTCTCTCTCTCTCTCTCTCCAATAGAACGGTCGAAGCTTGTACTTTCTGTTTTCTGCTGACTGCTGGACCAATGCTAGATTTTACCTGATATCCATCGATTTAAGTAGTGTCTATTTGGTATGTATTTGTACTTAGCTCAATTGCCTGTTTCAACATTTAAAAAAATCTCAAAAAGTAAACAAAAAAATAAAAATAATGGGATAAGCAAATTTTAAAAAAATTGAATTAAAAAATACAAAAAGGTGTTTAAAAAATTGCGACCTCTTGTTTGGCAGCCTGACACATAGAAAGATAAATGTGGGTATCAATATAAAAAAGCCATTCATTTTCAAGATAAAAAATTTGAAAAAGTAAAATTGGGATAAGCGAATTTGAGAGAAATGCTAAAAAAGGTATTTGCAAAAAAAAATTGGGATGCCACAGCGAGTTTCGAACTCTCGACATCTTGTTTTACAGAAGCGAGGCATATTTTATCACTTTTCTATTTTGATGTCATTGGCAGTGCCAACAAGAACAAAATATCAAAATTAATAATAATAATAATAATAATTATATGTCATGTCAAAAGTAACAAATTGTCACTGCCACAAGAGCAATGTTTGTTTTAAAGCATAAATACATTCTAACTTTGCATGCAAGCATTGGCGTCCTAAAGGTAAATGGCGTCGGGACGACGATGATAGCCCAAGGGTTTTTTGGCGCCACAACACCTCTGGCACCCATCCATGGTTTTGGTGCCCCAATGCCACTAACGTACGGAGCAAACACTCCGTCCGTACCCCAAACCCTCCTTTACAACACTATTGCATGCAAGTTTATATTATCTACTTCCTTATCCTGACATCATATTAGACCTAAAATCAACGTATGCTTCCAAATATAAGTCAAGCCCTATAGTTCAGTTGAGCCCACCCCCACCCCACCCCAGGTTTGATCTCCTTGTTATGCCACTTAATATCAGATAAAACGAATGAGTGATATTAGTTTATTACTAAAATAGTCCATTTTAGTCAGAAGAGATTAAAACTTAGAATTAAAGTAGGACATTATAAAATAACATCGTTGTGTATTCCGAGACGATGAAACATAAGGTAGCTAGGGTAAATCACCCTCAGCTGATGAAATGATAATCTGTGGAAGTGAGAGAAAAAAATTGACACGTTTGTGTAATTGTGTCACAGACACACAAATATAAAAACCAATTCCACAAAAGCACTGTACCTCTTCATCAAATATTTAAGTCCAGGTTTCATCGGTTCCCAAAAGTGTTTTAGCAGAACATTTTTTTTAGATGATCACAAATATATAAAATCAGGTTAAAAATGATATATACAATCGGGTTAAAATAATGTTGAAGCAAAAAATAAGCAACCTCCAGCTCATCATCGTTACCATTAGCAGCATTATCATCATTGTTGTCATCACCATACCAATATATCAGTTTAGATAATTCGTTTTCTTCTTGTTCTTGCTTTTCTTCTTGTTGTTGTTGTTGTTGTTCTTCTTCTTCTTCTTATAATAATAATAATAATAATAGGAAGAAGAATAAGTAGATTTATTTATTTATTTATTTATTTATTTATTTATTGTCATGGTAGCTTATAACTTTTCAGAACTGACTAATTTTAAGATCAACCAATAACAGCGTTCTCTCCAAAATTGTATAATCCTGTCAGTTTACAGGCTTCCACATATCAAGAAACTCGGTGTATATGTTGCTTTATTTCTGATATACTGGTCACTATAAAGGAGGATGTACTTTAGGCATGACATTGTTTTTGGCTATATTTTAAATGTACTACCAGTAAACGGTAATAATATATGGCTATATGCATATTTGAAGTAACACTGAAGAAACTATGGCTATTAAAATATTAAAATATTAAATCAAAATAAATAATTTAAAATAATAATAAAAATTAAATTAAAATAAAGGTTTTGAAAAGATATTAACATGGAAGTTTATAAATGTTTATGATTAAAATTTACACGAACCTTGTGCATGCAACATTCGTGCAACAAGTTTTATCAATTTGCATAATTAAATAGTTATTCTTTTGTAGCTTCTATTTCTGTCCACATTTCATCTATTTTCATAAGCCCAAGTTTTAGTCTTTTATATTCCAATATATATAAAACCTAGTATCAAAATAATAACTTTGTATTTTATAAGAATATCTAGTTTGAATTAATTATTAATGTCAGGTAGTTTCATAATTCCATTCCAGTTTCCATCTGCACATTATTTCTGGTGCGTCTACATTTGTTTTTATAAAAACGAAGATGGAACGTTCATGGTAATATATGGTTTTGTAAGGTTCCCTGAAAAATTGTGAAAACAGAAAATATTTTACAAGAATCATAGAGACATGATCCTGGGATAATTCAGAAAGAAGAAAATAAATTGATTCCATTGCTGTCTTTCTTTCGATATATGTTTCAACACTACAAGGACTTCCATATTTGTAAAGTGGTATGTGATAAGCCCTTAGAAAGACAAACTGTTTACATCTCCAAATATATCAAAGAAATCAACATGGAATGTGTATCAACACTTAGCATCTCTTGATACTTTAAGTTTGGGTCTGCATGAAGTGTTACAACTTTATGGTGTTAAACTAAGTAACAGAAACAAGCGAAACCGTAAAGTTTAAGAAAATCTAACTTCGTGCACCATCAACAGATTTATTATGTCAAGTAAATTTTTCTTCTTCTTCTTCTTCTTCTTCTTCTTATTATTATTATTATTATTATTATTATTATTATTAATATTATTATTATTATTGAATATGATATTTGTGCTGCTGGTGTCTTTAATTTATTCTCTTTATATTGTTTTATTGTGATACTGTACACACCTACAAGCACTTCTCCGCATTTTTCTGACATGACTGGAGGCGCCACCAGTTATTGGTCTAAGTGGTGCTAAATAGTGATGGTGATTGTAATGTTTTGTTATTGAAGAATAACTCCAGTAGCGGTCTATAACTTTTCTCATAGATTTTGTTCAATAAAATATGTATATATGTCAGCAGTATCACATGCGCAGGCGCGCACTGAGAAAATATATTATGAAAAGGAGAGCGATAGATGCATTCCAATCAATATGTTGTACAGCAAGTATGGCTTAGAACGAGATGAGAATAATGATAGCGTATGACATGAAATTAATATTACGTATACATATGAGTGACAAAATCATACGTGGTAATTTTTCTAAAAGAAATTTGTTCACAGTATAAAGACTTAGTTCCTAATGATTCGACGCCAAACTATATAAACAATATGTTCAGTTAAAGGACATATAATGTCAATACAGTTTCTGGTCTATCGATACTACGCTCTATGCCAAATTATAACTTTCTTCTTTCTAAGCCCGAAATGGAATTGTATAAAAATAGTTACTGGGAAACATACAACTATGAACAATATTCAATACACACAATACACAGGTACATACATTTCAGCATAAGTCTTACTTTATATATATATATATATATATATATATATATATATATATATATATATATATATATATATATATATATATATATATATATATATATCGAATAAGATCTGGGTATATCAATCATGGATATGATTATAAAGTTTTCTATTCAGAGCTTTTAGTATGTCATTCGAGCTGGTCTAGAAAAAATTTCGTTAATGATATTTTAAAAGAAGCAAGGGAAGTTGAATTACATATCCTCATTGATAAGGAATTCCATACAGTAGGTGCTGATACAAAAATGAGCTTTTGTAATGCTTGGTTTTCGACCGAGGAATCTGGAGATCGTTGTTAGTCGTCGATCGGAGATTACGCTCAGTATTCGATGATCTTAGTTCAATTATGTTAGAGACATCATCTGGAGAAAGACCGTTGAAAGACTTGTATGTCATGATTCCTTTAAAATAAAGAATATGTTTTTGTATAGGTATCCATTTCATACGTGAAAACAAAACATTTGAGGGAGTCATAACAGAAAGTTTCAGTATTATTTGGGCTGCCCTTTTCTGGAGTCTATCAATTCTGGACAGATTATAATTTGATGTGTTTCTCCATATGGTACAGCCGTAATCTATCAGTGGTAGTATATAACTCGAAAAATAAATTTCAAGTGATTGTGGAGCTAGAAATTTCGAAAGCAATTTTAACAGTTCTTCTTTTGACTACCATTGCACATAGGTGATCGATATGCGCATTCCAGCTGAGGTGTTGATCAATGTAGATACGAAGAAGTTTCTGATTTTTGACAATAGATACGTCTAAGCCATTTTGAGTTAGAAGTAAATCCATGTTAGTAGATAGACGCTGCCTTTTTCCAATTGTCATACATTTCGTTTTAGAGATGTTAATATGCATTTTATTTTGATGACACCAAACTGATATATTGTTGAGGTCGATTTGAAGTTTATTTTTAATGGAGTCTAGTGATTTACCAGATAAATGCAATGTAGAATCATTGAATGAACCATGGGATATAGAATATGAGGGCGATTATTAACTGGGAAGGTAAGGTACAGTGTGAAAGAGGTAAAGTATGTGGTGGGGAATTATGATTTGTTATAGGCTGCTATCAATTACTAGTTCGAAGTTATACATGAAACAGAATATTCCAGGTGAGCACCATTTATCAATGAAGGGTGAACTAGACTCAGTTGGCAAAAGACGGCTTTTATTCTGCATACTAACCTGGATGGTGAAAAGGATAACAGCGCATTACTGGATATTTGCTTCCTTATGATAATATGAACTAATAAGTTTAATCTATATGGCGTAATTGTATTAAACGCATACTAATTATTTATTAATTACAAGACACCAGTAAAAAGCTGCGGAAACACGATTGCTCTCAAACTATTTTTCTCATTGATCTTAAACCCTGTGAGGGCATAACATCAACCAGCTGTTGATGTAAATCAGTTCTAGTCCAGTGTAGAATGTCTGATTAATTTCTTTGTCAAGAACTGTTGAGTGATATTTAAAGCTAATTAGAATTAGGCTAACGCTACATCTCAAATTCTGCGTATGTTAACATTTAAAATGGTTCTGTCTCTCATGTGGGTTTCACAGTCTTCCCAAACGTGTGAAATATCAAGTTTGCTTGATAGATGCTGATTTGCTTTCATCAAGAGTCAAGTATCAGGGTTTTTAAAAAATCACTCTGACAAGCTCTGATACTGTGGCAGACATGAGCATTAAATGTCTATAGTTTTCCGATTTCTTCAATTTCTTTAAATCTTGCCATTTTCTGGTGCAAGTTTTCTGGTGCCGGTGGCAAAGTAGCTAGTAATTTTATAAATAGATTTAAAATTTTAAAAGCAGTTCCCGATATGGCATGGGAAGCCATATACATATGTTGGTTTGGCTTGCTCATGAGACACAGAAAGGATATATATACAAATAATAAATTAAGTAGACTTTTAGAAACACCGCGAAAATTGAGAGAAATTTGGGAAGTTTTAATTAAATATAGAGACATGAAAGGAAAAAACATACGGGTGGATTAGGGAAAATGCAACAGAAAAAGTAATGAGCCAAGTAGAGTTGGAAAATAGATACGTAAATTGGAAACTAGCATGGGGGAATTGGATTAAGTTAGGATCTTTAAAAATACAGGCGTATGACCAGAGTATCGCCTAAATGCCCACTGTGTAAAAAATATAACTACAGTAAGACACATACAATACTACAGTGTGAACAAAGACAAACTAAAAGACAAAAAGTAATCGACGAGATTAGAAAGACAACTACATATAAGACACAAAATCTGCTATACTTGGACGGGAATTTTGACAAAAAGACTTTATATACAGTGACGGATTACATAGTGGACACAATGAGATCATGTGGACAAATAATAAAAATTGGGAAAGACTAATGGACGCTCTCCTGCCAGAACACTCTTTCCTTTCTATAAAAAAATAATAAAAAAAAAAATTCCTATGCTAATTTTAAATACTTACTATTCTTCTACCTTGCTTTGCTTCCTTCCACACTTTCATCAAAAATGTCTCGGAAATTTTGGCTAATAAATGTTTACAAGATAACCTGCTCGAGATGAGAGAAATACACCAAATAAATAAAGTATGGACCCGATCTCGAGCACAGTTACTTATCTCTGACATACGAGAGCGGTATATATAACACACACCCAAACCACTAAGGTTTTAAACTTATAGAGTAACACACCGCATTCTCGACAAAATTCAAAAACAAAACAAAAATCCCATCAAGGGAGAAATAGAACAACTGGGTTATAAAGTTGATTTAGAGCTAAGTCCCAACACGTAAACAAATATAACAAACAAAACAAATAGCACCAACATATAGCACTCATGGGACATAGGGGATCTGTAGCAAATATCACTTAAAAAGAACTAAGGGAGGAAATCCGGAAAAGGGGACAGAAACCTTATTCGGACGTACAACCTTATAGATACACTAGGGCCATTTTAGAAATACCCTGATCAAAATTTCTAAATTCAAACTTTGACTTTAAAGTTTAAATTCCTTCAAAAACAATAACAGATACAACACATCTATGGGGGGAAACACAAACACATAAACAATTTCCTCTTTGGTTAAGTGGGGGGGGGGGGCATCTGTCTGGTGCCCCCCCGCCCCCCCCCCAAAAAAAAGTAATTTTCTTCCGATCAGTAGTAATTCAGCAGGGCAGTATCCATTAAGTAATGATGTTGCACGATAAAGTCAAACTAGTTTTGTAAGGATCATCTGTCTTTATTCAGCATTCTTGTCATTATTTGTATATGTGTTGTACATACATACATACATACATACATGTAGAGTGTGTTGATTTCTTTCAATACCAACTTGTTTACAAGGAACAATTTGCCATAATTTAATAAATAAGAAAAATATAATTAACAGGGCTAGGAATTAAACTTTCATTACTAACTGAAGGATAATATTCCCGACTTTCTTATGTATGCGATTTACTGTATGCAGTTGACCAACAATCTTTCTTATAAAGTTTAAATCCTTCGTGTCCACGTCTAATTATGCATAATTTCAGCATCCAGACCCGACTAACATGTTTTATAGGAAGAATCTTAGTAAAACAAATCAAAAGTCGCCGATGCCTTTACTCTGTGCATTGTATCAGACAACGCTACAACTTGTCCGCATCATTACATTATGCCTTAGGGTTAGACAGCATTTACACAAGATAGTTCATATGTACCTTTGTGTAACTGTCTTCAGGAGCTTTATTCATAATGTAAAGCATTTATATACTGGTCTCCTCAATCGTCGAAAAGTCGATGCCATTTTGTTCACTACAGTAACTCAGAGTTACCTACAGATTCCCCACTTCCAAGACCTCACGTTTCTAGCCATGTGTACTTCGTTTTTGACACTTTTTCTACACTACTCTACGTATTTACTATCCGATTTGATAGACACGACGCTACACACACACAGACACACACACACACACACATACAGTCGATGCCATTTTGTTCACTACAGTAACTCAGTTACCTACAGATTCCCCACTTCCAAGACCTCACGTTTCTAGCCATGAGCACTCCGTTTTTGACACTTTTTCTACACTATTCTACGTATTTACTATCCGAGTTGATAGACATGACGTTACACACACACACACATATACGCACGCACGCGCACGCACGCACGCACGCGCGCGCGCGCACACACACACACACACACACACACACACACACACACACATACATACATACATACATACATACATACATACATACATACATTCATTATTACGACTCTGTCGTTTTAAATATGTAATAGAAAAGTGTGAGAAGCAACAGACTGTGAAAAAGTCAACAAAGATTTTATTTCCCTTGATTACAAAGTGAAAATAAAGGGAAATAAATTATGGTATTGCGAATTAAATCCCAAAATAATCATGGAATTGCAGACAAAAGTTCCGATGATAAGAGGTATGAATAAACTATAGTGGAAATCCAAATTAAATCCAACGCTGAAAGGGTTGATGAGCCTGCGATGGCATGTAAAGTGTTGTTTTGTCAAGTCTTTCGTTGGATTACAATAATACAATCCGAGATTATATCCTTTTTTTGTATTTCACTATAAATCCAAGTCTCTATTTCCAAGAATGTTATCAGAGCACGTTTGTATTTCCAGGGAAGAAATAATTGGAATAACTAAAATTCCAGCTCATATGAACTACTGGTCACAACAATAATACAGAATAATTCTGCTAAGATTTTAAATCACAAATGAATAATTTTTGCAGTGACAATATTATATAGTCCACTACTTGACCTCCGGTCACAATTAGCTTTTTGTCATACAAACCCTTACAGAAGGTTTCTAATGTTTACAAAATAAAATCTTAGTTGTAATTATGTATAACTATTTCTAAAATTATAATACAAAATGTAGCAAACAACAGGAAAACCTGGCAATTTATGGGGAATTTCCAATAAACTAGACCCAGACCCAAATAAACATGTCTACTTCTATTGATAGTGATTTTAATATCAACCCCATACACAAAGAGAATATTTTAGCCATATATTACTTGTTCACAGTCTTTAAAATAAAATCAGTAATTAAAGTCGAATATAAAATGAACTTGAATTTTTACAGGGTTAAGTCCAACATACAATATTACATGACAATAGTATAAAGTGAAATAAAAATTTTACAACAAAACTAGCAAGCAAACAATGCAAATTTAAACATACATACATTCATACACACATGCATACACACACACACACACACACACACACACACACACACACACACACACACGTATTCCTCATTGTGACAACCAATTCATTGAAATTACAGAACAGAAAACGATTCATACAAGCAGCTTGCACGCAACTACTGTTTATGGCGTTCCATAACTATTACCAATTTTGTTCTTAATTCAGACATGAGTACAAACCTTGATGATGCCATATCTATCTTGAGGAGGGTCGCGAACCAGATTTCCTCAACCTCATCATCGCTTACATCCTCTGCAACTGGTTCATCTGCGAGTCAGACATCATCTTCATCAGTATCGGAGGAACACAGACGCTTGTTTAGTAGAACAATGGTATATAATTTCAACAAACGTCTCCTTTTTGCACTGTTTAATTCCATGAGCTACATAATTGTCATCACGGTGTTTCGTCTTTCTGTCTGTCATCCTGAGTTGTTGATGCCACGAAGATTTTAAAATTGAATTTTAACTTAATTTTATGCAACTGTCCCATTTAATCAATTTAATTAAGTTTAGTGGATTCAACAGCCACTAAACTGAATTAATTGCTATGCGAAAAACAATGAAACTATTGACACCGACTAATTTATAGTTTTGCCTTTCCGTAACTTGCTAATGTCCTATAGCTAATGTGTAAAAATATAATATCCGCTAAATTTTAATTAAACGTTATGATTCATAAAGTGTGTTTCCATACACATAAGCCCTATAACATTCATAGAAGCCTAGTGTATCAAATAGGTCTTCTTTCAATAGAAGAGTAAACGAATATCATCATGAAATGTTATTGATTTCCCCCAAAATATAATGACCTAGGCATCATCTTTTGTTATATGAGAAAAACCCACATCATCTTTTTTTCTCTACATTTAGACTTGTCGCATGTTCTTTTTGTTTTGCACAGATATTAAATCCATATAGGTCAAGAACTGGTAGGACTGATAACAATTTGGTCAGGATTGATGGGAGAAGAAAAGGTACCCTTCATTGTCACTATATATCACTATTTTATATAGTTGTTTTATTTCTGTTTTGTTTTGTTTTTTGCCATATTAAGCACCCAAGACAACACTTATGAATGGAAAAATACATTTCTTACAATGCATCAGATTGAACGTGTACACACAGACACACAAATGCTCTCGCACAAATAGGTTATCCCATATATATAGTCAATATATAGCCTTTATTGTCTTGATGTGAAACCAGCACCACATCACTTCAACATTCAAGTTAACCACTAGAACAAGGCAGTGTTTGTTTCTTTTTAAATATTCTGTACTAGTATTATTTTGAATATAAAATAAGTACCCCAACTATTGTATTGACTGTCTGCGTGATGTGTGTATGTCTTACGATGCACAAATGTTACTATGTGTTTGTTTCTCCCCTCTTATGTTGTTGTTGTTTTTGTTCTGCTATGTCTTTTCGTTAGTGTGTTTGACGATTCACAAATTTACGTTGTTCGATTTTGATGAAATGCCTACATTTAAAATTTACAAAATGGAATTTATCACATTTTTTCACACACAGTTGCAACAGAGAATATGAAACCTAAGTATGATTTATAAATACATGCATATTTATTTCTTACTTGAATTTTTGTTCAACAGGAAACGTGTGGGCATCCATGTCTCACAAACACATACCTAGCTGCTTCACTCATGCAACATAAACTTATATAAAGTTTTAGGAAATATTGCTCATTTTTATGTCCTGATTCTAGTCACCAAAACAAGTAAAATGCAGTGATACATATTTCTATTTTAGGTTGCACTATGACTCGATCTTTTGTTTGTCTTAGTTCCAATACTTCTACTACTATTCCATCTCTGGAAGAAAGGAGAATCCTACGTAAAAATGGCCTTGGGGAAAAGAAAGTTATTATTCCTGCTGATGCTTTGCATGACCAAGTGAGACAGGCCATACTAAGGTAATTATGTTTTAGAAAAAGTAATGAAAGGTGATCGGCAAATTTTTGGAATGAAGGAAACGAGTGAAGTGCATGCGAATAAATGCTTGTATGTTACGTTCTAAATCTATAGAGAATGAACTGTAAAAAAAAAGCAACAGCAGGTAGGCACTGTGCAACTCGGTCTCCGCCTCTAGATTGCTCATCTAGTTACAGTTGAAGTCATAATAGAGAAGATACACCATCGCTTGTTGATGTGAGTTATATCTACTGTTTTTCTTGATGCAAATGTCTCTTTCAAATTGTATCTCTGTGTGCATTTCTGTTTCACAATATACAGATTTGTTGAGTCATAGAACTTAACTTCCTCTCAACAATGCGAACATGTACAAAGTCCCATCTTCAAGTTGTTCCAAGCCTCAACATGAAAAGAATATTCCGGCTGGAAATGTTTTTCTCTAATGTTTACTTAGAATATTGTTTCTTGGTAAATCAAACAATTAAGTACTTATTGCTAAACCATCAAGCTTATGTGTGAGTGGTGGAAGCTAATATTTGTTGGTCCATAAATTATGCGTTAAGCTCCTATTGCATTTTTAATTAGAATATTCCACAAAATAAAAGTTCAGAAACACTATGTAAAATTTGAAATGTACAGATTCAGCAGATATTGTCTATTTTATTCATAGTCTTAACTGTATCCCTTTTTGCGATTAGTTTTAATACTGTACTTGTAAGACCAGGTGATTTTCTTAACGTTGATGCGGGCAAGTAAGATTTGGTTGAACAAGCTATGTCCTACGGTTTACTTGTCAAAATCAAGTAAAAGTATAAACCAAATTTTAGATACGTTCACAAAACAATATTATCTGAGTAAAAATAATTGAATGATATTTAAGAAATTAATGAAATATAAGACTCGATGACGATTCCTCTCAGTACTCAACATCATCCATTCAACATTTCCAGCTTGAACCAACCTTCTAAATAAATTTAACCATATCTTTATTCCTGGAATACTAACGCCAAACAAACACGTTACATAATTGTCTTAAAATTCAGTTTAAAAGTGAACATTGATATAAAACTGTTATCCGTACTCGAAAATAAAAAATGTAATATTTATTATCTGTTTTCCAGCTCTTTTCCGGTTTTAGATCAGTGGTGGTTTTGAGCTGTTAACGCTTAAAAGCAACTCCAAAAAAGTTTTAACCACAGTAAGTCACGGAAGATGCAGTGCAGAAGACATTAGGGAGTTCGGTACAGGTCGCATATGTGTTTGTCTTGTTCAAGCATGGTACCTATAACGAGAGAACACATGCAAACTTGTCAGGTAAGGTACTCTGAATATCAATTAATTATGTCAGGTATTTTGCTCATGTTAAAGCTTTAACATTAATCCAACAGTATGTTACCTCCGTTTATATACAATTCATGTATATTAGACAAAAGTGCAATTTCTAAGGGCTGTCATCTTCGCATGGCAAGGTTCCGATATGATAACCTATCACCGCCTCAGCGTATCGGGCAGATATTTCTGTGTTTCATGTCTATGAATTTCACTGGATGCAACGGAAAGCCACCGCATCCAATCAAATTAAGTTGTTCAAATGTGAACACTGTTCCTACATGATTGGGACAAGGGGAGCACACACCTAGAATGGACTGATAAGTAAGCAATTTTCTAGTCCCAGTCCGTGTTTGCACAATTTCCTTTCTCTCAAATACACCTGTAATTGCTTCTCTCTGGTACATAGTCATACTTTCGAGGTTAAACATCCAAAGTATCCTTTTAGGTCAATTGCCTCCATTATTTTCGGCCAATGTAGAATGCACCACGCTATTGGTTACTTGGCATTATGTACGATGGAAGGCAGTTCAGGAAATCCATTGGATGTCGCTAGGACAAAGCGCCAGTATATATGTTCGATCCGCCAAGGTGTAGGTAGGATTTTCATATCGGAAGCTTGGCTAGCGAAGATGAAGTGCTGTGTAAATAAAGTTTTGCTTTGCTTTTCTGCTGAGAGTATTTTTTTTTACAAACTTTACTGATACCTAGACAGAATCAAAAGGTATGCATTTCGTTTGGTTAGAAAGTGCCTGTTGTTTAGATCACTAAATTTATGCGATGGTATCATGTGTGCAGAGTATTTACGTAATGTTGGGGATTGAGAGTGTTATTGCTAAAAACGTACCCACATATTTTTTATGATTTTCAGAAATCAGGAGAAGATGCAGATTGTATTGAAATGTTCAAGTAAGTTGTATGTTTTTGAACGTAGGTTTTAGATCTACTTGACTCAGGACTAGACAATTTGTGTGACGGTCTTCTGTCCATCCTTCAATACTTGATTATTTGCCTTAAATGATTCATATTTGTGTAGAGTGTGTAACTAACTCCCTGTACATTTGATAAATGATTCATATTTGTGTAGAATATGGTATAGTTGCATGTACAACTGATACATGATTTACATTCGTACAGTTCCTGCAAACTTGATATGTGATTTACTGGAAGTAGACTGCATATAAATGTATGGAATCCACTAAACATCACAATAGAGCATCACTTTAATGAAAAAGAAAGCGAGGCTCCAGTGCAGATTGATCATGCGTTATACATTGTCCCCTTTACTCAGTCCACTGGTCTACCCATGTAAACTAACTAAATGTCCTATTGGTGGATTTTTACGCGATGTTTTGCTTCATTGTCAATCCTCTTGCATGTTACAGAGTCTGATGATGGAATTTAATCATCCTTGATTAATAAATATGCCACATTATAGTCATTCCAGTTGTGTCCTACATATATTTCAACTATTACAGTACAGTTCTTATCTAAAATGTATGTCTTGTAGAATGCATATGCTTGTTATGAAACTTACAGGACGACATAAATCTGAATCGATCTATAAGCATCTGATTTGTCAAATGTTGTAAATATATTTATGTGTTTTCAGCGATGATCCAGCTAACGTTAGTGAGCAGCCTAGTGTTGTAACAACACACAACAACACCAGTACTGTAGACCCACCTCTCAACACTGGTGCAATGTACAGTAATGTACCCACAGTTCCAACTATCAGACAACAGGATAATGTCGTGGCCATGTTTCCCAACTCAGGGACCAGCGAGCATGCTGGTATAGTAGCAATAGTACAACGTACCAGTGAAGAGCATGGTGCTGGATCAAGAAACACTGAACCTCATAATGATGTAACCGGACATCCCAACATTGGTGATCTGCATCATACTGTAATGACAAATTACAGGTCTTCTTGTTTAGTTGACAACATGGCTGTGATTTTGGAAGAAGTGTAAGATGTTTTAAAAAATATTTTTCGGAAAGATCCAATTATGAGATGCCATGTTGTATGGTTGCTGTATGCATTCATGCTTAGAAAAAAAATCGATCAATAGTCTTTGATCAAAGTATATGAAAAACTAAATTTCCTTCTTGAGGCCAATCTGTGCCTTTTCAGCGATACACTACTTTATATGAGATAGTGGAAATTCTTTTGTCTAGATGAGTCATAATAACGCATAATAAGATGCAGCTAACTCTAATTAGTTCATTTTACATGCTGGTCTATGTATTTTTGTGACAAGTGACCTGTTTATGTTTCCATCTGCAAAAAGGTAACTATTTTCTTAATATTAAAGACTGGTTTAACACAAACACACGCACGCCGATAAGCACCGATTGCTAATATATCTATTAACTAGTTAATCTTATTGGATATCTTCTGCTTTGTTATCCAAGTAAAATATATTAATTCATGTATATAGCTTGGCTTCAATTACATGTTTACAGTGGATATCTTTATTTCTCACTGCCACATGCACATGAATGAGTGTTTGCCCTTTGAATTAGGAAAGTTAGATACAACTGACAAATTTTAAGATTCTTAGACTCCGTTGCTTTTCTTTTCTCTTGTTTCAGTATATATTGACGCCTTCTTAGTTTACAAAATTCCACCTGAATTCAGTAATTTAAGTACCTTGACATCCTCCTTTTTGTTGCCACAGCAAGGACATTCATGACCCAGTAACTGTCTTGCGCTATTTTCAAAAACCTGTAATGACTGGAAGACAATTAGACCAAACATCATTAACACAACCGCTGGAGGGTGAAACCCAATCCATCTATGTGTCGCGGATGAATATGTTTGCAACAGGAATGGAGGAGATCCTGGAAGCGCCCAACCTTCTGGTACCCCTTGAGGTGACATTTTATGGAGAAGAGGCTTCCGACCAAGGGGGACCAAGGAAGGAGTTCCTCACTCATATGATGCAGGAGATAATAAAAGAAGAATGTAGACTTTTTGAAATGACTGAGGAGGGTGCATACACACTGAAAAATGACTCCGGTGGACTTGAAAGGAAATACTATTTTGGTGCAGGACTAGTTTGTGGTAAGTGTTATATTTTCGTTACTTGCTGTAGATTTAATTTTTACTATGCTGGTCATAATTCGGCTATCAATGGACAACATATTTGCGATGTGAAAATTAGGCAGAGCACAATATGCTTTCATGTTAATTTTTGTGGTAAATAGCTTTGGTCTTCAATTTGGTAAGCAATCGATAAAGCAAATCGTTTGTCGCGTAAATTAATGGTATAGGTCTTTCATTCTGTTATTGAACGAAAGTATACTCTCTCTCTCTCTCTCTCTCTCTCTTTTGACATAAAAAGCGATCCTAACTGTTTTAGCAAAAATATTTCTGACATTCTTTAAGTCCTATACCTCAGTTTCAGTTTGCACGACATTGTTGCAGGCATGGTCAATACATTGCTATTTTTGGCGTGCACTCATGTGTCACGCGTATTTCAACACCTAGTAAGATGTGATTGCGATGACCCACATTTCTTGCTTAACAGGCTTTGCCTCGTTTTTGGAGTTAATAAGCGTGAAACAGAAAAATGATTCATTTGTTTTAAATATATCTTTCATTTAATATCACACGCGCGTCATATTTGGTACTTTCTAAAGTACCCATTCTATTCTTGTTAACAATATTTTTAGGTTTGTCATTGATGCAGAACGGGCCTCAACCATGTTTCCTAACAGAAGAAGAATTGGAAACGCTCCTGTCCCAAAACTTAACACCAGTCCAGGCACAATTTAGAGATGGCTTAAATCGGCTTGGTTTTGTTGATGTAAACACAAATGAGTATCTAAACTTTCCCAAACCTGCAGCTGTAACCCGGACCTATAAATCTCTTGTAACCTGTTATTATTATACACTAAAAATCTTGGCAGTGATTTTGGGACCACAATATACAATATAGCTTGTTTATTAAACAAGGATTGTAAACATTGTTAAGGTTATTTTAAAAGCATAAGTTGATCATGTATTAGATTATGTGAATATCAGCTAATCTCATCAAGCTTTCTAAATTTAGTACCCATCATATTTTCCAATTCTTGAGAAGTAAACTGAAGATGCTCATAACTAGATAAGAATCAAACTGATATTAAAGTCTTATGTGCAAATAGAAGTTATGGTACAAAGTCCATTTTGTTATTGCAACCTTGCCAATGAAACAGTTTGGGTCAGTTACAACTTTTTTATGTATTGAAATGTTACTTTTCAGTTAATGCGCCGAAAGCCGTGTATTAAATATCTCTTCAGGCCTTCTGCAAGGTCAACTCTGACACAGAGAAAATTCATCCATGTCCTAAAACCAGTTTCTCAGATATCGGATCTAACAGAAGATTGAAGGAGGATGGTACATATAAAAAATTCATAGCATACCTTAAAGAAGTTTCAGGTAAATATATAACATCTGTAAAGATAACAAGAAAGAGGTAGTTCTGATTTCATAGATTATAGATATACATTTATCAAAATGAAATATGTGGTAAATGTTTTTCGTTTGTGCCATGGTTATAATTGAACTAGTTTCTTAAAAGATTATTATTAATATAATGATATTACATGTTTACTCCTGAATTACTCCATACTATCTAAATTGTATCTGTGTTCAGTCCGTTGTACCTATGTTGTGTTAGATTAGCATGATTACTAGGACTCCAATATATACACATTTTGAGAGACGTTCGATGCGAAAGGTTTATATAGCCTCTAAAGAGAGGTGGACATTTTCTTCTTTTACATTCACATTTCTACGACTTATTGTAAAACAATATGTTCAGTCCTTCTTTGTGGCAGCTAGCTAGGTTTGCATAAACGATGTGATGTGATGTGATTTGGATTTTTAACGTAGCTTTAACAATTTTTCAGTCATATCGCTACGATGTCTGCAGTGTGGCAGTTTATAGTGATGTCTAGCACTGGGGCATCATGCCGCAGACATGTAGTATGATGTCCCACCCAGTCACATTATCCTGACACCGGGCCGACCAATCCTAACACTAACTTCTTAATGCTGAGCGCCAAGCGAGGAAGGTGTTAGTACCGTTTTTGTAAGCCTTTGGTATGACTCGGCCGGGGATCGAACCCACGACCTCCCGCATCCGACATAAACGATAAACACACACACAAACACAGATATATATATATATATATATATATATATATATATATATATATATATATATATATATATATATATATATATATATATATATCCTTTTCTATGTTAATACCGGTTATATCTCATTGTGTAGTATAAAAAACGTGACATTTCCATTTCAGCGAGCTTCACATGTTCAAATATAAAATATATTGCTTTTTGTTTCACATGAAATATATTCGGCATTAACACATGAAAACAACATTTTAATTTTATTAAATAACAAACTTGCTGTTATGTTTATTGTATGAAACCTACTCCTGAACAGAATGCTAGAAGAATCACTCTTCAGCACGCAACCACCATCCCTTATTTTTGTATTCACCGCACTGTGAACGGCATTCAGTATCAGCGAGCGGCTATTGGTACATCAGCACATTCAAAACTGGAATTCACTCCGATTAGTCTACATCTTTGGCCTTGTGATAAAACATTTATGACTATTTGGCATCCATTTCACTATACTGCAAGTTTTCTTTCTTAAATTTTCATTTCGTATTCTAGGGAAGTAAATTAGTTGTTTACAAAACTTGTTGGTTTTGGCGTTTTTCTGTCACTTGGTTTAAGATCATATATTTGAATATATATATATATATATATATATATATATATATATATATATATATATATATATATATATATATATATATATATATATATATATATAATTCTATTGCTTTTTATAGGTGGTAGAAGAGGAACGGAGAAAGCCAAAGTTACACTGGAGAAAATATTACAGTTTGTGACGGCATCTGCAGAGATACCAGTTTTAGGATACTAAAGATTGAATTTTTTGATGATGGAAGTGTGCTTCCTAGAAGTTCTACTTGCATAAATGCCCTTTATTTACCTTTGGGACATTTACCAGATGATGCCGCATTATTTTCCTATTTTGACTATGCATTTCTGAACAAATACTTCGGAAAAATGTAATCTAACATTTTTCACCTTAGTCAAAATCTGCTTGGAGATAGGGAATGGAAAAAAAGCAATTTATTTGTTTGATTTTACTAGCATTGAATATTTGTTTTATCATAAACTTCACAGAGATGATAACTATGACTTGATAATATATCACTGGGCGTTAGCCAATATATATATATATATATATATATATATATATATATATATATATATATATATATATATATATATATATATATATATATATATATATATATATATATATATATTATGGTGTGTGTGTATGTGGATGTGTGCAGTTTAGTCTATTATTTGCATATTATCAATGTCATCTATATAAAGCGATAATGATTTTAATTCATTAGGATAGCACAAACTTCATAAAATAAGACTTTCACAATGCATCACAATTTCATGCACACCTAGAAATAAGATTTTCTTATCAATATTATTTGGTAAATGAATAATATTGTTACATTATCATCAGTGGCGTAGCTATCTCACCACGGACCACACATACAACTTTTTGCACCGCCATCCCCCCTCCCCCCTTACTGTCACTTTAAATGATTTTTTTTCTGGTTGGGCCGTACCCAAAACACTTCCGGGCCCCACAGCACGGCTGTACCTGCTACTAAGGTAGTTACGCCACTGATTATCATGGTACAATCGAATACTATGTATTGCCTACTTATATGAAATCCTGGCAAATGAAAATATGAAAATCTAAAATTTGGCTGACTAAGAAATAAGAACATCATGTCAAATCAAATTTATTAATGTTATTAAAGAAATATAACAGATATGTCGTTACTTACATATATTTATCAATAGTATTTCGTAGAATTTTGTTTTGACCAATGTTTACACAATTATACATACTGAATGCCGTCCAAAGCAGGTTTCGATAAGGTACCGTCTCAAGAAAGTGTAAACAGCGGAAATGAGATACATATAAGACTATTGTAAAATTTCAAAATAAAACATTGTTACGATTCTGTGGTTTGAAAGTAATGAGCTTAATGTAGCAACACCGTCAAGTTTTGTACAATTTACAAATAATTTAGTTCTATAAGTTATGAAATGAAACTTTAAGAGGAATTTATAGTATTATGAATTAAATGGAAAATAACACTGTGAAGTGTCGAAGTTTGAATTGCAGTGAACTTTAAAGTTGAATGTGTTGGTCATTAACATTTTATCGCGTTTAAGCCAGAAAAGTGTTTATGAGGGATCACTTCGACCTTTCTTCGTTCATCTCCGCCCATGTCCGTGTAAACTTCAAAGGGGCAGCATTCCAACTAAGTGAAATTCACCTGGCTATCTTAACACGGCCCTTACAAAGTAAACATTTGAGCTACCAACCCTAACCGCTTGGTAGGAACCTATGTCCACTTATCATTTTCAAAGGGAAATAGTTACGCACCGTCGTTCACAGATTCCGACCTGTCTAAACCTGATGAAAGAAATTATTTCTTTGGGAAAAATTAGGGACCGCTGCCTACGATTGGGCAGAATAAATTAAGGCGTACACTTTAGAAGCAATCAGACTTTAAAGTGACGACCTTAGTCAAAATTCATAAGTCTGAAATTTCCTGAAAGAGGAGTCTATACTTCGGAGGAGGCCTAAAGACAATATTGCTCTCCTTGTTAAACAAGAAAAGGACCAGGAGACCGTCTTGTAAAAGAAAGACAGGTTTTAATGCTCGGAAGCGTATGTTCTGAAAGAGAACATCAACAAGGTAAGCAAGTTTAATTTCACGTAATATTTGATTGCTTGTTTTATACAAATGTGTTTTCTATGATTAGGTTTCCATATATGTATCGTTTATTCAATTTTATGGAAATGTGTTGATGCTAGAGTTTTTGTGCAATTTATGTTATTCAATTTCATGGAAAGTGTTGATGCTAGAGATGTTATGCGATTTAATTTCTACTCATTTTCATGTAAAGTGTTTATGCTAGAATTGTTATGCAATTTACCTTTCAATTTTACAGTTATTAGTTCATTGGTAGAATTGATTGCATACGATCCAAATGTTCATATATGTAGGATTTCAAAGGATTATTTGCAATAACTTCCTTTGTTAGGACAATACTTACCTAATTATATCTGATTTTGTAATGTTTGAATAATCTTGTAGGTTAAGGATTGCTGCGAGTTACAATTTGTGAATTTCATGCAATATCAATCGAACATGTAGTTGCATATGTAAAAGAATACGGCAATATTCAATAGACGCTCGCGTGGTAATTTAAGACCTGCCACTGGAAGCAAGGTCACTGTCCAACCATACTAAATTTACACAGTGTGTGGATAGCCAACATGCTCTGAGTAACGTGAGGGAATTTTATGTACGTCTAGAGAGTGGGGTATACAGAAATTTAGGGGTAATTTTGTCCTTTAAGGATTATCTTTATGGGATAGAGACTGGACAGTCTGAAGACAGAAGTCTGAGAAAATGAATGACGAAGTCAGAATAAAAGGACCAGTAAGTCCATGAATGGCCAAAGCACACAGATTAGCGAGGATGAACTAGGAGACGTGGATATACGGTCAAGATAGGAAGGTGATGATGCAAATCAGTCGTGGACATTGCGCTCTTTTCACCTTTTATTATGATGATGAAATAAATACAAATTGGACGCGCCTGTTGAATTATATTGATATAATCTAACTTGAATTGGAATTGGCGTTATTAATTTGTTCTAATTAAATGTGTTATTTTCTTGTCAAAGGGGGCTCGTATTGTTTTATTTCTTCCAGGTATTCTCGCTCAGTTCTCTGTTAAAATTATATTCTTCTTTCACTCCCGCCTGGTTATAATATCGAGGGAGGTCATCCTCTAGATAACTCCAGCCAAATCCAATTAACCACCCCTCTTACTAAGAGGGAAACGTTACAAATACTAAGCATTATATTCGAAGTCCAAAAGAATAGGGTGTTTCATATGAATTCCATATCCTGAATGTGCTGATGTACTAACATTATTAATGTATAACAATGGCATTGTCTAGAACTCTTTTGAATGAATTCACAATAATAACAATAATCACAGAATAATATTTTATTGAAAAGTCAATGAGCTCTTTGTAATTTTGATGAGTAATCCAACTCTCAAATTATATCTAAACAAAACATTAAATATATCTGCAGAATAACATTAAATAAGAACATAGAAAAATCGGAATGAATTCATTGTTCAACTCATATACCTTGTATACACTTTAAGGCTCTATGTTGCATTAATTTCCTATTCGATATAGATCTATCTATCAACACCTCCCATTTCACATGTTTCACGATACCTCTCACCGCGACAGAACTCATCAGGCCTAATCATCAAATGTGAAATTACCCCAAACTTGTAAACAGGTTCTTTATTAATATTGTTTTTGAAATGAGTCAACACATATTAAGGTACCTTCACTGCAATCTTAAGTAATGCACCAAAAAGGAAAAAACAATATATACGTACCAATATAGGTATTATTTAATGTGAGACGGGCATAGCAATATATATATATATATATATATATATATATATATATATATATATATATATATATATATATATATATATACATATATATACCTCTCCCTCGATAACTCGTACACACAGTGTCCACAAGCATAGACCGCATTATAAGCGAGGGCGCGAGTTACCGAGGTACCTCCAAAAATTGAAAATTCGCTTTGACATCGAGAAAACCGAGGGAGGGGGAGGCGTTAGGGAATTGGGCTGTTTACTGACTGAATCCTCATTTTACAATCACGTCGATAACAATTTTTAATAAATTGCTTTTTCTAATGAAGTCGTAAAAGATCGTTCCAACTGGTTTCAACAACCATCACATGTGCGCGAAAAATCTGTGTAACACGTCAATGTTTTTTATTTTATTGATGAGTCTAATTCCCATAGTGGTGTTTAATAGTATCCTGCCAAATCGGGAGTCCACAGAGCAGGGAACTAGACTAAATGTTGATATACCCCCAAACAAGAATCCTTTTTTAAAAAACAAAAACAAAAAACGCGACATTTATTTCATGAAACGATCTTCTATGTCGAAACTCATTTTTTGTATTGTTCAGTTAGTACAATATTGATGTCGTGATTTCATTGGAAGTATTAATGAAACTTCTTATCATCCTTGAGGATATCTCTAAGTGCCAGTTCAAAAATTCTCTGAAACTCGCTTGCCCACAATGGTCCGTATCTGTGAAAACAAGCTCTTTATTTTACGAAGTATTCATTTCGCTTGGCTGCATTGCTATCTTTGATAACAGTTATGAAAGAGTACACGATACCATTTATAACAATGTTCGATTATTCAAATGAAGCGAGTTCACACGACATACGACCGGGATCTCTAGATTTTAAGTTTATAAGATTTTTGTGCCTTTTAACTTTTCTTTTATTCCACCTGCTTTATTTGATTCAAAAGACATAATTAACGTGATAATACAAAGGAGTCCAGCTTTTCGTTCAGTGCAACAATACAACAAATACTTCCACAAGTCAGTTATCAAAACACGGTCGGCACTTAATTAGGTTCTCGGAGAAACGCGCGCGGACATAGCTGTTAAGAAAGATTGACGCATTTTACGTTTAGTTACAAGAGGACACATTGCATTTATGATGATTACACTTAAAAGAAACTAAAAGATAGAACTAGAACACAACTTTCAGTTGATAAATAAATTATTTAATTTGTATCTATTTTTTTTAAGTACTGTCTCCACTCGGCGTAAGTGACATTTTCATTGATTGAAATTAACTTAGACAAATATCAGGGTACATATAATCAATCATGGAGGATTACAAATATACACCAAACAGAACGGAAAGTGCTATCCCTGAATTACAAAGAAAAATGCTTGATAATACTGACAGAATTTGTATAAATACGAATAAATACAGGTAAGATGCGTACTCTGCGGAGATTTCAGTTGAATTCAATCAAACGCATGTTCTATTACCGCTTATTGGATTTTTATAATACAAAAACTATCAACACTATTAATTAGATTTTAGTACAGTCGGACATACCTATTAGGAGTAGATTTGATACTCAGATTTCAGTTGACGAACTCTTGCGCAAGTTATTCATTTATTATTTTAAACATAGAGCTGTATTGGATCACAGTCCATTTAATAAGGAACAAAGATTATGTTATTAATACATTTGTAATCTTACAAATAGGGAGTTAAGATGAATTTAATTACAAATGGAGGAATGAAAGAAAGTTGTCACTGATAACAAGATACTGCTTTGAGCAATTGCAGAAAGTAAAATCGCCCCTTATAATCAACGGAAATGTAGTAGAGTACATGAATTATCGACTTCAAACTTCCAAAACCTCATCAACAGAATCTAAAGCATGCAAATATGGTTCAATGTCAGAAAGGTCAGCTACGTGAATTCCACTCATTTTGGCATTGAAAGAATGCAACTGTTCTTCATTAAGTAGCTATATTGATGGCACGTCGATATTGTCTTCATCACTTGGCTCAGGTAACGGTGCATCTGGATCCATTCCATACTCTGGTAGAGCGTCCTAAATGAAGAAAATAATACTAATAATAATTTTGTCTGCAATGTATTCATTCATTTTTTATAGTTAAAAAAAATGATTCAAAGACACAATTAAGTTTGGCTCTTAAGAAATGAATTCGTTTAAGAGAATGAGCTACGGTGGCTCAGTTCTAACTTCCAAATATCACCAACAAATGTTAGGCTAAGAGAATAGCATATACTGTCTTGCAGAACCGGCAATAAACAAATTTGTAATTTGGTCTCTGCATGGTAAACTCATGAAAGTTTTTCGTGCTAAAAGAAATTGTTCCTCGATATTGGACAAACAGTTTTCTGAAATTCTAAAACTTATGTCGAATACTGTCTGTTAAGTTATATAAAGCAGAAATGTTACAATCAGATGTCCTTTAAATGCTATTTATATTGACATGCAGGGAATTTTGCTTTATATTGTTATTGTAATATTTCGCTGATTGTAAATTTGATATGTTTTATGAGCTTGATAGAATATATTTCGAAAATACAGGTACTTTCCACTTAACGAAGTAGCACACTGTGAAGTTATAGTCATTTGTTATGACTTTGGTAATCACATACACTGCTAATTAGAAGCACACACACACACACACACAGACATTGATAAAATAATGGTAGGTATTTTAAGGAACGTGCAGATTGGATAGTGCTCAGTTTCAAATCTCTTCAGTCTTTCTGGTTTCTTTCTTTACCAATAGGCCACATTGCTTAAAACGAGACAAGCTTCTCACCTGATCTAATTCTTCGAAGTATTCGTTAAATATACCCTGCAGTCCAAGTATAAATAGCTGGCAGGTAGTCTTGTTGTTCTCAGTTCTCAATTTATGATTGTTCCATGAATTCATAAACTGGAATAGTCTGTCGTTTATCACATTTCTGTACACATAATGCAAGCAGAAGACATGTTTCTCCGAATCTGGATAAAAAAAGCCTTTGACTTCCAATGATACGAAAAGCTCATAAAATAAAGAAAGCACAGCATTATACACATCACGCCATAGCCTCTCTATCCTCAAATTATGGACACTTTTCCAGTTAGAAAACTTCCCCTATTAAGGCCCCGACGAGGGTGTGAGAGCATGTACTGAGCAACTTCACGGTTTTCCACACCCATGTCCCCTCTCACTCGGGAAGGAAGGCCCCATTTGGAAACGGCTTCAGTGAAATGGTTTAAAACTGTTGAAGCTCTATTATCACAGTTGCAAGCTAGGTAGACAATAAGTCTTGTGAAACCATCCATTCATCCGTGTATTACAAAACGCCATCTGCAGAATATATGTATATCGCTTTCCACGTTATATGAGACAAGAAAATGTATTGCTTTCCTGCAAGAGATGGATATAACAATGATAACACCGCGCGTATTATTATCTAATATAAAGTAGATCACTGACACATTGCTTGATCTCTCACTCTCGAATGTCGTCCATCATACCTTACACTCCACATACATAAGTGTTAAATGTAAACTCCCGTTATTAAGATATTTGAAAGTAGCTAAGAAATGCATTATAACTGAAGAAAATCTCCAAGTGTTCCTATAAAGTTTGCTAAGCAATTGAATGTCAACACATTCTTGATTCATTCTTATTAAACATTGTATTTCTCAGATATTTGTAAGATTCATAGTTATCGGTGTCATATCTTAATTAAACATGAATACTAAATGACCAAATAACTTATTGATGTCCATATGAATATCAAACCCAGTTTCCTCAAAACTATGAAATAATATTTCTCTCTTGTCTTTATATTTATAACCAATGCAGGCAAAATGTTTTTCGGCCTCTGCTTTGTTTACACAAATGGAGTAATATTTAGCATCTCTTGGAATAATAGCTGTAAGAAAACCGCGAGTTTCAACTGTACCAATGTTTGAAGTTGTTTCTGTTCCAAGATTATTAATATTTATCTCACAAACATGTTCAGATCCTAAATATCTGATTAAGCTTGTTAGAATCTTGAACTATATAGTCGTGTCACTGTTTTGTGTTTTCATGTGCACATTTGAAGGACAAGGGAGTCCTTTGGGTGTTCCGATAGATGTACCCGGTATTATGTGTTCAACATTGCATATGAGATGGAAATACTCCCCTAACTCGATGCTACTAAACGTTTTAATGTCCAAAACAAAATGTCAAAATCCTAATAAATAGTTAGTCATAAACATTCATGTCATTTAACCTCTTTACATCAACCAGAGTGGATTATGACAAATTTCATGATAGTAAGTTGTAATAGGTTGAAGAATAGAGTTTATAAATTTAGCCCCCTACCTTCGCATTTGTCTGCGATGGCTACTTTTTAATTCGACAAAAATATTCAAGCTTACCAGAGCATTAAACAATTATTATGTTCTGCTAACCTCAGTACAATTAATTTTATTTTAATTGCCAATTATTGATAAGTTTACCAACTGCATTTCATCAACTTGACCCACTACTATATGTCATTTCCAACATGATAGACTTGTAAAAGTCAGGAAAATAAGCACCAAATTTACCCTTTTCTAATCATCATTAACGTCCAAGATTAACATGTACTGAATGAATATCGTTAATAATACTTACATTAACAAGTAACTAACTGCCATTGATGGATCTGATGTTATGATGTCTTTGCCGAATTTTCATGTTATACGTCCGAACTATTTAAGAGAACTGATTGAATTTTTTATGCTGTAACTTTTTTCCTTCCAATAAAATGTGTTCAGAATTGAAAGGTTTTATCTTGGAGATGCTAAGATATAGAAAATTTGGAGTAAAATTATGTGTCTTTCAATTTTAGGATTTCGGAGCCTAGGAAATTAAATTAGCAAAACTTTGGGTACTGAGAATTAGAGATTACACACAACTTTATTGTTAGCACATGTAATATAACTGAGTAGAACACTACCGTATCAGTTTGTGATTGCCATCCATATGCCACAGGGCAAGAGGGGACGGAACTGAATAAACCCTTCGCTGCCTCAATTGTTGTCCAACCGGATCTACAGTTCTAACTGCTCTCCTTATTCTCTCTCTTTGTACATGGATACCTTGTGAAATGAGATGGCATTCGATTGTCTTTAAATCTAAAGAAACAAGTATTTAAAACATGACTACAAGCATTGAATTCATAAAAAACATTTATTTATTTGCAGATATAACATTTACAGTCTGTACCATTCCAGGATAAAATTAAGGATCTAAATGAATTAAAATGTGATTGGTCTCTTGGGTGATTCGGTAGCTCATTCCACAGAATGACAGTTGCATACATAAGCTATTTGTTTGCCATACAATGGGGTTTTCATTGTTGGGGCAATTAACATAATTCACTATCTAAAATTGTATTTATAAGCAAATATTTATTATATTCTTATAACATATAAAATTATCCAAACATTGGGAAGCGCACACTTATTCAGAATTTGAAAGTCTCTAAATTCATGACCTAAGTTGCACACTTTCAGGGTTGTCAGTTCTGCCTTAAGTGTTAATGATAAATGCTTGTGTAAATAATCATACTCACACCTATAAGCACGCTTTTGTTGTTGTATTTTTCAAGCTTAGTAGTGTTCAGGTCGCTGCAGAAGTAGCAGGCCACTGGACTGAATTTGAAATTTGATAGGATAAATGTATGCAAGATCGCTTGTTTGTTGAATCTGATTAACTTCGGACCAATCCTTTCAAATGCCTTTAAGCTTTCCCACAAAGATTTCGTTTTACATGCAAATCGAACTGCACTTGTTAGTCTATGACAATCACCGGCAGTTTAACGATATCGGCACAGTTTATGAAAGCACTGATCATGTTTTCATCTGTTTAAATACCATTCTTGTTGCAAATAAAAATGAGAGTTTTTAACACACGTCAGTTATTATCTACAGTTTGAGCCTCATGCCGAAATATCTTTTAGTCGGCGCTTGGGCTACGTTGGGCAAAGTCGCTGTATGGAAAAATGACCAGGAGTCACTACAAAGTTAGAGTCGTTAATTGATCTTTAAAAACAGTTGCGGAAAAGCAAATCCCCATCCCCAATTAAAATTTCAAAACTGATATAACAATATACACATCAATGAACATAAATAACAACTATTTTACTGTACACAAAGAAGTCATTTAGTTGAAGAAAAAGAACTCTTACCTGAACGAGGAAAGTTGTTGATTATTGAATGCACCATCGATATGAGCTCATTGTCACTTATATCACTGAATCGTATCCCATGAGTCAAGCGGAAGTTTGCTAGTCTCCGCTCTACAGTTCTCCTGCTTACCCCAAGCAAACTTGCCATATCTCCTGATGTAAACTAATTTTCTGGAGAAAAATTAATACAGACGTGATTACAAATAATTTTCCAAAGCACGAGAAAGATTTTCCATATAAAGGTTTATGTTTTGTGGATGTAATAGAGAGAATATAGATCGGCTAGTAATGTCTAAAACACAAAATTTCAGCGTATAAAAATCATTAATAGTCACTATAGACACATTTTAATTATATGTGTATGATAATACAAATTTTGCACCAGGAAGACGTTTTGAGCCGAAGCGCGATCACGATGGTTCAAAATCATCTCAGTTCTTGGGCAAACGTGTGCAAACATCATAAGGTATATAGTATAGTTATTCTTACACGATGAAGTCTTAGCCACTTAACTTCTATTCCAAATACCCAACTAATGAAGTTTCAAACAGGAAAAGAAAATAATAATGTTCAAACAGCGCGTGTAATTCTGATGCATGAAAACAGATGACGTCAATAAAAAGACATGAGCTCAAAGCACGCTGAGATTGGCCAATCACGTGTGACGTTTTATAAAGTGATGCAAACACCATATGAATATAAACTGTCAGACAGATTTTTTTTTTTTAAAAATAATGTTTTACAGCATTTGGTAATAAAAATGTTATTTAATTAAAACGAAAATAAAAGCAATGGTTATTTTGAGACGCATAGGATATATGTTTCTAATAATATCCTATCTTTTTATACTTTCTACTTGAGGAAAGTTTTGCGTTATGAAATAATTCAATTATTATGAAAAAATGCACTACATGACTATATATATATATATATCATGTGGAATAAAGAATCATGCAAACAAACCAAAGAAAACACAATTTCTCTTATAATGTACGGTGGTAAAAGTATCGATTGTAGAATAGCATGTGAAGTCTGACAGTACTATATATTAAATTTCAATACATGGTTCTTTAAGGACTAAAATATTCGTACATGCTCACATTTATTTGCAAACCTGCCAACACACACATACACACACCGATGTTAAAACGAAAATGCATCAAGGATATAAACAAAATCGCAAAACTTAGTCATTTAATTCATAATTTCTAACCTGATTGTCACCAAAGAGTGCCATGCACTGTCATTTTGTTGGCGTTTCGAATCAAACGGGAGTTTTGTAAGTAACATAGTCGCCATATTTGCATAGGCAAGTCTATGTTTTTAAGCAACAGGGGTAATGTAGTTCACCGTCTTTGATAATTTCATTAATTCCGGAAATTTTTGGTGTTACATGTCTCTAGCATGTGTATACAAGAGTTGTCCTTTTCATTTGCTCAGTTTGGTCACGAAATATTAAACATAGACATTTTTAATGAAATGGACTGTTCTATAAACCAGAAAAGGTCAGTGAGCAATCTGTCACTTGTTTAGATCGAGAGCGTCCGTTTGATTTGAAATGCCAATAGGTCCGCAGTGTTAGGGAACTATTATCAACTGTAAGTTAGAAATTATAAATCAGTGAATGAAATTACTTAATTTCGTGCATCTTTATGTCCTTGATACTTTTTTATTATAAAATTTGTAACGGGGTACAAACAAACGGGTTGGTGTGCGAATAATATACTCAGTGGCATTACCTAACTGATGTTTACCATTTATCATTTCCTAAGTGTTGTTGCATAAACAGCTTAAATCCCGATACCTTATAATATTCAGGATAACGAAATCATTTAGCCAGACGGACAGATAATGATACTCAAGAAAGAATGTCATGTCTTACAATATTGAAAACTATCAACGCTTAAAAATGACACCTCTATGATTTGCTTGCATTCGGAAGCATTATCAAATATTGTGCATGAACATCAGAAAAATAAAGAAGTTGGAAGCAGTAAACACTGCTTGTGTGTTAGGGGATAACAATGGAACATGTAAATATAATATACAGCATGTTAGTGTGTCACTTGAGTTAAGAAATTACCGATGAAAAATTGTAGTTGTTCCTTTTTTATGTCATAAAGAGGTCTGCCCCTATTCTCAGTATAGACTTGCGAGGCCCTGTACCGGTGGTCTTCGCTGACTGGCATAGAATTGATATCGGTTTTGTCAAGGATACAACGAGCTTGTCCAAGTAGCTCAATCACTTCGACAGGCACTGATACATCCTGCAGGGAGTCCTCCTTTAAAATCTCAATTCCACGTACCTGAGTCCTTATAATGTTCTCTGCTTCCATCCTATTTGACATGCGCTCTTTACACTTTCTCAATTCTTCCATGATAAAGTTTACTATCGACACCAATCCTGTTGAGCCAGAATACATTTTTGTGGTAACATATCATCATAGTGAAATGGAATTCAAAAGTACCCCATTATCAAGAATGACAAAACTTTCTTTAGAGTCGATAGCGTTCATTTGTCATTTCAGGCAATGGAATTGTGTTGATTTGAAGAGGCAATGAACTGGAAGTGATAAATAGCTATAAAATCACACATTCATCGCAAGTAGTGAAGCTATTACATGTGGATAAAGCGTTTTTCCTGGACCAACGAGTGAATAATTGTGAGAAATGCTAAATATTACGGTGTTATTTCCAATTCAACATATTTAATCACTTTCGTATGTTATTTTCAAAATATCACTTTTAGATCACGAGATTGTTGAAAACATAACTCCAGCCTATGTGGAATGCTATCTATGCTATTATAGGTAACAGCAATTGAAATTCTAAGTATAAGAATAAGACTTAATAGGAAGATTGAAGGTATTACAGTTCCAAATGTAAAATACGAAATAAAAATGCTACAGCATGCAGACGATTGTACGAACTTTATTATAGACAAAATTCCTTTAAACACCTATAGAAGGAATTAGAACAATTTGGTAAGGCCTCTGGGTCATAAATAAATCATGAAAAGACTGAAATACTGAAAATAGGGAGCTAGAGAGGAAATCACTCAGGATTACCACCACGCCTAATTAAAGAAAGAGTGAATGCATTGGGCATTTATTTTGGGATAAGAGAAGAACAAGAAAACTATAAAAATATGAAACAGAAATTAGAAACGAATGTGAACACATGGGCACTTACGCCATTATGTCTAATGGAACGGGCCCAAGTGGCCAAAACGTACATGTACGCGAATATAAATTTTATTACCAAGTCTATTGACATAGAAAATACAAATTTAGAAAAACTAGATAAGGAGATTATTAATTACATATGGGATTTTAAGACCCACTACGTCAAGAGGGAAACTTTCTAAAGAGCACAAGAGAGGGGGAACTAGCACTCTCCAACCCCATTTGGATAAAGACTGCAAATATTATAAATATATTTAAAAAGATTAAAGCAATACCAACATCACCATGGGAGGGAATATACGTCTACTGGTTTGGGTTCACAATGAGAAACAGGGGGGACATTTATAAAAATAATAAACTTGTAAAAAAAACTAGAAATACCAATACAATTTAGACATATCAAAGAAATACTAACCAAATATAGGGATATAAAAAGTTTATGGGACCAGGAGGAAAACTAACATATAGATACATTTGAGAGGAAATAACAAAAGAAAAACTAAAAGTAAAGTAGAACAGGAGAACATAGAGATTAACTGGAAAAGAGCATGGGGGCACTGGACCAAATTATGCTCCCTAAAAATACAAAGCCTCTGCTTCAAACGCATGCACAATGCATGGTTGATAGGAGAGGTAGCAGTGAGACGCGACATGGTCAGAGTATCGCAAACATGTCCACTGTGTAAAAAAGCCCCTTTTAGTAAACTACACACAAAACTATTTAATCGAATATAACATAATAGAATACACCGGATCCTAAAGCCAAATTAGTAGAAAAGAAATATAACTGGGAAAAATAACACTGAATCTAAAATTGCGGTCTCAAACATATATATAAAATAAAATAGCATACACACAATACAGCATCATTACATATAACTTATACCGAGACCTAGGCGACCTCGAGCAAAGGTCACAAAAAAATGGAACTTCGAACAAGGTGAAAAAACCCCAGGCTTGGACGAACAACCGTTTAGATAACATTAAGGAAACATAAATACCCCATCAAAAATTCTAAGACTAAATTTTTTATATAAAATTCTATTTTAAAATAAAACATACTACATATCTGAGGGGGAAACACAAAAACATAAAATACCTTTTCAGTTTTTTGGAACGGGGGGTGGGGTGGGCATCTGTCTCGTCCCCCTCCCCCCAAGTAATTAACAGCAATCCAACAGCCATCAAAAACCACCTAGCTATGACTTGGAAAGGAACTACTATCACAATTTACCTTACACTCTCAATTTGACCAGCTAGAAAAAAGAAGAAAGAAACATAATATAGTACAAAGCTAAAATTGGAAAAGAATTACTATCCAAATTGCCTCAACACACTTAATCTACCCAAACAGCATTATCTCAGAGGGAACGTTGCCCTCACTCACAACATCAGATGAGGTTTCAGTAAAAATTTCAAATAACATTTTGTGCTTGCGAAGCGCAGATGTCCACACTTACCTGCTGGACTATTCAAAGTAAAATTAAATATGTTTTGCTTTCGTAAGTATGTTAATACAAACTCGAATATGATTAGTATTCCTATATATGGTGCAGCACAATAAGGTGTACATATAGTACAGCACAATAAGGTGTAGATATAGTACAGCACAATAAGGTGTACACACAGTACAGCACAATAAGGTGTAGATACAGTACAGCACAATAAGGTGTAGATATAGTGCAGCACAATAAGGTGTAGATACAGTACAGCACAATAAGGTGTAGATATAGTGCAGCACAATAAGGTGTAGATATAGTACAGCACAATAAGGTGTAGATACAGTGCAGCACAATAAGGTGTAGATATAGTACAGCACAATGAGGTGTACATACAGTACAGCACAATAAGGTGTAGATATAGTACAGCACAATAAGGTGTACACACAGTACAGCACAATAAGGTGTAGATACAATACAGCACAATAAGGTGTAGATATAGTGCAGCACAATAAGGTGTAGATATAGTACAGCACAATAAGGTGTAGATACAGTACAGCACAATAAGGTGTAGATACAGTGCAGCACAATAAGGTGTAGATATAGTACAGCACAATGAGGTGTACATACAGTACAGCACAATAAGGTGTAGATATAGTACAGCACAATAAGGTGTACACACAGTACAGCACAATAAGGTGTAGATACAATACAGCACAATAAGGTGTAGATATAGTACAGCACAATAACGTGTACATACAGTAATGCACAATAAGGTGTAGATACAGTACAGCACAATAAGGTGTACATATAGTACAGCACAATAAGGTGTACATACAGTACAGCACAATAAGTTGTACATACAGTACAGCACAATAAGGTGTACACACAGTACAGCACAATAAGGTGTAGATACAATACAGCACAATAAGGTGTAGATATAGTGCAGCACAATAAGGTGTAGATATAGTACAGCACAATAAGGTGTAGATACAGTACAGCACAATAAGGTGTAGATACAGTGCAGCACAATAAGGTGTAGATATAGTACAGCACAATGAGGTGTACATACAGTACAGCACAATAAGGTGTAGATATAGTACAGCACAATAAGGTGTACACACAGTACAGCACAATAAGGTGTAGATACAATACAGCACAATAAGGTGTAGATATAGTACAGCACAATAACGTGTACATACAGTAATGCACAATAAGGTGTAGATACAGTACAGCACAATAAGGTGTACATATAGTACAGCACAATAAGGTGTACATACAGTACAGCACAATAAGTTGTACATACAGTACAGCACAATAAGGTGTACACACAGTACAGCACAATAAGGTGTATATATAGTACAGCACAACAAGATGTACATATAGTACAGTACAACAAGGTGTACATATAGTACAGCACAATAAGGTGTACATAGAGTACAGCACAACAAGATGTACATATAGTACAGCACAACAAAATGTACATATAGTACAGCACAACAAGTTGTACATATAGTACAGCACAATAAGATGTACATACAGTAGAGCAAAATAATGTGTACATATAGTACAGCAAAATACATATAGTAAAGTTAGGAGCTACCACGACTAATAATAATAATAATAATAATAACATCATTATTATTATTATTAGAAGAAGAAGAAGAAGAAGAAGAAGCATAACAGAATTAGAAATAGATAAAGCGATTTATCAATTAACTAGGAATAAAGGTCCGGGGTTAGATTGGATAACGCCCGAGTTTTATCAAAAGTTCAAAAGATGTTTAATTCCAATAACGAAAATTCTCAACAATACCATTTATTAAAAAAAATCAAGAAATGATAGAAAGTATGAAAACAGGAGTTATTACACTCATCTTCACAAACAAAGGCTAGACTTCAGACCTAAAATATTGGAGACCAGTCTCGTTACTTAATATTGATTGCAAAATACTCAGTAAATATTTAGCAAATAGAGTTAAACCAATAATAAGGGTACATAAAAGTTCCAAACCAAACGTATGGTGAAGAAGGCAGAAATATACAGAATAATATACTTTCAATAAAGACAATACCAAATTATATGGAAACATCTAATATTGATGGCGCTTTAATCATCATTGATCAGGAGGAGGTGTTTGATAGGGTAGAAATGAGTTATATTTTGCAGATATGGCATAAATTTGGATTTGGAAATGTATTCCAAAACTGGATCAAAACACTTTATAAGAATATAAGATCATTGGTACAGACCAATGGTGCAAAAACCAATCCGTTCTCAGTAAACGGTTCTGTAAGACAGGGGTTTTCCACTATCTATGTGAATGTACGAAATAGGGATAGAGGCACTACATAATGCAATCCAAAATCATAAAAGAATCCGAGGAGTAAGAGTAACTAACATGAGGGAGGAGTGTAAAACCTTCCAACATGAGGACGATTGCTCCAACTTTATAACATCAAAGCAATGGTATAAGTATTTAATGCAGCAGTACAACCTTTTTGGATTAGCCTCGGGTTCAAAGATAAACCGAATTAAAAGCGAAATACTACTTATAGGCAAATGAAAGGAGAATTATCAAGCGCTCCCTACAGAACTCATAAGAAATCAAGTTAAAGGACTAGGAATAAATCTAGAGAAAGTCAGTAAAATGCTAAATTTTCTACAAATTAGGAAAAAATTAGAGAAACATGCTATAATATGGAATTATAGGCAAATAAATTTATTTGGAAAAATACAAATTGCGAAATTGTATTTATACAACTCGATTTGGTACGAATTTGACGTATCGGACTTTGAATTTATATATCTAAATACATTTGAATCGTTAATAATAAAATTTATACGGAATGGGATCCAAAATTACCAAAATACACATTATAAAAAGATAGGAAAAAAGAAGGACTCAATCTCATGGACTTGAGTTAAATATGTAGTAAATTATACTTCCAGATTGAATAAATGTCAGGAAAATCCAGAACCTTTACTGGTTTGGCTTTCTTCTATCCAGTAAGCCTGAAATTTATAGGAATAATAGCATGACAAAATTGCAAGTGCACCCCAAAATAGCGTAAAGAATAACACAAACAATGCAAAATTACAAAACAAGCAAAGAATATTGGACCATATTTAATAAGAATGAATTGGAAAATATGATAAAACACAATACAAAAGTAAAGCCAAACAAGGTGGAAATACTAAATTTAGAGATTGACTTGAACATAGTATGAAAATCATTGGAAAAAAATAAAAGAGATAAGCAAACAAACGAACATTTACCAATATCTACATGATGTAGGGTGGACAGGTGAAAATCCCCACAAGAGACACCTTATCTCAAACATCCCTCCTTGTCCCATGCGCAAGGGACCACATAGCAAAAAACATAATTTTATACTACAGATCCTTAAATAAACAAAGACAAATATAAAAACTAAAAGTATAAGCAAATTGGGCAATTTTGAGCCCAAAAAATCTTCCTTATACCCATAAAATAACAGACAAACTTTTGTACAGAGAAGTGATAGACTTCATTTATAATGCTATATAAAATAGAAGATAACAGCTTTGGATTACTGAATTATATACTCTGGAAAGCCTATAAGCGGCTAGCAAAAACTCCATCAGAAAAACAAACTAACTTTGAGAAACTAACCTCCGGAAAAGCCACTTATAATGAGCTTGCTATAATGACACCGACATACCTCGCACCCCCACCCCCAACCAACAGACAAAGACCCGACTTCGGCATTTGAAACAAATGTAGCCGAAATAGACTCGTTAAACCAGACTATTAGAAATTAATTTCGGACAGAGAGATTTACCGTTCCTCTAAAACAAAGTGCGGGAGAAACTGGACCGAAATCCCGCCAGCTGATGACAGAAGACAGTAGGCGGTGATTAAATTACCAAACAAGACCGAAAAGCGTGCCCACATAAACCTGCAACGTAATGAGAAACGGTTAACACAGAAGGAACTAACATAAGGACACATACGAGTGATTCATAGTAAATACCACAGGGGAGAATTAGCAGTAAATGACCAGGAAATAGAGCAAAAAAAAATACAAAATAATTATTAAACACAGGGCAAAACAAGAGCTAATGAAACTTAGCCAAATTTTTTTCCTTATCATGCCTACAAAGAAACAAACCAAAAAATCATATTGTCTCCGAAAAGCCATCTTAGGTGCCTAGTAAAATTACACCAGAGTCTCTTTTGATATGCATATTTTCCATCACGTCCGCGTGACGGAAAAATTTCAATCCCATCCCAGGGCAAAAGCAACCGAAGCTTGCTATCTAAATAGAACCCACATGAGTTGATGTAATTAATAACAATGTCATCGTGGTCACTTTGGCTCATATATAACTACATACCGAACAAAATATTTGAAAAATGGAAAATCAGGAGCAGGACTCCCCGAAAGTGAGAGTCTTGCAACTGTAATACAATAGAAAAAAAAATGGTAAAATATAGAAATAAAGAAATAAAACAATTTGTGACATAATAGTAAACGGAAGCAGGACTCTACAGTGAACAAGCCACTCAGAAGTGGCATGCCAATGAGATTTAATGAAAGAATTCTGCAACCGTCCATTTGAGAACTAATGACAATAAATAAACAAAAATGACATCTCTTCCCCTAGACGATCTCAATATGGACATGACGACAGGCTGATGACAATATCCACTTTAACAAACATTTTTTCCATCACGTCCGCCTGATGGAAAATTTCAATCCCTTTTCGGGGAGAAAGCAACGAAAGTTTTTATCTATACTAGAACACACATATGACGATTTATTAACGTTGATGTATTACCCTAGGGTATCACTTACAAATCGGTGATGCTGTTTTATGTTATTTTTAAAAATTTGATAGAATCCATCGCCTTTCGTTGTTATTTTCATACATCATTAGCTAAATTTCGGGTTTATTCAAGCATGATCTGTGCTTCTTCTTCGCCATAAACACTCCAAGAAGGCAACTGTTTATTGTTCACGTATTAGTCTTTCAAAATGTATGACTAAGCCCCCCTCCCCCATTTTCAATACATTTGGAAAGGAGAGTGGTGTTTCAAATGCACTAAGAGTCGCGAATCATGATTTCTAATAAAAGGAAAACTAAAAGGAAAAAAAAAACACAACAGTAATATGTTAATGCAAACTAGATTAAATGGAGGAAAAAGAAGATTTCTTACATACAGAACTTGGAGAATAATGTCTATGTACGTATGGCCGGTAACATAAGACATACAAAAAGTTGCGGACAACAAATTGTTGGTTTAGTGCGTATGCTACGTTAAGTCATTAAACCTGGTAATTACTATTGATCAAATACGATGAAGATTTAATCTCCTTAGCTGATAGATCTAGCTGAGATAAAGCATTGAAAATTCGTGCAGTGTAAGGCAGATTTTAAAATAAAATACACAGACATTCATTAATGTGGATAGTCACTTTATCCTGATTGGAAAACATTGTTCTTGTTTATATCAAATGAGAAGAAACACTAACCTTAGCTGTTAAATGTCGTCTGCAAAAATCTCAGCCGAATTCTGTAAATACGCCCGTCGATTGTAAGTCTGCCTAACAGCGCCCCCCTGTGTTTGTTTGGATTTACGCTAGCTGATTTACACTTTGATCAGACCGTTTACATTCCATACATTTCATTTAATACCACATCATTTGGAATATGAGCTGATCATTCCAATCTGTTCTTCAGACCAAATCAAATAATGCCAGATCATTTGGAATCTGAATACATCATTTCATTTTTTGGGTTAAATCATTTAATTCTAGACTACATAATTTCATTTAATACTACGTCATTTGGAAGCAGATTTCATCAATACGTTTTGTTCTTTAAATCATTTAATTTAATACCACATCAATTGGAATCTGAATTCATCATTTCATTTGTTGAGTTAAATCATTTCATTTCATACTACGTAATTTCATTTAATAATATGTCATTTGGAAGCAGATTTCATCAATCCGTTTTGTTCTTTAAATCATTTTATTTAATACCAGGTCATTTGGAATTAAAATTCATCATTTCATTTGTTGAGTTAAATCATTTCATTTTAGACTACATCATTTTATTTAATAGCACATCATTTGGAAGCATATATCATCATTTAGTTTTGTTCTTTAAATCATTTTATTTAATGCCAGATCATTTCATTTAACGCCATATCATTTGAAATCTGAATTCTTTATTTTATTTTTGGGGTTCAATCATTTCATTTCATGCTGCATCATTTCATATCACACAACATCATTTGGAATCTGAATTCATCATTCCGTTTGATGGGTTAAATAATTTCTTTTCACTCTACATCATTTCATTTAATACCACGTCATTTGAAATCTAAATGCATCATTCGGTTTTGTTCGTTAAATCATTTCATGTGACAACACATCATTTGGAATCTGGATTGATCATTTCATTTGCTAGGTTAAATCATTTGATTTCATACTAGATCATTTAATTAATGTAATTTTGGCGGCGACGGCTGCCCATACAGCTCTCTAAGCTCTGAATGGATCCAAGCTGTTCTGAAACTAGTGGTGTTGGAGTTGGTGGCTTTCGTGTGCGAATACTTTTTCTTAGCCTATTCTTTGCTTTATCCTGGTGTTACAGACTTAACAAAACACTTATTCCATTTGCATGGTTTCTCTGTGCATGCTAGGTGTGTGTATCCATTGCGAACTGCAGCAAAGCAGAATATATAAACCTCTCTTGTTTCTGTGTAATGATGAGAAAGCTGCAGTGTAAATATTTGCAAATCATTAAAATTTTAAACAATAATAATAAAGGGATTAAAATAATAGTTTAATGGCTATCAGTTTGATTACTACACAAGTATTACCCAACTAGAATACGACTACTCTAATGTTTATATAACATCTAAAAAAATGCTTACCCTGCCATGCAATCACAGTGTGCTGTAATGACCCTTCCTTCACTGGTAACAGCAACCCATGGATGATGAGGTTCACCTGTCATTCTGCATGATGGCTTGCCATCGGCCTTCAACACAAAATTTGTGCTTTTCTCAGGCTGCATATAATATACTGTTTGCACCCATCCTGATAGTAAGAACTTGTGTGCCTCAAGACTTATGTAGTTTTTCATTGACTCTCTGGTGTACACTCCTACCAAAAAAAGGGAAAAAAATTATAAACGCAGTATGGATAAACATACACAGGTTGAAAAATACACAGCTTTTAGTGCTTATTAATCAAGGTTTAATAGGACAATTAGAGAATAATAATAATGGCAAAATATAAATTTAGGAGAACGTTAGAATTTTTTTTTTAGGATCGCAGGTAATACCGACTGAAAATTTCAAATTTTGATATAGTTTACTTAAAGAAAATAAAATAGGCTTAAGAAACAGTTGTACAATTACTTTAACAAAATAATTTGTTAAAGAACAAACTTACCAGGTGTATCTGTAAGATAGTTTCAAACGTCAGGCTATTTTGTTGGGTTCTTTACCCAAATATCTGCTGTAAATTTATAAGGACAATCACTGATTTCCACAACTTCAAGTTTCTGTAAATACCGTGCATTAGCATCGCTATACAGGGTCTCTTTGTAACTGTAAGACATTGCAAAAATGGCCAACTGATCTTATGATTCTTGCATTTATATTCATCAACTTATAAATGAAATGGGTGCACTATACAAACTATATAACAAACACAGCCTTCAAACTGTCTTGACACTAATTGGCATATAGTGTCTTGTACACGTACGTGACAAATACACATCACTGCCATCCTTATCAACCTAAAATATATTACGTCTATAAAAATATTCGACACACATTCATGGTTTTATATCCTGCTTGTACAGAAGATTATGCAGCACTTCTGAACAGAAAACAGAAATAATAAACAAAATATAGGTAAACTAAAACGGTTTGCAATATCGAGCATAACTAACGCTACCGTTCTGTTACTAAGCAATTGTTTTCATTTCCACAATATGGCGGAAAGTAGGTAGCTAAGCTTGTGACGTCATGCCGACCCAGCCGACAGGTTTTTGACTGATCGATTGATTGGATTTACGTCGCGTGGGCCCAGAAGGGTACGTGCGACGGGTTTATTCCCGCACAATGGAATGCTAAATGTTCCTGGGGGAAGGAATTAATGCCACATCCCCCAGGCGTTTATGTGCTCAAGGAGCACTGCTAATTTAGCCGTCAGGTCGTAGGACTATATGTGTCTAAAAGACCTGAAATAAGGTCTCACTGGACAGTTTATCTGGTGAATTTTCATCCGACAATGACCAATTACAGAAAAATGAGAATAATTTTACACTGAATATACAAATAAAAACAAACTAATGATTTTTGCAGAGAGCATACATGTGAGATTTTGAATGTAGTAATCAGGTTAATTCCTGATGCAACTGGTGGTTTTTATACTGAACCAACACTGCCATAAACCCCTAAATTTTACATTCATTTTTGACAAAAAAATAGCAATTTTGAATATTTTTTGTGACAAGGCAGCTAAAAGAATCAGTATGTGCCTTATGCATGAATAAAGTTCACCAGTACTATAACAAATTAGCATACTTTTCATCACCCCTCAACCATCTAGATTTTTAGATATTTACCTCTGTAGCAGACACACATAAATACGTAAGCCATGTCGGCAGCTCATTTGCAGCTCAAGTTACGCATTTGATCTCCAGTGCTCATCTAACTGTGACAGGCAGTCACCAACAAGCCAACCTATTTCCAAGCCTAACTCAAAGTAAATCTAAACCACATTATAGATTTAGCTTGTGTGTGAATTTATAAATGCTAGGCTTGTGATAATTAGGTTCATGCCTTCTACCTTAAAAATTAGGGGGTGTCAAAATACGAAACTATCCAGTGAGATCTTATTAAGAATTCAAATAGCAGTCTGATTAAAGGAAAATCTTCTTATTTTCAAAACTTTGGCCAATTCTAAATAAAAAGCAACCTTAAGAAGTTTAAAATTCAAAATTGTTTGTTTCCTATGATTTATTGAATTTATCGATGACCAAAAGCTATCAAACAGAGCAACAGCTATGAGACAGCTTCATACTTCATGTATTATTTTCCCCTCTGAAACATACAGTTTCCTTATAATATGTCAGTTTCATCATTTTTCATAGCTAATACACCCTGTCTTGTTAGTGCCTGGTGATATCAGAGATATCTGAGAGCACAAATAATACAACTCTTCATGCAATCTTCAATAGTAGTGAATAAAAGATGTAAAAGAAGCCAAGCTGAATTTCTTGTACAATAGCTGCAGAATGTACATGCTAAGTACTTGAAAGAATAATAACAATGCACTGCATATATAAACTGACCAGAATTCTCTCACTGATTTCATGAAGAAGGTCAAATCTATTATAGAATAGAGAAATCCAAGGTAGACTTAAGGGAGGCAACTCACCACAAATGTATGGACCAATCTTTGTAAATTGAACCACATCAGTTGGGAAACTTAAACAATGAAATTCTATACCCAGATTTATCCCATCTGTTGATAAAACAATATGCATGGATAATGTATTTTAAGAACACTAAGGTCACCTTTAAATCATTTTCAAACTGGCCGGCACATAATGTTGTTGAAGTTGCTGCGATTTAGAAGTTTGTTTTGCTAGTGATTGTCACCCGCATAGAATCGAATCTAAAGCAAATAGAAAATCATGCAAGGTAAAAAAGAGGAGGAGAAAAAACACAATATAAAAAGGGACATCCATTTAACATAACTCACCAAAAACTTCAGTGAAACTGGTGCAGATATATTTGTTCCTGTGAAAGCTCCACAACAATTGGTGTGCCTGACTCCCAATAAATTTTTGATGTTGTCCTGCTGTTAGCAATATCACTTCAGCAGGTGTGCTCCCATACACCTTGAGGCCTACAAGAAAATAAAACCCTGAACTTCTTATATATAGGTCATTATAACTTAAATTTAGTAAATAAGATGAAATATATGTATTGAAACATTACATCATGAGTAGATATGGATGTAAGAATATTAAATTAAGACAATCATCATAAAATTAGGAAAATATACTAAGTTTGTACTGAAAATGTTGAATAAACTGAATAAGTATGTGAAATACTTCAGTTAAACCACCTTGCATGAAACTTATAAGGCTTTTGTTGTTCATTAGGAGAATGGATCAGGAGCAATACCTGGTAATATTAAAACTGTTGGGTTAACTCCCTTCTACTTTGATTAAGTGCTTTCAAATCTATATGAAGTGTATGTTTGGAATACCTAACTATGTCAGATTCAAGATATGGAGGTAATAAGGAAATGATTTATGGCACAGTGAATCACATTTGACAAGACTGAAAAAATTACACCAGTTCTTAAGGTCTCACTGGACAGTTTATCTGGTGAATTTTTGTCCAACAATGACCAATTACAGAAAAATGAGAATAATTTTACACTGAAGATACAAATAAAAACAAACTAATGGTTTTTGTAGATAGCATACATGTGAGATTTTGACTGCATAATCAGGTTAATTCCTGATGCAACTGGTGGTTTTTATACTGAACCAACACTGCCACAAACCCCTAGATTTTACATTCATTTTTGACAAGAAATATCTAATTTAAACATTTTTCTGTGACAAGGCAGCTAAAAGAATCAATATGTGCCTTATGCATGAATAAAGTTCACTAGTACTATAACAAATTAGCATACTTTTCATCACCCCTCAACCATCTAGATTTTTAGGTGGTAGGGTCCAGTTTCGTAAATTGGCCCCTGGCAAATTTCTTAACTTAAGGCTATGGTGTGACTTTTTCAGCTATTATTGTTTACTATTTATAGATATGGATATATTTGTGAACTAGGTGTTTTGGGCTTGTGTTGTTCTTGAAATTGATATCAGGCATGTACACCTCCCACAGTTGCTCTGCAGTATGTTGATAGTGAAATACCAATAGTTGGCTAGGAAGAAGAGCTAGCCTCCCATAGCAGTAGACACATGGGTTCAAGGCAAGCAGAGTATCTCAAAAATGGCTTGGATGACAACTATTCTGAATTGTATCAAACTATTTAGTAGACAATGTTTTTCAAAATTTTCATCCAGGGAAAGGGCTTGCGTTTGCACTGTGAGCACCACATGCTGTCAAAAATGGCATTTGGATGTGAAAAATGCATGTATAAAATAGGTGTTGGGGTGCATAAACCTCTTCTGCTATGAACTGCCATTGACTTCTCTGGTCAAGTGAATACTATTCTTATGCTTTGTTTTAATATAGGTATCTAAAAATATGGACCTTTTTGACCTCACTTGTGTTTTTGATTTTTTATGATTTTTTATACTAGGTCGCCGATTGCGGCATTAAATTTGTACATAAAAACTGGACCCTGCCCCCTTAGATATTTACCTCTGTAGCAGACAAATAAATATGTAAGCCAAGTTGACAGTTCATTTGCAGCCTAAGTTACGCATTTGATCTCCAATGCTCATCTAACTGTGACAGGCAGTCACCAACAAGCCAACCTATTTCCAAGCCTAACTCAAAGTAAATCTAAACCACATTATAGATTTAGCTTATGTTTGAATTTATAAATGCTAGGCTTGTGATAATTAGGTTCATGCCTTCTACCTTAAAAATTAGGTGTCAAAATACGAAACTATCCAGTGAGACCTTAAGACCGGTATGCCTCAGATCTGAGGCCAAAAGGTCTAAAATCCGGACACAAATTTGCAATCCGATCTCGAGCAAATTTTGGGTGGAAAAAAAACGGGTCCAAAAAATGGTTGTGTTTCTCTCTGTATTTTGTAGTGCAACTAGAACTTCCGGATTATTTGATATCATTTTAGAGCTATATCTGTCTGCTTTTTTTTAATACCACCCACGTTGGTGTATCTTAAATGACCTTGATGCTGCAGAGCTTGGAAGTAGGGAACAGCCTCATCACGCCTACAGATGGGATCGGGGCCGAATCAGTTAATCAAGTTTATGGAAATTTCTTAGACATTGTCAAAGAATGGCTCTTTTTGTAACTTATGTGCAATACTGATACACAGATGATGAAATAAATAATATTCCGATTTGGTGATGTCACAAAAATTCTCCCATTAATGGAAACAATAAGTTACTGAGGTATTCACCTGTTGATTTATTCAAATTGTAATTTTTTTAACTAGAATTAAAGATACAGTTTCCAACTTATGATGCTTGTATAGGCATTTGCTACATACGTGTGTTCTGGTTAACTGCATGGTGAGACTGATTGGGCAGTATATCATGTTGTCAATCTTGGCTAACATAAACAACCTTACTGTTGCTCCTAACATTTTTATTCTGACAGTTACATTTAGTAATTTAGCATATACATTTTTTCTACATATAAAATCACTACTGGTATTTCAATTCATGGATTTAGATATTTAAATAGAAGATTGCATTATAGTAAATTAGTTTATTTTATTGTCTGGTGATGCAGTAGATATGATCATATCACAGACCGAAAGGTGCTGCCCGAGTCTGGTGAAGGAGCTATAAATAGGCAATATACAGATTGCAGCCACTCAAGCAAAGCACTTTCTCATCAAACCATTATTTATTCTTTGAGCATTTAATTACCAGTCATTTTTATGCAGATGGTTTTACCCAGAATGATCTTTGACCCCTTCAGTCAATGACAGTAATTTTGATGGCAAGTAAATTACTGTCATTAATTATGCTCCACTATATATTTTTATTAGAGGTTGTTTAAATGGAAAAAGCATGATACTGCCAGAATGGATGGCAAAAAACAGTTGCTGTGAAGGACGATGGTGAATCACACTTAAAACATGATGGAAATGGAGTCGGATGTTAAATTTGTATCATCATTATTTGAAAAATCTTTAAGCATTGTTTTGAATAATTTAATTTGAGAATTGGAAAACTTGATTTTTATGTAGTTCTTGTCCACATGGACTAATTGTGTCATCTGGTTCATGATCAAGATGACCAGTCACATGACCATGTTTTATGTGCATAAAAACCCATGTCCACTCAATCAGAATCAAGTATTAATTCAGTTACTGGATGTTGGATATTCTCAATGTTTTTTAATAACTAAATTTTTTAAATAGTAAAAAAATTCAGCTAAATCTTGATTCTACGCAATTGCTTTAAAATAAAATACCATCTTACCTCGCTTATAAGACGACTTCAACTTCAAACTGCACAGACCCAGATCTGCCATCATATTAGGTCACTGGAAATTTGGATCTCTGTAGTTTATTAGGAATATTCAGTAGAACAAACAACATGACCCCAATCTGCAAGTGCATTATGCTACAGCAGATCATAATCTTTGTTGTTTACTGTTTCACTTGACTTATAAGCAATTATATATATTATGTAAAACATTAATCTGTTATTGGCATGAAGTAAATTGCAAATGGAAAAGAATGCTTCATCGTCCGAATTCACAAAATTATAAAAGTTAAAGACTATATCAGATTCTACAGATTAAGACTATATCTACAGATTAAGACTATATCTACAGATTAAGACTATATCTACAGATTAAGACCAGAAGATAGCTTAAATAAATTTATATATTATCTTTCTTGTTATGCCTTTTTAATATTGCAATTTTTTCAGTGGTATGGTAAACAAAATGGAAATAAACCTTTCAAATTTTAAATAAAACCCCAGTAAACATAATTAGCCAAAAACTAAGGCTAGTAATTCATCAAATTTGAGCAAATTCTCAAATGTTATTTACGTACTGAGGGAAAAAACATTAGCAGAGGAATCAAAGAGTTTAGACCTGGATTTAAGTCACCTATACAGATGTCCCTCACCGTAATGACCCTGAGTATACTCCCGCCCATCTTACTTAGGGCCAGTGCCAGGGTATTCTGCACCCTAGGCAACCTTTCAACTTGGGGCAACACTTATTACTGACTGTTAATTAGTATTGTTAACTGTTAAACTGTTAATTAGTATTGTTAACTGTTAAACTGTTAATTAGTAATGATAAACATTTGGCTTGATAATTTATTAATTTTATTATTTCATCTTTAGCATCCCCCCCCCCCCCCCATATCATGGCACCCATGGCAGCTGCCTATTGCACCTAATGTGTTAAACTGTCCCTGATCTTACTCAATGCTCTAGTTTGTGACATGCCATAGTTGGAATAAGGAGCAGTTCAAAGATCTTACTTTATTCATGTGCCATTTTTCTTCGTTTGGTATGGGGGGGACTTTTATATTTCACTTGAATTTTGTTCTTGGCTGTTGAGAGTTAAAACTCTCATGATGAAATTTTAAGGTAATGTTTTTTGTTTTGTTTTCATTCATCAGAGAAAATGTAACACTAACTTGGGAAATCTTGTGACTTAACCCTTTTTGACATTTTGAAGTAATAAAATGGAACCAGTTTCAGTTTGGTTTAGCATCATTAAATACCCCATACAGTACTCCCTCAAAACAGGGTCCTTCATTATAACACCTCATTTTTTAAGGTATGTATCAGGTCATGGATCCCATTTTGTTATGAATTGTCAAATTATGAAAATTGTTTTGCTATACGCTGGTTTAATGAGGTACTTTTGTATTTTTATAAGCTTTTTGAGCCATTATAACACAACTTTGTTAGAATACACCTTAATATAAGGCACCCTCACTTATACCATGGGCCAGATTTATGATGCCCATGAACAGTGTTGTAAAAGATGAGTACAAATTATTATATTTGGTAAAGAATTTAGAAAGATATTTCAGATTCTACATTTATGGAAGAAAATGTTAAACTTGTAAGTTTAGTAAGACTGGCTTAAGACCTGATACATGTGTCCTGACTTTTTCCCCCTGCAAGGCCCCACCCCTCTTCAACCCATTCTTGAGTCTGATGATCTAGGGTGTAAAGTCCTTTAGGGTAAATCAATTATTTTTGTAGGTCACTAACATTTCATATTATCTAGTGTATATTGTGAGGATGACATTCTAATAGTGCACTGTCTATATTTAATGAAGTAGTTTAGTTTCATGAAATTAGACTATTTCTGTCATAATTCAAATATCAAACATTCAGTTATTTAAGATTCGTCCATTATATTAATAAAATTGTTATCAAATTTATAAAAATTCCCTAGTTTGATTTGAAGTGGGCTATTAATTTTAGGATGGATTTTCAGAGGTCTTGCAGCATGTAACCTTTGTGCACATCATTCCATACATTTGATATCATGTATACCAGTAATTATAACATTTAAGCAATAAAACTACTGTGAGTGTCCATCCATTCTATTAAAGGGACAGTCTTTTTAATAACAGTAAATTGTAAGTATGTATATTTACCTTAGATTACTATCTTATATATCTTGTATTACCATTATCGTTTATTTATCGTATAAAATTGTTTTATCTCCTTGTATTTATCTCTTTTTTTCTTCATGTATGCAGCAGGGTAGAGAGCAAGCTGCAGCAATGCAAAATCAATGAAGCATTAAACATGTCATAGTAACCTACATTTCAGATTTTTTTTGCAGTATATCGTAGCTTATAAGTCAAGTCCAAACTGCAAACAGCATAAACCCTGATCTGCCATCACATAGTATGCTGGCAAATCATGGTTTGTATTATTTGGTCTACTGATTACTCTTTTCAAAAAATACAGAGACCCAGATCTATAAGTACACTATGCAGCTGCAGTTCAGGTCTGCTCTGTTTGCAGTTGACTCAACCTGTGAGTGAGTATATATGGTAGCCATCACTATGTACCAGGTAAATTATCTGAAAATCAACTTTATATAAAATAACTTGACCATATAAAGTGGATCATACACCTTCTTTGCATATCATGTTGGCTGTAAAGACATATGTTGAGTTTATTAAGTATACCAGAGGTGGTTTATGGTCCTTATAGATCTACCTGTACACACTGAAAGCAGTCCTTCAGCTGCCCTTTATGTGTGTATAATTTATTATAGCTATATCATGCTAAGTATTAGATGGTATAGAGGTATGTGGTTTATTTATATCAAAGGGGGGGGGGGGAGGGGAGGCCATGTTTCCCCACTCCCTATCTTAATTTGTCCCAAAAGTAGATTACAAAGATAGATCAAACTTTAAGACATTAAACTAATTTGTGACTGGAAATTCATCTTGGAAAATTGTGATAAAATTAACTACTACTTGATAACAATAGTAAAGTTTAATCTTCCATAACCAACTTAAGCGGAATGTTCAGCATTAATATTACATTAGCTATGTGTTTGATTGAGGGTTTGAAAGTTTTATCCATGTTGTTTACTAACTGAACTCCTCCACTTTTGTATAATATTAGTTTACATGTTCTCCTAGAGTTTTAGAAAGTAAAGAATAATTATTTCTGTTCTAACATTTTTCGAAGCATGAAAAGGATTTTTTTATACTTTTAACCATTTTTAATTGGTTACAGTTATTTATCGGGAAAAATCCTTCATCATAAAAACATTTATTTGTGTATTTATTTCTTTGATAAAGAAAGCAAAATAACATAATTGCATAACATGCTTTTTTTCAAGTTAGAGGTATTTTATTCGAGCAATATTAGTTTAGTATGGCAATCGTCAAAATTTATATTGTATATCTTTATATGTAAGTGGCTTTCAAAAGGCATCTAATTTTGCCAAAATAATCATAAATTTAATTGGAATTCCAACTTTTAAAACTTGATAAGTTATGTAATTATTTCTAGCAAAATTTCATTCTTACAATCATGATTACTATTGGTTTTGTGTCTAGTGAAAAATCCTCATTACAGACAGTGCAGTTGTACATATTACATTGGTATTGTGTCTAGTGAAAAATCCTCATTACAGACAGTGCAGTTGTACATATTACATTGGTACTGAACTAAGTAACATAAATAGAAAAGTTTGATTTCCATGAATAAAATGGTTCTGGAAAAATCAGCAAAGTCATTAAATGAAACGTTCTTGATGTAAGAGTCATCAGGACTCCTTATGTGGCTCTAACCCTGCCCCCCCCCCCCCCCCCCGGGTAGATTGAGATTCAAAAGTTTTCACATCTACCTTGATTCTTCCACGATAACCCATTTACAGACTTGCCCATCCCTTCCTATTGTTGTTTTGGAAAATTTTGCCAGAAACCTTGTATCAATGAAAAGACACTTCTTCCTTTCAAAACATTGGTTAGAAGGTACACAGTGGGTGTAACATAAACTGTGATCATGCTATTATTTTAACCTTTTCTTTTTTTGTACTGGTGTAGAAATAGCTTTGAGAATGAGAGGTTACTTAATACATGTATAAACAGACAAATAATGTCTTAATAGTCCCTGTTTCTTTTTAAGAAATAAAGGAGTAATCCATGGGTTTTTTTTACCATGTGTGTCAGAGCCCCAATTCCTGTAGGTGAAACCATTTGGCTTACTCTAACCCCATCCACTGTCCTATGTCAAAATTCTTAGCCTCTGAAGTTTTTTAATAATTTAAATAAAACTTAAAATTTGGAAAATAAATGTTGTAAAGCTTTTCACATAAAATCTTTTTTTTATAAACATAAACAAAAGATGGTGCTATTTCAGCATTGTATTTGTCACTGAAGATGCCGATGTTGTAGGGATAAATGCAGAGTAAAGAATCTTCAAATGAAAGAATGTCTGCTTTATAAGTTCTGGATACCAAAGATGACATAGTCGATAATATAAACAGTGTAAAGCACAATTTGAGTCATTTGTTTCTGCAAGGTATTGATCAGGCCTGCCTTCAGGCAGTCTTGATTTGCTGTTCCTCAACCAAGAAAGTTTCAGTAATGGGTAGATAGGTATGTAATGCAAGATAGTTGGTGCATTATTTTAAATAAAGTTACCATATATATGTTTGTGGATAGGTTGAGTCAAACTGCAAACAACAAAGGTCCTGATCTGCCATAACATAATGTGCATGCAGATCAGGGTCTATGTTCTACCTCTGCTTCGACCCAGATCTGCTGGTGCATTATATAACAGCAGATCTTATTATGTGCAGTTGGACTCGACTTATAAGTGTGTATTTACAGTGTTCATTAAAAATTCACAAAAAAGGCACTGGCTCAGAATAATTAGGAAAACAAGGTTAGTTGAATCATTGATTTAATGGCTTAGACAGAGAAAAGTCAATTAATAATTATTAGAGGTTGGCCTTGTATTTAAGTACAGTACAAAAGTCGAAGTGCTGCAGACCCAAACATTTTGTTTGAGTTTTTGGTAGTTTCTCATTTAAGATGGTTGGATACATGAGAATGTGTTATGCTGGGACAGAGCGTGTTGTCTGAGTAATGCCCAGCATTCTTTGTTTGAATCATCAGAGTTTGTGTTTTATTTGATTTATATATGTAATTGTGTGAGTTCAAAGAATGTCTGTTTAATTAAAACTTTATTTTCTAACTATATCAAGGATTAAGAGACCAAGAGAAAACTATTGATTATTTTATATTAAAACATACTGTAAACATAACTTTATTCATTGCTACTTAATTGTGTGGCATCCTGATGAAAGAAATAATACAGTTTTACAAATATGTGTAGTTGCTGCTGGGGTGTTTGTTGCTGCTGTGATTTCTCCAGCGAACTCTACAGACTAAAAAAATATATAACACAGGAGTAAAAAATAGGTTTGCAGTGGTTGTAATGATTTTTTGTTTGTTCAATCCAATGGTAAATGATCACTGTATTTGTATCTATTCAGCTTACATGTTACTGAAAAGATGTGTCTAATATTTTCATGTTTTAACAGTGCTGAGGTTACATAACAAGACACATTTGAAAACATAATTATGTTGACCATCCCATGGCATGGAAATGGGCCTGACTGAATAACCTTGACATTCTATCATTTCAGTTAACATATTTTTTTTGTTGTTCAAATAACATTTTAGTTTATGTCAGATATGAAGCATCAAAACACATGCATTGCCAACTGTAGTAGGTCTACTGTCAGCACTCAGTGATCACTGATCAACCAGTTGACAGTGGGATCAAACTTTATTCCAAAGGTCAGGGTTACAGAAGCCACTAAATGAATATTTATTAGAATATACCTGTTTTGTTTACTTTTTTGTGGGGGGGGGGGGCACCAGACAGATCCCCCCCCCCTCTTAGCCAAAGAGTAAATGTTTTTATGTGTTACTGATTTGCCCCGATAAGTTGCAATGTGTTTTTATATAACAGAATTTTGTTCAAAAATTTAATGAATTTTTGACGGGGTATTTTAAACTCCCTAGCGTATTCTATAGGTTTGTTCTTCCGAGTAAGTTTTTATCACCTAACTCGGAGTCCCGCGCCTATTTTTTATTTTGTGACCTTGGCTAGAGGTCCCTATATCCCGTGTCTGCTATAGGTGTTTATGCTATATGTTTGTGCTATAAATGTTTTTGTGTAGGGATAGCCTTATGTCGCATCATACCCAGTTGTTTTATGATCCTCATAAACGGATCTTATAAATTTATTCAAAGGTTAATTTAATATATTTTGGAATTTAGGCGAAGTGGCGGTGCATTACATTTTATTCAAAAGAAAATACTGTTAGTGTTTTGATGTGTGCTATATACGAGTCGCTCTTCGCAGATTTTGTATAAATTTATCCGAATTCGAGAGAGCTCCGTATTTTATTTAATATTTTATACTTCACTCCCTCGAAAGGTTACTTCTGTTTACTTCTTTATACGTTATTCTTCACCTATATTCGCGCTGTGCTGATTTAAAGCTGTACTGTACCGTACTTCGGTTAACTGCACACTCCGTTTAACTGCACAGTCTTGTGACGGACCCGAGGCTGTGCAGTTAACCGGAGTCAACTGTAAAATATTTTGTTTCACATACACATTAGTTTTCTTAATTTCATGTATAATTTATATACGGTCTTCGAGTGTTTTTTTACATTGTAACATGAGTTTTAGAAAAAAAAACTATTTTACACAGTGGACATTTCGGCAGTACTCAGATCATGCGCTGTTTTGTTTACAGAACACTACAATAGATAATGCAGCATTTTCGTGATGGCAGCCAAATGGTTCTTGATAGTGTGATAGGTCCTGTAAGTCTGACAGTAGGAGCTGTTACTGTGGCAGCCACTGCTTATTACCTAGCAACCAGACCCAAGCCAATTTTGCCACCAGTGGACCTAAGAAACCAGTCTGTATTGCTTGAGGTAAGTGGTATTGGTAACTAATCAGTTGTTGCGTAATACAGATCATATAACATAGCAACCTGACCCTGGCCATACATATCACCTGTAGACCTAGGAAACCAGTCTGTATTGCTTGAGGTAAGTCGTATTGGTAACTGATCAGTTGTGGTGTAATACAGATCATATAACATAGTAACGCAACCCTAGCCATACCTACCACCTGTAGACCTAGGAAACCAGTCAGTATTGATTCAGGCATGTCCAATCAGTAACTGATCAGTTGTAATGTGATAAAGTTCTGTGTTAATCCCTTATGTTTTTTAATCCCCCTGCCATATCTATGGAGGGAGCTGTAAGTGTTAGACATGTCCCTCTGTCCTAGTTCATCATATCCAATCATGTCCAAATTTTATTACTGCACACATACTTTTGGAGGACTTCATGGATTGAAAATAAATTTGGTATGAAGCCTGTACTAAGAAAACCTAGGTCCAATCCAATTTTCTCTATTTTCCAGCAAACGTTTACAAAGTTATTATCCCAGCTTGACTTAAAACTTTTCCCATCAGTTATCACTTGGCAACCAGTCCCCAAGCCATACTTCTTAACTATTACAAACACAATATAAAACTTTTAAGGTCTTTATGGACTGAAAACAAATTTGGTATGAACTTTTATATTGAAAAGACCTAGTTCAAGGTTGCTTTTCATTACTTTGTGGTAACATTTTACAGATTTTAGGCCCCTGCTTGATTTTAATTTTGTCCCTCAAATGTATCATATTTGGGTAGGCATCTTTGTAATATGGTTTTAATTAGTTATCTATATTTTTGTTATCTGTATTATTTCTCATGGTTTGTTTTCATTGTGGTTTAGATTGAATACTGGTAATGTATGTACCTTGTCTAGCTTGACTGCTCATATTTCAGAAAATATCTGCATATGGAACTCGTATAGTTGAATCATACTTTGGTTCTAAAATATATTTCCAGATAATGCAGATTTGTTGTAAACTTCATAGTTTATGGTATGACCGCTGACAAATGTCTTTATCTAAGTCATTTGACTTATTGATTGCGGATCTGTACTGAATCTAGTCCACACAGATAAAGTGATGTGAATAAATGGACCTGGCAAGTTTGTCTTTGAATAAAAACAGTATCACAGTGTGCTTTGAGATAATTAACTCTGACACATGACATTGGCAAGTGTGCTTTGAGGTGTGCATAATAATTACCTCTGACACATGACAAAATTTTCTGTAAAAGTTTAGATACATCATTTGTCTGCACTGAGTATCTACTGTATTGAAAATGTTGCCCTAATCTGGCAAACAATTACTAATTTATAACAATTTGAAACTATATATTTTCTGTAGTGAAGATTATATATGCACAGGACAGCTTAATAAAGAAGTTCATGTACATGATTTAGCAATAGCTCAAAATTTTATTTATGTGAAGAAAAAAATTGGAGTAAGATTGATATTATAAATGAAAATAGATAGTGACTGAAGTTGAATTGGAGTCAGGTCTGTGAAAGAAAATTCATTAGTGCAGCCCTTTTTATTTTTCAGTTACGTTGGTGGTTTTTCTCAGGACTAACTTGACTAAATTAAACAAAAATTCTTGTCTCAGCCTGTATAGGCATTAAGTGGCACTGAGATGATCACTTCAGTACTGTCAAGTGTCATGTAATCTGATTGGTTATCAGTTTATGGAGATTACTGTTTTAGTGTCAGGCAATCTGTTTGGTTATCAGTTCATTGGGATTACTGTTAAGAGGATTGGTTATCAGTTAATTGGGATTGCTGTGATAAGTGTCATCTGACAGCTTTCAACAGTTAAACATTATAGGCAAGTTCATGATATGGCATTGTTGTAAAAAGTACATGTAGTACTGAATGAAACAAAATCATACAAATTGTTGTTTCTGTAAATGTTGATCAAGAAGCTTTTTTAAAGATTGGCATGAGTCATCTGATTTTATATAAGTTGGTATGGAATTCCATAGTTTGGCTCCAGGAAAAGCAAATCTCTTCTTATAAAACTCTGAATTTGGTTTAGGTAAATATAGCTTGTTGTTTGAGATGGATCTTTATTCATACATATGTACATCTTTTAAAAACAAATTTAAAGTTCCATTTAAGCTAACCAGGAGCCAATGGATGTAAGGATTTATAGGCTAGTAAACCCTTCTGAAAGTGAGTTATCTGCTGAAATGGAAGCCTATTTATGGTTTTTAAAAGATTTGTTGATGGTGTATCTAAATCAGCATAAAAAATAACTCTAGCTGCTCTTTTGTGACATTTCAGTAATCTTTCCTGATTTTGTGTACCACTATTACCCCAGACAGAACAACAATGGTCATAGTGTGGCATGATATATGCATTGTAGAATATTATAATATTGTGGAAATTTTAGAAATTGGAATTATTAATTGCTACACTTAAAGTCAAAGTAGTCATTGAAAGAGAGACAGACAGACAGACAGGCAGAGAAGAAAACAGCTGATGACAATTGTTGGATATTAAACTGTGGCATATTTCTAATGTTTGTATTGTACAGGCCACGTTGAGAAAATAAATGCATCAGTTCCCAATTTGTTAGTCAAAATTATCAACAATATAGCTCTTTGAAGATAAACTTCAGGTCTTTGAAGTCATACATGGATGCCCACCAGTGCTGCTCCTTTAAATTTATCCCCTTATCTCCTAAAATATCTGTGATGATGTGCTTGATATTTGTTGTGCTCATTTTTTCCATCGTAATTCATAATTAAAACAAAGGATGCAAATATATATATATATATATATATATATATATATATATATATATATATATATATATATATATATATATATATATATATACCATGTAGAACAATGGTTTAATGAAGATGTGTTCAGTTCGAATGTCTCTTCCCAATGAAAAATGGATAATTTCCTTGTCGATATTTTCTTCCCTCTCACTGATCACTTCTATTCACCTTATGATTGCCTAATTGATTATCTGAATCCTTTCAATGTATAAATGGATTAGTCATGATTTGGTTAGAACATTCTTTGAAAAAAATAGAATGAGCCATAGGGCTTTGTGGAAAGCTGTTCATGATACTGGTACTTTCAGGTTTAACACAGTAGAATCGGGAGATTTATATTTTCTGCATTTTTCTTCATATAGAAAATGAAAAGCAAGACGATAGTCTTGTTCTGTTTCTGATCATAATTTTCTGTCCTGTACTAAATAACATCAGTCATGTTTACCTGGCAATCAGTAGTGATTTGTTGGTTTGTTCTAGAATGACCTAGCCAGGCATCAGTCAAAGGAGGTAAAGCAGTTGGTAATTTTAAACAGTTTCATTCCTCAAGTTTAAAGTAAATTTTAGAAATATTTTTGGTCAAAATTTTAATGGAGAAGATGTTTAATCAATACTTTATGTTCCACAAATAAGCATGAAAATTTACATTTAAATATTTTCTCCTTGTTTGACCTTGAATAGATTTCATTAGGGCAACAACATTGTCCCTTGATACATTTTCCAGTCTTACAGTCATGATAATGTTTAGGCTTTACAGTTATGATCTGAAAACATCTGGTTACTATGTTAAAACATCATGTAAATGTTATTCTGATTTTATATTGATAATCTTCAAATTAAGAAATAAATATTTCAAAAAAGAGCTGTATATTGCTTACAGAAGAGGATGGTATAACACATTGCAACATTTCAAGCAGATGTTTATCTTTTTATCTAGATACCTTGTTTCAAGTCATTTAAATTCTAACAAGAATAATAAACAAAATTCAGCATGTTTTTTCTGAACTCTTGTGACCTAGTGCTACAGCTCAACAATGGAGAGTGGACTCCATGAATGACATTACAATGTGACCTTATACTGAATGTTATTTGTGGTGACTTGCGCATACAAAAGAGGTACATGTACTGTTTGTGCAAGATAAATACATTCTTTTTTCCAGCATTGTAAAAGGAAAACAAAATCGATTTGTATTACAATTATATATTAACAGGATGGGTCCCGTGGCAGCTGGTTCAATAGAGATGGAAAACTCTATGAGTTTATGTTTGAAGATGCCAGAACCTTGCATGAAGGTTTTAAGAGAGGACTGAAAGTCTCGAGTAAGTACTTGGTACTACATGTAAGTCTTGCCTATTGCTCCAGCAAACATTTTTGCACTCATCAGTATGATCCATTCCTTGAAACCAAACTGACTTTATGGGTTACTTGTAGATTGAAGGTGTGTTACATACCTTGGCACCTTGTTTAAACTTTCAGACTTAGTTAAAACTCACTTGTTCACATGCCAATTAAGATTTTGAATAGCCCAGTGGCACATTATTTGAAGATTTTGAATAGCCCAATGGCACATTAATTGACAATTTTTACTAGTCCATATAAATTCATCCTGAGTAAATAACAAGCTCTAAGGGAAAGTCCACGCAAAGGTACAAGATACACTCAATCATGAGTTCATTTTATTTATTACATCCATAAAATTTAAGCACAGTTTGCAGTCATTTTGGAGAAATAAACATCCGATTTCCAAATGTTTCCAGCACAAAAGGTTCAGTATCCTTTAAATGAGGGCACTGCATTTGTGACATGTAAATGGCACTTCCAGTTATTGCCATGCTAATGCTGTTAGATCTATTGAAGAGGACCCAAACAATGTGTGTGTGGGAGAGGCCATGTGTGTATACTTGTAATGAGAGTGCAGGTATGTGAACTCGGTCTCGGATTAGCAGATACCTGGATTTATTAAATGACAGACATGATATTAAGAATGAGCAACTGCCTATGGTGGTGAAAGAATAAAGTTTGCTATGTGCCTTGAATGCTGTAAGATGACACAGGTCAAACATGTCAGATGAGCTTTTCTGTTGTTTTTGACTTTGTGAGGCACAGTTCAGCATCTTGAGAAGGGTTGCTAAATGTAGAACCAGTAGGCACATATATTAATTTTCACATGTCTATTTACCTGCAATAGTTAGAAATAAAGAATGATATTTATTTATATAGATCTTGAAAAGAAAATGGCATTTCAATTGAGAAATTGATTATTAACTTCTTCAAAGAGACTTTATGGTCATTCAAAATTAAATCTTTCTTTTTCTTAAAAAGTCAGTTTTTACAACAATATCAAATAGCATTTAGTATATCTTCAAAATTTGTGATAAAATATGTGCTTGTGACATGAAGACAAAAGTAAAAATAATAACAAAAAACACATGAAACCTTTAATCAGTCACCTTTTTTACAAAAGTTCATCTCATACCAAAGACTTATTAAAATTGTACTAACAGTTCCCTTGCTTGGTGCTCAGCATTAAGAGTTTGTGTTATGTCTGATTGGCCTGGTGTCAGGATAATGTGACTGAGTGAGACATCATGCTGCATGTCTGTGGCATGATTCCCCAGTGTAAGACATCACTCTGAAACTGCCACACTGCAGGCAACATGGCGATATGACTGAAACAGTTGTTAAAACTATGTTAAAAATCCTAATCACATACACACAAAAGCTCATCAGTCACAGAATTGGAACATATATTTGACAAAATCATGGCATCTTTTATGCCATTCTTAATGTACAGTGCCAGAGATTGGTGTTATTTGGGGTGGCAACTGACTGCAGTTTTTCGAAACAGGAAATAAATACCCGGATATTTGCTGGCCCATGTGAAAATTTACTTGTCCCAGGAAATGGGCAATGGGAGTTTTAAAGGTTGTCTTTACCTACTTAGCAAGGTTGATTCGTCATGGCTTAAAAATTGTTTTTTAAATTCCCACTCTTTGTTACTTATTGTAGTACATCCCCAAATTGCAGATAGCTACTTTTAGATTTTGGAAATAGATGATCTTCCATGAGAGCCCATTTCAAATAAAATTTTAAACAAGTTAAATAGTTCGTGACCTTTAACACGCCTTGAAAAACAAAAGATTGAATTATTTTGTGAGTTTTGTAAATTTCTGTTGAAATGAGCACAGATGTAATAATAATAATAATAATAATGAGGACTTTGTATAGCGCCTAATCTTTAGAAGCTCTAAGCGCTTTACAACATTAGACACACCTATAAGATAAAAAACATATATAATGATATGATTACAAACACAAACACCATGAAATTAGAAAACATAAAAAAACAATGCTGAGAATATTTAAGGTAGGAAACATTATTAGGTATTTAAGTTTGTTCTTGCAGTCGAAATAAGTGAGTTTTGAGAGCACTCTTGAATGTGATCACTGTGTCTTTGTGTCTAAGTTCAGTGGGCAATTCATTCCACGTTGCTGGGCCCTGGTATGCAAAAGAATGCTGTCCATATGACTTTGTTTTCATAGTAGGAATAATGAGTATACGATTGTCAGAAGAGGAGCATAAGTATCTTGCTGGTGTGTACTCATGCGTGAGGTCAGATAGGTATGTTGGACTAGAGTCCGTCAGTGAGACGTAGCACAGAGAACAAATTTTGTGCTTGATTCTGGATCGAATGGATAGCTAGTGTAGGGTACAGAGCAGTGGGGAGGTGTGCTCTGATCATGGTACTCTAAGTATGATCCGAGCAGCTGTGTTTTGAACTTTTTGAAGTGTTTTGAGTAGTTATTGAGATGAATCAGACAGAATTGAGTTACAATAGTCCAGTCTTGAAAGTACTAATGAACACACAACTGTTTTAGTGGCATTAACTGAAAGATATTTGCGAATTGAGCTGATGCGTCTCAGCTCAAGATATGCAGCCTTGCATATGTTCATGACATGTTGGTGCAATGTGAGAGTACTGTCCAGAGTAACACCTAGGTTTCGTATTGATTGTGTGAATTTAATGTTGGTGTTGCTGATATTTATTGTTTGAGGTAAAGGATGTGAATGAGAAAGTCTTTGTGTTGTAATCAGAATGGCCTCAATTTTATCATCATTCATCTGCAGCTTGTTACATGTCATCCATGATTTCACATCAGTAATGCACCTCTCTACACCTTGGATGGTAGCATCAACTTCAGTTGGGTGGCTAGATTGGTATATTTGGGTGTCATCAGTGTACAACTGGTGAGACACTGGGTGATGACCTATGACACTTGAGAGCGGATGAGTATATAGAATGAAGAGAACAGGTCCAAGAAAATGAAGAGAACAGGTCCAAGATTATAGTTATCTCCCAACAAAAAAGTGCTGATTTTATTTGGACCAGCCTGCAAAATAGTATAATAAAATGAGTCTGAAATATATTTGGATGCCTCATTTGTTGAAACTTTTCTGTGCATAATGTTATGACAATATTTATGACATCCTGAGGTGTTATTGCACTTTTACACATATGAACATTATAATATTGGTATATTAACATAAATAACACAGTAGTAATGGGATGAAAACAAATTACACTATTAATTTCACTTATCAGTCAGGTCCAACTGCAGTTTGCATTAGCTCAGATCTGCCATTGTGTAATATGCCACAGATTCTGGTTGATGTTGTTTGCATTAGTTCAGATCTGCCATTGTGTAATATGCCACAGATCATGGTTGAAGTTGTTTGCATTAGCTCAGATCTGCCATTGTGTAATATGCCACAGATCATGGTTGATGTTGTTTGCATTAGCTCAGATCTGCCATTGTGTAATATGCCACAGATCATGGTTGATGTTGTTTGCATTAGCTCAGATCTGTCATTGTGTAATATGGCACAGATCATGGTTGATGTTGTTTGCATTAGCTCAGATCTGCCATTTTGTAATATGCCACAGATCATGGTTGATGTTGTTTGCGTTAGCTCAGATCTGTCGCTGTGTAATATGCCACAGATCATGGTTGATGTTGCTTGCATTAGCTCAGATCTGCCATTGTGTAATATGCCAGGGGATGGAAGTCTGGCACACAAACAAAACTATCTAACTTTTACCTAATATTGATGTTTATTCATCCCAGAGAAGCCAGAAAATGTCTTATTTGATCCTATTCACATTCCTGCCGTGAATACACACTGAAACTAGTGGTACATATTATATATCACATCTGTCCATCTGTTCATTTTTTTCTTCTTTCCATTTAGTCATCATAACAAATCATGCCTTTTTATTCTTATACTAAAATCTGATAGGCTACACTTGACCCACAAAAATGCATATTTGTTAAGAGTTGTGATGTAAATATTGTTTGTCCTGAATTAAGCCTCAATGAAGTAAGAATGGCAGGGTCATCTTTGTTTGATGGATACATTATTCATGTGCCAGAGTTCTTAAGTTGTATTTATCAATTTCTGTCAGTGTCTACATCTAGATCAGGGTTAAAGGAATCAATTTTTGTCAGTGTCTACATCTAGATCAAGGTTAAAGGAATCAGTTTTTGTCGGTGTCTACATCTAGATCAGGGTTAAAGGAATCAGTTTTTGTCAGTGTTTACATCTAGATCAGGGTTAAAGGAATCAGTTTTTGTCAGTGTTTACATCTAGATCAGGGTTAAAGGAATCAGTTTTTGTCAGTGTTTACATCTAGATCAGGGTTAAAGGAATCAGTTTTTGTCAGTGTCTACATCTAAATCAAGGACAGAGGAATCACTTTTTGTACTAATACATCTGCTGTTTATCACACTTGGTCTTTTGAGGAATCATTGTTTTGAAGTAATTCAACATATCATGACTCTGTGGTCTTAAAATACCTAACAGAAAAGAGCAAACACAAACCAGTTTTATAAAATTCAACAAAACATTATTTCCCTAGAATACAAAGTGAAAATTTAAAAAGAATTTACAGTATTGTGAATTAAATCCCAAGTAATCCTAGAATTGCTAACACAAGTTCTTATGAATAAAGTTCTAAATAAACTTTAGTGGCATCCCTAATGAATTCCTATGCTGAAGGTGTTGATGTGCTTGTAATTGCCTGTAGTCTCAAATGTACTAATGACCTGAATGTTAATAATGTCCCAACAGTCTTTTTTGAATCACATTAATTTAATCCATGGTTTCCTTGTTTGAATTCACTATAATTTCCAATTAATGTCTCATTTCAAGATTATTATAGATGAGCACTATGTATTTCCAGAGAAGAATAATTTGAATTAAATAAATTCAGCGCAAATTAAACACAGAACACAACAATGATTCTGCCTAAAGATCTTATAGCATAAATGAGTAATTTCTAGATAAACAAGATTAAAAAGAGAACGTAACACACAAAAGAAGAGCCAGGATATTGGATAAAAGTTCATTTCCAGAACGATCCAGGCTATAATTAGACAAGGTCTGTTACTAAAATTATGATGAAGAACATAGTAAACACAACATCCTTGACTCAGCCCAAGATAAATATGTTTAATTCTATTGATAATAATCCTAATATTAAACCCACACTCATAGAGAAAATATTAGTTCTGAATAAGTTGTTTACAGAATTTAAAAAAATGATTCTGGTCAGGCAGACTTGATTTTGGACAGCTACATACTTCAGTTTTTACATTACCCATAGCATATAATAAATAACAAAACTAACCAACAATACAAATTAAATATACATAACAAACAATAATTTTTTTATTTATTTACCAAATGGAAATGACATAATAAAACTACTACAAAGCTAATTTATGTTTATGTCACTTTTTACAGTTTAGTTTACAATAATGTAAAAACACATGCACACACAAAATTGTGCTTATTGTTTTATCATCACATCACCTTTGGGCAGTGCTGTTCTATTGAAATTTCACTGTTATTTACTGAGTCTAGAACATCACTTCTGTCATAGTTCTTGTTCTTTTAAAATAAGATGAGAAAACCAAAACAAATGTGGATTGTATTGTTTGCTTGTTTACAGACAATGGACCCTGTTTGGGAAGCAGAACAGGACCCAGCAAGGAGTATGAATGGCTTTCTTACAAAGAGGTTTGTAAATACTGGTAATAAACATCAACTATAGTCTAGAAAATACTATCAGAATTAATCTCACTTTTTGAATAAAAGTAATTTTGTCCTTTCTTATTAAAAGTAGGCTTATTAGGACCTTAGCTAATGATGTGGCAGGAGTTTATTAGGATCGTAGCTAATGATATGGCAGGAGCTTTTTAGGGTCTTAGCTAATGATATGGCAGGAGCTTATTAAGGTCTTAGCTAATGATATGGCAGGAGCTTATTAGGACCTTAGCTAATGATATGGCAGGAGCTTATTAGGACCTTAGCTAATAATATGGCAGGAGCTTATTAGGATCTTAGCTAATGAGATGGCAGGAGCTTATTAGGACCTTAGCTAATGATATGGCAGGAGCTTATTAGAACCTTAGCTAATGATATATCAGGAGCAGCAGCAGGGAAGTTGAACAGACCAGAGTTTCCAGCCAAAATAAAGCTTCCTACGCGAACTTTCTCCGTAGAAGCCTCAGAAAGCAGAAATAACGCCTTCTACGGAGATCAATTTTCATGCATTTCAGACCGAGTGCATCGGTTGGTCGCGCCGTGTGTGTTAGTAAATATAGCGTCCAGGACAGGAAAAATAAATTATCGGGAATAAATTTTTGTGTTAAATTTTTTGTTGTCATTAGGGGCTGCTTTGGCCAATTTTACGTCGCATTAAAATAATATACTTGAAAATAATATGAGTCGGAAAACTAGTACAGTTGGAGAGCCTCATTCTGCTAGATTAGCGCGAGAACAATTAGCGGCAATAAAGAAACTTATCCCAGCAAAAGAATTATTCAAGAAAAAAGTTCGTGATTACAAAGACATGAAGTATGAATTTACCGATTTATCGTCGAAATTGTTAAAGCCAGTTACAGAAACAACCGAAAAAGTTTTTCTTGGTGACGTAAAAGATCCAGATATCAAGAAACGCGGAATTCTTCCTGTGTTGAGAGACATTGAGGAACACACTCGAATAGTGCCAGATCGACTGGACCAAATTCGCCAAGCACAAGCACAAGCACAAGCGCGGCAATAACAATTGCAGCAAGTACAAGCACAAGCACAAGCGCCACAAGAACAACCACAGCAAGTAGAAGAAAAACTGGAAGAAGAAGAGGAGGAGGAGAGTCAGGGGAGAGATCCTCGAGATGAAATAAAAGAAAAATTTACCGATAACGGTTGGAAAGCGATGGAAAAGCAATTTGACCTGTTTGGTAATAACATTGAATTATTTGGTACATTTGCGGTAGATTCTTTTGACAACAGGATGAAATTTTTAACAGAAGACGGATTGAAAAAAATTGGAACACGAAGTAATTGGTATAATAATCTATACCGAGTTAGATTTAATTTATCCCAGGCGAGGAAATCGGACCCTATTTATGCTCGTTTTTTAAATGCCGCAAAGGCAAGGAAAGAATACAACAAAAGAATACCGACAGAGGGACCACAACCACAGGAATTGAGGGAAATACCGGAACAAAAAAATCCATCGCAGGAACCATGCCCTACATACATTTTACCGATGACGCTATCAGGCATTTCAAAAAAGGAGATAATTTAATCAAAGTTGCCAAATTTGACTTCGATAAAAGAGGCGAATATTTGTATGACAGAAGTATCGATAAATATACCAAAGATGATTGGATTCCCGCGGTATATTTTGCTAAGATGGGAAGAATTGTCGATTTTAATGATCCGGGTTACATAAAATTTCTAGAAAAAATAGAAGAAGGGGATGAGGAGAAATACGAAGACGTATTATCACCATCGTCGTACTCATTACCAAAACCAAAAACAGGAAGCGGATATACCGTTTGTCCTGACAGCGTTGTCAACGACGTATCTCGCCTCGAGGTATTAATCGGAGGAAAGCGAGCCGGAAATAACTCTCATGAAATAATCAACGAGGCCTCCGATATTTGTCAGCGATTATTTCGCGGCGGTGTTATTAACTCTTATATTTACAAAGAGCTCGTTGACGAACTCATCGATTAAAACAACACAATTAAAATAACATGATTGTTCACAAACATCAACGCAGACCTAGACAGGTCCACATAGCTAACTCTCGATTGCCTGTATATAAATATATTCACGGCAACGGATTAGGCGATATCGTTAAAAGCCTCGTCACGCGAGTAGTCCCTAAAATCGGACCCGCAGCCAAACAAATTGCATCAAAGGCAATAGGAAAGATCGGCGAGACTGTTATTTCTGGCGTTGGTAATTTGGCCAGCAAAGGCTTCGATGTTGTCAAAAGTAAAATATCAAATTTAATGCGTAAATAAAAGCAGCCCGTCAAATTACCTAGCACCAGTGAAATGCCCGCCGAGGTCAGTAAAGCTATAAACGACGCAGCAAATAAAAAAATAAATGACCTAGCACAGGAAGTTGCTAACACAAATTTCGCAAATAATCTAGCAAAGGAAGTTGCGAACACAAGTTTCATATCGGGTAGCGGTCTTCGTTTTAGATGAAATTCTTAATAATAAATGTTCGCACAAGTGTCAAACGAAGTGTTCGACATGGACGAGCCTGTAGGTAGAGACACATCTGTGCGTGATATCCAGTATTTCTCGTACGACACAGTGACACCAAATGCGACTAATCGCGTTGAAATTCAAGTTCACGATACAACGAGATATTTTCTTCCGTCTGAGGCATATATCGAATTTGTTGGTAAAATTGTGAAAGGCGCTGACGGTACCAACTACGCAGCAAACTCTAAAATTGGATTCGTCAACAACGGCATCATGGCTTTATTCAAGAGCGCCACTTATATGATCGATGGAAGAGAATTGAATCAATTACGGGCAACGTTGATTTAGCAACGACGATTATAGGCCTAGCTAGATACTCGGATGATTTTACCAGATCAGCCGGTCCTAGCATGATGCTCGCCAAGGATAACTCCGATACCACTGATCATGTCCAGTATGATACCAGGAGACCAAAAAAAGTTACTGCCGCTGCCGATGATGCTGACGTCGAAAGTGTGATGATAAAAGTAAATACCAATTACAACCTCGGATTTGCCACGCGGAGAGCTATGTTAAAAGGAGATGGTCTAATGTTCTCCTGCGCAATTCCGCTATCTCACATTTTTGGATTTTGCAGACATTTCAGAAAAGTTATTTACGGAGCGAAGCATACAATTTCTTTTGTTCAAGACGACACAGGCAATGACAGAGCCATCTGGAGAGACGCTGCTGTTGCTGATGCCGGTAAGGTGGTCCTTACCAAATTTACCTTGTGGATGCCAGCGATAGTTCCATCGATGCTTGAGGAGGAAAAATTATTGTCATTCATGAATCAGGGTGGTAAGTCTGTTATGTCCTGGCTAACAACTACGACCGACTCAATCGACGTTAATATCAACGGAATATTTACCTGGCGAATTGCGTCACAACAAGGTGTCTCGGCGCCCAGACACATCTTTGTTGCTCTTCAAAACGCAAATAGATACGATCAAACTCACAGTCACATGATATTTGACCAATTCGCAGCAACAAACGTGTCGTTGAGGATAAACGGGCAACAAGAACCATCAGAGGAAATATCGATTGATTTTGAAAATTACTCGACGGCCCGCGCATATCATCGCTTGCTGTGTTTTATGGGTCGTGATCAAAATATCGATACTGGATTGCAAATATCACAGTTGGATTTTAATACTCGCTATCCTATCTATTACTTTTCCCTGGAACATCTCAATTTGGTAAAACAATCTGTCGTTGATATCCATTTCAAAGCCAGAATTAACACAGCTGGAGCAGCAAGGGCAATCGCGGTTATTCTCAGCGATAGAACAATGATCCTGGAAGGCATCAGCGGCAGAATGAGAGTCATCGACGCACCTGTCGAGAAAATGTAACAAAACCTAGATTTTTCTAAATTTAGATTAAACGATTATTAATATGCCATACGAACACGTCAGCGTAACTCTGACCCAGGGTCAGATGAAAAAACTTCAGTCAGCGATATCAAAGCGATGCGGTATGAAACTAACCTTGAAAAATGATCAAATTCATGGTGGGCCTAACAAATTATCGCTAACTAGGGGTCAACGTGAACGCTTCACCAAAGCCAAATCAGCGAATTCTGGCGTTCATGTGAATCTCAGTATAGGTGCCATCAGAGACATGGTCAAAGTAGGTGGATTTTTCCCTCTACTAGCCGCTATTCCTGGATTATTAGCCTCACTTGCTCCGACAATAGCAACCGGTCTAGCATCAGCCGCGGCTGGATACGCAGGTAAAAAATTATTAGAAAAAGTAGGAGGACGATACGGTAAAAAAAAGGGAAACAACCTTTATCCAAAACGACCTCTGTACGGATCCGGCCTAAGATTGGGACGACCTCCTCTGTACGGATCCGGTCTAAGATTAGCGCGCCCTATTCAAATTTAGATTTATCAAGCGAAGCAAAAAATAAAAAAATAAAATTTTTCAGAGGCATATTTATGCGGAACCAACTACCAGAAAAACCAAATTCTACTGAGACGGGAATAATAAATCTCGATTCAAATACCGGTCCTGGCACACACTGGGTCGCCTGCGCGATTAATCCTCGCGAAGTCGTTTATTTTGACTCATACGGACTAGCGCCACCGAAAGAATTCATCAATTACGTATCAAAGTTAAATATTCCAATTTGGTACTCGACACTTCCGACGCAGACGGTAATGGATCCACCGATATGTGGTCCAGAATCAATTAACGTTCTCGATGCGATTTCAAAATCATCCGGTCCGTATCACAGGATCGTATTTAAATACACCGTAGATAAATATCATGGTTGATATTTATGGTAGATTCATCTACAGGAAGAAGGAAGCAGCAGTGACTGACGCTGATACATCAAAATTTGCAACCAGGGATGATATTAATAATCTTCTATCGCTGTCAGAGATAGATCCTGGCGAAGTTGCTATTTTTCAAAATAGCGAAGGAAGATTACAAACAAGCAACATCAAAATAACTGATATAATCAAGCGAGACGAGTATAACGATTGTATTGATCAATTTACCAGCCTTTCAGAGTCGGTATCAAAATCCATCGCTGATATCGCCGATATTGTAGCGAAGTTGCCACTGAAGGCCAATATTGCGGACGTGGAAAAAAAAGACAACGAGCTATCAGCAACGTTGCTTCTGAAGGCCGATAAAACATTATACGACGATCTTCAGGACAAATTGACAAGAAGACTTAACAGGCTAACTAACGATCTTAAAAAACTCGACGATACCTTATCTAAACTTAGTAAAAAAATTGACGAGGACATAAAAAAATCTAGTGATACTTCCTCCGCCACAAACGAACTAGCAAAGAAAAAAGTTGATCAAGAATCGCACGATGATCTTAGCGATAAGGTAGAAAAAATCAGCGAGGATGTTACTAAGATTTTTACCGATGTTACCGAAATAAAAACCGTAATGGGTCAGAAAAGCGATAAAACACTACACGATGATCTCAGCGAGAAAACAAAAAAAATTAACGAGGATATTGCCAAAATTAACAAGGATATTGACGTAGTACGTGAATTGGTGCGTCAAAAGGTCGATATGTCATTGTACGACGACCTCGACGAGAAAACAAAAAAAATAAACGAGGATATTACTAAAATCAACGAGGATATTAACGCAGTATGTGAATTGGCGCATCAAAAGGTCGATAAAACATCACATAACGAACTTAGCGGAAAAACAAAAAAAATAAACGATGATATTGCCCAAATCAACGAGGATATTAACGCGGTACGTGAATTGGTGCGTCAAAAAGTCGATAAAACATCACACGACGATCTCAGCGAGAAAACAAAAAAATTAACGAGGAAATTTCCACGATACGTAAATTGGCGAGTGAAAAAGTCGATAAAACATCACACGACGATCTCAGCGAGAAAACAAAAAAAAATTAACGAGGATATTACTAAAATTAACAAGGAAACTTCCGAGATACGTCAAATTGCAAGTGAAAAAGTCGATAAAACATCACACGACGACCTCGACGAGGAAATAAAAAAAATCAACGAGGAAATTGCTAAAATTGACGAGAATATTAACACGGTACGTGAATTGGCGCGTCAAAAAGTCGATACATCGGTGTACGACGGAGAAATTCGAGACTTGAACACAAAACTTCTCGCCGCAACTACAAAAATTGACCAAAAGACCGATACAACATCACACGACGATCTCAGAGAAATTGTGAGAGAAATCCACGTGGATGTTTCAACGATGCGAAGTTCGAACAAGGATCTTCTCGACACGGTTACAGGAATTGATAATAAATTTAGAGTACAAATTAGCGATATTAACTCAAAAATATCGCCAGTGAATTTTCAAAGATTGGCGCGTTTTTATGTGCCGGATGAAGTGATGACAAAAATTCTCCCCTGCAATTTGACATTTGTGGTAAAAACACAGAATCTTACCTGGACACCCGAGAATAACACACTTAGCTTTACTTCGCCAATTACTGGCGTATATCGAGTATATATTATCTCGGGAGCGATAAAATTCAATGTAACGGCCGACCATCATGAAATTTATGAATATTATCCCGGGTTTTTTGTTATTTCTATAGGTGAAGATAACACTGAAACTTTTAAGCTAGAACCGCCAGATAGAACCACCACAGGACCAACCAATTATTTTGCAATTTTCGAATATTTATCCATATGGACTGCAATTGATTGGGTAAAATATGGTTAATATAATGACCGCATCGGACTACCGTTACAATCAGGCGCGTTCGTGGCAGGATTCGCTAAAAAAGCTCCTCGACGAATATCAGGTAAAAATAAAGAAATACCAGCGTAGATTAGTTACCATCGATGTTGCTGTGTACGCGGTAAGTGCAATAGTCGCCGGTGCGGGAATAATCTTATCCGCGGTAACAACAATCGCGCCGATCATTGCAACGATAGTAATATCATCGACAACGACAATCGCCAGTGTCCTCAATATCATCGCAAAAAAAATATCCTCGTGCACGAATGAAAAATTTTCCCTGTACACGAGTAAACTATCCCAGGTCAACGAGGCGTATTCGAAATTATCATCGTTGCTTTCTGAGAGTCTCAACGACGGCGTTATATCCGATCTCGGATTTTCAGCGATGATAAATATCTACTCCGAGATTGAACAAATAAATATAAATAATGTCCGAACTAGCTCAAATCGTGACAAACACAACACCATCGATAACAACACTGATATCAGGAAGCTCAACAAAGCCAGAATTTAGTATCGATTTTCTAACGCCAATTAGCGTCAAGGAAATTGCATTATCGCAGTTACGTGTCTATAACAGTTGGCCCAATATCAGATTGAAATCATTCGGTAGATTATTGTCAAACAATTCGCTTGTTTTTGCTAATAAAAACCGCCCTGATGGAAATCCCGATTGGACCGTCGTTAGTATACCAACAGGCAGCTACGAAATTGAGCAAATCGATAAGGAAATAACCTATAGGATATCAAATATAACCGGCGATGCTACTCCAGGAATAAAAATATTAGCACACGAACCAACGTTGTCATCGATCATCGAAGTAAAATCACCATATATCGTTGATATTTACCAATCATCAATTAGGACAGTGCTAGGTTGGCCTGAAATCGCACCTCCGGTAAAACCAAAAAAACCAGATGTTTTTATTCCAGGTTGGCACGAGGAAGCTTCTCCAGAGCCACCTGAACCAAAAAAATCTGACTTTACCACCAATGAAGGATATTACGAAACCGCCATCAGGCATAAAGATCTTGTCGAAGATGCCATCATTCTCATGAACAAACACAAATCCAACTCGGTATTTTTTGCTTTCACTCTTAAGGATAAGATTTTTTCATGGTTGCCTCTTCCTAAGGTCTCTCCGGATGTCGAAATTGTCGATGTTTCCCAAATTAGCAAGATAAAACCCATAGACGGTACGTTGATAAGAAAAACCATCGATGATTTTAATCAGGAACATAAATTACAATTAAATTTACTAAAAAAATATTTTCATGAATGTATCTTAGATGAATCAGACTCATGCAACAAAATTATTATCGAACGTGTGAAGATTCTGAACCAACTCGCGTTCGATGTTGAATATTATCACGGTATGTTCATTCGGGCGATAACCAACGATATATCAGTCGCTGATTATATTCTTCCCGTCAGTAGCTTCAAGTTGATTAGAAATTCAGGAGAGAAACAAAAATTTATGACGTTATTTGGATTAACCGAGGAAACATTACCAAATTTCAAATTTCCTGATTATAACGTTGATGAAATGAAAAAATCGGTCACTGATACCATCGATGATTTATTCCCGAAATTACATGCCACGTGGTTGACTAAAAAATTACAATCAAAATCAATTCTCCAGCATGATAATGATTCAGCCAAACAGGGACGGCATATCTCGCCGGGTATCGTTAATATAACGGAGGTCATCGCGATTAATCTTCACGCGGATGTCATCGAAGATAGCTACAACGTTGATTCGTCTGTGTCAAAACAGGCACACCAGGGATTTATCTTATATTCGTTTTCACCTAGCGTCTCTCCGGGATTTTTGATAATAAAAGAGCCGGTAAATCCATTTTACCTGCGATGTCACAGTCGATTATTATCAAGGATAAATTTCAAACTGACGGATCAAAATGGAAATTTGCTTGATATACGCGAGGAAACACTGAGTATCAATTTACTTGTGAGATCATGAAAATCTTCGGGATTTAAAAATCTATCCGCCAGAAAAAAATGGCCAAAAAATAAATAAAAATCAGGAAAATTTTTCAAAATTAGTAGATTTTTTTAATTTTTTTTTTTTTTTTGTGGGCAAGAATCAAAAATCTTAAGAATCTTCGATTCTAATTTTACTTTCATCGACTAGCTTTTTTAGCTGCCTGACGCACGAGCTGGTAATTTTTCTTGACTCATATTCGTCTGATAAACTCGACCTAACTTTTTCTACCAGCGTCGATAATTTAACGAAATCCTCGATTTGATCATCGCTGACAGTCGCAAGCGATTGGTACATCGCAATCTGGATTTTCTTTATGAATTTATATTCAGACGGTAGCGTGTACCTGTATTCGAGTTTTCCCTGGACGATCGTTTCAAATTCGGACCGGATTTTACCTGCGTCCAAATCTGAGGATAAATTTACATTTTTATTTTTCAGATCCTCGATGGCTTCGATGATGTTATTTACGTTTTCCTCGTTCATATAATAATTTTGTAATATTTAATTAAATTTCTGAGTCTGAAATTATCGGAATATATTAAAACTCAATCCATGCACCAAATCGGTAGGAGAACGTCGCATTACGTATTTTTTCTGCTACAAATTGTACCGATGCTGGATAAATACTAAAATATTTTGCAGCGGCATTCATCGATGTAAACACAATTTCCTCGTTTGTTTCTTGATTCATCGATTTGACCGCCCTGGCATACTTCGGATATTTACCGGTATCACCAAATTTAGTATTTTCACTCTGTGTCACCGCGCGGAGATTGGATATTTTATTATTGAATTTATTTCCGTCGATATGGTCGATAACAAGGTCACCCTTGATAGGTCCATGGAAACTCTCGTATATAAACCGATGATTAAGATAACGTGTGCATCTTCGTTTTTTGTTTTTGCTGATGGTAAACCTAAAATAACCCGATTTATCAACGTTGCCAACGTGATTCTTTGTTTTGATATGTCTAATGATACCATCCGATGATGATTCGTATCCCATGATCATTGGGTGAGATTTAAACTCGCATGTCATTGTTGATTCTGGAATCGCTGATTTTTGATTCATATAGTAATATCTATATGTTTAAATCATTATTTGCTTTGAATCGATTAATATAATCTTCTTCGCATGTTATGACCGACGAGGATCTTTTTTCATAATACCGACGCAATTCCCGATAATTTTTCCCTCCACATGCCAGACACAATCGAGTTTTTCCTCGCATGCCAACTTGACAAACTAAGCAACGTTGTGGTCCTTTACTGCCACGCCGAATCGCATGTATGTGAGCACCGCAATAATCGCCTCTGCAGGATTTGTCACAGAATTTTGTTGAACCGATTAGTATCCACTTGCATTGATTCATTATAATTTAAACATATGTCTAAAATATAATCATGGATGCATTTGATCTTGATGAGGCAGAATATATTATTCCTGAGGTTGACCGAGCCAAGAAAGAGTTCTTCGACGATGGAGCGGTTCACACTTGGTCGACATGGAAAACAAACTCTGTTGATGCTACGATGAATCTGGAATGAGCTAAGAAAATAATCGAGCACATAAAAACCGAACACAAGGAAGAGCGATTTATCTTTGGAATAAAATTTATCGCACAAATGCCCGATGATACCTGGATTATTCGCGATAAACGAGATCCAGTGCGTGGTGGTAAGAAAAACGTTATTCTTGATAAAAACTCTAAGCCCGGATTGTTACTTGGAATCGATGGCCCTTATTATGCTAGATCCTATCCAGCCAGCGCTGTTGTTTATGGAATTTATCGGCTAAATAACAACCCGGATGTGAAAAACCTACCTGCGATGAAAGAATCACCGATGATAAATTGCGTGGCTGAGCGTGTTATCGAGCACATGAAAAACGCTCGGCGTGGATCTGGTCTGACACAATTAAGGTTGGATAAAATTAATGCGTGGGCAAGTACCGTTGCTGATGGTGCATCGGTGGACGATGTAGCTGCGTTGAGTAAAAAACTAAAATTTCCTATCACGGTGAAAACGTTATCGGGAGAAATATTATACTCGTCGCCGTATAGATCCCGAGGAGCGCCAATCGAGATTGTCGATCACAATTCCCATGCGTGGTCGCAATCGGTAATGATATTTCCACGGGATCGTATGGTTAAATTTTATCCCGTGGAAAATTCCACGGCGGACACCGCGAAAGATAATTCCGATGATATGTTTAGATTTATCAAAAAATTAAGCGCATCTGATCCAATATCGATATGGTTGTTTTCGAGTGAAGAAAAATACGATCAATTTATTTTGCCATGCAGTGATATTTACAGAAATGAGATATTACACGAGTCGATGAAAAAACTCGCGGTGAAATATTCGTCGAATCCCGATCAGTTGCTAACGAATTGCTTTACAATTCCGTCTGTGGCCGCTCATGCCGCTAGAGAGAAAAATTCGTGGAAGCCTACTAGGAACGAATATCTCGCTGATATTCAACTTAGCTGTATCGAATACGGCCATGGCAGTTTGTGGAATACCAGGTACGATTTCGAAGATATGATCTCCGTTGACATGAGCGCGTGTTATCCCGGAAGTTTCCTCGGATATGGCGATTGTGCAGATTATTTTGCTAAATTCGGTCATCCTACCAGCGAGATGACAAGGGTAGCGATTAACAGACCGTTGCCTGATTTTGTCATGACAGGATTCGCTTATGTAACGTCGTTCGAGTTTGCTGAAAATTTACATAAAATTTGCTACATTTGGTTCGGCAGGCATTTATCTCAACGTCGTTGGGTCCCTACGGTGTTGTTGAGATATATGCTGGATTCATCGATGTTAGTATCGTTGACAGTGAGCGAGGCAATTATATCTTACAGAAAACAGACCGATGTGTGGTTGCCGACGGACTGTGACAATGCGAAAGATATAGGAAGAAAAATAATCGGCAAATTTACTCAGGGTGGATCTGTTGACCACAAACATCGACACGCTAGGTTGTTTATCAGCGATGCAGAGATGGATTTTATAATCGCCGATACGGTGTCACGAGGAATATTTTGTAACAGAGAGAATATTATGATTGATGGAGCAAAGTTAGGTACCGTGATTAGCTACCTTGATGGAGAATCAGCGCAATATACACATTTATGATCATCGATGCTCGCCTATGTAAGTATAAATTTGCTGTCGATGATAAACAAATTTTCTGATATCGCAGTAAGGGTCGCGACGGATTCGTTTTATATCGATAAAAAATACCAAGATAGGCTGAAAAATTTAATTACCGACGGTAGCTCTTGGGGAACGTGGAGGATAAAAAACGAGGATATTCTAGATTATTGCGAAGACGCCGATGTTGAAGATCGCGATGAATTCCATCAAGGTAGATTTGAAAAATCTTCAATTTTGGAATCTTCGACGGCAGCATCTGCGTTTGACCCAATTTCACGCAGTAAATTCATTTACCTAAATGGACCTGGTGGTAGCGGTAAAACAACGTGAGTAATAAATTTATTTGCGAACTTCGATATGATCGTGTTGACTCCGACACACAGATTAGCGCGAGAAATAAAGCAGCGTGGCGTTAATTCTTGCACGTACCATAGCTATTTCAAATACAGCGGTGGATCATGGGACTCGGTTCGTATGGGGGACAAATATGTCAACAAGATCATTATATTTGATGAGATTTGCACAGTAAATTTGGATATACTAAAATCAATATTAGCTTGGTTGGAAGGGAAAAATACCGCTGTAATAATGTGCGGCGATCATGGCCAACCTGATCCGATTGATGGCGAATCGCCTCACGAATGGCTCAGAAGTTTTGTTGACTATTATGAGGAAATCGACGCTGATTACAGATCGACGGATATTTTGTTAACCGAATTCAAAAAATTGATTCAATTACAACCGAATAAGATTCAGTGTGACGTCATGAGGAAAATAATCGACGAGACTCCGATGAACGATTTTCTAAATTTGTGGCGTCCTGATCATCTGATCGTCGCTAGTAGAAAAATTATTCGTGATATTATTCAGGAAATGTTGTTCAAGCTGCATTGTGAGAAATTTCCAACGCTGCAGGTACCGTTATGTTACAGGCCCGCTAATACTAGGCGACAAAATATCAACGTTACTCTGCCATGTGGAGAGGAAAAAAACTTGGTCTTGAATGATATTATCTTTGTTGATATTAACCTTGTTAATGAAGCGTTAAATGCAGAAAAATCACCATGGAAATTAGGCTACGCAACAACGATACATTCATCGCAGGGATTAACCGTCGATGGCCAAGTTTGGATTGTCGATGATAGAATTTCTTGGTCAAATTTGGTATATTTGGCCATGTCAAGAGTAAGAAAATTATCTCAACTAGGACGAATTCGAGTAAACTACATAAGTGACGCTGGCGGTAGTTGAGTATCTTCTGGTACTATTTGTAATTCTTCTTTGGTAAATCCGCGTTGTGGCGCTAACGAATCTAGGATATAAATCGCTGGTCTTCCTGACGATCTTGTTACAGCGGATATTTTGTGAGTTGTAACGCTCCAGGTTGGGTCGGTTGCTCTTTTTCTTCCTCCTTCGGCCTCGCCTTCTTTATACAAATATCTGACTGTGACGCTACCTAGTACAGGCTGAATTGTGGAATATCGCTTTAGGGGTATATTCGATTTTGTGATTGCAATTGCAGGTTTCATTGCTATTGTTCGAGTTACTTCGTTATTTAACGCGTTAATTACCTGAGGCAGTCTTGATACCCAATCGTGAGATCGATTATCTTGAATAAACTCACGCGCGTACTGGTATCCAAATAATCGTTCCGCGAGCATTTTGTTGAATCTTTCGACCATAGCTTGATTGCGATGAACACCTACAATACCGCGTCGGATTTTGACGTTATTTTTTTTCATCAATGAGGTAACCGCGCCAAGAAATTCTCAACCCGGATCAACCTGGAGAAGATTTGGCCATGTTAATGGGGATCGTGAGTAAATTTCGTTAAACGCCTTGGCAATTTCTGTTGCTGTTTTATTCGATAATGGCTCGGCTTCTTTATACCTGCTAGCGATATCAACGATTGTCAAAACATATTTATATGTGACGCCGTCAACGGTATCGTGAGGAAGAAACATCAGATCCGCCTGATGGACCTCATTAGGGACACTGACGGTGAAACTCGCGTACGGTATTTTCTTAGGCGGAGGGAGATATATTTGCCAAATTGCCTGTTTCGATAACCACGATTCAGCGATGGATTGTTTTACTTTAGCGGCTTTAGCAAGTTTGGCAATCGCTGATTTTCCTCGCCAAAATCCTCGCGGAGAATAATATATCTGCTCCATATTATTTACCAGCACCGAATACTAATTTGCCTTTCATCGCGCCTTTTACCACCCATGTTGCCAATTTCTCTTTGAAATTTTTATCAGGAATCGCGTCTAGTGCGTGAATTAGCTTGATATCAGCGAGATGCCTCTGTTGTAAATCTCCACTGCGATATGCGAGATCGTGGTAGTAACAAGCTTTATCGATTGCATTTACCGGATTTTCGCCTTGATTTGGTTGATTATTATCATCGAGTCTAATATCGAGCCTTGTTCCGGGTCCGCAATAATTATATCCAGGTAGATGTTTCTCTCCGGGATATTTTGCCCAGGGCAGCCCAGGTAGATTTTTTAAGGAGGCGGCAATGTCTCCTCCTGTTCTAGTTTTTTTTTTACGAATCTAAACTTGCGTGTCTTGCAAACTTCGCATTTTCCTGAGATCGCATTTCTGTTGTTGCGTGTAACGATTTCGGTTGGATTTATCGTAGCTGTGTGCTTGCGGCACTTCACACAATATAGATCCATGTATTCTAGTAACATGAATGTAATTGATTTTTCAGCCACGAAACGACGCGAGCAGGTAAAACATCATGCGGCATTACCGAATTCGATCAGAATGATAATCATCGGTCCATCTGGATCTGGTAAGACACAATTGTTATTAAATTTGATCATGCGATGGCTAAAATGGGACAAATTGTACTTGGTTGCACCATCCGTTGACGATCAACGTTGTTATCAAGTATTAAAAGAATTTAGCGACAATACCGATGAGGGCACAATCGAATTCATCACAGACATCAATGAAGCTCCATCCGTGGAGAATTTGGACGGCGATGTTAATAATCTTGTTGTTTTCGATGACGTTATGCTGGACAAGCAAACTAACCCGGCTAGGATATTCTCGCGTGGCAGACACAAGAACACCGATGTTATTTACGTAACACAGAGATACACGCAGATTCCAAAGGTGATTAGGGACAATTGCAACATTTTATCGGTGTTCAATGGCGTAGACACGCACACGCTGAGAAATATCCATCAGACCTGGTGCAACGGCGACATGGATATAAATAAATTTAAAAATTTATTCAGCCGCGCTCAGGCAACGCCGCATGGTTTCATCACGATAAATCTTCATGATCCACGAAGTTGGTATCGAATTGGTCTTGATCAAATTTATTCATGAAAAAGCAGCCCCTAATGACAACAAAAAATTTAACACAAAAATTTATTCCCGATAATTTATTTTTCCTGTCCTGGACGCTATATTTACTAACACACACAGCGCGACCAACCGATGCACTCGGTCTGAAATGCATGAAAATTGATCTCCGTAGAAGGCGTTATTTCTGCTTTCTGAGGCTTCTACGGAGAAAGTTGGCGTAGGAAGCTTTATTTTGGCTGGAAACTCTGGTCTGTTCAACTTCCCTGCTGCTCAGGAGCTTATTAGGGTCTTAGCTAATGATATGGCAGGAGCTTATTAGGACCTTAGGTAATGATATGGCAGGTGCTTATTAGGACCTTAGCTAATGATATTTCAGGAGCTTATTAGGACCTTAGCTAATGATATTTCAGGAGCTTATTAGGATGTTAGTTAATGATATGGCAGGAGCTTATTAGGACCTTAGCTAATGATGTGGCAGGAGCTTATTAGGGTCTTAGCTAATGATATGGCAGGAGCTTATTAGAGCCTAGTTAATGATGTGGCAAGAGCTCAGTTGTGATCATGTTTGTTAAACAATTGTCCATACACCTGTTCATCTGTCTGCAGAACCCTTATACATTTTTGCTGAATGAAATGATATCCCAGGCAAGTGTTGCCCTCACTGTCCCCTGCTCAGAATAATCCCACAAATTCCATGCCCATATCACCTGCTCTATATTAGGGCCCTGTATTCCTGTCCACACTAACTTCAGTAGCATACATTTTCAAGATACAGTGGAATTATAATTAAGTTTGGTGTGCAGATTTAATATCCCCTGTCATGAAGTTTAGGGGACATATAAATGGTGTTTGTCAATCTCTCTGCCCATAGTCATCAGTTTTTAATGCACATCTTGCCAAATGTGCCATGGTCAGAGATCTCTTCTGTGATTCAGACCTGCACACAATGCCAAATGTGCTGCGGTCAGACATCCCTTTTACTGTTATTCAAACCAGCACACAATGCCAAATGTGCCATGGTCAGATAGCAATTTTACTGTTATTCAAACCTGCACATAATGCCAAATGTGCCATGGTCAGACATCAGTTTTACTGTTATTCAAACCTGCACTCAATGCCAAATGTGCCATAGTCTGACATCAGTTTTACTGTTATTAAACCTGCACACAATGCCAAATGTGCCTTAGTCAGACATCAGTTTTACTGTTATTCAAACCTGCACATAATGCCAAATGTGCCATGGTCAGATAGCAGTTTTACTGTTATTCAAACCTGCACACAATGCCAAATATGCCATGGTCAGACATCAGTTTTACTGTTATTCAAACCTGCACACAATGCCAAATATGCCATGGTCAGACAGCAATTTTACTGTTATTCAAACCTGCAAACAATGCCAAATGTGCCATTGTCAGACAGCAATTTTACTGTTATTCAAACCTGCACTAAATGCCAAATGTGCCGTAGTCTGACATCAGTTTTACTGTTCTTAAACCTGCACACAATGCCAAATGTGCCTTGGTCAGACATCAGTTTTACTGTTATTCAAACCTGCACACAACGCCAAATGTGCCATTGTCAGAGGTCTCCTCAGCTGTTATTCAAACTTACATGCACCAAATATGCATTGATTAGATATCAGTTTTACAGTTATTCAAACCTGTACACAATGCCAAATGTGCCAAGGTCAGAGATTTTGGGATCTGTTCACCTTAACAGATATGTTACATCTTTTTTCCAAGTTGATCTGCTTATTAACTCTGTGATGGATAATTTCAGTTATGGCATTTGGGTATAGATTAATATATTAAGTAGGTTTCATCATAACTAACTTCACCATTTATTTACAGGATAAGTAAGTATTATATTAATTAACTTTGCACTTCTTATGTTAATAGACTACATTTGAACGTCAAATAAAAATGTATATGTTGTAATAATCAACGTATTATAAATAAAAATGTAAATGTTATCATGATCAGTATATTTTAAATGCAGTATAGAACTTTTTAGGTGAATGCATGTCATATCTCAAGAATGATTATGAGTAAAGAAGCAAATATATGTATTTTTGAAATGGTATATTTTTCTTCTTAATCATACTTTTATTTTGACCTTTAAAGCTGGCTCTCCTGAACAAACCTGTTAAGACAGACCACCTGTTGAGAAAGACCGCCTGTTAAGAGAGACCTCTTTTTGTTGACAGAATTTGTTGTCTCTCATGACAGGTCTTGTTGTATCCTTTGTGTACAAGTGGTCTTTCGGTTTTTGATCCAGAGAGAAATTTGTGATGAGTTTACAAAGGTTTGTTACTAAAAGATGTAGATGTTTACATCATTGCACAGTGAGGCTCCAGTGACTTTTTTTACAAGAGTTACATCCCTCTTTTTAACTTGGAGTATGAATGGACTGTTATATACATCTTGTGGGTGCAACTTATTTCTCATTTTAACTTAATGGATAGAGGTGTTGCTTTTTATGAGAGTTTAATCTCTTATTTGGTATGTAAACTGGTGAAAGAAATACAAAAGTAGATGTAGATATATATTCTACAAGTGCTAAATACTGGAGAGTGGTCTGCAACTGCTCTCCCTGAAGACTTTGATAGACTACATTGAGAGAAAAGATAGGGTGGGATCAGTAAAGTGTACCAACATGCAGTTTACATGCCAACATGCAGTGCACATAATATCATGGCTGAGTCATTCTATTACTCACTCCACCAATACATGCTACATGAGACAATCTCCACAAATGTATTAAATATATAATAGCAAGACAACAAATATAACAGATATAACATTTATGATAAATATAACACTGGCTACATCCACTCCCTGTTAGGAATAAAATGTCTCCAGACATTTAAAACATCTTGGATTGAAATTCTAAAAAAATATGAACATTGTACAAGAACAACTTTCTATTACTATATACCTTTCTTATCTACCATAGTGATACTACCATGACGGATCTAGTAGATCAGCCCCAGTAGTATTCAAACCCACCCGATTCTTCCCAGAAGATCACTATGACCACATTTTTTCACCATTTTATAATAACTGATCCAAAAACAGGGATTAATGCTGAAATTCCAAACTTGAATTATAAATATAGGAATATTTTCCATACATGTACAGCTTTCATATAATACATGTGAGATAATTGAATAATGTACTGTATTAAATATATACAATTAATGGTTTAAAGGGACTATAACCTCTTAAAAAAAACAACTTGGAATCTGCTGAATATAGATGTTTGAGTATCGTTTGGTTGGGATAAATGTTTTGGCCACTTTTGTCTTCTTCGTATTTAATTTTCAAAGTGCTTTAAGTGCATTTTAACTTACTGTCTTGTATTGTGAATGTGTTTATTTTTTCCAGGTATACAACAGAGCTCAGGCAGTAGGATCAGGTTTAATCCTGGAAGGACAAAAGCCCCAAAGTGATACTTTCATCGGCATTTATAGTACCAACAGAGCAGAGGTAAGCAGATGTAACTGATAATTGACATAAAAGAAATTATAGAAATAATTACCTCTGGTTTGTAAATTGATTTAGTGCTAAGTTTCCACATGTTGCAAAGTTAGGAAGCTGCCATTTTATTAGATGGTGACAAAATGATGGCATAGTGTCAGGTAAGGATGTGAGCTTATTTAAAGTCTGAGTCATTCTCTTCAAGCTCTGTAGAGACAAACAGGATCATTTGAACTCTGAATTATTTCTGTTCAGTGAAAGAGAAAATGTTTTCATTGTTAGAACTTAGATTTAAAGATATTAAAAAAAATGTAAGAACAACGTCTCGTTTATCTTTTAGCAGTTACAACTCAACTTAATTACCAAATGCATCAGCACTTGCTTCAAAATCAAACATATTTTGGCATGGAGGGATTTCAGTCCCTCCATGATTTTAGCATAATCTCCATTCTCTTGTACCAAATGTAGTTTGTACGACTTACTAATAGTATCAAACCTATTGGTCTTACTAAAATTAGCAATAAAGTATAGATCCACTAGCCTTTCCACGCAGAGTTATTGATCAAGGGAGGCAATCCAAAGTCAGGTAAATAATTAATTATGATAGTCCTAAGTGGTTAAAGCATCAGGACTGGTCAGCCTGGAGTCAGGATAGTGAGACTGGATGAAACATCATGCTACATGTCTGCAGCATGATGCCTCAGTGCTAGACATCACTATAAACTATCACACTGCAGACATCATAGTGATATGACTAAAATTGTTAAAGCTATGTTAAAAAATTTTTAAAAGTTATTGCAAATTTGTCCTAACTTTTGCCATACATTCTTCTCAATTCTTATTTCTTAATGGTGCCACTAGTACATACAATATGGCTTCCACACTGGTCTGGGTTCCCATAGGTCCTGGAATCCAGGAAAAGTTTTGGAATTTAGAAAATAAATTTCAAGGGCCTTGAAAAGTCATGGAATTTCCCAAAACTTTGCAGAGTTTTGGAAAAGTCATGGAATTTCTGACAGTGGAGTTAAAAATTGATAACTTGCAATTTCGTAGAGCGCCAAGCAGCAATTTAAAAAACTTGTTTCAAACACAATTAAATAAACTTAGTCCATGGGATATTTTGACATTGTCTTAGACAAACTTTGTCCATGGGTATATTTTGACATTGTCTTTGACAAGTTCAGTGGTTTTCTATCCATGGTATCAGGTTCAATGTCACAGTGGCCATTTGTAAGAATTTTGTCCTGAGCATTCATGGATCGATATCTTGTGAACATGTTAACTCAGATATGTAAGATTCCTGGAAATTCATTTTGACCAGAAGAGCATCAGTCCCTCCAAGGGACTCTTTGTTTGGTGGGTTCCAATTCATTGATTATTTAGTTGCTACAGACAAACAAGTCAGTTGGTTTCTTTGGTTTTCCAGTAATAATTGTCAAAACTAACCACCCAAACCTCTCGTGATCCTTTTCAATGAATACAGATGCAGTGAAATTACGTCTGAAAATTTGTACTACTTAGTATTACATTGAATGTTCGTCACTCTCTGTATCAGTAAAAGCAACCACAATGACAGTCCTGTTGATTTCAGTGGACCATCACAGAACAAGCATGTAGTATGTTTTCCATGGTAACAGTGGCCCTGTATGACACACTTGGACCAGATGCTTGCTCATACATCATAAATCAGAGTAAGTAGAACTACAATGTACAATTTATTTTTAAGACTTTCTGGACTCAAAGAGTTCAGTGTTGACAAGACATAAGATATGCACAGAGTGGTAAATTCCAAGAGATGCATGACTTCTGAGACATGTTTGGCAGGTGCTTCCCTCACATGATGTATGTTGAGACTGAAAAACAGGAGCTGAGTATGGATCATTAAAAATTTTTTTTATCTAAAATAAATAGGGGTGTTCACTTATGTAGGCATCTGCAGTTATGACATACAAAGATTTATGAAAAATAGAGTAGGTATAAAATTAAAGACACTTTTGTACACACACAAGTAGTAGAAATTGTTGTACTGAATTAATGTACAAGCCCTCAGTGTGTTGAAATTATACATTCTATTAAAAGATCACCAGATTTATTGATACACGAGCCAGAAAATATATGGATAAACGAACATTATTTTATTTGAAAGTTAGGAAGAAGAGGTTTCTTGGTTTGTTGTTTGGTTTTACATCTTCTATTCCTAGCACCTAATTTACCTCTACCAGTGAAAAAGGAAAGCACAAAACATAGGACACATGACATCCATGTACAGATCAGCACAGTTTGCAGTCTTAGTCTTTTCCTCTCACAAGGCCTAAGGGTCATATAAAACCTATGATTTGTACCCAGTTCTTGCTAACCAAACAGGTACAAAATCAGACTAGATCATAAAAGTAACCAGTCATATGTAAGAAGTCACATTAGTTATCTTTCTCTTATCATCACAACTGTCAAAGAAATTGGAAGAGAAGTTGCCATCTTGTAAATTCTTCGTCTGGTTTAGTGGGGAGTTTAACTTACTGTCTCTATTCTACTTCTTATTATGTTTCAGAGTTGGTCAGTTTGAATTATCCAACAGACGACATACCTTAGAAATATCTCATACAGTTTGTCTTGTTTCTTGTCCATGTGGAAAAGCTACATAAAGCTGTAACTTTTCTGCCTGTAGCAGCAGCAATATCATTGTGCTCAATCATTTTTTGTTAAGGTTTGGTGAAAGTCTAAGGCTCAACATCCACATCATGGGCTTCTGTATATGTACAAGTGTTTATTCTCCTTTCAGCTGAGATGCAGCTGGTTGTGGTGGATAAACCAGAGAAGGCCCAGCTACTTCTAGACAATATAAGTACAATTCCCAGTCTAAAAATATTAGTCCTGCTGGAGCCTGCTAGCTCAAAAAACCAAGAGACTGCTGAGAAACATGACATCAAGCTTGTGCAGTTTGCAGATCTCATGGTAATGATTTACATATCGGTCATTCTTATGATACCAGGGTTTCTCACCACCTTGTGGTGGTGTAACAACTATTCTGTACATGCCAGACAGGTGCTTACCACCATTCCTTGAAGAATTCCTTGCAACCATGCCTTAAACTTTAAAAAACAAACAAGTATCCGTATCGTATCATTTAAAATTATATGAAATGGACCTTTAATCTCTTAAGCAGTACAGACCTGCCAACTCATACAATTTTGCCATAAGTCTTACGACATATACCCTTACAATACGGACTTGCGGCATACAAGCAAAAACTACAGAAAAATTATAGTTGCCAAAAAAATCCAGATAATTGATTCATCCATATTTGATATGGATCCAGGTTTCATATTAGGATTAGTGAAATAAGTCAGGGAACCAGGCTAACATTACAGCTGCACCCCAGATGCTTTAAATTGCACCTATTTGTTCATGCAAAGCGTCGGCATGATCAAACTGTTGATTATAGATTATTTTTTAAATGGCATCCAGAAAGTGATACATGTTTAAGACGAAAGGGAAAATAAGCTTCTAAAAAAAGTGTTAATAATCAACACGCAAGAATTAAAAGGAGTATTCAGATTCTTGTGAATAAAAGCTGGAAAGGACATAATTACGTTTATTGGACAATCACATGCCAATTTGAACATGTCTCACGAAAGAAGATTCTAATATCGATTGCTAGTGTCATTTGAAATGGAAAAAGAATTTCCAAGAATTACATCAAGTTGAGAGACAGCAACAAGCCATTGAGTTGCATAGGGTTTGGAAGTAAAGTTTGTGCATTTGTACTTGTGGTAAATAAAGTCTATGCGTACTTTACAAACTTTTCAGTTGAACATAATGTTTATCGTCACTGCATCAAACTTTTAATTATGTTTTCCAGCTTTACAATAGCAGTTATTGATATTTTGTTACACCTTACTGAAAACTGGTCAATCTTACGGAAAAAAATCAATGCCTTACTGAGACAGACTCATCAGGGTTGGCAGGTCTGAAGCAGTTCCCAGATATAAAAAATTTGTGACTTGACTCCCAGAACCAAAAATTATCTTTAAAATTGTAATAGAAAATGAACTACTGATGAATGTGTTTTTATTTAGTTCCTACTGACCATTTTCTCTTAAACTTTTTTATGGAGGGTTATTGTGATATATTGCTTAAGATTTGTGAAAATGTATGCATATCATTTGTATTCCTCTCTTTTTTGTCAAATAACTATTGTAAACTAAGCTTATATCACGGAAGTATGAAGCACAGCTCTTGTATTAATATCAGTCTTTCTAATATTAATTTAATCTTATTTTCAATGATTCAATGATTTCCTTAGAGAACATTATCATTTGAGAAATACTGTATTAAATTTAGAGATGAAACATGACAAGGATAATAAAATATCATTATGGTACGCAGAAGGTGGCATCATTTAGTAAAGGATTTTTATGTAGACTTTCCTGTCATCTGCTGTAAGGTTTCTATGTTGCCTTTGTTTAAATCATGATTTTATTAGTGTATTGCTGTACTTCTAATAAATATTCACCCCATATACATTTTTTTCTTCTTTTTTATACGTGGAAAATAAAACTCATAGGTTGAAAAAAGTTATCCCCATCTGTGCATTTTCACAGGATTAGACTTATTTGTAAAAAATATGAATGAAATTGTCACACATCTCAAAAGAGAAGAAAGGCATGAGCAGTTCAAGGCCGTATAACATTTTTGTTAGCAGAGTTGTTTTAAAATAGATTTATTAAAGTTATCAGAACATTTTTTTTTTAAAACTACACCTCCAGTTTCTTAACCTAAATTCTGTTTCAGTTGGTATTCAAATAGATGTCCTCTCTTTTCTAAAATTATAATGCTTGCAAACTTTTATTTAGAAAAAATAGTGTTTCTGTATGGTGAGGTATGGGGGTGGGTTGCCCATGTTATTGGGAAGTGAGACACAGCAGTCACTTTACTCTGACCTGCCAACTCTCATGAGTTTTGCATGAATTTCATGACTCTCGATACCGATTCATGGATTCATGCCGCATGCAAATAATCACAAATTCCCGAATTCTCAATCGGCTTAAATCTTGAATAAAATTAATAAAATAAAGAAATGTATAAAAACAATAGAGTACCAGACTGTGACTAACGAATCTCGTGACAAGATCACTTCCTTTAAAAACACATGGCAATTTGTTTAGATGCATAAAAAATAAATTGTATCCCGTTAAGTGCTAGTCAAATTAGCAGCAGTGGTCATTGATACTATAATGGTTCTGTATTGCTAGTCATGATGTTAGTAGAATATATCCAGTTATTACAGTTTGCCCTGTAGCAAGCATTGTAAATTTTGTAATCTATAATTAGAACAGAAGTTTTACAAATACTAGTGAAGAAAACCAGTGCCCAACTGATTTTTAAAAAAAAATAGCACATGTACATACTTGTGCAACTATATATTTTTTTAAACAAACACCAAATGAAGTGTAGGAGTTTTTGAGACATTGAAAGATTAGTGCCAACACCACTAATTGTTAATTGTTTGATGTTTCATCATTAAGGATTAATGCCATTTTATAATTAAGCTACACAACAGTTAAAATGTTTTCACCTCCATGGAAAAAGATATATTCTACAAAAAGTGAAATGTAGATTGGAGTACACAAAAAATTGGCCTTGCATTCAGCCATCAAACGTCAATGTATATACCTTATGCTTTTCGTACCGTAGTATGCCGCGAATTTTAGAATTGGGAATGTGCACAGAGGCTCATATCGTTGCTTACATGTACTATATATACATGTATTATTTTATAGTAAATTAATGACAGATAAATTGTAAGCAGCAATACGAGCCCCTGTTGGCATGTGGCAAAATGATGTGAAAAAGCACACAGCTTGCAAAAAGCACATAGATACTGGAAAAATGAAAAGCACCCAGCAGATTTCAGCTCTGGAGAACTTTAAACCACCTACTTAAATCCTGCATGCTACCAGTGCTGAAGCTTGTTGAACATAACCTACCTTTCTCATTTGGAAATCAGTAACAGTGAAAGATTATTTCCTATTGTATGGGAAATAAGACGAACTTTAGTGCCTCCTTAGGTGCTGAAAATTTGCAGCAATTTTAGTCACCAAGACGAAACAGCAGGTAAGAAGCCTGAACTGTTTTGAAAACAAATTTACCATCGCCTGATTGAGGAAGTTCAAGTTTGCCACAGCATCATATCATGACAAATAGCACAAAGTTTGTGTATATCAGTAAATTTGGCTGCAAATTAATTTGTACATGTAATCAGTGTAAATAATATGTTTTAGTTTTATTTTGGGATTTTCATATAATGCAGTACTGACCATTGAAGTGGATTGAGCTTGTGTCATGGTATAATTTTTCATTAATTGTGTTCAAAATTCCAAAAAATGTATCCCACTTTTCACTAATTGCGAGTCTGGAGGGTTGGTAGCCCTGCTTTACTGGATGCATTGTTAGTGGTGTCAACAGTTTGTTAAGGTTTGGTTCAAGCTTTAATTTTCATGTACTTCATAATCACCATGATAAATTAAAATCATATTTGAGCTGAATCATTATAAAACAGTCACAGTTCTCTAATTTTGCATCATTTTCATATCTGAATTTTTAAATGCAGGATGATATTTTGTTTTATATATGTTTATGTTTTCACTGATGCCTGTGCATGTGTTCCAGGCTTGATACTTTGAATTTTAAAATTAATTATTTAGTATCAAGCCAGACTCTTCATATCATGTTGTATATACTGTACAAATTGTACATAACAGATAGAAGGCCTCAAGGTAGATTAGTTCTGTAACTAACTGAGTTACCTTCTCTAAATAAAGTCTTTTATTATTATAATTATTATTATTATTATTACTACTACTTTTATTCTGTGACATGTTTGCTGACCATTTGACCTTGGGGTCAGGATTACAGTCATAGAAAATTTATGTTAAGCTGTTTAAAGGATATTTCATTTGCATATATTGCTTATCCTCTTGAGGCCTTTTTATATTTGGGATGAATCATTTTGAAGCTAAGACAGTTTATTCTGCAACATGCTATCTCTAGGCTTTAAGTGACATTTTTGTAGAATATTTGTTTTGAGGTTTTAGTTCATGTTTTTATACTTGTTATGTCCTTCCATTCATTTTTCATTCCATCTGGCACTTGTTCACGCATCTAGTCCTACAGTTTTTAATGAATTGCCATGAAACTTGGTACAGTATATATTATAGTCATCAACTCAATGTGAATATCAATCAAACCACTTTTCTCCCATTTTTGTTTTAGTTATTGTTTTTTTTAAAAATTACTTTGTTGCTTAATTCTAGTTGCACAGTTTGTCTTGGAGATTTTTTTATGGATTGTTGTGAAACTCTGTACATATTATGGTCATCATCCAATGATGCACATATTGACAAATCTTTGCTTTTGATTTTTGTATGAGTTATTGCCCTTCTTTACTTCCTGTATGACATAATGTCTGACAGAATTTTGTGACTGCAACCCTTGCAGTTTTAGTGGATTGCTGTGAAACATAGTGTATATTGGTGCTATCATCAGGAGACGTGCTTATTGACAAAACATTGTACTCAGTATTCTCAGAAGAGTTATGCATGTTTTAGCATGTTTTATTGCCAAAGATTCATCACCATCATAGGATATGGGGTGGGATGATCACCATTCCTCCAGCTTCATATGCCAAAGCCATTGATGGATTTCTTGATGAATTAGTATGAAGTTATGTCAATTCATTCTGTGACATGCTCACTCACCCCTTTTGAGCTTGGGTCAAGGTCATTAAGTTTAAGTGTTCTTATTTACTTACATTTCCTAAGCCACTTGTTGGTTTTTTTTCATACTTGGGATCAATCATTATGAAGCTAAAGGGTCAGTCTACAGATATTATGAACTTCTGAAAGACTGACAGTTGTAAGGTTAAGTTATTTGCATTTGCAACATGCACATTAGAGAGAATGTTGGCATACCTCGAAGTTACTTTTATGCACTGTGGCTGTAATTTCTTTGGATTTTGTACTTGTGGAATTGTACATGATCTAACCACACAATTAACCAAAATGACTGCTCCCATGTTCTCAAAAAATCAAAAGTACACAATCTTTAGCAGTTATTAAAATAGGGGAAATGAATTTTGCCAGACTAGACAATGCTTCTGAAAGAGCAATGAATGGATTACAAAATATTTAAAGTGTACAAAAGTTATCAGTCTTTTTTTTTTCAATTTACCTCTAAAGTCCAGGAAGTGAAAATGGCCAAGCGGAGCTCACATTTTTCTGGTAGGTTCACATCTGAAGAAAGGCCATGTTGTATTCTCTTTAACCCCAATTACTATGATCAATCACGCACCAAAATAAAGGGAATTACAAATTCGTTAAACAGAGATATACAATGTCTTTTTTAAATAGCCAGTAAAACCATTGAAGAAACCTGAGAAATTATTTTTCTTTTAGAATCTAATACTATGCAAACTAAGAAACTCTAGAGTGCCATTAAGAAGGTTCATTTTGCTAAACCCTCACTCCTTTTGACATTATGGTCAAGGTCACATTTTTACAGCAATGCTTTGAGCATGGACATGACATGCAGGTTCAAGCCCTGTCTTCTGATATAAGGAAATTTGACGAGGACCATTATAACTGCAGGTTACACTATATTTTCAAATAAATTATTGTATAGCAGGTACTGTTTATGCACATAAAATTCAGCAATTTTGTTTTTAGAAAAGAGTAAATTTGTTTGGTAAGTTAGATTTAATTGGTCATGGATATTGACAGGTTATAATATTTAGTTTGGTGTATTTTAATGGAATTTATTTATGTGTTTGCACTCTGAGACCACTAAATAGCTGATATTTGTACACCACTTAAAACCGCTTCAGTGGCCTAGTGGTTAGAGCATCCGCCTTGGATGTGGGAAGTCGTGGGTTCAAACCCCAGCTGAGTCATACCAAAGAATTATAAAAGTGGTGCTAACAGTTGCCTCACTAGACACTCAGCATTAAGAGGTTAGTGTTAGGATTGGTCAGCCTGGTGTCAGGATAATGTGACTGGGTGGAACATCATGCTACATGTCTGCGGTATGATGCCCCAGTGCTAGACATCATTATGAACTGCCATACTGCAGACATCATAGCGATATGACTGAAAAATTGTTAAAGCCACATTAAAAATCCAAATCACACACACATACACCACTTAACATTCCAGCTATATGGTAATTCAGTTGAACTTAATAAATATCAGGAGAATGTGACTGTATTATGTATGACATGTAGTAAAGTTCATAAATTTTACTCTTTTTTTGTGTCAATTTTTCTCCTCCTAGGAAGAAGGGAAAAAGAATTTCAGAGATCCAATTGTAAGTAAAGCCTACTATAACATTTCAACATCTACTTTCCAACTTTTAACACTTGTTTGACGGTTTGCATGTGATTGTCACCCATTTGTCTTTATTATTAGTTGTTCAGGCACTTTTCTTTATTATCAATTGTTCTAGCAGCCAGTGGAAAGAAATGATGCCCATATTGGTAAAGTTGATAAAATTATTGCATCATCAAATTTCATGCATGTTATAAGTATTGTATTTCTCCAGTTTGATGTAATTTCTTTTTTTTGTACATTTTTAAAATGTTAATTTGTATCAATGTTCATGCTTGGTATTATTTTACTTATTCCATAATTGTTTTGTAATTGACATTACTGCATGTTGTAGCCCCCAAAACCTGAAGATCTGGCCATGATTTGCTATACAAGTGGAACCACAGGTAATGATACAATAGCTGTCATCATATTTACATATGTACATTATACAACCAACAGTGAACAGACAAAACCCAGACATGCTGTTGCTTTTAATATACTTGCAAACTAGATCTTGATTTCTCCTTTATGTATGTCTATGATCACATTTACATTAGGAATATTAGTCCTACTCCCTCCTGAATCCAGCCCTCCCAAAAAGACAAAAAAAAAATCTTTCCTATCTATAGTATATAAAGGGCAATAACTCTTAACCATTACATGCCCTTGCCCACCACCAGGTGGCTCTAGTTTTAAGCTTCCACTGTGAATTAACAATATATTGTTCACATTGCCTCACAAAATCCATTTTAAATTTATGCTAATTTCATCATGCCCTTGCGCATCTTATTAATTTTGGATATATTGAGGATTATTTTACAGCTGGTATACATTATTTGTACTTTTGACCATAATTCTGTGATTTTCTTTCTCACTTTAGCAGAATTTGTGTACGAGAACTCAGTTCAAGGTTCTACAAAGCAACATTGTAATTAGCATATGTCATAGTTCATGCTTTGGGGGTTTCTGATATTTGTTAATGCAGTCAAATGTTAATGCATTAGGTGGAAAATACTAATGTTCTGAACATTCGGTCAAATCTTCAGCCAGTCTGGTGACAGATGACCTTGACCCCCTCAATGAAGAATTTTTTTACATCAGTCTCAATAAGATGCATATTTTCATGGTTGAATCCTTCCATCCTCACAGAAATGCTTTTGGTTTGCATACTGAGGGAATTGTTTTCAGTTTCATGCTGTCCCTTTTAGTTTGAACATAAGTCCTTGGCCTTCACAAAACTAATGATCTGTTATTGTTCTATCAAACTTCATCTATTTCCATGGCAACATACTTCGATGACGTCCTCCAGAAACATGTTAATTTTAAATTTTAGTAAAGAGAAAGAACTATCTCATATCCCTATTAAATCAGCTTGCTTTTCTGACCAGTTGGAAAATGTCCACTTGTCCATCCCAGCAGTTTGTCTCTCTGGGTATGGAATTTCTCATCAACCTCAACCTTATATGTCTTCCTTCCGGTGGTCTAAATCGTCAAGCTTGTCAAGTTCATTTCCAACAAAATATGAATCACAGCCATGGAGTTTCTGCAACTTATCAGCTTCTTAAATGCAGCAACAGAGCTCATTCAACTGCTGCATCCTTACATGGTCCATTTCACAGCTGGCCTTGCTGTCTCAGTGGCACCCCTTTTCAGTGCTGCTTAATTACAGGACCAGCATAATAATATAGATATAATTCCTGGATCAGTGGTGCAACCAAAGTTGGCTTGCAACAGGAATACTTCTAGAACAACCCCAACCAGATGTGACTGTGTGTACGGATGCAAGTGCTCATGGTTGTGGTGTCAGGCTTTGACACTGTCAGCAGCCAATGGGATCCTAAGGATGCAGGCCTCCAAATCAATCAGTTATAGATGAAAGCTATCATCAAAGCCTTTCATTTTTTGAGAGACGGTCTTTAGGACAAGGTCATGCTCATGATGTCCAGCAACTTGGTGGTAAAGACGTACCTCCACAAACAGGGTAGTACTTTATGTTCTAGTCTGTCAGTTCCATTGTTGGTGCACACATCACAACATCAGTATCCAGATCAGACATATCCTGGGCAGTCCCAATGTCTTAGCTGACTGTCTGTCCAACAAGAACCAAATTGTTTGTACCGTATGGTCCCTCCATCCATTGTTCTTTCATTAGATTTGCCTGCTGTGAGGGCATCTGATGATCAATCTTTTTGCCATCAGGTGAAATTACAACCTGCCTGTCATTGTCTCTCCAGTATCAGATCCTGAGTCTTGAGCCATTTGTGCCTATTCTATCAGTTAGAAGGGTTTGTGGGCCTTTGCCTAAATCCACCATTGGTCTTAGTTCCAGAAATTATGCTGAAATTGATGGGCCAGAAATGTTTCAGTCAATGGCTCAGATGTCCTTTTTATGAAACCTGGTTTCATTGCCAAGAATTGGTTGCCATCAGTGGGCAATCAGAAAATCATCATACGACCTCTCTTATATGTTGACACATCAGCAGTGGTATTCAGAAAGGATCCAGTATGTGCTCTCAAGGTTTATCTGAAGCACACTGTGTCAATTTCTGTAGCCAGAAAGCATCTCTTTCATCCAGTACAACCTGGTAATGAGAATATAACCCTTCAAGCCTGCAGATTGTGTTGAAGTAGGTAATACACATGGTATACTCTGTCATCTCACTAGAACAGAGTCACATCATGAAAATCACTGCTAATGAGATCACAGTAATCTCTGCAAGAATGGCCTTGAACTGTAATGTTTCTTCTGAGACATCATTGGTGCCGTCTGCTGGCACATACAGTCAACCATCTCAAGTTTTGCCTATGAGATTTAACTCTACAGCAACACTCTGGTAAGCCCAGTCTCAGTCACACAGGCAACTACTAGACCCAGCTGACATCAGCACAGCCTCCAGACAAGCTGCTGTCACTGGATTTGCCTGGAGACTTTGTTTGGTAAGAAGAGTTAATTTATTTGTTCTTCCCAGATGTAGACCACATTGTCTCCAGTTGTGCTGCTTGCAAATTAGGGTTATCCTTCATATGGAGAATCATCATATGAGGAATCCAACCTTTTTCCCTCGAGGGCTACTCAAGTTATAAGTAGGCTGCTCTACTTCCTCTGTGCCTATTATCAATTCTCCTAACATTATTGTGATTGTGGAATGTATTTGAAGGAGAAAGTGAATTGTTCAATAAATTATGCTTCTCCTAGAATACTTACCTGATCATGTTAATTAAATACCCTCCCATCCTCCCCACAACGTGAGCATCTCTTTCATGGTGTTCCACTCAGCTTAAAACTAGTGTCACCTTGCTGTGGCAAGGGGATGAAAAATGTATTTTTATCTTTTGGGAGGTAGTAGAGCTTATATTCCTAATGTTAATGGGATCAGGAACAACATAATTGAATGAAAAATATTTACTTTCAGCAACAAGGTTTTACTCTGGGCTTAATTTGGTGATTTGATTGGCTGAAAATTAAATCTGACTTAAATTGACCATTCAGATATCTTAAATCTATACATAATTGTGAGACTTGCATTTTTAAAATAGAATGGTATACTTTCATGATGTGACTCTGTTCTGGTGAGATGACAGAGTATACCATGTGTATTACCTAGGTATAGGCCTGGAAATCATAAAATTCCTGTTTGAGTATGAGCTTGAAAATTAGTTTCAACTAATCACAAATTATGTTACTTTTGAAAAGTCATAGATTTGCTAATTTTATAAGCCCACTCTCAAATTCAAGCTCAGAGTTTTATGATCTCATGTCTGGTCTGGATTCACTAGCAGAACTTAGTCTGGACTTAAATTCGAGTCTAAAATTTATCAGTCTAATTTGCTGAAATTTAAGTCTGACTTAAATTAACCAATCAAATATTTAAGTTAAATATTTAAGTCTACAAACTCTTGTTGGTGAAGTTGGAACCAGGATCTATGCACTTAAGTAAAAATCATGATTTTAATAAAATGCATAGACCCTGATCTGTGGGTGCTTACTGTACACAAATTTGTGTACAAGTTTCACCATTTTTATGGATTTTCATCTGAAAAAAATGTACAGGTTTATAAATGCATCATGCAGATTTCACCCATGGAAACTGTAGACCATTTACATTGACAACGGTAAATGGATACATGGTGACTTGCACTGACTGGAGAATTTAAAGGTAAATATGGGAGCCCCAAGTGGCCAAGTGGTCTAAAGCGCTCACCATTCCGGATCACTGCCATCTCACCTCTGTCTGCGTGGGTTCGAGTCCAAGGCTCGGCTAGCGTGGGTACGTGGGAAAGCCTGCCAGTAGCTTCTCGTGGGTCGGTGGTTCTTCCCGGGGTTTACCAGGGTTCTTCCTCCACCAGTTGTACTGGCTGCCATGTATAGCCTATCAAATGCTGAAAAATTGCATTAAACCCTAGAACAACAACAACAAAGGTAAATATTGTCATCATTACTAGCATATGGATCTTGTTATATCTGAAATGATGAAATTTGATAATTGGCAGAATTTCATTTTTATTTGGAGTGTAATCTGTAAAAGCATCTTCATGTTGTGACAGAAGATTGACTTTCAGAACAGAACAGTTCCGTCTAAAATACAAACATCCAGCACATGTTTTCTTGTTAATAGGAAAAAATGTTTTTGTTTTTATCAATATCGTAAATTCATTATTGGATCCATTACTATGAAAAGTTTTGTTGTTATTTTTTATTAATGTGCTTCACCACAAGGTGGAATATATTTTGTTATAATGTCCATCGTCCATGTTTCTATTACCAATTTTCTTTTTGTACTTGATTTGTCACCATCAACAGTTCCAATACTTTGCTGATGGCTAGTACTTGGGGTAAAGAAAGAAGCCTGTTGAATAAGACACACTGCTAAGAAAACCTCCAAGGAAACGACCTTAAGTCCCATTTCCCTGGGATTTTATAGCCCATATTGTGTCACAAGTGATGTTAAAAATCAACCAATCAACACATTCTTGGTATGGAGATTTATGAGTTTGGACTTGTGTGGTAGTGTGCTTTGTGAAAAAATCCAGCTGAACCTTGTATTGGAAAATCTGACACAGCTTTAATATTTTTGGAAAGACAATAAACTCTGCCCATCTTCATTATTCCATGAATGTGTTAAGAGAACATAGTTGTTGGAGAACATTGCCGTGGAGTTTGCTGGTGGAGTTTCATGCTTTGGTGATTCTTATGCATCAGAATCTTCCAGTTCTGAGCAATCTGAAATCAAATTAAATTTTTTAACGTCATGGACCTTATTGCTTATTTAGAATTTCCAAAACAGGGCCAAAGGTTGATGTTTAGTGATCCTGAATTCTCAAATAACAAAATTAACAAATTTTGCTCTAGGGCAGATATGTCGTTGAGATAGACTGATACCGTAATTGTTATAATTTAGGTGCCTTTTTTAGCCCCCTTTCCGTTTTAAGGACACTTGTATGGGGTTTCAAATTTGAAGAATCTAAGTTGACAGGGTTCACTATTTTTTGATGACATAAATGTACTTTTTTACAATAATGAAACATTTTAATATTCTGTTTCTAACAAAATAAAGATTTAATGACTATTCTGTTACAATTTTATCATGTTAACTGTTACTTCTAATGGATCGACTTCCCTGAATCATTCATGTATACTGCTGTTATCTTTGTTTTGAAAGCATATGATCACTCCATGGTAATTTGTACTGCTATAATATGTTCTGTGTATTGTGTTTTGAGTTTGGGGTCAAACTGCTTTTTCAATGGCATTGTTAATTCAGAGACAAAAAGGGAAATATAAGTAAATTATTCTGTAACATGCAATAACAAGAGTTTAACTTATGTTCATGTTGCATAACTAAAGTATTAATTATTCTGTAACATGCAATAACAAGAGTTTAACTTATGTTCATGTTGCATAACTAAAGTATTAATTATTCAATAACATGCAATAACAAGAGTTTAACTTATGTTCATGTTGCATAACTAAAGTATTAACTTATAACTCTCCTATTTTGACTGCAAGAACAAACTTAAAGACGTAATAATGTTTCCTACCTTAAATATTTTCAGCATGTTTTTATGTTTTCTAATTTCATGGTGTTTTTTTTTGTAATAATATCATTATATGTTTTTTTTATGTTATAGGTATTGTCTAATGCTGTAAAGCGCTTAGAGCTTCTAAAGATTAGGTGCTATACAAAGTCCTCTTTATTATTTTATTATTTTTAAAGACCAAAGAGAACCTCAGATGGAGAGCTTGCTGCATCCACTGCAAGTCACTTGTACTTGACATAAGTTACCATCTCAGGCATTTGCATTTGGATTTAGTGGTTTATAGATGTAATTGGTTTTACCTTGGTATTACCTTTGTTGGTATTGAAAGGATTTCAAAGAATAAAATTTTTTTAATTTTTACATATGCCAAAAGAGTTTGTCAATTTTGTTCTGTAAATTTTACTCAGAATTTTCTATTTGTTTTCAACATTTTCAAAATATATACTCAAAAATTTCAATTTTGTGAGTGCTTATACAAGATATGAATTAAGGACTCAAAGGTAACTGGCTTCAAAGTCTTGTCCAGCATAACTGTGGTAATTAAGATGAACAAAGTTTGTATAAAGCTGGATGCACTAGACTTGTATTGAATCCATTGAAGCTAGCCTTCTTGCACATTAGTAACCATTCATAGTTGATTTGTACTAAGCGTAAATAGGTGTAAACATTAATTATAATGTTAAAGCAGTCATGTGACCAGGATTCTGTCAAGAAATGTGCAGCCTCATCATAATTAGGAGTGAGCTGAATGATCTCAGCACAGTTGTATAGTATCACATCCATCCATCTAGTCATCTACTTATCTATCATCAACAATTAGGTTTCTTCAAGATAAGTTTACTGTGGCTAGACTTGTTTCACAGTCATGGATTATTCAAGGTAATACCAGTTATTGCATTATCTTACTAATTGAAAGCAAGGCTTTGAGTGTAGCTCATGTCAGTAAACCAAAGATAAAGTCAGGCTGTCACAGCTGAACAACATATTTGTACTCTCTGATTGCATTTTCTCATGACCCAGGTTTACCAGTGATTGTTTTATTACAACCATATTTGGACATGTAGCTTTCATTGATATTTGGTATGAGTTTAATTCCACAAAATGATGTACAAGAGCTATGGCCTTTATTTCTCTTATCCAAATTTTGCTGCAGTAGCATAACTTTATAAAGATTTTTGGGGGATTTCAACCAAATTTAACATACACGTTTGTATTGATAAGACCTTGATATCAATTGATTTCCTTTATTCCATTATATGTGTGTGTATATATATATATATATATATATATATATATATATATATATATATATATATATATATATATATATATATATTTTTATTTATAATTCCACAACATACACAGGAATTATGGTCCTTTTGTTGTCTGTCCCTTGACAATGGTTTCCACATAATTACATGACCAAAGATTGTTGAATTTCAACCAAATTTGACATGTAGCTTTTTCTTAATATTCTCTTGAATGATTTGGATTTCAAGTGTTCCACATCCTCATTCGGGGAAGTTATGGACTATGAATGTCCATTCTCTTTTGTTTCCAGCTCAAGTGGTTCTGTTTAATGCCATGTTGAGTGAATTGTATTTTGTTGATCATTTAGTAATGCATACCTTGCTAATATTGTTCAGTTAAATATAAAAGACATGTCAAACTGCCTGTCAAAAAATGTGTTTTACACAGATAGGATGTGCACTTTCCATGAAGTTTGAAAGTTATATTTGCATCATATACTAAGACTTTTTTATGAATGGAAAATGAACAGTTCATGACAAATATGTCTGAACTATATTTGTCCAATCAAATTGCTGCTTAACAAATATTACTTTCCCAGTTGATGATCTGCAGATTATAGCAAGATATTCACAAGGCAGTAAGAGCTTCCTCGCTAGCCAAGGGGTGATGATCCACTTCAATCCACTGAATGAAACTGACCCGATCAAATTACTCTTTACATTTAGCTAGGAAGGTTGTTGGGAGTAATCATTGTGGATGGACAACAACAGATATCAGTGTCTCATAATTTTTACAAGAATTGTATCATGTATTTTTGGAGTAATAATCCCCATGTTGCAAAACTCATTAACATCAGTTTGTACATGAGAGGAACTGCTCCTTGCATTTTTGGAGTAATAATCCCCATGTTGCAAAACTCATTAACATCACTTTGTACATGAGGGGAACTGCCCCTTGCATTTTTGGAGTAATAATCCCCATGTTGCAAAACTCATTAACATCACTTTGTACATGAGGGGAACTGCCCCTTGCATTTTTGGAGTAATAATCCCCCCATGTTGCAAAACTCGATAACATCACTTTATACATGAGGGGAACTGCACCTTGCATTCTTGGAGTCTACATGCTGTACAACTCATCAACAATACTCATTTTTTGGGTGGAGTGGAGCAGCTCCTTTCTCAACAGACCAAGTCCTACAAAAAATAGGTTACTTCAACTCAAATGAATGTTTGTTCCATATTTGATACAAGCTGGGTAAGTATTTATTTGCAGTTTATTTGGTACAGTAAATTAAAACCTGAAATATTTGTTACATTTGCAACAGAGTTTTCCTTAATTATTGATTTACCAAAAATAAATATATTCTATTGCAGCAAAGCCTTCAGAGTGATTAGATTTTACAAAATTTCAATTACCTGACTAAACACTAAAATATGTTTTTTAACTTTTCTCAGGTGAACCTAAGGGAGTCATGTTGACACACAGGAATATTATTTCAAACTTGTCAGCTGTAGCTTTTCATGTAGAAGTAAGTTGGGATTTTTCACAACACATTGCCAATTCTAGCTAATGTAGATTTTTGTACATTTTGTATGATGTAAATAGAATACAGTCAAGTCAGTGCCTGTTGTGTTAAAAGTCTGTGAACTATCTGGGCTATGGCCAAATAAAAATGGTTATGGAAACATGAATGCTGACCATGTCATACAGTGGAACCCCACTATAACGTGATAATTGGGGCCCCAAAAATTGGATGACGTTAATATCGGGGTCGCGTTAATGCGGGGTTTTACGGTATTTTACTTTTTTCAGAGAACAACTCATTGGCACATATACATGTATTCATTTCTAATGTGTATGATGAATAGGGTATCAACATTGTTTACTATCGTGCCATCATGGAATGCAGTTCATCTATTATGCATGTAATTCCATTGAAAAATTGCACACATATTTACAATATTTAATATAAAAAAATCTCAGATCATTGTGTCTGAATTCAGCGTCTAATATACAGCATGAACAGAGTATCAACATCGTTTACTTGCCATCTGATATCGTACCGTTGGGGCTTGCAGTTAATCCATAATATATGTAATTCCATTGCCAAAATTGCATACATATTTAAACTATTCAATAATTTTGTCACACATCATTATGTGTCTGAATTCAATGGGAAAAAATAACAGCAAAATTACATTAAGAAAGATGAAGAACGTGTATGGTTTGTTACATTCCAGGGTCTATGAACGGTGTCTGTACAAATTTTATACTGCTAAAATTTTCTTGTATGCGTTTCCATGTACATTTATCCATTGCAAATTTTCAATAATTAACGCTTGTACACCTATTCGTTTGAACTACTACAGCAAGAATAATTAACAATCAACACATGCTTTCAGCGTGCATGTAACTTTTACTTCAGATTTTGTGAATATCGAGAGAGAAAAAACGTATGAAAACTACTATACTAATCACTGTGCAAAGTGCAGAGAACGACTTGTGTTTGTGAACTTGCTTTACCATAATGGTAAAATATTTTTATAAAAAATAGGAAATTAATAACGAGTTCATAAACAAACACCATACCTTTGTAAAACCCAAGAACTAAATGCAGTAGGCCTGCGATGGTCACGAGTCATGTTTATAATTTTTTTAAGCTGAATGCATGTACAATTTCATACTCTTTCAATTTCCACTAAAAAAGACGACATTATTTACTGGTCAACTGATTGTGTCTAATACCATCGTCAAGTCCAGCAAATATCTTAGCGGCTTTTGTCTTTTTTTAAATGTTTATTAAATTGAGAGAATCTTTTATCAACCACCACATTGTCTGCTGCTTGGTTGTATATGCAATTAAAGAAAAAACACATGTTAGCTATTGTTTGAGCAATGATTGTATACAGAATTAATTGAAGACAATCACAAAGATGACTTACTGACTTTACTCATGGACCAGTAATACATAACATTTTCGATAATGCTTATTTTGGCGTAAAACTTCAAGAACTTGGTGATATTGTTAAATTTCAGAAGCTACACCATGATCGTATTATATTAAAATTCATACGCGAACTCTTCCCCAAAATGATAATAAACGTTTTACACACTATTTCTCATACTTTAAAAAAATGTTCTTTCCCAGTACAAGAAAAATACACATACATATATTTAAAATTTCAGGAACCATACAACGATCATATTAAATTTGAATTCATACGCAATCTCTTCCCCATAATGATAATAAATTGTTATACACTATTTCATGTACTTTGAACAAAAAATATATTTTTATGTGCGAATGAATATACGAGATTTCGGAAGCCATGCCACTACCGCAGTATATCCGAATTCACATTATAGCGGGGCGCGTTATAGCAGGGTTGCACTGTAATTTGATGGCCACCAGAGACTGACGAAGGCTGTAACCCTTTCTACCTGATGTCAGTGCTGGAGAATTGGTAGATCTAGTTTGCATCCATAAAAAGCTGTCTATCGTACAAAATTAGAGGAAGGAATCTGAATGCATCCAAAGATTTCATTTATAAAAATATTGAAAATGAATGGCTAGTGATCACTAGTTGCTGCTTTTCATACAAGAGAGAGTATCAAACTGACCTTTGATACAATGTATTAGTCAACAACTTTTCTTTGTAAACAGTGGACTTTTATCCAGTCTTAATGGCAGTGTTTTATCCTTTACTCAGAATTTAATTAAAGACAGATGACTCCAGAATTAATCTTATTTTGGAGGTATTATCGAGGTTTGATGGACCACAATACCATGGCAACAATCATGAAACAAACTGTACATTCAGAATTATCTGCCACCATGCCAGCAGCATTGAGACTATCAGAATGATACTGTAACTTGGACTAAATTTTTCTGGCTCATCTTTTCATAATGGTATCTTTAATATCTATTGATGTATTGAGTCATTTTTTGCTATTATCAGTATTTCATTGTTTTGCTTTGGCTTCATGACATTCCATCATATTTAACAAACTTTATTTTGTTCAGTGTTGAATGAGATACACTCCATGTATGCATGCACCTCCTTATGAATAAAGTATTGTGTATTAGTGCACAGTATTCAGGCTTCAACCTCTCATTAAACAACATATAAAATGTTCAGTAAAAGTATTGATTTATATCAATACTTTTACTGAACATTTTATATTTTTTTGTTTCAGTTGTGTTAGTTAGTATTGATTTATATCAATACTTTTACTGAACATTTTACATTTTTTTGTTTCAATTGTGTTAGTCATATAACAGAATGAGTGATAGTCTTGTTTTTATGTATTCAGTAAAAATTATAGACTGAGTATTAAAAATATTGGGCAGTCATTCATGTGCATAGAATGCCGTCTCAGGCACAGGCAGCCTGTGTCACATGATCTTTGGTCTAATAGTCAATAATGTGTTATGAGTGTTGTTAAAATGCAACCAAGAACAACAACAACAAACTTGTTTTTTGAACAGAGTTAATTTTGTCCTTTTTATGTTACAGCCATGTATAAAGTTGCTTTCAACAGATGTTCATCTCTCTTACCTACCTCTGGCCCACATGTTTGAGAGGGGGATGCAGGTAAGGTTTAACAAAAATATTTAGTTTTTTCTGTGACAAATGGCTATGAAAATCGTATGATGCTTGCAGGCAGAATTGCAACTGTGTATCAGTTGTTTTGCTGAAACTGTCAAATTTTGTTGTGTATGTGTTCCTATTATTTTCATTAATTTCTCTATGCTCTTTTTCTACTAGGAATTTTAATCACAAATGATAAAAATAATGTTAATGTGTTGTTATCTATGGCTTTATTGGTCTGTTAACACTAATCAAACAGCCTGATTAAAGTAGCTAGTTAATGCTAATTAAGCAGCCTGTTCATTATGGTCAGTTAACACTATTTAAACAGTCTGTTGAAGGTGGTCAGTTAATAATAAATACTTTTAAGTAGCAGCATTGATATTAAGGAAAAGTTGTAACCAGCTAATGGTTACAGTTCTTCGCACAAGCAATGAATGGTTACTAGAATGTCTAGTCATGTACAGATTTTTTACATGTGTGGCACAAGTTAAATTGCATGTTGTTTGGCCTGGCATTGTATAATTACCCTTGTGTGGCACAGAGTATTCACAACAGTATGCCATGAGCTTTTGTTCAGCTGACCTTGTATTACTTGTATGTACTCTCCTAGATTCATGTGTATGTACTCTCCTAGATTCATGTTGAAAAAAGTCACCCAGTGTTGCAAGATTTTAAAACATTATACTCTTGTGGTATTATGTATGCAGTAAACCTTATTTATGTGCACTTTATATTGTATACATTTGTCTTTGCCAAAATGGGTGTAATTATCAAGGTCAGGTGTAATCATCAAGGTCAGAGCATAAGCACTGTTAATGCTTTTGAAAAGAGCCTTCATAATGTGTACCAGCTGAGGTATATAAGGCCATACAGTCTATACTCACTTATAAGTCAAGCTTAACTGCAAACGACTAAGATGTTGATCTGTAGCATAATGAATCTGCAGATCAGGGTCAATGTTGTTTATTCTGCTGATTATTCCTAACAAACTGCACACACCCAGATTGGCCAGTGCATAATGCACCAGCTGATCTGGGTTTGTGCAGTTTGTAGTTGGACTCATAAGTGAGTATATATGGTACTAGTTAAAAAGGCCTTCCATACTGTAAAGGTCAAGGTATATAAGGCCACTAAAACTAGTTGACTGGGTTTTCCATACTGTACCAGTCATGGTATACAAGGCTGCTTACTAACTAGCCTAGTTGGGCAGGACCTTTTTGTCTGATGGTATGTGTACCTGGCTGTGAGAGACAATCAGGTTATTTTTCCTGATTACACCAGACTTTGCATCCCCAGCTGTGACAGCTGGGGGTTTGTCGGACTCTCAGTAGCTGATGACACATTGGACAGAAAGGGATTTAACCTCTTTGAAGAGTGATTCTGGATCATGTTCAAGGATTCTGGATCATGTTCTAGTATGAATGTTAATGTAAGGGGAGGAGTGAAGTGGTTGTGGTATAAAAGGCCACTTACTTATCAGCCTTGCTGATCTGGAGTTTTTAGGCTAGTGGTATGTGTACCTTCTTGTGGAATTTTTAGGCTAGTGGTATGTGTACCTTCTTGTGGAATTTTTAGGCTAGTGGTGTGTGCAGCATCCTGTGAAGTTTTTAGGCTAGTGGTATGTGCATCTTCCTGTGAAGCTTTTAGGCTAGTGGTATGTGCACCTTCCTGTGAAGTTTTTAGGCTAGTAGTTTGTGCATCTTCCTGTGAAGCTTTTAGGCTAGTGGTATGTGCACCTTCCTGTGAAGTTTTTAGGCTAGTGGTATGTGCACCTTCCTGTGGAGTTTTTAGGCTAGTGGTATGTGCAGCATCCTGTGAAGTTTTTAGGCTAGTGGTATGTGCATCTTCCTCTGAAGCTTTTAGGCTAGTGGTATGTGCACCTTCCTGTGAAGTTTTTAGGCTAGTAGTTTGTGCATCTTCCTGTGAAGCTTTTAGGCTAGTGGTATGTGCACCTTCCTGTGAAGTTTTTAGGCTAGTGGTATGTGCACCTTCCTGTGGAGTTTTTAGGCTAGTGGTATGTGCACCTTCCCGTGAAGTTTTTAGGTTAGTGGTATGTGCACCTTCCTGCTGGATACATGACAGGAACTATTAGATTTTGTATCCCCTACTGCTCACATACATGTCACACTACATATATGTCAATCTTTCTAGCTCTCTCTGTCTCTCCCTCATGTTGGATATTCATTGCTTACTTTGAATTCATTCCTTTTTGATGGGTACCAATTTTCATGCATTTTGTGGTTACTAAAAGTAAAAACTTTAAAGTTCACATGAACAATAATCCTTCTGTGGAAACAACTGATGAAGTGAAGTAATGGCAAAAATGTTAGTTTGGCTGAATCAGTAAAATTGATGCCCAAAAAAATAAATGTTAATAATAACTTGACTTTTTCAGAAGCACATGTTGCCACAAGTGATCTCCACTGAATACATTGAATTTATTCTAGTTGATGCAGCTCTGACCAATTTCACTAGACAACTCTTTTACACAGTCCTATAAATTTTGCGTTAGAGTAAATTAGGCTATATCTGCAAACACAGGGAGCCAGAAAATGAACTATACATGTATTTATATCGTCAAAATCCTTAAAGGTCTCTAATGGAGAAAAGTTTTAAAATGTTAATTTTCATGCTTTTAGTAAATTTGGTGTAGATAAAATATGTTTCTCCAGTAAAATTTACCCAAACTAAATTCCTGAAATATCAAAATTAATGAGGAGTTATATTGTCAGAACATTTCTGAATACATCAGCTCACTTGACTAAGGCTTGGTTTGCTGACTGGCCGCTAATGTTGACATGTATTAATTGCACAGTTATTTCAAGTAAAAATCACAGATTTTATGCAGTATATGGTCACAGATTAAGATCAAACACAAGCTATTGTTTTTCATTTTTTATAAATTTCTAAAAGAAGAAAGATGCAGGAAATACAGATCTGCTGAACATACTGTCAAACCAGGATTATTATGAAGAACTTTCACAGCCTGACTCAGACCTTTGTCCCAAACATATTACAAGTGATCACATCATCAGAAATTCTCATTAATATTGATAAAGGGATTTAGACATGTGTGGCAAAAATGAGTAAACTATTGAGAGAGAGAGAGAGAAGAATATTACATATTAAGTCATCCATTTCATAGGGTGCAGAAATTTGAACTGCAAGCACATATCCTTTATTAAACATTTGCTTGATAGAATTATGATGGAGAATTAAGATCAGTAAATATCAAGTAGAACATGGCAAAACAGTAAATTGTGATATAGTAAATTACATTTGAAGAAGGTGAGGTCCACTGTTTCAGAGAATTGCAATTTATTTTCAAACAACAAGTGTCAATATTTGACTCTGAATAGTAATCTGATGCATATACTTTTTCTATGTGGCATATACAACATGTGTGGCATATATAACATGTGTGGCATATACAATGTGTGGCATGTACAACATGTGTGGCATATGCAACATGTGTGGCATAAATAATATGTGGCATATACAACATGTGTGGCATATATAACGTGTTATAAAAGTTAGGGCTGTTCCAGTAAAGCATACCTGGGAACCAGGGAAGGCTCTTTTAATGTGGGGTAATCACACATAGATGCAATTTTGAATTTTGTTATCATTTTAATATGCACTTCATGAAATCTAGGTACCTTGGCATATATTTTTTTTTAAAAACTGCCTTCCCTGGGTACCATGTATGTTTATTAAAAATAGAACAGCGATTAGTAAATACACAGAGACCACACTTCTTTCAAATAACTGTCTTCATTTGTTTTCCTGTGATCTGTCGATGAACGTATTGAGTGTAGGTAATGCAATAGTTGTTTTTCAGTTTCATAAGTTTCTACAGATCAGTGTTCATTTGATAACCTATTGCAAACTTCCTACAGATCAGTGTTCATTTGATAACCTATTGCAAACTTCCTACAGATCAGTGTTCATTTGATAACCTTTTGCAAACTTCCTACATTATAATCTCTACTTTAGCAAGTTATTTGCTTAAATGCTATGTTACTTCTGCATAGATATCAGGGACTGGTAATACAATCACCAGCTTTTGTGAGGGTCAAAGTTTTAAATGCAATTCTGTGTAAATGATGCAGTAGAAATTTATAATAACAAATAGGAGGTTTCGGGCATGGAAGAATGCAAAATAATTGTAAACAGAAATCTGCATTTTTACCTTTATATGGTACATTTGTATCTCCATTGTGACAAAGTTTGGAATTTTATTCATTTTTGACAATGTAATAAAATGATAATCACAAGGAACATCAACTTATCTATTTAAAATTAATGTCAGCATGTCTCACAATTTGTTATGGAGGTTTTATGTTTGACCAATCAGAATGGTAAATTACATGTTTAGATGTTTTCAGACTCCTATATAGTGTGAATTAACTTCTTTTCTTTACAAGTTCTTCCAAGACTGAAAGTAAATTTGTTCATAAATTTTATATTTAAATTTTGTGAATATGCCTTGGATGTGGAATATGGTGCTGTTTTCAGCAATTATTCATATGGTCTTTGAATTTGTGGCTTGTTGCAACCAAGAAATATACAAAATTTGGTACTCTGTCAATAAAAGTGCAATCATAGTACATCAAAAGAATTAATGTTTTCTTACAGGTTTTGCTGTTTATGCATGGAGCCAGAATAGGGTTTTCCCAGGGAGATATAAAATTTTTGACAGATGACTTGCAGACTCTTAAACCAACAGTTTTTCCAACAGTACCTAGACTTCTCAACAGAATGTATGACAAGGTATAGTATGACAAAGTATATAAACTGTATGAAATTTTTAATGAGACAGTTCTCTTAAACACATTCTTTACAATATTTTTACCTGGTACAGCTACCACATTGGCCATCTTCAGAGTCTTTTCAGCTCCATTCTGCCAATAGCATTACGAACTTTGTTATAAAAAATGACATTCTTGTTCACATTATCTGCCAGGTAACACTGAGTCATAAGAAAACATGATTTTAAGCTCCCAAATACACTGGCAAAATCAAGATTTGAAAAACATAAATTTCCAAATATCCAACCCATGATAACTGGAGGGCTGTTTATCAAGTGCTACTAAAATATAATTGTGTGGTTTACTTTTAAAAAAAGAACTCTTCATTTGGGAAAGCACTAATGCCTTCAGCAGGATATTGATAAGCAGTTAATAGGTTTTATTGCATATTGTACAGAACGGAATGCACATTAACTGCTGTTGAAAGCACATCTAGTTGGATATTTGCAGGGGAAGTAACTACATATTATGACCAAGAACTCGGTTTGAAATTGCTGATCTGGAAAAGAGGAACATCAAAGAAATTAACCAGAGTTGACATCTGATACTATAATTTGAGCATTTCTCTTTTACAAATTAAATGAAATAAAATGAATAAGAATATAAAAATACCAGCATGATTGTGTTATTAATAGAATGGTAGTCATAATGAACAGCAAAGTAAAATACAAAGACAAGGAATATTTGCATTCTTAGAGACATTTTATTGTGACATCATTCATCATTATTTAAAGGTCAGAACAGTTTAATTTCAGAGTATCAATAATTTAGTAATATTTATCATCTTATTTCTTCACCACTTAATTTTACAGCTATGTAAAGATGCTACTAGAACCAAATAATGTATTAATAAGGTATATTTTTATTCTTTGTAAGATGTCACTTATGTAGACAGCTTGTGATTACCAGCCTAGCAACCATAAATCCTCACATAAAGTCTGAAAAAATCCTACCACTGTCTAGAAAGTTGGCAGATACGAATTCATCCTGTTGGTCCTAAATAAATATGAGTCAGTTTCACATTACATATCTCTCTAAGGGTAGCTGTTTTGAAAAATCTTGCAGTTACCATTCTTCCAGAACTGTTGGACATTTTGACATGGATTTTCATTCAAACAATCGTTACAGGGTATAATAATAATAATAATAATAATAATAATAATGACCTTATTTAAAGAGGGTAACACAATTAGCTAAAAACTAATCTACCTTGAGGCCCAGCTGATCATAACTGAACCTCACCCATTGACGGCCAACTTGAAAATTGTGCAATTACTTTACTGTAAATTGTTAGTTTTTGTGCCAAGATCATGTTGAAATTACAGGGTACATGTTGACTTGTGAAGCATCAGTTGCATCATTAGACTTATTTATTTATTTATTTATTTATTTATTTCCAGGTTTTAGCAGGTGTTAAAGGCAGCTCTTTGAAATCCATGCTACTCAACTGGGCTTTGGCTGCCAAAGAAAGAGAGATCAAACAGTACGACACGTTAGATGTTTTTGTCACACATATTGAGCAAAGTCATAAAAAATTTGAGCTAAAGTACCAGTCTGAGGGCTATTGTTTTTTAAAAATGATTAGAAATTGACATATAAGCTTGCTGAACACAAAATTGTTTTAAGAAGTCTCTGTTTCGCAGAGAGAGAGTATAACTCAACTTGATTTTATAAAAATACCATTAGACTGTTTTTAAAAATTTTGTATTAAAAGACATACACGAAAAGTTTTAGCGTAAACCTTTAGTTATTTCCTGCTGGTTTTGCTCTGTAGATTCTCTCAACATGTTCTATCACTCTGTAGATTCTCTCAACATGTTCTATCACTCTGTAGATTCTCTCAACATGTTCTTTCACTCTGCTGGCAGTTTTCAAAACATTCTGCATAATCTAAATTTTGAAAGTAGGTATAAGAAAACATTTCACAAATTTAGTAGAACATTGTACTGTGATGAGTGGCACCGCTGATAAAAATATAAAATGTTTTCACTTTATGAGTGAAATATTTCATTATATCTACAAAAAATGTAAACTTAGATTTTTAGCTTATTATATATTTTCCAAATTAGAAACTGTCTACTTGCATACATGTTTTCTCCATTTTATGCTTGTGCAGTTTATTTCTACATCAGTGAAAAGTAAGTTCCTAAATTTTATGTTAATTTATGACATACTTTTTACAATTTATAGCATGCATGTAATGTTTCAGATTGTGTATTTCTCACATCAGTCACAGTTTTCATTTGAAAAATGAAATAATGTTTATTATTGTTAACACATATTTTGCACAGACATACATTGAACATTTTGGGAGGAGGTAGCATCATTACAGAGGAATCAGATCTTACAAACTTAAAAATGTAACATCTTTAAACTGAATATCTCAAGAATCATCAGTTTACCTGTTAAGATTTTGCTTATCCAATTAAGTGTAACAGATACAGGTGAGATTGAATATGGAGTAGAAATAGGTCATGTAGTTCAGTGAGTGATGAATTACATGATTCCTGTGGAAAACTGTTTTAAGTATGACCTATTTGTTATTGTTTGGTGTTTGCTTGTAGGCATCTCTAATGGTACCTCCTCATTCATTATATAAATGTACAACCCTGGAGCATAGAATAGGTCGATCCACTCTTGTTCATGTCATTAGCAGTGACAAATGGGGGCAGAAAATATGATGTATCATTGGTTAGTTTTCTGGACTCGTGTCTGAAAGGGTGCAGATTTGAATCATACAATTGGATTAGCCCAGTTTTGCAGTTTTGGATACTGTGGTGTGTCCTTGGGTAAGGCACTTTATTCCAATTGCCTTGGAACTAAATAATCAACTTTGGGAGCTGTACCATTGAACACCAAACCAAAATATAAATGTACAGTGTTAGCATAAGTTAGGATCTCTTCATTCTGATGGAGGGGGGGGGGTGGAGAAGAAGAAAATACATGAGGTCTAAATATGGAAAAGTAAGATACATAAAGGCAGTTATATTTTCTAACTGGAAAAAGAAGTAGTTCTAGATAACATGATAACACTTTTATCGTCACTATGGCAATATCAATTTTACCCATATTGTTATATTTCATTATCTCATTTTAAAATATATAATAAATGAACAAAATAATGTAAGAGTTACAGAACTTTTGTACCAACTCTAGTAAAAGTAGTCTAAACCAAACATAAGTGGTTATACAAGCACATGAAAACCAAACATTCATTGGTTATACAAGTAGTCTAAACCAAACATACAGTGGTTACACAAGTAGTCTAAACCAAACATACAGTGGTTACACAAGTAGTCTAAACCAAACATACAGTGGTTATACAAGAAGTCTAAACCAAACATACAGTGGTCATACAAGCACATAAAAACCAAACATACAGTGGTCATACAAGCACATAAAAACCAAAGTACATTTACATTTACGCAGTTAAATCACACACAAGGACACTAACATATTATAGAAGATATTTCAGTTAGTATGTTCAGGTTTCATAATTTAGAGTTATAACTTTTCTGTAAGGGATGTCATAACCACAAACATTTTGTTGTTATCTTACTGATTATGTGCTAAACGCTGATTTTCAGTGATATTGATACCCTTTACCTATGAAATTTGTGCTTTGTCAAATTCACAACTATGAGGCTATTACCACCAGTTGCCCTATACAACTCTGATTATCTCCCCCTTTTTTCTGTAGAGGTATAATAAGGAAGGACAGCATATGGGACAAGATTGTATTTGGGAAGATCCAGAAGATGCTGGGAGGGAACATCAGATGCGTCATCACTGGTTCAGCCCCGCTCGAAGACAGAGTCCTCAGCTTTTGCAGATGTGCATTTGGATGCATGGTAGGTTTGTGGGGGTTCAAAAGTCCATCTCAAAAGGGTTGAGTGGACACATACTTTAAGCTTGCTTAGAAAATTCTTCACCAGATTAAAAACAATAACTACATATCTTAGCAAAGTTAGTTTAATTATTCTTGGCAGGTGGATGCATTTAAAATTTCAACAAGAAATGTGATTTACAGCAGACAATGGCAGATGCAGAAATTTCTGTGCAAAGAGGCCATATTCACAAGTCATAAAGCAGAATTACCTGCCCTTATAATATTGGTTTAAGCCTCATGATTTTCAGGGGTAACTTACACCATTATGATTTTTCTTCTTTCCCTTATGAATTTCAGTAAAAATCATAAATTCTATTCCAGAATTAGTTGTTTTCATTCAGATCTGTTATTATCAGAACATCACTCAACCACTTCCATGATGTCTTGAAATAAACTCAGAAGACATTGTAGGAATACATTAATTTGATGTTTTTGGTGATTTGCCTTTGACAGGGTGTACCACATATGTTACAACAATAAAGACCGAGATTGTTCCGATTGTGACCTTGTCCTTCTGATGCCATATTGTATGATGATATGAATGAAAGTAGCACAGAGTATAATACTCCATGGCAATGAATTACATCTGAGGTTGACTGCCTGATGGTCTAGTGTTTATAGCTTCCATCTCGGATGCAGGAGGTTGTGGGTTCGATCCCCGGCCAAGTCATATCAAAGCTGACTCGCTTAGCGCTCAGCATTAAGAGGTTAGTGTTAGGACTGGTCAGCCTGGTGTCAGGATAATGTGACTGGGTGGGACATCATGCTACATGTCTGCGGCAAGATGCCCCAGTGCTAGACATCACTATAAACTGTCGCACTGCAGACATCGTAGCGATTTGACTGAAAATTTGTTAAAGCTACGTTAAAAATCTAAATCACACACACACACAAACACACACACATCTGAGGTTTCATTCTCAACTTGACAGTAAAGATGTTTTTTTGCTGAATTGATGGAAAAGGCCAAAGATGCATCAACTGCCAATAATTTTAAGTTTCAGTAAAGTGGAGTTGCTTCCGATTCAGAGGTTAGAAAATGTGTCCATTATGAACAAACACTAAAGCTTGATAGCTAAAATTATACATTATAAATCACAGGAGTTGAACTGGTCAACAACTTTGCACTGGTTTGTTCCTCAAGATAGTGGATTTGTTTAAATGTCACCTTAATTTTTTGGGTTGATAGTATATGTACTGATTACTACCCAGCTGTATTGTTTGTACTGATAAAAACAGTCAGCACATGGCAGCTGCACAGTTACAGAACTCTGCACCAGGAATGAAAAAAATGATCAACCCAGAGTAAAGGAAAACTAAAAATGAACATGTTTCATTATATTTTGCAAGTTATTTGGGAAAATATCACTGCAAATTTTGAAGAACAATTTACAAATTAGTCAAAAGCAAAAACTTGTCTCCAGTGTGCAATTTTAGCAACAAATTAGGCTGACTCCTACACAAGGATGTTACTCTGATCTATGCACCTTTTATGTATTGTATTCATCTGATACAATTAATCAGTTAATTAGCTTGGGTCTTCATGACAGAGAACCTTTAAATTCTCAACAGTATAAATTCAGCTTAGCTGCAGAGTAAGCACTTAATTAGGTTTCAAAGAAACTTTCAAGAGCATAATCAAGACATAATCAAGACAGTTGATAACTCTTTCCATGTCTACATGTCATTCTATAAAAGATTCCATGAAATCTTGATACATTGTTATCAGTTGAAAGAGCATATAGTAACATATTTATAGGACTGTAAAAATTTCTGAGTGTTTACTACTGATGCCTGCATTAATGCAAACTACAAATTGTATTATTTTAAAATCTTCTATGTAAAAGCAAAAGTCAGTAGTCATTCTATGTTGCTTTAAGGAAATAAAGTTTAAGCAGATTAATAAATTTCATTGTATTCTTCACTAATTTGAAGCCGTTTTCTTGATACTCCATTATGATTGTACGCACAGGAAATTAAGGTCTTCCAGATTTAGTACATAGATTAAGCACTTGCCCCTGCTTGAAATATTTCAGTGTATCAAAACAAAGATTGTTATTGACACCATTTTATAATATATAGTTTCTTACACACAGATTAAAAATGGTTTGAAGTTTGGTCTTGGCCATAAAGCTGTGCAAAGTCTATAAAGGATTTACTGCATCAAAAATATTTTGTTTACTATGAAAAAAATAATTTCTGTTTAGAAGAGCCCTAACTAACATAGTGTAATATTATTTTCTATTACACATTGTTGAATTATTGTTTTGTTTATGATGTGTTTCTGTTATAATAATATTAATAATGGCAGATTTTGGAGGGGTACGGGCAGACGGAGGCTACTGCTGGGATCACCTTTTCTGTGCCAGGAGATGCCACAACAGGTCAGTTCTAATGTTTTTAATACTAATGACATTATGACAATCAATGACACTTTGAACCTGTTTATTTCATTGGCTATTGACCAATAACAGGTGACCACCTGTAAATTGGTATGACTGATTGTATTTCATTGAATAGCAAGACCAGCTTTAGAGACCTTACACTGAAAATGTTACAAGCATGTGCTAAAGCAAGAAAAGATAATTTATGAACACTGCAGCAATTTTTTCAGAAAGTTTTTCCTATGGTATTGAGAGTGGACAAGGCTTAGAGAAAATAGTAAAATTATCAATTGTAAACCAGATGAATTTACATACATTGCCCCAGATAATTGAGTGAAATTAGATTTTTACTAAACTAAAATGGTATTCTTCAATTTTCACGATAATTATTTAAAATTTAAATATGCCTGATTTTTTTAATGTTCTGAAGCAAAATCAATTGCTTTTCATTCATATTATCCTTGGAGACACTCTCATTTCTGAGTACCTCTGTACCAAATATCTTTGACTTTGTATTTGGTACAATGTATACATCTCAGCCTATGCTTTGTAATTCTTACAAGCATGGTAATGATTATCTCCACAAATAACATTTCTTGTTGTCATTTGGCAGAAGAAAAAAAATTACTGAATTTTTCAATAGACTTTCAGGTTTTGCTGACTTTCTCCCTCATTTTCCTCAATTTTTTTTTGTGTTTTTCTGGTATTAACTTAACATAGATTTTATGCAAGAAATGAATTTTAAAAAAAACACCCTGTCAATAGTGGTAATAGAAGCTAGACTGGTTTACCGTACTTGTTTGCATACTAAAAATGTGCTTTTTTAATTTATTTTATCAATAATGTAAATGGCACCAGACAATAATAATAGACCAGACATGTAAGTTAGTTTCATATTTACAGAAATATACTCAAAGAGACATTGATCTTTTGAATGGAAAAAATGCTAGTATATGTGGTATGGATACTGGAAGAAAAAATTTGGTAATTAACCATTTTAACTGGATGAAATATACACTGCTTTTCTGGAGCACTGAACATTAACAGTGGATCATTTTAATCATGCACAAGTGTCCTTGCAAAGAAAGACTCACCCTGGATCCTACTTTTGTATATTAGCATATTTGTATTTTTTTAAATTTAGTGACTGTCATGTATGCTTATTGTTTTATATGCACTTCTTGATAGTGAAAATATACCACTACACAAGCACCTGAAAAGTTTGGATGTTTATGCATCTCATTGACATTTGAAGGTACACAAAAATAGTTGATTAAATTAGGGAAAAATAACAAGTAGTAAAACCACATAATTAGGACCAAGTAAGCAGATCATTTATGAATCCAGACCTGTCAACTCTCACGATTGTGCGATAAGTCTTATAAAATTACCCTTAAAATACAGACTTATGGCATAAAAGTGAAAACTACGAGAAAATGATCGTTGCTGAAAAATCCAGATAAGTGGTTCATCCGAGTCTGATTTGGATCCAGGTTTCATGTTAGAATTACTGAAATTTATCAGGGAACCAGACTAACTTTAAAGCAGTACCTTAGATGCTTTAAACTGCAACCTTTTTGTTCATGTGAAGCATCTGCATGATCAAACTATTGATTTTAGAATATTTTAAAAATGGCATCCAGCAAGTGATGCATGTTTAAGACGTAAGGGAAAATAAGCCTCTTAAAAAATGTTAATAACCAACACTGAAGAAATAAAATAAATATTCAGATTCTTGTGAATAAAAGCTGGAAAGGACACAGTTTTGTTTATTGGTCATCACATGCCAATTTGAGTTTGTCTCATGGTGGGATATATGATTGCTGTCATCATGCGAAATGGAAAAAGAATTCCCAAGAATTACGTCAAGTTGAGAGATGGCGACAAGCCATTGAGCTGCATAGGGTTTGGAAATAAATTTTGTGCATCTGTACTAGTGGTAAATAAAGTCTATGCATACTTTACAAACTTTTTAGTTGAACGTAATGTTTATTGTCACTGCATGTTCAAATGCCCCCCTAAAAGTCTGCAGCATGATAATCTCTTTCCATGACAATATGAGGGGAACAGTCCTGTATGATGGATCCTCCTCAGACTCCTTCCCAATCAACAGTGGCATGAAGCAGGGCTGCATGCTAGCACCAACCCTTTTCGTGATCTTTTTCTCCCTGCTCCTGTCCTATGCCTTCAGCTCATCCACAGATGGTGTATATCTGCACGCCAGGTCTGACGGGAGGCTGTTCAGCCTGGCACAACTGTGCTCACAAACCAAAGTGAGGTCATTGTTCATAAGGGAGATGCTTTTTGCAGATGATGCGGCTCTTGTGACCCACACAGAGGATGCCCTCCAGAGACTGGAAGACCGTTTCGCTGATGCCTGCAAGCAGTTTGGGCTCACCATCTGCCTGGAAAAGACAAACATCAGCATGCAAGATACCACCATTGCCCCTCAATGGCATCACCCTGGAAACAGTCTACAACTTTACTTACCTGGGGTCAACCATTAGCAACACTCTCTCGCTTGATGTGGAACTTGACAGAAGGCTTGGAAAGGCAAACATCATCATGGCATGATTAATGAAGAGGGTGTGGGAAAACAATGTGCTGACAGAGCACACCATGATCCAAGTGTACCAGGCCTGTGTTCTCAGCACCCTTCTTTATGGAAGTGAGACCTGGAGCACCTAAATGAGGCAAGAGGCAAGAGTGCCATATCAACTCCTTCCATATATGGTGCCTAAAATACATCCTGAATACCAGCTGGCAAGACTACATCCCACACAGTGAGATCCTGCAGTGTGCAAGTATCTCCAGCATGTACTCCCTGCTGAGCAAACACTGCCTTCGATGGCTGGGACACATCCGACGCATGGAGGATGGGAGGCTGCCAAAGGACATCATATATGGACAGATGGCTACTGGCACCAGTAGAGTTGGCCGTACCTCACTCCATTTCAAGGATATGTGCAAGAGAGACATGAAGGCTTGCGACATTTCACCTGATGGCTGGGAAGTGCTAACAAAGGCCTAGGCACCTGTACACTGACGGTAAGCAAGGGCATAGCAGTCACTGATGCGAGGACAGGCCAGCTGAGAAGCATGAGACAAAGAAGAGCGCGGCAGCAACCCCAGCAGCTCAGACTAACCAGTATGTCTGCACCAACTGCAATAGGGATTGTCACTCACGCATAGGCCTGCACAGCCACAGTAGACAATGCCAAACACCCCAGAGACAGACAACACTCCAAGGGTGCTATTCGCATGGTCACTTGATATCGATCCACCAATGATTAATGAAGTAAAAATTCCCAGATGGCTGATTCGCAGTCTGGTTCATGTTTAGATGAAGGTTTTGTTCTGCAAATATTGGCTGGTGATAGTGATGAAGGCAATTTTATTTTTAAAAATTTGAGTTGTATCAAATTATTAGACCTGGCAAAGCATTAATGGAGATACCAGTGATTCATTTTGAAATTGAAATTGGTGTTGAATACAAGTCCACTGCACATGCTGATATTTGGAGAAAAAGAGCATGCGGCTTTCTCTTGCACACACACAAACACACATGCACGGTGGTATTTTGAAATTAAATGTAGAAATGGCAGAATATAACAAGCTGAATTAAAATACATTTTAAGAGTGCAATTTTTATTTTTTATCTCAAACAGTTTAGCCCAGCTGGATCTTGTGCTACAAAACCATATAGCCCTATTAGGGTTAAGATAAATTTAATAAATAAGAATTTATAAATGAGATTAAGAATTAAACATTTATTTGATCAAAATACCTCTGCCTGAGCAAGCATGCTATGGCATTGTATGACTTAAAACCCTAATACAGCATTATGGAAATGATAGCAAATATAGCAACAGAGTCAGTAAAGCACTGGATCATGAAAGTTAAACTTGGACAGAGTTTATATTAGTGAAAAATCTTATTTTGGAGAAGAAGTGTCAAAAAGACAATACCTGTGAGCTGTGGAAAATTGTAAACAACAACCATAAAGAACAGTTTTCAAATTTGTTCCAGCTGGCTAAGCTAGCTATGTTTATGCCCCATCAAACAGGAGACTATGAAAGGGGGTTCTCAGTACAGAACAATATTCATACACAGACAGGAGACTATGAAAGGGGGTTCTCAGTACAGAACAGTATCCATACACAGACCGGGAGACTATGAAAGGGGGTTCTCAGTACAGAACAGTATTCATACACAGACAGGAGACTATAAAAGGGGGTTCTCAGTACAGAACAGTATTCATACACAGACCAGGAGACTATGAAAGGGGGTTCTCCGTACAGAACAGTATTCATACACAGACCGGGAGCAGATTAAGCAGAGAAACAATTAACAGATTATTGCTTGTACAACAAGAGGCAACATCTTTTAAACATTTTGCATTCAGTAAGGCTCTGACAGAGTGAAACAGGAAGAAAGAGAGATGGATACTATAGTATCATTTATTTTCATTGGACCTAATTTTCATGGTTCTGTATTAAAAAAAGGCATTTTCTTGGTTATCTAAATTCATAGTTTTTGCTTGTCAAAGTTGCATAAAAGTAGGTATTTGTATTTAATTTCATCATTTAACATCTACAAATACCCAAAATAAAGAATACAAAAGAATAAAACTGTGCCAACACAAACAGCAGTCGCTTTAATGTTTAAAACAATACTACCACCCGTATGAGTACAAATCAAAGACCTGGCAAGTTCAATACTTACACCATGTTTTTGACCAAGTGAATAACGTCAGTCGAAGCCAATGCAGTCAACAATGCTAAAACAGTACTTCCATCTCTGTGAGCACAAATAAAATACCTGTGAAGATTAATCACTTTTGCCATGTTTTTATTGGAGTGCTTAACATCAAAGGAAGCAGATGCAGCCAACAACACTAGGACAATCAGTTATTAAAGTACACATGAATGTTCTCTTACTTAAACCACTGTCCATCAAGTTGCACCATCAGTACTTTCTGATGATAATGGCATTAACACAGTGGTTTAAGAGTGGTAAAATTCAACTTAGACCCCCCCCCCTCGGTTCCTGGATTTCCTAACCCATCAGAAGCTGTGAACATGATGCAGGTGCTTGCTTACCAGGCAGCTAATTATGCAGTAGAACCCCTGCTTCAGTCACTGTCCCAGAAAAGAAAGCGAGGAGAGTATAACAGTTATAATGACACCATTGCGTAAAATGAAGATGAACCTGGCGATGATCAGTGCACAGTATTAGTAAACCTTGCAACCACATTAATCAAGCCAATTCATGCTAAATGTATAATTGTAGCTCACACGACAATGAGTGAAAGATCGGACCTAATTATCAGTGGTTTTGAGAAAACTGGACTTGTTTAATTCAGCAACTTGGGGGATTATTTACCTGCAAAGCATTTGAGTGCCTTAAGACTTGATTGACATGATGTTGATACAGGGGCTTTGTCCAAAAATCTTTGAAGTGCGAGCTTTAATACGCTGCTGTAATTAGTGTATATACATTGTGTTTCATTAATAATAGTGTTTCAAGAAATAGTTATAGTATTTTACAGGATTGTTGTTCTTTTGGATTAAAAATGCATGGATAAAATGAAATGTGCTTTCAGAAGGATTTAAATGTTTCAACAACAGTTGTACTCGAATGAAGGATCGATTTGTTATTTTGTATTATTTTTTCTTTTATTTTCAGTATTACTATTGTTTGAATACCTTATACTTTTTCTCTTTTTTCTCTCTATCCTTACTTACCTCACATATCGATTTAAGGCAGTGAGTGTAAAATTACAGCTATCGGATACCTTATCGAATATAAAATCATTTATACTTCTTGTTTCCAAAGGTTAAAATAAAAAATAAAACAAACACATGTAATAGCTAATATTTAATTACCATATTACAGTATTGACCTTGATTTATCAAATACTAGTAGCTGTGTTAATCTTTAGAAATTAAACACTGTAAGAAAATGAGGAGGGGCAGGTCATCAACCTATGTGGCTCATTTTTTGTTGGGGATTTAAATTAATGGTTGGGGGCAACAACGAATATTATGAAAATTGGTTGCCCATGAAAATTGATGATATTTAAGTGTTAGGTAAATATTAAACTATTGCCATTTCCTCCTCCCCTCAATTTTTGTTCTACTCCTCGTTTATATTTTTGACAAGGGAGTTGCTCCCACCTTTAGATAAAATCCTGGCAGCATCTCTGCATTCCTACTTGGGCCTCTCTATTTTTTGTCCCACAACATTGAAAACTTGAACTGACTGAAATGAACATGGGGTTTGCAGGTTTGTCAACATTGTCAAGTTCTATATCTTCCATCATACTAATTTGGTTAACATAATGTGCCTGTAGATCAGGATATATGTCATTTGTTCTACTGATTACTTCTAACAGACTGCACAGACTCAGATCGGTCAGTGCATTATGCTACAGCAGATCTGGGTCTGTGCAGTTTGCCATTGGACTTGGCTTATAAGCAAATATAGACAGTAAGCAATTATACAGGTAACTAAATAATACATCTATTTAATTTCAGGGCATGTGGGAGCTCCACTTCCAAGTAACTTTGTCAAGTTAGTAGACATTCCAGAAATGGATTACTATTCCAAGGATGGCAAAGGGGAGGTAAGTTCATGTTTAATGTCATTTACATCAGCAAATCATGATATTCAGCTTGCTACAGGAACTGACTCATGTGCCATGTATAATAATAATAATAATAATAATAATAACGATAATACTAATAATAATTAACAAGTTTATTTTATGAGAGTACCTCATTTATAAAAACTGTTCTATTCTGAGACCCTTTGGATCCATAAAGTATAAAAGCACAAAGTGTATATGATGTGCAGTAACACATTAAATTGGACTGCATGTATTTAAATATTTACATTTACGTTGACAGCTGCTTTCCAAGCCAATGGTCATAGAATTTTGTTTTGAAAACATTCAGATTTGTTTTTTGATCTAATGGTTTTGGGGAGTTCATTCATAAAATAACACCGGATTAAGCAGCTTTTTTAAAAGGTATTTGTTTTGGGAAATGGTGTTCTACAATGATAATTTGTAAGTGATCACAACTTGATGTTGTTCTTCTGACTTGAAATGAAACATACCATGCAAATAATATGGACAACAGTCATTCTTAACTTGAGCATTAATGAGGACTTATGCCAGGTTAATCTGTTTTCAAATTTCAGCCATTTCAATTCTGAAAAGAAAATTTTGTATGGGTGTATTAAGCAGTAAATATTCATTGCTGCACATTTTTTGAAGTTTGTGTGGATTGTTTAAATATTGGTGTCAGTTGTATTTGCACAAATTGTACAACAATAGTCCAATAAAGGAAGAATGAATGCATTGTAAAATAATCTCCAGTGGTTGAATGGTAGGTAACTTTTTATCCTCTGTGAAAGATAAATTATTTGACTTACATTGAGCAATGTATTTCACTTGCTTTCATGTCTTTCACTTGCTTTCATGTATTTCACTTGCTTTCATGTGTTTCACTTGCTTTCACCTTATCAGCATGAACTCTCACAAGTTTTCTGTCTCACTATGGCTCTAAATTTGGATTTCTGTTCATTGATAATCCAATCCTAGTTCTAAGCACCATTACCATGGTTTTTAGGGGATCGATATACGTGTTATTCAGTGAGTGCCAGTATTGAACTTGACGTAAATCATCACCCAATTGTTTCTTCAGTGTTTGATCATTAGAATCAAAATTATGCAAAGTAATCACATGATCATATGTATCAGCTGAGGAGTGTTCTACAGTGGCAGGTCATTTATTATTAATATGAATAATACAGGCCCTAAAATAGATCCCTGTGGAACTCCATTGTTTATAGACATCATCTCTGAATTAATATTACCAGTAACAACTTCTTAGCTTATGTCAGATAGGTAAGATTTGAACCATGATAGATAATGTGTTTTAAATAATTACTGAAATTTGTGTTGAAATCTATCAAACAAATGGATGATTGTCAAGCTGCAAGACTTGATATTGTTGGGCCCAGGCTACTAAAGCAATGATATCTGCTATTGGAGAGGGTATAGTTGTTGTTTTTTTGCAATCAGAGTATTAGGTCTAATAAAATTTCCACAGATTTGGAAAACTGCCAAGGTAACACCATTGCATAAATCTGTGACAAAAGATGGTGTAAAACTTATAAACCTATCTCTGTTCTTCCTTGTCTTTCCAACCTACCAGAAAAACATGTACATGATTAATTTTTCCAACAATTTGATCACTTTTAATCTTATTCATGATAATCAATCTGGCTTTTGACAAAAAACACTCTTGTGAAACTGCATTCATATCAATGATTGATAAATGGCAGAAAGCATTAGAAAAAGAAGAAGAAAAAAAACAGTTGGCACTGTTATGGTTGATTTTCATAAAGCTTTTGATCTTGTAGACCATGAAATTTTGCTTTTAAACTGTAAATCTCTTGATGTAATGAAAACTTCTAAACTGGTTTGAGTCTTACTTTACTGATAGAGTGCAAATGGTATCTATAAATGGTCACCTTTTTAAAAGTAAAAATAATATGGTGTAGTGCTATAGGGCTCTATCCTCATGCCTCAGTTATTCATTGTGTTTATTAACAGCTTACTGGTAATTGTAGGTAATTCAATTTCTTCCAGTGACCTTTATGCAAATAACACTACACTATCTGATCCATGTATCAACAATTTTCAGGATGTAATGAATTATATCTAAATGTTACCAATATATGAAAGAATATTTCTTAAAATGGACAACTTGATGTATGAAGAACCTAGAAAAGCTATTCCTGTCTATCATAGCAATGTCTTTCATGAAGAGATGCTGTTGGTACTCCAAATTTAAGGTCTGTTAGAAGTAAAAATTACCTTATACCAAAGCCAAAGAAGGAATTGTTTAAAAACAGCTTTCATTATACTGGTCCACTGGTATGGAACTGATCCAGCCTCCAAAATGGTTTCCTTGATGGCAAGTGGTGCTCATCAGACCTTCACCATGGCACCATAATGGTCATCTTGAAAATCATTATTTCTATTCAACTTATATGTATAGTGGCATGAACATGGGTTTTCACTAAAGTACTTTTTTTGATTTCTTTTGAAAATGGTGCAGATATGTACTGCGATCATATCAGTACTTATGTGGTGCGTTTTCAAAGCCAGACCAGATTGACCTTCAGGTCAAGTCAGAGACCATTTTGTACTTACTAAACTTATAAACACAGTGACTTGTACCTATACAAGTGAATTTTGATCAGATCTTGTATTTAGTAATCACATGATCATGTGTATCAGCTGAGGAGTGTTCTACAGTGGCAGGTCATTTATTATTAATGTGAATAATACAGGCCCCAAAATAGATCCCTGTGGAACTCCATTGTTTATAGACATCATCTCTGAATTAATATTACCAGTAACAACTTCTTAGCTTATGTCAGATAGGTAAGATTTGAACCATGATAGATAATGTGCTTTAAATAAGTATTGAAATTTGTGTTGAAATATATCAAACAAATGGATGATTGTCAAGCTGCAAGACTTGATATGGTTGGGTCCAGGCTACTAAAGCGATACCTGCTATTGGAGAGGGTATAGTTGTGTTGTTTTTTGCAATCAGAGTATTAGGTCTAATAAAATTTCCACAGATTTGGAAAACTGCCAAGGTAACACCATTGCATAAATCTGTGACAAAAGATGGTGTAAAACTTATAAACCTATCTCTGTTCTTCCTTGTCTTTCCAACCTACAGAAAAACATGTACATGATTAATTTTTCCAACAATTTGATCACTTTTAATCTTATTCATGATAATCAATCTGGCTTTTGACAAAAACACTCTTGTGAAACTGCACTCATATCAATGATTGATAAATGGCTGAAAGCATTAGAAAAAGAAAAAAAACAGTTGGCACTGTTATGGTTGATTTTCATAAAGCTTTTGATCTTGTAGACCATGACATTTTGCTTTTAAACTGTAAATCTATTTACTGCTTATTTGAAGAATATCTTGAATGATACCACTTCATTGCCTCCTCCCCCCCCCACCCTTTTTTATCATCTCCCCATTTTTTAACAAAAAGTAATTATAGATTTACCAAAATTAACACTATAGGTATATCTTTGATATTGTCCAAGATAAGTTCAGTAATTATATACTCATGTATCAAGTTATAGGTCAGAATTTCAAGACAAAGAGTTCTGTATTCCACTTGGGTACCTTGTGAACATATTAACTGTAACTTGGACATAAAAGAACATATTTTTGTTACCAAATTTGTTATGTTGGAGTTTCTTAAGAATATCAGAGATGGTATCAATGCTCAGCAGATAAAATTAATAAAAGGACAGAAGAAACGGACTTTTCTTCCATTGCTGGAAATTCTTTTCAGCTAATAGATCATCATTACCTTCAATAGACTGTGTTGTTTTAGGGTAATTTTATTTTGTTTCATTGTTGACAGAGAATTAAAACTGATGTCTCTGGTTACCTTTTATATCAGTTTTCTTTCAAAGTTACAACATAAAATCACATATGCTGGATTGCAAGATTGATTTGCAGAAATTTCAATTTCCAATAGTACTTGACATCATTTACATTAGTTATGTACCCTGATTGTGCGTCATCCTGAATTTGGTTTCCACATAATAACTTTATCAAGGATTGCTTAATTGTTTGATTTTAACCAAGGTTGTTGTGTCTTTGTGTTGAGGAAACCTCGAATAAGTTCGATTTCCAGAATTGTGCATCATCTTTTACATGAGTTATGCCCCCTGATTGTGCAACATCCTGACTTCGTTTCTGCAGCATTGATTTTCCAAAAATTGTTGGGGTTGAGTCAAATTTAGGAACTTGGTTTGATACTGATGATGCCTTGAATGAACTGATTTCCAGCATTCCACAGCATGATTTAGAGGAGTTATGTCCCCTAATTTTCCATCCTCCAAACTTCCTGCAGGATAACCTTACCTTGAATTTTTAAATTTATCATGCACTTTTATCTTGATATGATCTTGAATTAATTTGATTTCTCTAATTTTATGACATCATATAAAGGCTTTATGGATCTCTGATTGTACTTTACTTTGGTTTCTCAGCATTACTGTACCAAGACTTGTTGGATTTCAACTTGATTTGTTATGCAGCTTTATATAAATGAGATATTGAACAAACTGTACTTACAGCATTTCACATCATCATTCAGAGGAGTTATGGCCCAGTCTGTTAATTTCTTTACAACAAAAGTTCCTCTGTTCAACACCCGGTAAAGCAAGTTGTAGTAAGCTTGGTCATTTGGGGTGCAGCCATTGCTAACACCTCTATTTATTTTCTTTCTAGCCACAATTCTTTGATTTACTACACATGTATAAAGAGTTTGTTTTGGCAGTTAGCATCTGTACATTTCTTTTTTGCCTTACAGCAGCAGATAGAAAAGTTATCCATCAGTATAATGCTTTATAAAAGTGTACATTATAAGTAAGTATACCTTCTACAGAGGTAGGTTCAGTATCCAAAGAGGATGCATCGCAGAACTTAGAAGCATTGTCATACCCATGTTATATGAGGAACAGTTCAGTGCTATACTGAGATCCATTGTCATACCCGTGTTATGAGGAACAGTGCTATACTGAGATCCATTGTCATACCTGTGTTATATGAGGAACAGTACTATATTGAGATCCATTGTCACACCAGTGTTATATGAGGAACAGTACTATACTGAGATCCATGGTCATACCTGTGTTATATGAGGAATAGTGCTATATTGAGTTCCATAGTCAGACCCATGTTATATGAGGAACAGTACTATACTGAGATCATGGTCATACCCATGTTATATGAGGAACAGTTCTGTAACGAGTTACGTAGTCAGACCCATGTTATATGAGGAAGAGTACTATACTGAGATCCGTGGCCATACCTGTGTTAAATGAGGAACAGTGCTGTACTGAGTTCCATAGTCATGACCCATGTTATATAAGGAACAATGCTGTACATCGGTGCATTACTGCAAGCAGCTGCTGTATCACTGGAAAAAATGGCATTTATATTTTGTCAGAAACAGTCACAAACAGAGAGGGTATAGCATGACTGTCTTCACAGGCAAGACTTAATTAAAGGTATGCATGTTTAGAATACATTTTTGCTTCAGGTTTGTGCCAAAGGTCCCAGTATATTTCTTGGCTACTACAAGAATCCAGAGAAAACCCAGGAGACATTAGACGGTGATGGATGGCTACATACAGGGGACATAGGAATGTGGTTACCTGTAAGTTTTGCATTGAAAACGTGTTTGTATAACCTGCACCCAACATTAAACAGTTATAAACCATATCTGCACTGTCTGATCATTCAGAACCCTAAGTCGGACCTTTGTCTGCCAATACAGTATGTGACAGTTGATCTTGGTCAATGTTATTCACTGTTGAATGTTCATTATAAACAAATATAGTATCCTAGAAAAGAAACTCTCTGGAATCTCAACAGAAATGTCTCCCCATCTCAACTCTCAGAATTAAAGGTGTAAACCAAAATATAATGGTATTGACTACACTGTATGATGCGTATTATGTTTTGACTACACTGTATGATGTGTATTATGGGTATTGACTCCACTGTATGATGCGTATTATGGGTATTGACTACACTGTATGATGTGTATTATGGGTATTGACTACACTGTATGATGTGTATTATGGGTATTGACTACACTGTATGATGTGTATAATGGGTATTGACTACACTGTATGATGTGTATTATGGGTATTGACTACACTGTATGATGTGTATAATGGGTATTGACTACACTGTATGATGCGTATTATGGGTTATTAATAAATGTTTCATTCACATACTTATTATCTACATACTTCTCAAAGAAAAGGTGGAAATTATGTTGTCCTGTGTGTGTGCGTGCATGCGTACATGCATGCATGTCTCTCTCTCCTTCACAGACCATCATTGAGACTTCAAACCTTGGGATATGATTGGGAGTGTTTGTAGATATACTCAGATGAGGGTTTAAATGGAATCTTTGGCTCATGCTGCAATTGTGGTTCCTGGGTCACAACTTAGAAATTATTGATATCACCACTCCGTAACTACGTTTTTATTGATTGTGCATTAAAAGATTAAGTCAGATTTGTAACTTACTTTTGCCCATGGGTTTATTCTTACTCCCCACAGATTCAACCTCCAGATCATGAGATAGAAATGATTGAGATCACTGTACAACGACATCATATACACTTGCTGGGAAATTTATACATGCAACTGACATTCACCTTTGGACCGCCCCCAATCTCCAGGGACTTTGCCACTGGGTCATAACTTGTGAACTGTAGTTATCGCCACCCTATAACCCTATATACACTTACTGGAAAGATGAAAGTCAAATTCAGATGCAACTAGCCCATGGGTCTTTTCTTACTCTCTTGGGTCAAGATACTGGGGTTAAAGGGGAGAGGGGGTGGATAGGTCAAAGTGGGAAACTGCAAGAATGTGTTTTACAAGCACTCTTGTTTTAAATAGGTACTTTTTCTCAGTGTTTGTCTTCATAGAATCTGTCACCTTGTTGTTTAATATTTTTTTCTCCAGAGAATTCCCTATAATAATCGCAAGTTTTTGTACTTGGAAATTTAAGTCCTGATCCACTGCAGACAGACTTGACCCTGTACATTTTTTTTGACATGATGCATGATGACATGTCAAAAGCTGGTATGTTTCAATTGTACTTTGTATTTGTGATGATCTACAACTGTATGCTGCCTCTCTCTAAATTGATGCATTTGATTTAAAGAATTTCACCTACTTGTTCTTTGGGAATGAAATAAATTGCTGTCTTGGATTTAAATAGAAACAGTCTTGACCCTTTTGAACTGTTAAAGCCAGACGCATAACAGGATATATTTTGAGTTGATACTGGGAGTCAACGAGAATATCAAAATATTTGTGTCTTTGTCTTTTGAAACTTAAGTCTCAAAACAACCTTAAACCTCTGAAGCCTTGCATTGAAAATTACTACAACTTCGTACATTTAGCTTTTTTTATAATGGTGCTGTTAATTATTTGTTTCAGTATACAGTGTAAATATCAAAAATGAATATAGTTAATTTAATTTTATTTTGTACTTTTTTTCAGAATGGAACACTTAAAATTATTGACAGAAAGAAAAATATCTTCAAACTTGCCCAGGTAGTTTAATTTTCTATTGCATCCCATTTATCATATTTGGATATTGCATTATTTCATAGTAGTTAATAATGAGCTCTAAGAATGTATGTATAGCTGTATCAAATTATGGTGATATGTTTTATTTCAACCCATGTGTCATAAAATAGGGAACATCAATATTTCTATGGCAGTACAATGTATTGTATTGCCATCCCAGTGTCTCTGTATGCATGATACAACAGATGAGCTTAGTATAGTGATGTCGTTTTTAAAACAATTTGAAATTTTCTAATAGATGAAGTTATTCATTTGTAAGGTGTATTTAATTTTTCATAATTCAATTTACATGTAGTGTTTTTTATTTTGAATATATTATGGCAAACTTTTACATTTTTTAAACCTAACGTTTATTTTAATGATTGAAGAGAAAGTATTAACACAATAATGAATTTCTTGTCATAAGTTTTTCAGATAAAAGGAATAGAAGGTATATATTGTGATGCTTGGCTTGTTTTTTATAATGTGGTCCAATAGTGCTGAAATTAGGACCCGGTTACAATGTAAATGGGCCCTAGTTCCAGTGTAAACTGTTTCATATTCATGCAGAATTCCTAGTTTCAGTCATTCTCTCCAAAACATTATTATTTCAAAATAATAATTTCCCTGCCCCCCCCAAAAAAAGAAAAATGGGCGCAGACCCCATTCCGGATGTCTGACATATCAAGATTTGTGTATCATGTCAGGGATCATATTGCAACATTAGATGCAGTAAACGGCTCCAGTCACTACTGCATCTGTATGTTAGTTGGGATAATGTGTACTGTGTTCTGAATCTCCATTTTATTATTTTTTCTTTTTGAATGATATCAAAGATAAGGTATGTTGGTGTGTGAAAATTATATTATGCTCATGTCATACTGTATCAGTGGTGGGACATATCATGTTACACATGTCTGTCTGTCTTGTAGTACTATATCTATGATGGACATAGTGTTACACATGTCTGTCTGACCTGTTTCTTCCTGTCATGTCATACTGTATTACTGTAATGGGAAGGAGTACATATATTGTTATACATGTCCATGTGACCTTTCCCATCCTATCTTGTCTTACTGTATCTATGATGTTCGTGGGCATATTGTGTTACATGTCCATCTGACATGTCCCTCCCTGTCTTGTCATACTGTATCTATGATGGTGGCATATAGTGTTACACGACTTTCTACAGGATTCAAAGATTCACACAGCATGCCAAAAAATCACGAATTCCCCAATGCTCAATTATTTTAAAAATTTCTGTTAAGTGCAAGTTGTGATATCAGCCGTTGCCAAAATGGTTTGGCACTAGTAGTTGCGAGATTAGTAGAACTATAGCCAATTGGTACTTTTGGCCCAGTAGCAAGCATTTTAGCATATTTTAATCTATATGTATAAGAGTAGTTTTACAAATGCTTTTGAAAGAAACCATGGCCTAATTTTTCTCCGTCCATGTGCTGCCAACACTGATTTGAATTACCGTTCGACATCACATTTTAAAACATTTTTACCACAAAGGAAAAAGAAATGTATTGCACAAAAAGTGACGTTTACTCTGGAATATACCAAGCATTTGCCATGCATTCAGCCATCAAATACTGATATACATCATGCTTTTTGCACAGTGTGCCACAATTTTTAGCATTGGGCATGGTGGCAGAGACAATGTGAGGAAGTACATTGGTAGCAAAAATCACATAAAGGTTGGAAACCTACATGAAGACAGCTTTTTCGAGTGTTGGAATTTTTTAGATTGAAAGATTAGCATATATCGTAATTTGCTTGAGTTCACAGTTTTCCGCACATGCACCGACACCACTAATCGTTCACCGTTTGATGTTTCATCTTCTGGATTAATACCCTTTAGTAATTCAGCTACACTGCAGTTAAAATGTTTTCACCTCCAAGGAAACAGATTTGTATTCCACAAAAAGTGAAGTATAGATTGGAGTACACCAAAATTTGGCCTATCATTCAGCCATCAAACATCGATGTACATTATGCTTTTTGCACAGTAGTCTGCCGAGAGTTTTAGAATTGGTAATGTGCACAAGGGCTGGTATTGTTGCTTATAATTTACCTGTCATATATGTACCATGTAGTAATATTATAGTAAGTACATGTATGAAAAATAAATTGTAAGCCATTGCAGGTACAGTATATACTCACATATAAGCTGAATAATTTAGGAAAATATAAAGGCCTTGAAGAAGGGGGGGGGGGTCAGCTTATCTGCAGGACAATGTCTAAACTTGTCAGTTTTTAGGTATTTTTGTTGACTACTGTAATAGCTGTAAATCTTTGGGCATGAAACAATAATTTTTTCCATATCCTAAGACATAGGCATGTAAAAAAATAACTTTTGGTGACCCAACAATTATTAAACTGTTATAAAGTACTATGATTGATTTTGTTATTATTTTGCATGTGCATATTTTCTGATTTCTCCAACATGAAATTAAATAAAGGTAAATACAGACTTCATAATTCATGGGCCGGTTGAGTTTACCTGGGAGACCAGGCTGAACTATAATGTACAGTACATACATAGTGCAAAGCGTGTATAGTGTCACTTAAATCCTTATTTATTCCCAAACATATTAGATGCATAGATGCAGATTTTGCTTTATTCATTGTTTCAACCAAATTGCATTCTTCCAGATAACATTTCAGCTAGTCCTTAATAGCTGTTTCATTTACATTGAGTAACGCACTCACAAGTTACTCATTTTCAATGATATAAGCGATCCTACAAATGGAGGTAATATTTTTTTTAAAGTACGCAGGTTTAATTGTATAAGGCATATAACCAGCATAATTTACATGTTCATGAAGAGTGGTAATAATAAAGGCTAAAATTCTCAGTTCAGCTAAGATCAACATCAATCAATTTTAGTTTTGTATTTTGGCTGGACAAAAATAACTTTCCACACAGTGTAAAGCTCAATGTTTCGGTGTCACCTATGTTGATGGTGAATTTGTCTTTTGCTTTGCGACAGCAGTACAGGCCACTTAATCATTAAAACCCTGAAACTGGCTTTTGTTAAGAGGGAATTTTGACCAGCAACTATATCAGTACATTGATATATAATTGCCTTTTATTGCATAATATTAGCATAATTACCGTAGTTTTGTAAAGCTGTGTGTAAGGCATACACATGAACTTTTCAAAAGCCATGTGACTGAGACAGAATAAAAAAATAGAGATTGGGACCTAAAATCGGGAGGTTTTTTGTGTCATTTTTAAAGTCTTGTTTTCACTAAATATTGATCGATCTTCCTGGTCCAATATGCATGAAATTTGCAAAAAGATTTGCCGTTTCTCCCTATGATGCACCCTATTTTCCCCCAAGATGTGCGCTATTTTCATATTCTGGTCAGCTGTAGTCAAACTGCACAATAGCTAAAGATTAGTCTTAAATAAACGAGCAAGAAAGTCAACGTGACTAATTAAAAGTTAATCCTTATTGATGCAACTGTTTTGTGAAAATGACTGGCCCTCCATTGTAATTCAAAGAAACCACATTCTACACTATTGTGTGTTATGCAAGCACCAGCAATTGATCGGCAAATAAAGGATTCCCAATTTTATTGAACTAAAGGTACCTAAATAGGCAGTCTCATGATATTTTCCCCTCATTGTATATCCGACCTTATTCCTTTATTGTCAGCTCATAAGGCATTTAGTATTGTTTACTATAAAACATGTATTCTGAATTAGTTTTTTGAGGACACATTTGCTGCATGGCATGTATTTTCATTCCTTCTTTTAATTTAATGATGGTAATTAACATTGTTTTATATGGTATAAAAATGCCAGGTGTTCACTCGTGTCAGTTTCTTTCATGGGAGTTAAAGCATTCGTAGTGATCATTCTTGGGATTGAAATTAATTCTGGACGATTTTATTGTTGTGTTTTTTTTGTTGTTGTTCTTGTTTATTTATTTTGTTTGTATTGTTGTAGAGGTAAAAAGAATCATTAATTTACGCGAATAATATTTAAACTTAACATTCTGTTTAGTGAAGAAGCAAATTCTTTCTAGTAATTATTTCGTCACAACAATAATTCACAGGTGATGCAACAGAACATGTAGGTCTTTTCTTGTTTAGAAGAAATGAAAATCGAAGACGTAATGTAATAATCAGGAATTCTTTGCAAAAATTGGAAGATATGAAATTGGGAGGTAGGCTTGGAGCGTCCCCAAAATCGGGAGGTTTTTTTTCTCCCTCCTGGCATAAAAACTGATAGGTATGGTGTAAGATCACTTACATCAAAGCAAACTGCAACTCAGCTTTTACAGTATTAGCATAATTTTCAAAGTATTATTTCTAAACTTCATTATTGTATTTTGGAGATATCATTAAAGTTTAGAGCAATGGTGCCCATGATTTGACTGCAAGGGATGTACTTAATTATGCACGTAATCAAACCTACAATGTACATGTGGTGGCGCCATTATGTAAATACATTCAGTAGCCTAATTGCGAGCATTGAATCAAACGGTATTGTTCTTCATTGTTTTGTTATACTAGGATTACATTTTAATGAGTTAGGAATTTACAATTTCAAAGCAAAGTAAAACTGTAATTACACTGGACAACAAATTTTTACAAAAGTCATGTTACTGAAATAAAATTAGTCAATTCTTATCAATTTTTATGTGCTGAACACGAATATGACAGTCAAATTGCAAAATTGGCTCTAGTTTTTTTGTAATCTGCAAGAAATTAATGTTTACATAACGAAATGCATTCCAATAGTAAAAGGTCAACTGTAATAGCCTACCTATAAAAAATCAAGTCATTGACTACATCTTAGATTTCTTCGCCTGTCTCTTGTACAGCTGTTCGGGAGCATCTCTGAGGAGTGTCCAGCAGTAGTCAGCCAGCATTGTAGTGGACCATTTTCCCTGGTATCTTTGTTCCATTGTTGCGATATCTTGATGAAAACGTTCGCCGTGTTCATCACTAACAATACCACAGTTGCTAGGAAAGAAATCCAAATGGGAATGAAGGAAGTGAATCTTTAGAGACATATTGCAGCCAAGTTTCTTATACTTCATCAACATGTCTTCTACTAGTTCCTTATAGTTTTCTGCCCTAACATTTCCGAGGAAGTTTGTAGAAACTAGGCGAAAAGCATTCCATGCTTGTTTCGCGTCACCTTCCAGCAAGTTGTTGAACCGGTCATCTTTGAAAAGCTCTCGAATCTGAGGACCCACAAAAACTCCCTCTTTAATCTTTGCTTCGCTGAGTCGAGGGAATTTTTCATGCAGGTATCGGAATGCTGGCAAAGTCCGGTCAATGGCTTTCACGAAGTTCTTCATCAAACCTAGTTTGATGTGAAGGGGTGGTAGCAAGATTTTCTGAGCCTCAACCAGAGCTGGGTGTTGGATATTCTTCTCTCCAATGGCTACATTCTGCCTGTGAGTCCATTCCTTCCTCATGTAGTGCATTTCCCTTGCTCGGCTATCCCACTCGCATAAGAAACACATGTATTTTGTATATCCTTGCTGCAGTCCCATTAAAAGGGCAACTACCTTCAAATCACCACAGAGGTGCCAGCTGTACTTGTTATACTCAATGGAATTCAGTAGCTGCCTTAAGTTATCGTATGTCTCTTTCATGTGGACAGCATACGCTACTGGAATAGATGGAAGAATGTTTCCATTGTGCAAAAGCACAGCCTTGAGACTCAGTTTCGAAGAGTCCACAAATAGTCTCCATTCTTGTGGGTCATGAGTGATTTTTAAAGCATTCATGAGGCCCTCAATATCGGAACAGAATATCAGATTACTTTCCTTTCTGAAGAAAGGCTCCAATTGCTGGTGGCGCTTTCGATATGCAGTAATTGTGACATCTTCTTCTAGAAGATTCCATTGTTGGAGTCTTGATCCTAGCAATTCTGCCTTGTTCTTTGATAAGTCCAAATCACGAATCAGGTCATTTAGTTCTTCCTGTGTTATTCTGTGTGGGGTTGATGATGCACCACAGTGAAAATCTGGATCACTGCATGCTGATGGACCAGGAGAAGAACAGGTCGACTCACCTTTGTCTTCGTCCGATGAATCAAGAGAATATTCTGCTGGAGGTTCTGGAATAGGAAGTCCCTCACCATGTGGAACTGGTCTCAATGCAGACGGAATGTTTGGGTAGACTATTCTCGACTTCTTTCGCTTCGTTATTCCGCCGGAAAGAGGAGGAACCAAGCAGAAGTAACAGTCATTTAGGTGGTTGCTTGGCTCTCTCCACACCATTGGGACTGCAAACGGCATTGATGACCTTTTGCAATTCAACCACTGTGAAAGCTGTGTTGTACATGTAGCACAGCATATACGCGGAGCCCAAGGCTTGTCTTGGTCACCAACCTTGCATCCGAAGTAAAGATGATATGCCTTCTTCACTTGAGAATTGATACTTTTCTTCTGGTTGGCAAACGTCACTTCCCCACAAATATAGCAAAAATTGTCCGCGGTATTAACACACTTTCGAGGCATTACTGTTCTTTATTGTACGTAAATGGATAAAATAATAAGTTTTATGTAACAGTAGCTTGAACTGTCTCGCACAACGTCTAAAATATTTTAAATGCTGAACCTATCTGATTGGGCTTTATATAGTACACTGCTTACGTCAGCTTCAGCAGCCGCCTGGCATTAGTATAATAGGCCTACACATGTCTAGTACACTGCTGACGTCAACTTACTTCAGCAGCCGCATGGCATTAGTATTGCATTGCATCAGAAAATGATGCAATCAACTGTGGATGATGTGAGCATGATGGTATTATGCAATGTTACATCATTATTCCGGATGTTGCTGCAGTCCTACTGGAGAAATTTACACAGTGAAACATAGAAAATGAGGTATATGAATATCTTCAAAACGAGAGCCAATACAAATTTTTCACGGTTATATTCGTGTTCGGCACACCAAAATACTACAGATTAGGGCCTTTTCAAGTCAGTAATGATTTCACTGTTGACCAGTGTTACTGGTGCACTGATATAAAATGTCCAATGCAATAATGCATGAACAAACAATCGAGTCAAAAGGGAGAGTTAGTGTTACAGCAACTCACAATTGCTAAATTCATGTCATCGTTTGATCAAATTATACACAAAATCTAAATTAGGCAGAAACAATAAGAAAAGAGAACATTAAATACTTTTCAAGCAAGTTTATACCATTTCTTTTTAATAATCATGCATGCCAACCTCAAGATAAGTATACATGTATTTTTTTTTAAAATATTAGTTTGCTGAAATAAATAAATTTAGAACTTACTTCGTGCATCTTGAGATGTCATGGAGTTGTGTGTCAGTTTGTATATGGGTCATGCACTTTTAAGTGTTTATACCTGTTCAGTTTGGGGGTAGGTTTTTATGTGAACGGGCTTATTTGCGAGTATATACGGTATGTGGCAGAACGATGTGAAACAGCAAACTGCTATAGCACCCGCAGCAGATTTCAGGTTTGGGGTACTTTAAGCCACCTACTCAAGTCCTGCATGCTACCAGTACTGAAGCATTGTTTGTGCGATAAAAATATTTGGACAATAAATGTCTATGCTTACAGTAAAAACAAATGAAATACAAATGCAGTTATTTTTTATATGCACTGTTTGATAATGAAATGTACCATGATGGAACAATTTTGCAAAGTTTTGACATTCACATTTATGAACTAGATTTAATAATAAATTACTTAAACGTTGTTACTTGAAGAAAAGTTCTATAGATGAAGTCAAACCAGAGTGAAGTACATATAAGCATAATCACATTATCACAAGAGCAAATTTAATATCTTTGACTCTTTTAATTTCTTTGCAAATATATATTCTCTTATTTGTTTCTTAAAAATATACAAAAAATATATGTGTGATGTTATTTATATTTAATTGTATTCTGTGAGTGACACTTGCCCATAATTGAGGGTAGGAGTTTGAGCCTTTATGACTAATGTTACATATAGTAAACATTGTTACTTGGTTTTGAGTTCCCAATAAAGCCCTTATTCTGACCTTATAAAATTCTGTAAATGAATTATGCAAACAGTTTGATGGAAATTTACATTAAGATGACCCTCATCATGGTCCTCATATTGTGTCTTAAGTTTTTATATAAGGAGAAATAAACAGAAATTCTTTTCTCCTATCATAACTCCTAAGTGGAATCAGTCTTTTAGTTGTGTTCAGTTTTAATTTGAGAGGATTTATTTATTTAAATTATTCATTAGAATTAGAAAGTACTCATTAATACCTTTTGGACTAATCTCTTTTTTGGGATTATTGTTAATTCATTAAGAGACATTTTGGATTATATCATTATGATACATCAGAACTGTTAGCAAATCAACACTATTCCAGGCTATTGGTACATCAGCGCATTCAATGTTGAAATTCATTGGGACACCACTGGAATTTATTTGGAATACTCTTATACTTTTGGAACTGTGATAGAACTTTTAGGACTATTTACATTTTATTGACAATACTGTAAATACTTTTTAAACTTTCACTTTGTATTATAGGGAAATAAATTATTTGTTGAATTTTATTCAACTTGTTGGTTTTCTCTCATTTCTGATACTTAGTTGAAGACCATAGAGTTGTAACAGTGGTCATTTGTCTCCTGTGCTTACTTATGATTAGGTATAATATTCTAAAATCTTTTGATTTATCCAAAACTAATTATTTTTTTCTAAATCAAATTCACGGGTGGCCATAAAGGAAGTTCAGCTGTTTGCCTGAAGCCCCCTGTTAAAGTAAAAGCATTATACTTTTTCAGTGTTAAAAACTGAGAAATGTGGCCATTGTATATAAAAAAAATTGCCTAATAAAAATCTTGGATCCACCTGTGTAACTTGTTTTAATTTTAAATTTCAGGGAGAGTATATTGCAACAGAAAAGATAGAGAATACTTACATGAGAAGTCAGTTTGTAGCCCAATGTTTTGTTGAAGGAGACAGTCTTCAGGTAATTGACAAAATACATTTTAAAGAAAATAAAACTACTTGCAGATATCTGGAGACAAAAAGATATGCATCATATGACATTTAGTCAGTTTAAAAAGAAATACAATTTAATGTGTGATTTTGCATTATTCAGTGTATTATTAAATATATAAAATGTATACACATAATGTATGGGCAACTCCATGTCTATGCAATTTCTTAGGAGTAATCACTAGAATAAACATTATGCAATGGCAGATGAGAGTCTATGTTGTTTGCAGTAGGACCCAACTTATAAGGGATATATATATATATATACACAGTACAAAGTACTGTACAAAATTGATGCTCTGTTTATCATAGTGGTTTTTTTTAATTTGATTTTACAAAAATCTGACATAAATATACCAGTGTGAGAGAAAGCAAAATATTTTAAAGGACAATAATCTACCATCTTTGAGTGATTTATGTTTTGGCACGAGAAATATTTGGAGATAAAATGAATTGATTTAGGTGTTAAAGTTGAAATGTCTGTATTTTTGTTTCATGTTTCTTACTGAAATTCACAAAATCTTTTTGAATATCATAAACAGGGCCTTTCACAACTTTTCAATGATGATCATTCACACTGTGTTGAGATTAAGGTAGATTGTAACAGATAGGACAGGGACTGTCTAATTAGTGGAGCTTTTATTTGCTTTTGTATCAAATAGTTATTTTCATATACTGGTACATGCCAATTCTGGTTACAGGCTTCCATTTTATAATGAAGAAATATCATACAATTTGCACCACTGTGTTCATTTTTATGCCATCAGTGGTGGTGTGACTGGTGCAAAGCTCATGTACATGCATGCACATACATCTGTGGCATAAATTGAGTATCACCTGTATCTGCATCACTATCAAACCAATCTTGTAACCAAATCATTCTAAGCTGAAATCATGTTTTTATTTTAATATAAATAGCCCATGGCCATTTGTCAGTACATTATATTTATGTTTGTTTGATTGTCAACATTCTGCTTCACTATTTAGAAGTCCCCAAATAGACTGAAGTAACTGAGAAATCTTAAAATTCTGTGAAAGTAAATCGGCTAGAAACCAGTGTAATGAAAATTTGTAAAAGTACTGATTTAAATAGAATGTGTAGATTTCAAGGAGTTCTAAACTTATTGCAGTTCTAATAAACTTTAATTTATAATAATATATATTAATTTGGTATAAAATTGCATAGTAATTTTAAAATGCCAGGGCAGATTCGAAAATATTTAACAGTCTAAATCATTTAACAAAACTGATATAAATGTTTGCAAATTTTTGCAGCATTGTTTGCAAATAATGTAGTTTTACTCTTTAAAAAATAGACATTCAGACAGGAGGTTTGGTTAATGTTTTTGCTTTCATATTTTTCTCTGGCTGTTTTACAGCCTTTCATCATGGGTGTAATTGTACCAGATGAGGAGGTGCTGTTGAAGTGGGCTGGAGAGAAAGGGTTGACAAAAGACTTCAAACAGCTCTGTGCCAGTGAGGTAAGACTAATATATGTATCATGGGGATTGTAATTTTGAAAACATTCTAATTTTCCACACAATCTATCCATAAAATCATAATTAAATATATAATGTTTTTTCTTAAATAGAACTTAAAATTCTTTGCTATATCCTTTAAATTTTATTACAAATTAGTATAATCAGAATGGTTATGTTAAAACATATTGCTGAATTTTCATGAAAAAGAATAATGGATTAAATCATATACAATTAAGGTATTGTTTTATTTTTATCTTAATATTATTTTTCAACCTTGTATTTTTGATGTGTTAAAATTGAATCAAGAAGAGCAGGTCACAATTCAGACAGCTTTGAAAAATAGCCCTGTTTGATACATTCAATAACCAAAGTATTGTTTGCTATGTATATGTTATAAATGGTGATTTAATTTGGATAAATTGCGTGTGTGTGTGTGTGATTTGGATTTTTAACATGTAGCATGATGTCCCACCCAGTCACATTATCCTGACACCAGGCAGACCAGTCCTAACACTAACCTGTTAATGCTGAGTGCCAAGTGAGACAGCGGTTAGTACCATTTTTGTAAGTCTTTGGCATGACTCTGCCGGGAATCAAACCCATGATCTCCTACATCCGAGGCAGATGCTCTAACCACTAGGCCACCAGAGGGGGTGGATAAATTGCTATGTATATGTTATAAATGGTGATTTCATTTGGATAAATTGCTATTTAGATGTTACAAATGGTGGTTTAATTTGGATAAACTGCTGTGTATTATAAATGTTGATTTAATTTGGATAAATTGCTATTTAGATATTATAAATGGTGATTTAATTTGGATAAATTGCTATGTATTATAAATGGTGATTTAATTTGGATAAATTGCTATGTATTTGTTATTAATGGTGATTTAATTTGGATTTATTGTTAATTGAGACATTGAATAATACAACAGGAAATTAAGAAATAAAAGGAAGAACATTGGAATCAAGAAGAAAAGTTTACGTTTATATGGCTTTGAACAAATACCACTGTATGATTTAGATACATCAGTCAACCAATATAGTGTTGCCAAGTGTATGTTAGAGATGATCTCAAAAGAAAAGCATAATTATTTGTTAGATTTGAGTAAAATTTTTACTGATGTCTGAATAACGAAACCATAAATTAAGAAATATTTATTATATATTGTATGTAACTATACTTAAACCAGGGGTGATGATTTAGTTTTGTTAATAACAAACTTTATTGTATGTGTGATATATATATATATTTAAGAGTTTAACGTTTCTTTCTGAGTTTATCATGGTATAAACTGTCATTTGCCGACTCACACAGCAAATAATGCCCGAAGGGCGTTATGTAAGCTGTGTGAGCTGGCAACTGACAGTTTGTACCATAATAAACTCAGAAAAAAAAACAATGTTAAACTCCTATAATTGAAATTTCAATCATTAGTTAAGAGATTTTGTTTGCATCATTAAAAAACAGAAATCTTAATTGAGCATAGTAATACATGTTTGGGGTTTTCTGTTATGTAGCTATTTATAGCACTTGGGATTGTCCTGCTTGATCGTAATAAGGTCATCTTAATACCAGTCCTTCAACCAATGGAAGACAAATTTATTCAATTAATTTTTAAAATTTTTTTAGAATGTTCTTTTTCTTTAATGCTTACTTTATCTCTGCCTTCATTGACAGTGTTTATCTTATGCTGTACACGTGACTCTATTTATTGAAGTGGGTATTCTTAGAAAAATAGTTCTCCTTACAGTTCATACAGAAATAAATACAATTCATTTTGATCACGTGGTAACATTCTGACCAATATATATATATATATACAATGTCAGTCTATTTAAGAGACCGCTTTAAGTGTACAGCATCAGTCCAGTAGATAGGCAGTGTGCAGCATCAGTCCAGTGGATAGGCAGCTTTCACTGTACAAAATCAGTCTACTTGGTAGGCAGCTCTCAGTGTACAATGTCAGTCTACTTGATAGGCAGTTTTCACTGTACATAGTCTACTAGATAGGTAAGCCTTCATTGTACAATGTCAGTCAACTTGATATGCAGCTTTCACTGTACAGCATCAGTCTACTTGATAGGCAGCTTTCACTGTACAGTGTCAGTCATCTTAATAGATGCTTTCACTGTACAATGTCAGTCATCTTAATAGACAGCCTTCACTGTACACTGTCAGTCTTCTTCATAGACAGCCTTCACTGTACAGTATCAGTCTTCTTGATAGGCAGCCTTCACTGTACAATATCAGTCTTCTTGATAGACAGCCTTCACTGTACAGTATCAGTCTTCTTGATAGGCAGCCTTCATTGTACAATGTCAGTCCTCTTGATTGGCAACCTTCACTGTACTGTGTCAGTCTTCTTGATAGGCTACCTTCACTGTACAATGTTAGCCTTCTTGATAGACAGCCTTCACTGTACAGTATCAGTCATCTTGATAGGCATCCTTCACTGTACAATGTCAGTCTTCTTGATAGGCAGCCTTCATTGTACAATGTCAGTCCTCTTGATTGGCAACCTTCACTGTACAGTATCAGTCTTCTTGATTGGCAACCTTCACTGTACAGTATCAGTCTTCTTGATAGACAGCCTTCACTGTACAATGTCAGTCTTCTTGATTGGCAACCTTCACTGTACGATGTCAGTCTTCTTGATAGGCAACCTTCAATGTACTTTTAAGCTACTTTGACAATAAGTTACCTCTTTAATTGCAGAATGTGAAGAGTATGATATTGGCAGATATACTTCAGACAGGGAAGACAGCAAAGCTGAAAGGTTTTGAGCAGGTTTGTATTTTAACGTGTGTCAGATTAGTTGTAGCACTGTTGATTACACAAGTTACGTAGATAATATCTATGGGTTTTTTAATAGACATACAGTAATATTTCACCAGTGAAGTGGAAATGTATTGTCGTAAGTGACTTTGCCACTTGTCGACATAATAACTGCATGGATTTTCTCAATTTGTTGCCAATGCAGTTAAAAGCTGCATAACTATGTTGATAAAAAGAAGTTTACAATAAATATGGGGCAGCAGTGTTTTACAAAGTTAGCTTTATATATCATACTTCAGATCATGTATTTTGTCAAAATAATGCCTGCGTACATTTTTATTGACTAACATTTCATGCCTAGAATAACTGTTGGGATTATGTTAAAACATTTTCACACTGGTGATATGTACTCTTTAAACCTTTAGGTAATTTTCTGTACACTGTTGCTAGTACAGTCAATAAAGTAAATATGTGCACTCGTCCTGAGAAGTACTACAAACTTTACCGATGACTTGCGGTGGGGTAAGGATAAAGCCTATCATTTTCAGGGTCAAAGGTCAAGATCATTTCAGGGTTCATTGTTAGTATAACTTTATATTACTAGGTGAGTTTCTTAGACACTGTTGCTTGTTTATTTTAAGTTTTGTCGTTTAATGGCAAATCAGCTTTTATAAAGCAATATAATGCATTCCCCCCACCACACACACAGAAGCCAACATGCAATATAATGCCAAAAGAATGGAAGTAAAATGCCTTGACTCCACCTCACACACACACCAGCCAATATGCAATGTAATGCCAAAGTAATGGTAGTAAAACACCTTGCCCCCACCACACACACACACACACATGCACGCACACACACACAGCTGCCAACATGCAATATAATGCCTAAGTAATGGGAAGTAAAATGCCTTGCCCACACAACACACACACAGCAGTGAACATGCAGTATAATGCCAAAGTAATGGGAGTAAAATGCCTTGTTCCCATCACACACAGCAGCCAACACCACACACACACACACAACAGCCAACATGGACTTGTCTGAATAGGTCTGATTCTGTGACCTTTGGCTTTTGAGTCCAGCATGCTACCTACAGAACCATTGCATCTCCCAGTTTCTTGTACAGTCATGAAACTTTGTATGTGTTTGTGTTCTTAGGAGTACTACACATTTGTAGGGAAAGCTGTCTCTGTGACCTACTTTTAACCTTTAATGCTCCTGCACCTCTAAATGTTTAGGTGAGTTTCTTGAATCATGTTATTTGTACATCATGAAGCTGGAACCAAGATTACATCTGGGAAGTACTGCATCATCAGATCAGAGAAATATCTGCTGTCAGAATAAATATGAACAAGCATTACTGTTTTGCGACAGCTTCATTTCTTGATCTTGTCTAAATACAAGTTTACTATGCAACGCCCTGTCCCATGGGGATATGTTTCAAATCTGTTATATTATTGTTATGTGGAAATGCAGATTTAAATATAGACACGGATATTAAATATTGTTGATTATACCACTAAAGGTTACATCTGAGTGAACAACCATTGCAGCTCAGTGTGTATTTCTTTGATGTATTTTGAGTCAGTGTCAGAAGTTCTTTGACCTTTCTTTTAAAAACACCCCTATATGAAAGGATTTCATTAATTGCATCTTGAGATGTAAATCAGATTTGTTTGTATTGTTTCATATTGTTTTCAGCTCAAAGTGAAACCATATTTGTGCATCTTTAAGATTAATAATTTTTCTTAAGAATCAAATGAACTGGGTTGAGCATAATGTTTTCTTTTCTTCAAGTTGATAAATTTTCATAAAAATTACATTAATACGTCTCTTTTCTTAAAGATATCATAACTGTTATGACCAAGCTAATTTCAATATTAAGTTAGGACAAACTTTGTATTTATGTCATTAAGTGCCATCTTCACGGTACAAGAATGTTTCTTGCTTCTTCAAGCTTTCTTCGAACCAGTACTTTATCTTTTGTCCTCAAATTTTTTATACAAAAAAATTTTGTACAGGAAAATATGAACAAGTTTTTTGGATGGAATACTGCACGACCTTGGGAGTGCAGTATATCCATCCGACAAAACGAGTTTGTATTTTCCCATACATATGCAGTAACCTTTTTATTATATGCTCATTTTCTTATTCTACCTAAGGCTTAATTATATAAATAAAATACACTACAAGAAACAACGTAAATAAATGTATGCCATATTCCAAACTAAATACACAAGTGCAGATTCATCATTATACAACAACATTATTAATGCATATATAACTTCGCCCAGATAAATTTGGACTTGTCACGCACTAGACATAAGTTTCGAAAGAAAATGACATTTTTGCCTACTTAAAATTGAAATTTGGAGTCATATTGTGTATGAATGCGCATTGCAACAAGTTTTCCATTTGATCTGGAATGAATAGATTTTGGTATTTTTTTTGATTCTATGAAATTTCATGATTATGGACTGGATTCATCTGTGCAAATTGTACATGAAATACATTAGATTGAAGCAGCGCGGTAGAAGCGTGTTTACATCTGTAAGTGTGTTCTGTCACTGACTATTTGAAATCATACTGTGAGATAAATATGAAGTGTTTCAATTACAGTTATCAAAAAGACGCTATTGAATTTAATGTTTATTTCATTTTGAGTGCAGTAAGGAGGATGTAATTGCACTTGGAATATAGTCAGAATTACAGCACAATTTTGAAATTTGTAATCAAGCTTGAGAACTCATGACATGGCTCATGTAATTTGGATTTGCAGAACTAAGAAAGTACATTTTGAGGAAATTCAGAATGTAAAACTGTAAGTATATTTTTTGCCATTCTTATTACCAGCTAAAGGAGACAGTTTATGCCTTTAACTTGCATGTTGTTTGTAGGTACCAAGCAATTTTATGAAATCTGGCATCTATCGCCAAAATCCGAAACATTGTATCAAAAAAAGTTAATGCAGAATGTAGCAAAGCAGCTTGTATGGGGCAGTCCATGAAATATCTGCTTTAGTTCATTCAGAAACAAATTTAATCAACCAAAGCGTAAAGCGTCTGCTACATGAGAGTACATGATTTGTTTACAAAGTAGTTCCTAATACACTATTGTGTCCTGCGCGTGAGTGCAATATGAAGGTGTGCAATATCATAAAATGCTGAACGATTCTGACAATGTAAAGTTAACAGAGAAAAAAATGAGCATATAATAAACTATAATGATGTCATAATATAGTGATATACTAAAATTTTGTCACAATATAGTGTGATATACTATAATGATGTCATAATATAGTGAAATACTAAAACTGTCATAATATACTATAATGATGTCATAATATAGTGTGATACACTACAATGATGTCATAATATAGTGATATACAAAATTTTTGTCATAATATAGTGTGATATACTATAATGATGTCATAATATAGTGAAATACTAAAACTGTCATAATATACTATAATGATGTCATAATGTAGTGAAACTTTGTCATAATATATTGTGAGATACTATAATGATGTCATAATGTAGTGAAATACTAAAACTATCATAATATGCTATAATGATGTCATAATATAGTGATATACTAAATCTTTGTCATAATATAGTGTGATATACTATAATGATGTCATAATATAGTGATATACTAAATCTTTCTCATAATATAGTGTGATATACTATAATGATGTCATAATATAGTGATATACTAAAACTTTGACATAATATAGTGTGATATACTATAATGATGTCATAATATAGTGATATACTGGAATAAAATAATATTGCTAGATAGAATATCAGTGTCAGCAAATAAAGCAAAGTCAGGGAAATTAATCACATTTTTTTTCTTATTTTTTTTACATCTTTGAAACACTGGGTTGAAAAACAAATAGTGTAGGAGCTGGCACTTTGACAAGGAAATCCATCTCCGACTTATATTACTTGACTTATACATGGTAGAACCCCAGAAAAAATATAATGTAAACACTCTACTGCTATTTCCTGGTATATATTAGGTGCCTAAGAAAATTAGAATGATTATTCATATTAATAAAATTACTTACACCTGAGAAATATTATTAATAAAAAGTGTGTATGAAAAAAAGAGGTACAGTATTCCTGATTACTTTACAAGATGTAACAACTGCAAGTCTATCACATTTTTCTGAATTTCAGGTAAAGGACATCATCCTTCACCCAGAGCTTTTTTCTGTGGAAAATGGATTGCTGACACCAACATTTAAGAACAAACGACCTCAGCTTAGAACAACTTTCAAGTCACAGATAGAAAAACTGTACAAGGCACATGGTAGTTCATGAAAATATTCACAGAACAAACCATGTGTCTGTCTGCCACTGCCAGAATGAACAAATATTTCATCAATGCCAGGGACAGTTCCATAGAAAGAAAAAAACAAGATCAAAACAGACTTGGTAGATTAGGGTCTACATTGTTCATTGTATTATGACTCAGGACAATTGGCCATAAAATATTCAACATTTCAGGATACTCCTGTTCTTACTGGAAATGAAAAAAGCAGTCTTTTGATTGATCAGAACTTTCTTCAAGCAAGATTTTGGTGTGTCATAAAGATTTTTGATGGTAGGATCTTACCTTTCCATTATAAAACATTACTTGATTCCAAGTGATTGCTTGAGAACTTCTTTCCAATTAAAATGCTGCACTTGTCAATTTTGAATAAGGTTTCCAAATTTACAACAACATTTATCACTTGAAACACACAAAAAAATTCTGTCTTATTATAGTTTAAACATATAACTGGCAAATCTCTTAGTTTAAGTGGTTTATATAGAATTAGATTATTTTCCATAATGCTTCATATCACTCTGATATTAATAAATATTTGTCTGTTTGTGTACTACACTTTTTTACAAATCAGCTGATAAGGTGTGGGGTTGATTTATACCAATATATTTTCATAATTTTGTTATATTCAGATATTTGGGGAAAAAAGAACAAATTTTTAAAAATGTTTATATTCTATAAGATGATGTTAGTTACACAGTATATAAAATAAAAATAAAAATGATATATTTTATATTATGGTTCTTTTTTTCATACTCGTTGTGCACATGCCCAAGTTCCTTCATGCGATTTTGATCCCAAATGGTAAAGCGTTGAAAAAGGCCTGAACAAATCCTGTAGATACTCTGGTGCAGCTATGTGCCGATATTTATGCACAAGGACAGCCTTCAAGGGTGACAAGAAATAATAAGTAGAGAGCATCGCACTTAGAAACATCTTCAACTTTCATTGTATGCCATCATTATAAGCCATGTTATATCCCAGATAACAGTTTTGGGCTTTACGCATGATACATGTCTCTTTAAACTAAGCATATATTTAGTCTGTCACCTGAGTTGTCATAGATTAAATTAATCAGTTATGTTGCTAACAAATTAAGACATAAATTACACACAATGACATATAAAGTACACACAATGATGGAAAGAAACAAACCTTTATTGCAGTTAGCCAGTTGACCCTTAAGAATACACTATTATGTTAGCTACATTGATGGCATGAAGTTATGATATTTCTAATCTGAAATACTTTATAAACAAAAAATACCTGTTCTTTACTTCATAACAAGACATTCATTAAAAGCAGATATTGTAGTAAAACATTTAAACATGTTTGATTTTCACCCAATGAAAGGTATATGCTACTTAATACATTGGTATATACTTCTTCCTAATCATGCACTGGGACATAGGTTTTCCTAATTATACATAGGTATATAGAGCTATACTCCTTCCCAATAATACACAGGTACAGTATATATTTCTTCCTCATAATGCATAGGTATATACTTCTTCCTCATAATACATAGGTACATACCTCCTCATTATGCATAGGTACATACCTCATAATGCATAGGTACATACTACTTCGCCATAATGCATAGGTACACACTTCCACATTATGCATAGGTATATACTTCTTCCCCATAATGTATGGGTATATACTTCTTCCTCACATAGGTGCATACTTTTTCCTTATAATACATAGGTACTTCTTCCTCACAGTACAAAGGTACATACTTTTTCCTTATAATACATAGGTACTTCTTCTTCACAGTACAAAGGTACATACTTTTTCCTCATAATCCATAGGTACTTCTTCCTCAGTACTAGGTACATACTTCCTCATAATACATAGGAATGGCTAAGTGGTTTATAGTGCATAAATTTTTGGGTGACTGCCATCCCACCTCTGTCTGTATGGGTTCAAGTCTCAGGTTCAACCAAATGTGGGTATGTGAGAATGCTTGCCAGTAGCTTCTCATGGGTCGGTGGTTCTTTCTAGGGTTTTCCCCGAGTTCTTCCTCCACCATTTATACTAGCTGCCATGTATAGCCTATCTTGTGCTTGAAAATGGCGTTAAACCCTACAACAACAATGTCTTCCTCATTATACATAGGTATATACCTCTTCCTCATATTACATAGGTATATACTTCTTCCTAATAATACATGGGTATATACTTATTCCCAATAATACATAGTTATATACTTTTTGAAAAGGTCCAAACACAATGGACATTCAAGGAGAAAATTGTATTCATTTTCCTGAACTGAGGATAATTTGCATATTCTATTTTCTTGTGGTGTCTTAATTAGTCTGCTTCATTCACTGTTATGTATATTTGATTTAATTTATATTTGATTTAATTTAATTGTCTGTGTAAGTTTTTAAAAAAAAAAATTTTAATTTCATTACATGTCAATGTAATGTAATTTTGTTTACTAGGAATTTGATATTTTCCAGAAAATTCAGTTTGACCTGACTCTTTTTGTGGATGCCTAATAATAGAAACACTTTCTATTTTTGACATAGTTCCTGGCCTTGATTGAAAATCAAGTAAACAACTTCTTTTTTATAATTCATTTTTAATGTGTGAATGATAATGATGAAATTGAGGCTGTACTGGACTATGTGCCATTAGACATGTGGATACCTTCTAAATCATTCTAAATGTGATCACATGACCTTCATCCGGGAATCTGTTTTGCGTCTCAAGTTACTGTATAACCTTTGTATATAGATATTTTTCTCAGTTAAACTTTTACACTGGAAAGTGTGTTTGTGACCAGATTGGATTATATTTAAATTTTTATTCAAATTATTTGGATTTCTAAAAGATTAATTCTTTTTCCTGGAAATATTTGAGTGCTCATACAGAATTCTTGGACAATAATATTTAAATTTTATATGGAAATTCAAACACTGGAATATTGTTTGTGGATTTAAAAAATAGAACTGTAGACATATCTGTACAATAAAGGCTACAGTATATGTCATCGCCTTCCATCTTGGATTTTTTTGTCAGGACTCAAACTTAAATTCATTAGAACATCTCATTACTAGGACTTCTAAAATTTAATTTGTGGATTATTCTTGGATTATTTTTGGATATGATTCTTAAAACCATCAGTTTTCATTTTTACAGTGTTTTTCCAGGGAAATAAATTATTTGTTAAATTTTTTCAAAGCTTGTTGTTTTCACTCCCTCTTTTGTTACTGTTTATTAGAACCAAAACACATAACATCCATCAGATTCATTTTCCAATCGTTACAACTCTGGTCATACTGACCAAGATCATCCACACAATACTGATATACTAAATACCTTCCCTCATTAAGAAAAAGAAAGATTTATGTATTAAAGCTTTCTTTGTTTATTAGTGAAATATAATGATATATGATAACATAATAATAAAATTTACATAGGAAGATGTCTTATTTATGACACAAAATAATAAAATTTACATAGGAAGATGTCTTATTTATGACACAAAATATAGAAAACAAAGCACTATAGTATGTAGACATGTGAAATACATCTGCAATTAAATTCTCTTTTCTCTTGTTGTGACTAATGTCAGTGTTGTATTTTGCATCCATCTCAACAATGAAAGTAAGGGTGTTTTACAGAATAGAATAAACAGAGAAATACCTGAATTAATAATATACACTTCAAAGCATTGTAAAGCAACAATCAAAGTCCAGCATTCCTTCTCAATAGAGGAATAAAATCACTGGTGGTTATTTAATTTGTTAGAGAAATAGCACAGTGGATAATCCACAGTATTTTTGTCTTGAATAAATATACCGCCAACTCCTACATCACTTGCATCAACAGACATTTTAAATTATTAGTTTAATCTGGAGTTGAAAGAACTCCTGCACTCATAAGTATCGCCATTAATTCATCGATAACCTCTCTAAAACTTTACTTTTTTTGCTCAAAAGATTTGTCAGGGGTTCAGCAGTTATGGAAAAAAATGGGGCAAAATTTCCAATAATATCCGGCAACACCCAAAAATTGCATCAGCTGCAGTGGGAAGTTAGAGATAACTTTAAGCTTAACTTCTATAGGATTAACTTGACCATATCCTACAATATGTGAACATCTTAAAAATATAAGACAGTATTGGCAAAACTCACTTTTACTTAATTGTCAAATTAGCCTCACTAAGTGGAAAAAGAATTTCTGGATAGTTTCCAGTGATTTTTTTTCCATGTGTCGTCGTATATAGTGACATCATTGATGTACGCATCAATACCATCTATACCAGATATTATGTTCATCAAACACTGGAATCTTGATGGAGAATTTTTCATATCAGATAGCATCACTTTATATTGGTAGAGCCCATCTAGGATTGCAAAGGCTGAAACATCTTTTGCTGTATCCGTAAGTGGACTCTTAAATGATCAGACAACGAAGTTTCATGGGCTAGACTAATAATTTTCAGCCTTTGTGACTTAGAAATAAAAATATGCTAGCTCACTGACCACTTGTCACCAGCAGCTACTTCAAATGGTCTCCATTTTGGGGTCGTCCATTAATTATGTCAACAAAATGGAGGGGAGGGGGTTTGAAGAAGTTTGACAATTGTTGACATGGGGGAGGGGGGAGTTCAAGATAAATTGACGTCAACAATGTTATTTTTTACAATAAATTTAATAAATCAAAACATAGGCAATTAGTCGGTGCGTTGGTGTGGCACACACTCGCTCACCCATCAACAGCCCACTAGTTTAATCCTAAACCGGTTGAGCTCTTGCCAAGAAAGTCATAGTCTTGCATCATCATATTTTGTTTTTATTCAATGTAGATTGTAGACCGTAGACAGATTAACCACATATGGTATTAATCTGAAGAAATTAATGAATTAGCCACTATGCCCATTATAACAATTGAGGAACATTTGGCTTCCCCATGGGAAGATAATAGAAGTTAGAATATAAAGTCTTGATTTTTTCATGAATTCAAAGTGTTATAGTCAATTTGAAATCTGTTAAACAAGTAAAAAAAATGTATTAAAATTTATTTGTAGACCTTTTAATTTCCATAATTCTATTTTTAGCATAAAAGCCAGCCGTATAAAATATTGTTAGTTTGTTGGGGGTGGGGTAAAAAATTTTTGACATAATTTTATTAGGGGGGTCACTTAAAGTTTGACAGTTGTTGACGGGGGGGGGTAAAAAAGTACCTAAAAATTGTTGACATAATTAATGGATGTCTCCTTTCTCATAAGGACTCCATTTAAAAAAAAATAAACTGGAAGATAGTGGCATCATTTTCACTAATAGCATTCTGAAACACAGCAGAGATCCAAGGATCTTGTTCCTGTTTGATGACAAGTGATTGTCGTTTGTCACCCCAAATAGAATTGAGAGAATGAGTTGTAAAACGAAGATGACAGATCAATAACTTTGGTTTGGTGAACACCAGGAATAAAAGCGACCTCATTTAAAGACTAACCCATAAATGTATCAGCTAGATGAATAATTTCCATATCAACCTCTTTCTAATGAGCTCTTTTTGCCATAGCCCTAGTAAATGCACAAGCAGAGTATAAATCAGGGATATCGTTTTCAATAGGATAATACTTTTTTATCCAAACAAGGCTTGTCAATTACAAGTGGATTAGCAACAACCTTATATCCAGCTAAGTCATTCTCTAGCAATAAATGAACACCCTCAATGGACAAAGAAGTCACTTTACTGACAGTCACAGGCCCTGAAACTAAGTCTGATGTCACATTGTCAAGAAGAGGAACATCAACAAAGCCACACTCTACTCCATGAATAAGAACACTTTCACTAGAAGATTTCTCATATAAAAGTATAATGATGATAAAAGAATGAGAAGTTCATGTGTCCTTTAATGGATCATAAATCAAAGACAAACTAGGGTTTGTTTGACCCATCAAATTTCTTTCTTTCTTTCAGTATATGACCGTGACCTTGATCTCTTTGAAATAATAATCTGGAATAGCTATGTCTTTATTCTGTTGCTATTTTTAATTTGTAGCAATCAGACATAATGTGCCTTGGGTTGTTTGGGCTTTTATTGCAATAATTGCACGTAGGAAGAGATAAGGATTTCTGACCAGTTTGATTTCTATAAGTTGTGCCAGATTGAGACTTGGCAGTACTTGTACGAGACTGAAATGGTTTCTTTCTAAATGCTGCTGAGTGGAAGTATTTCTAACAAAATGACACTTTGTGAGTCCAGGAATAATTATCAGCTGTACGAACAGCATCTTCCAAAGTTTCTGCCCTTTACTGATTAAGATAGGTCTTGACATCACTATGGCTGCAATTCTTTAACTCTTCGATTATTTGGGTTGCCTCAGGTTGTCGTACTTTTTATCAACATGTCAACTAATTAACGCCAAGCACTTGCATCAAAATATTCCTGTTCCATCACATACTTGACCAAAATATTTTTTATATACTGTTTTAACAAAGATAGATTTACGTCAAGCTCCAGCAACTCATCTTTCCTTAAACACTCCAACATTTCCTGGGATGAATCAGAAATTAAACTCTCTACACTAGATAACATTGAGAACACTTGTTGGTTTCACTATGCGAAATCAAAAGACCAGGGGCTTAGAATATTCCACAACAAAATAAATTTCAATAACAAATTTTCATTTCTCTGAAATATTTCTGGAATTTGTATGCCTGTCGAGCCCCCAATTTCTGTTATCACTGTTTGGTCATAAAGTAAAGAAAGTTTTGAAACTTAACAAATAAATTTAATTATGAAAGTTATAAAATACAAATTACTTACTGTATTATGAATTAAATCCAAAATAATTCCAAAAGTTCTATCACAAGTCCTGAAGAACCGAATGTTCTGAATGAATTCTAGATCCTCAAAATAACTTGTCTGCCAACAGAACTGGTGTATCACGACGACGCTGTCAAGAACTACTTAAATAATTTCTTAATAGTTCTAGAATAATATTGTAGTCTAATGAGCACTGTAATTCTTTTTATACTCCAAACAATTGTCTCCTATCAAATTGTTTCTAAACACAACATTAAACACATTTGTAGATTGATGTTAGCAGAAGAACATATGAAATAAGACTGAAATAAGAACGAATTAATTGCTCAGTTATCTTCTTTTATACATCCCCACGAGTCTATTACGACTATATATATCACAATATATCCCACTTGGCAAACAAAACGGTCATTGCTCTCTGTCCTATTGCTAAAGGTCATAATTTGTCTGTTCCAATTTAATGACTCTTTTTTTGTTTTGAACTGGAGAATGATAATTGTTCATTTTCGATCGATAACAGGGAACATTGTTGTCTCAGTTGTTTATTATTTTTTTTCTTGTTCCGATATCTTTTAGTTTGGTGAGGTGCGAGTTATACAAACGGCCGATTGAGTGTTATTTATGAATTCAATCAGTGATGCAAGAATGAAATTAGCAATATAATCTAGTACATCCAATGAGTTCATCTGCATTGAAACTAAACTAGACATGTTTTGGTAGTTCCCTTTATCATACTGTCTGATTGCTTCAAAGATTAGGAGTTCCTCATACCCTGTTGTTTGAAATTTAAATAGGCCAGGTACACCGTAGACTAATTCCTAGCCATAAAAAAGGGCATGTAAGGATGCAATTTTCTGTCGATCTATGAAGAGCACATTAACTTGGCCTGAGAACAATTAATTAGATTTAAGGGGACATGTGCTTGTTAAAAAGCTATACTGCAATGATTTATAATGTATGTGTTGGGAGAGGAAGCGATTCTTGATTAAGTCTTCGTTTATTTAACCGTTAGGTAAACTAGGAAAGGAAAGGTTAACTTCGATTTTATATCGGAACTGTCAGAGCTGAGTTTTTCCATAATCAATTGTTTGGAAATCTAGAAGTCAGGCTGACCTCAATTTTGGCTCCTGTTTTTAAAAGGCGGTAGATATATTTAATCCTAATTGGTTACGCTAAATAAGGGGCGTGGTTCCCACGCGAAATTTCTTGTGTTTAAATTGCCCTCATCAAAAACTCTAATCAGTCTGCATTTTTCCTGCAAGAGTGAAAATATAAGGGACTCTGAGACTGAATTTAGAAGAAATTCTCTCATAAAAACATTTGTCAAAGGGATCGGATGTCGGGAAAGTAGACGAACACAATTCGGCGGTAGAAGCGAACATAGCTTGAAAGCACAAGGTATTTGCGTCAAGCTCATGTAATTCGTTGATACCAATATAATGATTTGCTTGAATTTAATTGCTTATATTTGCATGAATATTTTTGTTAAATCCGTAGATCAATTCTCTTGATATGAGTGTAACTGTGTTTGAGTTCACCTATCTGAATTCGCAATCATCTCCTAGATAATAAGAACCGAATAAAGTTGACACCTTATAAGAAGGTACAATTCGCCAATCAAAACCACCCACACACCGCTACGGGGAACGATTATTATTATTATTTCACAAACTGCAATCCTTTGCCCGGGAAAATAAGAGGGCAAAGAAAGAGGCATATTACCCAAGAATCTAACTCAAAATATTATTTTCAGTCAAAATTACATTATATAGACGTCACTTCACGTTGCGTAATATAAAAATCTCACACATTGGACTTTCATATATTATGTAAAGAATTTTTATCATCAATTCTAATGATGGCCTTTCACACCAATTGCCATTGATGATAAATGTTTCTTCACCACCCCTTGTTAAGGTAGCATGATCTTCATATCCCGAATTTATTGTTAGGACAACTCTCAGATCGAAAGAAAGAAATATAGTTTTCTGGCCTCCCTTAAGGAGGTGTCTAATCCCTGCCATGCATGATGGTGACATCGCTGGGGTGCGAGAGGGTACAAGGTTCGAACTGAAAGGAAGGCAGAACTCTGTAAGGATGATAAGGTATAGCCGCATTTTTATTACATAAAACAACAATCTATATAGGATATTGCTTATGGCAAGTTATACATTCTAGAATTAGAAGTACACATGACATAGTTATATTCATTCAATGCTTACCGACTTTATACAATTCTGGAATTTCTCTCTTTCAGAATGTCATGTAAATAATTCAATATTGATTGAGCTAAAGATAGCATAAGTGCTCCAAATTTTAGTAGTAGTTCAGTATTTCAAACTAATACCCAAATCGTTTTGTAGCAAAGACAAATTATCGACTGCTTGACATTAAATAGCGAAACATCATGTTTTGTAACTTTAAAGGTATTTATTTCTAAATGAATTATTATGGAGCAATAATTCCATACTACGATTGCAAATAAAGATAAATTCCTAGTAAAGTTTAAATAATCCATTAAACATTATATTTCATAATTATAGGTTACTGCATTTGGATGGGAAAATATGAACGAGTTTTGGGATGGAATACTGCACGAAATTGTGAGTGCAGTATATCCTTCCGACAAAACGAGTTCATATTTTCCCATACAAATACAGTAACCTTTTAATTATATGCTCATTTTTTTAATTCTACCTAAGGTTTAATTATATAAACAAAATACACTTCAAGAAACAACGTAAATGAATGAATGCCGTATTCCAAACTAAATACACAAGTGCAGATTTGTCATTACACAATGACATCATTATTAATGCGCACATAACTCCGCCCAGACAAATTTGAACTTAGTCGCGCGCTCGACATAACTTTCTAAAGAAAATGGCGTGTCTAGTTAAAATTGAAATTTGCAGTCATATTGTGAATGAATGCGCATTGCAACAACTGTTCCATTTGATCTGGAATGAATATATTTTGGTATTTTGTTTCGATTCGACGAAAGTTTGTGATTTTGGACTGGATTCATCTGTGCAGATTATATATGAAATACATCGGATTGAAGTGGCGCGGGAGAAGCGTGTTTACGTCTGCAAATGTGTTTCTGTTTCTGTCACTGAATGTTTGAAATCATAATGTGGGAAAAATATGAAGTCTTTCAATTGCAATTATCAAAAAGACGCTATGGAATTTAATGCTTATTTCATTTTGAGTGCAGTAAGGAGGATGCATTTGCACTTATCATCGAAATTACAGAACAATTTCGAAATATGTAATCCAGATTGAAAACCGATGACATGGTTCATGTAATTCGGATTTACAGAATTAAGAAAATATATTTTGAGGAAATTCAGGATGTAGAACTGTAAGTATATTTTATTTTGCCATTCTTATCACCAGCTAAAGTAGACAGTATATGCTTTGTCACTTGTATGTTATTTGTAAGGACCTTATCTTCCGTCTTTTATATAATGTAGCTAGCCTAAATCCGTAACATTGTATCAACGCTGTATGTGCCAAAACAGTTTTTTGCAGTCCACGAAACATGTTTTAGTTCATTCAGAAACAAATTTAAACAACCACAACGTGAAGCGTCTCTTACGCGAGTGTACATGATTTGTGTACAAATCAAAAGTGCTGGCGTCTGCGTCATTATTTGTTTACACTAGAAAGTAGAGCCTTTATGCACGTGAATGATATATGTGTATTGTCGCGCGCATTCAGTATCGGGGAATACTGAACGATTCTGACAATGTAAAGTTAACGGTGAAAAATATGAGCACATAATAATTGATATTATTGAATTATAAAAGAATGCAGCATGTCTCAAGAAAAATATTAAATTTATTCCTATAGTGTCTTTAAGCATGCATTATGTCACCGAAAGAAAAGTCTTTCAAATGTAACAAATGTATTTTCCTCTTTCCAGAAAGGAAGGCAAAATTCTTTTAAAATGATGCGGCTTTTCCCAAGCGTTTGGGCGGTCGTTTATATACAGTTTTGAATGTATGGAATACCTACCTTGCTTCATAAAAGGCTACAGGTTAAATCAATGAAATCAACCTTGTGCATTGGAGTTGCGAGATTATTGCACAACACACTGCTTTCCCATATCTGGCCCGCCTGTTGGGCAAAAGCTCACACCACCTGGCTTCAGAGTTCATGACCTTCCCAATACTTACTTTCCAACATATGAACGTAAATGAAGAGGAATTTACTGACATAAGCGATTTTCTGCTTGTAGCATCTGCACAGTGTTAATGGTACTTAACGCACTAGCATAGTATATTTATGCAATTTAAAAAGTTTGCAGCACTCAACCACCACAAACTGAGCCTTTCTTAAAATAAAATAAAATTGAATTATAATAATAAAATTGCATCATTATGAAAAATCGAAGAAAATTCAATCGTAACAAAACTTATAATTAAAGAAAGAAATGTAACCTCTTCATGAAGCGAAGCTAATAATACGTCCTCTCACCCACGCATGTACAGAAAGAAATGACTCCTTAAAAATACATCATTATAATTCCTGGTGGAAATGGTGACCTTTTCATCATTCGGAAGCTCAGATTATATTATCTTTTCAAGTCTTTCATCTCGGTCTTAAACTCATCGTCCATGTTATCTCTGAGAGCCATGTTTTTTGTCTCGGGGAGAGTCATAATCAACAACAGACTGAATAACATCAAGATACACACCAGAAAGTACAGAAACCCCGGGATGTAGATAGACTGTAAAGTAAATAAATAAATAGATAAATAAATAAATAATTAAGTACTTATGTACATGCATGCACACACACACACATACATACATACATACATACATACATACATACATACATACATACATACATACATACATACATACATACATACATGCATACATACATACATACAGACATACAAAGAAAGGAAAATTACCTTTTGCGACAGATAACGTGCAGTTGAAAAATATTTACATTTCAAATGGTTTTATCAACATTGGAACAATTGCATCTGTGCCAAAAAGTAAGAAAATAAACTGTCTATAAATTCTTAAGCTGAGACGGAAAACATAAATGCATTTCCAAGATCATAATGGTAATTAACCTAATAATATCAATATATGCATTTAGACGCTGACATTCTATTTTTTTATTATGGTGTATATCTTAAAATGTCTAATGATACAATAAAATTCACTTTTTGTATTAGTTAAAAGTGTAAAAGTAAATGATCCACATAACGTAATTTGTAATGATGATACACAATCAAGTTTGACCTATTTGGTATATGCCACACTGCCTAGGATTACCACAAATGACACAGAAAATAAGCAGTCTTGGCCTGAGAGATGACATTGTAATCAGGACGCCATCAACATAATTACATTCTTCGAGTGGTCAAAGCTTGCACAGATCACTCACATCTCACCTCTGTCAGCGTGTGTTCGAGTCTCGGCTTGAACAACGTGGGTATGTGAGGAACTTTTCCAGTAGCTTCTTGTTTTTTCGGAGGGTTTTCCCGGGTTTATCCTCCACCAAATATACAGGCCGCCATGTATAGTCTATCATGCAAAAAACCCACATTCCCAACGTGCTTTAGTGTTAAAACTAAGTGGCGATCCTCTACACTGATTGACCTTGGACAATTAACAAATGTAGTAGATGTAATCACTAAACTGAAAACCAACACTTTTACCAAATTTAAGTAAAAACATCTAATGGGGAAAGCTAATGTTAGTGAACGTTTAATCTCATAACATCGGCAATCATTTAGGGCAGAGGCAACTGAATTATCGTCTTGGCAAACATTTAGCACAGGGCAACTGAATTATAAGCTTGGCAAACATTTAGGACACGACAACTGAATTGTTAGCCCTTTTGTCAGATCCACCTTATGAATATTCCGTTGTGCCGCAGCCCAGACTAATCACCAAGGTAAGTGTTGACGTTTACCAGCTTGCATTCTGACGTGGGTAATGTTACTTAACTGCGTTGTTACAGGTAGAGTTCTTTCTTCTTCTTTTTTTTTGGGGGGGGGGTAGTCTGACAAGAATTCGGAACAAAAACACTCATGATATTGTGTTATATACACGAGTTTATACAGGAATAATTGTCCATTTTTTGTTTACAGAAATAAATAATGGAGAAAGAAACCAGTTTCGTTTCAATAATATAAGAAGAAAATTGTGTAGAATTACTATAAACAGCTTATACAGAAAGAAGAAAATGCAAATTTAGTCGTTCAAACTTCTACTACCGTGACTGAACTCAATACAATGACATGCTTTTATAAACATGGACAGTATCCATTCAGCTAAACTGCTATCAAGCTTTCTCATGACGCTATTGGTTAATTTATTTAATTCTTACGATTACGATGTTTTAAATTAAAAATCAAGACAAACAACTGAGGTACATACCAAAAGCACAGCCTGGGGAGCGATCATCGCACCGATCCGTGCAATGGCATTCTGCAAACCATATCCGATAGTTCTGAAGATATATATATATATATATATATATATATATATATATATATATATATATATATATATATATATACTAAGCGGCTGAAAAATCAGTTATTGAAGATTCGTTGCGTTGACTCTTTAGTTGAATTGTTTTAGGTAAGCCTACATCTATACAAAATTCCAACATTCATCCACGAAAAATATATAATCATCCGCCGTATTAAGAGTTTGTGCCATCGTCTATTGGAAATCTAACCATTGACTGAGTGGTTCCCCATAGTTGGGGAGTCATGAAATATCAGACAATTTACGCCCCAGAAAGCGAGTTAAGCATAAAGCAAGAACTCAGACAATCCGAACATCAGTAGCTCCAATAACTGTGTCAGTCCTATATTAGTCACCTGTAAGCGACAAGAGCCTCAAAACAACTTGAGCTTCGAATAAATCATTTGGTGCTCGCAACATTTTGGAATTTTATGTGTTCTTGTACTTGATGGATAAATGAAGTTATCTGTTTAATATTTGTCTTACACCGGAAGATGCTATACATGTACCACTTGCTAAAGAACTCACCTAACAACAGTGGGATATAGCTCCATAGAAAGAGCGGCCACTGACACCCACATGGCAGATGCTCCAATCTTGCTAATCAATGCACAAGCATTTGTCAACACTGCTCTCAACGGAGTGTCTGAAAGAATATTAAAGGTAAAGAAAATAACAAGTGAGCCCCCCCCCCCCGCCAAACAAGAGAATAAAAAAACAAGGAATACAAAATGATTTGAACGATTAAAACTGTGGTTATTCCCACCAATCTCCCAAGCAAATCGTTATATATATATATATATATATATATATATATATATATATATATATATATATATATATATATATATATATATACATATATATATATATATATATATATATATATATATATATATATATATATATATATATACACTAAGATTTTGTGCACAGTCTGGGCATAATTAGGTCTTTCCATCGTTAACAGGAAACAACTAAACTGTGTCATTCTCTTTTGTTTCCCATGTCAGATGAAGCTTTAGCCCAAGTACTTTCAATAAAAAGGGGGGAGGGGTAACTCTACTTTGATCACAGTTACTTGATCTGTTTTATATTTTCATTAAAACTCCTAATATATTTATACCAACAAAAAAAAAATAATAAAAGAATGCAAGGTACATTTTTAACATTGTGTTCTTATTATACAGTAGTCTGACTGTGTTAGCAAATGCAGGAAACACACATTGACAATGGCGATTAAAAGACCTAATTAGACGGTCATAACTGTTGTAAGTTTATACATTAGGAGTCAATTACACTCGACTGGCTGTTAAACACATTATCGCATTCGAGAAAAACCTTCCTATACCTAAATCCACTTATGTACAGCAAATTCATCTATTGTCCTGTCATCGTTAAGTAGTACCGGGAAACCAACAAAAGAGATCAGTGTCGTCAAAAATAATAATTCAATTTAACGAAGTTCAGGTCCGAACTAACTGACTTTACCATTTCACGTCCAATATGTGCGTACTATTTTTTTCCTTATCACCAACCGGTAGTAAGACCCCACCCCGACTCTCCCTCTCTCTCCTGAAAATGTGGAAGTCCGGGAAACGAGAAAGGAAATTCGGGTCAGTATCCACCCCACCTCACCCATCACCCTCCCCAAAACCCCAACCAATTTGTAAAGTAAATCTCACCTTGTTCAACTTGTTTGTAGCTAGTACAGGGCTGCTCTCTCTCTCTACCCTCCGTTTTCACATTAATATATATATTAAATTCTTTTCAATTTTGCACATATAATTGCCGGATCGCCTAAAAAATGACTGCTGATCAAAAAGTAGTTTAAAACAGAAGAAAACTTTAAACACTCCTTTTCAAATTGCACCTCGAGAAAATGACCAAATTTGAGAGAAACATTCGAGACAGGGACCTTCCGATTTTGTTTAAACAGACGATGCCAATCCGCCATGAAATATAGTCGTCGTTAACCAAAAAAAAGTGTTTAAAATATATTTAAAAACGACGATTTCCTTCATTTCTCTCATAAAGTACTCCAAACAATTCATCCAAAATTCCAAAGATTCCATCCTGGCATAAAGGCCTTTAAATTTTGTACAAATAATGCCAATCAGCCATCAACAATGGAAGCCGTTACTTATGAAATAAACAAAATAATAAAAACACTTTGAACGATACATCAAAATCAAACAACGGAATCTGATCGAATTTTATTCTGGCATCAAGTATTCAAGCATGCCCGAGGACTGAGCAATGCTTGATACCGACACGCTATTCTGTAAAATGGGCAGCAGTGTGTTTTAGCTCTACTGGTCATAGATCAGAAGAGCTTATGGGATAGTCTTTCGTCCCTCGTCCTTCCGTCCTTCAGTACAAATTTGTAATCGTACTCCTCCTAAACTACTTTTAGGAATGACATGGCATTTATACACACAGTCTGAAATGAAAACGGTGCTGCTCGGACAACCAATATGTTTGCCAAAGCGGCCATGTTTACAATTTTGTTATCGTCAGTCCTCCTGAATGACTGAACATATTAACTTGAGAGTTTTCACTAAAGAACTAATTATGTCATCTGATCTGTCCTAAATGAAAATACTGCAGATCTGACGTCCAATATGGCCGCCATTTTGGAGCCATCTTGAAAATCTTAGTATCGCTACCCATCCTACAATGGATGGTCATATCAATATGGGGTTTTAACTAAAGGCTTCTTAGGATGTCCAGCTTGGCCATAAAATAGAAATGGTGCCGATCTGATATCCAATATGGCCGACTGCCACCTTGCAGATTTTGATTATCACAATTCCACCTGATCAAAATGTTGCATGAGATATAGTTTTCACCAGAAGACTGCTTTTGATGTCCAGATAGCCTTAAATGGAAATGGTGCTGATCTGACATCCAATTGTGGCCACCATATACTGGTTATCTTGAAAATCGTGTTATCGCTAATCTTCTTGAATGGATGATAGTATCAAAATAAGGTTTACTCGTAAAATAGACGTCTTAGGTGTCAAGTTGGGTCAACATAAAAATGGGACGTATCTAAGGTAAAATATGGCTTCCGCAGCAGCCATCTTGAAAATCTTGTCATCGCTTAGTTTCCTGAATTGCAAGTTATACTAACATGGGGTTTCACAAAAAGACTTTTTAAGCTATCTAGTTGGTCTGAAATAAAAATGGGACAGACATGAGATCTAATATGGATGCCAAAGCGGCGATCTGGAAAAATTGTTATCACTTCTTCTTCTGAAGGGAAAGTCTTGTTGACATGATATTGTCACTATACGACGTCTAATAATGTCTAGTTAGTCATATATGAAAATGGTGACCATTTGATGTCTAATATGACTGTCATAGTTGTTACTTTGAAAATCATCTTGGTTTTACTACTTTTGCATCCTAAATTAAAATGATGCTGTTCTGACGTCCGTTATGAGGCTATCTTGAAAATTTTGTTTTCGATACTCCTGTTAAATGAACTGTCATCTTAACGTGGCAGCTTGTTTTAAGAAGAGTTCTAACAGCGTGGAGTTGCTTCTTAATGAAAATTTTTAACCCTCAATACGACCACCCTCATTATCTCAACTCCTCCTAAATTGATCGCTATGTCAACACATGGTTTTCAGTAATAAATATCTTATGATACTTGTATGATCATACATGAAAATGGTTGTGATCGTGCGTCGTATATGGCTGTCTTAAAAGTTTTGTTATTCTTACTCCCCCCCCCCAATGGATGAACATTGTTGCATGCGGTTTTCATAAATAAAATACGTCCAGTGAGTTCTTTTTTTGTCCTGAATGATAACGGTGCAAACCTGACAACCAGCATGTGCACCAGAGCAGCTAATTTGAAAATCTTGTTATCGCTGAAGAACATATGAGACGGTCTCAACACGTAACAGTTAAAAGGAAGAAACTGTCCTATCTTGAATTCCTGTAAATTATTTTCGCCCACTATAACGTCAGTCCATTTGAGAGACTTATTTATTCAAATGAATCCGGTCGGCTATCAAATATCACTATCAATGCTGAAAACTGAAAACCTTTAAGTAACTTCTCAAACTCTAAAATTGAAATTTAGCAAAATGTGACAAAAAGTACCCTTTTGTCAACACTAGTAAATACGGCCGCGCTAAGGAAACTTAGAAAAACTTTGAACCACTTCTACTTGAAATATATTCTAAAGGATTTATTAAAATTTTACACGAAGCCTTGTTACAAGAAATTCATTAACAAATGATGCTGATATGTTCGCAAAAACAGGTCACTGATAGCAAGAAGCATCCGGTTGAAATAATACAGACGATGCCATTCACATCGTCAATTAAAGCTGTTATTACTAAATCAACGTACATGGTCAATACTATTGCATGTGACTATTACTGTAGTGTTATCTAGGGAAGAGAAATCAGGCCCACTTGATCCTTTTGACGACATATTCCCATCCAACAACCTCACTCTTGTTTGCATCTAGCGCATAAAAGCGGGCACATGTGATTTCCATTTATTTAAGACAATTACTGAACCTTATACAGAGGCGAGGTAGGGTGGAGGGAGGAATACCTTGTTGGGCACTTGCAGATTTTATCAGAATACCTATTAATTGAACGATGGCGACTACTAAAGCTGACAACCCGCTTACAACCAGGCAAAACGCGGTTGCTTGTCTACGGCAAAATCTGAAATTAAAAAGTATAAGGAGATTGAAAGCTCGGAATTAGAATTATATAAAGTTGTGGAGCACAAACTCAAGCAAATGAAAATAAGTTCATATTTAATAATTGGTTCTGTTTAAGAACACAATATCAAAATATGTGTGCTTATGAGCTTGACTTTGAGTTTAAAAATTATGTGCTATGGCCCAGATTTCCCTAACAGTTTGACTTAAATTGATAAATATGATTCATAAGTCTGGAGTTAGCTTTAGGGCTTACGTGGTGACATCTGAGCCTAGATGCTTTATTCTCGACACTTTGAAACCCAGAAGTTGCCACACCAAAAAGAAAGAAGAAAAAAAGAAGAAAAAAAGAAGAAAAAAAACACAAAAAAAACAAAACAAAAACAAAACAAGCACTACATTTAATTGGGTTAAGGTCTGAAGCAGATACATTTTCTTACTTTTGTTCTTCCCCTTGTCTCCTAAATCACAATTAAATAAACATATTCGAACTGAAAGAAAATTAGTTCGAGTGATGAACTAGGAGAATAAATTTCCTGGCCCCCAACTTAAGTAACTTGTCATATTCTACCATTTTTAATGTGTAAGACTGTACTCGACTAGTCAAAAGAAATTTAGACTATAAGTACATCCACTCAGAAATTTGGACAATAGACTTAAGTTATATCGGTGAAATCCAACCATTTCTCATTATTATTATTATTATTATTATTATTATTATTATTATTATTATTATTATTATTATTTATTATTATTAGCTGAAGGAGACACGGTGAGTCACAACTGTTAAAAAGTGACTTCCATGATGTAAAGCATCTGGTCCGTTTTAATAGGGACTCGACCCTCAACACAAAACTGACCCTCTCTACGGACATCAGAGTTGTCTACATTTGAGATAAGACCCGGATTAATTTGACTTGGGGATGGGGATATATCCTTTTGTTTCATTACATTGACAGACTTCGATAGTGTGTGTGTGTGTGTGTGTGTGTGTGTGTGTGTTATTCACTGGAAGGGTTCACTCTATTATTGTAAAAATATTAAACTTTAAAGATCGGGTTTGGAACTAAATTTGTGTAATTAACTTTTTGAGGTAATATTGCTACAGACAGAAATATTTTATAACGAACTGGGGGTCTGTTTGCTATTACTAAGCTAATGGTAAAATGTATCCAGGCCAATAGTAGTATAGGTTGACCCGTAACTTCAAAGGAAACTATTTATTAATATTATAAAGGCATTTCTAAAATTTGACACGCGCGAAATTTTTTAAAAAGAGAATTGAGAAATGTAAGTGTAGCCTACTTTTAAGATCCACAATATCTAAATAACGATTGTGTAGAAAACTGCTTAGGTAGACGAAAGAAAGTTAAATTTTAATCTCTAAGGCGTGAATTCGGTCTCGTCAATTGACCCTTTTAGACGATGCTGTGATCCCCTAACAGCGTCCCATTCTTCAGGTTTCAAAACTTTGTAATCGTGACTATATCGTGTAAACTATTTCCAACAGCGAACATCTACAATTTATTTACAAAAAGAATGTGTCTCCTCGAGTATTTTTAAATGACTGTAACACAAAGACTGACACATCTCTTCAAAAATTGCATAACCCTACCGAGCCTCTGGAGGCCGAGTGGTCTAAGGCACTCATCGTTACAGATCACTCATACATATTACCTCTGTAACCCCGATTCGAGTCAGTCTTGGTACTTCGATATGCGATAAAGCTTAACTGTAGCTTCCGATGGGTCGGCAGGTCTTTTTACTCCACCAAACATACCGTCCACAATAAAGATTATACTGTGCTGAAACATGACGTTAGCGGTGCACAGAAAGACGTTGATATTAATACTAACCGACTTCCGTTAGTCGAACCTTGGGAACTTTGCTAAAAGAAGAAATGACTCATGTTTCTTGCTTGATTTTTTCATCGTGTGATAGTCAGTGCAAAACTGATATAAGCATCAGAACTCTACCAGATTTTACTCGATGCTTTTCATTCCGTGCATTTAGCTGTGTCTTGCAGTAAAAGTTAGCAATACTTTTTTTTAATTCATGCAATAAGCACAGACAAGGTAGATTTATACTATTGTTAATGGATAAAATAAAGTCAATTCCGCTGTTGGACGAGGACTCTCAGACCACAGGAGCTCGTTACAAATGATCTTGAAATTATCGGCACTGTTGAGGACACGCAGACAATCTAAATAGAACATATGGATAAAAGGAAAATGTTAAATGATAATTTAGCGTAACATTGTCAGAAAACATAATTCAACAAGATAACTCACACCCACCCCAAAACACCCCAAGCATAATCACGTAAAGTGATGAGATTTGCTTTTCGAGCTTATGTTCAGTTCCGGTGGGCATACTCGATTCAATTCTGCACTTACATTTTCTTGAATATGTCGCCTAGTTTACGAGCTATGAAAATTGGAAGAGTGGGGCATACGGAGGTGAGAGGAATTGTGTGCTCCCTTAATTTATATTATTTATATTTTTAGTAATTTAGGACCTTTACCCCTCCCCCAATCCATATATCCATTTATTGATATTTTTAATTTAAACTGTAACAAAGCCCTGCTCGCAGATGAATTAGATTTATATCAAGGCCCTAGAATAAATAAACATTGGGTTAGGCGAACTGACCAGGAAACGCAGACGATGGTTGGTTGATTTCTTTATTTTTAGTGTTACTTTCAACATTATTCGCTTTATAATGCTAAGGAAATTGGACCTACATGGCTTTCGCAAGGACAGACAGATGCAACCAACGCATACCAACTGAGCTACGTCGCTTCCCACGCGCAGACGAAATAATTTTATGTCATAATTCTATAATAAACAGAATTAGGTTAGTTTTCCGTAGCAGAACTCGCAGTCGGATAATGAGAGGCAATGCTGTTAGATCAGGGTGCGTTGATAGGATGACCAAAATTTAGGCTCAGCTTATGGACCAGGACACACAGTCAAATTAGATGTATACCAAAGCCTTAGGATAGAAAGCAAGCTAAGTTATACTGTCGAACCAGGACGTGCAAAGTAGATATGGCTCTCAGATATTAAGAACTATATTAGACTGCCATTTGTTTGAGTATAATGCGCAGATAAAGTTCTTCGTCCATCAAGTTCGAAGATGATCATAACATCACCAGCTGGTTTTGGTTGCCGTAAGTACATGATCGATTGAATTTGTGTTCTGAACTAGCAGTGGCCAACTGGACAGGAAAAATGTCACTCGGATGTACTTGTTCAATAGAGGACATGCTGAAGTTCCGTTAGTGCTTAGACACTGACTCTTCGATTATTTTTGGTTCAAAGTCTGTAGTTCAAGTGTGGAGGAGACTCTAACAGGTGGAGTGGTCAAGTGGGAGATCTTCTCAAGATTCATGGTCTAAGTGTTTCGATGATGATTCAAGGGAATCTTGGAAGCGTTTCTTCAGTCCACCCTAAAAATCACAATCCCTCTTTCAGTTGGCCGTAGATCTTCTTTGGTAGTCGCTCTTCTGATATCCAGGTTACGTGGCCTGCCATTCTCAATTGTTATTTCTTCGGCAGAGTGTGGATGCTTGGAATAGCTGTCAGTGAAAGAACGTCTTCATATTTACCTCCGCAGGAAGCCAATGTCACACTGGTTCAGCTTCTTGGCATGGAGTGTGTACACCTTTCAGGTTTCGCATAGAAAAGCAGCGTTGGCAACACAATAACTTTGTGCACCTTAATTTTTGTTCATAGACTGATACATGTACACTTACACACATTTGCATGTAGTCTGCAAAAGGCCACACTTGCTTTAGGAATTCCTTCGTTAGTTTCATCATTGATGTGGACTGCACGTGACAGTGCGTTCCCTAGATGGATAATCTTGTCCACTGCTTCGCCATTTACTGAGATGGTTGTTGTTGTTGTAGGGTTTTAACGCCATTTTTCAGCACATGATAGGCTATGTATGGCGGCCAGTATTAATGGTGGAGGAAGAACACGGGAAAACCCCGGGAAGAACCACCGACCCACGAGAAGCTACTGGCAAGCTTTCTCACATACCCACATTGGTCGAATTCTAGACTCGAACCCACGCAGACAGAGGTGAGATGGCAGTGATCCGTAACGAAGAGCGCTTTAGACCAATCGGCCACTCAGGGCCCCTACTGAGATGGTAGGCTCTACCTAAGGCTTCTCTTGTTGCAGGTTGGTGCATCATCTCTGTCTTATTGGTACAGATTGTGAGACCGAAATTGTCACAAGCTGAAGAGAAATTTTCCACGCAGTGTTGCATATCATACTCAGATTTTGCATTCAGGGAACAGTCGTCAGCAAATAGGAAACCACTAACAGCGACCTTGGTTGACTTTATTTTCGCACGCAGCTTCATCAGATTCATCAGCTTGCCGTCAGCCTGGTATCCTTGGTGTCCCTTGTTGATCCCATGTGTCATAATCACTGAAGGCAGCAGCAAGCATCGCAGAAAACATCATACTGAAGAGGGTTGGGGCCAGCACTTACAACACGAACAACCATGCAGTCATAGAATTGCCGAACTACCAAGATAAATGTATTTCTCTGGGCAACCAAAGTTTGCCATTATCTTCCAAAGGCCTCCAGGGCTAACTGTGTCAATGGCTTTTTTGAGATCGATGAATGTAAAATAAAGGTTGGAGTTCTGTTGCAGCAGTTCTCCTGGAGTTGACAATCTGCAATCGCCATGTCTTCGGTTCTTTGTCTTTTCTTGAAGCCACAATGACTCTCTGAAAGGAACCCTTGATTAGTGTGATAGAAAAGGTGATTCAACAATTTTCCGGATGTTGAGTTTAGAGATTATTATGATCCTGTGGTCAATCCAGCATTCTACACTTCTCATGGTTTTCATCAATCGGACATCAGGCCTGTGTCTCCCCCTGACTATCGTGTAGGCAATAATATGACATTGCTAGGAGAGTGACAATGATGTAGGCAATAATATAGCATTGTTAGAAGCGTCTTGTTGTGGGTTTTCTGGCTGAAGATTGTGTTAGTGATGAGGAAGTTTTTTTTAGCGTATTTCCTTAGCGAAAGAGTCTGTTATTGTTGCATTTACCATAACCATTTCTGCCATTGACACTTGGTCTTGTTTAGCGATCAGTGCCGACTTTAGCACAGGAGTCTCCAAGGATGGTGAGCTTGTTTACCCTTCTAGAATGAAACATCCCTTGGGGGGAGTAGTGTCATGGTTTGCTCGTGAGTTGATTTAAGTGAGGGAAAGTTTGCAGAGTTGTCCTCACTCCCTGCTTCAGGCCTGTCTCAAAGTGGCACAACAGTGTCGAGACTGATGAAGACAGGTTCGGATGCAGTGAATGTCCATTATAGTTTACTGCATCTGAGCTAATACTCTGCGATGTCCACATAGTTCTTGCCATCTGCGTCATGGTTGGGGGATAATCAGAAAGGCTTGCCTGAGTGATACAAGTGTTCACTCTGGGTCAACATCCACAAGTAGTTTCGTTTACTGTTACTTACGGTAGCAGGCTTTGCCCGATCTGACAACCAAATGAAGTAGATTTATACCATGTCCTTAGGATAAAAAATATATAGGTTAGGCTGTTGGACAAGCACGTTCAGACGAAATAGGTCTAGAGTATGGCTCTAGGATAAAATTAAACTGGGTTATACCGTTTGCTGTCTTGCCATGACGGGTAGCCGAAATATATTTATACCATGTCATTAGCATAAAAAGATAGGTTAGGCTGTCGATTAAGCGTACGAAGACAACGTAGATTTGTCGGAGCAGAACGCACACACAAAGCAAATTGGTAGATTTACCTTTTGTTGAGGATGAAGGGGATTAGCTGAGCAGGAAGTTCTACAATGCTCACTAGAAATATATTCAGGAACAAGTCACCGGATAAAGCACTCACTCCAAATGTTATGGCATAGAAAGAGTAACCATAGTTTAGCCTGAAATGAGTAAGATGATAACAGTTTTAAAGCAAAAACGTAAAAGAGGACTCATTGAACTAACGCGGCCCTCTTTTGTTGTTCCATCATGCAGAAGCATCGCTACTCGCCCTCCCCCACGCGTGGTAGGTTGTACGGGCTGAAAACTCTACGCCCGTACATCAGTTGACTGTATCATTTAGAAAACTTTCTGAAAATGTTCACCCCTGATTATTATTATTATTATTATTATTATTATTATTATTATTATTATTATTGATGTTGTTATTATTGTTCCATCATGTAAAGCTGAACAAGTCTACTTAAAACAAAATAAAAAGGTGTGCCCCTATACAAACTGTCATCCAATGGAAGTGAAATTTGTGCAGTTTGAGAACAAAGAAAAAGAATAAATTGAAGTGGTCGATGACTTATATAGTCACACACCTTTGTTACGTTTTTTTTTAAAAGTAAGTCGCTCTGAACTCTGGAATAGCACGTTGTAAATAAAAAGATTGTACAGGTCTACTTTTGAAAAAGGACAGGAGGCGACAATGTCATAGCCCTACTAACTCCAATGACTGTAATTATTGTTAGGCAAGTTAATCTTCATAAAATAGCCCATTTTATTTTCCTGGTATATAGGTCAAAGTAAAATTGCCGTTCTCTGAACTGTTACCATATATGTAATATTTTTAAACGTTTTTCACAGAGTTTAAACACGAGACAGCAGTTTCACCATTTGAAATAAGAGAATGTAAAGAATGAACAGGAAAGGGTGACTTTAACTTCATACAAATATATTGATGCGAAAAAAAGTTTATGGGCTTGTAAAGTTCTGTCTGAACAAGATAAACCTGATGCATAGGAACCCTTACATCCTGAATAAATGCGTTGTCATCAAATCTGAAACTGCAGATTGTATACAAGTATGCCAGCACTTGAAGAATGTGGACAATATCTCTGAATTTTAAACACGTGCTGCGTATAAAAAAATAAGTTAAGGAACAAAATAAATAAACAACTAAAAATAGAAATTATATACCTTTTACATTTACAATAAATGACAGTATTTATGAAATAACAACAAATCTAGAAAGCAAACGAGCAAACATATAGTAGCATGTTGAAATTACACACACACACACACACACACACACACACACACACATATATATATATATATATATATATATATATATATATATATATATATATACTGAATACTGTAAAATGTTATTTAAAAAAAGCATTTGAACAGCTGATCTCTTAATATATTACAGAAGATGTGTGTGTGTGTGTGTGTGTGTGTGTGTGTTTGAATTTGTAACGTAGTTTTAGCAATTTTTCAGTCATATCAGTTCGATGTCTGCAGTGTGACTGTTTATAATGATGTATAGCACGGGGGGCATCATGCTGCAGACACGTAGTATGATGTCCCACCCAGTCACATTATCCTGACACCAGTACGACCAGTCCTGACACTAACCTCTTAATGCAGAACGCCTAGCGAAGCAGCTGTTAGTACCATTTTATAAGTCTTTAGTATGACTCGGCCGAGGTTCAAATCCGCAACCTCCCGCTTCCGAGGCGGACGTTCTAACCACTAGGCCACCGGAGTGGTCTATTACAGAAGAAAATATTAAACAAATATACCTTTTGCATACTAAAGTATACGATTCAAATAATGTTCATAGACTAACTATTCAAGAATCGTGTGAAATGGCTTTGTGGAAAAAAATAGGTCATTTCGGGAAGAAAAAGAAGAAAAAGACAAAAATTTGTTTTGACTGTTGATAATATAAGTAGCATCGTGAGGCTCATTAGACCCAAAAGGAAATGATGTTAAAGAAGATTGCAGCCCTGCCATCTTTGTGGATTTATAACAACATGTGAAATCCTATTTTAAAATTCGTATTGGGTTGATGAGGCATACGGAGAATTTAATTTGGAGATGGCTCCCTGGCCTCTAACGAGAATTTAACACGGAAATATCACTTAGGTGACAAAATGTCACTTGGGGGTCGGTCAATAGGGAATTAGCAGTATGACTCATGTTGTCTCTTTTGGGAATGGGGATCAAGGGAATATAGACAAATATATTGTCTGATGAAAAAAGTAATGTTAAAACCAAGTGTCCGACTATTCAATACTCCTCCACCTATACTATCCCAAACCCATATACTTATTAACTCGAACACCATTTTGAGTGAATCGCGTTCCTAGTTACTCATCAGCATAGGGACGAAGTACGATATAAAGGGAGGGTTAAATAAATAGAATTTAAATTCCATATGAACAAAATTAACTTCCCTAGTTCCTTATCTTCCTATTATCCCCTTAAAAAGGCAAAACCCCAACCCCATTACTCTTCCATCTCCATATAGATAAAATTACCATCCCCTTACAATTCTCATAAGCACTTTAAATTTACCTTTGTAGTGAAAGAAAAGGATGAAAAGAAGAAAACGTAAAGACATTTAAGGACATTCATTGTCTCACCTTTTACAAACATATAGAATTGAGGCTATCTTTTTAAGATTTGCACTAAAATAGGCTTTAAAATAAAAAATACTGGCAGCAAGTTGGATTTCATACATACCTAGTATTAGGTTTGGCAAATTTTCATTCATCAGTTTTTTATACACAATTTTGCCATCCTTACACTGGCCAACTTTTTATCTTTAGATCTGTTCACTCATTACAAAAGTTTCGTTTATCGCACGTGAGTGAAAAAAAATCGCACATGATTCAGACATAAGTCATATTTTTTTCACATTGCTAGGCAGAATTTGGCGTTTGCCAGATTTGGTTTCTACATTTTTTTAATTTTCTATTTTGTTCAAATTTGTTCAAATTTTTTTTTTAATTCTATGAGCTTGACTTACCTAATGTTAAAGTTTCGTCCCAGATCTAAAACGCGGAATGCAATTATGCATATGAACCATTTTTTAAAACCAGTGTTATTTTTGCTACATTTTCAAACTAATCAATTCGGATTGTATGGAGTCAAAATTTATTTTGTAAAGTTTCAACATTTTATATTCCAGTTTTAAAAACGGCAAAAATGCAATTGACATTTAATATGAGCGAAATGTACCCTAAACTGCAATTGACATTTAAAATGAGTGAAATGTACCCTAAACTGCAATTGACATTTAAAATGAGTGAAATGTACCCTAAACTGCAATTGACATCTAATATGAGCGAAATGTACCCTAAACTGCAATTGACATTTAAAATGAGTGAAATGTACCCTAAACTGCAATTGACATTTAAAATGAGTGAAATGTACCCTAAACTGCAATTGACATTTAAAATGAGTGAAATGTACCCTAAACTGCAACTGACATTTAATATGAGTGAAATGTACCCTATAAAGAGTTATGATGGACAGAAGAAGAAACAGAGAAGGCTTCTAAATTTTCATCACATAGAAATATGGTCTATGGTACATTTAGCCTACGGAGAGTAATTACGACAGACTCAACAACAAAATTTGGAGTCTGCCAGATTTGGTTTTTGAATTTATTTATTTATTTATTTATTTATTTTTGAATCGTTTAATTCTACCAGCCGTACACTAACTTCATGTTAGCCTAGCTAATGTTACATTAGAACGAGAGATAACAATATTCCCAGAAACGTTTTTGGAGACCGGCGTTATTTTGTTACATGTTCAGACAAATGCATTTGGCTTGTATGAAGTCAAGATTTTTTTTATAAGGTTTGAGACATTTTATATTAAAGTTTTTAATAACTCTACATTCAGAATGATGAGTACCTTTTGAAGAGCTTGGATGGGGAGAAGAAGAAACGCAACGGTTCTATATTTTCTTACATATATATATTTTGACTAAGGTAAATCGTGACCACATCATATCATTATGACATACACAAACATAAAACGTATACATGCATATTGCTAATGATTAAGTAGAATCTCTCTTTTTTTTTAAATTGGGTGCCTATGAGAAAGACTTTTCGACTGATTCTGTAAATTCCAGAGAGAGAGAAGGGGGGGGGGGAGGGGGAGAGAGAGAGAGAGGGAGAGAGAAACGACGTTCATTGTGAATTTTTTAAAATAAAAATATAAAGACAAATGTCAATAAATTCATAGACAGGAATAAGGGTCCATATGATCTTGAACAGGAACTAACATTATGCCGTAAGTTTAACATGCATTCGTCTCCACTCGAACGGTAAATGTAATGTGAAAACCACGCGCCTTTAAGAGCGACCCTTACTCACGCATCTATGACCACAGAGAGACGGATTTAAAAGAAAGAGTAAAAACAAATAGAAGTTAAGTCCCTTACAATGAAATTTTTTACTTCCCTATCCCCTAAAACCCATGACCCCTTTATAAAAAAGCGTATCCCTCTTCCCCTGCTATCCCTTTATAAACAAAACTGTCATTTCCTTTCCAATCCTAATAACTCCGAACCCGCAGCAACATTATCACACATTTAGTGAAATAAAAAAAGAAAACGACAGGATGGAAAGAAGAATAAACACACGCACTTTAGTAATGGGAAGTTACTAACGTTTTTGTAATGTTATTTGTTACTGAAGAATAACTGCAAAAAGCGTTCTATACTATTTATTAAATACAAGACATCAATACAGCTAGGAAGGTAAGTAAAGACTGCCCTGAACGTATTTTTCCCATGGAACATAAACCCGAGTGAATGTATAACATAAACAAGCTGTTATTGTGTATCAGTTTTAATAAAGTGTGGAATGTCTCATTACTTTTACTCTCAAGTGATATTTCAAAGCTACTTAGATTAAGGCTTTCACTGCAATTTTATAGTCCCAAACACAGGTACTTATCAAGCATGGACATTATTCCTATATATGAAACTACGATTGTTTTCTATTGCTGTAAGTCTGTAACATTTCCTCATTGAACTACATTCACTACTTGCAATATTAAATCATAATCCACTTATTAAATATCTGGAATGATTTATTGCTATACATTTTAAATTGTTAATAAATTACAGCACACGTTTGTAGTTTTAAGAACATATTTGTTGAAAATGGCCGCTTATGTCGATGGTGATAATGGGAGAGTACCGTAAGTAGCATCGAGCAGTGTGTGTGTGTGTGTGTGCGAGAAAGAGAGAGAGAGAGAGAGAGAATACTTTCCTGCTAAAATTTAAAAAATCCAGACTAAGTGAGAAATACTCAGGCAATCATGAATCCAGATGCATTACATGGTTAGCAATGTTCCCCGTTTGGAGAAAAACTTAACCTTATGGTGGCGCTCTATAGTTTTGCATTTTGCATAGGGTTAGAATTTTAAAGAAAAAGAATTTCCCAAGCTTTCCTCACTGGCTATACTGGCTATTTAAAAAAAGACCTTGTATATCTTAGGCATAATTCAAAGAACCTTTAATTCCCTTTATTTTGGTGTATAATTGATGGGTGTAAAATGGGTTATAGAGTATACAGCTTGGCCTTACTCCAGATGTGCACATTTCAAAAAAGTGCTAGCTCCACGTGGTCATTTTCACTTCCTGAATATCAGAGATAAATTGCATAAGAAAGAGCCAATAACTTTTTTTACATTTTATATATTTAATAATTCATTCATTGCACTTTCAGAACATTTATTTTAGTTAGCGGCGTGCTTAGATCATGTACAATTTCCAAAAGTACAATATCCAAAGAAATATCATCAACATTACATTAATGTAGCATAAAGGTATGCCAACATTCTCTCCATTGTGCATGTTTTAAATGCAAACAACTTCACCTTACATACGTCACTCTCTCAAAAGTACATAATAGCTGGTGAGCGCCCCCTATGTTACATTCCCAAGAGACATATTTTATATATTTATTTTAAAGAGCATGTTTAATTCGAGGAACTTTCAATTAATGTGTTAATATTACTGAGGAATCGAATTTGTTTAGTAAACCTGAAGATAAAATATACAAATATTTCGATCATACAGGTAGAAGTATTACCGAGAGCAACAGCTGTTTTGAATATGACGCAAAGTTAGAAGAATTATATCTTGTTACAATATTGTTGTCGAGACTTTTTAATTATTGGAACACACGCGAGGAATTGTATGTTTGTTTACACTTTACAGTTATGCTACTGTTCAAGTAGAAAATAAAAATGAAACAGAACCATATTATTTAGCATTTTCTTGTTAAAAAAATATTCAAATGATTTTTAAAAGCTTGTCCATATTTTAGAGACTAATTTTTCGTTTGTTTAAAATATTTTCCACCTTCAAGTTCAATGCATCAATACTATATTGTAATGAAAACATAAAAAATTGAGTTTGAAAGGACTGGAAAATTATGAGCTTTCTGTATAAAATTTAATGTGTTTAAAACCTGTTATTCTGTAAGATTTTATCTCTGAAATTTAATTGGAAATAGAATATGTGGTCTCTTTCTCGTCCAGAACCTGTGTTTCATTAGAGAAGTATGGAAAAATCCACTTGCATGTGACTGAATTTAAAATCTATTCATATATCCCATGGAAGCCTTTTAGAAACACTAAAAACCGAAGAAAAATCACCATGTCAGCAATGCAGACAGAGTGATAACAGAACTGTACTGTATATATCTAGGCCTAGCCCCGGTTACGTACGTATATGGGAGGTTCAGAGGTTGTATCACATCTGTCATAAAAGTCAAATGCCATATTGATATTTTTAAACTATACATTAAAAAAAATGAAAAGAACGTGTGACTACAACAGTAATATGTAATAAATACAATACTTAGCTTGAGTTTGTTTGCTTAAGAAGATTCCAGAAAACAGTATAATTTTCTTAATGTTAGACCTACCATTGAGAACGTACAGTGGCAGGTGAACATGGATCTATTTTTGCACGGTTTAACAAATTCGCTGCTGCAGCTAGTTCATACTTAAAATATCTCAAGTTTAATAGAACTTGCCTTATCAGAATAGAATTCGAATTAATATTTTCTCTGGGCTTAATGTTTAATATGGCTACTTTCAAGTGGTGGTGTTGAGTGAGTAAAAAGAAACAAATGTTACACTCATTCAAAAGTGTCTGTTCATTATCTTGTGGAATACAAGCAGCAGTTTAAATAGGCGGCATGTTTAAAGAATACAAAGTAAATTTTCATCGCGAATAAAGCCGATCCATTCCTCTAAAGAATCCGCTGTTAAAAGTCGTCAATAAAAACTGGGATTCCCCTTTTTCAGCACTATTGCAAATAAAGCCGATCCATTCCTCTAAAGAATCCGCTGTTAAAAGTCGTCAATAAAAACTGGGATTCCCCTTCTTCAGCACTATATAAGGACATACATGAATATATATATTTTTTTATAAAAAAAATAGTTCGCAAATGTTTTAGAAAAAATAGTTCTTGGATGCTTTTAACTTACTGTTCAGCTCACAGCAAACTTTTGCTCCAAATCAAACCAAAACAGACACTCTATGAAAAATATACATTTTACGTATATTTACTTGCAAGATTCGAATCTCTTTTATGAACAACAGTCTGCACTTAGCTCTGTGAATTGGATTACTTAAAGTAAATAATTACCATAAGACAGAAAGTTTGAGTGTGATAATGAGTATATCTCTATGTCGCAACAGATCCAAGATGGTATACTTCTTTCGTGATCGTGATCCTATGTCCTTATCACCTTCATCCTTACAAACACGGGGAATGACTGACAGGTCTGGAAGTGACTGTCTATTCATCTTTGCGATATAGCGAATAACCGAAATGGCGTCTTCGGCTCTGCCACGTGCGGAATACCATCGAACACTCTCTGGGATTAATCTAGAAAGGAAAGAGATACTTTAAACCTCATGCAAAAGAAAATTATCGTGTTTTACATTATTTCCAGTAGATATAACTGTTGCCATCCTTTTTCCAGTTTAAATATTTGCCATAATAAAATATAATTTAAGTTTAACATGGCAGAGGGTAAATAAATGAGCTGCTTATCAAGTTCATGCATACAATTGTCCCAGCTTCTTCCTTCCTATCTTCAGAGAATGTTTTTCTTTTATATTCTGAAACAATAATAATAATAGCGTGGACTTAGTACAGTGCATAATCTTTAGAAGCTCTAAGCGCTTTACAATATTGGATAACACATAAGAACATAACTAACGACAAAAATTACAAAAACAAGCAACGAGATTACAAAACAAAAGCATGCTGAGAGTAATTGAGGAAGTAAACATTATTAAATCTTTAAGTCTGTTTATTGAATATCATTCTTGAATGAGATCACTGTGGCCTTGTGTCTAAGACTGATGTTAAATTATATTGTATTATATTCTTGAATGAGATCATAGTGCCCTTGTCTCTTTGATTAATGATCAATTATATTGTACTATACTCTTGAATGAGATCATAGTGTCCTTGTCTCTGTGATCAATGGTAAATTATATTGTACTATACTCTTGAATGAGATCATCGAGTCCTTGTCTCTTTGATTAATGATCAATTATACTGTACTATACTCTTGAATGAGATCATAGTGTCCTTGTCTCTTTGATCAATGGTCAATTATATTGTACTATACTCTTGAATGAGATCATAGTGTCCGTGTCTCTTTGATTAATGATCAATTATTTTGTACTATACTCTTGAATGAGATCACTGTATCCATGTCTCTATGATCAATGGTCAATTATATTGTACTATACTCTTGAATGAGATCACAGTGTCCTTGTCTTTTTGATCAATGGTCAATTATATTGTACCATGCTCTTGAATGAAATAATAGTGTCCTTGTCTCTATGATCAATGGCCAATTCTGTTGTATTATACCATTCTAAGAATTATTAAAATGAAATGTGACGTTTATCGTTTAACTCTGTCATATATGCTGATGAGTCAATTCAAGTTCACTTTGGCCTGGAGATGGGTCTATACATTAATATTCTGTACACAGTTTATTTATTTAAATGTCTGAAATTAATATGACTTTAAGATTCCTATAACAATATTTGCCTTCTTCGCTTAGAAACTGCAACCAAACGTTTTCAAATTGCCCAAATGTAACATTTAACTGTGACATTTATATTTTGTAGCTCCAAATTATTTTGATTTTGCTGTTCGGTTTCAGACTATTCAAAATGTAATAAAATCATAATAATTATTGTTGGCCTTCTGAGATAAATATTATTGCATTGGATATTAGAAATGAATTTCTAACAAGTTATGTTTTTCGAATCGTATTGTTTCCATAAATTTATGGCGGAAACATTTGACGACGTCAGTTAGGATTATCGGTGGAGACAGGATGACAAGTGCATTAGGCAGCAAAAAAGCGATACTTACTTCCAGGTTAGCAAAAGGAGAAATCCAAGAATAGCCGTGATGAGATGTAAGTACCTCCAGTCTCGAACGCAATATGCGATACCTGCATACACCGCAGCAAAGACTTCCCAGGAGGGGATGGTCATCACTGCAGACCTCCACTTACTCAGCATAAATTCACATGCCAAATTGTACTGGACTGTTAGTACAAGCCCTGTTGCAATTCCGATGAGAAACCGTGCTGCAGCAAACATTTCCCAGCTAACAGAGAAGAACGCTAGCAAATTGGAAGCCCCATTCCATGCTACGCCCAAGTAGAATGTCGGCTTACGACCAATGGAGTCGGCTATTTGGCCAGCGGCAAGGTTCCCGATGAGGACTCCTGTCATTTGGAGGGTAGTGGCTGTTGCAGGTGCCCATTTGAGATCACATACAAGTTTCCACTAAAAATACACAATGTTTTGCTTGAAAATATGAACTAATTTTATTCATTTTGTAGCGTGACCAAGAATTTGTTTTAAAAACTACAGTGGAGGTCTACAAATTGATAAGGCATTCTAAGCCTGTTTAGCGATGAAACAGCAAACATATTAACGCATGATACAAATAACGATTATCTGATGCACGTCTCCATTATTAAAATGACATTTTCTCTCATTGGAGACAGTGTTGATTGTGGACACGAAATATTTTCTTTTATTATTATAAAGATTATAACATACCTCGCTGACAATCGTTTTCACTTGGTAGTCAAACTGATATGTGGAGCAAGCTGTTCCGTTCAGCGAGCACGCTTTCAGTCTGTTTGTTTCGTTTTCCTTATCGTCTAACTGATTGATCGACGAATTGGCTGACATGTCTGAGCACTGCCATTGAGGAACTGCTCCTGCAAACGTCATCGCATACATGCTGAATACAAGTACGGCTTTGTAGGTATGAATAAAGACGGTCATCAAAATCTGATATCGTCCATATCCCCCGAGTTCCCGGATGAGGTCTTCTATTCCATAGCTGTCCATCTTCCCGTTGTTAGGAGTCCTCTAGCTGGTCTCAAAAGAATATCTTTGGCCTCGATTTCACTGACAGAACTTCAGGCTCGACTAAAACATAACTCTGACTTCCAGCAATCTAAAGGGGTAAAATTTATGTTCGACTTGAATATATCCCATGAAATTTAAATCCAAATTTGATACATTGTAAGAGTTGTTTATATTCAATTTTTTTTGTATCATGACGAATAGAAAGTACGTACATCTCGGGCTTCCTTCTGTTAGATCCTATTTTTCACCATTATATTTATATGTATGCTCACACTCTGTATAGCATGACATGTGGTGTATATATTCTTATGCACGTCTGTATTTAATTGCAAACCAAATTGTACTTCGAATACTCGTGACTTTTTATACTACCAGGTCATAAAGAAACTTTCAGCCGACTTTGACATTTATAGTTTCCGGATGCACTAAGCCAAGTTTCTATGTATTATTATAAAAGGATGAATTTCAATGTCAAATATGTCTGTTCTTCTGTCCGTCCGTGATGCCAATATGTGTTCGTATACATTCTTTTTCACTGGTTGATGAACAATTCTTACATAACCATACATACTGTTTGTTAAAGATACATTGATCCTAACTTCCACGCCTGGTTACCATTAAATTGCTTTTCAGGCTATGCAGTTCAAATTGTTTTCATAGTGCCTCTAGGATGAATTATCTCTGTTGGAAGCTAGGACAATTGGTGGTCGAAAATTATTGAGAAGCATGTACCAATGCACTAACCCATGGTAATTGTTCTGTGTATGTGCATCCATAAATAGGCTTAATTATTAGAACCTTAATGTGGTTTAATATAAGATTGCATGAATCTATTTCAGTCTATGTACGATACCTCTGATCCAACGAGTTGTAGCATTTCCAATAAAGAGTTCAATCGTATCCACTAGTACAGGATTTTTCTTTGATTTTAGAAAGACCATATTAAAATTAACCATTTGTATGTTTCTGAGATTTTTTAGGGCTATGTATCTAATTCTGCTTTATTTCAAACGGGGTTAATTTTATCAAAATCATTTTTAATTCAAGAGACCCAACTAGGCTTGAAATTGTTAATTTGCCTGACATCCGCTTATTTGCGAAACACAAGAGCAGTCTGGGTTAGTAGAATGCTTTCTGTATAAATTTCTACCAGAATATAAAAATATCCCTTTGATTTGGGTTTTCTCCCTCCCATTATAACTTGGGTCCCTTCCCCCCAATTCTGCGTTATCACCAACAGTTTGTGCTCTATATATTTGTTGATCGTGTATCCGTAAAACTAACCTCAATGGTTTAGTACAGCTACATAGCTAGCCATGCGTAACAGGGTCATGTAGCATAAGCCATGTCCTCAGCCTTGCCCTTTTGCATCAACATCAAGATCAGCTGGATATCTTTTCAAGCTGGACGTCAGCAAGGTTGAATGCTAGCTGATTCGGACCAAGGCTGATTCAGAGCAAGTTACTTCGGACTCAATTCTAGGATGATTCGGAGCGTTTAAAATATTATAATAAAAACAACGCAACACATAAACCTGATTTATGTTTGTAGTTATTGTTGTTTTCGCAAACATTGCAAGAGAATGTGAAAGGTTGATTTTTAGCTTGTAAATTTACACAGAAAATTTGGTAAGATAGAAGATAACTGATAACAAATTTTCTCTCTTATATTCAGATTAACAAAGTGTCCCCAAATAAGGTGTTTTCAGAAGAAGAAAAAAAAAAACAGATTATTCACAGAATTATTGCTTCCTGATTCCTGAATCCATATGCCATCTTTTCGTAATATATTTCAAAGATTTTGGCACACTTTTTCTCACTGATTTCTAATAAGTGTACTCGTACACAGCATTTTAATTTATGATAAGAAAAGCTTCTGTTTGGTATTTACAATAGCCAAGAGGCAAATGATGTTCTCAATTTTATCCTATTCCATGCAAGTATTATAATGCTCATCCTCATATGTGACATTCTAACAGCTTTCGTGTAGTAGAAAAATACAATGCTTTCAAGCGGTTTGAAGGTGAAACATTTCTGACGAAGTAGACGACTTACATACGAATAGAGTAAGTTGTCTCAAGAGAAGCAATGATCCGTATGTCATGTAAAGATACCATGCAATGCTGCTATGACAACTTTGCAGAAAATCATTTATACTAAATCTTTACCAAATCAGCTAAACATACGCAACGGTTATCGGTACTGAGAATGATTATACGTGTATTTTAATATGAATCCAAAGACTATATATATATATATATATATATATATATATATATATATATATATATATATATATATATATATATATATATATATGAAACAAATGCATATATCCATATGACTTCTCAAATATATAAATAAATTGATAAACTCAGCTTTCACATCATCATCACGAATACTCCTCAGGTAGATGCATAATACTTTCCAAATATTTTTGCAAATCTATAAGTTGACGCCGTCGTTATGCCTTGACCCCATTGCCTGTAGGGCGAAATTTAAAGAACGTAATTGGTGTATCAACTTGTAAACACAAACGCATTTGTAAGCCTGAAGAAACCAATATAAATCCTTTAACAGTCCCTAAAAATTAAAAATATTAGAGATATCCATTCAATAAATTTATGAAAGTGTGTCAGTCTATTGATACAATTAATAAAGTGGCACATACAAATGAAAACAACCGATATTGATTTTCAATAGCCATGTATAAAACGTATCAATGTATTAATACAATTTATATAGTGGCACACAGAAAATTAAACCAACCAACAATGACTTTCTATAGTCCATGTATAGAATATATCAATGTATTGATCCAATGTAAAAAAGAATTTTGTTTTAATTTTTCATGAACCTCGAATAAATAATTCGAACGTTTAATGTCTGCTTGTAGAATACGTATGAAATAAAGTTGCTTTTCTTTTCATAGTCTCCACAACGGAGGGACTTCGAAATTTCTTCCTGCACAGGTATGCATATGTTTGTTAACTTAAAATGCTAGGGGATCTTCTGTTTTTGTTTGCTATTTACTGCCAGTCTGTCATTGTTCATTTCTCGTTTGATGGATGTAGAAGGCTTTACATGTTGCACATATCAATGCATAAATCAGATATTTTGAATTGCAATCCCTGTCATCTTTAATTTTAAATAACTTACCATTGTTAAATTTAATCATGTTTCGTCCTATTATATTCGAATATATTTGCATCTATTCGTAGCACATTTGGTTACCCTAGCCTTTGTTTTCAATGCAGTTACATTTAGACCCTGAACGAATTTTCAAATTTGTAGGTTGTGTCTTCTTATTAATAATTTTCATTCTTTACAAAACATTTCTCATTTTATCACTACGTCGAAGTTAAAGACATTCTTTTCACAAACTCATATGTCTTAAACCCCTTGATTGATTTTCTTCATACCTGAAAAAATTAAGCTTAATACATTTAACAGTACAACATCGTAAACTGGATATGCAGACTAGGGCATTTTAATTTCAACCATTTAAATAATTCTTTAACTCATTCTCTCAATCACAACTACCACTACCTCAATATGTTTACTTACTCGCTTGTAGATATAATAATTCCTAAGTTTTTAGATTTATAAAAAGTAAAATACTGATGAAATCGCCCATTGCATTTTTAATGCCAACAGTGCTGCAGAAGGCTTTCTTGTTCCTCCACAACTCTGACTTTCAAAACGGACTTTCGTTAGTCCCTTTTACGTTGCTTAGTCCGACATGTCCAGTTAAGCATGTCTTCCAATCACGTATTAGACCACCACAAAGGCAGAAAACAAGCAACGACCGATGTAGCCGTCTCCCATGTCCTGTAACCCAGCGCCCTGTCTTCGTTTTTCAAACTGGGTCCAGATAAATAGGAATGACCCCAGAAACCCACTCTTATTCTTTAGTAAGCGCCCAGTTTCATCAGAGCAAGAGAGAACGCAGCACAGGGAGAGAAGACGCGATTTCATCAAATTTCCTCTACCCATCGCTATCTTACCCGCATAAAATGACTCCATGCTAGAAAAACTTTAACAACTCATGTTCTTCTCCAGAAAATGGCAGAAGAAATCTAATGTCAGCATACACGGGCAGTTAAGCTAAGAAAAGAGATCCCACAGAACCATCAGCTAAGGTCTCTCTACGACCAGCTTATGCCTTCTTACTCCAACTCACATGTTATTCTGGGAATTCCTAAGTCTATTCGCAAAGGTTCCCGCCTCTATGACCACATCCACATCCCTGTCATAAAACTACCTAGGCAAAGTCTTTGAAAAGCTCAAGGCCATCAACAGTTTGTGCTAACACACAAAATCTCTCGTACCCCTCTTGTTTCATCTATGATTACCTTTCAACAATGACATATTCGATTTTATCATATCCCAGTGTGTGTCTCATTTGGACACACAATTGACAGGCTTTATAGGTTGTGTTTACTTCTCTGAGGACTGTGATTTGTCAATTACCAGATTCAAGATTGTTGGAATTCATTCGGAACAATCTATTCTTTTCGATTTGTGATAGAAGATTTATAATTATTTGTGATTCAATTCACAATACTGCAAGTTCCTCTTAAAATGTTTAATTTTTAAGTTTGAGAACTAAATTGTTTGTGGAATTTTTCTCAGATTATTGGTTTCACTTCCGTTCTGATACAGCTTAAGACCTATAGATTTAACAGAAACCGGGTGGTCTGTTGTCAATTATTTCCACAGCACCTGTATATCTTCCATGCCACAATCTCCTGTGGACGCACATTTCTTAAATCCTTGTGGGACAGGACAGACACATGGTAGATCTCAGATGGGAGACATTGACAATACAAAGTGTAGATAGAGATCGACATGACGTTTGATAGCCGTACTTGTTGTCAACGCGAAGAAAAAACTGTTATATTATATGTAACTGAAATGGCATTAGTGATGTTGTCCAGAGATTGTTCACAAAAAGTGATCGCGGTCTTTTCTGTGTTCGCTGCAACATTTACTAAACAAGTTGCCATGTGAATCGTTGATACCCTAAAATGCATTGCTGCGGATAGGATGTCAAATCTGGTATTGCGAGCGGTTGAATCAATTCGAAATCGAAAACGACGAATATTACCTCGGGCACCATCAAAAACAGTTACATCTCAATACACGGCAGTAATGCCAGCCCTGGTTGGTGAAATCGTCAATAAAGCAGTTCAGTAACGTATAACCGATGCAGCAAAGGGAAGTGGATTACGGTTGTGAACGAGCCTTCAGTATTATTCGTACCTGGCTAAGGCACTTAATCAAGGAGACCGAATAGAAGTGGATTGTACATTTTTTGGGTTTCTTACGTGTGAAGCCTTCTTGGTAATCGATGGAAAATTTATACAAAACACAATGTTGATTACACTGGGAATTCCCGGATAATATTTGTCAACAGCGATATCACGGCATTGTTCAGCAGCTCACATTAATTCATCGATCGAAAGGAAATAGCAGTATGTTTTAGCAATGTTGACGTTGCCACGGAGGTTATATGACTCGTCAGACACCGTGACGACGGCTAGCGTGGGTACGTGGGAAAGCCTGCCAGTAGCTTCTCGTGGGTCGGTGGTTCTTCTCTGGGTTTTCCAGGGTTCTTCCTCCACCAGTTATACTGGCAGCCATGTATAGCCTATCTTGTGCTGAGAAATGGCGTTAAACCCTACAACAACAACGCCGTGACGATTATCCAAAATCTTCTGACCCGTGTATAATGTTTCACAAGATGGTCCAATAATGCTGATCAGTTCCAGAATGCATGCAGGAGACCTAAAAGCCACGCAGAAGACAGAGATGATGTAGAAGACGAACTCATTAGCATCTATGAATATTACAACCTTGGATTCGCACAGCGTCGACGTCGATTAAAGGAAACTCATTATCGTTGTGATGCGCGATTTCTCTCTGATATATATTTGGGTTTCGCATATACGTTTGCAAGACTATTTTCGGAGTCAAATAAACAGTCATATTATACAGCCATTATGCGATTTGGCATCCTGGAGGCACTGCTGTCAAAACTCTATAGTTAAAATTAGCATTGTGGATGCCTGTAATAATCCTTATGGTGGCATAGTTGTTGTCGTTCGTGGGGTTTAGACGCACATCACCGCATAAATTTATCACGCTTACCACAGACTTGTATAAAGGTAATGTTCTGTAGTTATCATAGCCAAGAACTAGCCAACATAGTATCATCGTACAAAGACATGAATGTAAAGCCTTTCGAACAATTTCTCAGGTGCGTAGTGAGCAAGATGTTAATTCAATTATAGTATAACAAGTTAGGAGTGTCCGAACTTTTTGCGGTTAATCGGTCATCTGTAACCATTCGAAGAAATTTTGCTTGACTTCGACAACAATTATGATGAAGTACATCTTAGTTTTCAAATTTAATCGTGCAAATTGTCAGTGACTGAATTTACATTACCTGTTTCTGTTATATATTCTTTGTCACACGTACAGCGTCGTATACATGTTACACTCTTCGACAAAACGAATATGTTAGAAAAAACTCTTGATTAAACTGAATTGTTTAATTATTAATGTAACACTCATGACAGTCCTAATCAGGTTTGAAAACTGTGGAGAAATAGGTGACAGATGAGTGTTCGTTGCAAAGTGAAATTAAGTGAAAATTGAAATTCACCGAACTAGACCGATAACTTTTCAAGGCCACACAATTATTGTGTGATTGCAGAAATAAACAAATTAAAGAACAAATATCATGACAAGTAAACTCAAAATCATTGCAATCGTCTGTTTAAAAATGTTACACCTCAAGACTGTTGGAATGGACCTCTCTTTGATGTTTCTACAGTGTCCCAACCACAACAGTGTTCACTGTATCAATCCACACAATTAATGCGTTGCAAAAACTTAAAAATCTCTATATTTCTATATTAAGAATACATTCATCTGACCCATGCATGCTTAGTCAGAAATGAGTAATTTAAAAACAAATATATCTTTATATAATTCCAAATGGAAAGAGTGACTATGTCATCATTCAGATCCTCAAACTACATTATCTTTTAAAATCTTTCATCTCAGTCCTAAACTCCTCGTCCATGTTATCTCTGAGAGCCATGTTTTTTGTCTCGGGGAGAGTCATAATCAACAACAGACTGAAGAACATCAAGATACACACTAGAAAGTACAGAAACCCCGGGATGTAGATAGACTGTAAAAAAAAATTAAAAAAAATAAAATAAAGAAATAAATAATTATAAGTATGATTTCACTCACAGTGCCTCTATCAGATTCTAGCAAATTCTCATTGTCAGCAGTGACAGTTGGCCAGAACATTAATCCCAGCATTCTGAATATTTGATACCAGCTACTGTTGTTTATCTTCACTTATCTCTGACCCTTATTAAAACAAGAGCAGAGTGGTAGAGCAGGCAATTTTTAGTTGGGCTTGGTACTGTAAGCAACACTGGTTTTCTAGTTTATGTGAAGATTTTAGCTTTATTGTATATAAAGTTGTAGGACCCTTACTTGGTGTTTGTGTGTCCTTTGAACCCAAACGTAACACACACACACATACATACATAGGGAAACTACTTTTTCCGACAGAAAACGTTCCGTTGAAAAACACTTACATTTAAAATGGTTTTATCAGTATTGGCACAAACGCGTTAGGTTAACTTATTAAGCTGCTGTAAATTCAACATCAAGTCAAAATGAGGTCCATACCAGAAGCAAAGCCTGGGGAACAATCATTGCGCCGATCCTAGAAATGGCATTCTGCAAACCGTATCCAATATCTCTGAAGAACAAGAAGACATATTATATATATTTAATTTGTATTTTGTATTGTGCGATTGACCTTGGTTGAATTTTTCAAAACTTGTTGATTGTAGCTCTTTTATAAGACCAAAAGTCGTAACAATATATATATATATATATATATATATATATATATATATATATATATATATATATATATATATATATATATATATACATGAAAAATCGAATAAGCTGTTGAAAACAGCTTAATGAATAATCAAGGTCGCTCTAGTGCAATTGTTTCTGGTAAAACTCGGTCTTAATTTTTTCCCCAAAATTCGTGGGCAAATAAAATATAATAATGTGCCTATTGGCAATCTAACCAGTGATGATTCGTTCCCAATTCTTGGATAGTCATCAAACATCAGCCATCTTACGCTCCAGAAAGAGTTATTAAACATATATTTTAGCTTGGATAACTATAACATCAGTAGCTATAACGATTCACTCGGTTCCGTTTTAAAGTACTCATGTGTCTGACATAAAAAGCCTCTTAACAACCAAATCTTGGGCTGGAAGCATTTCGAATTTTCTATGTTCTTGTACATGCTTGATACGTGGATTTTCGTTTTCATACTTAGCTTACACCGGAAGACTCTATACACCAGGGGTCTCAAATTCAAATCACCCTGAGGGCCGCATGAGGGCATTTTTGATGGCCCAAGGGCCACACCACCTTTGTTATTTCTCATGACACATTGTGATGGCAATCATTTTGCGGGCAGCGTTTTTGAGACCCCTGCTATACACCTTCCACTTGTAAACAACTCACCTAACGACACTGGGATAAAGCTCCATGGAAAGAGCGGCCAATGACACCCACATGGCCATTGTTCCGAGCTTGCTAATTAATGCACATACATTTGTCAGCACTGCTTTCAACGGAGTGTCTGAAAAAGTTAAAGGTAAAGGCAAAATGAGGAAGATCTGCAAAAAAATAAACAAATAAAGAAAACAAGACAATGATCTGAACGAATAAAATAGTAGTGATTCCCACCAATCTCGTAAGCATTTGTAAATTGATGCACAGTCGAGATATATTTAAGGTATTTCTGTGGTAGATTGGAAATAAATCTAAGCATTTAAAATATTTCTTGTTTCCTTTATAAGATGGACCTCTTGCTAAAGTACTTTTCATAATAGGGGAGGTCGCTCTATTTTGGATCAGTTTCTTGATCTGTTTAAGAAGGGAGTTTCTTACTTAAACGTAAACTCATCTGCACGGAAAAAACAGACTTTTTTAATTATCAATTATTAGTTATGAATTTCTTGTTAATCACTAGCGATGAATAATTATTTTCTATTCAGGGTTTTCCTTAAATTTACATTTAATTTTACGTTTTACACGGAGCCATATAAATTGATTCATTACATTTTTATTTTCATGAGAATTCTTAAAATTTTCATACAAAAAATCTCCATAAATGCAATTCACATTATCTTTTTTTTTTCAATATCCTGACTGTGTTAGTAATGCAGGAAAATATATAGGTATTTAGCACTGAACAATGACCTTGACAATGGCGAGAAAACGGGTCAATAAGATAATGACAACTGTCGCATAAATTAGTGAGTGAATTACACTCCCCGATGTGTTAAACACATTAAATTTATACGTACAAAATCGGATTCTGTTTTTTCTTTCATCCTTTGAGTAAGACCCTTCTATAAATAAATCGACTCACGTGTAGCAAATACATCTATTTGCCTATTAAACCTGTCCTCGTTTCATATTTGGGTGGTACCGCGAAGCCACTAAAGAGATCAGTGTCGCGTTACAACTATTAGGTCTTAAACTAAGTAACAGAAAGAATCGAAACCAACAGGTTTATTAAAATCAACAAATAATTTTATTTCTCTAAGTTACAAAGAGAAAAAATGAACTAAAAGTATAGTGAATTAAACCAAAAATAATCCTAAAATTCTATCAAACTCCAAAGTATAGAGTGTTCAGAATGAATTCCAATATTGAATGTGCTGATATATCAATAGTCTTTAATAGGCTGATGTGCCAAGAGTATTGATCTATCAAATGATATAATCAAGAATGGCTTTGAATGAATTCACAATAATCCAAAATTAATGTTTCCGTCAAAATGTCCATGAGCACTTTGTTATTCCATTGTATAGTTTTTAAATAAATGATTCCTCTCAAGTTATATCTGAACATAACAGTAAAATAATCATAAAGACTGAATTTAAAGGAGGAATGAATAATCGTTTTGATCATGACCTTATATAAAAACCTAAGACACAAAAAAATGGCCGAAAATGGGGCAGAATTTAGCTTCCAGAACATTATAAGTTTCTAAACTCAGATATCAGTAAACAGCCTATAACTTAAAACATGACAAAATGCGTGCCACACGAAATCTCTATCTTCAATCATGGACAAAGGTGAAGCACACAGTATAAAGTAAATATACATAACAGTCGTCAAAGATAATATTTCAATCACTGAAGTTAAGGTCTGAACTAAATGACCCCAAGATTTCATCTCCATCGTGTGTTTTGCGAGTGTAGCCAATATTTGTCCTACCAAAAATCATTCGATATTGTTTAAACAAACGAGACCAATTCGCCATGAAATATCGCCGCTTACAAAAATTTAAAACAAAATAAAAAGGTTTTTAAAAATGTTTTCATTAATATGTCTGAAAAAGTGCTCCAAACAATTCCCTACAACAAGCCATTACTTATAAAACAAACAAATAAAATACTTGGAACGTCATCTCGAACACCAGGCAACATATTTGATCAAATTTTACAGTGAATTTTTTAATAAAGTCTCCAAGCACGTCTGAGGTTTCGGCACTGCCTGATATCGAAATACTGTGCTGTAAATAATAGAATATATGTTGTGGTTCACATTGAGACAATGAAAACACATTATAGAGGTTGCATTATTTGTCTCACCACGAGGCTCTGCCGAGCTGGGAGACAAATAATGTAACCCAGCAACTGTGATTTCATTATCTTGGTACAAACAGCAACATAGATTATTTTTCTCACCCAATTCGTTTCATTCAAAATTAAAATTACTCTGCGCTTTTGCAATATAGTTAGCAGATTCAACACAATACTGTATTCATCGAGTACTAATGTTGCCGTTCACATTTTATATAGCTCATCAGGTCTTATATTGTTTTATGAAAATATGAATAATTATCTAAGTAGAATCTAGTTATATATGACACTCTTAAATTTTTTTTAAAAAACCGTTATAATTGATACGTGTATGTAAATATCGCACTATCTGCGTCTTGAGCCTCGTGCTGGTGTGTGTAAGCACCGCAGTAGTGTATGGGGGCGACTCAACGACAAGGGGACTTTAATGTTAAAATAGGGTCCCGGCACTTTGGCGACAATGGGAATTTAACATGGGGAGCACAGGATATGCATTATAGCGACAAGGGGAATTTAACATGGGGAATACAGGACCGGCACTATAGCGACAAGGGGAATTTAACATGGGATATACAGGACCGGCACTATAGCGACAAGGGGTATTTAACATGGGAAATTTAACATGGATGGGTCTGTATAGGGACAATGGGAATTAAACATGGGTGATTTATGTAATATAGACAAGACTTACATTATACATATACCCCATTTTATAAAAAGAAAATTGTTGAAAGGGTTAGGCATGAAGGTCAATTTCGTTTCGAGGCATATGAATGGCCCTGAAAAGGGCCTTTGGGTTTCTTCTTCTTCTTCTATTTCCTCCACTTCTTCAGCCATCCTCTTATCTTTCCCACTATTCCTTTCTTCTTCTCCTTCTTTTCAATCTCTGGTATCCAGTCAGGATGACCCATTTCTCTGAATTTCTGTTGGATCTTGATCCAGTTCTTGTTCAGTTGCTCAAATCTTTCTTTTGTCTTTAGGTTTTCTCTTTCTTTCCTCTCCTTTGTCCACTTTTCTTTGATGTTATTTACCTCTTGCGTTAGCACTGTTCTCTTAAGTTCTTCAGCTTTCGTCAGCTGGTCCAACCCCCATTTTACGTGCCGCCACTCCGTCCAATACAATTTGTTTTCTAGGAAGCACCTGACTTGGATGACATTCTCAAGTGCTTCCTTTAAACTTCCCACTCTTACATAAGGTGGGTCAATCAATAATCTCAATCTCTTTTCCTCCTCTTCCATCATTCCTTTTACTATCTCTTTAGCTACCTTTAGACTATTAGCGTAGTCCAGACACTCTTTTATCTTCCATTCTTTCTGTCTTTTCCATTACATATGTAACCTCCAATATCCAATAATAGATACCTATTAAATTATTCAACAACTCCGTCGCAGCCACCATCATCCTTGTCGTTATTCCGTAGAATGGCGCGAATGACGAACGCTATGAGTTCTTATATGAAAGCACGGACGTGAAGGAAAACATCCCCTACTTTTCTCTTCTCATATTATCTACTATCCACACAGTAATGACTAGACAAATAACATAACCATAATATACTGTCCACACACCCGAAGCAGTAGAATCAAAACCATAATATACTATTCACACACGGAAGCAGCATAAACATAACCAAAATATACTATTCACACACGGGAAGCAGCAAAAAAAATAACCATAATTTACTATCCACACACGGGAAGCAGTACAAACATAACCATAATCTACTATTCACACACGCCAAGCAGCAAAAAAAAACAAAAAAAAAAAAAAAAAAACCACAAAACCCAAACATACCATCCACACAGAAGAGAAGGTTTAATAACCACACACTCTACTATTCACACATACATACTTTACAGCTTACAAACCCTAATAATCTACTGTTCACACAAACGTACTTGAGTCCTTACAAACACAAACACAAACACACGCAAATACACCAGGAAAAGGAGTTAGTGTTTATAATCATACTACTTCACATTCACACATTGGCAAGTTGAATAGTTTTTTTCTTTTCTAGAGTTTTGGTTAGCCCTGACAAGGGCTGTTTTTATGTAACTTCAGATGCACCGATCTAATGATGGCACCTTCCAGGTCTGGCACCGCACACGCATCTCCTACTCCAGTCTCCTTGCCAATTCACCCTTGTCACTGGAAGCACAGAGGCGGGTTGCGTGGCTTCACTATTCCAATCTTCTGTCTCTGGGATAGTGAAGACTTCCATTTCTGTTCTCCTATTCTTAACTCGAGGGTGAATTGGCATCCTTGCCTCCTGTTGTGGTTGTGGCTGTGGTGCAGCTACAGGCTGTGGTGCTGATATTGCCTGTGGAGCCGTCCTTGCCTCAGGTGTCACCTTGCACACAGGGCTCATGATTATGTGAGATCTGATCCCTATCTTTTTTCTTCCTCTTCTTTCTTCCTTCTCTGTTCCTCTTCCTCTTTCATTCTGCCTTCTTCGACAATGGCCTCCGCTGCCAGCTCATTCAGTAGACGCCTGGCATATTCCAGGTGCATCTGGAGATCTAACAGTTTTGCTAACGAATCAACAGGGGTAGCCAGACGGCCGAGAATTTCCGTATTTATTTGAAAAGCACGGACGTGAAGGAAAACGTCCCCTAAGACCCACAACTTATATTACCTAGATCATTACCGAAAACTCGCGGACCTAAAAGAAACACTCACTCACTTTTTTAATACCCATATTTATTTTAAAAATTTTTGACAAGCCACTTAAATAAAATGCTTATACACTCACTTTCTAACCAAGATAAAGAATTCATGTGCTTTTAGACGCACTTCTCTTTTTTTCTAACCTATCATAGGCAATGGATTGTTATTTCTTTTCTAGAGTATGGGGTAGCCCTGAAAAGGGCTGTCTTTGTGTGAACGAGGAGCTATGGCAATCTTTTAGGTTCTAAGATTGCGACCTCCTCTGACGACGGGCTTTCTCACAGGATAAGGTCTGCTTCTTCAGAAAGAGTAGGAGGACTCTTTGGTGTCGACACGACAGTCAACAAAGCCTCTGTCAGGTTTCAGCTGCTGCTGCTGCTGCTGTTGCTGCTGTCCCTGCTGTTTCTCAAGTCTGTACTTCTCTGTCCATTCTTCTTTCTCCCTGCTAATTTCTTCTCTGAAGAGCTCTTCTATCAGGTCTTCAGTGACTTTTAACATTCTGACATTCTCTATCTCTTCAGGCTTCGGTATCGGACTTTGTCTGGCACGATGCAAATTCACGTAGGCGTCGTTCAGCTTAGCTAGTCTGGAGCACATCTTCGTAGGAGGATGAGTCAACAATGGATGGTCAGACTGGAGACTACACCGTTTTTATGGTCAAAGCGCGGACGTGAAGGATAACATCCCTACACGGTTTTCGAGTCGGAACGCTAAATTAGTGTGATGTGAGGGATAGAGAGAAGTCAAAGAACATGAATCATGATACCTATAGCAAAACAAACAACAAAGGCATTTTTTTCTTCAAAACACAACATTTTTATTCAAATCACTTAACACTAACAAGTAACAAATTTTTTTCAACATTAACCATTCAATTTAACTAACAAACATTTTTTTTTCAAATAACACTCTATTTTGGACATGGCTGACAACGTTGTGAATGAAATTGTGATTTCCACTGTTGGAAGTCATTGGGCCATTGATTTACACTTCGTTTCCTAGCTAAAGACAAAAGATAAGCATAATGGTCACATAACCATCCATCTACTTTCTCATCGTTTCTAGAAGAATGACGATCAAAATAAGTCACTAAATGTTCTAAAGAATATCCCAAGCTGCGATGATGCAGAAAATGCACACAATATTGTCCACACACCAATGAATCTGTGCCTTGTAATTTCACATTATTAAATCGGGTGGTCTGAGCATTTCTTCTCATAAAGTCAATTATATCGTCTTCCAAAGGGGGCAATCCATACGAATCAAAATATTCCACACATCCTTCTTGAGGAAAGTAGACAGCTACCCAGTGGGTTCCTGGGAGATGACTGTCGTCCGTGTTGATCACATAAGCTTGATGGTCTAGAGGTTTGCGATGAGGGAGTTCATCTTTAGCACATACGACAGGATTCCAAGAAGCAGTATACGAACTGTGGTTCAAAAGGTAATAAAATTCCCAGGTATCCATGTTTTGTATTGTTTTTTTTTCCTTTTCCTGTTTTTTTTCTTCTTCAAAGGTGACAATAAGTGATCAATTCGATCCTGACTTTTTGCTTGAAAATGTCTGACAAGTAAAAGGTATTAGCTCCGACTTCGTACCCTTGTCCAAGACAGTTTCGATGCGACGAATCTCCAGAGGCGTTAATGGAGGACAAAAATATTTATGCAAGCATTTATACCACTCATCCAACACGAATTCTTCCGAGATGAGACCCCAAGTTTCGTCCAGATACTCGTCCAACTTTTCTTTTTGACTCAACATCTGACATTTATCGTGTTGAAATTGACAGGGATGATCGTTGTGACATCCATAGCAATCTTTCTTGATCAATTCCTTAATTTTATTTCCCAGGACTGTAGCAAACCATCCGACTAAATGTGCTTCTTGTTCTGGCCATCGGGACTTCATCATGATAACTTCTTCGTCTTTGTCTTGGGATTCTTCTTTCATGGTCTCCTCACATTCCATGTCCAAAGTTTCTCCACTAGGTAAAGAGGGATAAAAGTCTTCCATGGTTTCTAATAGTCTAGAATGACTTCTCTCAAACTGTTGATTTCTATCGTATTGTCAAATTCTGCATACAGGACGACGTTCACTGTCTCCTCCAACCTTTTTCTAAACTGAAGTTCCACTCGAATCTGGCCTGATTTTATAGGGTGGAAATGTCCCTCGTCGCTGCATTGGTCTGGAGTGAAATCAAAAGCCCACAAAGCGTAGCCTCCATCATATTCTTCGTACGTAATGCCATGACTGGTGTTGGTTCCTAACTGTCCCGTGGCTTCGTACAGGGACAAGTACGATCTCAGGTAATTCTTCTTTTCAAAGTCAGGTTCGAAAGGCCGAGTACACAAGGTCTTGCCATCGCGACTGACTTCGAGTTTGGATACGCCAAAGTGATAAAAGTTGAAAGGATTTTTTTCCAAAGCTCCGTTGAAGGCTGCATTCTCGACGATACCAAGGATTAAATGTTTGGGTAAATGTCCTTGAAACAGATGATCTTCCATCATGGATCGCTGTCCAGCGGGAATAGTGAAGGTTTTCACTTCCACGCGTCGTATCGGATACTTGGCAGTCGTTCTGCTCAACGTGTGGCTAATGTCGTTTCCCACTTTAGGTAACACTTCCACACGGCGTACGTAGAGTCTGGCTTGTTCGATTTTGGTTCTGTAAGTGGCATCTTTTGCAGCCATCAAATGGAAAGCGACACTGCTAAGATTCAGTCTCAGGCGGACATCCACCCCGTTCAGCAAATACTTCTCTTGCAACCACATGTCTAAATGCAAACGATCCATCAGTTCTAAATGTTTGTTTAGACCTTTGATTTTGTTTCGTCGATGTTCAAGTCTATAATTGTCATCCGCTATTATGTCGAACTCGTCCGCATCGTCTGGTTTCCATAGCACGCAGGCATCCAGATGTGTGTCCTTAGCGTCTATTCCGTACGTCAAGATATTTTCCAGGTAGGCACGGTAAGGGTAAGTATCCATGCTGCTACTGACTAGTTTGTTATTCAAGTACAAGTCCACTCCACTGAACAAGGAATGCATGAAATTATTGACGGGGCTACTACATCATCGTCCTTGATATCGGGACCATCTGCGCTCGTGTCGATCACTTTCACTTTCAAGTACAGGTAACTGATATTCAGATCGATGTAATCCTCGGGCTGTCCTTTGATTTCAAACTCGATGGGAGCGGAATTTGTCAAAGAGAAGACGGGGTGAAATTCGACCCACTGGGATTCTTGCATCGTCATCATGGTGGGTGGCATAGCAAACAGATCCAGTTCCGACTTGGAACAAACGCAAGACTCTCGGTGCATCATTTTTCTGTTTCTCAGTAATTTAATAATCAAAAACGTCTAAGTCTCGAACGGTTCTTCTTTTCTTTGTCTTTCTAGCTTTAGAAGTGTGAAGTCTTGTGAAAGGGTGTTTTCTTCTTCGTCTCTCTCTGCATTGTCCTTGTTGTGGCGTCAGGGAAGCAGGAATGCTTGACTCGGCAGTGTGCAGAGCATTTATAGGTGTTTCTCGTCGGCCTAAAATGTCTTTGCCCGTTTGCAGCAAGACATTTTTGCCTGCTCTCAAGAAGGCTTCTTTAGGGTTTTGTTTGTCGATGAAGATATTTTGGAGAAATTTTTTACCGTGTGTCAATGCTGCATCTTTCAAGGCGTGCAATCCTCGTGTCACCATCGGTTTTAACACCGGAGCCACCGAACGAAAGGCTGATTTTAGCATATCTCCTAAACCGTGTCCTCGCTGTCGAGCAACACCTCGGTACACTGGATACATGACTTAAGAATCGTTAGAGAACCGTTTTCGAAAATGGAGTTTCACCGTGACTTTCCCTTTGGTGAATGGAATATTTAGTCCCAGATCTCCATTCATAGCAATGTTGACCGTGTCCAAATAAGACTTGCTGACGGGCAAATAGTGAGGATGAACAAATTCGCGGTGAACATGATAAGTGTTTCCACCTTCCTCGTCAGCGTTCGTGGCAGAATCCACTTTAAAAAGAATGACACGCAGTAACGGTACGGAGGTGTGTCCCACCACGTTGTACTCCACCACATCGGAGTACACAAAAATCAAATTCAGTCCTTGGTTCAGTTCTACCGGGGAACGAAAAAACTTGGCAAAAGAATCGTTGTCGGAAATGACTGGTAATTCCTTTTTCTTCATCATTGTCATCCTCATCTCCATGTCCCCGCCCAACATGTCAAACAGTTCAGGACAAAATATAAAGGATAACACTTTGAGCCCCTCTGGAAATTTCATTAGGAAGCGACCAGCTACTTTATGGTACTCAAGGGTGACACTTTTTCTGACACTCTCCAAAGCTTTAAGAAACACGACATTACACCTGGAAGCAATGGTGCTGACCAAATGTTGACCACTAAAATGATAGCCTGAGGGAATGATCAAGTGATAGGTCGAGTTTTGAGTTTCTGAGTTATGTGTTTTCTTATCATATTTTACATGGGTATTCAAGTACTGTTGCATTTGCTCGTCATGAACTTCCACTGAAAAACAAAATTTGATTGGGAAGGACATTGAGCACTTGGGTCGGGTGAATCATTTCCACTAAAGCCACTTCCCAATGGGCTTCGTGATCTAATTGGATAGCCTGAGGTAATTTGGCCGTGTAACAGCACAAAGTGTTGTTGGGAAACACCTCCATGGAACTGTCACTGGGTAAGGTTAAGTAAAATTGGTTATGGTGGCTCATAATTCCAGAGTTCTGTAACTGTTTGAGGGGTTACTGGAAGTCATCTGAGTGTCTCCGCCCAAAATGGGATTGTTGTTGGAGTGGTGACTGGCACTGGCACTGGACACAAGGTTCCCGTTGTTCCCGTTCGAGGTGAATTTCAGGGAGGGATTAGAAAGAAGGTAACCGAAGAAACTGCTCAAGAAAATGGTCCACAATTGTTTGTCTCCTTGTTGCAAACTCAGATTTGCGATGGCTGTACCGATGACACAATACACCACAATGATTTGGCAGAAAAAGACGATTTGCGTTTTAGGTACACGTTCTCCACACCACACCCACAAGGGTTGTTTCTGTAAATCTTGCAGAGAAGAACTGGGTGAAGGAGTGATCGCTGAAGTGGTAGCATTAGCTGAAGATGTGTGAAAGGGCATGATGGTCACTTCTTTTTATAGTCGATGGCTTGCGAAGCGTCGATCCAAGAATCAAAACTGGGTGGATATCCTTTCCAACGTACTTTGACTTCTTTGACACGTCGTTTGCCTACTTTACGGGTTCTGCGTTCGAGAATGCTTTCGATGTCGTACACGTCGTCTTCTTTTTTGGTGACACGTTGTAACTCGGGTAAGTAAAACGTTCCTTTTAACACTTCTTCATTCATGTCTTCTAATTTATAGACGGCGGGATGACGGCCATGCACTCGTCCAGTGACACGAAACAATTCGGTGGTCCAGTTAGGTAAGTAACCTTTGTCGAAAGAGAGTCTGGTTTTGCCAATGCGCACCCAATCTCCTACTTCCAACACTCCACTTTTCTTGGGGACAGCCCCCTGCTTCGATGGTAAGATTGGTTGTACGCTTGCACCAGGATCGGTAAGATGTCGATGTACTTCAGAGTGTGGTGATGCGTAAAATATTTCCACATGCCTACTTTCAAAGTGCGTTGAAAATGTTCCACTATGCTGGCTTTGGTTTCAGGATTCCCGGTGGTAAAAAAATGAATGTCACGTTTCTTTAATTCTTTTTGGAAAGCTTGGTTCAGAAATTCGTTACCTTTGTCCGTTTGCCATCGAAGAGGGTGACGACCACTTTGTTTCAACACTCGTTGCAGGGCTCGCACTAATTCGTTGCTCGATTTGGAAGTCAATGGTACGACCCAGGCAAATTTGGAAAAGACGTTGATGACACAAAACAAATATTTGTAGCCACGATGGTAGGTGGCCAAATGAGAGATATCGGCTAAATCGGCTTGCCATTGATGATCGATGCCTTCCACTTGGGTGCGACTTCTGGAAAACCTGCGTCGAATGGGTTTGTGTAAAGTGTAGGTAGCTTGTTCTTGTAATCATCGTTGCACTTGAGGTAAACGGAGACTTTTCAGTCGAGTTTTGGCAGCACGATACAATTTTTGAACTCCTCCGTAGCCTACATGATGGGATGGACCGTAGTAAATGCTGGCTAACACTTTTTTCCATTTTTTGTTAATAAGTGACCCACTCTTCGCTGATGCTACTTTGAATGGGGCGAAAGGGTGGCTTGGAAACGGATTTACGTGTCCGATGGGTCACGGGAGTAGAAGTCCAAGCTTGTGGTGGAGGTGGCAATGGAATGGCTTTGGTCTTCTTTTCTTTTTCACTTCTGTTTTCCCTTTTTTCTTTTTCACTACTGTCGAAGGAGGAGTGGACATCATCTTTTTAACCCAATCTTTCATTTCTTCTCGTTAGGGTGTGGGGGAAGGGGTCAACAAGGATGCTGCAATCTTACTAGAAATGGGAGCTGCTGACGGTGTTTGAAAAACATCTCGTATCTCTTCTTCCTCAGGCTTTCGTGGGTAAGCGTCTCTCGTGACCCCTGGGGATGGTAGTGGTGGTGGTTGTAGTGGTGGTGCGGGGGATGGACTTTTCATCAAGGTCTTAAAATCTTTCAGAGTGGGTAGAGCTGTTTCGTCTAAAGATTTTTGGTGAAAGAGTTGCAGCCGTTGCAACAGTTGACCGTACTTTTGCGATTTTTCTGTTTCGGACAAATCGTTGCGATCCATCAAATACAGCAATTCTTGTTGTAACTGGGACATCTCGGCCAAATTGGGATTGGGAGGCAAATGCGGGGTCCGGTGTTCTTGCCAACGATGGTATTCCATCCATCGTTTGTAAGGCACTAAAGCTAGTTTTCGTCCTTCCATTCAATGTCAAGGGTTACGTCTGAGATCTTGGGACTTCAGATGGCCTTTTTATCTTGCTCCCACGAGTCCTCCCAACATGGTTCCCAGGACTCCTTTCAGCAAAGGGCCTAACAAGAGAGGTAAAAGTCCTCCACGTTGGACCAACATCTTTCTTCTTTTGACGAATGGGGATTTTCTTTTGAACCATTTGGCGAAGAACGTGACGATGTTTGCCTAAGCATTGTTTCTGGTGTTTGGACAAAGGGATCGTGCCTTTCAAAACGTTCAAACAACATTCGCACACGGTATCGATGACATCTTTGGAGGCCGTTTGAAGTTTTTTCGCATGGGTGTAGAAGCTTTGGACAGGACAGATAACATGTCCCCATGTTTGACTAAACGAGGAGGTAGTCCTTTCCTTTTCTTTCCTTTGGGTTTAGAAGAGGGATGTTTTCTGGGGGTGACATCTTTGCTTGTTAGTTCCGGGACATTCACCAAAAATACACAAAAGTCGATGTCTAAGCACACGCCCTTTTATCTTTTTTTAAACTATCGCTTTGTCATAAAGGTGACAATCTGTTTTCCAAAATCGGCAAGGAATCCTCCCCTTTGGTGACTCCTCTTTTTCTTTGAACGACTGTATCTTTTCTTAGGGTAACGTCGATGCTTGGCTAAGCGCTTTGTCGGATGACGAGACTGTCTTTGTCTCTTTCTTTTTTGGACAGGAGAATGACGATAGTGACGGCGTGCACTTCTTTGAGGTGACATCTTTTGGGAGTTCACTGATACCCCTACTTTTGTCGCAGGCCTTTTTTATACTGGAATGCGTCGCCACTGATTGTCTTTACGTCGTATCAACATGAGGACAGGCAACACACGTCGTGCAGGTTTTAGCAACGGACTAAATCGAGCCAGTTCTTGCTTGGACAAATCCAGTAAACTCTGTAACATTCCCGATCTCTCTTGGACTTTGATTTTGGGAGCAGGTACTTTGTGAGTAGCTGCCACTGCCACTAAAGAGGAGGGTCTCGCCAATGGAGAAGTTCTTGGAGACACGGGCTTCCATGGTGTCATCAACGGAGAAGTGGATGAACCTAAGGCTACCGGAGACGCGGACACCGTCGTAGCAGGCCGTGGTTTCCGAATGTAAGGTTGCGGCCTGGCTGAAGTGCCTCTCTTGCGACCAGTTTTCTGTGGACTTTCCTTTAACGGAGGACTTCTCTGTTTCTTTTTCTGAGGATTTTTCTTTTTCCGGGTTTGTGATCTTGTCTTGACACTGTTGCTCTTTTTGTTCTTGGGTCTTCGTTTGGCTTTTTTCTTGCGGAGAAGTTTTGGAGCATTAGGATTCCATCTTAAGAGGGAGCGAATGATGACACCTCCTAGAGTACCGCTCCCTCCAGGTTTCAAAATGATTTGATTTTTGGTTTGAGTATCGATGCGGGGATCGGCCAGTTGGGTCAAAGCTACTTTGTTTCGATCAAAAAAGCGTTTGGTTTGATGAGGAATCTAAATGATACCTTGCAGTAATTGACGTGCTGTCACCGTAAACGATCGTAAGACTTCTCTAAAACTGGCTTCTAAGACACGAGCACGTATTTGTGGATTTTTTCGCGACTGATGCCATACAAGGCACGAATCAGTTTGACGGGAAGATGAGACTGAAGGGACGTCATGTTCACACTGTGTGTGAGACAGACGAAAAGTGACTGAGGTTTTTATAGATTTTTGTTGGGGTTAAGTCGAGGACGGAGACGTGTACAGGACAGGCCCTCCGTCTTGACACCAGTGGTGAAACAAATGGGTACGAAATCGCAAATAATTGGGGGTAGTAGGTTTCAAATCGACGAGTAAATAGGCGTGTGGAGTTTGAGTGGCATCGTCGTACGCCTGAGTGAGCCAAGGCGTTCCTAACCGTTTGACTAAGACTTGCACTTGCGATTTATCTCGAGGGCTTTTAAACAAGACCACGTAATGCGCATTGAGACTAATGGTGAGATGGGCTTTACTTTGTTGAAACAAATTTTGAGTGATGTAAATGACACTGGCATTACGATGATGCCCTTTGCGCCTAAACCAAAGTTTAATTTCTTCTTCGTCTTCTCCTAACATGTCGTCGAAAATGACCAAATGGGTTTGACAGGAGTCAGACACGATTCCGTCGTCTTCGTTAGGAATGCCTTCCACAAACACGATGGAATCACCTTGACTTTCTTGCAAGAGGCTGTACGATGATTGCCTCTCTTTGTAACACCACACGATTCGTTGAGGTGGACGATTGATCAAATGATGTTTATGTTCGATCAAACGTTTGACAAATTCGGTTTTGCCTGAACCGCTAGGTCCAGCAATGAGCATGTTAAAGGGATGGCGAAGATACAAAGCCTCCCAACTGGCACGATCTAAGTGTTCGTCGATGACTTTGAAAGTGGAGGAAGAGGGAGCAGAGACAGCAGAGGTAGCCATAGTGTCAGGAATGTCACTTGTGACACGAACACAGACAAGACAAGATTTTTTATACTTTTTTCAGGACACATTTATTGATGTTTTAAAAATGAACACGAAAGACAAAATACATAAAAGCCGAAGGCTTCAGTACAAAGATAAAATGCACATGAAAACGATCAAAGTGGAATAGAAACAAGTCTCTGTACAACATGCTTTGGGTAATGTTCTGACAAGTTCAACAGGGGGTAATGTCACACAGGTGTCCTCCCGAAAGGGTCTTTCAGGATGTCCATGACAGTCCTGTCCTCGGTGACGGGTTCTTCTGGTACTGTCACCAACACAGGTTGAAAAGTGACTTTTTTCTTTGGACGTTTAAAGGAAGGATCAGAACTCTCGAGCATACTGGGCCACTTCTTGGGTCCAAGCCTCAAAATTCCATTTTTTCCAGTCACGTACATCTGTCCAATAGGGGTGTAAGTCACAAGCTGTACACGCATCGTCATACACGTCTTCGGTAGATAAAAGTTGACGAATCTTTTCTTCCCGTAGAGGTTGAGAAGTATCCAGATGAAAACGCAAGGCTTTGAGCAAAATGAGTCTCTCGTGAACATTTAAGGCCATTCGGGTGGTAAGTACTGTTCGTAAAGAGTCCACAAGGAATCGGCAGGTAAACGAAATCCCAGAAAACAAGTCACTAAGACACACACCACACGTCGACCCAAATTCAACGGATACAGTTGTCATACAAAGTGTTGGTAATCATCCACGGTTTGAATATTGTCATTGAGTTCCTTCCACGGAATCTTTGAATCACTTTTGATAAAAGCCTTGGCATGGCAACCTGTTCTTATACCCTCTTTTTTCGGAAACAATAAATGTACTTTCTGCCCAGAGATATTCGTTCTCCAGTAGGAAATCTAAATCTTTCAAACACTAACCTACAGCCCAGAGTTCGTTCAGAAGTTTCCTCTTCCACTAGGCAGATATTGCATAAAAGATGTTGGTAATCCTTCAACTCTTCTTCCTCAATTCGTTGCAGTAGATGAATCTCGAAGTAACGATAATCATGAACATGTTGATCATTTGTGACCTCGAAGTGTTGAACAAGGTCTGACAAATGGAACACTTTCTCATGAATCAGTCCTCTTATAGCATTCAGGTACCAGTGGTTCAAACACCGGTGACGTAATGGATGCAATTGTTCCTTACGTTTGACTTGTATTTTGACCAGTTCTCGGTAAATGCGTTCTCTCAATTCCACAGGCAAACCACGAATGTTCTCTTGTAAAGTATCCATGAATAGGTCATACTAAAACTTTTTTGTCGGAGACAATACGTGTACTGCCTGATCAGAGATGGTTTTACTCCAGTAGCAAATCTAAATCGTTTAGTCACTAATTTACACTTTACAGTTCGTTCAGAAGTTTCCTCTTCCACTAAGGTGACATTCTGTAAAAGATGTTGGTATTCCTTTAACTCTTCTTCCCCTGAAATTTGGTAGCAAATATAATCATCAATAACAAACCAATCCTTTGAACCAAAAGGTAGTTGATGAAGGTCTGTCCAATGAAACACTTTCTCATGAATCAGTCCTCTTATAGCATTCAGGTACCAGTGCTTCAAAAACCGGTGACGTAACGGATGCAATTGTTCTTTACGTTTGACTTGTATTTTGACCAGTTCTCAGTAAATGCGTTCTCTCAACTCCACGGGCAATCCCCGAATATTCTCTTGTAACGTATCCATGAATAGGTCATTCAGTATTATTGAATTTACAATCTTCTCCTAGAGCAAAAGTAATCAACATAGTCAGTAATTTCTGGCCACAGCCATTCAGGGTAACGTCCAAGAATTTCAATGAAATCTTTTGATGTAAACGGTCTAAAACGGTATAATAGGATGAACGCACCCTTGATCCAGAGAAATCTAACACCCTTGTTAACTTTTTTCACATTCCTCTTGTGAATTTCTCGACACAAAACTTCTACAGTCACCCATTGAGATTTTACTCTGGCAAGTTCCTGCCAAACTTCCTTGTAGATCTTCTCTTGCAGTTCGTTTGGTAATGATTCAATATCATTTTTAAATGGGGTTTAAATACTGGTCTCGGTGATGTCCAACGTTTGACTCCTAGCCAATCTGGTTTCTTCAACGACATGGTAGGTTACTTCAATGACTCGGTCCTACTAAGGGCAAGTAATGACAATTCGGTGACCATCGAACATGTTCCAGATAAGCCGAATCTTGTGGTTCCCAGTGGTGAAGTGACACACCGCAACTGAAGCACTTGACTTTATCCCCTTCGCCCAAGTAGAAAAATCTGGCTCTGGCTAATTCTTCAGGGGTTGGTCCTCCCAGATACTTAAGCCATTTTCCTTTGAACGATTGAAGACGATTTTCAAAGTCACAGTATTCAGGCAAACGCACAGGGAACGAATATTCGTCTTTCACTGGTTCTCGATGAGGGTAGGGTGACATCGATAAGAGTTTGCTCAGGGCTGAATGACATCCGTAGGGTGGTAGACGTGAAGGTTGACACCCACATACACCATGAAACCCACTAAAGTATCCACGATAAGGAGCAGCATCGCTTTCGCATCCATCAGGTTTGACACGTACAACATCACTTTCCATGATAGGGGCAGTAGTAGTAGTAGTAGCAGTAGTAGTAGTGAGAACAAAGTTCCCATGATGCTTTATGCATCACTGAGGTCACAGCGTACAGCATCGCTCACATCGCAAGGCTCAGCATCGCACTCCACTTCAGAAGCCCCAAATTTGAATTGTGCCTGTCTGAACTTGTTTTGTGTTTCTCTGAAAGTATTCATCCTGTTCGCTTGGTCTTGGTAGTCACAATGAACTATCGATCTTGGACATTGTCCCTTTTTATATACAGACCAATACGACACGTCCATACGGCAAAGTGAAGTGATTGGGAAGTCGCACTCGCTTCTGGTACACAATTTGATAGAATTTTTCCAAGGGTCCACTGACGATTTGGTGAGTGGGTAAACGTACAATTTTGTCCAGGTCACGGGTGGTCAATTTAAAGTTTTCATCTTCTCCAGACTGCAGTGCTTCTTTCAATACGCCAAAGTTCACCATTCGACTGGTACGATAATTCAGAGTCAGTCCTTTCACTTTACACTCCGTGTGCACTTCTCCTTGTTTGTCACGGTATTCGTAGCCGTAATTTTTGGGACCGCCACTCGCGAAACTTAGAATCTTCTCGTTGGGGTGTTCGTCTGTCCAGGCTCCTAAACGGTCTCCTTCGAGGGTGATGTTGACCCGGGCACTCAATGTAAATACAACTGTCCGTGTCAAAGTACAGGACGCGTTCCCCTAGCAGTTCTAAAGCTTCGTACAATTTTAAGCGAGCATGAGCTGTCACGTAAGCCGCAATGATGACATTTCCAAATGCGTCGGCTTCTACAAAGTCTAGATCTTCTTCGTAATTGACCAAGATCAAATCCTCGCGAACGACGTCCACGTGTTTCATGTATTTAATTTGTCGTGAATCATCTGGAAGTACCGGGAAGGTTCTGTCAAATATTCCGTCTTGGGTAAACACAGTCGTTGTGCCATTTTACCCCACAAGCAGTTTAACATCACTTTGGCAAACGATCGCCTGCCTTCGTTTTTCTCGATGTGGTCCAAATTGATGCCTTCTTGTGCCCAGTATTTCTCTTTGAATGTCTTTTCGTCTTCGGGAGTGTGACACCAGGAAGGATAGCCATTGGCCTCTTGCTTCAGTTTCAAAAAGGCATCCACGTAGTCTGCGAAAATGCCTTTCTGATTTGGGTCACCCTTGTGGTATTGTTGTGTCTTGGGAAAGTGACAAATTTCGTACACTTCTAACAGTTGATATCCCATGTCCAGAGCTTTGAACAATTCCACGCTAACCCACGTCCCCGTCAAGGCACGTTCTTCCTGAGTGTGCTGACAAGGTTGGTCTTGGTTGCACGTTTCGGCACAAGTACGGCACAAGGGAAACATCAGCTTGCCTTGGCAATGATGGGGTAACACGGGATGGTACAAATCCGTGGGAGGCAAAACTTTACATTTAATCAAACCTTTGTGTTGTCGAATGTGGTTCAGGTCGATGTGTTCCGTCAGCAATTGTGGGTGCCCTGCAGGAAAGCGACAATATTTGCACACGTAGGGATACATTGAAGAAACGTCCAAGTATTTGACTTCTCCCTTCTCTTCGTCGGCTTGGTACAGCAAACATGCAGCATTGGTCCTTCCTCCGTACAAACTATCCCTCGGGTTCAGGGGGTCCATCCACTGGTAACTTTCTATGATGCGTTTAAACTCGGGATCGATTTTCAAACGGTGATCGTACTCGTGTTCCCACATTTCCACTACTTGGTATCCTTGCTGTCCTAACTTTAGGCGTCGCTGACAAGTGTCCTGGTTCAAGTCTTGCATGGTTCGTTGTAAAAACTGATTTTTAGTGTTACGATCAGGGTAGTAGACGGGACATCCATGAAATAAGCAACCGTTAAACTCGTACATGATCTTGGAGTTTTCTCAGACCCAGCCATCTAGCGAATGCATTCCGATGGTATTTTCACCCCCTCCGTTGCGAGCATGCTGAATTCGTTTGTCTTCCTTGTCGCACAAGTAATGTAACCAGCGTAGGGCTTTGACCGAGTATTGAAGTTTGACAAAGTTGGTCGTTTGAGGGCTAATGACCGCCAGGGTGTTTTCAGGCATGAAACGTTGTCTGTACACTAAGGAACACGCTTTGGCAATGGTGCAAGCTTCTTTCAAAGGATCGACCCCTCCGTGTTACATGAACAGTTCTCGAAATTTTCCACAGCAAAGCCGTAAAATGTCCACGTCGGAACGACAATACTTTAGCATTTCTTCCTGAAAGTCAAAAGGGTCCAAGGCATGGGTCTGGTACCAAGCGTAGAAAGCTTCTCGTTGCTCGGTACGCATGTTGTCGGGGTCGTAGTCTTTAGTCTCAGGCAAATGGGGTAGAACAGCATGTTGATTGGCTTCGGCATTGAAAAAGTGAAAAAAAAGTACCCTTTAGCCATTTCTGTCATTCCAACCGTTTTAGGCATTCGACTCAAATGCATGGCCAAATAGCTCATCGAATCTTTAAACTGTACTTGTCCCACTTGCATGGAAATGATTTTGGCTACGTTCAAAGTGACTTTAGGACGTTCGGTACCATGTTCGGTATAGTATCTGAGAAGAAACTGTCCATCGTATCCGGAGAAATTGTGAGCCATCAACGTGGCATGGCGATGACAATCTCCGTAACGTTCGATGTCCTCTTGGCTCCACGTCTTGTCGATGGGGTCTAAGACCCATCGGGCGAAATCGGCTAACGTGTTCGGTCCTCGTAAGATTTTTTCACGTCCCCCAGGAATCTTGCTGCAGTGAGGGCAATAACTCAAGATAGGTTCTTGAATGTACTTTTCGCACGCTCGATGAGCCACGCAGAAATTAGGAATGTGAATTCCGGTCTCTTGCATGCATTCGAAATCGAAAAAGATGAAATTCCCTTTCTTATTGTGGTCATCATTTTCCTTTTGTTGTGGTTGATATTTTTGCATGTAGCATTGATGTTCCAAGTCCACGATTTGGTGACAAATGTGACATTTTTTCTTTCCTCGACATACGTGTGCCTTGGCACTGTTGGTACGTATGATTTGTCCACACGTAGGGCACAATCTCAGGAGTTGACAAGCACATTTCTGCTGTGAACCTTGTGTCTTTAGATGTTGTTGGTAACAGTCAGGGTTGACAAACTTGCGCAGACAAGTAGGACAATGCACTCTTTCTTGTCCTTTGTCCAGACAGGGTTGAGAGGCCTAACATCCTGAGCATTTCGATCCACAATGCTTGTGTTGCTCTCGATTTTTATAGCCATAGTCACATCTCTCACAATAATAACTGTATTCCAGGAATGCGGTGATACTGGTAATGGTATCGAAATGTTCATCGTGATGATAGACATGAATGTATTTTCCATCGTTAAAGTCTTTCCCTCGAAACAACAGAGGTCCGCGCACTTCTTGAGGGTGCACTTTCAAGGTGTAGCGTGGAGCTAGGACATCTTGCAATTTTTGCATTTCAGGAATGCCACAGGGTGTGTCTTTGGACAGGCGGGCTTGTTGTAACAAGAGTTCTGCTTCATTTCCTTGTTTGGCTCGGTCCGATTTTTGAATAGTTTTCCAGGCTCTTTTCCATTCTGCCGTGTCGTTCTTGTCGGCATACGTTCGTCCTACGATGATGGCACGGGTTAAACACATCTGGTCTTGAGGTTTGTTAATTTGGACGAGGCTTTTTGGTGCTGAGAAGGTCGTTCACCAATGACACCTTTTTGCGTTGTCCGGTCCCTTGAGGAGGAGAGACGTGAGTCATGAACAGTGTGGCTTTTCCATCGGTGATCTCAAACTGGTCATTGGATTGTTGCACGTGTTGAATCTTGTCGATGACTTTGGAAGGGGTCAATTCTGCGGGATTTCAAACCGTCGTGTTGTATGGAAAGTCTCAAGTGATCGTCTTCTTTGGGTTGACATTGTCGCTTTAGTGTGGTGAGCAAAGAATCCCACACTTCGGTGATGAACCCTTCTGCTCTCTCCAATGGTACGTTGGACTTGAAATCTTTAAACTTCACCCTGTAAGTGTAAGCCATGGTTCTAAATTTTCGAGAGGTGCGCTTTTCCGTCTCTCGAATGTGATCGTACTTTTCAGGGTTTACTAGTGAACTTTGGTTAGGTGAAGACTCTCTGGGTCTGGATTCTGGTTCAGTCATGTCATCTTCAAAATCACTGGCATGAATTTGTGCCAAACTTCAGCGATGGTACGAAGCGATAGATCACATTTCTGCCTCTTACTTTCTTCTTTCTTCTCGAATGGATTCGATCGTTTCATCTTGACTGCAAAAAGTCAAATGACTACATGTGAAACACCATGGGTCACTTTATATCCATGACAGACCAGCGTATATAAAGGGTGTGTGTCTTGTCCTTCCACTATTCATTTCACTCTCAAAATGAGCAAAACGATGGAAGAGACTACACAGATCGAACTTTTCATCAGAGCTTTGCGAGGGGTCATTAGAAAATTTTCTTCAGACAAGCCGACGGACTACTTTCCTTCCTTTCGAGATAAAAGTCAAGATACTTGCTATATCTGTAAGAATAAAGGGTATTGGTCTTCAGAGTGTCCAGACCGTCAAAAAAGCAAAACAGGGACTAGAAGAGACAAAAGCCAAGATACCTGTTATCACTGTCAAGAAAAAGGACATTGGTCTTCAGAATGCCCTAAGAAACAAGAGGAGCAAGAAGAGAGGGAATCTGGAGAGGAAGAAAAGGGAGAACCCAGACACGTGAAGAAACAGAAGCAGGAGAAGAAAAGAAGAAGTGAGGATGAAGAGGAGGAAAAACGGTGAAAGTGAAGACATTTTAAAAAAAAGAGAGTGAAAAAAGATAAAAGAGGAAGCCTATGAACTTTTTTAAAGTGCTATGCTGTGAACTGAATTGTAAAATTTGTACCAGAATAGACCAGTCATAAAACGTAAGTGCCTCTTGGTTTTGATTTTTAGAATAAGAATCTACACTCACGCACTCATACATTCACACGTACCATAAGGGTAAAAAGGGGCTTTTTGAGTTTTAATTGATGTTGGCAATTGAAATACTATCTCTTTTCGAGAGAAATGGGTGGCCCTGAAAAGGGCCTTTGGGTATTTGTTGATTCAAACAATTAACTTTAACTGTCTTAAGCCTTTGCCACGGCCAAGGCCTACTTCTGGACTGCGTACTGTCGATGATTTGGTAGAAATCACTAAGGGTGGTATGGTAGATGTTGTTACAGGGTTGGGTTGCTTAGCTCGGGAAGGTCTTTTTCTCTTCAGTCGTAATAAAGAAGTCTGATACATTTGTTTCAGACTTCTTGACTCCGCTAAAATGTCTAACAGTGCCGTAACCGTTTGACTTTCACACCCTTGTTTCTTTGCTGCTTCTTGTTGTTGTTTTTTTTTTCTTACCTGTTCTTCTTGTTGCTGTTGCTGTAGGAGAAAAGCTTGTTCTGCTTCCTTTTGCTGCTGCATAAATTTCTCCAATTCTTCTTTCTGTCTCTGTTTAAAATTCTCCACGTGTGGTAAAGAAGGAGAAGGTGGCGAAGGTACTGGTTCCGGAATAAATTTTTGCCAGGTAAGAAAATCCACAAAATCCTGATTTAAATTCACCTCTTCTGGAAGTAAATCCTGATTCCCTTGGGTAGTCTCCACGGCCGGTGCACCCCAATTCATCGTCTTCTGAGTTTCCGTCATGTTTGAAAACTGTCGCATGGATTGACTGCGCACAGACGCTAGCGCCTCTGTATAGGGAATGTGACGTCATAGACTACTCTCTTCGGATTGGACGAGGATGACTGAATTTTGTAACGCGTGTTTGGATTGTTCAACCAACTCAATACGTTTCGATCCTCCCTTCCCCTATAAAAAACCGCAGTTCGCTGCATTCCTTCACCTGTTCTCCTCACCAAGATGTGGACCAACGTGGAATCCTCTACTCTAGTCTCTTCAATGCTGTTCCGGTCGGACTTGCCGATGTATGTCCGATCATCGTGGACTATCGTCAGGATGACAGATACAAGTCTTTGGAAGAGAAGAATATACGTGGAGAGGCAAGGATATTTAAAGAGAGTCTTAATTTATGGTCCAGAAGTGAGACAGAGTTTGAGGAAAAGAAGAAGACCTAAGCGATGTCCTCTATGTTAACATGGAATAAGGTTAACATAAATCCAAAGGCCCTTTTCAGGGCCATTCATATGCCTCGAAAAGAAATTTACTTTCATGCCTAACCCTTTCAACAAAATTTTTTTTTTAAAATGGGGTATATGTATAATGTAAGTCTTGTCTATATTACATAAATCACCCATGTTCAATTCCCATTGTCCCCATACAGACCCATCCATGTTGAATTTCCCCATGTTAAATTCCCCTTGTCGCTATAGTGCCGGTCCTGTATTCCCCATGTTAAATTCCCCTTGTCGCTATAATGCATATCCTGTGCCCCCCATGTTAAATTCCCATTGTCGCCAAAGTGCCGGGACCCTATTTTAACATTAAAGTCCCCTTGTCGCTGAGTCGCCCCCATACACTACTCACCGCGCATTAATATGAATATGTTAATAAGAACAGTGAGGTTACCTGTCGACACCTAACTACAAAATAAGTTCTACGCGTGAGAAAATAGAAACATAAAAACATTTGATCTTATTACTGCATTGTCATCTTTAATCCATGGATGTCATAAGAAAATAACTATAAGTAATTACTATCTGTTATAAGGATCAATTTTAACTTTCATCTGTTCTAATTTGGAAAAGTTATATGGTAGCCAATGCTACGATACGATGCTGGGTACACAGCTCTAACGAAATTTGTAAAGAATTAGTACAATTTGGACGTGTTGGACTATTCATGGATAATTAGAGACTTGTGTTACTATCAGATATAACTCACCCTTTCTTTGGAAAAGATGAAACTGTATGTGACATACCGGTGATGTAATTGACAGAACCACACTGTATTAAAGATGTCTCAAATACAATACCTAGCGGAATAACGTGAGGTGATTTCTATTTCTTGGTTTTCTTGGAAATTTATATTTTCTGTTGTGGAAACATGGCAAGTGTCTCTATTACTAGTGCAGTGATCCGCTACATGGAAATCGTGTGGAATAACGTGTGGACTGGTGAATAAACTACTATGATTGGTAAGTGCAGAAGTTTTCATTTGCAACTGCATTATCATGTTTGATTCAACTGGGGCGGATTGGGAGTGTTTGACAAAGTTTAAGGAAAGCAGGTTTGACATAACACATTTCTGGTTGCTGCCGGCTCTGCAGTAGCTATTAAGAGAGTTTGGATTTGTGTAGCCAGTGATGGGTTTAGACCGCGTGCCTGGAGGAACATGCTAGCATAACTATTTTCTCACGCTTGCGTGTATGTGTTATATTTAGAAGTCAACTTGGAAAAGTTTATTTTCACAGACTCTTTTCATTAAGGTAATCAGCTTTCTTGCTCCACCTGATGCCCGTAAAACTCCATTGCTGATCTGGCCCAGGTGCATCCACATGGGTTACATTGGCAAGGTAGAATAGTATGTTCAGCTCACAAACATCACTGAGACGTTTTGTTCTTATAACATTTGTAGATACAGTACACGCATCTGCAAATGTGGGGTTTGTGTACATTCTCGGTTTTTTATTCCTTGTGTTTTACCTCCTCTTAGTCTGACTCTCTTTAAACTCGAAATACAGTTCACAACGATTGACTACCTTCAAAATATTGTTTTCTCTACTGTTTTATCCCGAATTAAAATGGCGATGGTCTGACGTCCAGTATGTGGCCATCTTGAAAATATTGTTTTCTCTACTCCTCTTAAATAGAAAGTAATTTCGAAATGGGATTTTCATCAGAAGAGTTCTTGTAGTGTCGAGTTGGATCATAATAAAGTTGACTAACCCTCAATATGACCACCATGGTGGCTATCTTGAAAATACTGACATCTCTGCTCCTCCAACCTGGATGGCTATGTCGACATGGATTTTCACTAACAAACATCATATAATCTTATGATACCATGTTTGTTAAAAATGAAAATAGTCGTACATTCAATGCGGCTACTAAAAACCTTGTCATTGCTCCCCCTGAACGGATGATCATTATGACATGTGGGTTTTCACCAAATGATTTCTAATGATGTCTGATTTGTCCTAAATGAAAATGGTGCAAACGTGACATCCAATATGTGCACCACAATAGCTAATTTGAAAATCTTATTACCGCTGAAGAATATCTGAGATGGTTTCAACACTGAACAGTTAAAAGGAAGAGACTGTCCTCTCTTTTGAATTCCTATAAATTCTTTCGCACAGTAGAGCGTCAGTCCCTTTGAGAGACTGTTCTTATTTATTCAAGTGACGCTGGTCGGCCATAAGATATCACTACATTTTTGATGATGAGAAAAGAAAACCTTTTAGTGACTTCTTCTCAAAACCATATAAAACCATACAAAACCATGCACAACTATACAACCCATACAAGACCATTCACAAATAAACTAAATGATACTGATCTACAAACATTGCCGCGCTATCGAAACAGAAAGAAAAAAAAAACTACTTTTAACCACTCCTATTTGAAATGTATTCCAAAGAATTTAATAAAACTTTACTCTTAGCATTGTTACATAAAGTTCTTTAATATCTCAACAAATGATGCCGATACGGTCTCAAAAACGGATAATTTATAAGAATAAAGCAAAACCCTTTGAAATAATACGGATGTTTGCACTCTGCCTTCAATTAAAACTTTTGTTGCTAAATCAACGTACTTGATCAACTGATATTGCACGTGGCTACTGATGTAGTGTTATCCACGGAAGCGAAATCAGATCCACTTGGTCCTCTTGAGATTAAGTCTGATCCAACCGCCTCATTCTTCGTGGAATCTTGTGGATAAAGGCGCGCACGATTTGGATTACATTTATGTAAGACCGTTAGTGAGCCGTATACATAGGTGAATTAGGGTGAAATGGGCAAGTGCCCTGTCGGGCATTTGATGATTTTGTCAGGTTACCTATTACTTGAACGATGGAGACTCCTAAAGCTGTCGACCCACTTACAGCCACGGAAAACATGGTTGCTTTTCTACGACCATATCTGAAATTTTAAAAATGATAACGAGATTGAATGATTGGAATTAGAATTATCCAAATTTGTGGACCACAAACTCAAACAATAAAACAAAATAAAAAAGACCCCAGAAAAGAAACACATCATATTCAAACCATTATTTTTTGTTTTATTTTTTATAGCAGAATGTGAAACAATTGTACTTATGAGTTTGATTTAGAGTCTCAAAATATGTGATCTGGCACGTATTTCCTTCCAAAATATTAAGACTGGACTGACTCAAAATGTGCCCCAATTATAACATTACATTTCATTGAGGTAAGGTTGGAAACAAATACATTGCATTACTTTTGTTTCTCTCTTTGTCTCCTAAATCACAATTAAATAAACGTATTCTAATTCAAAAATGCGATCATGGATTTGGGGATAGAAACCTGAGTTAGAACGAAGAACTCATAGAATAAAAATCCTGGGCCCCCATCTTCAGCAACTCGTCATTCGACCTTTTCTTGAAGTGTAAGACTACACTCGACTGGTCGATGTTAATTTAGACTTCAGATTCCTCCAATCAGAATTTTGGACAATATTAACTGATTCCCTTGAGTCATTCGACTGGCGATGGGTGGGTTGTATCCTTTTGCACCATTACAATAACAGACTTCCTACGGGTGTCGATTTTCAACTTAGATATACAGGTCTTATTTCCTTAACAGAGGTCACTGAGATATAGTAATCTAGAGGATTTCAAATCGTGGATAGGTACTAAATTGATGTAATTTATGGTGTGATCTTGCTACAGAAGGAACTATTTTAGAACGAACTGGAGTGTGGATATTAATGCTTAACTAATGGTAAAACTCTGCGGTCCTAGAGTATTATCGGTCGATCCATAAATCCTATGAGTACCATTTATTTTAAAATGTCATAAAGAACATGACTGATATTGTGCCTGTATAGGTCATATTCTGTGTTGACTTTAATTCAAAGCATTGAGCCCGAATCCAAGTCATTCGATTCCTATCAATGATTAGGTACCCCTATTATTTAAACTGTTAAGAGCCATAGTGCCAGAAAATAACAAATTTGATATACACGAACAAATATATTAAGAAAACTCCGAAATAAAAGTGACAATAACTGTTTACGATGAACACTGTCCGTCATAACAATTGTGAAGGAATCTACATAGGGAGAAAATAGAAAGTTAAATTCTAACTTCTAAAGCGTGAATTAGTGCTTTCAAAGTGACCCTTTAAAAATCCCTAAGGTGATGACGTGATACTGTAAAAGCGTACCATTTTAGGCCTTACTGTTATGCTCTGAAAGCGTACCATTTTAGGCCATACTGTTAAACTCTGAAAGCGTACCATTTTAGGCCATACGGTTATACTCTAAAAGCGTACCATTTTAGGCCTTACTGTTATACTCTGAAAGCGTACGATTTTATGCCTTACTGTTATACCATAAAAGCGTACCATTTTAGGCATTGCTGTTATACTCTAAAAGCGTACCATTTTAGGCTTTAGTGTTATACTCTGAAAGCGTACCATTTTAGGCCTAGTGTTATACTCTGAAAGCGTACCATTTTAGAACATACTGTTATACTCTAAAAGCGTACCATTTTAGGCCTTACCGTTTTCGTACTCCACCAAATATACTGGTAGCCATATATAGCCTACGTTGTGCTGAAAACTGGCGTTGGCAGTGCATACAAAAATGCTGTCATAAATACTAACCAACTTAAGTTAGTCGAACCTTGGAAACTTCTCTGAAAGCAGAAATGACTCATGTTTCTTGCTTTAATATATTCACCTCTGTGGTGATGAAAAGGCTCGACATAAGCATTAAAATTCTGCCACATTTCAGGTCGTGCTATTGATTCTATGCATGTATCCATTTTTTAATTAAATGTTAGCATTAGTTTTTCACCGGCATTCAAGCAAATATGCGCAGACGATAAAATAACTTCAGGTTCGGCTGTCAGACGAGGACGCGCAAACAACAGGAGTTCCTTACAAATGAATAAGAATTTTCGGAACTATTGAAGAAAAATCAAACAATATAAAAAGAACAAATAGATAAAATCTAAAATGTAAGATATGGAGGAGCTCAAATGGGTAATGATTTAATATTGACTTTATTCAACGAGTTTAATCAATTCCAGATTTTGCGAGCCTGAACTTTATTCAACGAGTTGCGTAAATTTAATATTGAATTATGACCCATCTGAGATTCTGTTTATTTCAAACTTTTTTTTTTTTTAATGGGAAAAAATTTGAGGGAAAGAAGGACAATGAGTTCGTTCATTTTGACTTAGATGATGCACCTTTCATTTATTGAACGTAAAAATATTCACAGACGCAGCTTTTTAACCATTAAATTTAAAGTATAGATTTTTATACAAATATAAATCAAACAGCAACCGTCCTTCATAATAAATAGAACATTTGACACAGACATGATTTTTCAACACAGAATGGCGAATGGAAATTCCGTGTGATGTCACATAATTTGACTTGGGCTCGGTTAGACGATCAGTATTTACATCTATACAAATAAAGTGCGTCACTTTCACTTAAGCATTCCAGTTGTTGAATATTTGTAGGAAGGGTTGATTACTGGGTGAAGAGATTCCAGATTATTGTAATGTATTTATGACCGGATATTTACATTGATTTGATTTGGAACAGCAGACTACAATAGACCTTTACACATTTACTTTAGGGTCGGAACTGAATCACATAATAACAAGTATTAGGTCGTTGATCTAATTTACCGCGTAAAAATGCTGTGGTTGGATACATTTATGTCAGTTTGGAGTCTGGTTTATGTCCACATTCTTCTGTGAACAGCGGTGAGTTTATTCACTTCTGATGGTTAACATTTAAACCACGCTTGTGTATATGGTGGATTCCATGTTACATGCATACCGCCTACTCCTCTCCCAACGCCCGCAATCAATTGACGAATACCCTTAATTTTATTTCTTTTCATTGTTTTTGGTTTTGGATTTTTACGCCAATTTTCAATCCATGGTATCCTATACATGGCGTAACGAGCCACGGTGGGTTTAATTCGCCATATTTAGACAGACGTGATCATTTTCTTTTCCAATACCCTTGGGCAATCGCTTCGAAAAATGACCGAAAAAATGTTGAAAGTAATAGTAAAAACAACAAATTCCAGAAGGCGGGGTTAGAAAATATCCCCACAATCGTAGAAACCAGTAAGTAGATGCTTCACAAGAATTTCATTGGCTTATTTCGACCAATCAGTATCACATATAGTGATATGTTAACATTTTGTCAAATCAAAAGTATTAAACTGTACCTCATTATATGTAAAGCCTCCCGATGATGTGATAAGGAATTTTTTTTAGCATAACATTGTAAGAAAAGGTTACCAAAAGAACTCACTAAAAAAGAAAAATACTAAAGGTTAACGTAACCCTGTAAAGAAAGGTGCTTTTCTATGTTGTCCGCAGTTCCAGAATGTGTACTCAACTCAATTCTGCACTTTCATTTTCGTCAATAGTGAAATTCACAGAAAAATGTCGAATATTTTTTTTTTCTTCTTCTGGATAACGAGCCGTTTAAATGTTTTGAGAAATGATTCATGCTTGATCATAGCGGGCTTAAATTTGAATTAGGAGATGAGCATAGTAAGAGCTGGCAGAGTGGGGAGGACGATGGTGAGAGGAATTGTGTGTTCCCTTGTTATATATTGTCAGTCTTTTGACGCTACCCCATCCCAAGCCATATACCCATCTATTGAGAGTTTTCTCTGTGCGCAGACCAGGTAGGTTATACAAAGGTCCTAGAGTATACAAACGTTGGGTAAAGCCTAAGGAACAAGATGCGCAGACGATGACTGGTTGATTAGTTAGTTTTCAGCGGGAGTTTCAACACATTATTGACATCATCATGTCGAGAAAATGGAAACTATGGGTTACACAATTGCAACCGATGTCTACAAACAGGTCAACCGCGCCTTCCAAGCGCAGACGAAGTAGATATACACAATGATCCTAGAATAAAAATAGAATTACGTTATGCTTCCGCAGCGGTATGTTGTGTGTGTGTGTGTGTGTGAGAGAGAGAGAGAGAGAGAGAATTGCAGTGTGACAGTTTAGAGTGATGTCTAGCACTGGGGCAGCATGAAGTAGACATACAGCACGATGTCTCACCCTGGCATACAATCTTGACACCAGGCCGACTAAGCCTAGCACTAACATCATAATGCTGAGCGCCAATCGAGGCAGCTACTAGTACCATTTTTATATGTCTTTGGTATGACTCAGCCGGGATTTGAACCCGCAACTTCCCGCATCAGAGGCGGACGCTCTAACCACTAGGCCACCGGAACGGTCAGGATGTTGACACGAAGCAAACTTATATCATGGAACTAGGGTGAAGTATAACAAGAAAGCTATGTCCAATCAAAGCGCGCTGATGAAGGAGATTTATACAACGGCCCTAGGAGAAAATAAAATTAGGTTAGGCTTTCGGAACAGGACGCACAGACCAAGGGAGATATATATGTCATGGCCCAAGGTTAGACTGTCGGACATAAAGACAAAGCAGACAAAGCAGATATGGCTCCATACTAGAGTTAGGTTAGACTGACCAGAACGCGAAGAGGAAGTAGATGAAAAAAACATTTTGTTACCAAGGCCCATGGGACCCCCCTCCCCCCCCCCCCACCCACAATAAAACTAGGCTGGGGTGCCGGAGCAGTATGCACAGACAAAACAAACTTATAGATTACCTGTTGCTGAGAAACAAAGCGATTAGCTGAGCAGGAACTTCTACGATGCCTATTAGAAATATATTCAGGTACAAGTCACCGGATAAAGCACTCACTCCAAATGTTATGGCATAGAACGAGTAACCAAAGCTTAGCCTGAAATGAACAAGATGATACCACTTTTTAAAAGCAAATAAAAACGAGGACCCATAGAACTATCGCGGCCTCTTTTTTTATTCCCTCGTGAAGAGGCAAGATGAATTCAAGTGACCCGTACCTACCCCTGTTAATATAAACTACGGTTTGCACTTTGCACTGTGAAGTGGATTAATTAAAGTAAATAATTACCATAAAACAGAAAGTTTGAGTGTGATGATGAGTATATCTCTGTGTCGCAACAGATCCAAGATGGTATACTTCTTTCTTGATCGTGTTCCGATGTCCTCACCCTCTTCTTCCTTAAAGAGGCGAGAAATGACTGACAAGTCTGGAATTGGTTGTCTGTTCACTTTTGCGATAAAGCGAACAACCGAAATGGCATCTTCGACCCTGCCACGCGCGGAATACCATCTAACACTCTCCGGGATTAATCTAGAACATGAAAAAGGAAATACATTTTTCATAATTCATGTAAAAGAAAATCACCCTTTTTCGGGTTATTTGCAGTAGATGTAACTGTTGCCATCCTTTTTGTTCAGTTTAATTACTTGCCATAATAAAATATAATTTTGAGTTTAACATGGCAGAGGGTAAATAAATGAGCTGCATATCAAGTTCATGCATTCAATATTCCCAGCTTCTTCCTTCCGATCTTTAAAGAATGTTTTTATTTATTCTGATATACTATTGCAACAGTCAATAAAATTAAATGTAACGTTTATCTCGTGTCATATATGCGGATATTGCAAATTCAATATAAGTTCACTTCAGTTTAGAGATTTGTGCATACGCTAATATTCTATACGCATTTTATTTATTTAACTTTTTTAAATTAATATGATTTTGACTTGATGAGAAATATCATCCTACGTTATGTTTTCCTTTTAAGCATCCTGTAACAATGTTCGTCTTCTTCGCTTAGAAACTTCTAGCCAAACTTTTTAAAGATGTCCAAAATCTAATATCCAACTATGACATTGATATTTCCTAACTAATATGATGTTCCTGTTAGTTTAGAAACTATTGAAAACATAATAAAAACATCATAATTATTTATAGATCTTCTGAGATAAGTATAATTGCATTGGATATTATGAAAGAACTTTCGGCTATTCAAAAACGTTGTGCGTTTCAACTCTATTGCTTGCATAATCTTACATTTGAAACCTTTTGCGGCGTCAGTCAGAATTATAGGTGGAGACAGGAGACGAATTGCACAGGACAACAATAAAGCCATACTTACTGCCAGGTTGGCAAAAAAAGAAACCCAAGAACGGCCGTGATGAGATGTAAGTACCTCCAGTCTCTAACACCATATGCAATACCAGCATAAACTCCATTGAAGAGAGCCGCAGAAGGGATGGCTAGCACCGTAGACCGCCACTTACTCAACATAAATTCATATACCAAATTGTATTGGACTGTTATAGTGAGCCCCATTGCAAATCCGACGAGGAATCGTGCTGCAGCAAACATTTCCCAGCTAACAGAGAAGAACGCTAGCAAATTGGAAGCCCCATTCCATGCTACGCCCAAGTAGAATGTCGGCTTACGACCAATGGAGTCGGCTATTTGGCCAGCGGCAAGGTTCCCGATAAGGACTCCTGTCATTTGGAGGGTAGTGGCTGTTGCAGGTGCCCATTTGAGATCACATACAAGTTTCCACTAAAAATACACAATGTTTTTCTTGAAAATATGAACTAATTTTATTCATTTTGTAGCGTGACCAAGAATTTGTTTTAAAAACTACAGTGGAGGTCTACAAATTGATAAGGCATTCTAAGCCTGTTTAGCGATGAAACAGCAAACACATTAACGCATGATACAAATAACGATTATCTGATGCACGTCTCCATTATTAAAATGACATTTTCTCTCATTGGAGACAGTGTTGATTGTGGACACGAAATATTTTCTTTTATTATTATAAAGATTATAACATACCTCGCTGACAATCGTTTTCACTTGGTAGTCAAACTGATATGTGGAGCAAGCTGTTCCGTTCAACGAGCACGCTTTCAGTCTGTTTGTTTCGTTTTCCTTATCGTCTAACTGATTGATCGACGAATTGGCTGACATGTCTGAGCACTGCCATTGAGGAACTGCTCCTGCAAACGTCATCGCATACATGCTGAATACAAGTACGGCTTTGTAGGTATGAATAAAGACGGTCATCAAAATCTGATATCGTCCATATCCCCCGAGTTCCCGGATGAGGTCTTCTATTCCATAGCTGTCCATCTTCCCGTTGTTAGGAGTCCTCTAGCTGGTCTCAAAAGAATATCTTTGGCCTCGATTTCACTGACAGAACTTCAGGCTCGACTAAAACATAACTCTGACTTCCAGCAATCTAAAAGGGTAAAATTTATGTTCGACTTGAATATATCCCATGAAATTTAAATCCAAATTTGATACATTGTAAGAGTTGTTTATATTCAATTTTTTTTGTATCATGACGAATAGAAAGTACGTACATCTCGGGCTTCCTTCTGTTAGATCCTATTTTTCACCATTATATTTATATGTATGCTCACACTCTGTATAGCATGACATGTGGTGTATATATTCTTATGCACGTCTGTATTTAATTGCAAACCAAATTGTACTTCGAATACTCGTGACTTTTTATACTACCAGGTCATAAAGAAACTTTCAGCCGACTTTGACATTTATAGTTTCCGGATGCACTAAGCCAAGTTTCTATGTATTATTATAAAAGGATGAATTTCAATGTCAAATATGTCTGTTCTTCTGTCCGTCCGTGATGCCAATATGTGTTCGTATACATTCTTTTTCACTGGTTGATGAACAATTCTTACATAACCATACATACTGTTTGTTAAAGATACATTGATCCTAACTTCCACGCCTGGTTACCATTAAATTGCTTTTCAGGCTATGCAGTTCAAATTGTTTTCATAGTGCCTCTAGGATGAATTATCTCTGTTGGAAGCTAGGACAATTGGTGGTCGAAAATTATTGAGAAGCATGTACCAATGCACTAACCCATGGTAATTGTTCTGTGTATGTGAATCCATAAATAAGCTTAATTATTAGAACATGAATGTGGTTTAATATAAGATTGCATGAATCTATTTCAGTCTATGTACGATACCTCTGATCCAACGAGTTGTAGCATTTCCAATAAAGAGTTCAACCGTATCCACTAGTACAGGATTTTTCTTTGATTTTAGAAAGACCATATTAAAATTAACCATTTGTATGTTTCTGAGATTTTTTAGGGCTATGTATCTAATTCTGCTTTATTTCAAACGGGGTTAATTTTATCAAAATCATTTTTAATTCAAGAAACCCAACTAGGCTTGAAATTGTTAATTTGCCTGACATCCGCTTAATTGCGAAACACAAGAGCAGTCTGGGTTAGTAGAATGTTTTCTGTATAAATTTCTACCAGAATATAAAAATATCCCTTTGATTTGGGTTTTCTCCCTCCCATGAACAAAGGAATTGAACAGAACAAAGGAACTATCAAACAAAGGAACGATAGGAACACGTAACAGAAAACAAAGGAGAGACTTCTAGCAGAGGAGCAGACTTGGTTAGGACAAAAACAAAAGATAAGTCATCATTCAGTGCTATACGCAATTTAAGTAGAAGAATGCAAACTAGGTCCAAACAAATGGCTCTATTCAATCCAAACACGCAAACACACAAACCACCAAACAACCCTATCAATAAATCAGTAAAAATATTGGATGTATCACAGCTCCAAACAGCACCAATAAAGCATGTAAAACAAGCAAGATTAACGCAAGTAGTACCAACCACAGCAAACTCGAATTCAACCAACATCACACTGGGACCCCAAATTCTGGTCTCAAACACAGACCAAACAAACCACAAACCAGCAGACATAATTAACACCACCCCCCACCCCACCAACAGAAACTACTAGAAATACAAAACTACACTCCAGGGAACAATATAAATACAATGCCAGTACTATCGCCAATCCTCTTCAAGGAAGCGGAAAAACCAAACACAAATGAAGATATAGACACCACTATTCCAAACCTAACAAATGAATTTGACAGCAACCTACATGCCTTAAACTCCCCACAATTAGACCACATAACCATAACCAGCACCCCAAAATTCACCAAAAATGAAATAACCAATTCTAGAAGCATGCAAACAAACCAACAACAGGAAATCAAGCAAACAACAATAAATCAAAACATTAGGAAAGAAACTAGACACTCAAGCCAAACTCCTGGACCATCTGGGATAATAACAGCAAGGGAACCACCAACCTATGGGAACAAATCCAATGAATTAGACACTACAAAACGACCCAGCAGCATCACTAATATGGCAACCCAAAGACCCCAAACAATCCAAAACACATACCTAGGTAATGGCAAGGGCCCGCTAAAACCCCAAAACAACCCAAAAAAAAAACCACAAGTAAGGTTAACTCAAAACAGGAAATAAAACAACAACATAACCCCCAAAACAAAATGTACAGTTATCATTCCATCGAACACACCATATACATAAGCAGCAGGTGCAACAGAATTACTAGTCTAAGTACCAATAGTATTATTACAACACTGGCCAAAATTCACACTGGACAATTCAAACTGATAAGACCAAGGCGAAACTACCTCATTGTCCAATGCAGCACAATTCAACAGGTGGAAAAATTCATCCAAATTGAAACTATAGGCCCAATAAAGATCAAAGTAGAGAGACACCATAGCACTCAGAGGAAACCACGAGTCACTTCGAACTCCAAACACAGTGAAACCACAACTAATCTGGCTGAACCCACTAAAACCACTATCTTTAAAAAAGTAATAGCACTAAACGGATACAACAAGGACATAGGCAATGAACTCCTACTTCATAAACTCACAGCAAATAGAACACAGACCACCCAAGTATATCGTCTTAAAAATCACACGGGACAAGGAACAAACAAAGCAGTTATAGAGGCTACCGAGCCAATACCCTCAATAATAAAACTAGGACAGTCAGGAGTGTACCATAAGCTGGAAAACTACATAAATAAGCCAAGATTTTGCACCAAATGCCTGCACTGGGGACACTATGCCCTCAGATGTAGATTCAAACCAAGATGTAAGTACTGCGGAGGTCAACACAAAGGAGAATGCCACACAATTAAACAAAAATGTGCTAACTGTAATGAAACCATTATCCTAGATCGGCAGAATACAGATTTGCAATAAAAGAGAAACAAATAGTGGACTTAATGAACGAAAAACACCTCACCTACCATTCTGCCAAAAACATTATTTGTAAAAACAACTCCAACACACCAAAATCTACCTCTGAAACAATCAATGAGCACCAAAACTCTCCACGCAGAATCAGAAGAGAAAACATTGCACAACAAAACATACCCTCAAATCAGGAAACAAAAGAACCAAAAACTACAACCCACGTTGTAACAAACCATGACCACCCTGATAACACTCCAGATACAAACAAAACTGTCACCCCAAACATCCCCAAATCTAACACACACACTAACACAGAATTAATACAGGAAGTAATGAACCTAACAACACGAACCATAATGCAAGATCTCAGTAGCATAATCAGAACCCTCAAAACCATTTTCACCATACTAGCTGATTGGACCACAAGACTAACAGATAAAGACAACGTCAAAAATGAATAGTACAAAAAATAATAAAATCACCATCTGGCAATGGAACTGCAGAGGAATCTTTAAAAACCTATCAGAACTGCAGAACAAACTGAATAATACGGCCATAAAACCAGACGTAATCTGCCTACAGGAAACCCTCATAACACAAGAACACAAACGCCTGCCCAAACTACAAGGCTATACCCAGGGAATCTTTAAAAACAGACCCATGGGGCAGAAAGGGGGTGGACTAGCAATTTTTTTAATAGATACACTAATCTACTATGAAGTAATAGAAGTACCCCCTAACCTAAACATCAATAATAGCAACAAAATAATGTCAGTAATGATAAATATAGGAACCACAAACATTCAAATAATAAACGCATACGACCCAGGGGGTACCTTCTGCCCTACCAACCTAATCTCACTAAAGGCAATCACTAATAACAACAACAACAATCTAATGATCTGTGGCGACTTCAACGCACACAGTGAATTATGGGGAGGTAAAAAGAAAGATCAAAAAGGGAAAATGGTTGAAAAATGGATAACTGAGAACAATCTGGTCATCTTAAATGACGGGTCGAACACTAGATTAAACCCTGAGGATGGCGCTCTCTCAGCCATAGACCTAACCATCACTACCCCAAAATTGGCTCAAATCACAAATTGGTGGGTGGATCAGGAAGATACGTTAGGAAGTGACCATTTTCCCATCACAATCAATATTCAAACAAAAACTCAACACATTCCTAACGAAACCCCACCTAAATGGAGGTACCAACAGGCAGACTGGGACCAATTCCAATTATTACTAGCTAGAGAAAATCCAGATAACTTAGAAAGCCCAAGTATTGACATGTATTATGATAACATAACAGACACAATTATAGAAGCAGCTAACAGATGCATACCAAAGACAACTAATATCCAAAATAAAAACTCTGTACCATGGTGGACTAAACAGTGCACTATAGCACATAAAGACAAAACAAGGGCCTTAAATAAATATAAACGCACCAAAAATTTTATCTACTTCCAGCAATATAAAGATAAAGAAAAAGCACTAAAACAAACTATAAAAACTGCTAAAATTAATCTATGGCAAACCTTTTGCTCTAAACTGAGTCTAAAATCAAACTCAAAACAAATATGGGACAAGATAAAAGCCATAAAAGGGAAAGCAACTACCTCAGCCCCAAAAATTAAAAATGCCATAACAAATAAAGATAAGGCAGACCTCCTAGCGAAGCATTTTTCGAACATGAGTAGCAACAATAATCACACCAAAAACTTTCAAGAACACAAAAAACTAATGGAGGGAACCCAAGCTCAAATGTTTCAAGACCAAGGAACAAAAGAATCTCACCTAAATAGCGACATCACAGTACATGAATGGAAGATAGCCCTACGATCCAAAAACGAAACATCCCCTGGTAAGAATCAGTTAGGTTACATTATCTACAAAAAACTACCTATCAATATAACAATAGCCATAATCAAACTCTTTAATAGGATATGGGATAAAGGACAACTACCGACCAAATGGAAACAGGCCATAGTAATACCAATCCCCAAGCTAGGTAAAGATCCCAACAACATAAATTCGTACCGACCCATCTCCCTTACAAACAATATTTGCAAAATAATGGAGACAATAATCGCAAATAGGTTAAAACACCACCTAGAAACCAATAACCTACTCTCCATAAATCAATGTGGCTTTCGGAACAAACGGTCCACAACTGACCAACTTCTCAGATTGGAAACAGACATCAAACTCGTTTTTAACGCACATAGGAAAACCGATCGCAACCTCATAGCGGTTTTTTTAGACCTAGAAAAAGCGTTCGACCTAGGATGGACCAATGGACTAATGGCCAAATTAAACCAATTTGGAATAACTGGACGCTTGTTCAACTGGATTGGCGATTTCCTCACAGGCCGGAAAATTACCACAAGAATAGGCAACACCCATTCGGAAGAATTTTCACTTGAAACTGGAACACCGCAAGGCAGTGTAATAAGTCCGTTACTATTCAACCTAATGGTAAACGACCTTGACCTCAATGTAGCCTCCACAAAAATAAACTTTTCACAATTTGCAGATGATAGTGGCATATGGAGGAATGGAAATCCTGCCAATAACACAGTAGTTAAAGAAATCCAGCAGAGCCTAGACAACATAGGGAGATGGGCGGACAAATGGGGTTTCAAAATATCTCATGAAAAAACTGTGGCAATCATATTCACCCCCAACGAAATAACAACCTAGTCTATCCAAACTTCTATATACAAACTCAATTAATAAATACGTAACAGTAGTAAAATTCCTAGGAATGTTCTTTGACAACCACCTCACATGGAAACAGCACATTGAACAACTCACCCAGAATTGTAACAAAAATCTCAATTTACTCAGGAACATCACAGGGACGGACTGGGGATCCAACCAGGAAACCCTCCTCACGATATATAAAAGCCTAATTAGATCAAAACTGGATTACGGTTGCCAAGCATATAACTCGGCTAAGCAGCCTGTACTACAAAAACTTGACACTATCCAGAGAAAAGCCTTGCTATTATGCACAGGAACACTCCCCTCAACATCATTAGAAGAACTACAAACACTAACAGGAGAACTACCCTTAAAATTACGTAGGCAAGAACTGCTCCTCCGATACTCCATTCGATTAGATACCCACCCAGACAACCATCCCACCAAAATAGCTATAAATAAGTGTAAAGTTGTCTTCAAACCCAAAATCATACCTATCACACCAAGTGGCAAAGTAATCCTTGAACTAAGAGAAAAGATACCTCTACTAAAAAAAAACAGGTAACAAACAATACAGACCAGAACAAATCACCATTGTTACAAAAACCACCAAGGATTAACATTGAAGCTACCAAATTAGGCAATAAAGTTGACAAGAAAACTTACTAAAACCTGTACTGGTAAACGAAATCAACCAAAAATACCCGGACTATGTTAAAATATATACCGATGATCAAAAACAAACAACCCACCAAGAACAGCAGCAGCAATAGTCATCCCTGAATTCAATATACAAACGGGATCCAGATTACCTGACTATTGCTCCATTTACACCACTGAATTCTGGGCTATACTTGAATCACTACAATGGATCAAAGACAACCAAATACCTAAAGCAGTCATTATAAGCGATTCCTTAAGCGTTATCAAATCGATCCAAAATCGCAATACACACTCTAGGGAACAATTCCTCGACAGAGCATGCCAATTAATCGATGATATCACCACAGCACATCAATTAGTCGAGCTCATGTGGATACCGTCGCACATTGGAATCTCTGGCAACGAAACAGCAGACAAAGATGCAAAAACCAAACTAGGAGATCAAAACTCTATCAAGCTTAACTATAGCTCTACAGAAGCAATAAGCTTCGCACTTACATATATAGACCAAACATGGCAAGGTTTTTGGAACTCCTCCACAAAAGGGAAAAATCACCATGAAACCCCAAAAAACGTAGATAGGAACATACAGCTACCTAAGGGTACCTATTTAGAACAGAAAACCATAAACAGGATAATAACTGGAAAAACTAAACTAGCAAGCAGTTTTGGAAGGTTTATAGGACCCAAACCAGCAACCATGAACTGCTTTAACTGCCACACCACCGAAGATCTACACCACGTATTCAATATATTCCCAAAATATCAACCCGCTCGGAAAATATTTATCAAAAACCAAAAAGAGATTGGATTACCACACACATACCCAGAGTTACTTATGGACTCTAATAAAAATAAACAATCAGCATATAAAAATATAAATCAATTCATAGACTCAGCAGGACTTAGGAACAAAATATAATTACTATCCCTACAAAACCAAAAGACCCAGTAACTAGCTAAATAAATGTAGAAGCCCCCACATAAAAAACCATAACATATCATTCAATTTTATAAAAGTATTAATAAATAATTCACTTACGAAGCACCTATAAAAAACTAAGGAAACCGCAAAATCGGATGTCCTAGATGTCCTTAACGAACCGAGTAATCAGCTAGGATTCCTGTCCTAGATGTCCTTAACGAACCGTGTAATCGGCTAGGACTCCGGTCTCTTGCTAAATAAAGTATAAATAACATTCAATCTCTAAAAACATCAATTAATAAATAACTTAAAGAGGTAATATCTAAAAACTTATAAATAACATAACGTAGGAAACACACCCTAAACACCTCGACTAGTAATACCATAATAACCTTGAAAATCTCTCTTCATACATGATATCTACTAAGAACCTCTATAAACAGCATAGAACATCCCCCCTCCTTTCAGAACATTTTGAAGAAGAAAAAAAAAAATCTTGAAAAAAAAAATCACGGAAAAAAAAAAAGGCAAATGCAACAAGAAACCAGCGATGTAAAGCAAGCAGGACCGTTCCAGAGCTGTCCTTCCCACTAATGACAGCCAACCATTCAATTGTAGGGACCTTTATGGACCCACAGACTGAGGCCAAACTATCAGGGTTCCTTGAATCCATAAAAGCCTGGGGGAGGTGGCACCATCCCCTTCCCCAGGAACAACTAGCAGGCTGCGGTGCAGTCAGAAAAAAGTGGCACATGCACAATTGTGCGAACGCTACTATAATTAAACTCAACAACAACAATAAAAACAACGCAACACATAAACCTGATTTATGTTTGTAGTTATTGTTGTTTTCGCAAACATTGCAAGAGAATGTGAAAGGTTCATTTTTAGCTTGTAAGTTTATACAGAAAATTTGGTAAGATAGAAGATAATTGATAACAAATTTTCTCTCTTATGTTCAGATTAACAAAGTGTCCCCAAATAAGGTGTTTTCAGAAAAACAGATTATTCACAGAATTATTGCTTCCTGAATCCTGAATCCATATGCCATCTTTTCGTAAAATATTTCAAAGGTTTTGGCACACTTTTTCTCACTGATTTCTAATAAGTGTACTCGTACACAACATTTTAATTTATGATAAGAAAAGCTTCTGTTTGGTATATACAATAGCCAAGAGGCAAATGATGTTCTCAGCTGTATCCTATTCCATGCCCATCCTCATATGTGACATTCTAACAGCTTTCGTGCAATAGAAAAATACAATGCTTTCAAGCGGTTTGAAGGTGAAACATTTCTGACGAAGTAGACGACTTACATACGAATAGAGTAAGTTGTCTCAAGAGAAGTAATGATCCGTATGTCATGTAAAGATACCATGCAATGCTGATATGACAACTGTGCAGAAAATCATTTATACTAAATGTTTTGCTTTCTTCTCTCTTAACCAAATCAGCTTAACATAGGCAATGGTTATCGGTACTGAGAATGATTATACGTGTATTTTCATATGAATCCAAAGACTATATATATATATATATATATATATATATATATATATATATATATATATATATATATATATATATATGAATGAAACAAATGCATATGTCCATATGACTTTTCAAAATATATAAATATATTGGTAAACTCAGCTTTCACATCATCATGAATACTCCTCAGGTAGATACATAATACTTTCCAAATATTTTTGTAAATCAATAAGTTGACGCTATCGTTATGCCTTGACTCCATTGCCTGTAGGGCGAAATTTAAAGAACGTAATTGGTGTATCAACTTGTAAACACAAACGCATTTGTAAGCCTGAAGAAACCAATATAAATCCTTTAATATTCCCTAAAAATTAAAAATATTAGGGATATACATTCAATAAATTTATGAAAGTGTGTAAATCTATTGATACAATTAATAAAGTGGCACATACAAATGAAAACAACCGATATTGATTTTCAATATCCATGTATAAAACGTGTCAATGTATTGATACAATTTATATAGTGGCACATAGAAAATTAAACCAACCAACATTGACTTTCTATAGTCCATGTATAAAATATATCAATGTATTGATCCAATGTACAAAGAAGTTGAAGTTGAAGGGGAACTTGTAACAAATGTTGCAGCCGATACGCCATATGATGAAAATCTACGGGTTGTCTTTACTAATAATGGAATTATGGCGTTGTTTGATAGCGCTACATATATGATTGATGGAAGAAATATTCATCAATTCAGAAGGACGTCGACGTTGCTACAACAATAATAGGTTTAGCAAGATATTATATTGATCATACAAGATCAGCTGGTCCATCAATGATGTTCGCTAAAGATATTACCAACAATGCTGATCATGTTCAATATACTAAAATACGGACACTTCGAGTTACTGCAGCTGATATACAACTAGATGATTTTGAACACGCAGCTATACCAGCTGATGATTTTTTGATATTATGATAAATGTTAATGCAAATTTCAACTTAGGATTTGCAAAACGTATATCAATGTTGCTAGGAGCACGTAGAAGATTTTCATGCGCGATTCTACTATCACATATATTTGGATTTTGCAGAAATGTTAGAAAGGTTATTTTCGGGGCTAAGCATACAGTTGTACTTGTAAGAAAAGGCATTGACAACGACGCAATCTGGCGGACGCTGGTGTTGGTGATGATGGTAAAGTAAATATAGTAAAACTCTCGTTGTGGATGCCGGTAATGACTATAACAATTTATTTTATGTGTCAAGGCGGTAAGTCATTGTTATTATGGTTAACAGTGACAACAGATAGCGTTCAAAGCACCGTTCGAGGTGTATTTACATGGTATGTTGCATCACAACAGTGTGCGTCTGCACCGAGTCACATATTTATTGCTTTGCAAAAAAATAATCAATTAAACTCGGAAGAATGTAGTAATATGATATTTGACCAATTAGGGGTTACCGATGATTCTTTAAGAATAAATGGTCCACTACAGCCAGCTGAGGAAATATTGTTAGATTATACTACAAATTATGTACCACGTGCATGTCATGGTGATATTTATGGGACGTGATCAAAATATAGATACTCGTTTACAAATATCACAATAAGATTTTACACAATTATATCCAATCTATTACTTTTCGCTTGAGCATCCTGATTTAGCACGACAAACTGTCGTTGATATATATTTCCGAGCTTTTTCCACTAACGAAAAGAAACTCTTGACAATTCCAATATATCGGAATAAATATCCGTGGATGTTCACATATAGTTATATTGCTCTTCGTAATGGTAGAAGATTTCTTAAAACACCTTTTCAATAATCGATGTTGATCGGAAAACTCTTGATGAAATTGTTTATGAAAGAGATTTCAGATCACTGGCTCATGGAATTAAAGCTGAGTATACATATATATTCATGAGATTATTGCAATTATTTAAAGATTATATTCTTGAGTACCCTAATGACAATCTAAAGAAAAAATGATTGAAGTAATACAACATTTAAATCAAATTGCGTCAGACCTTAGATATGCTAATCAATTTATTGTTAAGTAATAAATGATAGTACTTATGATATAGAAAGTAGAAAAATAATCGGTAAATCTACTCAAGGAGGATCATATGATCATAAACGACATTGTACAAGATTAATTATAGATGATGCTGAGTTAGATTTTATAATTGCTGATAGAACAAAAAAGAATACGTTTATAAGTCGAAGCAATGTTAATTTATCAGACCAGACCAAATTAAGTACAATTGTGGGTTATATTGATGGTGAGTCACCGCAGTTTACTCATTTAAGATCTTCAATGCTCGCATATGTTTCGATACATCGGTTATCTATTATCTTATAGTTTCTAAGTTTGCTACGAATTCGTTTTATATTAATAACAAATATTCAGTATTGTTGGAAAAATTGAATATTGGCACTTATGCATCATGGGGCGAATGCAGAATAAAACAAGAAAATATATTCGGTTATTCTTAATCCGCCGACGTTGAAATCAAAGATTTGTATTACAGAATAATCAAATATCAAAATTGTCATAAGCACCGTCATTGTATGATCCCGTAGCTATACATAAAACAGTTAATCTTAATGGACCAGCTAGTTCTGGTAAAACAACTCGTGTGATTAAACTATTTCGGAATTTTGATATGATCGTGCTAACCCCTACACACAGACTCGCAAAAGAAATGAGAGAAAGAAATATTAGATCATGCACTAATCACAAATTCTTTCGATGGAAGGGAGATAAATGGACTCGTAGTCGAATGGGCGAAAAATACATTCCAGATATTATAGTTTGTGATGAAATATATAAAGTATCGTTAGAAACAAACAAATACTCCTGTGATAATGTGCGGCGATCATGGTCAACCACCATCTTTAATTGAATTGTCTCCACATAAATTGCCGAGGATTTTTGTTGATCATAGAGCGTTGATCCAGAATTAAGATAGTTTAAGATATTAATCAGACTACAACCGAATAAAGGTCAGTGCGAAATAATTCTGGAAGTAATTTCATAAACTCCTATTAACAATATTTGGAATTTGTGGAGACGAAATGATTTGATAGTGGCAAGTAGAAAGATAGTGCGTGATACACTTCGACAACAATTATTTATGTTACATAAAGAAAAAATGTCAAATCTACCCGTACTATTATGTTATCGACCGGTTGATTCGCGACGGCAGAATATCGACGTTGATATACCAGAATCGTCAGAAAAACAAAATCTTGTGCTAAATGATATTGTTTTGGTTCTTGTCAATGTTGTTGAAGATGCGCTATAAAGGACAAATCTCCATGGACGTCAGGATACGCAATGATTAATTCATCGCAGGGGTAAACTATTTCTGATACGCGAATTTGGATCGTCGATGATCGTATCGAATTGTCGAATTTACTTTACCTCGCAGTGTCTAGAGTTAGAAAAATATCTCAGATGCAGAGAATGGTCATATACTTTACAAAAACCACTGGTAATAGCGATGTTATTGACAATGATATAATAAGAAAAAAATTAGTTAGCTATAAACAATGTGACAAAAGAAATAAGCGCGACTTTGACCTTGATGCTGAATGTATAATAACACTGAAACAACAACAGAATAATCATTGTGCGAGCTGTAATGTTGTGGAGTAATATTCTTAATGATCCAAGACAAATTACTTTTGATAGAATTAATAGTAAGTTTGGTCATATACGCGAAAATGTTATGCTGACCTGTCGTGAATGTAACCGACGTCGAGGTGCAAGTTTACAAAAGTGAATGCGGTGGTAATTGTGTGTATTCAGGAATTATTTGTAATTGTTCACGTACAAATCCACGTTCAGGAGCAGTTGAATCTAATCTGTAGATTGCAGGTCTAGCAGTAGATCTTACCACATTATATACTGTATTTGTTGTTACACTCCAAATAGGATCAGTCGCTCATTTTGTACCACCTTCAAGTTCACTAGGTTCATATAAATATATGTCAGTAGCTAATATTAACTAATACTGGTTGTTTTGAAAAGTCATGTCGTTGTATTGATATATGTTTTTTGTAATTGCATTAATGGGTTTCATGGCGGTTGTTCGAGTAATTTCATTATTTAATGCAGCTATCACACGGTAATCTTGCAACCCATTCGCGAGTACTTTTGTCTTTCTGAATTATTTCGTTCGCATACTGATATCCAAATAACCGCACAGCAAGTGTTCGATTAAATCTTTCAACAACTGACTGATCACGATGAATTGCAGCATGTCCTCGTCTAATTTCAACATTACGTTATTTCGTCAGAGATGATACTACACCAAGAAATTCTTTGTCAGGATCAACCTGTAATAGTTTTGGCCATCGTAAGGGTCCTCGTTGATAAATTCGTTCAAAAGCAGACACAACTTCAGTTGCTGTTTTAGTTGACAGTGGCTCTGCTTCTTTATATCTACTTGCAAAGTCAACGACAGTTAACGCGTATGTATATGTTAATTGACGTCTTCCAATTTTTATAGTATCGTGTGGTAAAAACTGATATTGATGAAGCACCGTCCGTAGATGAATTAGACGGATTTATTAATAATCTCGTAGTATACGATGATGTGATGCTGGACAAGCAATCAAATCCAGCTAGAATTATTTCCAGAGGCAGACATAAAAATATAGATATAATTTATGTCACTCAACGATATACACAAATACCAAAAGGGATCAGAGATAGCTGTAACATTTTAGTTGTATTTAACGGAGTTGATACACATACTCTGAGAAATATTCATCAAACTTGGTGCAGCGGAGATATGGACATAATTAGATTTAGAAACTTCTTTTCAAAAGCACAATCTGCTCCACGCGGATTTATAACAATAAATTTACACGATCCCAGAACAAGATATATTGTAGGTCTTGATAAAATATTTGGTTGATAATTATAGCAGCAGAGAGGGCGCAACCTCAGTGAGACGTCAGGTGGGTAAACAAAAAACACACATAAAAATTTCGACAAAAACAAAGTAACCCCATTAGAGAAACTCTCTGTAAAGTTGGAGACTATGGCATTAGAGAAACTCTCTGTAAAGTTGGAGGCTATGGTTTAGCGTTATTGATCTTATTTTTTTTTTTTCGTACGAGGTTTTAGTTTTCAAAGTTACGTTTCAGCAAAAGGTCTGTTCGCCCTCTCTGATGCTTGATGGAAACCTTGTAGAGTAGATTACTGAATATGTGCATGGGGGAAACATAATAGACTAGATTATTGAATCTGTACATGATGAAAACTTAGTAGACTAGATTACTGAATCTGTGTATGATGAAAACTTAGTAGACTAGATTAGTGAATCTGTGCATGATGAAAACTTAGTAGATTAGATTAATGACTCTGTGCATGATGAAAACTTAGTAGATTATTACCAATGTTCTGTTAGTACCCAACATTTATCAAAACACACCCTATGTAACGATTATGAACAAACAGGTCTCTAACAGGTCAAAAATGCAAGCTGATCCTGCTTACTACGAAGAGACCTCATGTGCAGAGATTGCTCCTTCTACAGGAAAACGCATCTTTACTAAAACCCATATGTCTGTCTGGACCTCAGCACCCATACTAAACGGCACAAAGTCTATCGTAGCCACCAGACCATGCTAGCGGATAATCATGTCCGGACCTAGGATGTGCAGGGTCCAAGGCAGCAAGCGATGAGCGCGGGGCCCCAAGCAAAAAAATTGCATTGCGGAATTGATTTCCTCACAAGCGCAGGGCTCAAGCCGGTTGCCTCGTTCGCCTTGCCCTGCTGATGCTGCACCCTCACATCTGTATCACCCATAATATACAAATGTTGCAATGACATAACAACCGTTAACTGGTAGCTAAACAATCACAACTTAAAATGGCCGAGCGATAACAAGTCATCAAGCTTTCGTGCTGTCAGGGACGTTTTTATGATATAATATTAACTCCAGTTATTTCCAGTTTTGTCGAAAATATTTATAGATTGTGCTGGCAACCTCATTCTACCCACCCATACCCCGTTATCTGTTCGATTGATGCTTGATGATACGAAAATCGATTTATTTTTAAATGTTGACATTTAATGAAAAATAATGGCAAGACACTATCAATCAGATTTTCATTATCTCTGACGTATTTAAAAACAACAACCATACGATTTAGCAATCTCTCACCGTACCCTTCTCCCCAACTCATACATGAAGGCTGAAAACGACAATATTGCATAATTGGACTTGAAACAAACACTCAGAACTTCATTAACTGACAGAACTATGGCTAATACAATGAAAATGTAGATAATGATACAGCTGGAAATAACTAATTTAATGCGATACCACCTTTATAGGCACAGAGGTTATATCGCTTTTAGATCTCCCTCTCCTCATTCAGGAACTATAGGTCATTGTGCACGTTATTCAGTCCTGTACTTCCATAATTAGTCCTATTTCATGTTTCTTCTTCTTCTCTCTCTCTCTCTCTCTCTCTCTCACCATCAACAGATCTTAATATATGTCAATATTGTAGACCCACTGGTATACATGTTTTGCAATCAACAAGTATGTGCCTTGAAAAATTACTATAAACGATCTCCAGAGAACAAAAAACATGCTTTAAAGTACAAACGTGTGAAATTAATTTTCAACGTGAATTGTGCAAATTGTCAGTGACTGAATTTACATTACCTGTTTCTATTATATATTATTTGTCACACTACAGTATCGTATACCTGTTACACTCTTCGACAAAATGAATATGTTAGGAAAAAAAACTCTTGATTAAATTGAATTGTTTAATTATTAATTTAACACTCATGAAAGTCCTAATCAGGTTTCAAAACTGTGGAGAAATAGGTCACATTAAGTGAAAATCGAAATTCACCGAACTAGACCGAAAACTTTTTTTCAAGGCCACACAATTCATGTGTGATTGCAGAAATAAACAAATTAAAGAACATATATCATGACAAGTAAACTCAAAATCATTGCAATCGTCTGTTTAAAGATGTTACACCTGAAGACTGTTGGATTCGACCTCTCTTTGGTGTTTCTACAGTGTCCCAACCACAACAGTGTTCACTTTATCAATCCACACAAGTAATGCGTTGAAAACAATTACAAATCTCTATATTTCTATATTAAGAATACAATCATCTGATCCACGCATGCTTAGTTAGAAATGAGTAATTTAAAAACAAATACATGTTTAGATAATTCCAAGTGGAAAGAGTGACTATGTCACCATTCGGATCCTCAAACTACATTATCTTTTAAAGTCTTTCATCTCGGTCCTAAACTCGTCTTCCATGTTATCTCTGAGAGCCATGTTTTTTGTCTCGGGGAGAGTCATGATCAACAACAGACTGAATAACATCAAGATACACACCAGAAAGTACAGAAACCCCGGGATGTAGATAGACTGTAAAGTAAATAAATAAATAGATAAATAAATAAATAAGTACGTATGTACGTGCATGCACACACACACACACACACACACACACACATATTCATACATACATACAAAGGGAAACTACTTTTTCCGACAGAAAACGTTCAGTTGAAAAACATTTACATTCAAAATGGTTTTATCAATATTGGGACAAACGCATTACGTTAATTTGTTAAGCTGCTTTAAATTCAACATCATCAAGTCAAAATGAGGTCCATACCAGAAGCAAAGCCTGGGGAGCAATCATTGCGCCGATCCGTGAAATGGCATTCTGCAAACCGTATCCAATATCTCTAAAGAAAAAGAAGACATATTATATATATTTAATTTGTATCGTGTGTTGTTTTTGTCCATGATTAAACTATATATATATATATATATATATATATATATATATATATATATATATATATATATATATATATATATATATTGTATTTTGTATTGCGCGATTGACCTTTGTTGAATTTTCAAAACTTGTTGGTTGTAGCTCTTTTATGTTGCCTAGTTTAAGACCAAAAGTCGGAACAATATATATTTAAAAAATTGACTAAGCTGTTGAAAACAGCTTAATGAAGAATCAAGGTCGCTCTAGTGTAATTGTTTCTGGTAACCCTCTGTCTTAAATTTTTTTCCCAAAATTCGTGGGTAAATAATACATAATAATCTGTCCATTGGCAATCTAACCAGTGATGATTCGTTCCCAGTTCTTGGATAGTCATCAAACATCAGCCATTTTACGCTCCAGAAAACGTATTAAACATACATTATAGCTTGGATAACTATAATATTAGTAGTTATAACGATTCACTCGGTTCCGTTTTAAACTACTTGTGTGTTTGACCTAAAGAGCCTCTTAATAACCAAATCTTGGGCCCGAAGCATTTCGAATTTTGTATGTTCTTGTACTTCCTTGATACGTGGATTTTTTTCTAATACTTTGCTTACATCGGAAGACGCTATACACCATGGGTCTCGAACTCAAATCACCCTGAGGGCCGCATGAGGGCATTTTTCATGGCCCAAGCGCCACACCACCTTTGTTATTTCTCATGACACCTTGTGATGCCAATCATTTTGCGGGCCGCGTTTTTGAGACCCCTGCTCTAAACCTTCCACTTGCTAAACAACTCACCTAATGACAGTGGGATAAAGCTCCATGGAAAGAGTGGCCAATGACACCCACATGGCCGTTGTTCCGAGCTTGCTAATTAATGCACATACATTTGTCAGCACTGCTTTCAACGGAGTGTCTGAAAAAGTTAAAGGTAAAGGCAAAATTAGGAAAATCTGCCCCCAAAAAATTAAAAAAGAAAACAAGACAATGAACTGAATGATTAAAATAGTAGTGATTCCCACCGATCTCGCAAGCATTTTTAAATTGATGCACAGTCGGGATATATTTAAGGTATTTCTATGGTAGATTGGAAATAACCCTAAGCATTTAAAATATTTCTTGTTTCAATTGTAAAATGAATCTCTTGCTAAAGTACTTTTCATAATAGGGGAGGTCGCTCTATTCTGGATCAGTTTCTTGATCTGTTTAAGAAGGGAGTTGCTTACTTAAGCGTAAACTCATCTACACGAAAACTAAAACAGTCTTTTTTTATTATCAAATGCTTTTAAAGTTATGAATTTCTCGTCAATCACTAGCGATGAACAATTATTTCTATTCAGGCTTTTCCTTAAATTTACATTTAATTTTACGTTTTACACAGAGCCATAGAAACTGATTCATTACATTTTTATTTTCATGAGAATTCTTACAATTTTCATGCCAAAAATATCCATGAATGCAGTTCACATTATTATTATATTTTACAATATCATGACTGTGTTAGTAAATGCAGGAAAATATATAGGTATTTAGCACTGAACAATGACCTTGACAACGGCGAGAAAACGGGTCTCACCCAATTTGTTTCATTCAAATTAAAATAACCCTGCGCTGTTGCAATATAGTTAGCAGGCTCCACACAATACTGTATTCATCAATTATTAATGATGCCGCTCACTTTTTATATACCTCACCAGGTCTTACATTGTTTTATGAAAATCTGAATAATTATCTAAGTAGAATTTAGCTATATATGACACTCTTAAAAAAGAAGAAAAAGCAGTTATAATTGTTACGTGTATGTAAATATTGCACTATGTTCGTCTTGAGCCTCGTGCTGTTGTGTGCAAGCACCGCGCATTAATATGAATATGTTAATAAGAACAGTGGGGTTAGTTGTCGACACCTAACTACACAACAAGTTCTACGCGTGAGAAAATATAAACATACAAACATTTGATCTTATTACTGCATTGTCACCTTTAATCCATGGATGTCATATGAAAATAACTATAAGTAATTACTATCTGTTATAAGGATCAATTTTAACTTTCATCTTTTCCAATTGGGAAAAATTACATGGTAGCCAATGCTACTATACGGTACTGGGTACACAGCTCTAACGAAATTTGTAAAGAAGTAGTACAATTTAAAAGTGTTGGACGATTCATGGATAATTAGAGGCATGTGTTGCTGTCAGATATAACTCACCCTTTCTTTGGAAAAGGTGAAACTGTATGTGACATACCGGTGATGTAATTGACAGAACCACACTATATTAAAGATCTCTCAAATACAATACCTAGCGGAATAACGTGAGGTGATTTCTAATTCTTGGTTTTCTTGGAAATTTATATTTTCTGTTGTGGAAACATGGCAAGTGTCTCTATTACTAGTGAAGTGATCCGCTACATGGAAATCGTGTGGAATAACGTGTGGACTGGTGAATAAACTGCTATGATTGGTAAGTGCATGAGTTTTCATTTGCAATTGCATTATCATGTTTGATTCAACTGGGGCGAATTGAGGGTGTTTTACAAGGTTTGAGGAAAGCAGGTTTTACATAACACATTTATGGTTGCTGCCGGCTCTGCAGTAGCTGTTAAGAGAGTTTGGATTTGTGTAGCCAGTGATGTGTATAGCCCGTGTGTCTGGAGAAACGTGCTAGCATGACTATTTTCTCACGCTTGCGTGTATGTGTTATGTTTAGAAGTCAACTTGGAAAGGTTTATTTTCTCAGACTTTTTTCATTAAGGTAATCAGCTTTCTTGCTCCACCTGATGCCCGTAAAACGCCATTGCTGATCTGGCCCAGGTGCATCCACATGGGTTACATTGGCAAGGTAGAATGTATGTTCAGGTCACAAAAAACACTGAGACGTGTGTTCTTATAACATTTGTGGATACAGTACACGCATCTGCAAATGTTGGGTTTGTGTACATTCTCGGTTTTTCATTCCTTGGCGTTTTTACGTCCTCTTAGTTTGACTCTCGTTAAATTCGAAATACAGTTCACAACGATTGACCACCTTTACATTCTTGTTTTCTCTACTCTTTGATCCCGAATTAAAATGGCGATGGTCAGACGTCCAATGTGTGGCCATCTTGAAAATATTGTTTTCGCTACTCCTCTTAAATAGAAAGTAATTTTGAAATGGGATTTTCATCAGAAGAGTTCTTGTAGTGTCGAGTTGGATCTTAATGAAGTTGACTAACCCTCAATATGACCACCATGGTGGCTATCTTGAAAATATTGACATCTCTGCTCCTCCTAGCTGGATGGCTTATGATACCATGATATTATGATACCATGTTTGTTAAAAATGAAAATAGTCATACATTCAATGTGGCTACTAAATTCCTTGCCATTGCTCCCCCTGAACGGATGATCATTATGATGTGGGTTTTCACCAAATGATTTCTAATGATGTCTGATTTGTCCTAAATGAAAATGGTGCAAACCTGACATCCAATATGTGCACCACAATAGCTAATTTGAAAATCTTATCGCTGAAGAATATCTGAGATGATTTCAACACTGAACAGTCAAATGAGACTGTCCTCTCTTTTGAATTCCTATAAATTCTTTCGCACAGTAGAGCGTCAGTCCCTTTGAGAGACTGTTTTTATTTATTCAAGTGACGCCGGTCGGCCATAAGATATCACTACCATTTTTGAAAAGAGAAAACCTTTTAGTGATTCTTCTCAAAACCATACAAAACCATACAACCCATACAAAACCATTCACAAATAAACTAAATGATACTAATCTACAAACATGGCCGCGCTATCAAAACAGAAGAAGAAAAAAAACTTTTAACCACTCCTATTTGAAATGTATTCTAAAGAATTTAATAAAACTTTACTTTTAGCATTGTTACATAAAGTTCTTTAATGTCTCAACAAATGATGCCGATATAGTCTCAAAAACAGAAAATTGATAAGACTAAAGCAAAACCCTTTGAAATAATACGGATGTTTGCACTCTGCCTTCAATTAAAATTGTCGTTGCTAAATTTATCAACTGATATTGCACGTGGCTACTGCTGAAGTGTTATCCACGGAAGCGAAATCAGATCCACTTGGTCCTCTTGAGATTAAGTCTGATCCAACCACCTCATTCTTCGTGGTATCTTGTGGATAAAGCGGGCACGATTTGGTTTACATTTATGTAAGGCCATTAGTGAGCCGTATACAGAGGTGAATTAGGGTGGAATGGACGAGTGCCCTGTTTGGCATTTGATGATTTTGTCAGATTACCTATTACTCGAACGATGGAGACTCCTAGAGCTGTCGAACCGCTTAAAGCCACGGAAAACATGGCTGCTTTTCTACGACCATATCTGAAATTTTTAAAAAGATAACGAGTTTAAATGATTGAAACTAGAATTATCCAAATTTGTGGACCACAAACTCAAACATTAAAACAAAATAAAAAGACCCCAGAAAGAAAAAAAAATATCATATTTAAACCATTATTTTTTTGGTTTGTTTTTTAAAGCAGAATGTGGAAACAATTGTACTTATAAGTTTGATTTATAGTCTCAAAATATGTGATCTGGCACGTATTTCCCCCCAAAAAATTAAGACTGGACTGACACAAAAGCTGCCCCAAAAATAACATTACATTTCATTGGGGCAAGGTTGGAAAAAAATACATTATATTACTTTTGTTCCTCTCTTTGTCTCCTAAATCACAATTAAATAAACGTATTCTAATTAAAAAATGCGATCCTGGATTTGGGGATGGAAATCTGTGTTAGAATAAGAATTCATACAATAAATTTCCTGGGCCCCTAACTTCAGCAACTCGTCATTCGACCTTTTCTTGAAATGTAAGACTACACTCGATTGGTCGAACTTAATTTAGACTTCATATTCCTCGTCAGAATTTGGACAATATTAACTGATTCCCTTGAGTCATTCGACTGGGGATGGGTGGGTTGTATTCTTTTGCACCATTACAATAACAGACTTCCTACGCGTGTCGATTTTCAACCTAGATATACAGGTGTTATTTTCTTAAAGGAGGTCACTGAGATGTAGTAATTTAGAGGATTTCGAATCGTGGATAGGTACTAAATTGGTGTAATTTTTGGTGTGATCTTGCTACAGAAGGAACTGTTTTAGAACGAAGTGGAGTGTGTATGTTAACACATCAACCCCTAGCGACGACTTAACGGGGCAAGAGGTAGTAGCCTACTGCCGAGCTCTGTAGCGTCATGGTCATGCAAGATACACTAAAGTGGGTGGTGTTATAGAAAGGTAGATAGATGTAGCTCTACAATGATACCAAATAGTCTGGAATATCTAGTTGCACTACAAAATACAGATAAAAAACCTCATTTTTTGGACCAGATTTTTTTTAACCCAAAATTCGCCCGTGGTCGTAAAGTGGTCTCCATACAAAAATAATGGCTCCGTTTAGCAGAAAAAAAGAAAAAAAAATCCAACTTTTACCCTTCTGCTCATGCGCGAATAAAATAGCCAATGAAAAACAATGTTTCTAATACAACTAGGCAGTATGTTATTGAAAGATCACCGGGGATTTGGTGTTTTCCAGTCTATTCAGAAATAGCTTTCAAAATGTGTTTCCCACTCGATTTTCAGGCGAAAATGACAAAAAGCTCCAGGGGTTAATTTGTTAATTTAACTAATGGTAAAACTTTGCGGTCCTAGAGTATTATCGGTCGATCCATAAATCCTATGAGTACCATTTATTTTAAAATGCCATAAAGGACATGATTTATAATGTGCCTGTATAGGTCACATTCTGTGTTGACTTTAATTCAAAGCAATGAGCCCGAATCCAAGTCATTCGATTCCGATCAATGATTAGGTGCCCCAGTTATTTTAACTGTTAAGATCCATAGTGCCAGAAAATAAAAATTTGATATACACGGACAAATATATTAAGAAAACTCCGAAATGTAAGTGACAATAACCTTTTATGATGAACACTGTCCGTCATAACAATTGTGAAGGAATCTACATAGAGAGACAAAATAAAGTAAATTCTAACCCCTAAAGCGTGAATGAGTGCTTTCCAAAGTGACCCTTTAGAAAGCCCGAAGGTGATGACGTGATACTGTAAAAGAGTACCATTTTAGGACATACTGTTATACTCTGAAAGCGTACCATTTTAGGCCTTACTGTTATACTATAAAAGCCTACCATTTTAGGCCTTACTGTTATACTATAAAAGCGTACCATTTTAGACCATACTGTTATTCTCTAAAAGCGTACCATTTTAGACCATACTGTTATACTCTGAAAGCATACCATTTTAGGCCTTACTGTTATACTCTAAAAGCGTACCATTCATAACATTTCCCAACTTTATTAACGATTATATCATGCAAACGATTTTCAATAGCCAATTCCCATAACGTATTTACAAAATGCATATGTCTCATCAAACTACTTTTAAATGACTTTAATACAAAGAATGCTACATCTCTTCAAAGTGACACGGGTGGCCAAGTGGTCCAAGGCTCTCATCTTACAGATCACTCACACATCTCACCTCTGTACGCCTTAGTTTGAGTCTCAGCTCGACCACTGTAGGTATGTGAGAAAGCTTGCCAGCAACTTCTCATTGGTCAGTGAGTCTTCCCGTATTCATACTCCACCAAATATACTGGTAACCATATATAGCCTACGCTGTGCTGAAAACTGGCGTTGGCAATGCATACAAAAATGTTGATATAAATACTAACCAACTTCAGTTAGTCGAACCTTGGGAACTTCTCTGAAAGCAGAAATGACTCATGTTTCTTGCTTTAATATATTCACCTCTGTGGTGATGAAAAGACTCGACGTAAGCATTAAAATTCTGCCACATTTCAGGTCGTGCTATTATTGATTCTGTGCATGCAGCCATTTCTTAATTAAATGTTAGCATTAGTTTTTCACCGGCATTCAAGCAAATATGCGCAGACGAAGTCGATGTATACTTGGATAAAATAACTTCAGGTTCGGCTGTCAGACGAGGACGCGCAAACAACAGGAGTTCCTTACAAATGAATAAGAATTTTCGGAACTATTGAAGAAAAATCAAACAATATAAAAAGAACAAATAGATAAAACCTAAAATGTAAGATATGGAGGAACTCAAATGGGTAATGATTTAATATTGACTTTATTCAACGAGTTTAATCAATTCCAGATTTTGCGAGCCTGGACTTTATTCAACGAGTTGCGTAAATTTAATATTGAATTAAGACGCGTTTGAGATTCTGTTTATCTGAAACGTTTTTATTTTAATGGAAAAAATTTAGAGGGAAAGAAGAGCAAATGAGTTCGTTCATTTTGACTCATATGATGCACCTTTCATTTGTTGAACGTAAAAATAATCACAGACGCAGCTTTTTAACTGTTACATTCAAAATATAGATTTTAAAAAAAAAAACAATCAAAGAGCAACCGTCCTTTATAATAAATAGAACATTTGACACAGACATGATTTTTCAACACAGAATGTCGAATGGAAATTCCGTGTGATGCCATATAGTATGACTTGGACTCGATTAGACGATCAGTATTTACAAATATACAAATAAAGTGCCTCACTATCACTTAAGCATTCCAGTTGTTGGATATTTGCAGGAAGGGTTGATTATTGGATGAAGAGATTCCAGATTATTGTAATGTATTTATGACCCGATATTTACATTGATTTGATTTGGAACAGCAGACTACAACAGACCTTGACACATTTTATTTAGAGTCGGAACTGTATCACATAATAACAAGCATTAGGTCGTTGATCTAACTTACCGCGTAAAAATGCTGTGGTTGGATACATTTATGTCAGTTTGGAGGCCGGTTTATGTCCACATTCTTCTGTGAACAGCGGTAAGTTTATTCACTTGCATAGGTTAACATTTAAACAACGCTTCCAACGCACGCTATAATTTGACGAATACCCTTAATTTTATTTGTTGTTATTGTTTTTGTTTTAGATTTTTACGCCAATTTTCAGTGCATGGTATGTTATACATGGCGTAACGAGCCACTATGGGTTTAATTCACCATATTTAGATAGACGTGATCATTTTCTTTTCCAATACCCTTGGACAATCGCTTCGAAAAATGAACGAATAAATGTTGAAAGTAATAGTAAAAACAACAAATTCCAGAAAGCGGGGTTAGAAAATATCCCCACGATCGCAGAAACCAGTAAGTAGATACTTCACAAGAATTTCATTGGCTTATTTCAACCAATCAGTATCACATATAGTGATATGTTAACATTTTGTCAAATCAAAAGTATTAAACTGTACCTCATTGAATGTAAAGCCTTCCGATGATGTGATAAGGAATTTTTTTAGCATAATATTGTAAGAAAAGGTTCCCCAAAAAAACTCACTAAAAAAGAAAACTACTAAAGGTTAACGTAATCCTGTAAAGAATGGTGATTTGCTTTTCTATGTTGTCCGCAGTTCCAGAATGTGTACTCGACTCAATGCTGCACTTTCATTTTCGTCAATAGTGAAATCCACGGAAAAGTGTCGAATATTTTAGTTTGTTTTTCTTTATCTTCTAGATAACGAGCCGTTTAAATGTTTTGAGAAATGATCCATGCTTGATCATAGCGGGCTTAAATTTGAATTAGGAGATGAGCATAGTAAGAGCTGGCAGAGTGGGGAGGACGATGGTGAGAGGAATTGTGTTCCCTTGTCATATTGTCAGTCTATTGACGCTACCCCATCCCAAGCCACAGACCCATCTATTGAGAGTTTTCTCTGTTCGAAGACGAGGTAGGTTATACCAAAGTCCTAGGGTAAACAAACGTTCGGTAAAGCCGAAGGAACAAGATGCGCAGACGATGACTGGTTGATTCGTTAGTTTTCAATGGGAGTTTCAACACATTATTGACATTATCATGTCGAGAAAATGGAAACTATGGGTTATACAGTTGCAACCGATGTCTACAAACAGGACAACCGCGCCTTCCAAGCGCAGACGAAGTGGATTTATGCTATGATCCTAGAATAGGCTTCCGCAGTTGTATGTTAAGTGAGTGTGTGTGTGTGTGTGTGTGTGTGTGAATTGGATTTTGAACGTAACTTTATATAAAAAAGCAGTCATATCACTACGATGTCTGCAGTGTGACAGTTTATAGTGATGTCTAGCACTGGGGCAGCATGAAGTAGACATACAGCACGATGTCCCACCCTGTCATAAAATCCAGACACCAGGCCGACCAGGCCTGGCACTAACATCGTAATGCTGAGCGCCAATCGAGGCAGCTATTAGTACCATTTTTATATGTCTTTGGTATGGCTCAGCCGGGATTTGAACCCGCAACTTTCCGCATCCGAGGAGGACGCTCTAACCACTAGGCCACCGGAGCGGTCAGGATGTTGAAGCGAAGCAAACTTATATCATGGAACTAGGGTGAACTATAACAAGAAAGCTCTGTCCAATCAAAGCGCGCTGATGAAGGAGATTTATACAACGGCCCTAGGAGAAAATAAAATTAGGTTGGGCTTTCGGAACAGGACGCACAGATCAAGGGAGATATATGTCATGGCCCAAGGTTAGACTGTCGGACATAAAGACAAAGCAGACAAAGTAGATATGGATCCATACTAGAGTTAGGTTAGACTGACCTGAACGTGAAGAGGAAGTAGATGGAAACATTTTTTTTTATAAGGCCCATGGGAAGAAAAAAAAACAATAAAACTAGGCTGGGGTTGGAGCAATGTACACAGACAAAACAAACGTATAGTTTACCTGTTGCTGAGGAACAAAGCAATCAGCTGAGCAGGAACTTCTACGATGCCCATTAGAAACATATTCAGGTACAAGTCACCGGATAAAGCACTCACTCCAAATGTTATGGCAAAGAAAGAGTAACCAAAGCTTAGCCTGAAATAAACAAGATGATACCACTTTTTAAAAGCAGACAAAAGCGAGGACCCATAGAACTATCGCGGCCTTTTTTGTTGATCCCTCGTGAAGAAGCAAGATGAATTAAAGTGACTCATACCTACCCCTGCGACAGCTGAAACGGACTGACCCCTCTACTCCAGTACATCGGTTGAAAGTAGAATTAAGAAAACATTTCTGAAAATGTTCACCTTGTCACTTTCAATTATATCATTATTATTATTATTGTTATTATTATTATTATTACTATTATTATTATTATTATTGCAGTTGTCGTTGTTTTGCCACCATTCAAAGCTGTACAAGTATACATAAAACAAATGTACGCCTATACGTCATCATTTTATGGAAGTGGAATTTTCACAAATAATTTAAAAAAATGGATAATTAGCCGATATTTGAAACAATGAAAAGAAGAATAACAAATTTAAGTGATCAGTGACTTACATAAGGACACATTTTATGATGTTCTTTAAAAGTCGGATCGATTTGTACTCTGTAATAGCACATTGTAATAAAATAATTGTACAGGTTTAATTATGTCCAAGAACCTTTTTTGGTCGTTCTTTACCAGACAAGGTCCATTTACTCAGTGCAATTTCCTGACATGGGACTTGGGATGGCTAGCATATATTTTAATAAAACACCGCTCCGGTGACCTAGTGGTTAGAGCGTCCGTCTCGGATGCAGAAAGTCGCGGGTTCGAGCCCCGGCCGAGTCATAACAAAGACTCATATAAACGCTACTATCAGCTGCTACTAAGAGGTTAGTATTAGGACTGGTCGACCTGGTGTCAGGATAATGTGACTGGGTGGGACATCATGCTACATGTCTGCGGCATGATGCCCCAGTGCTAGACATCACTATAAACTGCCTAACTGCAGAAATCGTAGCGATATGACTCAAAAATTGTTATAGCTACGTTAAAAAGATCCAAATCACACATTTAATAAAGACAAGAGGCGACAATGCCCTAGAACAGGTGGCTTCAACAAATTAAAGTATTTTTTGGGCAAGTTAGATTTCATTGTTTTTTGTTGTTTTTTTTTTAAAAAAACAGACCACTATCCTTTAGATAGAGATGAAAAAAGTATTTAAATGTCGACACCATTTTGCCACAAGTTTTTGGATTTATTCCGGACTTTTACCGAATTGTATTCAGGACTTTAAATTACTAGGACTTGTGTCTGTAATCCTTGGATCATTTGGGGATTTAATTCGCAACACAGAGGGTAAAAATGCAAAATAAAATAACATTCAACATCAGCACACAGCAAACTCATGCTCCAAACCATCTATCTTACGAACGCAGACACTATGAAAGATAAATATATTACGTATATTTACCAACACGATTCGAGTTGTTTTTGTTAATATAAACTACGGTCTGCATTTTGCACTGTGAATTGGAATAATTAAAGTAAATAATTACCATAAGACGGAAAGTTTGAGTGTGATGATGAATATATCTCTGTGTCGCAACAGATCCAAGATGGTATACTTCTTTCTTGATCGTGTTCCGATGTCCTCACCCCCTTCTTCCTTAAAGAGGCGAGAAATGACTGACAAGTCTGGAATTGGTTGTCTGTTCACTTTTGCGATAAAGCGAACAACCGAAATGGCGTCTTCGACCCTGCCACGCGCGGAATACCATCTAACACTCTCCGGGATTAATCTAGAACATGAAAAAGGAAATACATTTTTCATAACTCATATAAAAGAAAATCACCCTTTCTCGGGTTATTTGCAGTAGCTGTAACTGTTGCCATCCTTTTTGTTCAGTTTAATTACTTGCCACAATAAAATGAAATTTTGAGTTTAACATGGCAGAGGGTAAATAAATGAGCTGCATATCAAGTTCATGCATTCAATATTCCCAGTTTCTTCCTTCCGATCTTTAAAGAATGTTTTTATTTATTCTGATATACTATTGGAACAGTCAATAAAATTAAATGTGACGTTTATCTCGTGTCATATATGCGGATATTGCAAATTCAATATAAGTTCACTTCAGTTTAGAGATTTGTGTATACACTAATATTCTATACGCATTTTATTTATTTAACTTTTTGAAATTAATATGATTTTGACTTGATGAGAAATATCATCCTACGTTATGTTTTCCTTTTAAGCATCCTATAACAATGTTCGTCTTCTTCGCTTAGAAACTTCCAGCCAAAGTTTTTAAAGATGTCCAAAATCTAACATCCAACTATGACATTGATATTTCCTAACTAGTCCGATGTTCCTGTTAGTTTTGAAACTATTGAAAACATAATAAAAGCATCATAATTATTGATAGATCTTATGAGATAAGTATTATTGCATTGGATATTATGAAAGAACTTTCGGCGATTCAAAAACGTTGTGCGTTTCAACTCATATTGCTTGCATAATCTTACATTTGAAACCCTTTGCGGCGTCAGTCAGAATTATAGGTGGAGACAGGAGACGAATTGCACAGGACAACAATAAAGCCATACTTACTGCCAGGTTGGCAAAAAAGGAAACCCAAGAACGGCCGTGATGAGATGTAAGTACCTCCAGTCTCTAACACCATATGCAATACCAGCATAAACTCCATTGAAGAGAGCCCCAGAAGGGATGGCCAGCACTGTAGACCGCCACTTACTCAACATAAATTCATATACCAAATTGTACTGGACTGTTATAGTGAGCCCCATTGCAAATCCGACGAGGAACCGTGCTGCAGCAAACATTTCCCAGCTAACAGAGAAGAACGCTAGCAAATTGGAAGCCCCATTCCATGCTATGCCCAGGTAGAATGTCGGCTTTCTTCCAATGGAGTCGGTTATTTGGCCAGCGGCAAGGTTTCCGACGAGTATGCCTGCCATTTGGAGGGTAGTGGCTGTTGCAGGCGCCCATTTTAAGTCACATACCAGTTTCCACTTAAAGAAAGAGAGTGTTATGCTTGAAATATGATGTCATTTTATGCATTTTGTATCTCTTCCAAGAATTTGATTTATTTTTTATTATAGTGGAGATGTCTAAGTCGCAAAACATATTTATAGGTTACTGCATTTGTATGGGAAAATATGAACGAGTTTTTTTCGGATAGAGATACTGCACGACTTTGGGAGTGCAGTGTATCCATCCGAGAAAACGAGCTCATATTTTCCCATACAAATGCAGTAACCTTTTTATTATATGCTCATTTTCTTATTCTACATAAGGCTTAAGTATATAAGCAAGAATACACTACAAGAAACATAGTGTATACTTTATTTTAAACTAAATACACAAACACAGATTTGACAGTACACAACAACAATATTAATGCGCACATAACTCCGCCCAGCGAAAATTGAACTTAGTCGCGCGGTCGAATTGACTTTCAAAAGAAATCGTCGTTTTGGTGTACTTAAAATTTAAATTTAGAGTCATAGAGTGAATGAATGCGCATTGCACAACTTTTCCATCTGGTATCGAATTAATAGATTTTTGGTAGTTTTTTTAGATTCTACTAGATGTCGTGATTATGGAGTGGATTTATCTGTGTCAATTCTACATGATGTTGTTGTTGTTGTCGGGTTTAATGCCATTTTTTCAGCACACGATAGGTTATATATGGCGGTCAGTATTAATGGTGGAGGAAGAACCTGGGAAAACTCCGGAAAGAACCACCGACCCACGAGAAGCTACTGGAAGCTTTCTCACATATCCATGTTGGCTGAATCTTATACTCGAACCGCCGCAGACAGAGGTGAGATGGCAGTGATCCGTAACGAAGAACGCTTTAGACCACTCGGCCACTCGGGGCCCCCAATTCTACATGAAGTAACATCTGATTTGTGCAGCGATATTTGTTGTTGTTGTTGTTGTAGGGTTTAACGCCATTTTTAAGCACACGATAGGCTATACATGGCGGCCAGTATTAATGGTGGAGGAAGAACCCGGGAAAATCCGGAAAGAACCACCGACCCACGAGAAGCTACTGGCAAGCTTTCTCACATACCCACATTGGCTGAATCCGAGACTCGAACTCACGCAGACAGAGGTGAGATGGCAGTGATCCGTAACGGAGAGCGCTTTAGACCACTCGGCCACTCGGGGCCCCCCGTGCAGCGAGAGAGCAGCGTCTTGACTTATCTGCAAGTGTGTTTCTGTTCTGTCATTGAATGTTTGGAATCATAATGTGGGAAAAATATGAACTCTTTCAGTTGTAATTATCAAAAAGACGCTATCGAATATAATGTTCATTTCATTTTGAGTACAGTAAGGAGAATATTATCGCACTTGGAATGAGGACGAAATTACAGTACATTTTCGAAATGTGTAATAATCAAGCTTTGAAACCCATGATATGGCTCATGTAATTCGGATTTGCAGAACTAAGAAAGTACATGTTTAGGAAATTCAGGATGTAAAACTGTAAGTGTATTTTTGCCATTTTTAATAACAGCTAAAGACGACACGTTTATGACCTATCACTTGCATGTTATTTGTTGGGACCCAGCAATTGTATGACCTGTCTGGCGTCTATCGCTTGCCTAAATCAGAAACACGGTATCAAAAGAGTTAATGCGGAATATTGCAAAGTAGCTGGTTTGTGGCAATCCACGAAAAATCTGTTTAGGTCATTCAGAAACAAATTTGATCAACCAAAATGTAAAGCGTCTACTACAAGAGTGTACATGATTTGTTTACAAATTATTTCCTAATACACTATTGGAAATATGTGTCGTGCACGTGAGTGCAATATGAAGGTGTGCAATATCGTAAAGTATTGCATGATTCTGACAATGTAATGTTAACGGAGACAAAAATGACCATATAATAAATCGTATTCTTCGCCATTTTCGCGATTGAACATTAACGATGATGGTTATCTGACGTGCTTCTCAATTATTAAAAATTAAACAATTTCTGATTGGAGACACAACTGATTGTGAGCATATGGACGCAAAATAAATTCTCAAGATTATAACATACCTCGCTGACAATCGTGTTCACTTTGTAGTCAAACTGATAAGTAGAGCAGGCTGTTCCATTCATAAAACACGCTTTCATTCGGATTGTTTTGTTTTCCTTATCGTCGAACTCGTTTACCGACGAATTGTAATTGTCTGAACAGTGCCATAGAGGTACTGCTCCTGCAAACGTCATCGCATACATGCTGAACACCTGTACGGCTTTGTAGGCATGAATAAAGGCGGTCATCAAAATCTGATATCGTCCATATCCCCCGAGTTCCCGGATGAGGTCTTCTATTCCGTAGCTGTCCATCTTCCCGTTGTTAGGAGTCCTCTAGCTGGCCTCAAAAGAGTATCTTTGGCTCTGATTTCACAGACAGAGCTTAAGGCTCGACTAAAACTCAAGTCCGGCATCCAGCAATCTGAATACGTAAAATTTAAGTCCAACTTAAATATGACCTATGACTAATTTAAACCAAGATTTAATACCTTAAAACGTTCTTTATTTTCCTCATGTTAGTTAATATAGTGTATCTAGTACAGACTGCTAAAATCATCGTAGATGCGAGCTCTGTAATCGTTGGTTACATTCTGGCTTAAATAAAACTCTAATGATGAATTCTCTTCTAGGTCTATTGTGCCTGAAGTTGTTACTGATGTAGGAGTATGATGGTGTGTGTGTGTTCATGTGTCATCTGTTGTCCATATGTACATACGTCTAATTAAAACCAAATTGTGGTGGTCAAATAATTACGCTTACAAAGCAGACCGAAAGTCAAAGTCCGTTTAGAAACATTATGAAGATCGCAAGTCATGTGAATAGCACAACAATGTATAATTTATAAAAACTAGTGAGGGCATTTCCTCTTATCATGTTTCTGGGCTTGGATGACGATAAAAGTTGTGTATGTGTGTGTAGAGTGATCAATATCGAAATAGTGAGAACCATTTTCTCCCGACATGGATAGCAGAGGATCACTGTTGTTAGTGAGGGATACCCAGTAGCTTATTAGCGCGGAGGGGACGGGCATTTGCTCCGGGCATCATAGGCTTTGAGACGCCAAAACCTCTTTAGGCCTTCATCGTCGCCCCGGGTGCCATTTACCGAGGATTTGCGTTGTTATTGAGCACTCAAAGTGGATACATTATATCTATACGTTACTTAAAGCACCTTTACCTCGCCACAGCTGACATATTTACCCATCTTTCAAGTTTACTCCTAATTTGACTCAGTCTTATTAAATGTTCAACTCGAATTACGAATCTGAAGCTTTGCTCTAAACTTTGTGGCTCCACTTTTTTTTAATGACTATATGATCTTAAAATATGTAACAGAAAGAAGCGAACCCAAAAAGTTGATACAATTTAATAATAATTTAATTCTCAACGTTATAAAATTAAAATTAAAGAGGAAATTACAGTATTGTGAATTAAGTTTAAAATACCCCACCCACATAGTGTTCCGAATGAATTTCAAGTCCTGAATGAGCTGATAGACCAATATCCTTGAATGTGCTTAAGTATAAAGTCTTGACATATCACAATGGCATAAATTAATTCACAGTATGTCTAGAATAACATTTTTGTGCAAAGTCAAGGAGCACTGTGTCTGTGTACGTGTGTGTGATTTGGATTTTAACATAGCTTTAACAAGCTTTCTGTCATATCGTTACGATGCATGCAGTGTGGCAGTTTATAGTGATGTCTAGCAGTGGGACATCATGCCGCAGACATGTAGCATGATGTCCCACCTAGTCACATTATCCTGACACCAGGCCGACTAGTCCTAACACTAACCTCTTAATGCTGTGCCCCAAACGAGGCAGCTGTTAGAACCATTTTTCTAAGTCTTTGGAATCGCTCCGCCAGGGTTCGAACCGCGACCTCCCGCATCCGAGGCGGACGCTCTAACCACTAGGCCACCAGAGCACTTTGCAATTCCAATGAATAATCCAAAAAAAACGAGTCTTCTCAAATGATATCTAAACACCACATTAAATGCAGATGCAAACTTATTTTAAAACAAGAACATAGGAAATAGAAATGTATTACGTGTCCACTTCTCCGACTTCATATGCATTCCTACGGCTGTGCGTCGCAATATTTTCCTACTTGATCTGTCACAATCCCTCCCACGTAACATATATCACAATACACGTCGCACATAACCCACCTGACATAATCATCCAATGGAAAATTACCCCAAACTTGTAAACAGGTTAATTACTAAGACTGAGTTGAAAATTTGTCAGCAGCCTGTTTATAGCTCATTGCAAACTACAGTCATGTACAAAAATTAAAGACACTGTATTGCCATTCATATATAAACGTAGACATATTTGTCAAGCTTTGTTTGCCTGTGTCAGTTTCTGCGTGATCATGCTAACAGTTTCACAAACAATCAAGCGAGCAAGCTAGCAAACAAACAGCAAAAATGTAACAAAAAAGAAACAAGAAAAACTGTCTCAAAAGTAATGAAAAGTGAGTGAAAATCTTATAACTGAATCTGTATGAGGATAGACACATGCCTACTAAAGTTCCTTTGTGTACGTAAAGTGATTTTTGCGTACTCGTGGTCGCACTCTTCCTGCGGCGGACGAACGGATACGATCAAATCAAAGATGCCCTTGTTGCAAAAACAACAAGATGAATAGACAAACGGAAAGACAAAAGTCAACAATAGCAAAAAGGTGAATGGACAAGCTGTAAGACAAAAGTATGAAGAGAGAAACAGATCCAAAGAAAGATTACTAAGTACTTACGTTTCAGGTTTCCTTCTGTTAGATTCTGTTTTTCAGTCTCGTATTTATATGTATGCTCACGCTCAGTATAGCTTGAACTTTCATGTATATATTCTTATGGCTGTCTGAGTTTCACTGGAAACCAAATTGTTAGAACTTTCCGCTAATGTAGCATTTATCAATAAAGGTTTGCTTTTATTGTAAGACGAAGGCCTTCATTGCAAAAACGTTCAAGCAACTTAGTGCATACAAAATTGCACCTGTATTTTGAAAAGAATTCAGGGATTTTTTTTCAGTTCCCCTAACTGTGTTTTGTGTCTATATTTGAAGTGGATCAGCATAATTTGTATATTGGAATGACCTCGGCAAATTCGGTAACATTCATTTGAGTAGTTTTTTTTTTTGAGAAGATATCATGTAAAGTGTTTCTTATATAATTGGTGACAACAGACGATGGGTCGGCTTTGTTTGTGAAAACTGGAAAGGTAATACTTTAAAATGTGCTCTGCCAAATATGGTTGAAATTACATAGGTGTGTGTGTGTGTGTGTGATATTGAAAATATAAAATGTTGATGGTCGGACGCAAGAAGGAAGATGCACAAAGGAAGCAGGGTGACTATAATCTCACTCGACCTATGGGTCCTGGTGAGCTCTACGTGTCGACGACAAAGACATCAAGAAATTTAGTCCGGATTATACGTCTACCCATAAAAAGGCCTTGAAATGAACAGAAAGTAGATTTCAGAGTTTCATATGTAGGAAATATTGGAGAAACGAAAAGATATGTAGAAAACAAATTCAGAGAGGTAAAGAGAAAGTGTTAAATCTCTCACGTACAAAATGTATTGACAGTGTCCACTTACTTCTATGTAAAAGAATATAGTTTTGTCCCAATCCCAAATCTTATAATAAAATTAAATTAGCTTAATTTTTTAAATTTTCAAACTGAAAGATTGAAGGATCTGTTAATGATAAAACAGGTAACAATTCCGAGTGTGAATCGAATTCGTTTAATACAAAGACTATGGGTTAATTCAACAAAACTAAACTATCTTTACACCACCTGGTGGACGTAACTCTCGTTTAGAAATTTACATCAGACATGTAGCATAATGTCGCACCCAGTCACATTATCCTGACACCAGGCTGACCAGTCCTAACACTGACCTCTTAATGCCGAGCGCCTAGTAACATTTTTTGCTTTTGTTATGACTCAACTTATGTTCGAACGCGCGATCTCTCGCATCCGAGGCGAGAGGCTCATGTACCTTTCTGATCCCGTTATATATATATATATATATATATATATATATATATATATATATATATATATATATATATATATATATAATGATAATGCATATCATTTAATGTTATATCAATTAAGAATTTTTTTATAAAATATGTAGACATCGTCCGTTTCTTTCATTTGTGTCTGGTAAAGCATACAATAAATGCGAATAGAGTCGCTAACATTTATAGGCGTTTGTGTTCTTTTTATTTAAATTAGATAGTTTACATGTGAATATGTCTACGTTCCTGGCTGTTCTATTTATTCTGTTTGATTTATTTATTTGTTAATCTTTTGATACACCCGTAAATAAAATGCTAGACCAAGTGGCCGTAACTGAATTGAAAAATTCTAACGGATAAGCCTACAAGTATTGTTAACCTCCCCTTCCCGTTAGAATATTCTCAAACCTTTCCAATACATCAATTTATCCTGTACGAGTCAATATGGCTCAGTGGTTATCGTTTCGAAATCCTACTCGGACGAGCTCAAGAAAGCTGCCCCGATGTGTTTCTGGGTGTAGTGTAAGATTAGACCGATTCTGAACCAATATAAAATGTATTACTTCATATCGAAAATTTGTAAATCAAGAATTGACTGTTTATACTCGAATCTGGAAATTACTATACCGGTCAAAGACAATTCATGAAGCTATTTTGAAGTGATCACAACAACAACAAATATCATATGATAGCATAAGGTATTTTACAGTGTTAGTGGCCAAGGTCGCTTGGTCTAGGCGTACAGCGATGGATTCAGAACGAAAGGTCTACGGTTAAGACATATACAGACATGGTGTATGCAGCTCGTCAACTCAAGAAAAATATCAGGAACAGACCTATAACCTGTGCACTACCTTGATCGACCACACAAAAACCTTTGACACAGCCAGTCGTCGTGGTCTCATAGTAAAATTTGGTTGCCCAGAGAAAATCATCGCATTAGTTCGGCAGTTCCACTGTGGCATGTTCGCTCGTGTCATGGACGGTGGTGAGACACCTAAATCATTTCAGTCACCAATGGAATCAAGTAATGATGTGTGTTAGCCTCAACCCTCTTCAGTATGATGTCTTTTGCCATATTTACTGATGCCTTTTGTGACTATGAAACAACTGGAATTTATATCAACCAGATTGATGAGCTCTTCACATTGAGAGACTATAGGAAAGATGAAATTATAGGGAAGGACTGTTTGTGATCTTGCTTAAGAGTGTTCCATGAATGCCAAAATCTGAGTCTGACAAGCAACAGAGTATGGACTATGCTCTTCAGTTGGTGACAATTTCGGTATCAAGAAGACAGATGTGATAAACCAACCAGCACCAGGAAAACCTTGCGTAAAGCCCATCATCACAGTAAATGGCCAAACACTCTTGTCAGTGGACACGTCCACCTATATTTGCAGTGCACCGTGTCTGTGTGTGTGTGTGTGTGTGTGTGTCTGAGTGTGGTGAAACCTGGACATTGCACAGACACCATGTCAAGAAGCTGAACCATTTTCAAAGGGGGTACCTGAGGAATGGATGAATATAAATAAGGCAAGACAGGGTCCCAGGCTGTGGTTCGCACATGGGCAAGCACGCCAAATATCCACAATCTGCTGATAAAATCATAGATGAGATGGGCAGGCCACGTCACCAAGATGCCAGATAAGCGATTTGAAACAAATCATCTACGACGAGCTGAAGGTATAAAAGCGATCTCAGGTGGTCAGAAGAAAACGCGTCAGAGTCCCTAAAGTCATACTTGAAACACTTCAACATTGCCCTCGAGTCTTGGGATGATCATGCACAGGATCGCGTCTACCTGACGCAGTTTCGTCCATTCTGTAGCTTCAGGTTTTTAATCGAGGATAACAGCAGTGGCAGTGCTGAGGCTCGAGCAGCGTAGAATTCAGACGGTCCAGAGCACTGATTGTCCTGATCAGCTACCTATGTACTAATGGAAATCAGAGCGGTTAATGATGGCATGGTCATCTTCGAACTCAAAGTACGAACAGTCAAAAAAAAAACATGTCAGAGACAACACTGTTTTGAAGTGGGTGGTTGTTAACACTGCTACAGTCGCAGTTGATTAGGTGTTGCGGAAATAGCTACCGTTGTAATTGTTACCTTGGCTTTTAGTGGGTTTTGTGAAACATTGTTAGTATTTGTTTTAGAATAGCTTTCAAGGAAACATTTATCTAAAATTTGAAAACATCGTGAAATTGTAAAATCAGCCATTAGTAAGTAGAACAGTAGTGACCACGTGATAAGCAAGCAGATAAGGGACAGTGAAATCAACCATGAAAAGTTTATTTAATCAGCAGTAAGAGCAACGGATACAAAGAGAAAAATACAGACAAGAACAACGTAGCTATAGGAAGACACAAAAAAACTTTCATTGAATTTTTGAAGAAGGAAAGAAACTGAAAAAGAATAGGAACTTCAGCAGCGGTGGCCTGGGCGTAGCGTAGCATAGTTCTTGGCTGTTTTTCAATTGTACTTAATACGGATCGTGGCTATATTAAAAATCGACGGCTTCCTTGGAAAAGACTATTACAGAGTGACACTGAGGAAATTGAAATAGTCACTGGAAGAACATGGTATATTATGATATCAAGACTAATTCAGCGAAATAAAACATTGAGAAATGTTTATACAGCCACTGAATGATTTTAGCAGAAAATGTACTGGCTTAACCAACAATATAACACATAACAAGAATACCCTGTCAGAGTTGCAAAATATGAATGATAACTTATAAGTCTGTTTAGTGTAGAAAAAGCATATTTTAATAGAGCTACGATCCAGATCTATCAAAACAACTTACCATTTATGCATTACAGATTTGAACTTAAAAACCAAATCAATAAAGAGGTTGCCTTTCGCATAGTTTACGGCAAGTAACATGCCGACGTTAAGCAGTCTAAAGCAGTCTAAAACTGAGACCAAAGACCATGTTCATCAAGAACTGATTAAAAATATTGGTGTTGTACGAGGCAGTATTGACAAATGAGATAACAAAACGATACACGTGTGAAAAGATTTAACTGACTTGAAACAAACGTTTACAATTGAAACAAAATCATTATAATGCAAAACGGATAATAAGTCCAGTGCATCAACGGTAGAATCGATACACTTAAACCAGGGAATAAATAAAAACGTAGTAACATTCAAATCAAACTGAAGCTTGAATTGGAAGTAATAAATATTGCATTGTATTACAATGAATAAATTTTGAAAATATTATGAAAACAAAACGTTTGGCGAAATAATAAAATTTATTCCAGGATGTGTTCGAAATTTCATTTTACGCTGTTGCACCTAAGCGGCAAGGTTTCGGGAATCTGAGAAAGGAGCTTTAGGAGGGTATGAATATAGACCATGTTGTGTTACTATCCTTTATCGATGAAATTGGGACATGTATTTTCTGGCTTTGTTTCAAGGTTTTGTACTTTTGTGTATCTGTTTACTCAGGTTTGCGAAAATCTCCGCGTTTACAAAATAAAATTTCGAAACTAAAAGCTTCGAAGTTCAATTATATTTGAACCATATTGGCAAAACAATATCTTTCATATACACAAAATACGATAAAATTTTGTAGTTGCTTAAATAATCGTGACAAAATTCTTAAACCTTAACGACGTTTTGCCGAGTGAGGTACTTCTGGAGAAAAAAATATTCGTTGTAAAATAAGCGATATTTATACTGTATTGTTTTTATTTCCCCGTTGAAGCTGCTGCGATTCAGATATTTACTTTTGATACAGTGAGGCCGCTTAGATTCGAGTGAAAATTATCCGGTCAGTTTTACAAAGGTTCCTAGTTATTACAATGACTATATTCGTCCATTCTCAAGTAGTTGTTCTCCTGAGATGGATTGATATTTCGTTTCCACAGTAAGATTTAAAACAACAATTACTATCTCAGTGAAAAACGGTAAAATATCAGATGGAATCAATAGAAAAATGTGGTAAATGCAAGAATGTAGCATAAGTATGGTATAAAAAAAGCATAGCCTTCAATGTGCTATTATCAGTACAATAAATGTCAGCAGCACCTGTAATTATTAGAGGAGAAAAATCGAATGGCCAGACATAAGGAAGCAACGGTCTATTCAATTTATTTGATCGAGACGGAGCTGCAAAAGAAAGAGACATTACACAGTCTCAAAACCATTGCAGAATGAAAACTGCAGAGTTCAATGACAACATAGCCAAAACACTGGATTACATAAATAGGGTTTTGTGACTCAGTATTTAAAACCGGGATGATGCTTTGACTCATTGTGCATCAACTCATCAGGAAATACCTAATCACTGAGAAAATAAGGTAAAACTTAAAAAATGCAAGGGATCATCAACTTTATTGTGATAAATCAAAGTGCAAAACCTATAGTTTCGACCAGGAGAAAGTAATGCACTGAACACCGTTTCGCAGTCTAAGATAAAAAAATGTTTGGCAGATCATTAAACTTTAAAATTCTAACGTATCATTGTCTACTATATCGTTGCGTTCTTCCCGAGTATTTAATATTTAACAAAACACTTGTGAAAACTTCAGAAGTGATATAATGTGGTAGCCACGCTAATGAACTGGAACACTTTTGCCTTCATTACAATACTCGATACGATTATAACACGAGACATAGCCGACTGTATTACTTTTTTTAAAAAAACATCACACTTAATTTTTCCAGAAGGAGCCGGACTGGTTTCAGAGATGTGCAAAATGTGGAGAAAGCAACCCAAACTAGTTTTCCAAATCAGAGACATTAGCAAGTCCGCTTAATATGGTTTATCCAATTGAATGAACAGTTTACAAAAGTCACAGTGTAATTCTTTGATCCCAAAAAATGCACACCAGAATTAGTATCACAGGTGTCGCAAAAGTTTATACTGATAATCGTTACATCTGTCAATTTTAGAAGTATACATAATACCATAGTGCACAGCAGTGGTCTTCGGATCATGTGCAACATGCTATACAAACAAGCGAAAATGCAGATGCTCGCAAAATGTATTTGCACGATCATGGTATCTGACCCTTGACCGTTATCATACATTCTAGCAACAGCCCGTTTTTTCAGCGAATTGCAATTTATTGTCATACTCACCCTGACTCAAGCCATTCAGCCCATTTAACACCTCACGCTTGATGATGAATTCATTACAAATATACGTGTCTTCCAAAAGAATGAAGAAATATTTCCACCTTCAGTAAGAATGTTTTGTATTCATATGGGATTATATAGGCATATACAATGTGGCTTCAGTTTACAATAGGCATATACAATGTGGCTTCAGTTTACAATAGGCATATACAATGTGGCTTCAGTGTACAGCACTGTAAACAAATTTGCAAACTAACAGACAATATTTGATGTTGCAATACTCCAGTTGAAGCAGCTTTGAATTGCCTTTGGTAGGTCAATAACTGCAAAACTTAATTGGATATTTTTTTCTACTATCTTTTAAATATTCTAACAATTAAGCCTAAATGTCGGGAATTTAAACAATATTTAAGGAAAAGTTAGAAGAAAAAAAACCCACTGATAATTAAGGAAACATTTATTGACAAGAAAAACAATAGCACACGGATGTTGAAATAAATGTTAAAATATAAGTAAGGGTAAATGTAAAATACAACCAAAGTATGTCATGTGTATAGTACAGTCTGTGATTTTTCAGGTACAGTTTTTAAACATGAACAAATGATTATATGAACCAATTAACCACTATAATCTTTAGCTCGTTCCGAAGAAATTTTTAAAAAAATCTTTAATAAGTTAACATTTAATCCAGATGAAGATTTAAAGTACAAAAAGAACTTTAATTTGTACAGGCATATCATGTACAGATAATTAGAAGGTATAAAAATTACAAAAACAAAACTGTATAAAAAAAACATTATGAATAAAACATTCAGAAAAGAACAAAAATTACAAAGAAAACTGTACAATATAAGATTCTGCATAAGACACTAAGAAAAGAATACACTAATTTTAGCTGCTACCGTTCTGACTTGTAGTGTAGTCATAGCAGATAACTGTTATAACCTTATAATGACAAATTTGTACAGACTTACTTTCTTTATTAGGAAGCTCTCTTATATTACTGTTACATTCTGTTCAAGAAAAAAAAGAGTCCTAAAAAAATCTGTCTAATCAGCGAGATGATAGCATATTTATTAAATAGAAAAGCTTTTCTAAATGTAAAAAGTGTAAAATCTTTAATAAAAATACTAAACTGCTTCAGGTTGTGTTTGGTTCAGGAATAAACAAAATTTCTACAAAATGTTGCATCCCTGACAGCAGAATGGACAGAAACATCATAAATAACAAACAGTGATTTTACTTAAAAAATCATTAAATAATTAGGGAATTCTGTTGGGAAAAAGCAAAATATTATGCACATTTGAGCAAGTATTACAAGTAACAAGAATGACCAACATTTACTAAATGATCTAGTGATTAATTTTTTTAAACAGAAATTCACTGAATTAGGAAAATGATGTTTGCATATTAACTATTTAAATATCTATCTTGGGTTCTGGTAGCTTGTAATCAATCAGCAGTCTGGAAATCAAGCTTTTTGCATCATCTTTTTTCATATTAACTTGATACTTATATTAACGTTTCATACTTATATTATCTTTTCATACTGATATTAACTTTCATACTGATATTAACTTTTTATATCTATATTAACTTTTCGTACTGATATTAACTTGTTATATTCATATTAAGTTTTCGTACTTGTGAATCTGATTAAAACAGCATGGATGTTATACCAATGCATTTTCATCTCAAACAGTACATTTACTAGGACTCTATAACACCATTTTTTGTCAAGACTTAACACAATAATACAATCAATTTTACACAAATATAATTGTCCAATAAACTGCTCTTATAAAATATTAGTAGCAAATGTTTTACACCATGTGTCAATGTTTACACACAAACATTATGTGTCAATGCCTACACATACAAAATCTGCAATTTAATACTTGCTTATTATCATAATGAACTAAATTTAACTGTCAGAAATTCTCCTTACAAACATCCCCAAATTTATAAAACAATTAAAAAATCAGGAGACTTGGGCAACAGAATGACTGATAGTGTCTGTAAGTTTAAATTACATTTCCACACAAAATCCAGTTTTTAATTCATGTTCGATGGTGGTAATTTCAGTAAATGTGCACAAGGGAAAAAGCTTAAAGCGTTCCAAACATACTGCACAATGAAAACCATAAATGAAGAAATTGAAGGGAACAACATGACCAAGCTTATTTTTTATTAAGAATTGTCCTTAAATTTTATTCTTTCATATTTTAATAGTTCCATAACATTTGACATGGAATATACTATACATTTACATAACAAACTGTAAAAGAAAATCATTTGCTCTCAGATCCAGTGATAAATATTAAGTACATGGATGAAATATGATTGCAGTCAAAGAAACAAAGTTAGAAATAAGTTCTGAATTGGACATTTCTGACAAAAACAGAATTTTGGAGATATAGTTACTATAAATGCAGATCAATTCAATCAAAATGTCTTTTTATTTGGCTAAAATAAAATAGGTTTCATGCAGAGTTGCAATGTACAGAAAAAAAAGAGTTCGAAAAGAAATGGACATCAAGAGACATAAACTGCTTTTCCATAGATTCAGCTTCAGTGATATCTTCAGGTGAGCATTACTGAGTTTTCTTTATAATTACAGTATCAACAAACAAAAAAAAAGGACAAGTGTGATAAGAATGTTGTTAATTTACATATTACAAACAGATGTTAAATATACTTCATTAAATCAACATTTAAAAAAATAGCAAAAAATGTTTTTTTGTAAAATCTCTAGAATTCATATTTTATTTGAATTATTTATTAATATTTGTTTGGGACCATTTCAGCACATGACTTTAAATAACATGAAGCTGACATTAGTGCACAATTACCACCACACCATTAAACATTTCTGGGGAACACCCAGCTCAGTAAACAAAAAGAAGCCCAAACTAAATAATGAAAGATAAGAAATTTCATGTTAATGAATTACTTCAGAAAATAATACAAGATAATCTGTTTCCAAAAACTTTCATTCAGATGTTAGGACCTTTTCAAAAATAGAGTTGGGTTTAAAGGTTCCATTGTACTGGATTCTGAGACAAGAGTATGATAGCAAAAGCATGATTACCATATAGATATTTTGGCTACTACTAGAATTTTATAATACATGGCAAATTAGACGTGAATTATATGGTACACAACACGTTACCTTTTTCAACATGACAATAGTTTTGCATCTTAAACTTAGTAATTAATGAACAAGGGGTTTATTTATTTAGAGGTAGATAGCGTAAATCAAGGCCCCAAATTGAAAGTGTGCAACAACACTACAAAGGTCATTATGAAGATATATTGCATAAAATGCAAATCTTGCACAGTTGAATCTTGACCATATTGTTGTAACTAAATAAATAGAACAAAATACTAAGTAATTTAACTACAGTACAACATTGATCATAAAAACATCAATCACCTGAATATTCAGCATCAATCAAATAATTTTCTCGGTACCAGCGAAAAACATTCTCTGGTCTGTGGCCTGTGGCTATTTAAAAAAAATAGTAAGTGAAAACTCAAAACATAAGTATGGACTTGCAACTTCGTGAGTTTCCGAAGTTTTACTGGACTTTGAATCTTTTTATCTTAATCAACAAAAATGTTCAATAAAATAATTATTTTTTGTTAAATTACTACCTATACTCACTGATAAGTTGAATCCAACTGCAAACAACGTTGATCCTGATCTGCTAGCACAAAAATATACTGGCAGATAATTGTCTATGTTGTTGGTTCTACTGATAACTCCTAACACACTGCAGACACCTAGATATACCAGTGCATATGATGGCAGATCTGTCTAAGTAGTGTACATAATACTTCTTAAAAGGGATTATCTACAGCTTAACATCACAGTTGTTGTTGTTGTTGTTGTTGTAGGGTTTAACGCCATTTTTCAGCACACGATAGGCTATACATGGCGGCCAGCATTAATGGTGGAGGAAGAACCCGGGAAAACCCCAGAAAGAACCACCGACCCACGAGAAGCTACTGGCAAGCTTTCTCAGATACCCACACTGGCTGAATCTGAGACTCGAACCCACACAGACAGAGGTGAGATGGCAGTGATCCGTAAAGGAGAACGCTTTAGACCACTCGGCCGCTCAGGGCCCCTTAACATCACAGAAAAATAAATTAAGATTTGAATCAATGCCATATTCCTATCAACAACATGCATATGTTAGTTATCTACATTCATCTTACCACATGCAATAACATTCTAATTACTTAATTTTTTCATATCTGAAATACAAAAAGTATGCTTTCTGGGCAAACTGCCAAATATCATTAATGCAAACAGTAAAAGTATGAAGAAATAATAGCATGGTACTAGTGTAATATGAAAGTTGTTCACTGGCACAGCAGAAATTTCACACAATGATTTGTCATTTCCTGTCTGTTTGGGTTTGAGTCTTGGATTTGGCCAATGTGGGGATGTGAGAATGCTTGCCAGTAGCTTCTCATGGGTCAGTGGTTCTTTTGGGGGTTTTCCAGGGTTCTTTCTCCATCATTTATACTGGCCCCCATGTATAGCCTATCTTGTGCTGAAAAATGGCATCAAACCCTACAACAATATTTGTCATTTCATTAAGATACATTAAGTCATAGTTGATGGACATGGTTAAAAAACTGATACTCTGGTAAGTTGATGCCTGTCCAAACTCCATCTAACACCTGTTACCAATTTTTTGTTTATTCAAAATTACAATTTATCGTGGCCTATCTTGTTATTTGCAATATGTTTACCAATACATGACACTAGCTGAGCTTAGCTTCTCTAAGAAGACATCTGCTATCCCAATGGAAATATACTGTATATACTTGTTTATGAGTTGAGTCAAACTGCAAACAACAAAGATCCTGATCTGCCATAAAATATCATGCCTGCAGACCAGGGTAAACAGTGTAACCATGTTGTAACATGGTAGCTGGGGTCACTGCTAAAGGACAGTGCATTATGTTATGGCAGATCTGGGTCCATGCAGTTTGCAGTTGGACTTGACTTATAAGCAAGTACATATGGTACTTGGATAGAATTCGCTGTATATATTCTATGCTGAGTATTTACAATACTTCTTGTGCAAATTCTGTGAATATTTTCACAATCAATAAAAAGTCTATCTCTAATAGTCATAAAACTTTGGAAGAAAGAGCCAATGGTATGCAGATATATATGCCTGGCTATCTCATCTCATGGTTCCATGAATGATATGCCTCACTTATAAATAATGTGAAGTTGCAGCTCTAAGATTCCATGTATGATATGCCTCACTTATAAATAATGTGAGGTTGTACTTAAATATATCTGAATTTCAAGAATTCAAACAAAAAAGTTCAATTATTAATAGAACTTATGAAAAAGATGTGAAATAAATATTTTATAACTGCTTTTATTAAAGCATATGTCAGAAAAGCGATAACAATGTCTTGCAATGGTTATATGAGACAAAACAAGGTTTAATTTGTCTCGCTAAAATAACCGAAATAAAAACTTCTTCATATCTGATCATTTGCAACTTTTGTGTTGCCAAAATCAGTCATTCATCCGGGTGTTGTCAAACTACAGTGTATTCTGATTTATGCTGAGAATATAAAGGTTCAAAGTGCCAAAATTCTGGATCAAACAGGACTAAGGCCAGGCAATATGAGTAATACTTTTTAAAAAATTCTCCATCAACTGAATTTAAGGCCATGATTAAATTAACATTCTGTGCAACAGATTTACAGTAATATGAGATTCAACAGATTTACAGTAATATGAGATTCAACTAGTTTACAGTAATATGAGATTCAACAGATTTACAGTAATATGAGATTCAACTGGTTTACAGTAACATGAGATTCAACAGGTTTACAGTAACATGCGATTCAAGAGGTTTACAGTAATATGAGTTTCAACTGGTTTACAGTAACATGAGATTCAACAGGTTTACAGTAACAGGAGATTCAACAGGTTTACAGCAATAGGAGATTCAACAGGTTTACAGTAACAGGAGATTCAACAGGTTTACAGCAACAGGAGATTCAACAGGTATACAGCAACAGGAGATTCAACAGGTTTACAGCAACAGGAGATTCAACAGGTTTACAGCAACAGGAGATTCAACAGGTATACAGCAACAGGAGATTCAACAGGTTTACAGTAACAGGAGATACAACAGGTTTACAGCAACAGGAGATTCAACAGGTTTACAGCAACAGGAGATTCAACAGGTTTACAGTAACAGGAGATTGAACAGAAAAGTGACTAACTTACACTTAAATGAATTTACTGTAACTACATTTTGTAAATTCACAACAACAAAAAAATTCTGTAGACTGCTGGCCACATATACACTGGTACAAGTAAAACAACACTATCTGACTTGGGGTTTTCATCACATGATGAAAAATGGCGTTCAACCCTACAACAACAATCTCTACTCCCAAATGGACAGATATATCAACACGAATTTTCATCATTAAACTTATAATGATACCTAGTTGATCAGAAATGAAAATGGTGCCAGTGGTTCATCCAATACGGCTGCCATTACAACTATTGTGAAAATCTTGTTGTCACTACCCCCCCCCCATGGATGATCATTGTGGCATTGGGTTTTCACGAAAAGACAAGAAAATGGTGCCAATCTGACTGCCAATATGTCCGCCACAGCAGCCATCTTGAAATCTTGTTATCTCTAAAGAACATCAGAGATGGTTTCAACATTCAGCAGTACAAAGTAGTCGTTTTATCTTATTCCTTGAAATTCTTTTGCCCAGTAGAGTGTCAATCTCTTCAAGGGACTCTTGTTCTTTCAGCCATATTATGTGCTTTGGAAAAATCTGATGAGGTACCGAGTTTAATAGATTTTTCTTCTTATTTATTATTTTGAAATAAAGTTTATGATGACTTATTTTTTTGAAATAGTTGTGCAAGAACTGTAATTGGACAGGTAAAAGCTATCACAAGTTGTCTCCCTTAGACACGTAATTGCACATTACATACCTAATCACTAGTTATAACCACAATTGCTGAATCCAGATCCTGTGGATTTAATCAGATTTGGATGCAAAGAATTCCAAATGCAATATAGACTGAAATTACACAGTCTCATGATTCCACACAAAAAATATACCTGTAACAATTCTTTGCCAGCTAAAACTGTTGAAAGAAAACCATGCATGCCCACCTATACCAAGATGAAAATAGAACAATTTTACACCAATATGGTACTGTCTCACTTCAGCCACTTCATTTGTCCTTCATCACAAGGATTTTGGCTAAAATTTCATCATAATGGCATATAACTCTTCCAGAAATGATATACTACACACTCTGATGCAGATCATTAAATCCAGCTGCATTTTTTAAAACAAAAGAAATACAAAAGCATCTAAACATTACCATACATTTGTTACAGGAGGTATCAAGTTAAACTTAAAGTTTGTATAGTGATGGACCATTGTATTGACAGGAGTCTAGTAAAATAGTTGCAAGGTGTATGCAATATTTTGCAGAAAAGTATTAAAAAATTTTGGTTTAAAAGGCATTTCTTTCAGTGCATGAATTAGATGTAAATAAATTTACATAAAAATCATTCATTCTTAAAAGATGGTACTGGATGTACCACAGACTTGACCAATTTAGCTTGTATAGCTGCACTGTGGTGGTCATATTTGCACCATAATCATTCGACACCAAGTAGAGATCATATGAAGCTTTTAGTGAAATCCCATGTTAATATGACAATCCATTTAGGAGTAGTGGTAACAAGGTTTTCAAGATGGCTGCCATGGTGACCATAATGGATGTCAGCTTGGCACCAGTTTCATTTAGGACCAATTAAAAGTCTTTAAGTGAAAAGCCCATGCTGAAATGATCATCCATTCAGGTTGAGTAGTGGTAACAATATTTTCATTATGGTCATTGTGGTGGCAATATTGGATGTCAGATCATCACCATTTTTAAATAAGACCAAAAGGAGCCAACATAATAAGTCTTTTAGTAAAACCTTATGTTGATATGACCACCCATTCAGGAGCAGTGATAAGCTGTCCATATTGAATGAGTGACAGTCAATTAAAATAAGCACCAATGAAGTTACTAAAATTTATTAATGAGCACAATACAACACTCCCTCACTATAAGGTACTTCATTATAATACATTTCTTTTATATGGTATGTGTGGTCATGGATCCCATTATGAAGTAGTAAAAATGATGTACAGTGTAATCTCACCTATATTGTGGTATAAATCTATAGCCTCCATGGAGGGCATTATAAAGAGGGAGTATTGTAGTATGTAATTAGTGAATTTAAAAAAAGAGTTTTTTGGAACATTAATTCACCACTATGGTGCTGAAATTTGATTTAGATGCAAAATTCAACCTGGCAGATGGACAAGGTTTACACTATAATAAACCTGGCAGATAGACAAAGTTTATATTATAATGAATATGGCAGATGGGCAAGGTTTACACTATAATGAACCTGGTAGATAGACAAAGTTTACACTATAATGAACTTGACAGATGGACAAGGTTTACACTATAATGAACCTGACAGACGGACAAGGTTTACACTATAATGAACATGGCAGATAGACAAAGTTTACATTATAATGAACCTGGCAGATGGACAAGGTCTACACTATAATGAACCTTACAGATGGACAAGGTTTACACTATAATGAACCTGGCAGATAGACAAAGTTTACACTATAATGAACCTGGCAGATAGGCAAAGTTTACACTATAATGAACCTGACAGATGGACAAGGTTTACACTATAATGAACATGGCAGATAGACAAAGTTTACATTATAATGAACCTGGCAGATGGACAAGGTTTACATTATAATGAACATGGCAGATAGACAAAGTTTACATTATAATGAACCTGACAGATGGACAAGGTTTACACTATAATGAACCTGACAGATGGACAAGGTTTACACTATAATGAACATGGCAGATAGGCAAAGTTTACATTATAATGAATATGGCAGATGGGCAAGGTTTACACTATAATGAACATGGCAGATAGACAAAGTTTACATTATAATGAACCTGGCAGCTAGACAAGGTTTACACTATAATGAACCTGGCAGCTACACAAGGTTTACATTATAATGAACCTGGCAGCTAGACAAGGTTTACACTATAATGAACCTGACAGATGGACAAGGTTTACACTATAATGAACATGGTGGACGTACAAAGTTTACACTATAATGAACCTGGCAGATAGACAAAGTTTACATTATAATGAACCTGGCAGCTAGACAAGGTTTACACTATAATGAACCTGACAGATGGACAAGGTTTACACTATAATGAACATGGCAGATAGACAAAGTTTACATTATAATGAATATGGCAGATAGGCAAGGTTTACACTATAATGAACATGGCAGATAGACAAAGTTTACATTATAATGAACCTGGCAGATGGACAAGGTTTACATTATAATGAACATGGCAGATAGGCAAAGTTTACACTATAATGAACCTGGCAGATGGACAAGGTTTTCACTATAATGAACATGGTAGATAGACAAAGTTTACATTATAATGAATATGGCAGATGGGCAAGGTTTACACTATAATGAACATGGCAGATAGAAAAAGTTTACATTATAATGAACCTGGCAGCTAGACAAGGTTTACACTATAATGAACCTGGCAGCTAGACAAGGTTTACATTATAATGAACATGGCAGATGGACAAGGTTTACATTATAACGAACTTGACAGATAGACAAAGTCTACACTATAATGAACCTGACAGATGGACAAGGTTTACACTATAATGAACCTGGCAGATAGACAAAGTTTACACTATAATGAACCTGACAGATGGACAAGGTTTACACTATAATGAACCTGGCAGCTAGACAAGGTTTATACTATAATGAACCTAACAGATGGACAATGTTTGCATTTTAGCCCTTTACCTCATAGAGTCAATGGCTTTTTAGCCTTTCGATACACATGTAGCAAAGTTACCCAGTGCAGTGCGCTATAAACAGAACACCATACACATAGGCCTGCCTGTTAACTGTTAAGCAGTGTAGTGTATGTTATGTTTAACAGCAATTTTAACCATTTTACATTTTTGGTACATATCTATTATACATGGAAAAATTTAAGAGTAAAGTAAGATTGTTATAGCTGTGTAATTATTTTACATGGAAGAACTTTTTATGAGCTTTAAAATATTGAGAGAACTCGTTCACCGTAAAGTCCGTGAAGCCATGTGAGCAACTGTAGCTGCTATTTCTCATAGTCAAAATTTACAAGTTCTTTGCATCTACATCACTAGGTCATCTGAATTTGATAATTTATAAAAAAAAAAATAATTGCTGCCTGCATCAATATCAGAGCCTTTACCTAAGTTATTGAAGCTTTCATAATTGTGATGCTAATCATGAAATCTCCGTAAGTACTGAACAAAATCAGTGACCTCCATTTTGGAGAGCGGAGAATACGACCCAGTTACTTTAAATAGCAGATTTCAACCAGAGCATAAAACAGCAACCATGTGATCTGACGTAATAGTCATTCATAGCAATGGATGTAGTATCTAATAGAGGGTTTTCCCCAAAGGTGGCGCTATGAAAACCCACTCAAAATAGCTGATGTTTACAGCAGGCATCAAAAGGAACATGCATTCAAATCGGGTAGAGGTGCCCAAAGGCGCTTGTATGCGAATCGGGTAGAGGCATCCAATGGCACTTGTATGCGAATGGAGTAAAGGTGTCGAAAGGCGCTTGCATGAGGTAAGGGGTTAATGATAAGATTTACAGTAAAATGAACCCGGCAGATGGACAAGGTTTACACTATTATGAACCTGACAGATGGACAAGGTTTACACTATTATGAATCTGACAGATGGACAAGGTTTACACTATTATGAACCTGACAGATGGACAAGGTTTACACTATTATGAACCTGACAGATGGACAAGGTTTACACTATTATGAACCCGACAGATGGACAAGGTTTACACTATTATGAACCTGACAGATGGACAAGGTTTACACTATTATGAACCTGACATATGGACAAGGTTTACACTATTATGAACCTGACAGTTGGACAAGGTTTACACCAAACTCAACCTGACTATATGTTACCTACCACATTTATGATGGGGCCAAAAAATTCCAATACACAAATAGAATGACTTCCATCGTACTAGTATATGAAGTTGTACAAATTCTTTTAAAACACTGAAAACAAACACGATGATAATAATGGGGAAAAATTAAAATGGGTACAAATTTAACTGGAACCATTAGAATGAGAATGGAACTTCCAAATGAAAGAAAAACGAAGTAATAATATTGTAAAACAAAATTACAAACTGAAAATAAATTACAAAGGAACAGAATAGGAACAAAATACCAGAGACCACAATTTTCAGTACATAAAAATTAAAATAATTTTTTGTGTACTATTGAAAAAAGCAAAACTTTATTTTTGCATTGTACAACAATTCCATCTACATGGGGTAAACCTTTAAATTCAACATGTGAGTATAAATAAAACAAAATTTACACTATAGCAAAAGGTGCTGTTATAATATTTATAAATACATCAAAAGAACAACCCTATAAACAGTTGTATATCATTATGGTGATTAGTTTCTAAGTCAGAACACATACTAAAAAAACTTTCCTACTTAACAATATTCTAAGATCCTATTTCTGGTCACAACAGACATAGGAACCAAAATGCCAACAAGCTAATGCAAATTACAAATTGTCTGTATGCACATTACTTTCAGGAATTTTGCTTTAAAACTAAATTTTGAAAATGCTAACCACAAATCATACATAATACAATCAGTAATTTGCAAAATATTTATTTCTGCAAGTTACAAGAGACAATCATACAAGACGAATCATGATTTTAGGAACATAAGTTCTCCCTGTTGCAGACATGACAGCTGAGGTCACAAGGTCAGGCAATTCAGAGTGGCAATTTGATTGGTGAATAAATATATTGTACTACTGTATTTACCGCATATGTTGGGACACGATAAAATAGTTACGTTTTTTCCTGTCCCAGAACTTATGGCGAAACATTTTTTCACCTTGGTCATATGTCCCAAGACGTAAGAAACGAAATAAATTTGTATTGCATTTGTGCTTGCCCCCCCCACCTGCACATTGCAATAAAATAGATAAATAAAACGCTTAATTGATAATAAAAGAAAGAAACTAACCTTGTGTTGTTATCATTTATTCCTTTTTTCAACATGAAAATTAAAGAATAAAATATTTCCACGAAATCCGTATAAGTGGAGTAGGCCTCCATACTGTAGCGTGTATCAATTATGTCTGATGCCACACACCACATTGTTCATTGACATGAACATTGAGAAACAATTGTGTGTGGTTGTGCTCAAAGGTTTGAACATGTTATCCAACTGAAAACTGGAGCCAACAAAATTGCAAACAAGAGGAAAATAGTCAACCGATATCCTGAAGATGCCATACACACATGACACGGTGTTGGGTGGAAAATAATCAAAACTGAATTATATCCAGGTCTACTGTATGACAGTATGTGGCAAATAAAAATCATCATTTGAAAACACATTCACTTGAGTGCAAGTGACAATCTTTTCACCAGCTCGGGTTACAAAATTATCCTTACTATTTACCCGCAGACATCAATGCTCCTTTGTATTAATTGTAACCACATATACCAAACACATAGAAGAACTGGTGGTGAATAAACACGACTGGCAGCAAGCAGTTAACTCCTTCTTTGAACCTACTGACAGGACATCAAAGACAAAAGGTTATTTTTAGTACAAAGCAAGCAGATCTCAGAAGCCGACTTTGGCTACTTTTTTGTAAAGGATATCAATACAAATGTTGTTTTTTTTTGAATATACAGAGACGGCCGAGATATGGAAGTAAACTTGGGTTCATTTTCAACTGTATTCACGGGAATTTTGAAAATACAGTCGAACCCACTTATCTCAACCTCGGTTGACTCGCCAACCCTATTAAGTCGACGTTTTTGAAGTGGAACCGCCAAATTCTCTCTTTGTCTTAGCATTTTCTCATCGGTTATGTCGATTCTTTTATGTCGCCGAACCCTAATATCTCGAGCACAAAAGAGGGCCAAATTTGCCACTTAACGTCGGTTATCTCGATCCCCATGACCAATCGCCGGCTTTTGAAAATGTTAGTTATCGATGCCACTTCACCATCTCACTACCGTATTTTCACATATATAAGACGCGTCTTATACAAAGTTTTACGTACCCCTCACCCAGGGTGCGTCTTATATTAGTGGGCGTCTTATCTAAGTATTTTTTAACATGAACAAACGGTACAGTGTGTGATATTGAAGGACGATTATTGCGGTCGATATTCACGTTTCACGATTTTCATTCCTAGTTGTAAAAACAATTGGGTAAGTGTTCAGTAATTACCAAGTGTACCAATCCAATGCAGGGCCTGGGATCGTCCTGGGCTTTGCCAATGTCACAAATTGCGATTTTTTTCCCTTATTGGTGACAAAAATGTCCCATCTGGCGATTTTTTTGGCGACAGACTTTTTGGTTATTTAATTTGTACAAACAATCATGGATTTGGACTGGATAAATTAAAAGGGAGAATGAAAGGAAGCCACAAACTTGACTAAGCAATGCATTGGAATCAATCAGTACACAAATGATCCTTTGTTTGTATCGACAATCCCATCTTAGCAGTGCATTGTTACATCATAATCTGCTTATGCTGACATCTGGGCCGAGTACTGTATGCTGTGACAGTCAATCATGCTACCGTACTATACCTACAACTGGCCGACTTCTGAAGACGCGAATAGAACAGATAAAATTAATGGAATGGCTAATCCTTCTGTTTGTTGGCTGAGATATGATAAAAAGTTAAAACAGATGTTCTATGATGTATGTATCAAGGCAAAGTTCGTCAATTAATTTACAACTGGCTGTGATATTTTGAAGAAGGACTATGTCACCAAACATAAATCCAGGCAGTGTAAATAATATTTGTGCATTTTACTCATTGATCTTTTCCTTTTGCCATCAATCCCGTGTTACAGTTATAGAGACTTAAACTCTGCAAGAAGAAATAGCAAACAACAAATAAACAAGTTTTGCATAATTAAAAATAATTATTTATTTCTCAAAATAGAGGAGTGAAAGAATCCCTATATTGGGTGTTAACTTATGCTACAGTAATATATACGGTCCAATATTGCCAGGTGTTGACTCATGTAAGTTTCTTTCGTGGGAATGGAGATCTTATTTTGCAAGAACACGGTCTTTTGATTTTTTAATTTACATCTTGCGATTGGTTACATTTATGCTAGCTTTGGACTAACCAATAAAATGGTCGTACTTGGTTCACTGCACATGTGCTGAGTTCACGTAGCACGTGATCACGGTCCGTATGGTCGTTCACTCCAATGACAGTTCACTCACTCTTGTTGATCTTGTCTGAAGGATAACATGCTGTAGCTATTCTGTTTATTTTTTCCCTTCTAAAAATGTCTGGAGGTGTTAAGAGAAAACTGGACAATCAGTCAATAGAGAAAAAGTATGAAATCATACTGCAGCTAGAAAAAGGAACAAAACCGGCAGACCTTAGTCGTCAGCATGGCATTCCAGCAAACACCATTTCAGGATGGAAAAAGAAGGCCGACGTGATAAAGCAAATGTACGAGAAGTCTGTCTTTGATCCAGCAAGAAAAAAACTTAGAGTGGCTGAGCACAAAGATGTCGACGATGCAGTGTTTCAATGGTTCACAAATACGTGAGCAACAAACCTTTCCGTCAATGGTCCCTTGCTGATGGAGAAGGCGGACATCCTTGCTGCAAAGCCAGGACACCCTGACTTTAAAGCAAGTCAGGGGTGGCTGGATCATTTCAAAAAGAGGCACAACATTGTCTTCAAAGCAATTTGTGGAGAGAGCGCTGCGGTTCAACAGGAACAAGTGGATTCATGGCTGAAGACTCAAATGCGCACAATTTTGGATACCTATGAGACTCGGAACATTTTTAATGCTGATGAAACTGGGGTGTTTTGGAAATGCCTTCCAGACAAGACTATGGCGTTTCGTGGGGAGGCTTGTCACGGTGGAAAAAAGTGGAAGGACCGACTTACAGTGCTAGTTGCTGCTAACATGGATGGAAGCCAAAAACTCCCGCTCCACGTTATAGGAAAGTCCAAGAATCCCAGATGCTTTAAGCAGACCAAAGTTCTCCAATGTGATTACAATGGCCAGCCAAGCACCTGGATCACAGGAGATCTATTCAGTGCATGGGTGAAAAAGTGGGACAGGAATTTCCAAGCAGAGAAAAGGAAGGTGGCACTGATCGTGGACAACTGTAGAGCTCATCCGGATGTTCCTGGTCTCAAGGCCATTAAGAGCTTTTACCTCCCACCTAACACAACGAGTAAGCTCCAACCAATGGACCAGGTGATTATCCAAGCGCTTAAGGTGTACTACAGGAAAATGTTGATGCTCCAATACCTGCTCCATGATGAAAAGAAGGCACAGTACACCCCTTCCCTTCTAGATGCAATGAACTTCCTGAGATCAGCCTGGAATGACGTGAAGAAGGAAACAATCTCAAACTGCTGGATGCACTGCGTCATTCAGGATATTTCCGATGATGAGTCTCAGGCACAGTGCCGTGCAGCCGCAGAAGAACTCGCGGAAGTGGCGGAAAAATCAAGCCTTACAGATGCTATCTTGGAAGAGGAGGCACAGGAGTTAGCCATCACTGTCCAGGAATTCCGAGATTACATAGAAATCGACAAAGACGTTGTTACTGATGGCGTGATCACCGATGAAGACATTGTATCAAGTGTGCAGTCAGCACAGGCAAGCACATCTGCATGCGGCAATGACAAAGAAGATGAAGAAGATGCGGACGAAGATTTGGAACCAATTCCCTCAGCTTGTGAGGTGGTAGAAATGCTACAGAAAATTCGACGGTATGGTTCTATTGTAGGAGATGAAACTGTTTTAGACAGCATAAATAATATTGAAGCATTTGTTTTCAAGCAGACTGTTAAAGGCAAAAAGCAACAAAGCATTATAGACTTTGTAAAGAAACCATAGTAACCGCATGTACGATACTTTTCAGAGCTGTGTCAGAGTGAAATGACTCGTGAATTTAATTTTGACACTGGTTAGCTTTTTGTAAAAACGAACTACACCCCGCACATTTTTTGTGATTTTGTGAGCGATCTTTGTGTTTGCAATGTTGGAGAATATAATAAAGGTTTGTATCGAGAATCGACGGTGGTTTGTATTGTATACTGGTAAATCTCTGCTGTTAGTTGGTGTACATATGCCTTTTGTTGTTAGCAAACATGTATGTACATTTTTATAGCATGCCGATCGCTTCATCAAACAAATTGCGGCAATGCTGTTGTGTAAAAAAACCTCCAAAAACACATGCATGTACATTCTCATTTATTAACGCACATCATATACATGAAGAAATTTCAAGCACATGTTAATATATTGCCGCCATATTGGTTTTCGTTTATCTCGATCATCGGTTATCTCGACACTTTTTGGCAAACCCCTAGGCCGGCAACATAACCGGGTTCAACTGTAAATTGAAATAATGGAACAAATTTTAAAGTTACACAATATAGTGCTTTGTGCACAGATGTCTATGACCCAGCAATATTTGGAGAAAATAATAACATAGGATGATTTCGTGAATGCCAGAAGAGAAGCAAATGATTTCGCAAACGAGAGGGAAATAATCAACCAATATATTGAAAACAACTGCCATTCACGTATGGCATGGTGTTAGGTGCAAAATAGCCAAGATTAATTTATATCCAGGTCTACTGTATGACAGTATCTCACAAATAAAAATCATTATTTGAAAACACATTCACTTGAGTGCAAGTGACAATCTTTTCGCTGGCACGGGTTACAAAAGTATCATTACTATTTACCCGCAGACACCAGTGCACCTTTGTATTAATTATTACTACAGATGCCATGCACATAGAAGCCCTGGTGGTAAATAAACACAACTGGCAGCCAGCAGTAAACTTCTTCTTTGAACTTACCGACAGGACATCAAAGACAAAGGTTATTTTTATTACAAAGCAAGCCGATGTCGGAAGCCGACTTTGGACTCAGAAGCCGATTTTTTTTTAAAGGATATCAATACAAAGGTTATTTTATTGTACAGCAAGCTGACCTTGGAAGCCGACTATGGATTCTTTTAAGTGTACCGATTTTCTATTTTTTAGCTTTGAATATACAAAGATGGCCGAGATATGGAAGCTAACTTTTGTTCCCTTTTACCATTATTCTCAAAAATTTTGAAAATAAAGTGAAACAATGGAACAGTTTTTAAAGTTACACAATATATTGCTTCATGCGCGAAAATCGATGACCCAGCATCATCCAGAAGATTTGGAAAAAATAAAATCACGTGATGAATTCGTGAAGGCCAGAAGAGAAACAGGTAATTTCACTGACAATATGATCATTACCATGGATGAAACTCTAGTGTACTTTGACTGCATTCCTGGATGGACTGACAATAAGATAGACGTCAAAAGTGTGAGAATTAGCAAGACTAGTGCAGATTTGAAAAAATCTGACTTTTGTCCTTGCAGTTTCTGTTTCAGGTGGTGTGTTGCCTCTAACAATTTTTCACAGTATGAGAAAGCTAAAAAAAAATATTCATGTACCAAAAGAATAGATCGTACGTGTGCAGGAGAAGGGTTGTGTTGATGAGATGATGCTGCAGTGGATTAAAGAGTTTTATCTCAAGTACAGTTTTATATTTTTTTAAATAAAATTTCAGTTGGAGTGCAATTTCCAACATGTAATTTTCGAATGATTTAAAAGGTGTCCAAGAACATACAGTGCACAAAAAAATTACTTTTAAAATTAATTTATCGTGTCCCAACAAATATAGTGTCCCAACATATACAGTAAATATGGCAGTAAATACGGTAACAACAACAAAAATAACTAAGCAAGATGTAGTCACTTACTTTAGGCTACGATGAAGTCTGATTTTAGTCAGTAAATCTATATGAACAAAAAGCATGAATCCATAGTTATAAATCTATTCATAATTATTCATATATCTATCTTACACATTTAATCAGTTGATTTTAGATTAGTTCTTTTTCCAGAGATGAAACTGGTGGCTGTTTTTTTACTGATTAATCAAACTGACATGCTGGATTGCATCAAGTGTTGATCTCCACTTTCTTGTCTGTGAGAGGGAGTAATAATGTTTCAATCAAAATCTGTGCATTCAGTATGATCTATTTACTTATGGTGTATTAGATGCTTTATATTTACTTTGATGGAATACCAAATATCATATACTAAAAATATGGAATGGGGAAACAATTCCACCAATTCGGTTCAACTAAGCTGAATACCCCAACCCCAAATGTCTGCAACAGAGAGTAGAATGTTTAGCACACAGGTAATGTCAAATCTAGTCCTGCACCTGTGAAAGCCAGTGTCCCACAAAGACTCATTGCTTTTCTTCATTTTCATTAATGATCTTCCATTTCCAACGAAACCTCTTTGACAGATTTGTGTGCTGATGATAGCACATTAGATACTTCTGGTCCATCTATTAACGAGGCTAAGGTCAATTTCAATGAGAAGCTTACAAATACTAAACAGAGACTATACAATACTTCTGAAAGAAAGAAAAGTCAACTTACGTTAAAAACTACTAAATAAGAAACTGACTCACATGGACAGAAGCAACCTGACTTAACTATTAAAAATTCACATACAAAATGTTCCCACTTACGAGTTTCTGTGTGTGTATGTGCATGAGAGAGAGACAGCATACTAACATTGTATGATCGCAAGCATGAGCTAGTGAACTTGCATATTCCATTGCAAATGTACAAATGATACGATCAATAAGAGTTCAGGTAAAACAGATTTCAGACATATGTCACTGAGCATGCTTGCATAAACCAGTACATGTGTGCATGGAGAAATTCTCAGGAATAATAGCATGCAATTAACAAAGTAGCCATCAGTAAATGAATCATTTATGCAAGTATGTTCGTATGCAAGAATGCTAATAATTTCTGTTCCAGTCAAACATACCGTGTATGGGAATGCACTTTTCATGTGGATCACTCACCTACAGATGCAATTTAGAGTTTTCTTTAATGTTCATGAAACTGCCTTCCCTGGGTACCATGTTATCGATAAAAAAAACTGCCCTGAACAGAAAATTTTTGAATTTTAAAAAATACTTTAGCATGAAAATAGAAAATTGTTAGCGAAATATTATTTAAAATTCTTCTTTTTTAAAATATTTTCACATGTGAACATTTTAATATTTCCCACAATGTGATGCTTAAATGTATGTGCCTGTTTTACTTGCAAAAGAAAAATGAGCAATTTGTGCACTTGATTAATAATGGAAAATGCATTACCTATCACGCGTGTAAATTATTTTTGCCAAAGAGATATGTGACTCACAACCATTTGTTTTTTGACAAAGTTGTATTTCTTCTACTACCCTGACAAAAATTTCAAAAGCCATCACTCAATCTGACTTGTTTTTGAGGTAAAACAGAGTAAAATATCTTACAAAAGGTGATTTAGTGCAACAGAGTATGCCATCCCAAAGTAACTGCTGGTAGCTTTTATTATAAGCCTACTGAACTTACGAAAATGACATGGGGTGGTGTGCTGAAGCGCATGTTTAATCTTTGAAGCTTAGATTCATCACCAAGTTTGTTAAACAATAAAAATAATTTAAAAAATCCAGAATAAATTCTGCATATATTTCAATGTGGTATAAAAAATGACATATTTTGCCACTCAATGAAATATATCAAGCATTAACATTGGGAAGAAAAATTGTATATGAGAAAAAACCTTACAAATGAAAAATATATGACCAGAAGAGAACACAGATCTTTTAAATCCAGTAAATGCTTCAGGTATTACATACACTAAATAAAAGCAGTTACGAATCAATTGTGTAGTAAAAGAAGACTACCATGAATAGCACATTATATGTTTGCGTCATGTTTAATAGTCTATCTATGTCGATAACTGAAATTTGTGTTCTGAACCATATTTCTTCTATCACTTTCTGTGACCTTCACTTTCGACCTTTCTACCCTCCCACCTCCCAGTTTTCTCTTTACCCAAAAGTGAAAGCAATCCACACAGTTTGGTTAAGTCTGTGGTGTTGAGCTTGTGTCACTGTACAGAAACCATTTTTCTTCTTTCAGCCACTGTGATACTGACCTATGACACCAATATCAACAGGTTTATTTTCTTACCCCAAGTGCAAACCATCCACAAGGTTTCATTATTGTCTGTGATGTAGAAATGATGTTATTGTATGAAAACAATTTTTTATTCATTCAGTCACACTAACCTTGATCCTTGACTTTTTCAGTCCAAAACTGGTAGGATTCTTCTTTCCCCCACATGCAAGCTATATTAAAAATTTGGTGACCATAGCCGGTGGTAAACGCAAGTCATTTTGTGGAAACCATTTTTGTTCTTTCAGCTGCTGTGACCTTAACCTTTAACCTTTTGACCCACAAATCAGTCGGGTTCTTCTTTATCCCAAGTGCAAATTATCCGAAAAAGACTGATAACTGAAGATTGTGGACAAATCAAGCTATTGTGTGGGAACCATTTTTCTCTTTTCAGTCACTGACAACTTTGGAGCTTTTAAGCCCAAATTCTATACAGATTTTCTTGACCCGAAATACAAGATATCCATACAATTTTGTACCTGTAGATTGTGGACACATTGTGCAGAACCAACTTGACAAAAGATGGATGGACGGACAACAAGTTTATATAACACTGTATAGCAGGCATTTAAATTATTGTCAATCAAGAATTCAAAGAAACATTGTATGGTTACAAAAATTCTAAATTACAGTGAGATTCACTACAACTGTACTCACGTACAAAAATTGGTAATATGGGGAAAAACAATTTGGAAAAATGGTAAACAGCATGCTGCTCTGAATACATTACTGGCTGAACTTCTATAATAAATAAGATAATTGAAGCTCTGTGTATTCTAATAGGCTTCAATATTATGCCTTATGTATCTAGTCTTGATGTTATTAATGCATTTATGCTTCAGCTTTCATATTTCACAAAAATACCAAAAGCTTCCTCCAGTTGTCTTAGCAACAGTCTTCTCACTTGGTTGATGCAGCACCTTCACATTCCAACTCTGTACCACACCTTCATGTGCCACACTCGGCCAATGAAATAGTACACAAGAAGTATTCCAATTATCTGGAAAATGAAAAATAAAAATGCAAATTTAATTTTTCATACTGCATGAATGATTCACAAAGCAAAATTAAACAATAAACAAGAGGGCAAAGTGGACCTGCCTAAAAGCCAAATGCAAGAATAAATTAGGTAAGAAATTTTATAGCAGTAGGATGCATTCTAAAGAAATATCTTACTATGCTGCTTACTGTTTATATTATGAGAACAACTGTTTCAAGGTTTCCTTATATTTTGTATCTTTATCCGCATATGATGGTAAATCAGTATCATTTACTGAATAAAGGATGAGCCCTCTGCCAGGATGCTTTTGTCAAATGTGGCTAAATTCTGTTTCAGCAGTTTTCGAGAAGAATTTGATGAATTTATTGTTCTAATTTTTAGTAGTGGCAGCAATATTTTGTTGCAGATCAGCAATATTTCATCAAAACTGACAGCCAAGATGATTTGTCAAATTTGGTCAAATTCTGTTTAGTTATTTTTTATAGATGTAATTTCAATGGTTTTAAAAAAAACTGTAGAGGTGGCTATAGTTTTTAATCTTGAAATGGAACCATCTCTACCAAACTAAAAACCTTCTATGCCAGGATGCTTTCAGTGAAATTTAGTCATAATTTTTTTAGCCATTTTTGAGAAGTCATAAATTAGTTTCCTTAGTTGTTGTTGTAGGGTTTAATGCCATTTTCAGACCTGCCAACCCTGACGAGTCCATCTCAGTAAGTCGTTTGATTTTTTTTCCTAAAGTTTGATTAGTTTTCAGTAAAAGGTGTAAAAAATATCATAAACTGGTAATGTAAAACTGGAAAATGTAATTAAAGATCAGTATTCTAAACATGCAACATATTTATAGATAGACTTTATTTACCACTAGTACAGTTGCATAAACTCTATTTCCAAACCCTATGTAGCTCAATTTTTTGTTGCTATCTCCCAATTTGAAGTAATTCTTGGAAATTCTTTTTCCATTTCACATGATGACGGCAATCATATCTCCCGCCATGAGACATACTCAAATTGGCACGTGATGTCCAATAAATGTAATTGTGTCCCTTCCAGCTTTTATTCACAAGAATGAGAATATTCCTTTTTATTATTCTGTGTTTATTATTAACACTTTTCAAGAGGCTTATTTTCCCTTTTGTCTTAAACATGCAACACTTGCTGGAAGCCATATTTAAAAAGATTCTATAATCAAAAGTTTGATCATGCAGACACTTCGCATGACCAAATAAGTGCAGTTTAAAGCATCTGAGGTGCTGCTGTACAGTTAGTCTGGTTCCCTGACTAATTTCACTAATTCTGATATGAAGCCCAGATCCAAATCAAACACGGATGAAAAAATTTTCCAGATTTTTTGGCAATAATCATTTTTCTGTAGTTTTTGGTTTTATGCCATAAGTCCATATATTAAGGGTAATTTTTGTAAGACTTACAGCAAAACCATAAAGGTTGCAAGGTCTGCATTTTTCAGCACAAGATAGGCTATACCTGGCAGCTGGTATAAATGATGGAGGAAGAACCCGGGAAAACCCCGGAAAGAACCACCAACCCATGAGAAGCTACTGGCAAGCTTTCTCATATACCCACAATGGCTGAACCTGAGACTTGAACACATGCAGAGAGAGATGAGATGGCAGTGATCCGTAACAGTAAGCGCTTTAGATCACTCGGCCACTTGTGGCCCCCTGTTTTGTTAGTAACAGTGGCCATATTTAGTAGTGCATTGGCATATATGTGCATTCATGAAAGGCTTTCATGCCAGGATGCCATCTGCCATCTTTAGTTGAAATTGGTAAGGTGGTTTTTGAGAAGTTGCAAATAGCAATTGTTGATGGATGCATAAATGACAATGTGTGATTGACAACAGATGACACATGACAGATGCAGAGTCATAACATAGCAATTGTTGATAGATGCATGATGGACTATGCATGGTTGACAACAGATGACACATGACAGATGCAGGACAAAATATCAGCTCATTTAAATTTACAGCTAGGTGATGTAGTGAGCTAATAAATAAATAATGAAACTTGACTGGATTGGATTTGAAAGAGAACATCAAAAACTGCAAATTTTAAGGTCAGATATACTAAATCTCTTTTTGTATGTGAATTAGAATATACATATAACAAATACTACTTAATAAGGCCACCTGCTCAAAAAACAAGTCGACTGCGTTTGAACAAAGTAACATATTAGAATCCATTCACTGGCATCTCTGAGTTTAGACATTTTTGGATGCAGGACATTACTAATGTTGATGTCCGAGTTAATAAATACTTTTTTGTTTTTTTGTTTTTGTTTGAATAAATTTTCTTAGATTGCAAGAAAGCCATATATTTTGGTGCTCAAATTCAAGATTAGGGATTTGGGAATTAAACTATCTTTGTAGATCAATCAGTCGGTATGATTTTTGGCAAAAAAATTAAAAAAAAGGTATACCTAAAAAAAGAATTCAGAATAGTTAATGTATATTTCCTTATTTTTATTAAAATTCTTTATTAGTAAATAAAGTATTACTGGTTCCTCAAGCTGGATTAAACTGTAATGGTATATTTTACCTGAGGAATGGCAGTTCCCAATGCACATGCTCCAACTATGTCCATCTGAAGTGCAAGCCAGGCAAGAAATTTATCTGTACATCCCATCGTGTTGATTTTATCCTCTGGAACCTGAAAGAGATCAACTAGGCCTTGCAAATCTTCAAAACAAGCCAGTTAATAAGGATAAAGAATGCACTACTGAAATGAGTAAAAAAAGCTCAGTAAACAAGATTTCTGCACATTGTTATCTCTTGCCTACTTGCACACAATATGATCAATAAACTTAACCTAAAAACATGACCATGATAAATTGTATATGTACACTGCTTACAGACCGTACAGATATGCAAATGTTTCTGAGAAAGAGCTAATCCTAGAACTTTAAAAAAATTACAAGTGTGTGAAAGGTGTATCAATGTCACCTATGTTTCACTTTCATGAACAGTACTCTTCAAGATGATTGGTTAATGTTAAATGTCACATGAACCAATCAAAGGTTACATAGTGCCATGGCAAACGGAGTAAAGGGCCTTAATCAGAGACACACCATAATGGCACTTGCATATGAATGAGAAAATGTCTTGAGTTATGCCATTTATAAGCAACATCCCATGTAAAGGTATGAAGTTACTTGTCAAGGGCCATAACTCTATCCAGGAATGGAATTTACAACATACAACTCATAAAACACATCTAGATCTATGAGACAATATTCATACCAAACTGCATCAGAATATGTTGAATTGTTCTTCAGCTATGCCAGCATCATCCCATGTGAAATCATTAACTGGCAAAGGCCAGATCTATATCAAACAAGAGGCCCTAGTGAGTCATACATCACTGACACCTGGTAGTTGACATGGATCAGCTTGTGAATGTAAATTCTTACACATATTTAACTGCAGAGTGGAAAGAAAACTTTTGAGCACATAGTTGCTACATTGTCAGTTAATGTTGGTGCGATTTATTTTCTTTCTCTGCACAAAAAGGACAAATCAATTATAATGCATGCATCATACTTTAAAAAATAATTTTGTATCTGTTACATATTTTTTTTCTGCCTGGGGAAAAAGTTTACATAACGCCAAACATGTGATTCTAAATAATCCATATCACTGGTTACTTCTGTTGCTTTCCTCTAACCAGAAATCTAGGTCAGTAGGATGCTTTCTGTTGAAATTTCTTCTGATACTGTTCATTGCATATGTTATTAAAGCAATTGTTTAAAGGTTTCGTTAGTTTTGGTATCTTCATCCATACCTGATGGCACAGAAGCAGCATTTGTCCAATACTGAAAAGTCCCTGTACTAGAATTTTTTTGAGTCAAAGTTGCAAAAATTCTGTTCTGCAATTCTTAGGGTAAAGCTGTGCAACTGTTTGTCTCTTTCAATAACTGCAGTTGTATTTTGACTACAAAACTGCATCACCTGTATAAATCTGAAACACATCCAATTAGGGATTCCTTCTGTCAATTTGATCAGTCTGTTAATTGCTTTGTTTGTTTTTTTAAAATTAGTTATTCAAGGCTATTCTATTCTTAGCAACAGCAGCCATATTTGATGGCAAATTGGTATCATTTCTACAAATTGAAAAGCCTTTAATGCCATTATGCTTTATGTAAAATTTGACCTGATTCTGTTTAGTGCTTATTTCTATATGCAAGCTTTAATAAGAATTTCCATTTTTATAAATGGTGGCCATTCCTGATGGTAAAATCATCATTTATGTCAATATGAAAGCTTTTTTACCAGAGAGTTTTCTTTAAAGTTTGGTAAAATTATGTTGTGTAATATCCCCCACAGAAACCATTTGAAAGTTGTTTTATTTCTTGCAACAGAGAATACTATCTCAGTATGCAGACACCTTTTTACACTGGGATTTAGCATGAATATTGATAAAACTGATGCTATTTGGTTTGGAAGTAAAGTTGGAAATGAGGATAGATTTGGTCTTAGTAATCAAATAAATTGTGGGGGGGGGGGAGGAGCAGTGAGTTCAATTACTAGGTATACAGTTTTAAACCAAGCTTGTAAAAATGGTACAAATAAATTATGAAAATAAAATTAAAGAAATAAAAACATATCAAGTCATTGATCAAAAAGAACCCTTACACCGTTTTGTAAATTTCAAGTCATAAAAAGCGTTTCCTAAAATAAGCTGTATACTTCCATATAAAAATTCTCATCAAAATTAACAATATATTTCAAAAATTATCTGAAACAATTCAGTTGATAAAATAGTAAGTTGTTGAAAATGATCGTGATAAGGGAGGTCTGAGAATAATATATTTACATTTGTTGATGCATTAAAGATCACATGGAGTGTACATCTTACAACTACATGTATAATATGGAAACACATCTAATACGCATCTTGCCAAAGTGTCCACTTCTTTCAGGTTACTACGTAAAGAAAAAAAATAGGTTACTGTGTACATTTTATTGAAATGTTTCCTGGATCACTTTTGAAGATACTTTTTCAGTTGATACACCTGTTGACCTTTTAGATAACGTAAGAGTAGATGGTAAATCTGTTGTTTTTAATTAGAACATGAATTTGTTTGAACACAGAGTTAGAAGAATTAATGGCTTCTGGTGGACAATAGTTTAGTATGAATCAGACTCAGCTTTTTAAACGAACAGTCTGATTAAGAAAGCTGAATAAGAGCAGTAACTGAATATCATAGTTGGAATTAAATGAATTAGGCTGGAGGGGACTAAAGCACCCCAGCAGATGGGAGGGAATGCCTCCACATCCATTCTGTCATTACATTCCTTAAGTTTATATTCTATCGGAAGCGAAAGTGACCATATGTGGGAAATTCATGTTGCAAGAAATGAAATCACGAACAAAAAGAGAAAATGGAAGAGCCTGTTACAAAACACCCAGAAATACCAATTACATACTCTACATCCGGTAAGGATTAATATCTCTGTTCCAATGGGAGTCCAGATATTTTTAACTTATTTATTATATTTCCTCCCATGAGAACTCAGATGTTCTGGCCCCACAGTCAGATTGCTGGAATATTCTACTCTCTTGAGGAAACACTATCCTCAATATGCTGCCATTACTTTTCATAAACCTTGATGCAACCACCCTGCTACGTGACTGCAACACATCAAAATGGAATACCAATGTGTTTATTTTGATGTGAAATCCACAGATCGCCAATCAATAGGGTGATAAAACAAAATTATACACACTGGAATCAGAGTGTTATGCCATCTATGCTGTAAAAACTTCAAAAGAAAAGATCTGTTCAACCACGAGAAAAAAAGTGCACCTGGTATACCAAGTCAAGAGAAACCAAATAGGAACCATTTACAAAATGGATGTACTGAAGAACAGTTCCTATCAGATTTAATGGGATTTTATATGCCATACATTTTGGAAATCAATTCTCATGAAGAGTTTGTTCCAGAAGACCTCAGGATTCCAACAATGGATTGCATCTTAGCATCGATGAGAGCAAATGGAGTCAACTCACTGTACACAGAACCCAAGAAACTGAGTCACATTCTGGTGGAATCATACATCATCTGTATGTCAAGCCTACTAATAACCAAATAATCCGACAGGGACTAAATATCAATCATCAATTCATCTAGAGACACTGTTTCAACTGATAAATTTTATAACAGCATGGCAGTCTTATTTATAGCATCACAGAAACTGACTTAGTTTAGAAAATAAAGCATCTGTATGTTTTCTAGTCATTTCTTTGTTTATACCCTTCATTAAAAAACAAATTTCTGTTTTATCTGTCACTGCAACAGAATGGTTTAATTTGAAAACTGGATTCTGCAACAATAGGTTGTTACATTATGACTGTCATATGACCTAACTTATAGCAATACCGGCTATACCGGCGACACCGGCAACAAGGGGTATATGAAAACCCCTCACTGACAAGACAAAGTGATCAGTTGAACAAGTGATTCAACCAAAATTATTCCCTCTCATGAGTTACTAGACATATTCCGAAATAATCTAAAAATGGCCAACACACTGAAATACAATACAGGGACTTCAAACAGTTTGATGAGGAAATATTCTTAAATGATTTAGTTTGCAAACCCTTCCAATCGGTCTGCAATATAGCTGATGTCAACACTGCCTTAGACCAATGGTATCAGATGTTCAATGCAGCCTTAGACAAGCATGCCCCAATTAAAACAAAAAGGGTTAAACGCCAAATTATACCCAAGTGGATTAATCCTGAGATCAATGAGGCTAGGCACCTAAGAGATAATTTCCACAAGAAAAAAGACATGAAAAACTATAGAAGGTAGAGGAATAAAACTAAGCACCTGATAGATAAGGCAAAAGAGAACTACTATAAACAGGCTATTGATGAAAGTAAGAGTACCAAGACATTGTGGAAGCATCTAAAAGAGCTGAACCCACCTAATAACAGTTGTCTTCCCCCTAGACTTGAGCAAAACGATGATATAGCAACATTTGTACAAGACATTGTGGAAATATTCAACAATTTCTTCATAAGCATCTCCAGTAACAGTATTCAGAACCAAACTAACATCCCAATTGAACTTGATGCTCTTCTATCATTTATAAGAGCTAAAATTCCTGATAATAATTATTTTTCAATAGCTAATGTTAGTGAAGCTGATGTTTTTGATATGCTAATTAAGGTGAATATTAATAAATCCTCTGGATTGGATGGTATTGGTCCATGAATTCTTAAAATTGCTGCACCAGTAATAACAAAGTCACTAACGCATATCATAAACTTAAGTATAATGTGTGGTAATTTTCCAGAAACACTGAAATGTGCAAAGGTTACACCTATCTTTAAGAAAGGAGAAAAGAAGGATCCAGGAAATTACAGACCAATATCAATTATACCTGTATTGTTAAAACCATTTGAAAAACATGCAGCCATTCTGGTCTGTAAATTTTTTGAAACATACTCTATTTCATAAAGCGCAATCAGGATTTAGAAAGTACCACTCATACCAAACAGAAGTTACCAGATTAATAGATCTTTGGTTGAAGGAAATGGATAATGGACATATGACTGGGATTGTTTTCCATGACTTAAAGAAAGCCTTTGATCTTGTTGATCATGAAATTCTGTTGCAAAAGTTGAACTGCTACAGGTTTGACAATCCTTCTTTAAACTGGTTTTGATCATACCTAAACCAAAGGTCTCAACAAGTAAGCATTGGCAATATTAGCTCTCAAACTCGCACTATTCATTCAGGGGTCCCTCAAGGCTCTTCCTTATCTATATCAATGATCTACCATTAAAAAATGAATCCACAAATACAGATTTGTTTGCAGATGATGCAACCCTGTATACATCTAGTTCTGATACTGAAGTTATCCAAATTAGATTAAACTCAGAACTTATTAGAGTCCAAAACTGGGCACAACAAAATAGGATGGTAATTAATGAAGGTAAAACAAAATGTATGATTTTGGGGACATCACAAAAGCTACACAAGTCAGGGAACCCAAAACTATCTCTTGTAATAAATAATCATCCATTAGAAAATGTCAAACATGAAAGGCTTGTAGGTATCTCCGCAGATAATAATTTATTATGAACGACCATATTGATAAGCTTTGTAAAACACTGTCATCCAAAATTGCCCTTCCCAGCAGAATCAAGAAATATTACATATGGAAACTCCCAATCTATACTACAAGTCATATATTCTTCCAACAATGGATTATTGCTCAAATGTATGGGGAAACTGTGCTAAATCTGAGCTTGACAGGATTTATAAAAATTCAGAAATGATCAGCACGTGTAATTTTAGATGCATCTGTTGATCATCCCTCAAAAGCATTATTTACACAACTCAAATGGTTCACAATATAGATTTTCACAAGGCATTTCTTTTATATAAATGTCTACATGGAACTGCACCAGTGTATCTTCAGGATTTATTCAGGCCTTTTTCAACACAATACCAGTTGACACCAATATCACATGGAAACCTTCTACCACCAAAACCAAGAACAGAGCAATTTAAAAAGAGTTTCCAATACTCTGGTACAGTTCTGTGGAATAAGCTTCCACTACATGTAAAATCTGCTGAAAATATTAGAGTATTTAAGAAAAGATATCATGAGCATGTATGTGTTTCTAATAGATAATTGAATTTAGTATTTTAATACTAAACATGTTAAAATAAAAAGTAATTATTGCTATCTTCATATAATGTGCATTGTTATACTCTCCTTAAAAGGGCCTCAAGGGAGAATAGTCCTTGACTAATGAGTCACCCTCTATAAATAAAGCATTATTATTATTATTATTATTATTATTACAATAGAAATGAAACTGGTCAGGGACTGGAGGTGACTAGAGCACCCCAGCAGATGGGAGGGAATGCCTCCACATCCATTCAGTCATTTATCTTCGTCAAGTTTATATTCTATCAGAAGTGAAGGCGACCCTCTGCAGGAAACTAATTTGATAAATCCCCAAACCACGGTCATCCCGATAAATCTATACGAGTGCATAAGCACTCGAGTCTAGTTCTTCTATGCATACAGTTGTTGGAAGAAATGAAATCACGAACGAAAAGAGAAACTGGAAGAGCCTGTTACAAAATGCCCAGTAGCCAAGTGTCTGGTATTACCTTCTTAAGTTACACTATTTATCGGAAAGATAGAGAACTTTATTAGATATACCAATTACATACTCTGCAGCCAAAAGGGTTAACATCTCTGTTCCAATGGGAGTCCAGGCATGTTAAACTTGATCAAAAAGGATGATAGCTGTCAAAACTGGATACAAAAGATGAAACAACAAAATCTGCAAAATGCAAATCTAGACTATGGAGTTCATCTATCGGTGGCATAAATTTATTTGCAGGGACTGCAGAACTTGGCTGGTTACAAAATGTGGCAATAGAGAGACAGATGCACAGAAAATTGATTACTACCAGGATTGTACTTCTTGATGCCCTAATAATACTTGTATCAAAAGGGAATGGAATAGTTTCTCTTAATATTAAATACATCCAATTAAAAATGGTACAAGTCAAAACACTAAAAATACTTGCATCAAAAGGGAATGGAATAGTTTTTCTCAATATTAAATACAGCCAATTAAAAATGGTACAAGTCAATACACTGCAGATACTAGTCTCTGGAGTTTCTATGCTGAGATATATGAATGGGTTGTTCTTTTTGGTTTAACTACTCTTGTTACTTGCATATGCAAGTCAAATGGAGCCATAAAACTGATAAATAATGATGGACATTGTTGAAAATCAACATCAAACATGTCTTTGTTATAAGTTTTCAGATCATATTGGTGGACAATATTATTTTTTACCCATTTTGTTCAAAGTAAGAGAAGTTTTGTTTGCAATTGAAATATAATTTAATTAATACAGTGCCCAGTTGTTGAAGGAAAAATAAAACAAGAAGATATGCTACCTATAAAAGAATAGCAATAGTTCAAATTGTAATACTGTGAAGATTTAAAGGAGCATCTTTTGTTGAATATCACAAGGTTTTATATTTTATATATTCATTATTAAAAATTAAAATTAATAAATGAGGAATTTATATCAAATGCAGTATGGAATTCCATTTTAAAATTGTTTCTTTTGAGAAAAAGCACATTTGCTCACAGGAAAGGATCCATGATAGAAACAGGTATGCATACAACATTAGTTACTATGGCATTTAATTTAAAAGTTTAAAATAATTTGAATTTAAGACAAGTAAACTGTTTTGCAGCTCTTTATGATAGCTGGTGTCTTTTAAGTCATGCTGCTGACACTCTATGTTGATCATAAATGCCACTTAAAAAGTATATCCGAAACTGTATTTGCCTGGCTAAGTGAAAATATCATGAATCAAAAGAAAAAAATACTGGCTTGGCGGATTCTTAGTTTTGTGTAACATTTACTTATTATATATGCCTGATAGGATTCATGTCCACCCTGCTGAATGCCGACTAACATATATGCTCAATTATAGGCCTTCCAATTGACAACAATATAGACCTTATATGCTAGCGTATAATACACCAGCAAATCTACCGTATTTAATTGCGTATAAGCCCATTGATGTATAAGCCAACTCCCAAACTAAACATTAAAAAGTGCATAACCCGTGTATAAGACTCTTTTTCTTACATGCCTATGTCTTAGGACACTGACAAAATTATTGCTTCGTGTCCCAAGATTTACAGCCATTACAGTAGTCAACAAAAAGACATAAAAGTGTCAAGTTTAGACATTGGCCACGGATAAGCCGATCCCCCTTCTTCCAGGTCTTTATTTTTTCCTAAATTATTCATCTTATATGCAAATATATATGGTAGGTGTGTACAGTTTGCATTTGGACTCAAGCCACCACATCCAATCAAACTTATGTTGTTCAAATTTGAACACTGTTCTTATATGATAGAAACAAGGGGAGCACACAACTTGAATGGGCTGATAAATAAGCAACTTCCCACTGCTGGTCCATGTTTGCAGAAATACTTTTCACTCAAACAGACCTGTAATGGCTTCCCTCTGGTACATAATCATACTTCTGATGTTCAACTTACAAAGTATCCTTTTTTGGTCAATTGCCTCCACAATTTTCAGCTGATGTACAATGCACCATGCTACTGGTTAGTTTGCATTGCATGCTAAGAGAGGCAACTTATGACATCAAACAGATGTTGCTCGGACAAAGCGCCAATATATCTGTTTGATCCGCCAAGGTTTAGTTAGGGCTATCACACTGGAACCTTGGCTTGCGAAGATGGTCACAATGGGACATTTGTCTTTATAACATGTACAGTAAATTCTTGTTATAAGACTTTTATAGTTCTTTTACCAAAACAAATTTTCAATGGTGACTCAACATGCAGTATTATATAACTGTAAATGTGAATTTTTACAATTAAATCTTAAATTTTAAAAAACCTTAATCAGCTAAAGAGGTTTAGCATAACTGATGGGTTAACTGATTTTCCTGATGATGGTGAAAACAATCATGGTAATAATTATAACAACAAAGTGATGATGTTGACATTAAAATGATGATGATGATGATGATAGTTATTATTCTGTGATGTTGAAAATAATAATGACGAAGACACATGTTGTCAGAACACATATTACATTTGTCATATCAGAATATAAAAGATATTTTTTGCAATATTTACTCAGAAACCTTGTACAAAATTATGAATGGAATAATTATGGTTCAATGTCAGGACTTTATACCCTTATCTGACTACAATTTAAGGAGTCATCCATCCTGATAACTAGAACAATTTTAGCAGGTACTTGACAACCCCTGATTAAACATACTTTAATGATACCATACCACCCATATTTTGCTATGTAATTTCACCTTATGTCCACGGTCAAAATTTGATTTGAATTGCAACATTCTGACTTCTAACAATTTGAAAACTTCTCCATCTAGATCAAATACAAACATGTATGGTATACATGAAAGGAAACACGTTTTTAAACTATTTTCCCCCAAATTTTGATCCACAAAAGTATGAGATATATGGTAGTAACAGTAGATATATCTAACCCTTGGTTATCATCAAAGTAAATATAGGTGTCCCAAATGAAACTGGTTTATCTGTGAAACCAGACTTTGCAACAAACCGAGTGATAACCTTCCATATAATACTGTACAATCTAAAACTAATCTAATATTATCACAAGAAATGACCATATAAAGGCAAGAGTTTGAGTTGAGTACTCAAGTTTATAAGTTTCCAGAATACCGGACCTGACCTGACAAAAGCTTTACAGAATTTCTCAAACTTTTTCCTCACACTAAGATTATACTTTATTTTGCTCCTGACACACTGGACTATATTATTATCGTAGCAAAAAAGTTAAGAACAGTTAGGAGGATGAGCAATGATTCTTAAGTTTTAAAATGATACACCTGTGACTTTTTCTACACCTGAAAAATGAATGAAACATAGTATTATTAATTGAACTCTTGAAATGTCTGATTAATGTTCTGTGAAAAATTTGTAGTTGCCAAACAAGTAATAAAATCTACATTGAATTATCTCAGTTTGAGGTAGAACATGTTAAGTGTTACTGGTCTAAGGTTTAAATGTTAATTAGTGAAAGTGAGTTCAGGGTTTCACTGTTAACATAGACAGCCATTAATTAATGTGTACAGCATGCTGCAGAAGAAAACAAGTCCACTGTTAATGGGTCAAGGTCAAAGAAGTTAGTCTAGTATCAAGTCAACTTTAATAGGCAAAGATGCCTCTGTGTGCACATTAATTTTCCTTTATTATTTCTTTTCATTATATCTGCCATATTTGTATAACAAATATTCCTAAAGTGAACCAGAAGTGGTAGCTAGAAACCTGGCATGCCCATAGTGTCTGCTTCTCAGTTAAGAGCTTTTACTTCATTTTAGGCCAGTTGCATCCCTGACTGTCAACAGAACATTTAATTCTGATTCAACAGCTAGGCATAGAAACAATACCTACATTATCATAACACCTTTTTTATTCATCTTGCCAATGAAAGTACGAGGGTTGTGATCACTGAATACAATAAATGGAGAAGGAGCTGAACTAATACACACATGTACTTCCAATGCATTATCATTTGCTTTATTTTGTCGCTAATCATAACAAATAAACAAACAGCATTGTAATTCACCCCTTGCTAAGGATGTAGATACAAGCTTGATTACTGCATTGAATAGGCTTTGTGCTTGGCAGTATTTTTCTAACTTGGTGGTCACAAGGAAGCATATACTAACAGGCACTGAACTCGAACTGCAATATTCAGAGTAACTTCACAACTAACACAAAGTAAGGAAACCATATTTAACTTCACAATGAAGCACTCTTGTATAGGATGAAACATATAATTAACAATAACTGTCATTAAGCTAGCATTTGGAATACCACTCCACTCTGAAAGTAATCTAAAATACTCATTCTTATATGTGACAAATTCTTGTCATGACAACATGGGAAGATAACTCTAAAAGTACTAATCTGATAAAGTCAAATCTTACATAGAACATAAATGCTTTCCAAGATACAAACGCAAAACAAGTTTCATGAAGATATCTTAAATGATTCACAAAATTATTAACCAGAGTTTGAGAGACAAATGGATGGATGGACATAATTCAAACTATATAACAGACATAGAGCCAATTATGACTGTAATCGATTATAATGTGAGCTGTAATCATAATCGTAAATGTGATCATTGATTTCAGAAGCTCTATAATCGTAGTCATCCTTCATTGGCAGTGTAATTACACAGTGTAAACATGATTACAAATGAATACAACCTAAAAAATCACTAATTAAAAATAACTGAAAGAATTATAATCATGTGAACATGATGCAAACAGTGCTAAGTAGAGGTCATTTGTAACATTCATTTATATGTAAATAGTTGGCAATAAACAGTTACATTGTTTTTTTCTTCAGGTTTACAATGTATGATATCTGCCCAGGACATAAAAAGATAAGAAGCAAATACAAATTAATTGTAATCATAACCATAATCATCCACCTGTAATTGTAATCATGGTTTGCAAATAAAGTGTAATCAATTGTAATCATAATCATTGGTACTAAACAACCTGTAATAGTAACTGTAATTGAGCACCTGTAATTGACACCCATGCCTGCTATATAGGCAAAAATCAGACAAGGATTGTCATCATACAAATACCAACTTTCATAAAGAAATATCCAAATTTATGTGATTTTTTTAGTAAAGCCTGTCTTGAAAAGTCACTGCTATGAGAGACTACCTTACCAGGTTCCCATTGCATGGGTTGATTACTTATACAGTGTTATGGTCTCTAAGGAAAGACTAAAAGTCTTGAATGACTATGATTGTTTGGCCAAGGGGGTGGTCTTTCAAGACAGGTTTTAGCAAAGGAACACACTTTCAGTGTGTCTTCCCAATTTTATCCCTATTTACTTATTTTTTAATTATTTTTTGAAAATAGATAATTTCAAAGTGATTTATTTTATAGTTTAAACTTGCAGATTAATTCTGATAAATTCAGTTAGTTTTTGGTAAAGTATAGGTATTTTAAACAAATTCACGGACTTTTCAAGCATAAATCAAACTTTTGAGTTTCAAGGTAATCCATGAATTTTTCAAAGGTTGTACAAACTATGTTCTATTGTATTAAGCAAGCAAATGTGTGATTGACAGATTGACAAGCTGACTTCATTTTACCCCACACCAAAATTTACTCTGTTGGAGGGGAGAGGTATAACTAGAAGTATAAGCGATTAGTGGACCAAAAAGGGCCCTACTCACTTTAATTAGCTTAGCAGAGTTTTAACAGAGGAACTTACGTTGATAAACCAAAAATTTGGAGAATGAGAATTCAGGGTTTTAACTTTGGAACTTTAATTAATTAAAGGTCTCACAGATATAAATGTGTATGAAATCCACAGTTGCTTAGTAATCTATAATGCAGAAACCTAAGTTAGAAGAACTGGCAAGCAGGGGCTGTAGCCCCTGTAAATGATATTGTGGAATACTGGAAATCATGCACATTCAAGTCTCATCAGTTTGAATCCTCATGCCAAATTTAGTTGAAATCCAACAATACCTGGTTTTTAAAAAAAAGTTGCAGAAACCAAAGACAGGAGGTTGGAAAATCAGAGGCATAATTACTGTCAATGCTTTGGAAATAAAAGTCATTAAAAGTCTCATCAAATATAAAGCTGCATACCAAATTTGGTTTAAATTCAACAAATTTTAGTAAGGTTATTCTATAGAAACCAGGCAATCACAAAGCCTAGCTCCTGTAAATGATGTTGTGGAACTCTGAAAATGAGACTAATTCAAGGTCCCATCAATATATAGCTGCATGCCAATTTAACTAAAATCTAATAATAAAGTAATGCTGCAAAACCAAATACAGCAGGATCAACAATCTGGGGGCATAAATCCTGTAAATGATGTTCTGGAATGTCAAAAATCAAATTCATTTAAAGTCTCACTGGTAAAACAATGTATGCCAAATTTGGTTGAAATCATACAATTCTTGGTATGTGTGCGCGTGTGATTTGGATTTTTAATGTAGCTTTAAAAAAAAAATCAGTCATATTGCTACGATGTCTGCAGTGTGGCAGATTATAGCGATGCATTGGGGCATCATGCAAACATGTAGCATCATGTCCCACCCAGTCTGAGGTTGGATGCTCTAACCACTTGGGCACTGGAGCGGTAAAGTTAAGTTGTGGAAACAAAAGTTAGGTCCATTAATGAAGGGCCATAACTCCTGTAAATGATGATACAGAAGACTGAAGATCTAATTCTTTTGAGGTCTCATAAACATACAGCTGCATTCGAAACTTGGTCAAAATCCCATTATTCCCAGAAAAGATATTTTGTGTGTACCCAAGCTGCTGAGAGATGGACCAACAGCTGGACCCATAGATGTTATTACTACAGGGTTCTAATGACTGTTGAGTGCAGTCCAATGAAGGAAATAACAAAAATTTCAGAATACTGGAATATTTAGCATGTTATATACAAGAAAATTAAATATAAACAAGAAATATGTTCTTACTGGATCAAAACAATATTCAAAAACACAATTACTTGCAAACCCCCCCCCCCCATATATATATATATATATATATATATATATATATATATATATATATATATATATATATATATATATATATATATATATATATATATATATATATATATATATATATGTGTGTGTGTGTGTGTGTGTGTGTGTGTGTGTGTAAAGAATTCTGATCTTTAATAATAACACTGCACACAGTTTGTGGTAGCTTGCAACTGTATATTTTCTGTAACAATATTTTTAGTTTTTACTTTATCTTCAGTTAATGATACTTATTCATAGTCATCCTCAAGTATTTGATTTAAATTTATGCATTTTATATCATAAAATTGATTTTTTTTAACCAGTTTTCTTAAGGGGAAAGACTCTGTAACTACCAACCTTTGATTCTCAAAAGTCAGTAATATGGGTTACTTCCCTTGCTTTGATTGTATTTTGAGTGAGAAACTGTGCGTCTCACAAGCAAAAGAAAATTGATTTAAACTTCAAATGATTACCAGGCTTGAAGAAATTACTCTGTCTATTCTTTGCTTCCTCACCCTTCCCCATAGTTTTATACTAAAAAGTAGCACTCTGTTATTTAATTATTCAGTATAATAAAGCTTATGGAACTTTTCTTTGGCTTTTATACCTTTTTATTAAGATTTGGGGGTGATGAATCACATGTGATGATAGTTTAAATAAGTTTGGAATGTCAGCATCTCTTGATGCTTCAAGGGTGTGTGTATTTGTTTTAGTCACAAAAGAGCAATGGCCTCTTATCATTTTGGCCTGTCATGTCGCACACTTATTTGTTTTGTTTGATTGATGTGAATAGGGATGCACTGCATCTTATTTCTGTGAGATTCAGCAAGAAAAGAAATGCAATTTTGAAATTTAAAACATTTAAAACTTGTCTTATAGCCAGTTAGAGATGAAAATACAACGCGTCATGTAATTTGATACCCTGTGATGTCATACTTGCTGATGTCAGCATGCGTTTCTTTTGTGTAGCATGCATGCCATAGAAAGATAACATGAAGATACAAAGGCAGAAAACAATTATTTTAATAACAAGAATAAGCCACTAATAAGTACAATACAACACAGCAACATGTAATGCGGATGCAATTTAGCTATAGACATTGGTATCACATAAAATGCTATCTCACTATTATCCATGCACAAGCATGGCCAATTCTTTCTTACAATTATGCTCCAATATCAACGAGTAAAATACAACTTTTTCTAAAAAATTTAAATCTGGTTATAGGACACACGGTACTAATTATACAGAAGAACTGTGAACCAGTCTAGAAATGAGTGAAGAAATAATAGAGTATTTACGGGTTTGGTGGTCCATAACTGGTTAATAATGAAAATTAAAATTTTAGTAAAAATATCTTTTGAGTGCTTATCCTATATGTAATTTAAAAAAAATATAGACAAATTTCTACTGATGCAATTTTAGCATTCTTACAGGCTTGACTCAGGAGTACTCAATAATGAAAGCAGCACCTGATTCATTTGGTGCAGAATCAATAACATGTGTTTCATGCACATGTATGTAAACAAAATGCCGCGGCTCATATGGTGTTCTCCACACATAAGCTTGCACCAAGGTTAGATGTGCGTGGAGAATTATAGGTCTCATCATCAGCACCCAGACATGTTAAGTTATTGAATTTTGAATATGATGGTGTTTCCATATGTTTACTATTGGAGTTGAATTAGTACCGTGTGTCCTACAGTGCCAACAAGTTGAGCCAATCAGATGCAAGATTACTTTATTAGTAAGTATGGATCTTGATCATCATTAAACTAATATAAGATGTTGATCATATAAGCCATGTATTCCAAGTTTTATCAAGTCTGATTAGAAATATTGCCTCCAGAGTGGTAACAAGCTAAGCCAATCAGATGCAAGATTACCTCAAAAATATTCACAGATCTTGCTCATACTCAAACTTGTCTGAGATACTGACGATATAAATCTATATTCCAAGTTATATCAAAACTGGACAAAAAACATAGCCTCCCAGTTTGGTTTGGTGGCTTTAATACCATTTTTCAGCACATGATAGGGTATACATGGTGGCTAGTGGAGGGAGAACCACTAACCCAAGGGAAGCAACTGGCAAGCTTTCTTACATACCCATATTGGCTGAGCCAAAACAAGAACCCATGGACACAGGTGGGATGTCAGTGATTGACTATAAAGGCAAGCACGTTAGACCACTTGGCCACATGTCCTCTAGAGTGGTAACAAGCAAATGTTGATGGAGATACAAAAGACAATGGACACATGACCATATCATAAGCTCTGTAGACCTTACAGACAGGTGAGCTAAAAATTGGGGGTGGGGTTAAGATTAAGCATAGGGTTACCAATGGATAAATATAGTACATTCTATCATGGAAAAAGAATCATGAAATTATGATAAAAAGAAAGTCAACCACAAAATTTCTTACCGTGTTATTCCATCTAACATCATACCCACAATTCAGCCTCAGTCCACTGCCCTGAAAAATGTAATCAGTTGATTTAAACTTTGATCCAAAAAAAAACTCATGACATCTGCCTCTCTTTAAGGATACAGTACAGCTCACATGTATTTTCAGAACTCCATGCATTGCAGTGGGGGACTTAATCCCTCACATTTTTTTCTCCAAGATAATGCTCCATGACTGAGCAATAAAATAATTACAAATCACTGTGCCTTGGCTGCCACTCTGACAGCAACTCCACCACGGAGTGGCTAATCATCATTACTGATCGTCATGTGAACAGCCAATCAATGAAGACCACCCATGGAAAGATCAAAAAAGCATGAGGGTTTTACAATCAAATACCATTTCAGAAATCAGTAATCTTTATTTCGATCATATATATGAATAATATAAATTAATTTTTAAATTTTTAATACTGTATACATTATCACACTAAAAAGAATTTTTATTCTTCAGTAAATAGAATATTAAGTTTAATCATTATTCATGGACTTTTTTTTCTTTTACTCCTACAACAATACTAAAATCAAAAACTAAACCACAACAATAAAATTGTCAGCGATTATTTTAAACCCCAAGATGGATCACTGTGAGTACTGTGCAATTTTCTCTACAAGCAAAATATCATCTCCATTCCCACCAAAGACACTTACACGAGTCAACACATGGCATTTCTGTAATGTATATATAAAACATTAATTACCATCATTAAATTACAAGAAAAAATGAAAACTATACCATGCAGCATATGTGTCCTAAAATACTAATTCAGAATAAATAGTGAACAGTGTGACATGTCTTACAAGTTGACAATAAGGAAATAAGTTGGGATATAAAACGTGGAAAATATAGTTGCAACATTTATGGAAGTTTGAGACTTCCAATTTGAACTGTTAAAATGCATTCACACACACTTTAGGCACCGTTAGTTACAACAAATTAGGCATCATTTATTTCCAAATTGATGGCTGTGCTTACATACATACACTTGAGAATATGGTTTCTTTGAAGTATGTCAGAGGGGCAGTCTTTCTCACAACATGACTGCAGTGATAAAGATCTATTATTAATTCATCACACTGGCTTTCCTGCTTGTTTAAGTCTAACCATTACTTTAGCTATTGTACAGTTTGGCCACAGCTGACCAGAACATGTTGTTGTTGTTGTGGGGTTTAACGCATTTTTCAGCACACGATAGACTATACATGGCGGCCAGTATTATTGGTGGAGGAAGAACCCGGGAAGACCCGAAAAGAACCACCGACCCACGATAAGCTACTGGGAAGCTTTCTCACATACCCACATTGGCTGAATCCGAGACTCGAACCGGCGCAGACAGAGGTGAGATGGCAGTGATCCTTGACGGAGAGCGCTTTAGACCACACGGCCACTCGGGGCCCCGACCAGAACATGAAAAGGGCATGTAACACAGGGAGAAACAGTACATCATTTGAGAATTTCAAGCATATTTAGTAAAGTAATGCTTAAAAAAGGCAGCAAAAAACCTCTCTATTTTAGGTCCCAATCTCTCTTTTTTAATAAAAATTCAGACTCCATACTTGGCTGTTTAAAAGCTGACAGGTATAAGTTTGTTTCTAGTAAAGCAAGAAATGGCAAACATACAAATCAGAATACAGCAATAGTTTTCAAGCATTTAGAACCTTTAGAAACTTAAATGGTCTCGCCCTAATAAAGAGCTACATGTATTAAGTGCAAAGTGCCAAGTCATTCCTGTGATAGAAATGTACCTTTTCCAAGCTGAAATTGATATTGTTTGATATCACTGGACAACAAATTTTTACAAAAGTCATGTTACTGAAATAAAATTAGTCAATTCTTATCAATTTGTATGTGCTGAACACGAATATGACAGTCAAATTGCAAAATTGGCTCTAGTTTTTTTGTAATCTGCAAGAAATTAATGTTTACATAACGAAATGCATTCCAATAGTAAAAGGTCAACTGTAATAGCCTACCTATAAAAAATCAAGTCATTGACTACATCTTAGATTTCTTCGCCTGTCTCTTGTACAGCTGTTCGGGAGCATCTCTGAGGAGTGTCCAGCAGTAGTCAGCCAGCATTGTAGTGGACCATTTTCCCTGGTATCTTTGTTCCATTGTTGCGATATCTTGATGAAAACGTTCGCCGTGTTCATCACTAACAATACCACAGTTGCTAGGAAAGAAATCCAAATGGGAATGAAGGAAGTGAATCTTTAGAGACATATTGCAGCCAAGTTTCTTATACTTCATCAACATGTCTTCTACTAGTTCCTTATAGTTTTCTGCCCTAACATTTCCGAGGAAGTTTGTAGAAACTAGGCGAAAAGCATTCCATGCTTGTTTCACGTCACCTTCCAGCAAGTTGTTGAACCGGTCATCTTTGAAAAGCTCTCGAATCTGAGGACCCACAAAAACTCCCTCTTTAATCTTTGCTTCGCTGAGTCGAGGGAATTTTTCATGCAAGTATCAGAATGCTGGCAAAGTCCGGTCAATGGCTTTCACGAAGTTCTTCATCAAACCTAGTTTGATGTGAAGGGGTGGTAGCAAGATTTTCTGAGCCTCAACCAGAGCTGGGTGTTGGATATTCTTCTCTCCAATGGCTACATTCTGCCTGTGAGTCCATTCCTTCCTCATGTAGTGCATTTCCCTTGCTCGGCTATCCCACTCGCATAAGAAACACATGTATTTTGTATATCCTTGCTGCAGTCCCATTAAAAGGGCAACTACCTTCAAATCCCCACAGAGGTGCCAGCTGTACTTGTTATACTCAATGGAATTCAGTAGCTGCCTTAAGGTATCTTATGTCTCTTTCATGTGGACAGCATACGCTACTGGAATAGATGGAAGAATGTTTCCATTGTGCAAAAGCACAGCCTTGAGACTCAGTTTCGAAGAGTCCACAAATAGTCTCCATTCTTGTGGGTCATGAGTGATTTTTAAAGCATTCATGAGGCCCTCAATATCGGAACAGAATATCAGATTACTTTCCTTTCTGAAGAAAGGCTCCAATTGCTGGTGGCGCTTTCGATATGCAGTAATTGTGACATCTTCTTCTAGAAGATTCCATTGTTGGGGTCTTGATCCTAGCAATTCTGCCTTGTTCTTTGATAAGTCAAATCACGAATCAGGTCATTTAGTTCTTCCTGTGTTATTCTGTGTGGGGTTGATGATGCACCACAGTGAAAATCTGGATCACTGCATGCTGATGGACCAGGAGAAGAACAGGTCGACTCACCTTTGTCTTCGTCAGAAGAATCAAGAGAATATTCTGCTGGAGGTTCTGGAATAGGAAGTCCCTCACCATGTGGAACTGGTCTCAATGCAGACGGAATGTTTGGGTAGACTATTCTCGACTTCTTTCGCTTCGTTATTCCGCCGGAAAGAGGAGGAACCAAGCAGAAGTAACAGTCATTTAGGTGGTTGCTTGGCTCTCTCCACACCATTGGGACTGCAAACGGCATTGATGACCTTTTGCAATTCAACCACTGTGAAAGCTGTGTTGTACATGTAGCACCTTGCATCCGAAGTAAAGATGATATGCCTTCTTCACTTGAGAATTGATACTTTTCTTCTGGTTGGCAAATGTCACTTCCCCACAAATATAGCAAAAATTGTCCGCGGTATTAACACACTTTCGAGGCATTACTGTTCTTTATTGTACGTAAATGGATAAAATAATAAGTTTTATGTAACAGTAGCTTGAACTGTCTCGCACAACGTCTAAAATATTTTAAATGCTGAACCTATCTGATTGGGCTTTATATAGTACACTGCTTACGTCAGCTTCAGCAGCCACCTGGCATTAGTATAATAGGCCTACACATGTATAGTACACTGCTGACGTCAACTTACTTCAGCAGCCGCATGGCATTAGTATTGCATTGCATCAGAAAATGATGCAATCAACTGTGGATGATGTGAGCATGATGGTGTTATGCAATGTTACATCATTATTCCGGATGTTGCTGCAGTCCTACTGGAGAAATTTACACAGTGAAACATAGAAAATGAGGTATATGAATATCTTCAAAACGAGAGCCAATACAAATTTTTCACGGTTATATTCGTGTTCGGCACACCAAAATACTACAGATTAGGGCCTTTTCAAGTCAGTAATGATTTCACTGTTGACCAGTGTATGCTAACAATTTATTACAGTCTTTACAATGGTCACTGGTTTTATTTCTGCAGAACATCTGCACAAGCCATGTTTTTATTAGGGAGAGACCATTTAAGTTTCTAAAGGATTATTTTATTTGAAACAAACTTATTTTGTGATGAATGGAAGAATAAAAAAAATATACCCAAATCAAAAAGAACAATATAGTTCCATAAATTAAATGACCAGTCCCTTAAAGTATAATACAGTCAGAATTCAACCAAAGTTCACAGCTGTCTACATATATATTCACAGGTGTCTACATATATATTCACAGATTTACAGCTGTCTACATATATATTCAGCCTCATGACTCAGCCATTACTTTGCAAGGACTAAACATGTTCTTATTTAAGTGTAAATTTAGTGTTCTGTTTTGTCTTTTTTTTAAAGACTCAGCATTGTCATATATCCTTATCACATATAGTCATAAAATCCCAACCACAGAGGCATTAAATTAAAAAGCTCCAGTCTTTATGATCCATTGGACAGTGGAATACAATATTAAATTTGCAGTTGCTCACTTTGCTGTTCCCAATAATTGGAGTGTTTGATCGTGTTACAAAGCAGACAAAAGTACTGTTGTTTAAACTTTACTTCCCAAAGACCTGGATGAACTTTTCTCAGTCTTTTAGCATTTGCCATGATGCAGAGTGGTGCTACAATGTCAACAGATATTGTATACTCCAGAATGACTAATGCTGATATGGTGTTTGCAGTATGTGTAAAGTCTAAAATGATCCACCCTGCTGACTGCCTCATATTCAAAACTCCATCAACCAGGAATTCTGAAATTTATATTTGCTGGGTTTGCTGCTTTGCAGATGGCATAATCTTCCCTGAATCAAAATTTTATAAAACTTCCAGACTTTTTGATCAAGCATTTTATGTTTCGGGGGTTATAATATGTACACAATCCATGCACTCAACAACACAAGGGAATCTAGAAGAACTACAATCAAATTCTGTATCCATATCTAACAAGATCACATTATCATGTAGTTCTGAGAAATAAAAGTAAAAACACGATACAAAATGCCTTAGTCATACAAAGTACATAACGAAGATAACCCACACTTGGAACAAAGGACAAGAACTATTGCATAAGAAAGATGTACACATGGTAGAACCTTTGGCTGAATAAATACTTTCATCAAGTTTTGAGAATGGGACCAAAGTTCATCATTTGCTAGAATTGTTATAAAATAGAGTTGTTTAGCAGTGGCCCTTGTGTGACATCTCGAATCACTAGCTCACACCTAAAAATAGAATGTAGCAGCAATTTCGGGCAAGCAGATATAATATTATCACAGGCCCGTATCATTATTTAAATTACAAAATACCAAACTTAGTGAAAATGAATAGAGCAAATTAACTTTCAATCAATATAATGAAGAGTAAAGAACAACAGCAACAACAATAATAATAATAGTTGTTATTATTATTTTTATTAACCCTCATATATCTTTGCAGGGTTAAACATTGCATAAATGCAGGAACAGTCAGTCCAATTTCCATAACAACATTGCTTCTCAACAATAATTTAAAAGTAGCTCTTCCAAAACACAAATGTTATCACATACACTAGATAAAGATGAAAACAAAAATAAGGTTTACTGAATGCTGTATCATCTGTTTGTCCAAAAACAATAGGCTGATGGCACAATGCCTAGTGGGTAAATGACATCATAAAGTATTTATATCCCATTAAACAACCCTATTGGGAATAGAACTGTAAGAGTGAATGGCTGAAACCGGGAATTCTTTCAATGTTTCGAGATTTGGAACCTAATTACAAAAAGGAGTGTGGTATATATTTACTCTGATGACCACCTAAAAATGAATCTGAATAGTCAGAAGTCTGGATGGTCATCTAAAATCAAACAAGTTTGAGGATATAACACTGGTTTTATAAACAATTTTGCTACTCCAGTATTTGGGGTAAGAAAGGCTATATTGTTTACTGTATACATACCCCATCATATTTACAGCATGTCCATGGCACTCCACAGCTCATGGGGGTCTTGGAGCCACAACTGAACTCCTTACTCTCCTCATAATCCCTGTAAGACTCAAATCCACAGCACTGGAACTGGAAATAAAAAACCAAAATTGGAACTAAAACTGTTACTGGAACATGGTTAACCAAACAAAGTACCTTAAAATGAACCTAACTGCAAACGTTCACCAAGGTGTGATGGCTGTATGGGTAACAGTATATGCTCCTACTGCTGTCATAATGCAAACAGTGTAGCGGAGATTCATACAAAACAGTAACTTGTCTGGTCATTCAGTGCTGGACACTGTAATAGGAGCAGTGGAAAACTATACAAAGTTATCAAATGACTGGTTGGTGGTGGTGGACTAAAAAAAACAGACACTGTTGAATACACAATTTATTTTATTGGTCCAAATCATTAAGTATGACAGTCAAGATGTTTATTAAGCTACAATAAACTTATACTTATATTTAATAAAGATGGGCACCTGAGCAAGAGTTCCAAGAATTACCACGTATACTGGTACATAAGTCAGGTCCGACTGCAAACAACATAGATCCTTCAAATCTTGTGAAGCCACAGTAGGGATCAGTACTTTGAAGAAAAACTTGACTTCCGTTAGATTAGCCCTATAAGGTCTTAGTGCAGTCAAGTAAGACTTTTGAGAAGTCTAGCACAGTGTAACAGCGGATGCAGAAGTTCCAATGAAAAAGCTATTGTGACACAAAGTGAATACTGTGATGCATTGGCAACAACTTTCAGCACACATTGTAATGCAGCTGGATTAGAGCAGCCTCGTTTAGCATAATAAATTATGTACATGAAACTGAGTAGAGGCTGGTATGGGAAGCTATGGTGACCAGTGCTCAACAGCTTCAATTGTTTTAACAGAAAGGTAGACCCAGGCTCCAGCCAAATTACTCACTTGGACTGCACCTGTGTCAAACTGGGGAGGTTAATGGGCCACAAAATATCTGTGATATGTCCTTGGTCAAAGAGGAATGAGGAAGAAGCAGAAAATCTGGTTGTGGCTGAGTCTTGGAGATCCTTTCCAATTGGAAGGATTTTCTTGGGCTGTTTGCCAGATGGTTTCAGGCACAAGTCCATAGGTAATATGTGGTAAACTTCATGTACTGCCTTATCAAAGGCCCAGCTCTCCTCCTTCTCATATAATATGAGAGGAGTTTTTCCCTTATAGGATGCATCAAATGAGCTGTTTCTACATTAAACTCATTGTGGTCAAAAAGGATCTAGATCTAGAACAATCCAAGCAGGAGAGTGGCTGGGCATCAATGTCCATTGGTGAAAAAGACAAAGGAACACTCTGTTCCATTTCTTTTACTTGTTCGTCATGATGAGTAGGGGCTCTACGTGTTTGAGAAGTTTCAGGCTGAAGACGAGATCGCTTATGTTTTCTGGATGATGGATGCCACCTGACCAGGAGATGATCGTGGTACACTAGCCACAGCATTGCCTCTACTCTAGTTTGCTCATCACTTACCAAGGGATAGTGCTGCTCCCCCAAATTGGTAAGTCATAACATGCTACCCCAGAAATATTTGATGCAGTGCATCTCCTCCTATTGGGAGGGTGCAACATACTACCCTGAGGCGAGTGGTGCAGATCCTTCCTTGTATAAGGCAGCAACACGATACCCTGAGATAAACGGTGCACTTCCTTCCTAGCAGAAACAGCATCAAACTACTGTGAATGTGAGGGGGTGTTCAAACTTCACCCTTTTGGGGAAGGCGATCTACTCCTAGAAAATTTATTCCCTCCAATAGGAGGGGCCTTACCTGTCTCCAAAAAGATTACTCCCAAAAGCTCCTGGGACCTGAGAGTGTTCTTCTGAGATGAATGAATTGTCTTCTTACAGTGGTCTTCTTGAACCTATGTAAGTGAAAAACCTGAAAATTCTGACTATGACGGGGACTGGTTAAGTTTCATTCACTCTCTGTACATATTTCTGGAATTGGTTGGATTCCAGACTTCATTAGTCCATGCTGTGCAAAAAGGACAATGATCCTTAGATATGCACTTTGAACATGGGAGGCAGTTTGTGTGGGTGTTTCAGTGGCCTCCTTCTGGTCACACTTTCCCTCCAATTGACCCAAGATTGTTTTTTAAAATAAAAATTATTTGAGCAATGTAGACACATACAATAACAATGTGATGCAACATGAAGTCATTAATGAACTATTCTGAAAGGAGTCACTGGCATGTTAAATAGCATAAAGAAAGGATAATGCAACATTGAGATAATGTATAATGAATGAAGAATGCAAACTCTAGTAACATTAGAAATTTTCTGTCATAGATTTGAGACACATCCATTAGGCAAAATAAAATGTGTTTCTGGTTGGCCGACCATCCCTGTATCTAACTGCCCATGCGAGCACTCCCCCCACCCCCATGGTTAAAACAAAATCCAGAAATTTATTTGTGCATCTAATTGAGCCAGTTTATAGCTAAGAAAAATACAAACACAAAAAAAAACCTGCCTACCTACCCTAATTTTAAAAACAGTGCAATGGGAAAAATACATATTTGTTTTTGCCTTAACATGGTGTCCTTTGAAAATGATGACTCTTCTGTGTATGACCATGTGAAGTGTACAAGTAACAGGTTTTATCTACCCATGCATCATGTGTCAAATATAGAGACTTTTCCAATTTGATGCACAAAAATAGTTGCCAGTATGTAAATTGACCCACCTCAATGTTACATTTTACTCATTACCAAAAAACAAAGGTTTGGTCTAAAAATCGTCGCCAGTTTTGCTGATTAACACAAAATTAAGGTTTGGTCTAACTACTTTAATGGCTAGATTACAACTCTCCCAAATGGAAAACACGCGCATATCAGTTTCTTACACTAATGTTATCATAACAGATAGGGTTAAAACTGAGTGTGGAGCTTGGAGCTGACCTTATGTGATCTGTAACTGTCACATCATTTGCAGCAACAAGTTGTTAGAACCGTATAATCATCATACCCAAGAAAGAGGTGGAAAATAAACTCATGATTTTAAAGTGATTCTCATGAGAAACTATTATTTTATGCTCACCTTTGTCACGCAGTGAAGCAACAATTTCCATTCGCTCAATTTTATGCCTTGCGTTGTTCCAATATACTGTCAGCATTCTATTGAAAATAGCATCCAAGGCAATTTTTTTAAATAGATCAGAATCAAACGAAATTATCTTTTGGACCGCATTTATGACCGACCAATGATAATAGTATTGTTATCAAACCGGTGGAGCCTTCATCATCCAAAGATAATGGTTACTCGTAAGATAAAACGTAGTTTGTGCAGCAATGGTTCAAAAAGGTGAGTTGAGTGAAGAATGTGACAGTTAAGATTCCTTTATATTCTGCCATACATATATAAAGGCTAAAAAAAACCCACCATAACCAAATGTCCAATAAACAATAACTTTCAGAACAGTACACTAGCAAGGCATGCTGGGTTGCCAGAACACAAACTGCTGACTGAAGGTCCACAGCACCAGGCAGATTTGAATGCAGGGTTACAAAAACATTCTTCCAAACAAGACATAGCAGTGAAAGTGCAACTTAAGTGTGTACATTGGCTGAGTGTAGAAGACATCCCTTGTTTTAAAATATAAATCTCTTCTTAATTTAATACTTGACTTAGCGGCTGAAGAAATTGATGCCATTGGCATTTTGAAGTATTCTGCCAATCAGTATGACTCAGCTACTACCTGTTCAGAGTTACTGGAGCGCCTATCAAACATTGTTGAGGATAGTCTTATTTGTTGTTGTTGTTGTGGGGTTTAACGCCATTTTTCAGCACACGATAGGCTATATATGGCGGCCAGTATTAATGGTGGAGGAAGAACCCGGGAAAACCCCGGAAAAAACCACCAACCCATGAGAAGCTGAGGATAGTCTTATACGTGACATGCAAAATTCATCATTTGTGACAGCAATGGCAGATGAAAGCACTGACATAGCCAACAATAAACGCCTTATCATATATGTTCAGATTATTTCTGATGACATGAAACCTTCAATAAGAAATTTAACAAATACATAATGCTCAGATGCTTCTGGCAAGGGAATTGCCATATTAGCTTTAGTCACACTATATAACTAATATTTTCATTGTATATTTAAACAATATAATTATATTTTAAAAACTACTGAAGGCTGATCATTGGCTTGAATAAGACTCATAGGTTTGGATTCTGACTCACTGTTTTTTGCCCTGAGTGGTCAAATGATTTACATGAAGCCATTTGTAGACAAAACACTGAAGTAGACTGTGTCTTATCGAGAATTCTCCATTCTCTGGGAGGATGTATTCACACCAAACTGATCAGAATTTTCAAGAAGTAAAAAGTAAAAGCTGCACAATAGTGATGGGTAAGTTATTGCTTCTATTAAAATCAAGGTTGGTAAAAAGTAAACGACATGTAAGATTGAAAGAATGGATAGACATTTCAATAGAAAGCTGTAAATTGTACCCAACTGATATCTATAAATAACATATCATGTATATGATGTAATTAGAATAAAATACATGTTACTCAAGCTGAGCAGCAAATGGATTGTAAGTTATCCCCACACTAATTGAGCCAATCAATTATTATTGCATCCTTTTCTAGTCTCCCAGGAAGGCATATATATTTTTTCTGATTTTTTTCTTCTGGAGATTAGCTAACCAATCAAGAATATCACTAACATTAAATCCTAAACAGAAAGAAAAAGGTTTATGGGTTTCAGTCTCATGCATCTGCATATGATGAAAAGGCAAACAGGTGTGATTCAGCCAGTTCCCGAATAGTTATCTGCACCAAATATTCCACTAATTTCATTCAAATGCAACCATTTCCAAAAGTACATAACCTATTCTGAGAGGCTGTGTTCAAATTACTACCAAACAAATTTAATGTGGGCATGTAAGAAAGCTTGCCAGTAGCTTCTCGTGGGTCGGTGGTTCTTTCCGGGGTTTTCCGGGTTCTTCCTCCACCATTAATACTGGCCGCCATGTATAGCCTATCATGCTGCAAAATGGTGTTAAATCCCACAACAACAACAACCAAACAAATTTAACACAGTAAAGCTTTATAGCAATAGAGGGACATCACTCCTTCCTTCATTACCCAGTCCTCTGCCCTCAGCATCCATCTGTTCACCAACTCTATCCTCCGAGACACTCTCATCTGGCCTCAGTACTTTTCAAGTTGCCACCTGTCCTCCAAAAAGCTCTCCCCTCTGCATCTCCTCAGATCACTAAAACAACTTCTTATATCTATGTTGTTTTTCTATTTATTCCATTTATTGTTCTGTTTATTTAATGTAAGATAAACTTACAAATGTACTCCTGTCTGTTTCTACTTCCAAAATGATTAAATTCTAAATCTGATATCAAATCCATTTACTGAAATCCTACCCACCCAACTCTGTTACAAAAAGTTACCCATCCTTCAACATGCTAAGAGTGCACATTGTCCCCTCTGGAATACTGTAACTTTAAAGGATTTTAATTTATAATAAATGTGCTCATAAAGAATGAATAAAAATAATGGAAATATATAGGGAATTTATTGAGTGAAGTAATACCTGTAAGATGGATTTCATGGAACACCACATTTTACCTGCAGAACTTTAATTTAAAGGAACACCATATTTTACATGCAGAGCATTAATTTAATGGAACACCACATTTTACATGCAGAGCATTAATTTAATAAAACACCACATTTTACATGCAGAGCATTAATTTAATGGGACACCACATTTTACATGCAGAGCTTTAATTTAATGGAACACATTTTACATGCAGAGCATTAATTTAATGGAACACCACATTTTACATGCAGAGCATTAATTCAATGGAACACCACATTTTACATGCAGAGCTTTAATTTAATGGAACACCACATTTTACATGCAGAGCATTAATTTATAGAAACACAACATATTACCAGCAAACAGAGCTACAAATTATACTAACACTACATTTTACCAGCAAACATTACAATAATGTATAGGAACACCAGATTTTACCTGCAAACATGTATTTTTATGACTTTAAAAACCCAAAGCACAAGATCTGAACTATATTTTGCAACAACGGCTGCCACTGCTGTTGTCGCTAAAACGTCCCTACTGATAATACTGTAATTTTTTGCAATTTTTTACTACGTTTAAAGTTTAGAAATATCTACATGCAAATATTTTAATTGTAGCTGATGAATAAGTACAAAAATCTGGATATTTTTTATAAGAATACAACATTTGTATTAAATTTCAGTATAAGAATTATTATGAGTTACAGGACTTATTATAAAGGAAAATTTTAAAGGTGTGGAAAATTAAGGACAGTATGGCAGAGTAAACCCTGCTTCAAGTAGTACAAATGGGAGGTGAGAAATGTGGCCTCCAGAAACAGGTAGGTCCTTAAGAGAGGTTCATTTCAAAATACTTCACTTTAAAGGATACAGAAAAACTGGGTCTTTAAGACAGGTAACTGCTTAATACAGAAAGATATGGCTGTATGTCTTGTTATCTGTTAACCCAGACAAAATAAAAATGTGAATTTTTCCAGTGTGACTGTAATACAGAGAATCAGTCCAACCAGAATTTCTTAACTTTAACTACCATTAAATATTGCGACACTGTCTTTACAGGACTCACAGTACTATTATGCTCTAATAGCAAACTTACGCAAGCACTATGATATTAAAAATTCAATAACTTTACATTTCTGAACGCTTATGATCAAAACTATATTTATCAGTATAGACCGATCCTTGATGACAGCTTCTGTGTAGAGAAAACCATATGAGCTGCAGCACTTTCTGAATATGCATGCATTTTCAATTATGCACCAAAGAGACAGGTGCTAATTTCAGTAATGAGTCTCCAAACAGGACTGAAATTCCTTCAATAAAACATCGTCTCTTTTTTTTAAATTACAACTATGATAAGCTCTCAAAAGATTCCTTTTACTGATATCTTACTTTCAATATCAACCAATCATGGCCAGCCAAACCCATAGTTACACTATTCTATGTTCACTCATTTCCTGACTGGTTCCCATTCTTCCATAACATTAGTACCATGAGTCCTACAGGTATTTCTGTTGCTTACATTTGACTGCAGGTTATCCATTGTTAACATGTAGTCATTGTTAGCTGCATAGCCTCGAACCAAAAACATCAAGCTGGAACTCATAATGGCAGGAATCTGCAAGTTATTAAAAAAATTAAATTACAAACACCGTTAATGGTTTTTACTATACATACTTACTTAATTTAACTGGAAACAACAAAGACCCTGATCTGCTGGTGCATAATGCATTGGCAGATCATGGTCTGTATTGTTTGTTCTACTCATTACTCCTAACAAACTGCATAGACCCATTATATGCCAGTGCATTTTGTAACAGCAGATCATGGTCTGTGCAGTTTGCAGCTGGACTGGACTGATAGTAGAATATATACAATATTCATGTTCAACAGGAGACGCAATATTGTTTTTGTCCGCATAATCACCTCTCAGCTAAAATTTACTGATATATATATACCCATGAAAAATAAAATTCCACTCATGGTGATATTCTGTCTGTATGAATTTTTGTGTGTACAAGTACAGTATATATCTAGTGATGTGTGAATTTTTGTGTACAGGTACAGTATACATCTAATGATGTGTAAATTTTGTGTACAAGTACAGTATATATCTACTAATATGTGAATTTTTTGTGTACAAGTATAGTATATATCTACTGATGTGTGAATTATTTTTGTACAAGTATAGTATATATCTACTGATGTGTATAAAAAGTACAGTATACATCTACTGATGGAAGTAAATTATAAATTTCATGTATGACTGTGTACTGAACATGATTTTCCAATTTGCTCAGTGATGGGAATATGTCAATCTGCAAAGAAACTCCATTAGTATTATCAGATTTAATTTTCCCAATCCTGTTATATCTTAATCTTGCCAGGTAATTGCTCACCTTTAATTACCCTTTTTGGTTCCACTGAGAGTTTGGTAGCTGAGCTTAGCTTCTTGAATTACAGTGATTTATAGACCTCAACTTTACCTTGAGATATTTCACAATTTATGTATTCATTAGTCGTGAACTATGTATGCATGATATAATTTAAAATTTCAAGTCTGACAGTATTACATGTTTTTAAATTTAAAAAAAAATATTATTAGACTTAAAGTCACTGAACAATGTGGAGGGTGTGTGGTGAATTATCTGGAATAAAATCTTTGCTGAAATCACTTACATTCCACCTCCCACCCCCATGTGTGTTTCCTATTGCACTGGTTTTAAACTTAGGGTAGGTGTGTGTGTATGTGTGTGTTTTGGATTTTTAATGTAGCTTTAAAAAAATTTCAGTCAAATTGCTATTATATCTGTCTTGTGGCAGTTTCTAGTGATGTCTAGCACTGAAGCATCATGCTACAGACATGTAGCATCATGTCCCACCCAGTCACATGATCCTGACACCAGACCAACCAGTCCTAACACTAATCTCTAATGCTGAGCGACAAGTGAGGCAGCTGCTAGTACTATTTTAACTCATTAACCCCTGGCACCACGTTTATGTGGCAGGAGGTAGCAGCCTACTGCCGAGCTCTGTAGCGTCAAGGTCATGTATGATACACTAAAGTGGGTGGTATTATAGAAAGGTAGAAAGATGTAGCTCAACAATGATACAAAATAATCTGGACGTTTTAGCTGTACTACAAAATACAGAGGGAAAAACCTATTTTCTGGGACCAATTTTTTCTTCACCCAAAATTCGCCTGTGATTGGAATCTGATTTTGTGTCTGGATTTTAGACTTTTTGGCCTTAGATCTAAAGCAGACCGGTCTGAACTGCACACAGACAGGTGAACCTTTGCAAAAAGTAGGATAAGGTGGGCATTTGGAATAAAGAGTGGTCTCAATACCCTTCTGCTCATCCGCGAGCAAAATAACCAATGGAGAATGATGTTTCTAACACAACTAGGCATTAGGCTAATGGAAAATCTGTTGGAAGTCGATGTATTAGGATGTATTCAGAAATAGCCCTAAAAATGTGTTTCCTACTCGAATTTGAGATGAAAATGACAAAAACCTCCAGGGGTTAATGAGGTAATAACTTTTTGGTATGACTTGGCCGGGGTTCAAACCCGTGACCTCCACATCTCAGGCAGATGTGGTCTATTTGGGTAGGGTAGGTAGGTTTTATTTTGGTGTTTTTAAAACATTATACATAATATAATGATTGGTATATATAATGTATTAAGTGCTTCAAGTACTGGGCTAAACCTGATGAATTACAGAAAAAACTTTTTACCTGGGAGGAAAAAAGTGCTATGGTCAGCAGTGAAAAGCAGGGATGTTTGGCTGGCTGGAAACACATATTTTTTGGCCTTATATTTGAAGGCTTATTTCATAAAGTAGATGTAGTGCATCATTTACTTTAAAAAAATCCTCTAATCTGTGAGAAGTTAAAAAAACCAAAAACTGCTTGAGCTATGTCATACTGTATTTCTGTTTATGTATGCAGGGGTGGTTGAACAACCCTACACCACCCCTCATTAAGTACAAAATAAATGAAGCAGTTCCTAGAAGAATTTTTAAATTACAATTAGATGGTCAAAATTATGCCATGGAAATGCTTTAAATGCAAAAATTTCTGTGGGTTATGCCCTCTGGACACACTGACTCAGGGGCCCAGAGTGGCCAAGTGGTCTAAAGCGCTCTCCATTACGGATCACTGCCATCTCACCTCTGTCTGCATGGGTTCGAGTCTAGGATTTGGCCAATGTGGGTTTGTGAGAAAGCTTGCCAGTAGCTTCTCGTGGGTCAGCGGTTCTTCCCGGGGTTTGCTCAGGTTCTTCCTCCACCATTAATACTGGCGGCCATGCATAGCATATCATGTGCTGAAAAATGGCATTAAACTCCACAACAATACACTGAGTCGTCATCTACATGTTTACACCGCCCCCACAAAAAACATTATTTCTGAATCTGCTGCTGGCATATAAACATCCGTGAATATGTGCATGTACAATTTCCTGAAAACCCTTCCTACAATAATGTTTGCTTTTGAAATGCTGGAGTGCTTAACAGCTTTTAAAACCTATATTTTTGACTTAGGTAAGGGTACAAGGACTTCAAAACATTCATGGGTTAGTATACATTTTCTTGTGCTGCTCTTAGCTGCCAAGTAAGCGTCATACCATTGAAAAGTCACTAATTGCTCATAATATCAGCTGAATAAGTAATTTAAATATTTATAAATTTTTACTAAGTAATTTAAATATTTATAAATTTTTACAGGTTGAAGTTCATAAATCCCTTGTATCAACAGCATACAAAAATTGAATTTTTTCAGTATGACACAATTTTGATTTTCTCCAAAAGAAAGGATGAACAGCAGGTTTACTGCAGGTAATAGTTTTAAAGATTCTAATGGTCTTCTATAATTTTTGCTGACTTTATTATTTTCTTTCACAGTAATGTTAATATCATTATTAAAACTATATAATAATTGTTCTTATTTCATTCTGTAACAAGCAATAAAAGTTTCAACCAAGTCATCTTAATCCTATTTCAATCAAAATTCAAAACGCTACAATACACCAAGGTAAAAAGTGAAATCATACAGATGTCATACTGTAATTATTAAACTATCACAAGCTAAGCAGTAAGCAGTGATTTATAAAAGTGGTCTACAGCGCACCTTGAGGTTTAGACTTCAACCTCGGGTATAGTATCCTCTCATGATAAGACCAGGTGACCAGCCTAATAAATTTAAGAGAGGTGAGCTAATATCAGATGACGATACTCTTAAAACATGTATATATTTGCCAAAATTTTGAAAAAATGGGGATAGGATTATTATGAAGTATGGGCTTTTCATCAGATAAATATGGTATTATGACTGGCATGGTTTGTATTGGCATCTACCCACTGATGGCAACACTGAAGAAATTAGGCTTGGTAGGTAGGGGGATAAGCAAAATATAGGGACATGTTTAGATGTTGTAAAGTTTATATGTGTACACTGATTTAATTTGGTCTTTATTTGCAGTAACTGCTTCATATATGGTACATGCAATGAGCACTTGTCAGATCACTGACATGTATACAGGACCACAGTCTATTTTGACAAAACTGAGTTTCAGTGCTTAAAATGTTGGTCTTGTGACCAGAAGGATCTGGGTGTGATCCCACTATCAGATCAACCTGGCTTGGTTACTGTGGTGTGTTCTGGGGCAATGCATGCTACATGATATATTCAACACAAGCATTGCTAACCTGTAGAACTCCCAAAATATTTGCATTTGACAGAGAAAAGTGAAAAAAATGACCATAGCACATGATCCAATGATGGATTTAGGAAGGAGGGTGGAGTTGAGCGTTGAATGGTTATATCATGCTGGAGAAAAGCATTATACTTATAGATGCACCATGTAGGCATGTCCAGCCTGGTCTGGGTAAGATTTGAACTTGCAACCTGCTGAAATGTGTGTATGGCATGCTAACCACTGCCTGACTGAAAAGGGTCTGCACCATTTGCCACATGGAACCAGTTGCTCTCTTAATTCTATGCAGTATTTTGGTTAGTTGCATGGACAAAATATAACTTAAATTGTGTGCTGATCATTTCTTCTGCCAGTTCAAGATGTAATGCATAAAGTCAATACTAGTGACCATTGCGTTGCAACTGTTTCCATGTAGCTACTGGTCCAGTCTAGTTCATGTTGGAACAGGAACAACCTAAAAAGTGCTGTCTCTGAGTGCAAAATGAATTTTGTAAAATTATTGGGACTGCCATCAAAAGCAGTTTGAATTTCCAGGAATCCAAGACTGTTTCTTCTTTTTAACACTTAAGTATTGAAACCATCTGTGATATTCATAAGAAACTTCAGCATTTCAAATAATGCTAACAAAACCACATATATCTTGTTGTTTGTGCATCTCTAAAGAGTTGTTTATTGAGAATTTTACAAGGCACTTTCAATGACTTAGTATGTTTTCAAAGAATATCAGTCTTTACAGAAAACTGAACTTCCTCCCAAGGTTATGCTGTCTATCGCTGCGTAAAAACGTACAAGGTCATAAGAAAAAACAAATAAATGATTAGCATATTACAAAAACAAAAACAGCACTACCGATAACACATGTATTTATTAATTCATTATTTTTAGAAAATATTTAAATAAAAAAATTCTGAATTTTAAAAAGGGATGTAGTTTATGCAGTTATAATATTTTTAATTCCCTAAGAAAAATTCAAGAAGTTTGTTGAGAAATTCAAGGACTTTTCAAGGATACAACAATATTTTTAAAATCAACGCAGTTTTCATGGTTGTACAAACAAATGTACCTGCATGTACCTGTAAGTGCTGTACAGCATTCCTTATCATGGCCTTTGACCTTGAACCTGATATTATGGATAAATCATTTCACTTATCACAGGCGATGTCAAGATATAGGACTCATGGTACTAATTCAGCTCATATAGTGAACTATGGAAACCTCATGATATTAATATCACAACTCTGTGGTCTTAAAATAAATAATAGAAAAGAGAAAAACCTACCGTTTTTGTAACATTCAACAAATAATTAATCTTCCTAAAACACAATGCGAAAATGTAAAAATAACGTTGGTATTGTGAGTCAAATCCCAAATAATACTAGAATTTCTAACACAAGCCTTAATTAATAAAGTTTTGAATAAACTTTATTGATATTTCAGATAATTTCCAACACTGAAGGTGCTGATGTGCCTGTAGTGTACTAATTTACCAATGGCCTGTATTGTAATGATGTGCCAACAATGTTTTCAAGAATCATAAGAGGACAATCCAAAAAAGACCTTGTTTGAATTCACTATAATTCCAAGTTAATGTCTCTGTCCAAGAATATTATTATAGAGCACTTTGTAATTGAAGAATAAATAATTTCACCTAAATCAAAATCTGAATACAACAGTACAAATAATTTCTGCCCTGATGATATCATTGGAATAAATAATTTTTCCAGTAAACAAGATTATAAAACCCTCTACTTGACCTAGGTCACTGTTAGCATTTTCTATAATAAAAAAAAACTATTACTCAATGGAAACCTCATTCTAGAGGATTCTGTTAATGAAATTATAATAAAGAACATGGTAAATGCAATGTCCTTGAATCAGACCTAGAAAAATATTTACTTCTATTGATAATGATCCTAATATTAAACCCAAAGTCATAGAGAAAATACATGCTATATATTATTTGTTCACTAAAACAAGACATCACCAGTGTCTTTAATCAGGAACACAGAACACATTAAACTTGATTTTGGACGAGGTCAAGTACAAAATACAATTATCGATAGCATATAATGAATTAAAAATGAACAAACAATGCAGATTAAATATACATAACATTAAAAATTCCAGAATTTTCTGAATGCTCATGATCAACCTATATTTATCAGCACATAAATATCCTCGATACAAACTTCCATGTTGAGAAAAACTACATCAGCCTTGGTATATTTTTAATCAACATGTATATGGTTTCATTTCTGTACCAAAGAATCATGCTAATTTCAATAATGAGTTTACCAAACTCAAGTCTGTAAAAGGACTGAAATTCCATCGATATAACAATGTTTCTATTTTTTTCATTATGGCCATACTGGACGTCTGACACTCATCACTTTCACTTATTATCAACTAGATATAATATAAAGTCTTCAGTGAATACCCCATGGCAATATCAGGATCCAATCAGGGGTAGTAGCAATAATAAGACTGTTAAGATGGCTGCTTATCATTTATACTGGATGTCCATTTTCATTTACATGTAGGGCAAACTTGACCTTGGGATGAACGTGTTTATCCCATTTTTTTGGCTGTGCAGCAATGATGTCAGGGGGGTGGGGGTGGGAAGGAGTAGTGAAAACAAAGTTGTGCTAGTGGTTACTAGATAAAAGGCCATCACATGAGCTCTTCTGGTCTGAGACCAATTGAGCCAAACAGGAGAAAATTTTCTGAATATGTTAAGATTTTAAAATGAAATAAAAGCTGTGAAAATATGATGAGTGATTTGCCACATTCAGTTTTACTTTTCAGGGCATTATTTTAATAAATCTGGGTAAATCACACAATCACATGTGCTAGAATAGATCCTGGAAATTTCCTGTTAACTCTGATGAAATGACTGATACACAGACTTAAGGCACAACAAGGAATAACAAATTTATATTGATCCAATATCCCTTTGATAATATATCAATACCAGACAGCTGCCTAGAATAACAAATTATAGAATCTAACAATTTATAGTGATCTGTACTGGACAACTGGCATTTTATTCTAGGGAAAGCACACATCGTAAAATGTTAAAATGTAATTATAAAACAAAGTTATTGGGTATTAGAAATCCAATATAATATGCATGTGCACTTAGAGTGAAATGATGCATAATGGTGTTTTTAATGACTAACATCACAATTCCTTGAAGAAATAGCAGCAATAGTACATGTAGCTTAACAATTATATAAACCCCATCAGTATTTAATTGTTAAATAATAACAGAAATAAATAAAGAATATTTTGTTTCTGATGAACGTTTCCAATAATTCATAATACTGCTTTTCTTACTCCAAGAACAATAAATTTGCAAAGGCAACCACCAAAATAATTTACAAAAACAAAAAATACATATCTTATAAATTTCAAAGTTTAAAGTTTCTGTTGCAGAATTTGCTGTGAATTTAACTATTTTTCTATTTTTATATATCTATTTAATAACTCCAATGTCCCTGATTGCAAGTGAAAAAATCTTGAAGTTCCACCCACATACTTGCTCAACATTTCAATGAATCTCTGCCCCTCTATTTTATCTACTTTTTTCAGTGTTAATATTTTAACTTTTTTCTTTCACCTTGCTGTAATAAACTGTTTACATGTATTTGGAAGGGTTTATCCTTCACATTCTTTGTGGAATTATTTATCTTTGTATTTTAGAACCTACCTTTTAATTGGCACCATAAAGTCAGTACAGTCCTGATGTGCCTTTTATACATGCATATATGCATGCATACATACATACATACACACACACACACACACACACACACATCCTCTCTCAAACTGGTCTGATTTATTAGATACTGTGTAATAACATACGGTTTGAAATGCTGGTCTAAATATAATACTGCCTGGTTAATAAACAAATTATCAGCTGTACTATATAGCATGTACAAATTCAAGCTGTTACAACTTCTCAATCATTTAACCAATTTTCATGAAATTTACCCATAAAAAGAAAAACATCTCTCATAAAGTAGTACAATTCTGAAAGAGAAAGTTGTTGATTGTAAAGAAACCATGATGCTAATTAACTGACGTAGTTAATCTTATATCTGGTGATTGAATACTGACTGATCCAACAGCCAACATGCTGCTACATTGCAAACATCTCAGACTGTAGAATAATGTATCAAAACCTTATTATTTTTTTTCTGGTGTCAACATTTTGAAATGCAATTCAGGCATTGCAGGGACCCCGATTGGCCGAGTGGTCTAAAGCGCTCACCGTTATGGATCACTGCCATCTCACCTCTGTCTGCGTGGGTTTGAGTCTCGGGCTCGGCCTATGTGGGTATGTGAGAAAGTTTGCCTGTAGCTTCTCGTGGGTCGGTGGTTCTTTCCGGGGTTTTCCCGGGTTCTTCCTCCACCATTAATACTGGCCGCCATGTATAGCCTATCTTGTGCTGAAAAATGGCGTTAAACCCCACAACAACAGGCATTGCATATGCTTGCTTATAAGTCAAGTCAAATTACAAACAACATTATTCCTGTTCTATCCAATCATAATCGGATTGCAGATCAAGGTCTATCTTGCTGGTTCTAATGACTGCTCCTTACAAACTGCACATACCCAGATCTGCCAGTGTATTATGCGATGACAGATCTGGGTTGGTGCAGCTTTCAGTTGGACATGTCATTGTTATGCAAGCATAATTCGCCATCACTTAATGACAGGCAATACCGGTAAGCACAATTTAAATAGATCATATTTATGGCAACAAATTTTGACCCAATCATCTGCAGTGATAATTGGATTTTATAATTTCCCCCTTGATCAAGGCATGAAATCAATTTCAGTCTATTCCAGCTAGGACTTTGATGTATATCCAACTGAAGATTTTTGATACCAGTCTAATATTAGCATACAGCAATGCAGTTGGACAGTTTGGAATTAGCCAATCCATCAGAGAATGACTCTTGTTAGCCAATCTGTAACTGGAATGGTCAATTTGTTTAATTTATTCTCAAATCAAAATACATATACATGGTCCAGAAGTTCAACAGGCCATACATTACTCCTGCATAGCAAGCACCTTCCAACCCAATAATGACCCAAAGTCGAATTGAAATTTATTATATTAGCTCTTATTTTTATGACGATGATAATGATAATGCTCATACATGCAAATTTTTTACACTGCAAAGCATCAAAAGAATGATGTGCATATAAAAGAAATCTAAAACAAATCAATAATACCTTAATGATTCAGGGTACACTAAAGTATTTCAGAACTGGGATTTGGGTGGAGGAGGGATAAGTTGGAGGAAGAATGGGTGGGGTACAGTGGGAATCGGGTAAAATACTTAAGTTGGTTGCCAAAACAAAAAGGAAGTAAAATATGGAAATGTAAAGGGGAACATTTGGACTGTAAAAGGGATGCAATATACAGACAACTTTGCACATTTATGTAGGTACGCATGAAGTTGTCTTAGAAATGCTACATGTATCTTACCAATTATTATAAAACATTCCATCAGTGTGTATTTTAACAGCAACTTGCCAAAATTGTCACAGTGAATTTTAAAAATTGACGTTTCAAGCTATTTAAAAGCCATTAATTTACTGATGTCATTTGCAACTTTTTTAATCAGCACATCTTTCAGGATGGGAACGGTTAAATGCATGGAATATGTAGCACCAGAATTAGAAGCCTGGTTAATAATATTATTATTGCAAGCATCAAAAGTGGCCATACACTGAACTAGTCTAGTCTGCGTCATCTGGCTACTTTGGCCTTCATACATGTATTGCAAATCTAGCATGGGAAGTAGATTGCATTCCCATAAAAGGTATTACAAAAACGATGTTGTGTAACTGTCAGCTTGAATTTGGCAACAGCACCTGGGTTGCATTCACAGTGACACCTGAACATCTTTTGCATTTTGATTCATACAGGCTTGCACTGCCATGGGAAGTTTTTGATTATTTACGATGTGGCTTTGGCACAGGACATTTCCTGGTGATATGACAGAGTCATCTATCACTGTTTTATTCAATGTTGCAGTTATAAACTTGAGCAGACAGTCAGATATGCAAATACCCTACTGTCAAAGCAATGTGTGCACTAGAGCTTCCACAAAGACCAAATGGGCATATCCACACTACACTGCCACTTTGAAACTACGTATGCCTGTTGACAGCAAAAATGGCAATCTGACCAAGTCTGTCAACAAAGCAGATTTGGCTGAACTGACCAACTGGGTTGTTGTCATTGTTGACCCTGGTGAGCCTGTCTCTTAAGAAGATCAAACTGTAAAACTGCAAATGCCCAGTGAGGACACCAACATGATTGCTCTGATGCCATGAGGCAATGTCAAGAAAAACCCTGCTGAAATCACAGTGAACCAGGGAAACAGAAACTCTGGTGTGATTGGAATTTATGAAAAATTATGGTACTTCAATGAGCATACTGGACTGAAAGTTAACAAATCCAGCAATGAAATGAGCAGAGATCTTATTATGAATAAAAATTGAATCTGATGGATGCAAGAGCCCATCATAGATATTGATGCTGAGATGAAACAATGTGAATGCAAAAATCAGCAAGCAACCAACTCAGTAACTACCTAATGGTGCTTGTACTTTTTATCTTTGTGAAATGTCACACACAGTGATGTCAGTTTCTAAAAATAGCCTTTCGGACAAGGCGAAGCGGTGTAATGGCATTCAGTGTTCTTTTCCATGATATTGTTCATATTATTGTTCTTAATGAAAACCATGTACCAGATGTTAAATTTGTACATCTGAATACAGATGTGCATTCCAATATTTTGTTACAGTGGTGCTTAAAGCCTGCAGACTGTATAAATCATATAATCAGATTTGATGAATCTTTCTAGAACACTATAATCCACAAATTGCTTGAATTTCATCACCGATAGATACACCCTGAATATTTTGAGATAAAAATTCCAAGGGAACTGCCACCCCCACCCCATTAAATAAAGCCGATGAAGTATTCTTATATTTGATTCATGTTTTAACATACACACAAAGAGGGATGTATGTAGGAAAGTGACTATTTCTTATATTTTGTTTAGCACACAAAATTACACTCTGCTTAGTTGATGTGATACTATGCATGTAGAATCTAGAAATGTTTAATATGTATGCCTTAAGTTTAAAAGCAATGTATCGATGTTTTCGGGGGGTTGGGGGTTGGCTGTATTATGCATTAGTGATTTTATTAACCTTTTCTGATTCCAATGTGCTAATTGGTAACAAATCTAAGACAAGAAGAGAGAAAATTAATATGTTTATTTCAATGTCTGTTTTACAAACAAATCCTAATTTTGAATGATAGTTTGGAACATATAAGAATGGAGTTATGTTCATTAGAGTTATGTTGTTGAAGGGAACAGTACTGGTTGCTTATATTTATACTATGTGAATAATACATTTCCTTAATTAAATGATACATACAATTACATTTTCCATGAGAACTGCCAGCCCCCTCCCCCATTAAATAATGTCAATGAAGTATTCTTATACGTGATTCATGTTTTAAATAGAGAGGGGTGTACATAGTAAGTGACCATTTCTTACATTTTGTTTAGCGCATAAAATTACACTCTGCTTATTTGATGTGATAATGCTTGTATAATCTAGAAATGTTGCATAGATATTCCATATATTTAAAAACAATGCATCAATGTGTGTTTTGGGGTATTTGTTTGTTTGTTTGTTTTGTTGGTATTATGCGTTAGTGATTTTATTAACCTTTTCTGATTCTGATATGTTAATCTGTAACAAAGTTAAGAAAAGAGAGTAAATTTATTTTAACTGTTTTACAAACAAATCGTAATTTTGAATGACATTTTAGAACAAATAAGAATGCATTATGTTCGTCAGAGTTATGGTGTAGAAAAGAGCAGGACTTGTTGATTATGTTTATACTATGTGGGTAACACATTTCCTTAATTAAAAGATATATACAATTAAATTTTGTCAGGAGGTATAATTTTCTGCATGTATTCATGGAAACAACAACACAAAAACTGCTGTCCTTAATGACAACAGCCAACCTTAAAATAATACATATTTTACACACAAACACTAACTGAAAAGAAAACAAAGTAGATATAAACAAATATTATTGGTTTCAACACATTCATTTGGGACACATTCATACATACATACATACATACATATATACCGCTCAGGTGGCCTAGTGGTTAGAGCGTCCATCTCGGATGCGAAAGGTCGTGGGTTCGATCCCCGGCCGAGTCATACAAAAGACTTAAAAATTGGTACTAACAGGCGCTCAGCATTAAGAGGTTAGTGTTAGGACTGGTCGGCCCCAGTGTCAGGATAATGTGACAGGGTGGGACATCATGCTACATGTCTGTGGCATGACGCCCAAGTGCTAGGCATCACTATAAACTGCCACACTGCACATCATAGCAATATGACTGATCTTTTTTTAAAGCAATGTTAAAAAATCTAAGTCACACGCACACACACATACATACACACACACAAATACATATATAATATGCACATAGGACAGTTTTACTAAACGAAGATTGGAAAACAATATAAATGGATGACAAAGAAATGAAATGTACAAAATTATTACTGTACACGCTCACATATTATAGTTTAATATATGAAAACATTACATAGTGAGGGAAGTCAAAAATTCTTTATCAAAAATTGCATATATGTCGCAATTTACTACGTGTTACTAAGCGTCTCTCAGTGCTTTGTCCGAAAACAGTATGGCAGCAGCCGGGCACAATGATGTTATGGTCTATTTTTAGCACAAGGTAGATTTAAGTACAAGCGCCATTCACCAATTTGTTACTGGCCTAGTCAAAATTATGCCCTGCTAAATATAGCATCCATTGGAAACCTGTTGGCCAGCAATACTAAGGTTGTAAGGCAAAGAGAATGTTTCTACAATGATCAAGTAGAATTCTCAGACATATTCATGGCAATAAAATTCTCCGTCAATTATAAAGAACAGGGGTCTCAAACTCAAATCACCACAAGGGCCACACAAAAACTAGTAAATTGGCCCAAGGGCTGCATCACTGAAACCTTTTCATACAGCGAAAGCGCTCACAAAAAGGGCTGAAATATTGCAAACAAGAAGTAAATGATGTAACAATCTCATTTTTATCAAAATTAGTGGCTGTGAAGAAAATTTGGTATTATTAATTATCTTAGAAATTCTGGGTGTCATTGTGGGCTGCATGAAATAACTCCATGTGTTATGTGTTTGAGACCCTTGATAGAGAACCACCTACATTGACTGAACCAGGAAAAGACCTGATATTTGAAAGGGATGCAACTGTCTGCATAACAATGACTTTACCAAGCATGGACATAATCATTGCAGTTTCAGGTAAATGTGGTGACAAGCTCCGGAATGCACAATCACCAGAGACATTGACTGTACCAAGCATGGGCATAATGTACCAAGATGTACCAAGCATGGGCATAATCAGTGTAGATTCAGGTAAATGTGGTGACAAGCTCTGGAATCTGGAATGCACAATCACTGAAGACATATATATATATATATATATATATATATATATATATATATATATATATATATATATATATATATATATATATATATATATATATTCTCTGAGGAAATATTTTCTATGATTGCATGACAGCTGTACCAGTGAATAAAGATGCTTGGTTGTAAGTGTGTGTGCATCTTCCAGTTGGCCATGATGCCTCAGGACATTAGGCCAGTCTGTCAAGTAATTAATCCCTTCAGTGACTTTATTAAATGAAGCACTGTGATGGACCCTCAAATCTAATGATATAAATATAAATTGAAGCAGCACAACAACTTCAGTATCAAATGGCTAAGAAAAGCATTGCAGCTCATAAAATATATGTGTTTGTTTCGTGGGATTTGTGGACTTGCTGATGCAACCACCGTTGGTCTGGGTGTGGCAGCAATCACAACTACAGCAAATATTATATGCATGCCAACTGGATTTCCAGACTGGGCTAGACTGATAGTGACCAGTGTTGACAGCAGTGCTGGCAAAATAATTTAATTATAATTATATCAATGAGAAATTCAGAAATTCTCACTGCATCAAAGAATTCTCAATTTGATTAGTAAACTATACTCAGTGGCCATCGTAGATAAAACCATTAGACAGGGAGTTCAAGACCATGTTGGCAGAAATGGAAAACTTCCAATGACTCCATGCACTGATGTGGAATTGCGAGGCAGAATTGAAACATGACTTGCATGGAGTAAAAATTAAGTAAATGAGCACAGGTTACTGTGGGTCATATTTGGGGTAGAATGTGTGGACCTTTGTCATCGACAGACACATGTGCATGTCGGCTTTCATCCAGCTGAAATTTCATAACTGGGTTTGGGCACAAGCAAAACCACTTGTGTGCCAGATAGCTCTGCCATTGATGTTTAGACCTGTGTTTGTGCATATGGGGCAACCGTTTCTGCTGCATTCATATTTGCTGCAGGAGTAAAGTCATGGGGGAGGAGGTAGAACTGGCGCAAACCCAGATTAGTAATAAAAAGTCTCAAACCCCACTACTACTGTTCTTCAGATGGCAGCAAACATCTATCTTGTCCACAAGAAATTGGTGCCACAAGCAACAAAATGTAAAATGGTGTCAAGATGGCAAAGTTAATTTTGATTTTCATTGATAGTTCTTTGACCACAGTATGGGAATTTTAATAATTACGTAGTGGAAGATTATGTACGTTTGTTTGAACATTCTGATACTTCTTTTATTGAGATTGTTTCCATAGTTGTAGATTTCTCATTTAATTCCATGTGTGCCAGAGAGAATTTTTTATGTGTGATAATACCCAGTACATGAACTTTTCAACGACAAAATTTGAAACGTCTGCATGAAATACACGGTATCCTGGGTTATAGAGAACCCTGATTAATCCAATTTATTCACCATATAAAACTTAAATCGGTAAATATCACCACTTTTCAGGCCCTAATTATGGAAAAGGTTTAGCTGAACAATTTGATAAAACCTACAATTAGTCCTGAGATATAAATCTCTTTGCAGCCTTTGCTTTTATATCTGAGAAAAATACAATTATGTTCTGCCTTTTCTGTTTTATCGCTTTGTTATAAAATATCCTGTGATATTTTATACAGTTTCAAATATATGTATTGTGATTTAACATTTCTTTTCCTGAACTGCAAACAACATAGATACTAATATGCCACAGCATTATAAAATGCACCTGCAGATCAGGGTCTATGCTGTCTGACTATTCCTTACAGACTGCACAGACCAAGACATTATGTGACAGCAGATTTAGGTCTGTACAGTTTGCAGTTGGACAGAATGTCTTATTGGTGAATAGAAACAGAATTTATGCTTGAACCCCTTAATATAGTACCCAAGGAGAAGCTGAAAATTTATGGTACAAGTTTTACTCTGTCAAGTGTCCTGGATTCCCCCCACCCACCAAAATATAAAAGTAACACTTTTGTTTTGTTTTGTTGTAGCTGTTGTTTGAAATAGTGTATTTATAATGTAAATATTCACTCCTGGACAATGGGACATTTTGGATTTTATCCCCCCCCCCTTTAACACACTAGGTACTAAATGTAATAAAACAAATGTGAAAATTCACTCAGAAGCCATCTGGCAGCTGGTCTCCTGGGATGTATCAATGGCCTGAGGTCAGAGCTGGGTTAATGAGGGTTTGGCCAACCTCACTGCATTGTCATAATGATATGTGCTGAGCCTGCAACCAGTAATGATATCAGGGAAAGCTTTTGTAAAATAATAAACCATATTCATCATAAAAATTGCACTGTGTTTAAACAAGAGGCACATACGAGCCTGATATCACTCACCTGTTAACTAAGAAATGCAAGCTTCTGAAAGCAAAATTCATACATGTATTTCAAATTTTGTCGTTGAAAATTTCATGTAGTGGGTATTGTCACACATGAAAATGCTCTGGCACACGTGGAATTAAATGAGAAATCTACAAGAATGTAAACAATCTCAAAATAAGAAGGATCAGAGTTGAAAGAAAAGTTTGGAGCAATTATTTATTAGGCCTAACAAAATATAAGCATTTCAGGACTCACGGTACTAATTCAATTCCCATAATAAACCTATACAAACACCATGATATTAAAAATTCAATAACTTTTAAATTCTGAGTGCTCGTGATCTGCATATGTTTGAAACAGGTGCTTTCAATTCCACACCAAAGAGTCAGGTGCTAATTTTAGTAATGAATGTTCCAAGCTAAAGACTGTTAAAGGACTGAAATTCCATCAAAAAAACAATGTCTCTATTTTTTCAGTTACAACTAGGATAAGCTCTTAAAAGCTTTTTCCTACAAAATAACTTTCATTATCAACCAATCCTGGCCACCCCAACCCATATATGTGTATACTCTATTATATGTTCACCCATTACCAGGCTGGTTCCCATTTTTCAATACAATTAGTACATGTACCATGTGTCCCATTCAAGATTTATGCTCTAAAACAATCTGGATGACCAGAATTAGATTTTTTCAGACCCAATTGTATTCCACTGGGAAAAGACCTTCTCAGTATCACTCAATGACACGACGTTTTACAATAGTTAGATATGCACTCTCGATATAATTGCTTAAGTAATTTCCATTTTGTCTGATATAATTTGCTGTGAATTTGAACCATAGAGCCAGCTCAGATAGCTTTTTAGTTTACATCACATAGGCAATAAACAATACACTGAGAAATAGTAAATGTCTACAGTGTGGCCACAACATTCAGAAAGTTGGAATCTTTTTTGGGGGGTTAAAATTATGTTAAATGGTCAAAAAAATTCTAGGGTCAGTATCTGGAAAGCTGGAAAAACCAAATATTTTAATCTTTTTAATATTAAATCACCATTTAAAGGTGTTAGTGGCTTTTAAGTTTGGTTGGGCAATGAGGTTACTGGCGTATATCAGAACTGTACAAATAATAATTCCTGTTTTTTAAGCAGAACATAGTAAAGTCATTCTCATCAGTATATTAAAAATATTACTTTATTAATGTGCATCAGAGGCACACAGTCAATACCTGGTTTGATTGGGTAAAGTCAGATTTAACATTTTTTCCACAGAATCCCAAATGCACAAGCCCACCTTAATTACTGAGATGAACTCAAACATTAAAAGTTTTTATTTTAAAATATTATGTTATAAAACATCAGTTTACCTGAGACTTTTCTTACTATTTTTACATGATAAGAACATTTATTACCAAGAATATATACGAAATATTAGTTTACTTAAGTGATATTACTTCTTTTAGCATAATTTAATTTTAAATATTTTCTTCAGCTTGATTATTCAACAATCCCTGAGAGTATTATTTTAATAGATTATAAAACTTGTTGCATTGAAATGAAATGAATCCTGTATTTCTAAACTTACTTTTAAAATATTTTTAAAAACTGCCAGAGTGGCAAAAAGCGTAGCCTATCAGCTGCATGATCACGTCATGAACTGGCATAGATCTCACTCATGATCACGTCATGAACTTGCATAGATCTCACTCATGATCACCTCATTAATTTGCATTGATCTCACTCATGATCACCTCATGAACTTGCATAGATCTCACTCATGATCACCTCATGAACTTGCATAGATCTCACTCATGATCACCTCATGAACTTGCATAGATCTCACTCATCATCACCTCATGAACTTGCATAGATCTCACTCATCATCACCTCATGAACTTGCATAGATCTCACTCATCATCACCTCATGAACTTGCATAGATGTCACTCATCATCACCTCATGAACTTGCATAGATCTCACTCATGATCACCTCATGAACTTGCATAGATCTCACTCATCATCACCTCATGAACTTGCATAGATCTCACTCATGATCACCTCATGAACTTGCATAGATCTCACTCATGATCACCTCATTAATTTGCATTGATCTCACTCATGATCACCTCATGAACTTGCATAGATCTCACTCATCACCTCATGAACTTGCATAGATCTCACTCATCATCACCTCATGAACTTGCATAGATCTCACTCATGATCACCTCATTAATTTGCATTGATCTCACTCATCATCACCTCATGAACTTGCATAGATCTCACTCATCATCACCTCATGAACTTGCATAGATCTCACTCATCATAACCTCATCAACTTGCATAGATCTCACTCATGACCACCTCATCAACTTGCATAGATCTCACTCATGATCACCTCATTAACTTGCATAGATCTCACTCATCATAACCTCATGAACTTGCATAGATCTCACTCATCATCACCTCATCAACTTGCATAGATCTCACTCATCATCACCTCATGAACTTGCATAGATCTCACTCATCATCACCTCATTAATTTACATTGATCTCACTCATGATCACTTCATGAACTTGCATAGATCTCACTCATGATCACCTCATTAATTTGCATTGATCTCACTCATGATCACCTCATGAACTTGCATAGATCTCACTCATCATCACCTCATGAACTTGCATAGATCTCACTCATCATAACCTCATCAACTTGCATAGATCTCACTCATGACCACCTCATCAACTTGCATAGATCTCACTCATGATCACCTCATCAACTTGCATAGATCTCACTCATGACCACCTCATCAACTTGCATAGATCTCACTCATGACCACCTCATCAACTTGCATAGATCTCATTCATGATCAAACTCATGCAACATTTTGATACTACCCATATTCGAAGTTTGTTTGAAATCAGATCAGAAAAATGGACTCCAGAGTGACAAAAAGCAACTGTTAATGGATTCATGCATGGCACATAACACATCACCATTACATGGAGTGGTGGTTATCATTATCTAGAGGATGATCAACTATGGTGTTATTGCCGAGATCAAGTAAATAATAAAACATCAAATTTAAAGATGGAATAAATGGAGACCTCAGCATAGCTATAAAATAAAACAACACTGGCCCTATGTATGCAGAATACAGCAATTTAATCAATTATATAAACAAAATTAAATAGAAGATGACATCTGAAAGATACACCTCTCTTAGAAACAATTACCAAGTTTATAAAAATGCAATTAGCTATTCAGTTTATATTGATAAGACACATTTTATCATGAAATCGAGACAGTGATCAAACTCAAATGTCCAGAATACCTAAAAAACCTGGCTGCTCTCCAGGCACTCCAAATTTGACATTGCTGACATGTTAGAGTAAACATATTCCTTTTGCTCCACTCTCTTTCTCTCATCCAGACCGTTGGGTCATCAACTGTAGTATGGGTCGTCTCCTCTCTTTTCCCACTGCATGGGTGCATATGTGAAGCTATTTCCCTTGTGCTTTTGAGACTCACTCTTTTTTTCATTGCAGAATTTCTCTGTACCTTTAAGTTTCCATGTCAATCGAATTTCCAGACAAACGTCCCTTGGACAATATTAATGAGAGTACTTCCTAATAAAATTGGAGTCGTCAATACCTTCCCATTGTGCAGAAAATCTTGGCCTGACTAATTTTGCAAGGGAGAATACTTAAAACATTGAATTTTGACTGGGGAAACACCCCACCCCTTATTTAGCTTAGCCACTCTGGTTTAAATTAATCAAACCACCAAAAATTAGCACACGCCTATCCAGGTGTGAGTAACCCTCATATTTCTGCACTTTCATAATAAACTGATTTCAGGAAAGTCTCATCTTATGACACTAATTTCAACTGGTACACAAATTTTCTCTGCATCATTCCAACTCTATAATTTTTCCAATACTCAGCCCCAAATTCATGTTGCCTTGTCCATCTGTCTGACCTTTATCAGATGGACCCTAATGTGAGGATGCAAATTTCTGTCGATCTATGAAGAGCACATTTCTTTTGGCCAGAGAACAATTAATTAGATTTATGGGGACAGGCGCTTGTTAAATCTCTATACTGCAATGATTTCTAATGTCTGTTTCAGGAGAGGAAGTGAATCTTAATTAAGCCTTCATTTACATAGCCATTAGACAACTAAAATAGGGACGGTTAACTTCAATTCCATATCAGAACTGTCAGAATTGAAATTCTCCAGAACAGTTATTTGCGAAAGTAGGGGTCAGGCTGACCCCAATTTTGGCACCTAATTATAAAAGGCGGTAAATATATTTAAGCCTGATTGGTTACACTAAATAAAAAGCATGTTTCCCACGCAAAATTCCTTGGGCTTTAAATATTCCACCATTGAAAAATCTAATCAGTCTGCATTTTTCCAGCAAGAGTGAAACTATAAGAGACTAAGAGAATAAATTTGGAATCAATTCTCTCATAAAACATTTATCAAAGGGGCCAGATGTCTGGAAAGTCAATGAACACAATTCTGGCAGTATAAGCGAACAAAGTTTGAAGCACGAGGTATTTGCATCAATTCATATAATTTGTTGATACCAATATTATGACTTGCATGAAATTTATTTGCTTATATTTGCATGAATTTATTTGTTTAAATTCATATATCAACTTTCTTGACATGAGTATAACTGTGTTTGAGTTTATCTGAATTCATACAATAATCTTCTTTATATAAGTTTGATGAATTGGTTGAAGTTGTCGTCTTGTTTGTATAGGAATTGGGTATTCTAAGATTTCATGCATTACTTTAGTTGATATGAGTAACAAGAATCTGTTTGTATTCACCGATCTTAGATGATTTCACTTATGATAAAGACTTGAATGTGTGTATTTGCTGACAATAGTGTAGTTAAGCCTTGTAATGAATTGCATTCATTTGAGTAATTATGACGAAAATGGAACTATTTTGTCTCTTGTGCTGTTAATGTGAGTCAGGATAAAACAGTCATTAGGAAGTAAATTAATCTTATGAAACTAGGTTTGTTTATAGTCTGCCATGTTTAGCTGACCAGATAGCCTTGGTATCTGTCTGAATTCCGATAGAACGATATCTGACCATAACGAATTGAGAGTAATGATCGATTCCCAGTAGAATAACTGACAGAAAATTTATAAGGTTGCTTCTCTGTTTATTTTAAAAGGGGAAATAGCTCCATTGATGTATACAGTGATGTATCCATATATCTACTGATACAAGTATCTACATATCTACATGCTTACGTATCCACCTACCCACACAAATTTTGATGGCTGGAAAGAGGCGAGACAGTAGGGAGGTTGGAGGAGAAAAACAAAAGAGCGGAAGGAACGAGAGGAACAACTACCATGACGTTGGAGTGAACCAGAATGCACAGGTTATGAAGTTGTACAAGGCAATGACTTGATTGTTCACTTGATTCTTTGATGAACCAACCAATTCTATCATTTAAACAGATCGGCTATTTATATAAATATATTTTTGTTTGAAATTCGGTGAAAGATTTATTAAAAAAAGAAGTATATCTTTCTAACCTAATGTGTTATCACAATTGTTTATGTAACTGATTAAATTATTGTTTTCATATACAGGGGCTTGAGTCATTCTGTTCTATATATCTGCTCAGATCTCTATGCTTATTCTACCTATAAGTTTACTTGATCCAGGCAATAACACAGAGGGCAATCATCTCCTAGATAACGAGAACTAAATAAAAAGGACACCTTGTAATTAGATACAATCCACCAATTAACCAACCCCCACAAGGTGGGGTACACCTAATTAAAAATCAATCATGCCCCAAGCTGAGATATGAAAAACCACCACAATCAGGCAATTTAACATGGTACATAGACCCATTTGTCAATTTAATTTGTTACATGTCACAATAACCACAGCAATTATGCATTGCAAGAAAACCTACAACATTTGCACTGTTACAATGACAAAGGTCTTCCAGTTCAGGCCACATCATAAGCTCACTTGCTCTTATGGTCTAGTGAACTAAATCACTATTATCTGTCATCAAATTTTGTGATGATAAAACTTGTCATAATAAGCACACACTAACAATAAAATCAACAATGTCTCTATACATGTATGTTCGTAGTAAAAAAAAATTGTATTTTTTTGGGTCCGTTCTAGAAGGCACATTCTCTCTTCCAATATGGGCATGCTGAATAAATGCATCTGAAAGATCCATTCCTTAAGTCCATATATTCAAGTGATAACTTTGAGATACCATGCATGTATGGTGGTAAACATCCTCGAGAAATAATGATGTTCTATGAGGGCATGATGGGATGGAGATTCATACTTAGAAATGGATCTTGGTAATGATAGTTTTATCAAAATGAGGGGGGTGCACTTTTTCAGGCATGTGTGGGTATTACTCAAGTCGAGTCCAACTGCAAACTGCACAGACCCAAATCTGTTGTTGCATAATGCACCAGCAGATCTGGATCTCTACAGTTTGTTAGGAATAATCAAAAGAACAAACAAAAAGGGCCCTGATCTGCCAGAACACTATGTGACAGCTGATCAGGGTCCATGTTGCGTGCAGTTGGACTAGACTCATAAGTGAGTATATATGGTATACAGCATACAAAATATCATGCATCATAATTATCCCTGAATAATAACACTTTAATACGTTCAGCTGGTACAGATCAATCACCAGATACCTGTAGCTCCACCACAACAGCATTTCAAATAAAATCATTTCTCTTAGAAATTTTGTTTCTGAGCAAATCAAATAATTGTGCAATCTGTGTTAAAAAAGGCTGATTATTGAAAAGTTACGATTATGACTACCTGAACATGTATATGAAGTTACAATCACCTGATTGTAGGCCCATCAGGCCTGAATGCTGCATATATGTAATGAAGCTACAAACACCTGAGTGTAGGTCCATCAGGCATGCAAACTGTAGATATGAAATAAAGCTACAATCACATGAATGTATACCAAACAGTCAAAACTATACATGTAATGAAGCTACAATCAAATGAGGGTAGGTCCATCCGTCCTAAAAACTGTATATATTTAATAAGTTACAATTACATGAGTGGTACAAGGCCTGTCAGGCCTGAAAACTGTATACGTTTAATAAGTTACAATTACATGAGTGGTACAAGGCCTGTCAGGCCTGAAAACTATACTGTTTTATTTAAGTTACAATCACTAGAGTGTAGGTCCATCAGGCCTAAAAACTGTATATATTTATTAAGTTACAATTACATGAGTGGTACAAGGCCTGTCAGGCCTGAAAACTGGAAGTTCTAAGTGTGATTCTGAGTTTGTTATAGCATGTATTTTTTCAATGAGAGTGATACCTGTGGAATTCTCAAATTTTCTCCTCAAAATGTGATTATACATTAACTTGCTTATGATAATTCATACAGTATTTATTTTTTTGTCAGTAGTACATTTTGTAGAATGCATGGATGCAAAATCACATTTTAGTTTGAAACTGTAATACATGTAATAGGAAACCTTTTCATTCTTGAAAAAAAAACGAACCAAGTACTTCCTCAAATTTGAGGAAATCCTCAGAACTTTCTCTGGAAAGAGCCACAACTCCAGTACAGAAATTAAAGAATTTTTTTTACTATAGGTTTAATCACTAATACATGATGAATGTCCTGTGAAACAAATCAGTTACCAACCAAGCAATAAACAATCGATTTGCTTTGGAAATGGCATTTTTGCATACATTAAAGGAAATGCAGACAGAAAAAATATTCTTGGAACCTTTCTTCCTTAAACTTTTTTTTTGATCTTTTGTTTTAAAAACTGGGGCAGACAGATTAGAAAGGTAAGGAACTGGCTCACTGTAACAAACAATACCCAGACACGTGTATATATTTCATCATTACATTCAGATTAAAAAAACACAAAGATGTCACACATTTTAGGATGACATTTCTTGATGCCAGACTGTATTTGAAATCAGGCACTGAAACCAGTGAAGATTTATTGATATTCTACTGCTATATAATTCCTTTTGGTGGTTAATGAATCTGCACGAGATTGATAAACTGCCATATTACTCTGACACAAAGCCACATATGTGCCCTAATTATATTTTCAATATACTGAAATACATTTTACATGTGAATGTCTGTTGGTAATGGCACCATATATGCCAGCCCCATTTTCAATAGCCCTCTATGTAGGTAACAAATTTATGAGCAGAAAATATTTTTCTGCTTGCAAAGTGACCTTAATCTTTGCCATTTTCATCCCAAATTCAGCAGGTTTCTTCCTTACAAGGTTGCATCTAGGGTTAAGTAAAGAAAGTATTTGGGCTCATTCCCTTTAATTTGATAAAAGTGGGGCCAATTTGGTGTGAGTTGGGGCCTCATAATGAATCACAAGAAAATGAAAGTAGAACAAGCGTGCTATAATGTTTTCCTTTTGTTCTAAAATTGGTGTTGAATTAAAATGAAAATCCATATTCTCTTTATTTATCTCACATTTTAAGGGATTTTTGTTTTACACTTTCCTGTAAAAGACTAACCAGACTGCATTTCCACACTTTTACACCTTCCTGAAAAAGACTAACCAGACTGCATTTCCACACTTTTACACTTTCCTGTAAAAGACTAACCAGACTGCATTTCCACACTTTTACATCTTCCTGTAAAAGACTAACCAGACTGCATTTCCACACTTTTACACTTTCCTGTAAAAGACTAACCAGACTGCATTTCCACACTTTTACATTTTCCTGTAAAAGACTAACCAGTCTGCATTTCCACCATACAGTTATTTGTCCATCTTTAAGTTTTGAAGCAGCAGTTTGAACTTTGCCATCAGAGTAAAGCATGACTGACATGAAGAATCTCCAACAACTACAGGTTAGCTGACGTACAGGTGAACATCAGGTATGATGTGCTGGCATTACAATTATTAGTGTCTATGCCAGTCTTTCAATTTCATTAACAGAATGAAACAGTGTAGATTAAGTTTATCTGGCACTTTTATATGATGTCAGTCCAACAATACAAGATGTTGATCCTGGTATTTATAAATGGGGGTGGGGGAGTGTCAATGTCTTACTGCCATAGCAATCAGTGTTGTGGAGCTCTGTCTTGACAGGGGCGACAGGATTATCTGGAGAACACATTTTCAAGAATATCTTGTATAGCTGGCAGCCCATATTGACAGTATTGCACAGCTTTGTGCAGTGGTTCCTAACCTTTTTGAGTATGAGGACCCCTTCTTAACTTCAAAAGATTTAATGTGGACCTCCACATGCTAATAGTTGTAATTTAGGCTTCCTTGGACCCCAGGGGGTCTATGGTCCACAGGTTAATAACGACTGGCTTAGAGTATAATTACTTATTTTGTATTATATTTATATTGATGCCTTCCTCCTTATCAAGTAAATCCAGGCACAATGTTGTGGTTGCCTTTTTCAAACTCAGTAGACTGCCATTACAGTTCTTTGAAGAGTTAAAAGAGACCTAACCAAATTCGGTATTCCTTGGCTATCGACATTCTTCAACCAATTGAAAATGAGGATCCACAATTTGTACAGGGAAATAAAATGTACATCATTTATGATAATTTGCAACCAACACTGTCAATGATTATACCTGCATCGATTATAGAAATCTTCATTAAGTTTTCAACTGTTGCGGGATTTTCACAACTGTGTATCCTAGATACAATCCTGCCTTAACCCAAGTAAAAGCCACCTTCAAAATCTGTGCGAGATCTGTGAAGTAGAACTAATGTTATTGTGTGGAAACCATTTTCTTCATTCAGTCAGTGGTGTTGACGTTTGACTTCTGACCCCAAAATCAGACCTCTTCCATAACCGAAGAACAAGCCATCCACAAAGTTTGTAAAACTAATGTTATTTTGTGGAAGCCAGTTTTTACTAACTGAAATTGATCTTGACCTTTGACTACAAAATTAAAAGGGTTCATACTTACCCCAAATGCAAGCTATCCACAAAGTTTGGGAGTCATAGATGATGGACACCTCAATTTATTGTGCAGAAACCATTTGTCCTCTTCTTTTAGCCAGTGACCTTGACCTTTTCAGTCCAATTGATAGTGTTTTTCCTTACCCCAAGTGTATGCCATCTGCAATATTTGGTAACTAATGATGTTTGAGAACTGTTATTGTGCAAATCTATTTTTAAGTCAGTGACCTTGACTGTTGACCTTTTAACTATGAAATGGAGTTCTTCCTTACCACAAGTGCAAACTATTGGTTTGGTAATTGTAGATGTGCAGAATTCTAGCTATTGTGCAGAAAACATTTTCCTCTTTTCAGTCATAATCACTTTGACCTGTGAACCCCAAATCAATAGGGTTTCTAGTTACCCCAAGACCCCAAATGCAAGCCATCCATGAAATTTGGTAACTGTAGATGTGGACGCTTTGTAAAAGAGGGAAGGATTGACTAACAGACTACACCATAAGATATGTATGACCTTATGCTTCACAGTAAATTTAAGTTTGGAGTGAGTTTATTTTTCAGAAGGGGAGCCATGATGTCTCGGTTGGTTGAGTGTCAGACTCATGATCCAAGGGTCAAGAGTTCAAAACTTTCCCAGGACAGCTTGGGCATGTCTTTGGGAAAGGCACTTAGCTCCCATTTCCTTGGCATGATATAGCCAATAAGGTGTTAAAAGTGTCATTAAAACCCCTCAAAACCCAATTATTTTCCATGACTCCCTTTTACCCTGTGAACCAATTCCAAACCAAAAATGTGCCCATAGAATAGCATGTGATATTATTCCAAAGTACTGACTTTAAGAACAATGGTAATCATAACCATCATGTGACATTTAGTGAATTCGACCTGCTGTCTTGAAACCGAATACTTCCAAAAAACAATGCAGCTGTTACATTTAACACATTAACCCCTGGAGGTTTTTGTCGTTTTCGCATGAAATTCGAGTAGGAAATGCATTTTGAAAGCTATTTCTGAATACATCCTAATACATCAACTTCCAGGTGATTTTCAAATAACCTAATGCCTAGCTGTGATAGAAACATCGTTTTTCATTGGCTATTTGGCTCACGCATGAGCAGAAGGGTAAAAGGTTGTTTTGTTTTGCTTAACTGACCCATTATTTTCGTCTCAAGACCACTATTTATTCCAAATGCCCATCTTATCCTACTTTTTGCAAAGGTTCATCTGTCTGTTTGCAGTTCATACCAGTCTGCCTTAGATCAGGCCATAAAGTCTAAAATCCAGACACAAAATCGGATTCTGACCACGGACAAATTTTGGGTGGAAAAAAATCGGGTCCAAAAACTTAGGTTTTTCCCTCTGTATTTTGTAGTGCAACTAGAACTTCCAGATTATTTGGTATCATTGTAGAGCTACGACTGTCTACCTTTCTATAATACCACCCACTTTAGCATATCATGCATGACCTTGATGCTACAGAGCTCAGCAGTAGGCTACTACCTCCTGCCATGTAAACTCGTCGGCAGGGGTTAATGTGTTAAGATAATGTGGCCTTTTGAAACTGTAATAGAGCAATCAGCTGAAACTACAGCAATTGCTGAGTTTAAAAGTCAATTATGTCCCTGTAAATCTTCATCTGAATGCACAAATATTTTCATTACTGAATATTTCCAAATATAATGGTGTTGGTGAGTGGGTGCAATCATGTGAACATTATTTGTTAAAAGTGCAAATTATGAAGAAAAAAAAAGTTTTTCATAAATTTGTCTTATTATGGCAATTACAAGTGGAGGTGGGTGGGCTTATCAACAGATAGATATGGACATGTCCTTTCACTATCTAAACTTAAATGAATGCTTTCTAAACATAATCTTTTTGATGACATCTTTAAGACTACTGAACGAATGTATAACAGACTGCATCATTAAAAGGGAAGAGAGCATCAGTAATTATCTAAGTATTGGATGTTAATGTAGCAATAGTCATTGACTGTTGTACAATATTCTGGAATAAAGTAGAATTCTGGACTGGAAAATTCCACTCATCTGCTCATATACATTCATGAGTTGTGGCTGAAGAAGGGTAAATCACTTGTTCAGTTTAATAAGCATCGTTTAGCAGAAATCACTTAATTTGTATGATGAGCAATAATGATGAAGGACGAGTAAAAGTTCAAAGTCATTTGCCCTGCAGGATAAGTAAAAATTCCAAGTAATTTGCCTTGCATGACAAGTAAAAGTTCAAAGTCATTTGCCCTGCAGGACAAGTAAAAGTTCAAAGTCATTTGCCCTGCAGGACAAGTAAAAGTTCAAAGTCATTTGCCCTGCAGGACAAATAAAAGTTCAAAGTCATTTGCCCTGCAGGATAAGTAAAAATTCAAAGTCATTTGCCCTGCAGGACAAGTAAATGTTCCAAGTCATTTGCCCTGCAGGACAAGTAAACGTTCAAAGTCATTTGCCCTGCAGGACAAGTAAAAGTTCAAAGTCATTTGCCCTGCAGGACAAGTAAATATTCAAAGTCATTTGCCTTTCAGGACAAGTAAAAATTCAAAGTCATTTGTCCTGCAGGACAAGTAAAATTTCAAAGTCATTAGCCCTGCATGACAAGTAAAAGTTCAAAGTCATTTGACCTGCAGAACAAGTAGCAAACCGATAACATTGTGATCTCTGCCCATTATGGCTATAGAAGATTTGCTGACATGAACTCATGTCCCTCAACCCTTCTCTGGATGGTGGTATGACAACTAATCAAACTAACTGAATACTGGCTGGTAAATCTAAATGATGACAAATTCTAATAAGATTTTCAAAAATTGATAATCAAATAGGATGATAGTAAAAATATTTAATATTTTTAAAAAAAATACAAAATACCTACTTTATGTGGAATGACAACTAAACTGAACCACTATAAAACATTCACTCTATAACAGATAAAAAGTCGTAACTTTTGTAAAGATGAGGGCAAAATGTATGTTAATCTAATCAGGTCATCCTTGTATGTGTTGCAGATAAACAAAAGAAACATTGAGCTTTCTTAAGAATACATGTAAAGTGATGTAATATCATATTTTACCGGCAAATATATTTGTTGATCATGCTTTTCACAGTGAGCCCCCATCTGATTAGCAAAACTTATTGAGACAACAAAATCTCATGATATGTTTTAATTGAGTAAATACTTGTAGAATTTCATATACTAAGATGAAAATGTTCATACGACTGTAACAATTTCAATGAATTCCATATACTATGATGAAAACATACACACGACTGTAACAATTTCGGTGAATTCCATATACTATGATGAAAACATACACACGACTGTAACAATTTCGATGAATTCCATATACTATGATGAAAACATACACACGACTAACAACTTCAATGAATTCCATATACTATGATGAAAACAGTTATACGACTGTAACAATTTCAATGAATTCCATATACTATGATGAAAACGTTCATACGACTGTAACAATTTCAATGAATTCCATATACTATGATGAAAACGTTCATACGACTGTAACAATTTCAATAATTTTCATGAAAATAAAATATTCTGCATGACCATGAACTCTAATGACCTTAGTAGAATCAAATGTCATAATCATTTATGGAGGGAAAAAAATGATCAAAAATTATTAGGTTTATTTTAATATTCAGTGTAATAAATGTGTTTTACATCGTAGCTTTAGTCCAGAAGACCTATTTTTTCTCATGCATCAATGACTTCAGGGGCAATATCTCCCTCATCTTAAAGGAAATGCTTGAATTTGAAGGCTGTGTAATAAACCACTTTCCTTGTAATAATCCATTTGGCATACTGCCAGACATGTGGCATTTATTTGTCTACAGTATCAAAATATACATCAGCATATTTTTACTTCACAAACATTATGTTTTTATTCCTGCAGCACTGTATATACTCACTTATGAATCAGACTGCAAACTGCACAGACCCAGATCTGCTATTGCATAATGTGCCAGTAGATCTGGGTCTGTCCAGTTTGTTAAGAGTAATCAGTAGAACAAACAGCATAGATCTTGATTTGCAGGTTCATTATGCTACAGCAGATCAGAATCTTTGTTGCTTGCAGTTCGACTCAACTTATAATCGAGTATATATGGTAACCCATTTGGAGTACAGTCACATGAGGCGGTGTATTTATCTACAGTATCAAAATGATACAGCAGTAAGGAGTTATCTGTAAGACTTGACACTCTAAGTCCAGGACCATCATTCTCCACTAATTGGTGTACTTGATACAAAAATTAGGGGTCCAGGTGATAAAAAAGGGAGTTCCGTCCATCAGTAAAATCAATAAAACTTATTACAGCAAGTCTTAATTGTGTCTGCATTTACAGTGAGACTTTTCATTAATTCAGGTATCATTTTGATGTGGAGAAACATTCCCTTTTAATAAGCTATCACTCGTGTTAATGAGTCACACCTCTGTGAAGTTATGAGACAGAGAATAACAAAATCTGCCTAATTTTTCATTTGGTCAGGCAATGTTTCAGTTGCTGCCGGTCATTGGTATTTTATTGATTGAAGCTTTATTGATATTATCATGCCAAAGGGAAGATGCCAGCAGATATTTCCATATGCCACACATGATTAGTTTTCACAAGACAAATGTTGCCTGCTTAACATATCAAATGACTATCTGAAGTGTCTCTGCTGATTCCCACCAACTTTCAAACAATGTATGCTGTTGTAATCTATTTGGGGTAATGACCTTGAGCTGTACTAATTCTTTTGGACAATCAGCAACCTTCCTTTCCTAGCACCCATGTGTTGCTCTCAACAATGGAGGTTTGAATAAAATGGATCATTTTTATGATTTAATATGGAAGTTGGTGGCAAATGAGACAGAATTCGTTCAAATGCAAGTTACTGAAATTTGTTTCGTGAAAAGTAGTTACAATAAATACAGACAGTCAAGTTTACTTTGTCCTGAAAGTGCATTAATAAAGAGTCTTGAAAATACTGGTGATGAAGGGTGAGCAGAACAACATCTAACCATCAGTGGCGAGTAAAACAACATCTAACAGTCAGTAGCAAGTTCCCACTGGGTCAGTGACTCTTGCTGGAGTCCACCCGCCCCCCAGCTTCTACCACCACCAGCTATACTGGCCAACATGCATGGCCAATCTTGGGCTGAGAAATGGTATTAAATCCAAAAGAACAATATTATCTGACCAGATGAAATCAAATATTTTGACATTCTCCATCTCTTAGCTTCATCTATTACTTTCTCTTAACTTCTTCGATAGCTAACTGATAAAAATATGTGATGACTCACTGGAAAGGAAAATGCCGAAAGGTTTCACTGTAAATGCAAATACCACTAAGAAATGAATGGCTATATGTGCAACGGCAGTTTTTAGAGTTACAAACCTTGTGCTTATCTAAGGAGCCATGTAATAGAACATATTTTCATAATTTTGTCCCATAAGAATCAAGCCTGATTGAGGTACCTGTGGTTCTGTCACAAAATCCTAAGCTGTGAGTGGAGAATCGTATCGTGTTGAGTATAACGAGGACAGGGATGAGTAGCTCTTGCAATTCATTTGTCCCTGGGACAAGTGCTTGGGAACTTTTTCCTGAGCCCTGATTTATACTGTTCACTGACAAAGAACTTTGTTGTACAGTGTACTAATATTCTAAGTTTTGAAACATCATTGTATATACTAGCTTATGAGACCAACTGCAAACTGAATAGATCCAGATCTGCCATCGCATAACGTACTGGCAGATATGGGTCTGTGCAATTTGTTAAGAGTATTCAGTAGAAGAAACACCATAGACCCTGATATGCAGGTGCAATATGATATGGCAAAAAAGGATCTTTGTTTGCAGTTGGACTCAACTTATAAGCATGTACACATGGTAACATGTCTAAGGCTAATAACTTACCGTGTAAGTCCCTATTATTATCCCAATGCATTTTTAAAAACCATAGGAATAGTACCATACCCTCTGTCCACTATCACATCTACTAATCCTCTTAGTGACAGTTATGCTGTCTAGGTGGTAACCATCTGCATGAGGGATGCCACCATTGGTTCCAACTTTATGGGGTCCCAAGGAGGGGGTCAAAGGTAAAATGTACCCCAAAAACACATGTAATTACATTGACATTTTCAAATCTGTTACTGAACTTCATGCATTAGGATGCATCTTACAATTAATAAAGTTTGCATTATGACCACCCTGGGTGGGGGTGCATTGGATGGCAGCATCTGGATCTGCATTTTGCTATGATTATTATTATTATTATTATTATTATTAAAGACTTTGAAATCTTAGAATATATTGCTAAAAACTTAAAACCATAGACTCCATGTATTTTTGTAACTCAAAATATTTATGTCATCTCAATTTATTTATATTCACAACATCAAACATTTCTTGAGAGACTGTTCTAATTTGTGTCAGATCTAAAATGGGGATGAATTATTTAAGGAATAGCTGTCCCTGGCAAATTAATCAACTCATGCTTTTGCATTTATCATGCTGAATGACTGTTTTGTTGATTGATTCACATCGTGATATACATGCATTTCTTCATACATATGAAGAAATGCACTAAAACATATCCTTGCTTATTTTACATGCAAACTGATTGGATCCCCTCAATATCTTTTATATTTTTGTCAATTATCTTTAATTATACATGTACTTTATGAGAGAAATACAAAATCATTTCACACAATTTTCTTAATTTATTATTATTTACTTGTTAGTCATATATCTTGCAGCAATATCTGTCACTGAAGTGTTACACCAAACTTCTGATCTGACGAGTCACATGGAGTGTGCTAGATCTAAACCTCTGCATAATACTGAGGTACACTTTATGACATTAACATGTACTTTAATGAATATGCACATGTGATATTAATTTGTGTACAGGATCCAATTAGGAGTTTCTGATGACTATGTAGAATAACTTTGACTCTCCGACAGTGACAATTAGGGGTGGTGGGGAGACCTGTAGTGTTAATTACCAGACTATTTTTGACAGACAAACCATCAGGCACAATATGCCAAGAATAGATCCTCATAAAAAGACTGCAGTGTCCAAAAATAAATTTAATCATTTTTGAACCATCAATGATACATATGCACTTTTTATCTTTAATGCAATTCCTATAACTTCGTCATAGATTACTTTTTTATAATCATTCAGTTTCAACAGCCTCAAACTATCGGATTACATTGCAGTTAGTAATGACGTATCATTGTGTCTTATGATGTCAGTGAAGCTGTTATGATACAATAACAATCATGGGCTTGTAGGTAGTTCAAAATGGCTGCTATTAAAATCTGGCATTTTTTCTAGCATGTGAAGGAAAAAGTGGATGATGATCTGAGTGAAAGTAGATCCAGATATGCCAATGCAAAATGTTTTGCTAAGTCAGTGTCTTCACTCTTTGACTGAAATCATGATCAAAATAAATTCTCAAAAAGTAGAATTGTTTGTTTTCGTGTGCACATTATACTTGGTATTAATAGATTTATATGTATGTAACAGCTTACCTCTTGTCTGTAGATAAACGCCAAGACACCTATGGTAACCTGGGCAAGGAAGCATGTCACTGTCATCACCAAAAACTGTAAAATAAAGAATGTGCAAGAAACTTATCAGTTAAGTTTCTAAGGTAACACCAAAACAGACTTTTCAAACTTAACATTTGACAAATAATTTCTTTTAGCATCAATTACCAGTTTTGGTTTTGATTATTTGAAGTTTTATGTCACGGAAACACAAGTAGGTAGCTGCCCAGTGCTGATACAATAGTAGGATTTGAATCAACAAGCTTAAGGTCACAAGTAAAGTGTGACCCCGCTATAACACAGTAGTTGGGGTCCATAGAACCTGACCATGTTATAAACAACCAGGTCAGAAAGCTGAAGAAAATTATGCATTTACCTAAAACAGTGCGGGTGGGCTGGGGCAGTAATAAAAGCGGGGGGAAAAAAATAAGTGCTTTTAATTAAATGAAGACAAGCTAGTCTGACAAACACCTGTATATTGACATTACTTTAAGTATTGTACTTGTATATAATAAATCCAGGAATTAAAGTATAGATCACATTACAAACTTCATATATAACTCACCTCCTGTTAAAAACACAAATAACACGTATTTTATATTTTAAAAAATGGTAGTCCTAGTTTTTATCTATATCTGAGTGTCACTTAACAATTCACTACAACTGTTGCAAGTAGCACAGGGCTTCAACTATTGACATGCTACATGTACATGTACTTAAATTGGCCTGGATTTTGGTCAGCTGGAGACAGTACCATCTTGCCGAGGGTACCCAGAGGATAAGGCTATTGATAGGGAATGAAAACTAGAACAAATTAAAAAGTTTAACAAACATCTTTGCAAGATATCCCAACTTCAATTAACTTGACGGCCATATATCTATGGTTTCAAAGATGGAAATTTAATCTGCATTTTTTTGCCACCATTGCTAGTGACCGTAAACAAAAATGAAACTTTCATGGCATAAACAGGGGTTGCAGTCACTTTGGAAAATGCAACTACCTATCAGATTCCATTGCTTTATTTAAATTTGGTGATGACTACTTGTTTTTATTGAAGACTGTAGTCGGCTTTCTTTGATGAAAGGTGCATGTGTTATTGAAGTTGCCGCTAAAAGACAGCTTTGGAGGACCAAACAGATGCTTGTTTCATATTGCTGCAGAAACATCAAACAATTGTAGAACACTGATTAAGGCTGATTTTTTTCATTTGCTTAGTATTTATACAGAACGACTGGTGCTTCAAAGGTGTGATTAGTGTGTGATTTAGATTTTTAATGTAGCTTTTAACAATTTTCCTGTCATATTGTTATGATGTCTGCAGTGTGGCAGTTTATAGTGATGTCTAGCACTGGGGCATCATGCTGCAGACATGTAGCGTCATGTCCCACCCAGTCACATTATCCTGACACCAGGTCGACCAGTCCTAACACTAACCTCTTAATGCTGAGCACCTAGAGAGACAGCTGTTAGTATTATTTTTAGAAGTCTTTCGTATGACTTGGCCGGGGTTTCAATCCACTACCTCCCGCATCTGGGGCGGATGCTCTAACCACTAGGCCACAAAGGTGATTAGTTTTCTTTGAAGTTTCAGTAAAACTATTTCTTCTTGGAATATTTTAAAAACAAAAGGAATTTGCTCTTGTTTGGTCGAGTGTAGCAGTTACTTTTCCTGCTTTCAAAAAGTTGGTCTATTGTTTTTACCGGTAGTCCTGGTAACATAAGTAGAGCAGCAAGTATAATCTCGATTTTTGTTGTTCTTGCTATTTTTTTGACATTTCTGGTAATGGAGTGATGCTGCCTTCCACGCATGCATCAATTTTTTTTTAAAAAAGGCCAACAGATGATGAATACAAAGGTGTTCTGTTCTGTTCTGAGTGTTCTGAATGATTTAATTCAATGAGTCAAAAGAAGAGGAATTTTACTTACCATCCACATACAGAGGTCAGTCAAAATAAATATATTAATTACTAGTGAGCAACCGATAATCTGATACTATTTCATCCTAAAGACCCATTATGAGATAGTGCCTCATCCGGTTGATCTCCGCTACGAGAAATGTTTTTGAAAAAAATGGTGAGGTCTCACTGCATACAGTACTCGAGCCAGATGTCAGGATATGAGAATTATGATGTAACAATACACTGTAAAGAAGGTTTGTCAATACGAACAAAGAATTTGTTTATTAACAATAGATAACTTCCAATACATTTTATATAAAGTTTGCGGCTTCCTTTCATGAATTTTTTCACCCCAAACCCAAGGTTGTATATATAAGTCTAGACAGTCAATAATGTGAGGCAAAAAAATCACCAGATGGTATATTTTGTCGCCAGTAAGGAACATAAATCACAATTTGCGTCACTGACGAAGCCCATCGTGATCCGTGAAAAAAAACGTTTTACACATTATTTTTCATACTTTTATGAAAAAAACAACTTTTTTTTAGTATAAGAAAAATGCATATACAGTGCAAGTGAAATTGCAAGAGCCATGCCATGATCATCTTATATTAAAATTCATACGTGATCTCTTCCCCAAAAATGATAATAAACTTTTTACATGTTACTTTTTGTACTTTTAAGAAAGAAAACAAATTTTTGTGTATGAGAAAAGTAAATGTATAGGTATATGAAATTTTGGGAGCCATGCCACAATCATGTTACATCCGAATTTATGTTATAACAGAGCATGCTATAGCTGGGTCACACTGTAGAGCATATAAATAAAAGCATCTTGAGACTGATTGTCCAAATTTTTCATCATCATTCATAACCAAAGTCCAATGGAAAACACAGGTAATATAATTATGTTTCTACCTCATACTCACAGTTATTTTAAAAGATTGTTTCATTAGATGTGACACAGTAAAAATTTGTCTTTAACTTTGTAACTACTTGGGTTCGTACAAAATCATCAAGATCTAATGAAACTCTTTTAACTGAAAAATTGTTTAAGTAATAACATACATGAATTAAAAACAGTATGAGAAGCTATAGCATAATGTGCCTGCAGATTTGGGTCTATATAGTACTACTGATTACTCATAACAAACTGCACAGACAAAGATCTGCCAGCATACTATGAGACGCCAGATCTGGGTCGGTGTAGTTTGCATTTGGACTCATCATAAAGGTAAGTATATACAGTATAGTTCTTATATGGTAAGAAGTGATTACATCTCAAATTGTAAACAACTACACAACTGGATTTGTCTAAACAAATATCAGTGATCTGCAGCGGTCTAAAGCTCTCACCATTATGGATTACTGTCATATCACTTCTGTCTGCATGGGTTTGAGTTCTGGATTCAGCTCATGTGGTTATGTGAGAAAGTTTGCCAGTAGTTTCTCGTGGGTCAGTGGTTCTTTCCGGGCTTTTCCTGGGTTCTTCTTCCACCATTTATACTGACTGCCATGTATGGCCTATATTGTGCTGAAAATGGCGTTAAACCCTACTACAACTTAACAAATATTATTCCCAATAATTTTGACTGCATAAGGAACATGCATACAGTACCTGACTTGTGCATACAGTACCTGACTTGTGCATACCTCCTGATGAGTGAACTTGGACCAGAGTTTATACTCTGCACAGAGTGTTCACTGATAATGGAACATTCTTTTCAAGAGTAGACTTTTGCTCCTTGAGACAGAGGTTTTCTTCTTTTGATCTCAATTAAAGAACTTAAGGATGTTGTACCACCAGAGAAAATCTCAGACATTTTGAGGGAGTGTGGTTTATATAACAAATTATGATCATATGTATTAAGGATTTTATACTTTTACCTTATCTTTTTTAATAAATACCTGATAGAACTTCAGCATCTTTATCTTTTATCCTGCAGTATTCCATGCGTATGTGTACATCCTTCTGTAGGGCTTATCTTCCTCAAGTTTCATATAATTCTTTTTATTTACATTTTGAAATTTAATCTGTCATCTTGTAATACACATACTTTGTGTTTACAATGATTTGGAAGGGTTCTTCTTCCTAAAATTCCTGGTACAATTGTTTATATTTACTTTTTAAAAGACTACCTTTAATAGCCATTAGTGTGATGATGTGCCATCAAACCCTAATAAATATACATACTTAATGATTTATTTACAAAATATTTTATTTCAAGGCTTTTGAGACCTTTTCTGGCCATAAACTAATTGTAAATGTATATATTTGGATCTTGCTATATTAAAATGTGAAGTTTTCCATGGGAATAAAAACACAGGGTTTCTACCCATATCAGCTCTTACCATAGAATGTGAAGTCAAACTAAGTAAATGGTTAATCTCTTACCATATGTGAAGTCAAACTGAGTAAATGGTTATTCTCTTACCATATGTAAAGTCAAACTGAGTAAATGGTTAATCTCTTACCATGTGTGAAGTCAAACTGAATAAATGGCTAATCTCTTACCATATGTGAAGCCACACTGAGTAAAGGATACATGTGAAGTCAAACTGAGAAAATAGTTAATCTCTTACCATATGTGAAGCCACACTGAGTAAAGGATACATGTGAAGTCAAGCTGAGTAAATAGTTAATCTCTTACCATATGTAAGAACACACTGAGTTAAGGATACATGCGAAGTCAAACTGAAGAATGGGTTAATCTCTTACCATATGTAAAGTCAAACTGAGTAAATGGTTAATCTCTTACCATATATAAAGTCAAACTGAGTAAATGGTTAATCTCTTACCATATGTGAAGTCAAACTGAGTAAATGGTTATTCTCTTACCATATGTAAAGTCAAACTGAGTAAATGGTTAATCTCTTACCATGTGTGAAGTCAAACTGAATAAATGGCTAATCTCTTACCATATGTGAAGCCACACTGAGTAAAGGATACATGTGAAGTCAAACTGAGAAAATAGTTAATCTCTTACCATATGTGAAGCCACACTGAGTAAAGGATACATGTGAAGTCAAGCTGAGTAAATAGTTAATCTCTTACCATATGTAAGAACACACTGAGTTAAGGATACATGCGAAGTCAAACTGAAGAATGGGTTAATCTCTTACCATATGTAAAGTCAAACTGAGTAAATGGTTAATCTCTTACCATATATAAAGTCAAACTGAGTAAATGGTTAATCTCTTAACATATGTAAAGTCAAACTGAGTAAATGGTTAATCTCTTACCATATGTGAAGTCAAACTGAGTAAATGGTTAATCTCTTACCATATGTGAAGTCAAACTAAGTATAGGGTTAATTTTGGTTATTTCAAAGCAGTGGCTATTTAAAGTGAACATAAGGTGAAACTTGTTGCTATTTACCCAAGAAGAAACCAGTATAAAACTGGATGAGTATATGTCTTAAAAAGTTGAAGCAGTTCGTCTTGGCATTGATGGAAAAAGGAACAGTTAATTGGTAATCCAAAACTTTTTCCTTCAAGGACTGTATGTTAACGATGATGATTGATTTTCTTCCTTCCAGTGTGAATCAAACTGACCCTGCAGTTTTATTTTATCTAGGATCAATACAGATTTATATATCACAGGTCCAATCTGTGTTGCCTATAATTACACTTGCTTGTAATGTTAACAACAGTTTCATATAACAGTACAATCAACAGAATCTTCAATCAAATCTGCATTATGGAAACAAATTCTTTGAGAGACACAGAAGGAATCCATTCTATAGACTGTCTCTCAATTTTGTGTAAAATGATGTGCTTATTGTTTAGCGGTTTATTTTTGTTCAGTACCAAAGTTTTGCATGTCCAATCAGAGGACATTTTTGTTTACATTAGCTGATCGCTATTTTCCAATTGACATTATTTGTGATTATTTAACTTTCTATGACAATTTCATGGAAAACTGCATTATTGTGAAAAGAGAAAACAGATAAAAAAATCCTACAAAAATAAACTATCGTGTTGTATGTAATGCAAATATATATAGTGTAAAAGTATACAGAAATAGTCAAACATTTTGATTACAGTACTGCACGTAGAATCCCAAAGATGGGGGACCATGTCCCCTTCTATCCAAATCTGAGGGACACACATCAATTTAGACCAAGGGAAATAATAATACATAGGCCATTCATAGTGCTATAAAACTGAGATAATCTTGGTTAGTTTTACCACCTTAACTTTGTCGTCTGCATTGTACTATCTTATTTTCCTTGAACACTTACATTATTGCAACAAAAGTTTTATCATGTGCCCAACTGACTCATGAAAACTTTATCTGGTCAACATGCAATGTGCATAACCATGTGATATTCATGGCATGTCCTTGGGCACGGCACTTTACACCAATTGCTCTTACAATAAATAACTTACCTGATGTGCCACAAAACATCAAATCAAATTAAACCATGCATGAACTGAACTCTCAATAAGGTGTGAATGAATTGTAGATTTTACTTCAGGTTTGAAACTAATAATATATGAACTGCATTTTCCACATTTTGACAATGTATTACGTGAATGCTTGTGTGTGTGTGTGATTTGGATGTTTAATGTAGCTTTAAAAAAATTTCAGTCATATCACTATGATGTCTGCAATGTGGCAGTTTATAGTGATGTCTACCACAGAGTCAACATGCCACAGACAGGTAGCATGATGTCCCACCCAGTCACATGATCCTGACATGAGGCCGACAAGCAAGGCAGCTGTTAGTACCAATTTTAAAAGTCTTTGGTATGACTCGACCGGGGTTAAAACCAACAACCTCCCACATCCATGGCAGATGCTCTAACCACTAGGCCACCAGAGCAGTCCTACTATGTGAATACCATACGACATAAAGTTATGACACAGAATCTTTAAGATGCTTATCATGCCTCTAAGTAAATGGCAAATGTCAACATGTGATATACTGGTTGTCAAGGTCTACGATGTTTGATGTTTGCAGTGTGTTATACATGTACAAACACAGTATGAATAAATGTATACTCACAGTTTTAAGTAGGCAAGTGTTCTCTTTGACAACCCCAACAATTCCAAACACTGCATTTACAGCAATACAAAATCCAACACAAATAAGGAAGATGACAGGAACAAAGAGATCGTTGTTCACCTCTTCATAATCCTGTCTCTGCAACTCAACCCACAGTCCTATTGATAACAAGCCAGTACCAACAAACTGAAAACATAATAAAGGCAGACGTATTAAAAATAAAAACAATGATGGATTAACATCTAACAAATTGAAAGGTACATGCACCCATACATAAACACACACATATATACTTGTTTACTGAGTTTGCAAATTTATGGATGGATGGATAAATGTATTCATCCATCCGTTTCATACATTTATATACATATAAATCAAAGCTATGATACAGAGACAGACAGACAATTGGATGTACAAGTTCATGTAGATCAGCAACATTGAGACAAATATTATAGGCACAATTTATATATGGAATATTATATTATATATGGCTTAAGAAATTAAAGATCATCCAAACAGATCACTGGGTAATTCTGTAAAGGATTAGGACACTATGTACAATTGTTACTCTACACCACCACTACCACCATCCTAAAACCCCTTACCCTAAGAATTTTGGAAAGTCACAGGAGAAAGCTGAAAATAGTTTTCCCCTGCACTCCATTATAATGACCATAGCTCTTCTTGTCCCATCAAGCATGCATATTTGCCACCTATGTATTCATGTTGAAGCTTGATATAAAAGGGCAAAAGTGTGTTCATAGGGCTGAGAAATGTGACATATTGAAAATGATGTAAGATCCTCTGCTCACAAGTAACAATGAATACTAAAAATGCAGCTTGTAGGTTAATTAAATCACTTCTATCATACCTTGTTTTAAAAAGGAGTATATTTAATTTGTATTATGTGCTTGACCTTGGTCCATAACAGGGTAGAGGTTTGGCCTTCCTGACTATTCTCATGTTTTTAAGTTATAAATAAGTTGTTTACTGATATTTGAGTTCAAGGTCTATCCTTATTTACAAACTTGGAATATTCTGGAAGAGAACGTAACCCACATCCTGCTCATTTATTGTGTCCTAGGTTTTAATATATGGTTGTGGTAAAAAAAAAATTATTCCTGTTTTAAGTTCAGTCTGTGGAATCGTTTTCAGTTGTGATCAGATATAATTTGAAAGGAACTGTTTATTAAAAAAATTATTCATTGGAATTATAATATACTCACTTACTTATTTGGACCGAGAGGCTATTTTGGGATTATTGTGAATTCATTCAGACATTATGGATTATATCATTGTGATACATCAAGACTGTCAGCACATCAACTGTTCAAGACTATGGGTACATCAGCAAATTCAATACTGGAATTCATTGGGACCACATTGTTCTTTTGGACTTGTGATAGAACCTTTGGGATTATTTGCAATTTAATTCACACTACTTTAAGTTCCTTTTAAATTTTCATTCTGTAACTTAAGAGAAATAAATTATTTGTTAATGTTAATTAACTTCTTGGTCTTGCTTTTCTCTGTTACATAACAATTTTTTAAAGCTTTAAAGCTGTTGAGACACATTTTTCAAATTATGTTCTATTTTGCAATCATTTTTGAATGAGCAATCTCCTGACAGATATAAAAAAATACATTTTATACTTATGACATCAGATTCATATTCACAAATAAATACTAAGATTGTCAAGTGTCATGGAATGTTATCATAAAACATTAAATTATAATGTCCATATTTAACTATGTTACATCATATGTAAGCAGCGTAGCTTTGATGATTTTATTTTGTAACACCATAATGACTGGAACCTAATGCTTTTATAAAGAACATATCATACAAGTTGTACCTTTCAGAATGAAAAAGATCAAGAGAACAGTGTTCAATGATATTTTACTAAAATTATTTTAGTGATATTATTTTATTCTGTAATCTATTAGTTTTTAACACTTAATGGCAATTTTTCTTAGCTACATGTAAGTAGAATATATAATTGAATTTACAAATGTACTCTGCCCCAAAATTTTGGTCCATTAGGACCCTTTTGGAAATAAGTTTTTTTTTATATATAAACTTTTATGATTCAACCTTGGTAGATAATACATTTTTACATTTGTTTTACAACTGTTCATTATGTATTTACATGTACATACTGTGTCAATGTTATTTGATTGTTATATGTAGTACTAGTAGTGTTATTTGCTGATCCTACATATATACATTATTCTTTTTTTTCTTCTTCTTCTTCTTATTGCATCCAAACATATAATTTAGTAAGACAACTATAGCCCAAATGAAATTTTGTAATAAATTCATGTATAAAACTGTACTTATCTTATATTCTTACATTAAATTAATATTACTCCTACACTATATTATCTGAAAATCGATTGTATTTTTTTCTTTCTTCTTCTTTTATTCATAACCTGTAACTTTATTACATATTCAAGGTGGATATTCAATGCATCTCTCGAGCATGTAAATTCTTTGGATAATAAACTCCAGGGTAGTATTTACACCTACACCGATAAAGAAGCAGCTGCCTGCAATGCAATCAACACTGACATTAAAAGGCAATGGCTTGGACAATTAATTGCACACTTTATGTAATCAAGGATTAAGCGACAGTAGTATAACGGTATATTCAACATCTAAATTTCAAGCGATACTAAGTGTCTGTCCCGACAAATACTGACTAAACTTGTGACCCAGCTATACAATTACTGCGGATGCTGTCGTTCTGTTCGGCATATTAACTTGGCATTGCAAAACTTAATGAAACAAACTGTTAACGAAATTGATTCAACTTACCAAATACAGAACAGCGTAAATAAACAAAAACAATTTGTTGCAGCTATATCCCGACCACTCACACCATGGTCTCTGCGGATGAGTAGGTGCTTTTGGCGGCTTTTGTTCTGTGTTTAGCATTCTCTCTCCATCGAAATCTACCGCCATTTCTGCAATCCTTTCGCATTGATGCTGTCCTGACCCGGAAATGTCAATGTTAAGTTATTTATAAACGACCAAGTGGTATATAGTCACATGTTAGTCATGTGACTGCTTGCTAATCTTATATTGAGTTTGCACCTCTGGCAATACCTCTGTTTCAAAAGTTACATCTGTGATAATGGAGGGGTGGATATTTGCTCTTGTGATAATTATTGGTGCTGTTTCAGGTAAATTTTTGTTAATGATTTTCCCTTTCATTAAATGTAGGGAATAAAGGTAATGTGTTCTGTATGATTGACATTTCTGGTATTTAATATTTAACAAATTTAAGTTTTTAATGGAAAGAAAAGTATATTTGCATCAAAAATATAGTAAGGATGAATATACTTACAGTTTTCATCTTATAACTTTTCTTTAATGTCTCAGCTTAAACTACATTCCAGGGACATATATTAATTATAACCACTGGAAAAGATAGGATTGTATTAATGTTCAGAGAAAAGTTAAAAATGAAAAACTGGGCATTTTATTAATTATCATATATATATATATATATATATATATATATATATATATATATATATATATATATATATATATATATATACATACATATATATATATATATATATATATATATATATATATATATATATATATATATATATATATATATATATATATTGAAATGTTATGCCATCATCCATTCCTGCTTAAAGAATTTGATGAAAATAACTTTTGTTTAAAGTTTGAATGTCATGTCTGTGTGAAAAATGTATTTCCCTGATACGTATTCTTATTAAAAAAATCTGTAGTATGATTATGCCTTGAAAGAGTTTTTTTTTATATAGATTGCACTATGTAATTAATATGTCAATAACATTAATATATCAGTTTTGGTTTCATGCCTTTTTCTTTTATTTTGTATTTTTTAATTATATGACAAAAATGGAAAATACTAACCATGCAGGGTTTTTCCTTGGCTGTTTTGGCACCATTTGGCCCTGTTCCCAGTAAAAAAAATATTTTCCAACTTTTACTTGGAAAACTCAATTGAGAGGAGCCAGGGTTTGATTCAGATAGACAAAAATACAAACATATTTTTTCTCCATTTGCATTTCTAAACAGAAAACAATAAAGAATTAATAAAAATAAAAAGTCAGTATTTGGTTTTGTTATCTTATGGGAAAGTGTCAAATACTTTGCCAAGCTGGACTGTACATTATTATCCTTTGGCCCACTTTACAACTATGCTTACCAACTACTTTATTGCTTTAAATCATAATGTTCATAGCTTGTTAATGCACATTCATTATTTTTTCTTTTATTCTAAAAATGCAAACTTTAGCTTGTTTATGTTTACATTTTCAAATTAAAGGGGACTAAGTTCCCAATTTGGAAATGGTAAAATAATCCCTGCCATATAACATAATTTGTTGATGTAAAAAAATATTAATTTAAATATTAACATAAATTTTGACAGAAGAAATAAACAAAAAGTTATCTTGAATTCATTTGCAGTATTTAATCTAGGCTGCAATGGTACAATGAAAGGTCATGAATGTTCCATTCAAATATGATGTGTCCACATGCCACGATGTCCAAATAATAGATGTAAATTTTTGCATGTTGGCATGCCTGTCATGCTACTGGTTGTGAATTCAACCCTATACCCATAATGTACACTATATAGGTAAGTGTTTGATGTAGTCTTATAATGTGACAAGGAGTGTGGTTAGTTAGACTAGTTACACTGTTATAATGTGACAAGGAGGTGGTTAGTTAGACTGGTTACACTGTTAAAATGGGACAAGGAGGATGGTTAGTTAAACTGGTGACACTGTTCCATGTTACTTATTTCATATTTAACACAGTGATAAAAAGCATATGCAAGCATATGTCTTCACAAGAGGTATTTTGCCAACATAATGGAATTTTTTTTCTGAAAATTCGTCCAGATAAGAATAAATTAGAAGGGTATTGTTCATTTAACATTTTCTTAAGACACTTCCCTCTTTTAATGCAGTCCACCATTGGGACTGATATGAAATAAGCATTTTTTAATAAAGTCAGCTATATCAGGAAATTGTATCTGCTATGGTGAGAGCATTATTAAAGTCAAAATGTGCAAATTCTATCTGTTTCATGCACAATAAAGACAGTGTGATGAAGCAGAAGTGATTTTAAAATTATCAAATTATAAATGCAACAGTGAAACCCCTTAAAACTGAGCCCTGGGTGTACCAGAACCCTTTGATTTTGAATATTTTTATGTCCCAAAGTTTTCCTTTTTTTAATATCATCATTTTTTTTCTCCAATTTACCAAACCCTTCCACTTTACAAACTGAAACAAATTTTTTATTCTAAATTTCAATGTTACAACTAAGTCCCCACCCATGAAACCAAAACTTACTTAAAACTTGGAAATGTATTTTAGCTGCTAACTTCTTGTCACACACTGGACCAAGTTATTAACAGTTAGTAGATACTGTAGTAGATATATCTATGATAAAATTTTCCAAGGGCATGCAAGGTTAAAACAATACTTGACATTGATGCTGACACAGATTAGGGCTGACAATTGGCTAAAAATCTGAAGATTTTTGCACCGTAAAAAGAGTCAGCTTTTAAGGTTAGCTGTTAGTAACTATTTTCTTGTAGATGCCATTTAAGAAAGATTATGTTTTTCTGCTTATTATCTAATTGTAATTGATGCTATTCATTTGTGTAAAGGATCCAAAGTAAAAATTATGGACTATAATTCCTAATTTTAATAGACTTATTGTGAAGTTATAAAAATATCTAATTCCTTAAATTTTTCTTGAGACAATGACAGTATTTCTGTGTGGAACAGCTGTATTTATTCATGACAGTAGATTTGATTTTTGGAAGCAATGTACTATACATTGTTAACTATGTTTAAAAAAAATCCAGATTCCTTACTTTGTGCACACTTACATGGTCATACATACTTTCAAATATTCTTTTAAAATTACATTCTCTCTCTGTCTTGTCACATAAGTACTTATAAAAGATATACTTATTCAAATCAGTGAATTATCAGTAAACCAAAAGCTCTAAAAACTGAAAATTAATTTGATCTGAAGGGTTTTCAATTTTGTCAAATTTCACTGTAGATATACATGAAATGATTTTCATTGCATGTCATTATATCATTATATCATTATATGTCTGCTTTCTAAAATGATTTCTATTTAAAACAATTTATCTAAATTAACAGAACACATCAGCATTGAGAAAACGACTGCAGCGTACATAATGGCAAAAGAATTAGGCACCTTGAGGAAATTTAATTCAGATAAAAAACTTAGAGAAACTTGTTATTTTATCAACATTAAATATATCTTTAATACTAATAATAATAATAATGAATTTATTGAAAGGGGGTGACACTGTTAGATGAAGAACTAATCGATCTTGAGTCTCTCACAAAAATAAGTAGATTTATATAGAAATAAATATACACACACGTGTAAACACATTTGCATTTGTAATCTGTACTGGAATACTATTCCAGAGCAAAACACTTGAATATTGGAAACATCTTATGAATAATTTCTTATTTGTTTTGGGATTTTAGACTGTTTGGTAGGCATCATACTCAGGTGGGGAGTGTTACCAGGTAACCTATACTGGAATGTATTAACAGTAAATAGATGATAGCCTGTTACTGGATATCTTGAATCCCAGATTGAACTCTGATTTGTTTTCTTTGTTTTTAATTAAGGTGCACCATCCTATGACATAGGTGATAATGTTGTACTGTGTGATGTTTGCCATGTTGTCGTCCAGCAGGTGAAAGCACTCATCAACAAGGAGCAAACAAAGGTAATGATCAAAGTCTCCTGTATAGGTGGGCAACTGGACTTGTAAATGTAGATAAAGTGGATTATAATACTAGCATTAGTAGTATCCACTGATTGATTGAATATAATCTGTAGATGCATTTATTACTGGTTATACTTGCTTATAAGATGAATCCATCTGTAAACTGCACAGATCCAGATCTGCCATAGCATCATGCGCCAGCAGATCTGGATCTGTGCAATTTTTTTAGGAGTATTCAGTAGAACAAACAACATAGACCTTGATCTGCAGGTGCATTGCATTATGCGATGGCAGATCAAGATCCTTGTTGTTTGCAGTTTGACTTGGCTTATAAGCGAATATATATATATATATATATATATATATATATATATATATATATATATATATATATATATATATATATATATATATATAACTTGTGTCCAATTTCATAAAAAGGAAAATTTTGTCAAAACTGGAAAAAATGCTTATATTTTATTCATATTTCTTTTCTTCAACTTTGCTACTTTTGAACTTTTGCTAAATTCCTGTTCATTATAAGCAGACTGCACTATATTTTAGTTTTCTGTAGATGAAGTTAAGAAGCAGGCTTGATGGCAGACTTGTGAAGGTTTAGGACTTAGTGAAGGGACATTGACCAGTGTGTTTATTGTCCTAGATTTGGGATAGTCTTCAAATAAATAGCTATCTTGTATTATTTATCAGAGATAACACCAGTATCTGGTGGTTGGGATTGTGCTTGCCAGAATTTTCCATATCTTGAACCTTCCTCAGATGATATCAACAATAAGGACGTACTGTTACTGGTACATTATTAATACATGCAAAACATGCAACCAGCCATTAACAGTATTGAATCAGATTGGTCAGCTGCAAATAGCATCAAGCCAAATCTGTTGTCATATAATGTGCCAGCAAATCAGAGTCTAGTATGCTGTTCTCATTTGATTATGGATAGATGAGACTGTATTGACTGTGATTTATATGTGCATCATGACAGATTTGAGTACATGTATATGCTGTTCTGGTGAAATTAGAGATGGAACAAACTGTCTGTGCATCATGACAGATTTGAGTCTATGCTGTTCTGGTGAAATTAGAGATGGAACATACTGTCTGTGCATCATGACAGATTTGAGTCTATGCTGTTCTTGTGAGACTATCGATAGAACAAAAACTGCATAAACTGATCTGTCTGTGTATTATGACAGATTTTAGTCTATGCTGTTCTTGTGAGATTATCGATAGAACCAACTGCATAGACTGTGATCTGTATGACAGATATGAGTCTGCTGTTCTTATGAGATTATGGATTGAGATCTGTCTTTGTATTATGACAGATTGAGTGTATGCTGTTTGTGTGAAATCAGGGATAAACAAACAACATAGACTGTGATCTGTCTGTATTATGTATGATCTTAAATCTAGGCTGTTCTTGTGAAATTATGGATAGAACAAATTTCATAGACTGTGATATGTCTGTGCATTTGGCAGAAGAGGTGGTCTTTCATGACAGGTTCTACTGTCATATATATTACACGTGTGCACATGAAAAGACCTTTTTATGCATTAAATCATTTCATTCAAACTACCATATGAGATTATTATTTTAGTAACCATGCTCATACGTGAAACTGTGTCTGACAAAAATAATCTCACTGAATTACAAGAATGCAAACATTACTCATGTGCAGTATAATTGAATTTATTTTGTCTGTTTGGTTATAAAAATGGCTAACTTTAAAAAAAATGTTTAAAATGTTTTGTTTAATATGTTATCTGCTTTGCTTGTCATGGAAAACTATGGAATTGATGATCATATTGTATGACTGTCAACAATATTTAACTCCATAATTTGATGATTCTGCAGTTCTGAAAGAATTCACTAAGTACAGTCTGTACCAGGTTATTGGTGTCTGCCCTCTTTTAATGCAGATAATCTGCTATAATCATGTCCTTAGCCAAACTAGCGATGAAAAAACAAATGATGTGCACAATTAAATTATTTACAAATCTTATTGAAAAAATTGTTTACCATAACTTGGTTACAATCTACTCTGTAGAAAGAAAAATTATGGTACAATATAAAACAGGAAGAAAATGTTTGCTTTATCTTCTACCCATCATTATACAACTGATGATAAATGCTACTTTTCATGTGGCAAAACCCTTTATTACATACCCATTTAATCTTACATCGCTGATTGGAACCCATTATTCCATACCCATTTAATCTTACATTGCCGATCAGAAACCTTTTATTACATACCCATTTAATCTTACATTACTGATTGAAACCCTTTATTACATACCCATTTAATATTACATCGCTGATTGGAACCCTTTATTACATACCCATTTAATCTTACATCACTGATTGGAACCCTTTATTACATATCTATTTAACCTTACATCGCTGATTGGAAACCCTTTATTACATATCCATTTAATCTTACATCACTGATTGGAAACCTTTTATTACATATCCATTTAATCTTACATCGCTGATTGGAAACCCTTTATTACATATCCATTTAATCTTAATCACTGATTGGAAACCCTTTATTACATATCCATTTAATCTTACATCGCTGATTGGAAACCCTTTATTACATATCCATTTAATCTTAATCACTGATTGGAAACCCTTTATTACATATCTATTTAACCTTACATCGCTGATTGGAAACCTTTTATTACATATCCATTAAATCTGACATTGCTGATCAGAAAACCCTTATGACATACACATTTAATCTTTCATCATTGATTGGAAACCCTTTATTACATACGGTACCCATTTAATCTTAAATTGTTGATTGGAAACCCTTTATTACATACCCATTTAATCTTACATCACTAATTGGAAACCCTTTATTATGTACCCATTTAATCTTACATTGCTTATTGGAATCACTTTATTACATATCAATATAGTATTCAATACTGATGTTAAGTTTGTGATTCCATATCATACACCTAAAAATTCTGTATAACACACTCGATATGGAACTACTATTTTAACTTGATGTAATAAATATTAGTTCATTTATAAAATATCAGGTATGAATTATAGCTATGCATTTTAAATTATTCAAAAATGTCAGCACACATTTGTAATTTTATTAAATGCAGTTGTATTGGGTATAATGGCCACTTATGCTGCTGGGGATAATGGGGAGTACTGTAAGTATCGACAAGCAGGTTATGGGCCTTTCATGGTATCTACCGCTGAGAAATTAGAGTTAGCTGAGGTTGACAACAATATTTTGGATAGAATGTTTGACATTGAGTTCTCAGATGAAGCTAGTGTGCAAAGTGACAACAAACATTAGAGAGAGAGAGAGAGAGGTATCAAGTACTTCGCTGCTGAAATGTTGTCTTGAAAGTTTTTTAAAAAAATCTTAACAAAGTAAGAAAGTTCTGCAGCTGATACAGATTCTGATTCCTTGCTATCATGAATGATGTCCCCTGATGATGGTAAACACATTCAGTATGTGTAACAGTTACACTATAATTGCTTACTATGTACGATGCGAGTAGATGGATGGAATCAAAGTAAAAGAACAACAACAGCATAAATATGTCTTTTTATTATGCAACAATTGTTATAGGGAGTATAATTAAAACATTATCAATATAGCAGCTTGATCGGATGCTTGTATCACAGGGATGCTTGTATTACAGGGATGCTTGTATCACACATAGCTACTTTGATAGCAGAAGGACATCACATCATGCTCAGCTCTTGTGAGATCCACTGCGCATCTGACACTCCCTCACTATAAAAGGCAAAGCCTCATGCCTGATGCAAAACTCAAGTTTATGACCATGGAATTTCCCTATCCAACATCATTATTGTTATGCCCATAGCTTTAAAGCTTAGGTCATAGGCTGTGAACAAAGTGGTGCCTAGTCAATACAGATAGAAAGTAAAAAGGATGAAGTATGTATTAAAAATATTTCATCTTTAGAGTTGATAATGCTTGGTTTACATCAACAAATTCAACATAAACGTAGAAATGTGGTTAAAATACAGATAGATAAGATAACTGCTAAGTGACAAATTTAGACTTCATGATGGCATGACCATGATGAAATCTTGCAGACAAGTTTGACTGGTGATGCTTCAATCAAAATGCTGATTTGACAAAATGTGATATAAGACAGCAATCATGAGATGAAAGGTAGACATGGTTTCCATCATTGTTTCTGTCCTCAAAAACATGATCATACACAAATACTGCATCTCCAAACTGATCCTATCGGAATTTATACAATGTAAGTCATACAATTTTAATAAATTATAAAGTGGGGATTTGTAGAAAAAACTTTCAAAGTTTTCAATAAGATCATTCTTGTTTAAAGACTATTATATCATACCATGCTAAAAGAATAATCATGTTTCATTTAGTAAAATTTGTGAAAACTATATCACCATTGTGATGCAGTAAATATTTATACAAGAATTTGATGAGCAGATATAATTATTTACAGTCTTGTTTTGTATCTTGTCTGAGATATAGGTAATGTGTGATGAAAGTCAAGTACCTTAAGTCAATGTGTTTAAACTCAGATAGTGCTATCTGTTTGTGATAGGTATTGTGTGGTACATGCTAAGTGTATGAAAGGTAACGTTGCTTGTCATATAATTTACTTAGGAAATGCTGAAACCAATTTCAACTTGCCTATGTAGAAATATCATTACATCATTCCTTTACCGTAGCCCCCTTCATTACAGCATGCTCCCATTATAATATTGGTATGGTCATATCTGTCATTTCATCAGTAGATCAGGGTCTGTCCTGCTGGATCCAAAACTATCACTGCACCAGCAGATCAGGGTCTGTCTGTTTGATCCAGAGCCATTACTACACTTAGATCAGGGTCTGTCATGCTGGATCCAGATCCATCACTGCACCAGCAGATCAGGGTCTGTTTGTTTTATCTCAATCCATCACTACACTTAGATCAGGGTCTGTTTTATTGGATCAAGATCTATCAATACACAAGTAGATCAGGGTCTGTTTTATTGGATCCAGATCTATCAATACACAAATAGATCAGGGTGTGTTTTATTGGATCCAGATCTATCACCAGACCAGCAGGTCAGGGTCTGTTTTATTGGATCCAGATCTGTCACTGCATCAGCAGATCTGGGTCTGTTTTGTAGATTTTGTTTACATTGGTTTTAATAGCACTTTGAACACATTATTAGCTATAACATGATGCATAAATGGACGCTGAGCGATTTCCCCAAGTATATACTGAGGCAGTTATATCAGAGAAGCCTGGGCATGTATTGAATCCACAACCCTGGGATTATCAGTCAAATGCTCTACCAAATGAGCTACTGCTGCTCTCCCTGTAATGTTTTACCCAAATCCATCACTACACCAGTAGATCAGGGCCAATCTTCTTGAACCCAGATTTGTCACTTACCAGTAGACAAGATCAGTTTTGTTGTATCCAGATCCATCACTACACCAGCAGATCAGGGTCAGTATTGTTGGAGCCAAATCTTTCACTATACCAGCAGATGAGGGTCAGTCTCATTGTACTAGATTTGTCACTATACCCATATATAAGGGTCAGTTTTGTTTGACCGATGTCCATCATCACACCATTTGATCAAGGTCGGTCTTGTTGGACTCAGATCTGTCACTGTATCAGTAGATCAGGATCTGTCTTATTGGAATCCAGATCTGTCACAACACCAGTTAATCAAGTTCTGCCTTGTTTAAGACCCAGATCTGTCACTAGACCACTAGGTCTGTTTTGTTTAAGACCCCAATCTGTCACTACATCAGTTAATCAATGTCAGCCATGTTAGACCCAGAACGGTCACTACACTAGTTAATCAACATCTTCCTTTTTAGACCCAGATCTATCACTATGCCAATAGATCATGGCCTGTCTTGTTTGCTTGGAATCAAAAGTAGAATGAACAGCACAGAACCCACTGATCCAGTACATTATCAAATAGCGGATCTTAGTCAGCAGTTTCTGCCCTTTTTGTCATACTGCAGCAAACATGGTATTGTATAAAACATCAAACTTGTCCTCCTCTTCTTTACCTGAGGATTTTTTGTTGAATAATATTGAACCTCAGACTTTAAACCAGTGATAGGTGTGGCAAAAGGAAATCTGGATATTGAGTTGATCTGATTTCAGAGGATATGTTTGATTGTTTATGAAAGAAACCGTTGTGTTTCTGCAAGAGTTCTATCTTGTGTTTCTAACTGCAGTATTTACTAAAGACACGTTTAAAAAATATCAATATAAAATTTTTTCATAAAAATGTAAAGCATCTGTGCAAATGTGAGTGGTACATGATTATTTCCAAGGTTTTGCAGGAGATATTGCAATACCCTCTGACATCATTGAATGGTGGGGAAATTCAGAAAGTTTATATATGTGTTTCCAAAGAGGTAACCGTCTGGAATATAGTGGTTGTTGTTCTTCCTTGACCCACCCATCCCATTTCCAACTGGGGTCACTGGCATTTGGTTAAAGGCCTGACATATAGAAATTTCAATTTCAATGTCATTTGCCAATACTTTTCTAGCTAGACTTTATCTATTGCAGTCATCTTATCATTGCTGTATGGTGCAATATATACATGACAGATCTGCATTTGATCCATGGGTCTCTGCATGGAGGAAGGGATAATTCCAGCAAAACAATTTTGAGGCCCCATCCCCAAAATTGAGAAATTTCTTATAACAAAACAAGTATTTTTGGGAATTGTAACAATAGGTTTATAGTTTGTAACAACCTAACCCTCGTTACTCATATTTTTGATGCATTTTGTTTTCAGATGCCCCTTTATGATATTAAAAAATTTATATTATAAACCAGACATAATTTTGTTCTTGTTTTGTTGAGAAGTTGCCTTTTCAGATAGTAGTGGTCATAGAATTTTTTGTTGTTCTTGATGAAAAAAATACCTTCTTCATAGCAAGGCCTTAATATAAAACAACTGTACATGTACATGTTTCTTCATCGAACATAATATGAATTTACTGTTGGGCTACATTTAATTCTGTTTGTTAGGTACAGGTGTTATTGAAATAAAGGTGCCCTATGATCATATGGTACCATCAGTTTGTTTCACATCTATTTAAAGTTCTGTATTGTAAAGGATAGGGATCTTTGCATCATGTTGATGAAGCAGACACAATTCATTGTCATAGAAGACCTGATTTTGCTCCTTGGAAGTAAAGTAGTTGAAAAAGTTATTTAGCATTTCACAATAGACCAAGCATACTTTGGTTGATGAGTCTCAGACCATGTGTGGAACTTAAGGAATTAAAAGCACAAATTGTATGTATTGACCAGTACTGCGAATTATCTAAACAGTTGGTCAAAAATTTGTCTAATCTATCAGGGACAAGAAATCCACTTTTTGTAAATAGGTATCTCTCTGCTCTCTTGTCAGCTTTTGAGAATGCCCTATGTTGTAGGATCCATATTCTTCCAGGGTACATGTTAGAGGTGATTCGGGTGACCTTAAAATCAGTAATTTCACCCAGACAGTCCCAAAAGGTGAAGTTCACTTTGCCTTGCATTGATTTCATATTACCCAACACTAGTTTGTCTCAATGCAATGCATTAATAATCAAAGCAAAACACAGACTTTCATGTCAATATTCCCTTCAGACAGGATGGTTGAAAGAGAGATAAAGTAGTTTTATGTTGTGTAGTAATATTTGGTGCTAATTTGATGATCATAAATACCAGAACTTACATTGCTATGTACAAAATTCTATCTGAAAATTAACACATATACTTGAGAAAGAAGTGAAAATTCAAATTTTCATGCATCCCATCTGAAGGAAATTATGACTCAGTGGATGTCCCCAGGTCCATTAATAATGAAATCACTAATAAAATTAATCAATTTCTCCAATATTTCATATATATATATATATATATATATATATATATATATATATATATATATATATATATATATATATATATATATATATATATATATATATATATATATGTGTGTGTGTGTGTGTGTTGTATGTATGTAAGAGAGGACATCTTTGTTGCATATTTTCTGCTGTAACCTATTTTCAAGATTAATGCATGTTATAGAAAAAGTTTGTGAAGTAAATTTTGTTAATAAACTTGTAATAATTATGTCATAATCATTTTTGTAATCTGACATGAAAATATGCAAGAAATTAATTTAAAGTTACTATTTATTACTTTCTACACAGACTTCTCCATATTTTCATGAAGTTAGCCTCATTTTGGCTAGAGAGGGTTCTGTCCTCTACCTTGACTTACTATAATTAAATATACGTAAGGATAAAGGTAAAATTATGGTCCCTGTTATAGTAACACATTATGGTGATGAATGGAATGAGGAAAAAGTTCTGGCAAGCAAGATTTACTAACTTATTTATAAATTAAAAAAATCCTGGAGTCTCCAGGCAGTCCTAAATAATGTAGCAGAATCATCCCAGTGTTTAGGGAGGGTTGTCGTAAAGAACTGGGATGGGGCATTAAACTATTGAATATACCCACATATAAGATGAATCCATCTGCAAACTGCACAGACTCAGATCTGCTGTTGTATAATGTGCCAGCAGATCTGGGTCTGTGCAGTTTGTTTGGAGTAATCAGTAGAACAAACAACATAGACCCTGATCTGTAATTGCATTATGCTATAGCATATCAAGAGCTTTGTTGTTTGCAGTTTGACTCAACTTATATGTAAACATATATGGTAGGCAATAAAAAACATGGTAATTTGTGATGCTGATCTTTAACAGTTGCTTGAATTACTTTCTTCTGTCATTTAATCTTGTAGTGACAAAGTTTTTCACTTGCATGTTTTTAAAATATGGCAGTCTTTCAAAAATGGTCTACATTGCACATTGCATCATGAACAACTGACCTTAAAGATGATTATGATTTGGTTCTTGTTGCAGGAAAATGCTATTTCATACCTTGAAAATGTATGTATCCAGCTTCCTGGTGTGGAGAAGGAACTATGTAGAGACTTTATACACAGCAAGTCCCCAAAAGTCTTTGCTGAGTTGATTAGTCAATTGGTAAGTAATAATATAACCATAACAAATTGATGAAAGCAATGTTTGTGAATAAAAGTATAACTGTAGAAGTACACATTGGACCATAATTTAGAAAGAATTAGGTTTTTTTAGGGTGTTGCCAGTAGCCAGGTACAATATCCATTTAGATTAGAGTTGCAGATCCTAAGGTTGGATCATAGTGCCAAAGAAAATCTTGGTATTTATGCAAGCAGACTGGTTAGTTGATTTGGTAATGAAAAGACCATATACACCTATTGTCAATCAACTTTCATTTTCTCTTTATGGGAAGATACACACCCAAAACTTGTTATTCTGTTTTCCATATGTCCGTCTATCTTGTTTATATCATGCGGTGATGAAAATGAGTTATTTCAGGTCATTCAGAATTGATACCCAACTAAACAAACACACACACACACACACACACCTTTGAAAAGACTGAAGAGGGTCAGACATTTTATTGAACATGTCATAAGTTTAATGTCCTAATTACATTCATATATCATGGATTAATTAATTAACTTGATCATATTTACTGCACAATGGTGTGCATTTTCTTGCACTAATTTTAATTGAATATCTCTCCCCCCAAAAAGATCATTACATTCAAGAGTACCATATATATATATATATATAGTATAAAACTGAAAAATGCAGTTGTTATGGTTTGTATGAATAGTCTCACAGAAAGAGGCAGTATGACTCAGTAGAAGTTGGTGATTTTTACTAAACATGTTTTTCGTTCTGGATTGGATGTCTACAGTCAGAATAACTTGTGCTAGAGAGTATGCACTAGTTGTTACACAAAACCAGGTACCTCACAGTCAGTAATTATTCCTGACTCTGAGCAGTATTTTTTTTAAAAAGCACAGTAAAATGTTAACACTTAAAGCAAGGAACATTCCATATCTGCAGCTCACAAAAGTCTGTTTAGAAATTAGAATAAGTAATGATCATTTCGTAACTGGTTCTGTGTGGCCATTTGTACGGACCTCCATATCTTCAGACAAGTGAGCTCATGGGTTGGCATTTCTACTTTATCTCAATGTGTAACAGGATTCCATGGAAGTGTGCTTCATGCTGCCCAATGTTTGCCCTAGAAGGAAACAAGAAGAACCTCTTTTAGTGGAGGAGGAACCAGTCATATTGAAAAGTGAACCAGTCCATGAAAATGTGAAGGTCAGTTTTAGTCTCAGCAGCAAATCAAAGATGATGTATATGTATTACTTTTACACTACTGTTTCTGTTGCTATTGTTGTCATAGGCTCTGAAATTAATTTTGTTTTTTGTTGCATTTTGTTCCATTCCTCTGAAACTCAATGGATAAATTCATCTTGGAAAGTATTTTTCACCATTAGCAAAAGTAGGCCACATTGACCTACTTGTCATTTTTAGTAAATGCATAAAATTTATCCAGTGAATTTCCTTTTTCTTGCAATTCCAAATATCAGTGGATATATAAGAAAAATATTGATTGGACACATCAGGCTGAACATCATATTAAGAGATAAGAATTCATGTAGGGCCATTCAGGTGTTCAGTCTTAGGTATTGGGTATGGTGAAGATCTGAAAATGTTTTGTCAAAGACTACAAAACCAATAAAATTTCAGTTGGGCTATTCAACGTGAAAATCCTTAGATCAGTCTTGATTACTGCCCTTATTTACTGTAAGTACTTTCTGACTTGTCACTTTCTTCTGGATCAGATCTCACTAAAATCAACTTTTCAAGTATGATGACGTCCAATTCATAAGGTTTTCACTAAACATTCACAGCATTAAAAAAACATTAATAAGGAGGAAATAAAACGTAAAAATTGTATTAATGTTAAAATACCATGTTATGTGGATGCTCTTTCATTGCAAACTGTTGTGGATTTTGTGTTCAATAAAATAGCCAACACAAAGGATTAACATGTGTTAACATAGAAGATACATATCCATAGATTTCAGTAACAACATAGTTTAAAGTTTTTATTGCAAACCTTTAAAAAATAATGCCCACCAGAAATGTAGGAATCTTCAGCAGTATCCATGATATATTTCTTGGTTATCATAGATTCATAACAATTTTCTGTTGAGAGTTTCCTCCATTTGCTTCATTTTCAAAAACCTAATAATATAACAAATACAATATTTTTACTGTATTTTGCACATTACTTTCAGGATAGCTTAGAATGTGAAATTTGTAAGTATATTGTGACTACTCTTGACAAATTGGTGGGTGACAACAAGACAGAAGCAGCAATCAATGCAACCCTCACGAAGATCTGCCAGAGTTTGCCTGGAGCATTGGGAGAGCTTGTAAGTTTCTTTCTCATACTCTGTACTTTGTATTTACTAAGAAAAATCTTGTTTGTCATATTATCCAAGACAGCATTCTGTTGAAATAGGCTTATTGTAAGCAGTAACTGGTCAATGGTATTAAATGATTTCTGATTGGATGGACATATTGATGTATGCAGGCTGACATCATTGTTGTATTAACTAAGTGAATTAAAGCAATTTAAGAGCTGTTAAAATTCAAAACTCAGATAAATACTGGTGAAAATTTTGTGTAATGGGTAATTTTAGGTTTCCTATTACATCTCTCCCTCGATAACTCGCACACAACGGGGTCCACAAACATTGACCACACTATAAGTGATGGCGAAGTTACTGAGGGACCTCCAAAAATTGAAAAATCCATTTAAGCATTGTGAAAAATGTGAGGGGGGAGTTAGGAGACTGGGCTGCTTATTGAATGAATTCTCGTTTTACAATCACGTTGATAATAATTGTTAATAATATGCTTTTCCTAATGAAGTTGTTCATTATTCAGTATAAATAACATTTATTTTCAAAATGTCCAACTGGTTTGAACAACCATCACATGTACGTGAAAGCATCTGTGTATTACATCACTGCTTTTTGTTTTGTTTATAAGTCTGGTTCCTGGTGTGGTATTTAATTGTATCCTGCCAAATCGGGAGTCTATTAGCAGGGAACTAGACTGACTGTTGATACACCACCAAACAAGATTCCTTTCTTTAAAAAACAAGCAACATTTATTTCATGAGACAATCATCTACGTCAAAACTCAATTTTTGATTTGTTCAGTTAGTACATTATTGATGTCATGATTTCATTGGAAGTAATAGTGAAACTTCTTATCATCCTTGAGGAGATCTCTTAGTGCCAGTTCAGAAATCTCTGAAACTCGCTTGCCCACAATGGTCCATATCTGTGAAACCAAGCTCTTTATTTTATGAAGTATTCTTTTAGCTTGGCTGCTTTGCTGTCTTTGATCTCAGTTATGAATGAGTCAGTTAATTTAATGTAGTTTATGTTACATACACAATAATATTTTTAACAGTGTTTGATTGATCCATGAAGTGAGTTCACCTGACATATGACTGGGGCCACTCTATTTTAAGTTTGTATGATTTGCATGCCTTTTAACTTTTCTTTTAATCCACCTCCTTTATTGGATTCAAAAACATAATTACATGTAACATAATACAAATAGGCCAGCTTTTAATTTAGTGCAACACTACAATAAATACTTCCACAAGTCAGTTATTAAAACGCAGTTGGCACTTAATTAGGTTCTCAGATAAATGCTTTCAGACATAGCTGTTATGGTAGATTTACACATTTTATGTTTAAATACACATTGCATTTATGATGATTACACTTAAGAGGAACTAAAAGATAGAAGTAAAACACAAATTTCACTTAACAAAAATTATTTAATTAGTATATAAGTATTAATGTGCTGCCTATACTAGGCATAAGTGACAATTTCATTGATCAAAATTTCCTGAATATTTTTAATTATGGTGTACAAAGGATTTCGTCTTGAAAGAAAATGTAACTACTTATATAACTTCTTATTAAAAGTTAATAGTTTCTAAATGTTGATTAAAATTTTGAGTTCCTATCTACCGTTTTCGACTGTAAAATGAGTGATATATCAGCGTTTCAGTTACCAATTTTGATTGCGATTTTCGTCAAGTTTTTAGAAATAAGGATAATTTTTTTTGTATTTACTGGTTTAAAAAATGGGATCCACATTATAAGCGGGTTAGCAAGTTATCAGGGCGCAAGTTATCATGGGAATGGTGTATTAGGCAATATTGCCTTAAATGCATTAATCTTGTTATGGTTCCCATGAACAATGTTGTAGTAATACTCTGTACCTCTCTTTCTCATGAACACTGTTGTAGTGTGTAACACTGTACCTATCTTCCCAATGAACAGTGTTGTGAGTAACACTGTGTACCTCTCTTTCATATGAACAGTCTTGTGTGTAACACTGTGTACCTCTCATTCCCATGAACAGTGTTATAGTAATATTCTGTACCTCTCTTTCCCATGAACACTATTGTAGTGTGTAACACTCTGTACCTCTCTTCCCAATGAACAGTGTTGTGAGTAACACTGTGTACCTCTCTTTCATATGAACACTGTTGTGTGTAACACTGTATACCTCTCATTTCCATGAACAGTGTTGTAGTGTGTAACACTCTGTAACTCTCTCTCCCATGTGTAAGACATTGTACCTTTCTTTCCCAAGAACAGCATTGTAATAACACTCTGTAACTCTCTTTCCTATGAACAGTATTGTAGTGTGTAATGCTCTGTACCTCTCTTTCCCGTGAATAGCATTTAAGTGTGTAACACTCTGTCCCTCTCTGAAGTGTGTAACACACTGTACCTCTCTTTCCCACGAATATCTTCAAAGTGTGTAACACTTTGTACCTCTCTTTCCCATGAACAGCATTGAATTGTGTAACACTCTGTACCTCTCTTTCCCATGAACAGCATTGAAGTGTTTAACACTCTGTACCTCTCTTTCCCATGAACAGCATTGTACCTCTCTTTCCCATAAACAGCATTGAAGTGTTTAACACTTGGTACCTCTCTTTCCCATGAACAGCATTGAAGTATGTAACACTCTGTACCTCTCTTTCCCATGAACAGCATTGAAGTACGTAACACTCTGTACCTCTCTTTCCCATGAACAGCATTGAAGTGTTTAACACTCTGTACCTCTCTTTCCCATGAACAGCATTAAAGTGTTTAACACTCTGTACCTCTCTTTCCCATGAACAGCATTGTACCTCTCTTTCCCATGAACAGCATTGAAGTGTTTAACACTCGGTACCTCTCTTTCCCATGAACAGCATTGAAGTATGTAACACTCTGTACCTCTCTTTACCATAAACAGCATTGAAGTATGTAACACTCTGTACCTCTCTTTCCCATGAACAGCATTGAAGTGTTTAACACTCGGTACCTCTCTTTCCCATGAACAGCATTGAAGTATGTAACACTCTGTACCTCTCTTTACCATAAACAGCATTGAAGTATGTAACACTCTGTACCTCTCTTTCCCATGAACAGCACTGAAGTATGTAACACTCCGTACCTGTCTTGTTCATCATCACATTGCAATGAATCTATTATTGTAATTTGTTTTCTTTCTGTTCATCACTTTGTATGACCATGTCCAAAGTATAGATGAATTACTTTAAATGGCTGATATTTAGGGTCTTCAACAGAAACTATTATATGTATTAGTCTGTTTATTATCCAGAAAGGTGTGCTATTGAGGCAGGCATAATATTAAATATTCGGGATACTAATAATATTTGTTCCAATCATAAACTTTAGACTGGAGATCACTACAAGTGTTCTTCTCAACATGTTCTGTTTTCATATCCTTCTTTATTTCTTATATAGTCATAGGTATTATTCAGAATATATTTTCATTTTTAAATTGAATACATGAAAGTGACAAAAATACACTCTCACTAATATTGATTAATTAACAAAACTCTTGACAAAGACATAATTTATTTGGTGGTTTTTGTATTATTTAAATTGTTACAAGGTCTTTCAGTCTATGATTGCCTGTCAGATGTTTTCTTATGCATCAAAAATATTAATTTTATTGTATTTTAAATAGTGTAACAGCAATAAGTTGTTTAACTTAGTTTACATTGGACATGGTACCAATTTTAAATTACCTTCATTAATATAATTGTTATTCCTAGTACTATTACCTCTTTTTTTGCTAGTGTATGCAAGTTGAGCCAAATCTTTTGAAGGCACTTGAGAATGGATTTGACCCTCAGAAGGCTTGTACAGCTGTAAAGCTTTGTAACACAGGTACAGTTTGACTCTTATCATGTGTAGACAATTCCAAAGTGGTCCTTTTGTCATCATTGCTTTGCCAATCAGCTTACCTGTGTGAGGGGAAAAGCTTATACAATAACTCTTACTTCTCGATGTTGTTTGTGGCACATGTAGACAGCATGTCAGTTTTTGCTTTTAATGTTTTTATCATGGTGTATAAAAAGGGACTATATATCTAAATGCTGTTGTTATGTATTCATTAGTGTATGACTAATTCTAGTTAATGCTTTTATCCCATTTGAAAATTGTTCCTGCAGTTTATGAGAAAAAGTTGAAGGTAAAAATTTGTATTTAAAGTTTGCACCATGTGAACTGCAGAATTGAGTTTCAAGATTTTTTATGGTTCATATAAAGTAATTATGCATTACCTTAGCTGATGTAGACAGCAGGTTGAAGCAGTTTAGCTTATTGGTTGTTGTTGTGGGGTTTAACGTCATTTTTCAGCACATGATAGGCTGTACATGGCAGCCAGTATTAATGGTGGTGGAAGAACCCGGGAAAACCCCGGAAAGAACCACTGACCCACGAGAAGCTACTGGCAAGCTTTCTCAAATACCCACATTGGCTGAATCCAAGACTCGAACCAGCACAGACAGAGGTGAGATGGCAGTGATCTGTAATGGAGAGCGCTTTAGACCACATGGCCACTTGGGGCCCCTTTAGCTTATTGGATCTTGTAGTTTAGTGTGTGATCCAGCTTGGACTTGACCTATATTTCATGTTTCCAGGACTTCTTTTATTTGGGACATTTGGTCACTGTATCATTTAACTTTGATTGTACAGCAATGATGCTTTGTCTGGTCCGCCATTATGCTATGTACGTGATCTCATAAAGTAGGTCACCGTGACCTACACTTCACACATCAGTGACTTTTTGCTACATATTGGAGTTATTTTCTTAAGCAGTAATATTTGCATGGTTATGGACCTTGGTGTCTATACTCCATGGCTGGCATGTTCAACTTCCTCCTGGGTGCAGATTTCATAAGTGGTTTTTAAAGCCAGGCCATATGTTGCAAATAAGCAGATAAAACCAAGTCATTATCTGGATCTGACCCACCTGTGGGCCATAGTTAGCACATTCTTGCTCAATGGTATGTATGGCATAATCTGTTTAAAGTAGTTCATTCTGTCCTATGCTTCATGCTTCATTGCTTTTGGTTTAATTTGTTTGTGACGAGTCATTTGTATGCACTGCTGACTATACAGGTACATATATAAATGTGTGTTATTAATCAAAGTGAGATTTCCAATTTAACCTATTTCTCCTGATTCTAGAATATGCTGACAGTCCAGTACAAAATGCCTTGTAAGTTGTTCCCCAAAAAGCAAGATATGATTTAAGACAGTTTTATGAAATTAAACAATTTTGTTGTCATGAAATATTGCTGGTTCGTATTGGTGTTCTGGGGAATTATACTATTTTCTGACAGCTTTTGTTATAAGTTTCTGTTTAGTTTGCTAAAATTTAGCTTAAAACTGTTTTGGATAAGCTTTTACTTTTTAGATAAAGTTTTTGATATGAAACAAAAATTATGTTAAGTTATTGCCATCAAAACGTAAGATAAAAATAGTCAGGTTTTTTGTTTTTATATATGGAATGAAATATGACTTCAAAGAAACATTGCCACTGTTAACGAACTTGAGAATAATTTTTTGAAAAAGATTGCCTAAACATTCTCATTCAAGGCATTGATGTGTAATAATGTTTGTTCTTCATCATGCATTTTTTTGTTTTTATCTAACTTAAAATGAATTGGGTTCTTCCTGTTTGTGTACTGTACCTATGCAACTCAACCTTTTGGTGTCCTGCAGTCAGTCAAATGAGTAATATGCAGAGTGGAGGTTGTTTATCTCTGAATGCCTTGCCATTTAGTTGCTTCTATCACAAATAGCTGTATAAACTGTTCCAAGGATAGATTTATATGAGCTCTAACCAGGACTGTTTACCATTTGTACTTACTACATGTTATGGTCATGTATCAAGTGGTCAAGAAATCTATGTTTTGTTTTTATTTATTAAACACCTTTTTCATTTAGCTTCTGGCCTTGCAGACAAAATTTAACAATGAGTTTATTCTGCCACAACTACAAATATCAACACTGCAGTGTCTTACATAGTTTTCCCAAAATTGTAAGACAACAAGTATTAAAAAAATCATAGAAGTCTTGAAATTAGACTAAATGAGACTGTAAACTTGGAATCTTAAGCATGGAGTTACTTTCATGTTTTTGTTGTTGTTTGGACCCTTGTCTGATTGCTGTATGAAGTAATTAATGGCATAATAAACAAAGTGAATTATATGGCATATATACTTACTGCTTATCCCTTATATCTTTTAGTGGAGAAGACTGAGGAAGAACCAGTCATATTGAAAAGCGAACCAGTCCATGAAAATATGGAGGTGAGTTTTAAAGTATATATATATATATATATATATATATATATATATATATATATATATATATATATATTTATACCACATCCATTAAAAATAACATGGCCTTTGAAGTGTTGGTATAAAGCAACTTGATATACCAATAGTATTGGTATATCAAATTGTGATTTGCCCATGGCGTATGAATACGCATAATGAAGATGTTTTTAAAGCTATTATACTCTCTAAACATGGATATGAATTTCTTATAATATTACATTTAAAAAGGAAAAAATAACAAAATAATGATTTTCTTGTAAAATATTTTATAGAAACTAACATTTTTATACAAAAAAACCAACAATACTCAATTCAGTCAATAAATATTATTGAGCTCCACCCTGTGTCGTCTGCTGTCATCTCTGTCAGCACTGCTGTTTCAAGTCTCTCCCTCTGGCAAAAATCAAACACTGCAACTCTGTGGAAAAAAGAAAACAATGACATCAGATAAGGAGCAAGATCAAGAAGCAACATTTAATCTACTAAACTGTGAGTTAATTGAAGAGTTTGATAGAAACATGGCTGAGACATTTGTAAATGATAATGATCATTGTGTTAGGGAAGACAGATTTGTACACCATGAGCCTGATGATATACTAAAGTTTATAGGAAGTAAGCAGAATGCAAACACTTTAAAAAAGACACTTTTTGATGTAAGGCTAGTGACAGAATTCTTGCAGTCAAAAAAATGAATTCAGAAAGTTAGACAAGATAAACCCATCTGAATTGGATCAGCACCTGGCTTGTTTTATACTCAGTGTTAGGAGAAAAGATGGATCTGAGTTTGAACCGAACAGCTTAAGAAGCATCATCAGCGCCATTGATTGCCACCTTAAAATCAAGAAATATGCAAGTACAATCATGAGAGGAACAGACACAAATTTTGCATTAACAAGGGAAGCTCTTCAGGTTAAGCAAAAATATTTAAAATCTAAAGGAAAAGGAAATAAACCCAATCGGAGTCAACCGATCACAGATGAAGAAATAAATGCCTTGTATAGTAAAAACCTAATGGGGATGGAAACACCTGAAGCCATTGTTAACACATTGTGGTTTAACAACTCTGTACATTTTGGTTTGAGGGGAGTGACTGAACATTACAATTTGAAATGGGGGGATGTTACACTAAAGAAAGATGTGAATGGCCTCGCATATCTTGAACTCAATGAAAGGCAGACAAAAACAAGAACAGGAGACAATGTCAAGGACATCAGGGATATTAATTCTAAGATGTATGAAAACAAAAACAACAAAGAGAGAGATCCACTTGCTATCTACAAACGGTATGCTGAGCTAAGACCAGCAGACTTTTGTCAACGTGAAGATCCTTTCTATATTGTGCCCAACACTATGCCAATCTCAGCGACAAACCCAAAATGGTTTAGGAAACAAGTCATTGGAATTAACAAACTTGGATGCATCATGAAAAAAATGAAAGAGAAGGCAAATATTACAGAAAGAAAGAAATTAACAAACACAAGTAGCCGTAAGTACTTAATTCAGAAGTTAAGAGACAAAAACATTCCCCCAACTGATATCATGCAAATTTCTGGCCACAAAAACGTGCAGTCTATAAACAGCTACTCAAACATTAGTGAACAACAACAACAGACGTACTCCAATTACCTGAGCAACACTGGCCACCCAAGTAATGATGATGTTAACCCCCACCCCCACAACAAAGAAATTTCCAACTGTACAGCTGCCGACTGCAGTATGTCAAGTTCCCAAACGTGTAATATTCAGCAGAATAAGATTATCAGCAACCTATTCTACGGATCAAACATCACCGTGCAAAATATGTTTGTTATGAACCTAATGGAAAACATGAACGAGATCCCTAACTGGGTCAACTTTCAACAGGCGAATTCTCAAACAGGGCCCACACAGCGGAAACGTAGGAGAATTATTGAAAGTGACACTGACAGTCAGTAGAAATAGCGAAATGTGGACATAAACGATATCAATGAAATGTGGTTAAGGTTAAATTGTTTAATTGCCTATTGTTCCTTCGTTATTTTGACGTTTCTGGCTCAAATCGTACGGTTGCTATCGATGCAAATGGCCGCCCTGTTACTGTTCATGACAACGAACGCTGCAAATTCAATGTTTGCATGCACATTATTAAAAATATTTTGAATGTTAACTATCAGCCTTGTGTTTTCATTTCATTAATATTGCTAAACGAAACATATATAAATTAATATGAATGAAGTGTACAGGAAATTATGAATAACTACAGAACTTCTTTTTTGAGCGTACGTACATGCGAGAGGTTGTGAAGAGTTCACTCCCCTAAAGTGCGCCTGGGGCCCCGAGTGGCCAAGTGGTCTAAAGCGCTGTCCGTTACGGATCACTGCTGTCTCACCTCTGTCTGCGTAGGTTCGAGTCTTGGATTCGGCCAATGTGGGTATGTGAGAAAGCTTGCCAGTAGCTTCTCGTGGGTCGGTGGTTCTTTTTGGGTTCTTCCTCCACCATTAATACTGGCCGCCATGTGTAGCCTATCGTGTGCTGAAAAATGGCGTTAAACCCTACAACAACAACAACAATAAAGTGCGCCTTTTGTGGCATCAGTTTTATCTCCCATATAAAATGAAAACTTTGATGTGGTATAAATAAAATATATGTATAGTATGTACTCTGTATCAATGATATACCACTCGTTGTTTACATTTTTCATTAAAAGGAAACTCGGGCAAGCTTCGTTTCTTTTTAATGAAAACTGTATATATCTCGTGGTATATCATTGATACAGCGTACATACTATACATATATTCTATATATATATACATGTATTCTGAATACATCATCAGATTCACTATTAATGAGTTCCTCCTCTCTGTTGGATTCTTCATCCTTGGGGTTTATATTTTCCACATTATGAAGAACTCGTTTTGCATGATCCCCTAGGTCTATCATATTATATGAGACACCAACATCGTCTGACACAAACAAGGGAGAATGAGATGTGAATGCAAGAATCCTACCAAAGTGCTCCATTGCATATTACAATGCTAAACACAATTTTCACTCAATACACAAATAGTTTCAACAAATAATGTTATTTTGCAAAAAAAATATGAAATCACTGTGTAGTTTATGATTCTTTCATTTTATTTAACTATGAGGTCCTCAACATTTTCTCCAAAAGACTAGACAAAAAGTTGTTAATGTAAATAGGCAGACAATATGTTTGACTACTTCTCATTAGATAAAAACAATAATACTAATTGATATACTATAATTTTCCTGAAATGTGCCCACCAAATGTTTACAATAAGGGGCCTGAAATATTTTTCACTGTATTAGAAAGTTGCTTCCGATTTCCTTAAGTAAAATATACATGAACTTTGCAATTATGTCTTTCTGTTTCTTTTTTTCCTAATTAAACTTTCTAATTATTGCATTATAACGTCAAAGATAAACATGTTAACTTTATCATCTTCTATTCTTTTAACATTTAAATTTTCCTAAATATAAAACATAGTTTAAGGAATAAGGACAAATAGTAGGGTAAAAGAGACAATGGGATTTGAACAGGGTTTCCTTAGATAGCAGTGTAAAAATATTAAAATTGCTCTGACAGTTCTACAGTTTGTGCCAATGAACCTACTCTGTTGGAAATACTCTTTTTGTTGTCATGCATATGTTTCTAGCTACAATACACTATTTCAGTTAACTGAACTTTTTTGTATGGTTGTTTTTTCCAAGGTCATTGAAAGTATAAATGATAACAAAATGTATGAAATAATTTTTAATATCATATTTTTCAGTTATGCATATGATATATGGGACATAATATTATATACATATTTTAAAAAATTTATAATGTTTTGACTCATTCATTGATCAGCAAAGAATAGTTGAATTGACCAGTTACAATAAATACCTGAATAATTATATTGTATACTTTGCTTCATTTTGTCATTGTTTTGAAATATCTATTTAATATTTGCTATTAACATACCTTAAATGTATTGTCATTTCTAAAATACATGAAAAATGTGCAACAAGTTTCTCTTGAGTCCAGTATCAGCCACTCTTAAAAATGGCAAAATCAATTCCACGTAATCTTGATGTACAAAACACTTTAACATCATGCTCTGAGTGGGCTTTTCCAGCATTTCTCGCTGAACATTATTAGGCCTGCTTTTGCATGAACTGGCTTATGTATATATATATCACACACTATGAATTAATTTTTTTTTTGCATTTAGTTTTATTCTTCTGAAAATTGATTAATAGATTCATCTTTGAAAGTATTTTTCACCATTAGCAAATGTAGGTCACAGTGACCTACTTGTCATTTCTTGTAAATTAAATTTTCCAGTAAATTCCTTTTCTCTTTCAATTCCAGCAACAATGGATATGTAAGAAAAAATATTGACTGAACACATCAGGCTCAACATCATATTAAGAGATTAGAATTAATGTAGTGCTGTTAAAGTGTTCAATTAGGGGTGGGGTAAGTGAGGGTCTGAGAGTGCTGTGTCAAAGAATTCACAACCCATTAAATTTTATGTTCACTGTAGTCGTAAAAAATAAAATGATTCCCCAGTGAATAAAATATTACCATATTTTTGTCAGAGACATATCCATAGATTTTAGCAGCAACATATTTTTTATTGCAAACCTACAGACAATAATGCCCATAAGAAATATAGAAATCTACAGTACAGTACTATCGATAATGTGTTTGTTGGTTATCATAGATTCCTGATAATTTTCTTTTGAGTGTCCTCAGTTTGCTTAATTTTCAAGGACCTAATAATGCAAAACATAATTTGTTTAAAAGTACTTTGCAAATTACTTTCAGGATACCTTAGAATGTGAAATTTGTAAGTATATTGTGACTACTCTTGACAAATTGGTGGGTGACAACAAGACAGAAGCAGCAATCAATGCAACCCTCATGAAGATCTGCCAGAGTTTGCCTGGAGCATTGGGAGAGCTTGTAAGTTTCTTCCTCATACTCTGTACTTGGTATTTACTAAGAGTTTGCCATATTATCCAAGACAGCTTTCCGTTGAAATAATAGGCTCGTTGTAAGCAGTAATTGATCAATGGTATTAAATGATTTTTGATTGGATGGACATATTGATGTTTGCAAACTGACATCAGTGATGTATTAACTAAGTGAATAAAAGTGATTTAAAAATTCATAATTCAGATAATCACTGGTGAACATTTTGTGTAATGAGTAATTTTAGTTTTCCTAAGATTCTATAATTACAGGTATGGAAGACACTGTTCCCTCACTACAACACATATCATTGCAATGGATTTTTATATAACATTGGTATGATCATGAATCCATTTCAGGGAGGTGATTTTTAAAAGTTAATTAATTTCAGTAATTTGCCAGTTATAATTCATTGTAATGTTATGTTAGAGGTAATATACCCAATAATGTCGTTTGGCATAAAATATACCTATTATAAGGCAATATTGCCTATAATGCAGTATAGTTGTTATGGTTCCCATGAACAGTGTAGTAGTGAGTAACACAGTATACCTCTTTTTCCCATGAACAGTTTTGTAGTGAGTAACACTTTGTACCTATCTTTAAGCTGATCAGCACATTGCAATAAATCTGTTATTATTATTTTGTTTTCTTTCTGTTCATCACTTTGTATGACCATGTCCAAAGTATAGAATTACTTTAAATGGCTGATATTTAGGGTCTTCAACAGAAAACTATTATATGTATTAGACAGTTTATTATCCTGAACGATATGCTACTGAGGCAGGCGTAATATTAAATATTTGGGATGCTAATAATATTCATTCAAATCATAAACTTTAGACTGGAGATCATTACAAGTGTTCTTCTCAACATGTTCTGTTTTTATATTCTTCTTTATTTCTTACATAGTCATAGGTATTATTGAGGATATATTTTCATTTTTCAATTGATTACATAAAAGTCACGGAAATATACACACATTAATATTGATTAATTAATACAATTTTTGACAAAGATGTCATGTTTGTATTATTTGAATTGTCACAGGGTCTGGCAGTCTATGACTGCCTGTCAGGTATTTTCCCACACATCAAAAATATTAATCTTGTTGCATGTAGAAACAAGGAGTTTGATTTTGTTTTCATTGTACATGGTGTAGACTTTAAATTACTTCATTATAATAATTGACAACTTTTGCATCATTCCCACTGAGAAAAATTCAGATATTAGGCAAGTTTATGCAACTAAAATGAAAGGAAATCTTGATATTATTTTATTATCGTCACATCGTTTATAATTACTATTGCCATTATTTCTATGATTGTTATTCCTAGTACTATTACCTCTTTTTTGCTAGTGTATGCAAGTTGAGCCAAATCTTGTGAAGGTACTTGAGAATGGATTTGACCCTCAGAAAGCTTGTACAGCTGTAAAGCTTTGTAATACAGGTAAAGTTTGACTCTTATCCTGGGTAGACAATTCCAAAGTGGTGCTTTTGTCATCAATGCTTTCACCTGTGTGAAGGGAAAACTGATACAATGACACTGGCCTGTCAGTTTTGGCCTCAGCAAATGCAGAAACAGTTTAACATTTGCATTTAAATTTTTGATCATGGCTTATAAGAAGGGTCTATATATTTAAATGGTATCGTTAGGTAACCATTAGTGTATGCCTGATTTAATTAATACTTTTATGCAATATGAAATTTGTTTCACAGTTGATGATAAAAAGTTGGAGGTAAAAATTTGTGTTTAAGGTTTGCTCTATGTGAACAGTAGGATTCACTTTTGAGATTAATGTATGTCACATAAAAAGTAATTATGCATTGCTTAAAGTGATTTAGGCAGCAGGTTGAGGTAGTTTTGCTTATTGGGTCTTTTTTTTTAATGCATGCATCCAGCTTGGAGAGAAGTAAACCATCTTGATAAAAATAAGTCACTATGACATATTTCTTGCTTCCAGGACTTCTTTTATTTGGGACATTTGGTCACATTGTCATTCAAATTTGAGTGTACAGCTATGATACTTTGTCTGGCCAGCCATTATGCTGAATACTACATGATCTTATAAAAAGTAGGTCACTGTGACTTACACCCCACAGTTAAGTGATTTTGCATGAGCTACACATTGGAGTTAGTTTCTTAAGCAATAATATTTGCATGGTTATGAACCTTAGTGTGGATACACTTTGGCAGGCTTGTGCAACTTCCTTCAGGGAGCAGGCTGGATTAATGATTTTCAAGTCCATGCCCTATGACATAAATAGGCTGATAAGACCAAGTCGTATGGTGGATCCAGCCAGCAGGACATAGCTTGAACATGCCTGCTCTATGGTATATGTGGCATAATCCTTTTTTAAAGTTAGTCATTGTGTGTCATATTTTATGCTTCATTGCTTTTGTTTTTAATTGTTTTTGTGGATTCAGTCTTGTGCTTGTTTGACTGTACAGGTCCATATATATCTTTTTATTAATCAAGTGAGCAGTAATTATGCAAATTCCAAATTGGAGAGTAATTTTTTTTATATTATTTAGTTCAACAGCTGCTAGAATTTGCTGTTAGTCCAATACAGAACGTATTGTAAATTGTGTCCCAAAAAGCAAGCTGTGCTGTGAGGACAGTCTTATGAAATTAAACAATTGTGTCTTCTGAAATATTACTTGTTGGTATTTGGTGTACTGGGGAACTATACTATCTTCTTGCAGCTTTTGTTATAAGTTTCTATTTTGTTTGCTTAAATGTGGAGGTAATTTAGCTTCAAGCTAGTGTTTTGGATCAGCTTTTACTTTTGTATAGTTTTTGGAATGAAACAGTTATTATCTTGAGTTATTACCATCAAAACATAAGAAACTGGCATGCATTAAATATTATCAGCTTTGGACTAAAACATTGGTCATTGTATTTTTATAGTATTTATTGCATTTCTCACTGATTGATTTTTTGTGTGTGCATATATATATATATATATATATATATATATATATATATATATATATATATATATATATATATATATATATATATATATATATATAAAAGGGGCCCCGAGGTGGCCGAGTGGTCTAAAGTGCTCTTCGTTACGGATCGCTGCCATCTCACCTCTGTCTGCGGCGGTTCGAGTCTAAGATTCAGCCAATGTGGGCATGTGAGAAAGCTTGCCAGTAGCTTTTCTTGGGTCGGTGGTTCTTTCCGAGGTTTTCCGGATTCTTCCTCCACCATTAATACTGGCCGCCATGTATAGCCTATCGTGTGCTGAAAAATGGCGTTAAACCCAACAACAACAACAACAACAACAACAACAACAATATATATAAACATAAACACACCCACCCCATGCCATGATGTGTTCAAGAAATCCTTTTAAAATTAACATTAGAGATTTTGTGTATTTTGAAATGAGTAATCTTTCCAGGATACAGTTTATGTTACACATATATGATAACTATTAAGGGAAATATCACTGCGTATCTGCCATATTTCCAGACAGTACTAAGGTTTTTTTGAGGCTTAGAAAGTGTGTTTTAGGTCCCAAGGCAGTCAATGCATGATCCTCACCCCCCGAATGATGTCCAATTGAGAATAAGCTTTTGTTTTATATGAACCTATTGAAAATGACTGGAAATTCAAATTGAATGAAAGAAAATAACATATTTGTTATCGTTTAAGAATTAAATAGACTTACAAATGCAATATAGTGGTAGTTAAATCAAAGAAACACTGCCACTGATCAATTACTTGCCAATAATCTTTAATAAAGACCACTTAAACATTCTCAGGGCTGCTCCAAAACAAGATATATGGGACCCAGGGAAGGTACTCTTAATTTGGAATAGTCACCCACAGATGCAATTTAGAATTTTGTATTGTTTTCATATGAACTCTTTAGGTAATCTGAGTACCCTGGCATATATTTTTTAAAAAGTACCTTCCCTGGGTACCATGTATGTTTAAATGGAATAGCCCTCATTCAGGGCAATGATATGTAATAATGTTTGTTCTTCTTCAACATGCAACATACCTAACTTCAAACAAATTGGGTTCTTTGTGTATTTTACCCATGTAAATTAGGCTCATGGATTCCCCCACAGCAGTCTTCAGTTGACTTTATATGACATCACTCTAGTTATTTTCAGTCATTTCAGTAATACGTAAAACAGTATTTGTTTAGATTTGCCTTGCCTTGCCTTTCAATTGCTTCTATGACCAATAACTGTATAAACTGCCCTAAGGATAGTTTTACTTGAGCTCTAACCAGGACTGTTTACCATTTGTACATACTACATGTTATTGGCATATATCAAGGTGGTCAAGAAATCTATGTTTTGTTTTTATGAAACACCTTTTTCATTTAGCTTCTGGCCTTGCAGACAGATTTTAGCATTGAGTTGATGCTGCCACAGGTCCTAATATCAACATTGCAGTGTCTCACATAATTTTCCCAAAATTTTAGACAAAAAGTATTTTAAAGATCATAGAAGTCTTGGAATTAGATTAAAGATTTTGTCAGCTTTTAAGTTTTTTAGCATAGGGTTGCTTCCATGCTTTTTGGGGTTAGGAATCTTGAGTGATTGCTGTATGAAGTGATTAAAAAGATAATAAAGATATGGTGTATATACTTACTGTTTATCCATTATTTCTTTTAGTGGAGAAGGCTAAAGAGGAACCAGTCATATTGAAAAGTGAACCAGTCCATGAAAAGATACAGGTGAGTTTTGGTCTCAGCAGTATGTCAAAGTTTATATATATATATATATATATATATATATATATATATATATATATATATATATATGTACTTCCACTACTATTTCTGTTACAGCTGTTGTGATCGATTGAGATTATTCTTTTTGTATTTAGTTCCATTCCTCTGATCTTAAACTTGATGGATATATTAATCTTGGAAAGTATTTCTTACCATTAGCACATTAACAAAAGTAGGTCATGGTGAAATGCTTGTAATTTCTTGTAAATACATAAATTCTATGCAGTGAATCCTTTTCTCTTGCAATTATAACAACAATGGATTACATAAGAAAGAAGTCTGGTTGACCTCATGAGACTTCACATCATTTAAGAATTTAGTAGAATTCATGTGGGGCTTTTCAAGTGTTCAGTCTAATGTATTGGGTAAGGTGAGGGTCTGAAAGTGTTTTGTCAAAGACTGCGGAACCAATAAAATTTCAGTTGGACTATTCAACAAGAAAACCCTAAAACAGTCATGATTACTGCCTGTATTTAATATAAGTACCTTCTGACCTATGACTTAATTCTGGATCAGCTGTCACCAAAATCTACTTTTGTTTGGCTCCAGTTTATAGATATTCACTCAATAGTCGCAACACTAAAAAAAACATCAGCGAGGAAAGTAAAACAGTGAAAATTTTATTAATGTTGAAATAAGTAATTGAATGTAATGTGGATGCTTTTTTATTCAGGAATTACAAACTCTTTTGTATTTTGTGGTCAGTACAGTCATAAAATAAAGTAGCCAGCACAGATGATTCCCCCAGTGAATAAAATGGAACCATATTTTTGTCTGAGACATATTCATAGATTTCACTTTTATAGATTTCAAGAGCAATATATTTTTTATTACAAACCTTCAAACAATAATGTCCTCCATTTGCTTAATTTGCAAAAATCATGGCAGAATTTTTTACTGTATTTTGGAAATTACTTTCAGGATAGCTTAGAATGTGAAATTTGTAAGTATATTGTGACTACTCTTGACAAATTGGTTGGTGACAACAAGACAGAAGCAGCAATCAATGCAACCCTCATGAAGATCTGCCAGAGTTTGCCTGGAGCATTGGGAGAGCTTGTAAGTTTCTTCCTCATACTCTGTACTTGGTATTTATTAAGAAATCTTGCATTTCATATTATCAAAGACATCTTTCTGTTGAAATATGCTTATTGTAAACAGTAAATGGTCTAATTATTAAATGATTTCTTATTGGATGGACCTATTGATGGATGCAAACTGACATCAGTATTGTATTAACTAAGTGAATTAAAGCAATTTAGAGCAGTTAACAATTTGTAACTCAGATAATGACTGGCGAAAATGGGTGTGGTATGGGTAACTTTAGTTTACATAAGATTTTTTAATTAGAGGTACAGAATACAATGTTCCCTCACTGCAACACTCATCATTGTAATGGGTCAGGGTATAATTCTGGTATGATCATGTATCCATTTGAGTGACTTAAGTTAAAAAAAATGTGTACCTAATTAATTTCAGTTATTCTACCCAGTAGTCATTTGCCAGTTATAATTCAGTGTAATTTTATGTTAGAGGTGATATACCCAATAATGTCGCTTGGCATAAAATATACCTATTATAAGGCAATATTGCCTATAATGCAGTATGCTGGTTATGGTTCCCATGAACAGTGTAGCAGTGAGTACACTGTGTACCTCTCCTTCCCATGAATAGTGTTGCAGTGAGTAACTCTTTGTACCACTCTTTCATATGAACAGTTTTGTAGTTATTAACACTCTTTATGTCTCTTTCCCATGAACAGTGTTGTTTTGAGTAACACTCTGTATCTTTCCCATGAATAGTTTTGTAGTTATTAACACTCTGTATGTCTCTTTGCCATGAACAGTGTTGTTTTGAGTAAAACTCTGTATGTCTCTTTCCCATAAATAGTTTTGTAGTGATTAACACTCTGTATGTCTCTTTTCCATGAACAGTGTTGTTTTGTGTAACATTCTGTATGTCTCTTTCGCATAAATAGTTTTGTAGTTATTAACACTCTGTATGTCTCTTTCCCATGAACAGTGTTGTTTTGTGTAACATTCTGTATGTCTCTTTCCCATAAATAGTTTTGTAGTGATTAACACTCTGTGTGTCTCTTTCCCATGAACAGTATTATTTTGAGTAACACTCTGTACCTCTCTTTTTGTTTATAAGCACATTACAATGCATACACTATTGTAATTATTTTTTTTCTTCTCTTTGTCAGTCTATATAATTGAAACTATCTTATGTGTTGGACAGTTTATTATCCTGAAAGGCATGCTGTTGAGGCAGGCTTAGTATTAAATATTGGGATGCTAATAATATTGGTTCCAGTTGTAAAATTTAGACTTTAGATCATTCCAAGTTTGTTTCTCAACATGTTCTGTTTTTACATCTTTCTCTGTTTCTTACCTTGTCATAAGTATTTTTGAGGATATAATTTCATTTTTACATCAAATGCATGAAAATCAGAGAAATATACTCTGACTAATATTGATTAATTAGCAAAACTCTTTACAAAGACATAATGGGTTTTCTGCTTTTTATATTATTTAAATTGTGACAGGATCTGTCAGTCTATGACTGCTTGTCAGATGTTTTCCTATACATCAAAAATATTAATTTTGTTGCAATTAGAAAAATTTAGTTTTCATTGGACATGATTTTAAATTACTTCATTATAATAATTGACAACTTTTGCATCATTCTCTCTGAGAAAAATTAGGATATTAGGTGAGTTTTTGTAATCATGATGAAAAGAAATATTGATATTACTTTTATTATTAGCAATGCATCTATATTTACTATTACTGTTATTTCTGTGATTGTTATTCCTAGTACTATTACCTCTTTTTTGCTAGTGTATGCAAGTTGAGCCAAACCTTTTGAAGGCACTTGAGAATGGATTTGACCCTCAGAAAGCTTGTACAGCTGTAAAGCTTTGTAATACAGGTAAAGTTTGACTCTTATCATGTGTAGACAATTCCAAAGTGGTGTTCTTGTCATCACTGCTTTGCCAATCAGCTTACCCGTTTGAAGGGAAAGCTTATACAATAACCCTTGCTTTTCACTGTTGGCCTCCACACATGTAGACTGCAGGTTAATATTTACATTTATGGTTTTGATCATGATTTATAAAAAGGGACTGTATAATTAATGTTATTAATATGTATTGATTAATGTATGCTGATTTGATTGAATACTTTCATCCAATTTGAAAACTGTTTTCACCTTTTATGAGGACAAATTCGAGGTTAAAATTTGCAGTTGACATTTCCTTTATGTGAAGAGCAGGATTGAATTTGAAAATTTTTGTATGTCACATATAAAATAATTATGCATTGCTTCAACTGATGCTGAGAGAAGGTTGTTACAGTTTCCCTTATTGGGTATTTTTATTTAGTGTGTAAATCCAGCTTGGACTTGGAGAGAACTAAACCATCTTGACAAAAATAGTTCACAATGACCTATATTTCATGCTTCCAGGACATCTTTTATTTGGATATTTGGTCATTGTGTCATACAGATTTTAGTGTTAGTTATGATGCTTTGTCTGGCCTGCCATTATGTTGTATACTACATGATCTCATAAAAGTAGGTCATTGTCACCTACACTTCACACATCAGTGACTTTGAGCTACATATGTGAGTTTGTTATTGAAGCAGTAACATTTGCATGCTTATGATCCTTTGTGTGGATACTCTATGGCAGGCATTTGCAACTTTTTCTATGGTGCAGGCCATATAAACAATATTTAAATCCAGGCCTTTGATGTAAATAGGCAGATAAAACCAAGTCATGGGGAGGATCTGACCTCTGGGCTGTAGTTTCACATGCTTGCCCTATGGTATATGGCATAAACTTTCTAAAGTAGATCAGTGTGTCCTATGTTTTATGCTTCACTGCTTTTGGTTTAAGTTGTCTTAAATGAAATATGACTAGTTGGTATTTGGTATACAGGGGAGCTACACTATCTTCTTGCAGTTCTTGTTATAAGTTTTTATTTTGTTTGATAAAATGTGCATGGTAATTTAGCTTAAAACTACTATTTTGGGTCAGCTTTTACTTTTGTATCAGGGCTGAGCAAATTTTTTTTTTAACCACTAGTCCAGGACAAGTGGTTTCAGAGAATTCACTAGTCCCACCTTTCTCTTCACTAGTCCCACCTTATTTTTCACTGGTACCAAAATGGTAATCATTTGCCGAGATTTGATGAGATATATGTACTTAATCCATAGAAGAAAAGAAAAAAAAATATACAACATAATTATTTCTTAAAAGAATTTTATTTTTCAAAAACATTGGTTGTTATACATTTGGCTTCTTCAGGTTCATGTATATATGTTTTAGCTGATGGCTTTGAAAATATGTCGATGTATATGTCTGCCACCTGCACTAGCAGTTGATAGCTGTGTCTGGGTTAAAGTCCTCAGGCTCTGGTCCATTTGCAGAAATGTTCAGTAGCATTTTTAAACTCTTTTGGTTTAAGGAATTCCTTAAAGAATTCTTGATTAAGTTCATTGAAATAAATCCTCGTTCACACTCAGAAATAGCTACTGCACACTCAGTATCCATCTTACGTTTTATCCCTCCATTTTCAAACAAATTTACCTTCTCTGAATCGCTGTTATTACCTTCCTTGTGAAAATAATTTAGCAAACTCATTTTATCCACAGAGTAACTATCAGCTTGCTTGACAACTACTTATAAAGTGATCATAACATCAATTTTCTCTTAAATACGAACTGAAACAGCTCATTAATTAGCGTAATTGTTTCGCTTCAAACACAATTTCGCACGTGGAAGTTAACCATCTGTATAATCAATTATAAATTAAAAAATCATTACTGTCATTTAATCAGTTCATAAAGGAAACCAACACTGATGTCGGTAAAATACATTTCATTAATTTCATTACACTGACTCGCTGGATTAAAATCATAGTGAGCTGCATGTTATGGTCTAGATTGAGTAAACTCATTGCAACAAAACCGCTTACAACACTGCTAATTGATCATACTGGCTTTCTTTTGTTTGACGTGTTTTTATTTGCTGATAATTTGGTTGCTTAGCCCAATATGCAGTCAAGCGATAACCCGATGTAAATGTATGTATACACAAAGAGGGGTAGAATCAAGTATTCAGTATGCCCGGAGAGGATGATTGGCCAAATAAAGGTAGATATAGTGATTAAAGCACGAAAATAAGGACTAGCCTGACTTTTTTAAAAAGCACTTGTCTCAGACTAGCGACTTGGAAAATTTTACTTGTCCGACTTCAAAAATTACTAGTCCGGGATGTCGGGCTATGGGATTTGCTCAGCCCTATTTTGTATAGTTTTTTATCTTGAGTTATTACCATCAAAACATAAGATACTGGCATCCATTATATGTTTTCAGCTTCTGATTAAAAACATTGGTCATTTTACTGGTATAGTTTTTATTCCACTTTCTGTTTATTGATTTTTTTTAATGCATATTTTTATTTTGTATATGTATATATTTGGGCCATGATGTGTCAGAAACATCAATGGAGGAATTTATTTGATATTTGGAGATCTTGCATACATGTATTTTGAAATGAGTAATCTTTCTACAATACATTTTAGTCATGCATATATCATGAATATTAAGGGAAATATCATTGCATACCTATTGTATTTCTAGACAGTTTTGAGATGTTCTGAGACTCAAAAAGTGTGTTTGGGTCCCAGTGGGGTCAGTGCATGACCTCAAAGAAGTGATTTAATCTGATTGAGAATAAGTTATCATTTTAGATGAACCTATAGAAAATGACTGAAAATTAAAATTGAATGAAAGAAAATAAGATTTTGTGTTCTTTTAAGCATTAAATAGACTTAAAAACAACAAATAGCTGGTTGATTAAACATTAAATTGACTTAAAAGCAACAAATAGCTGGTAGATTAAGAATTAAATAGACTTAAAAACAAAAAATAGCTGGTTGATTAAGCAATAAATAGACTTAAAAGCAACAAATAGCTGGTTGATTAAGCAATACATTATAAAACTTAAAAACAGCAAATAGCTGGTAATTTAAGCATTAAATAGACTTAAAAACAACAAATAGGTGGATTACTTAAAAACAACAAATAGATTAAGCATTGTGAAATATCACCACACACACTCAGATAATCACGACCATATATGTGCTAAATAAACAACTACTCAAAGTTTTTGTCTTTAAAATCAATTAGATGGTGGAGTATAGTCTTAATTAGATAAAGTATTTGCATCTGTCAGTAGTTCATTAGGGAGTGTTAAGGTAATGCAAGTTTCATTTGTGCTCATCTTTGTATTTATTAATGGCTGGATGTTAATGTTCAAACATTTCTGCTGGATTATGTGAGCAAATTCTGGTCAGAACTGAATGTTGGCATTATCTGAAATTTATCTCATGTCATTTAAGCATAAGATATGATTGATGAAAGAAAATATAAATCACATTAGAAATTGTCCATTTAACGGGGTGGCATTTTTTTTAAAGCTTTGTGGGAGCCTTATGGGTATTAAAGCACTAATAAATACCTTTGTCCAGTAAGGTTGTTAACATAGTCTCTTTATCAACACAAATCAGTTGTGTGGATATGAGCATGTGCTTATTATTGTGTTTTACTAAATCTGTTTCACAGTTGCAGTCATCCTGAAAAGTATGGGTCCATTAATAGTTGTCAGTTTAACAAGGTACTGAGTATTAAAATACATAGAACTGACCTGAATATTCCATTCAGTGTGTCAAATACTTTCTGACTTGTCCAAATGTTGCTTTGTTGATGGATGTCATATTATCCAGAATGACTGATGTCAGTATGGTGTTTGCTGTATGTGCAAAGTATGAAATGCTGCTGCGCTGGACAAAGCCAAACTCTTTCAGCCATGATTTCTGATATTTTAGTTTTCTGGGTTTTGCTTACTTAACTGATTTGTTGTTTCCTGAATCACAGCTATATTTTGATATTTTGGCTTCAAACATCAATCATACTTAAACACTGACTGCAAAAATAATCATGTTTTGCATTTTATAAGAGGAGTTAAATTGCCACAGTTTATGAACTTGAGAATAATCTGTAATAAAGATGGCTTAAACATTCTCATTAAACATAAAACATTCTTTGTTTTTATCTTACTTAAAATGAATTGGGTTCGTCCTGTTTATGTACTGTACCTATGCAAATTAGCCTAATGGACTCCCACAGAGCAGTCTTCAAATGACTTTATATGACATCACCCTTGCTATTTTCAGTCAGTTAAGTAATATGTGAAGTGGTGGTTGCTTATCTTTGAATGCCTTGACTTTTACCAGTAATATGTGAAGTGGTGGTTGTTTATTTTGAATGCCTTGACTTTTACCAGTACAGTAGTCCCCTTCTTGAACGCCCCCCCAACCAGCAGCCACCTGCTTCTTTAGGCCAGAATCCCTTGGCACCAATGAGTTTGTGTTCAAAAGTACCCCTCAAGAATGACCACCCCTCTAACGAGAACAGTGGACAGCATATTAGCACAAAAATGTAAAATGTGCCCCTCACAAGCAGCCACTTTTTATTTCAAATGTATCCAGAACCAATAATGATTTCATATCGATTTCATATTGTGACGTAAGATAAGTAATCAAATTATCTCTATCTTCGATACATGTCTCCCAATGTCAAGTTTCGGTTACTGAAAGAAGCGTTGACTAAAGTACATGTAACACTAAGATTAATATTATATTATTGTCTATAAATGCCGACATTTACATGAAATGGCTCATCAATGTTATGATAGAGTTTTGGACTTCACACATCTGTCGAGTTCTTCTCTTTGATGATTACAACCAGATGTAATTGTCAAGATCATAACAGGGTCAGCATAGGCTAAAAATAGATTTTGTGCATTAACACACACACAGAGAAATTGAACAAAACAGGGTACCAGCCAAAGACCGAAAAATCACATGACACATTTATCACTTCCTTTATGAAGAAGGCATTTCGTCCACTCTACAAAAGTTTCATCTGCATAATTAAATCACATGCAGTTAGCAACATCCGAATAAGTCATTACCAAACATTAACATGTCATCAAATAAATGGAGATGTATTATTTTAGAAGAAAGTTGGTTATTCTACTCGACATCGGATGAGGTGGGGGGGGGACCTGCCAAACAATTTTATGTAGAAAAGACTCAAATAGAACAATTTTGTGTTGAAAAGACTTGAATAAACAATGTCATAACCAATAAGGAGGTTATTCAGCAGCAGTACGAAAATGGAGCAAATGGAATGAGAATTATTTTTGTACCAAGATTTAAGTGACGTTTTCAAATGGTTTTGCAATGTGAATGAAAACAATACACACTCATATATCATGCTTATGTCAAGAATAAGAACAATAAATGTATATTCAGTTGAAATAAGACTATTATTATAACAAGAAGAACCTTTTAATAATTAATGTTACTTTTAAATGATAGATATTAAATGAATATATTAAATGCTTTGAAGTATGTGGCTTTCTTACTACATACATTACATATAGTTCTCACAACAAATTAAGTCCCCCTCTGGAAAGGCCACCTGTCTTATAAGGCCATTTTCCTGGTGCAGAAGGGGTGGCCATATAAGAAGTGGACCACTGTAATTGCATCTATGACAGATATTTAGTTTTTTGGGGCATTGCTTCACTGATGACTCATTTCCTAAATCACAGCTACATTATGAAATTTTTGGTTTCACAAATGAATTTCACTTTCACTTTCACTGCCAAAATAATCATGTTTTCCATTTTATTTGAGTCAGATATAAATTCAAAGAAGCATTGTCACTGTTCAAATAATGTTTAATAGAGATGACTTAAACATTCTCATTCAAGACAAAGAAGTATAATAACGTTTATTCTTGATCATGCATTTCTTTGATTTTAACTCTACCTATGTAACTCAGCCTAATGGACTCCCACACAGCAGTCTTCAGATGACTTTTTATGACATCACCCAAGCTAGTTTTAGTCATTTAAAAAATATAACTGCATAAACTTCCCAAGCGATAGTTTTGCATGAACTTTAATCAGGACTGTTTACAATTTGTACATACTGCATCTTATGGGCATGTATCAAGTTGGTCAAGAAATCTGGGTTTTTTCATATTTTTATTAAGTACCTTTTTCATTTTTCTTATGGCCTTGCAGATAAACTTTAACAATGAGTTCCTGCTGCCACAACTGCTAATATGAACATTGTGGTATCTCACATTGTTTTCCCAAAATTGAGAGACAAATATTATTTAAACAATTTTGGAAGTCTTGGAATTAGACTGAATGATGCTGTCAACTTGGAAATGTCAGTATGGGGTTCACTTTCATTTTTTTGTTTTTGTTTGGACCCTTGATTTTCTCTGTACAAAGTTATTAGAAGTATAATAAATGAAGTGAACTGTATGGTGTATATACCTATATTCGTTTTAGTGGTGGAGACTAAGGAGGAACCAGTCATGTTGAAAAGTGAACCAGTCCATGAAAATCTGGAGGTGAGTTTTTGGCAAATCAAAGTTGATACATGTGTATTACTTTAACACTGCTGTTTCTGTTGCTGTTGTTTTTCATAGATTCAGAAATTAATTTTTTTATTTGCATTTAGTTTTATTCCTCTCAGATTTGATTAATAGATTCATCTTGGAATGTATTTCTCACCATTAGCAAATGTTAGGCACAGTGACCTGCTAGTCATTTCTTATAAATGCATTAAATTTTAACAATGGATATGTAAAAAAAAAATTGATTGAACAGATGAGGCTTTATATCATATTAAAGGATTTAGTAGCATTTATGTAGAACTATTCAAGTGTTCAGTCTTAGATATGGGGTACAGTGAGGGTCTGAAAGTGCTTTGTCAATGAATACACAACCCATCAAATTTCAATTGGGCTATTCAACATGAAAACCCTTAGAACAATCTCATTACTGCCCAGATTTACTGTAAGTACCTTCTGACCTGTCACTTTATTCTGGATGAGCTGTCACTAAAATCTACTTTTGAAATATGATAATGTTGTTTAGCTCCAGTTTAGTAGGTGTTCACTAAATATTCATAGCGTTAAAAACAAATAGTGAGGAAAGTAAAACTGAAAATTTTATTAATGTTAAAATAAGTAATACAATGTAATGTGGCTGCTCTTTTATTCAAGAGTTGCAAACTGTTTTGGACTTTTTGTTCATTACAGACATGAAATAAAATAGTCAACAAAAATGATCCATCAGTGAATAAAGTGGAACCATATTTTATTCAGAGACATGTCCATAGATTTCAGCAGCAACATTCATTTAATTTTTTATTGTAAACCTACAAACAATAATTATAGAAATCTAAAGTACTATCGATAATGTGTTTGTTGGTTATCATTGATTCCTGACAATTTTCTTTTGAGATTTTCCTCCATTTGCTTAATTTTCAAAGACCTAATAATGCAAAAAATACAAAATTTTTACTGTACTTTGCACATTACTTTCAGGATAGCTTAGAATGTGAAATTTGTAAGTATATTGTGACTACTCTTGACAAATTGGTTGGTGACAACAAGACAGAAGCAGCAATCAATGCAACCCTCACGAAGATCTGCCAGAGTTTGCCTGGAGCATTGGGAGAGCTTGTAAGTTTATTTCTCATATTCTGTACTTGGTATTTATTAAGAAATCTTGTTTGCCATATTATCCAAAACAGCTTTCAGTTGAAATAGGCATATTGTCAGCAGTAATTGGTTAATGGTATTAAGTGAACTTTGATTAGATGTAATTGCTGACATCAGTGTTGTATTTACTAAGCGAATTGTTGCCGTTGAAAAGCTGTTACAAATTCCTAACTCATTTAATGACTGGTGAATATTCTGTCTAATGGGTAATTTTAGTTTTCCTAAGATTACTGGTACAGAATGCAATGACCCATCACTACAGCACTCATCATTGTAATGGACCTGGATATAAAACTGGTATTATGAATTCATTTGAGGGAGGTCATTTTTTTAAAATGTGAACTTAATTAATTTCAATTATTATAGTTTTCTGCTAATTAAAATTCAGTGTAATGTTATGTTAGAGGCAATATACCACAACATGTCACTTGGTATAAAATATACCTATTATAAGGCAATGTTGCCTATAATGAAGTATACTTGTAATGGTTCCCATGAACAGTGTAGTAGTGTCCTATAATGCAGTATACTTGTAATGGTTACCATGAACAGTGTAGTATTGTCCTATAATGCAGTATACTTGTAATGGTTACCATGAACAGTGTAGTAGTGGCCTATAATGCAGTATACTTGTAATGGTTACCATGAACAGTGTCGTAGTGGCCTATAATGCAGTATACTTGTAATGGTTCCCATGAGCAGTGTAGTAGTGTCATATAATGCAGTATGCTTGTAATGGTTACCATGAGCAGTGTAGTAGTGGCCTATAATGCAGTATGCTTGTAATGGTTCCCATGAGCAGTGTGGTAGTGGCCTATAATGCAGTATATTTGTAATGGTTCCCATGAGCAGTGTAGTAGTGTCATATAATGCAGTATGCTTGTAATGGTTACCATGAGCAGTGTCGTAGTGGCCTATAATGCAGTATACTTGTAATGGTTCCCATGAGCAGTGTAGTAGTGTCATATAATGCAGTATGCTTGTAATGGTTACCATGAGCAGTGTAGTAGTGGCCTATAATGCAGTATACTTGTAATGGTTCCCATGAGCAGTGTAGTAGTGTCATATAATGCAGTATGCTTGTAATGGTTACCATGAGCAGTGTAGTAGTGTCATATAATGCAGTATGCTTGTAATGGTTACCATGAGCAGTGTAGTAGTGGCCTATAATGCAGTATGCTTGTAATGGTTCCCATGAGCAGTGTGGTAGTGGCCTATAATGCAGTATATTTGTAATGGTTCCCATGAACAGTATTGTAGTGAGTAACACAGTGTACATTTCTTTTAGTTGCATTACAATGAATCTATTATTGTAATTATTTTCTTTTTCTGTTCATCATTGTTTATGACCATGTCCAAAACATAGATTAATTATTTTAAATGGCATATATTTAGGGACTTCAAATGAAAAATATTATATGTATTAGACAGTTTATTATCTTGAGAGGCATTATGCTGTGGCTGGCTTAATATTAAATATTTGGCATGCAAATAATTTTTGTTCCGTTTGTAAGCTTTAGACTTGAGATCATTATAAGTGTGCTTCTCAACATATTTTTTATATATATCTATTTCTCTCTCTTACCAGGACTTAAGTTTTGTTTAGGATATAATTTAATTTTTACATCAAATACATGAGTGTCATGGAAATATACTCTCTTTAATCTTGATTAATTAACAAAACTCTAAATAAAGACATCATGTTGGTATTATTTGAATTGTCACAGGGTCTATCAATCTAATGACTTCCTGTCAGATGCTTTCATACACATCAAAATAATACTTTTGGTGCATGTAGAAAAATTGAACAGCAACAAGTACTTTAACTTAACTTACATTAAACATGGTACCAATTTTAAATTGCCTTCTTTAATATAATGGACAACTTCTGCATCATTTACATGGAGAAAAATTAGGATATTGGCAAGTTTATGTAACCAAAATGACAAAAAGTCTTGATATTATTTTTATTATCAGCACAATATTTATAATTACTATTGCTGTTATTTCTGTGATTGTTATTCCTAGTACTGTTACCTCTTTTTTGTTAGTGTATGCAAGTTGAGCCAAATCTTTTGAAGGCACTTGAGAATGGATTTGACCCTCAGAAGGCTTGTACAGCTGTAAAGCTTTGTAATACAGGTAAAGTTTGACTCTTATCATGTGTAGACAATTCCAAAGTGATGCTCTTGTCATCATTGCTTTGCCAATCAGCTTACCTGTGTGAAGGGAAAAGCTAATACAATAACCCTTGCTTCTCAATGTTGTCTGTGGCACATGCAGTGTTTGCTTTTAATGTTTTGATCGTGGTTTATAAAAAGGGACTATATATCTAAATGCTATTGTTATGTATTCATTAGTGTATGACTAATTATTCATTAGTGTATGACTAATTTTAGTTAATACTTTTATCCCATTTGAAAATCATTCCTGCAGTTTATGGGAAAAAGTTGGAGGTAAAAAATTTGTATTTAAAGTTTGCTCCATGTGAACTGCAGAATTGATTTTCAAGATTTTGTATGGCTGATATAAAGTAATTATGCATTATCTTAGCTGATGTAGACAGCAGGTTGAGGCAATTTAACTGATTGGGTCTTGTAGTTTAGTGTGTGGATGCAGCCTTGTGCACTATTGACTGTGCTTATGTAAATTTATTAATCAAAGTGAACAGTAATCATGTAAATTCCCAAGGAGAGAGTGCTTTTTTATATCACCGAGTTTAGCAGCTACTAGAATTTGTTGATAGTCCAATACAGAATGTCTTGTAAGTTGTGCCCTTAAAAAGAAGCTATGCTGTAAGGACAATTTTATGAAATTAAACAATTTGGTCTTACATGAAATATGACTGGTTGGTATTTGGTGTACTTGGGAATTATTCTATCTTCTTGCAATTCTTGTTATAAGTTTCTAACTTGTTTGCTTGAAGGTGCATGGTAATTTAGCTTGCATCTAGTGTTTTGGATCAGTTTTTACTTTTTGATAGTTTTTGGCATGAAGCAAGTATTATGTTAAGTTACTGCCATCAGAATATAAGAAACTTAAGTATGCATTATTTGTTATCGGCTTCCAGTTAAAAACTTTGGTTATTGTATTTTTTTATTATAGTTTTTTTATACCAATTACTGTTGATTGATTTTTTTTGTTTGTGAATATTTATATTCTATTTATGTAGATATATATCAGTCAATATTGAGAATTTTGAAACTCAAAATGTTTTGGGGTCCCATTGGCATCAGTGCATGACTTCCCAAAGAGTGATTTCATCCAGTCGAGAATAAGCTTTGTTTTATATAAACCTATAGAAAATAACTGGAAATTAAAACTGAATAAAAGCAAATAAGATTTTGCTTTCCTTTAAGCATGAAATAGACTTAAAAACAACAAATAGCAGGTGGATTACTTAAAAACAACAAAAATAGATTAAGCATTGTGAAATGCCATCAAAACACACTCTCAGATAATCACAACCATATAGGTGTTAAATAAACTACTCAAAGTTTTTGTCTTTAAAATCAACTGGAATCTAAGTCTTTGCTGCTGTCAGTAGTTCATGTGAAGGTAATGCAAGTGCCATTTGGTTTCATCTTTACACTCTTTAGAAACTGAATGGTAATGTTCAAACATTTCTGCTGGATTCTGGGAGCAAATTCTGGTAAGAACTGAGTTGTTCTTGACAACCATAATGGTGGTATTATCAGAGCTTTATTTTATCTATTTGAGCATAAGATGTGCTTGACTTATATAGATTAAAGAAAATATAAATCACATTAGGGATTGGCCTTTTAAATGGGGGTGGGTGGGGTGATTTTCTATTAAATATTGTATGAACCTGACAGGTAATACATGTACAGCAATAATAAATATTTTTGTCCAGTAAGGGTGTTAATACAATCTCTTTATCAACACAAAACAATTATGTAGATATGAGCATGTGCTTATTATTGTGTTTTATTAAATCTGTTTCACAGTTGCAGTCATCCTGAAAAGTATGGGTCCATTAATAGTTGTCAGTTTAACAAGGTACCGAGTATTAAAATACATAGAACTGACCTGAATATTCCATTCAGTGTGTCAAATATTTTCTGACTTGCCCATATGTTACATAAATGTATGGTGTTTGCTGTATGTGCAAAGAATGAAATGCTGCTATTTGCTGCTGTGCTGGGCAAAGCCAAACTCTGTCAGCCATGAATTCTAATATTTAGTTATTTGGGGCTTTGCTTACTTAACTGATTTGTTGTTTCCTGAATCACAGCTATATATTGATATTTTGGCTTCAAACATCAACCATACTTGAACACTTTTATGACTGCCAAAATAATCATGTTTTGCATTTTATATGAGGAGCTAAATCCGACTTCAGAGAAACCTTGTTACTTTTCACAAACTCTAGACAAATCTTTAATAAAGATGGCTTAAACAGTGTCATTCAAGGCAATGATGTGTAATAATGTTTGTTCTTCATCATCCATTTCTTTGTTTTTATCTAACTTAAAATGAATTGGGTTCGTCCTGTTTATGTACTGTACCTATGCAAATTAGCCTAATGGACTCCCACAGAGCAGTCTTCAAATGACTTTATATGACATCCCCTAGCTATTTTTAGTCAGTTAAGTAATATGTGAAGTGGTGGTTGTTTATTTCTGAATTCCTTGACTTTTACCAGTAATTGCATCTATGACAAGTAACTGCATAGGCTGCCCTAAAGACAGTTTTACATGAGCTCTAATCAGGAGTCTTTACAATTTGTACTTACTACATGTTATGGGCATGTATCAAGCATTAAGAAAATCTGTGAATTTATATTTTTATTAAGTACCTTTTTCATTTTTCTTATGGCTTTGCAAATAAATTTTAACAATGAGTTGATGCTGCCACAACTGCTAACATGAACATTGTGGTATCTCACATTGTTTTTCCAAAATTGAAAGACAAAGAGTATTTAAACAATTATTGAAGTTTTAGAATTAAACTAAATGATACTGTCAGATTGGAAATATTATCATAGGGTTCACTTTCTTTCTTTTTTTGATCCTTGATTGGCTGCTGTACAAAGTTATTAGAAGCATAATTAGTGAAGTGAGCTGTATAGTGTATATACTATTGCTTATCCTTTATCCCTTTTAGTAGAGGAGACTAAGGAGGAACCAGTCATATTGAAAAGTGAACCAGTCCATGAAAATATGGAGGTGAGTTTTGGCAAATCAAAGTTGATACATATGTATTACTTTAACACTGCTGTTTTTGTTGCTATTGTTGCCTTAGACTCTGAGATGATTTTTTTGGGGCGTTTAGCTCAATTCCTCTGAAATTTGATTAATAGATTCATCTTGGAATGTATTTCTCACCTTTTGCAAAATAATGTTGGGCACAGTGACCTACTTGTCATTTCTTATAAATACATTAAATTTCTGCAGTGAATACCTTTTCTCTTGACAATGAAAGTATACTGGAAATAAATGAAAAATTAGTGATAAAACACACATGGCTTAATATCATATTAAGAGATTTAGTAGCATTTAGGTAGGGCTATTCAAGTGTTTAGTCTTAGTATGGGGTACAGAGAGAGTCTAAAAGTGCCTTCTCAAAGACTACACAGCCCATCAAATTTCAAATTGACTATTCAACATGAAAACCCTTAGACAAATCTTGATTACTGCCCTTATTTGCTGTACATACCTTCTGACCTGTCACCTTATTCTGAATGAGCTGTCACTAAAATTTACTTTTGAAATATGATAATGTTGTTTAGCTCCAGTTTAGTAGGTGTTCACTAAATATTCATGGTATTAAAAACAAATTAGTGAGGAAAGAAAAAAATGAAAATTGTATTAATGTTAAAACAAGTATACAACATAATGTGGATGCTCTTTTATTAAAGAATTTCAAACTGTTTTGATTTTGTGTTCACTACACTCATAAAAACAATTAGCCAACACAAATGATTCCCCAGTGAATAAATAGAACCCATATTTTTGTCAGACATCCACAGATTTCAGTAGCAATGCCCACTAAACTAAATGAATCTTCAGTACTATCCACATTGCATTTGTTGGTCATCATAGATTCCTGACAATTTTCTTTTGAGAGTGTTCTCCATTTCCTTAATTTGCAAAGACCTAATAATTAACAAATACAATATTTTTACTGTACTTTGCACATTACTTTCAGGATAGCTTAGAATGTGAAATTTGTAAGTTTATTGTGACTTCTCTCGACAATTTGGTGGGTGAAAACAAGACAGAAGCAGCAATCAATGCAACCCTAATGAAGATTTGCCAAAGTTTGCCTGGAGAATTGGGACAGCTTGTAAGTTTCTTTCTCATACCTTGTGCTTGAGATTTACTGAGAAATATTTTTTGTCAAATCCATGACAGCTCTTTGTTGAAATATGCTTATTGTTAGCAGTAATTGGTCAATATTATTAAATGAACTCTGATTGGATGGAAATACTGATGTATGCAGGCTGACATCAGTTTTGTATTAACTATGTGTATTAAAGAGATTTAAGAACTGTTAAAAATTCATAACTCAGTGATAATCACTGATGAACATTTTGTGTAATGGGTAATTTTAGTTCTCCTAAGATTTTATAATTATAGGTACTGAAAACAACGTTCCATTGCTACAACTCATCATTGTAATGGGTCTGGATAGTACACTTTTATCATGAATCCATTTGAGGGAGGTGATTTAAAAAAAATGTATTCTAGATTAATTTCAATTATTATTGTTTCTACTAATTAAAACTCAGTGTAATTTATGCTAGAGGCATATACCTCATCATGTGGCTTTGTATAAAAGTTACTGATTATAAGGCATGCATTATATTTGTCATGTTACCCCATATACAGTGTTGTAGTGAGTAACAATATGTACCTTTCTTTAACATGATCATCGCATTGCAATGAATCTGTTATTGCAATTATTTTCTTTTTATGTTCGTCATTGTATATGACCAAGTCCAAAATATAGATTTATTATTTTTAATGGCTGATATTTAGGGACTTCAAATGAAAACTATTACATGTATTAGACAGTTTATTATCCATCAAGGCATGCTATTGAGGCAGGCATAATATTAAATATTTGGGGTACTAATAATATTTGTTCCAATCATAAGCTTTAGACTGTAGATAATTTTTATGTATGCTTCTCATCATGTTCTATTTTTACATATTTCTCTCTCTCTGTTTCTTACCTAGTAGTAATTATGGTTGAGGATATAATTTCATTTTTAAATTAAGTACATGAAAGTAATGAAAATATACCCCCAATAATATTTATTAATTAACAAATCTTAAAAAAAATATTGTGTTTGGTGCTTTTTTGTATTATTTGAATTATCTGCAGGGTCTGTCTATGACTGCCTGTCCGATGTTTACCTACATGTAAAATATATTACTTTTGGTGCATGTAGAAAAATTTAACAGCAACATGTAGTTTGACTTAATTTACGTTAGACATGGTACTGATTTTAAATTATGATTGACAACTTTTCGTCATTTTCACTGAGAAAAATGAGGACATTAGGCAAGGTTATGTAACCAAAATGATAAGAAGTCTTGTTATTATTTTTATTATCAGCACAACATTTATAATTACAATTGCTGTTATTTCTGTGATTGTTATTCCTAGTACTTTTACCTCTTTTTTGTTAGTGCATGCAAGTTGAGCCGAATCTTGTGAAGGCACTTGAGAATGGATTTGACCCTCAGAAAGCTTGTACAGCTGTAAAGCTTTGTAGTACAGGTAAAGTTTGACTCTTGTCATGTGTAGACAATTCCAAAGTGGTGCTCTTGTCATCAAAGCTTGCCAGTTAGCTTACCTGTGTGAGGGAAAGCTTATTCAGTTACCCTGGCTTATCGAAGTTGCCCATGGCACATGTAGATGGCAGGTTAATGTTTGTGTTTAAGGTTTAGATCATGGTTTATAAAAGGAGACTATATTTTTAAATGTTACTGTTATGTATTCATCAGTGTATGACTAATTTTATTTAATACTTTTATTTTAAAATATTTGCACAGTTTATGAGGAAATGTTGGAGGTTAAAATTTGCATTTAAGGTTTGCTCATTGTGAACCGCAGGATCCAGTTTTAAGCTTTTTGTATGGCTGATATGAAGTAATTGCTTCAACTGAAGCAGACAGGAGGTTGACAGGAGGTTGAAGCATTTTTGTGTAATAAATGAAGTGACCTATGTGGTCTATATATTTACTGCTTAACCCTAATTGGACTAACACAATTTTTTGACATTTGTTGACAAACACATTTATTAAAAATTAACAATTTAAAATTTGACTTAATGAACTTAATGGATTATAATTTCAAGTTTATAACTCTAAAGAGAGCAGTAATTTGTAATTAAATTATTTGCAGCAGAAGCCTCACACCATTGAGGTCTCAGTCTCTAGTGCTCTCAGGACAGGAAACAATAAGACATTGAAAATGGTTGAATGTCTGCATACAGGTTTTATCAAGTTTACAGTGGTAAAAAAATCATGTTTATATTGTTTGCATAAAAAGTTTATTTTTATTATTGTTATTTTGTTATTTTAGGGTTTAACGCCATTTTTCAGCACACGATAGGCTATACATGGCGGCCAGTATTAATGGTGGAGGAAGAACCCAGGAAAACCCCAGAAAGAACCACCGACCCACGAGAAGCTACTGGCAAGCTTTCTCACATACCCACATAGGCTGAATCCGAGACTCGAACCCACGCAGACAGAGGTGAGATGGCAGTGATCTGTAACGGAGAGCGCTTTAGACCACTCGGCCACTCGGGGCCCCTTTATTTTTATGTATGGATAAATATAATACATTCTTAGAATATGAAGTATATTTGTTATTTTTCATGTCACAGCTGGGAAGAAGCTTGATTTGCCATGTGATTTCTGCTACACATTTTTGGCTGAGATTGGAGTAAAGGTAAATAGAGAAAATCGAACATTTGAGTTATATTTTTAGTATGCATTATATCAGAATACACGAGTCCTATACAATAATCATTTATTTTTATGCCTGATTTTGTCTATACATCTGTCCATAAATATTCTGTAACCAGCATAGTGCATCAATGATTTATGATATATGTAGATATGATTTATTTTGCAATCATTATATTAATGCACAGGCAGGAAGTGTAAATGTCCTGTCTAAAGCTGGAATTGGGGACGTTGGAGTGATGCATGTTCTAAATGTTCTTATCTTTCATATGTTTCTGTAGTTGTTGTTGTTGTTGTAGGGTTTAACACCATTTTTCAGCACACGATAGGCTATGCATGGCGGCCAGTATTAATGGTGGAGGAAGAACCCGGGAAATCCCCGGAAAGAACCACCGACTCTCGAGAAGCTACTGGCAAGCTTTCTCACATACCCACATTAACTGAATTCGAGACTCAAACCTATGTTTTTGTAAGAGATTTACATGATTTTTAGTACTGAGCAATGAACCTGGTCTCGCTATTGGGTGCAGTTGACTTATTCAAACCTATTTTCTGTAGGGGGTGCAATATACTTTATCCAAAACTTATTTTGCAGATAGGGTGCAATAGGCTTTATCCAAAACAAATGAAAAACAACAACTCTGTGCATCAGTATCATGAACACACTATACCAGAACTAATGTTGCTTGTATATATTTCCCTATATGATGTGTACGACATGATGAATATGTGACTTCATATTCCAATTTCTTGCCTACAATATATTTTAATCAGCATAGTTTAGGAATCTTTACAAACATTTTGTCATCATTGGTTTTTGAGAAATTCCATGCTATTGTCCTTTTTTTAAAAATAACAAATTTGTTTGTTTAGACAGATTTCTCCAGTGTTATCTATAAACATACAACAAAGAAATCTTGCACATTTATAGTCTTGTACATCAGCCTCTGATCCCCATGATCATTAAAATTTTATTTAAACAACTTTTGAGCATTTTTGTCTTGTCAGGAATTAGGCTTGAAGAGAAAAGGTTTGTCTGCCAGACCATTGCTTGTACATCAAATTCAGTAGAACTGTGAAAACTTGAAGTACTGCAGGTCCAAAGTTTTTATTTGAATTTTTGGTTGTTTCGTGTTTTTCAAGGTGCAGACAAGAAAATGCTTTATATGGTAGATGTGGGAGTTATTCAAATAATGCCAAGTATATGAGTGATTGAAGTTTGAAATATTCAAGTTTTTCTGTTACAGTCTGTCAGTTTCAGAGCCAATATTTTTGTTTTTGGGAAGCAAGACATAGCATAGCATCAAGAGTTTATTAATGTTTTGGTTTGTATTCATTTCCTGAATACCTTGATGAATTCTCATCATACTTGTCAGGAATTTACAATGAAGCTAAAGCACTTTTACCTTGGGGTCAAGGTCACAAAAATTTAAAATCTGCATTACAGTTTTGGTTAAAGTTTTTCATTGCTTATATTTCCTAAACCTTTTGATGGATCCTGTCCTTATATTGGATGAATCATTACAAAGCAAAGGCAATTGATTCTGTGACATATTCTTTTAACCCTTTGGCCTTGGGGTCAGTGTCACAGTAATAGAAAATTTGTGTTAAGACTTTGGTTACAGTTGTTTCATTTGCTTATTTTCCTAAATCTCTTGATGGATTCTGTTGATACTTGGAATGAATCATTATTAAGCTAGATTATTCATTCTGCAAGATACTCACTCAACCTTTTAATGTTAAAGCAATGTTCCTATCATGGATTCAAAATATAGGCCCTGCCTTCTTGTTATTATGCTAAGAAATATATTATAGGCCAGCAGGTTATCAAAATTGTTTATCTTAGCCTAATTCTTATAAATCCCAGGCTATCTTGTTTTAAAATGTTCTTGTTGATTTTAACCAGGACATATCTTATTTTGTAACAGCTGATGGTTTAAAATAATTTTTTTTAAAATATAGATACATTGTAAATGGTTATCTTGTCAATGCAATATACCTGTGCTGCCCCTTCAAAAATAACTCACCTATTTTAATTTGACAATCAGGTTAATCAATCTGACCAGTTATAAATAGGTGCAATAATTATTGGATAACCAAAAGTCTGATAAAATGGATGCAACATTTACAGAGAAATATTGTTTAGTCATAAATATTACTGATGTGTATTCTCTGGACCTTCATTTCTTTCAGGATGCAGAGAAAATTTGCTCTGTCATGGATTCCTGTCAACATGAAACTGACATCAAGATGCAGAATGATCAGGCCAATTATTCAGAGGAACCTGAGGTTTATGTCATAATTTTCAGGGAGTGGAGGGGAGGGATGTTGAGTTGAGAGTGGGAAGGGAGGGGTAGGGTGTGTGGGGTGGAAAGAGTGGAGAGTATCTACTGTAGATTTGGTATGACAAGCTCATATCCAGTGATAAGGCCATACTTATATTGATATATTTGGAAGGCTATATCTGTTGATATGTGAGTGATTAGGTTGGTCATTTGGTCCTATTTTTGGAAAACACCATCATGAATTTTATGAAATAGAAGTGGTCCTATCTTTGGATATAGCCTTCTGAACTTGAGCATTCTTCAAATGTTCTTTGATTAAATAAGGGGCTTTTCATTAAATATGAGTTTCTTTAATGAGATTTATGAGCAAGTTTTATCATAATAGCTGACATTACAGATATTTTTCATTTTGTTCTGAACAAGATAAGGTAAAGATGGAGAAAGGGAAGGGTTCCACTTTTTAATTTCTGTTGAGTGGTGTGGCAGGGTGAAGGGTTCCACTTTTTAATTTCTGTTGAGTGGTGTGGCAGGGTGAAGGGTTCCACTTTTTAATTTCTGTTGAGTGGTGTGGCAGGGTGAAGGGTTCCACTTTTTAATTTCTGTTGAGTAGTGTGGAAGGGGGGGAAAGGGTTCTACATTTTAATTGCTATTGAGTGGTGTTGCTGAAGGAAAGCCACAACCTTTCTTTTGAGTTATACAACTCCTGGAGCTCATTTTTTATCTCACCAGGGAATATAATTTAGAAATATCTGCACATTTCATAATTTTGACATTGTTGAAGTGTTTTCTTTTTCAGTCTGCTTTAACAATGGTTTATGCTTTTGTGGTAGATAACTGTGTGATTTTCACACCCTTTTTGAACCGGCTGATGTTAGAGCAAACACACACATAGCCTTTTGTGTGTGGTGGATTATTAACAATTTTGTGACTGTTGATTCATGAAGAAAAAGCCAACTTATACAGTATTACCATTACTATTACATAAACTCATTTACTAAAATCTGTTGCAACATCATAACCTGGTTACTCCTCCACTTTCTTAAATTCATTGTTAATGACAGTGTTGTTATTGTTTCCTGAGGGTATTTTGGTGTTAGGCTGAGTGTTGCCATTGGATTGTTAGTATATTACAAAATACTGATGTATGTTGGTAATTGGTAATTATTACCAGTGCAATGTCGTTTTTAAAGCAGCATGTTGTCAGTTTTGGACCCATGTGTTGTCAGTTTTGGACCCATGTGTTGTCAGCTTTGGACCCATGTGTTGTCAGTTTCAGACCAGTCAGGTCTGATTGGTTGTGATTAATATTCTAGTAATTTTCATTGATGTCATTCCATATTGTCAATATTGATGAGCTAAAGGTCATTATATTCTGCAAAGAATTCAGACAACAATGACAATACACTTGCAACATATTTGCACTGACAAAACACTGACAGTAGATGGGATCTGGTGTTTTATACTCACTTTATTGCCAGTGTGATACAATATGGTCTGGTAAGTTAGTAAGAATTTATATTTGGCAACACTCTGGCAATACAGTATTATGATTAATTGGTAATGCAATCCGTTTATATGGATACATGCTGTAGAGGATGGTTTGGAATAACGCACTGAATATAGGTAGGCAATATATTGGCAACAACTGACAATACTCTTGTCACATTATTTGTACAGTAAACATGCGGATTATGCAGTCTTTACACATTTTGCTATGGAATAAAGTTTGACTCACTGATTTTATACTAGTATTCATAAAATCAGTCGTTGAAAATTTCCACCTTATATTTCATTACATAATGAAGAACAGATTTATTAATTCAACAATTCGATCTGAAGAAAAAAACTCACACTTGTACTACATCAAAAGAAAAACTTTTGGTTAAATTAACAGAATAACATGATTGAACCATTGTTTAATCAAAAAGGTAATAATGGGTTTGAAGATATGTTTTCCTCATACCATATGTTCCTTAAATACAATTGCATAACTTTTGAAGGTAAATCTTAATACAGTGCGGCTGATACTTTTTTAACATCACTGAATATGAATAAAAAAAGCTTTTCATATCTGACAAGACAAGAGTAAGTTTTGAATTTGTGGCCTAACTAGAAAAAAGCCACATATAAGATGACAGGGGAGACAACTCAAGAAAAAGGATAACTCACAGTGGCAAAGTTCAAAATTACATTTTAAATAAGAATAAAATATACTGGTGATAAACTGACAAAATACTGAGATAAAATCTATAATGGAACAAGTGACTGAGAATACAAAATTTTATTGCTACCAGTGTATTATCAGAGAACTTGTTTTTATTTAATACTACTAGCATTTTGCAGGACTTTTACTTGTGTGAATCACGCATATGTGTGTGTTTGTGTCTGTGTGATTTGGATTTTTAACATAGCTTTACCAATGTTTAAGTTATATTACAATGATGTCTGCAGTGTGACAGTTTATAGTGATGTCTAGCACTGGGGTATCATGCCACAGACATGTAGCATGATGTCCTACTCGGTCACATTTTCCTGACATCCACCAGTCCTAACACTAACCTCTTAATGCCTAATGCTGAGAGCCTAGCAAGGCAGCTGCTAGTACCATTTTTATAAATCTTTGGTATAACTCAGCTGGGGTTCAAACCCATGACCTTCTGCATTCAGGCAGACACTTGAACTACTTAGGCCACCAGAGCAGTAAATCATGCATGTATTGAGTGTGTTGCAATAAATAATCAGAAATAAACATTTTTATGCCATTTTATTTCAGTCTGTTGTCAGTATGTGGTGTTAGTGTGTTTTTTATTGTTAATCTAGAAGTCAATTTCATATAGACTGTGACAGTTTTATTAAGATCTTGTTAATGTTACACAAATTATTAGCATCAGAAATGTAGCATGATTCATGTTGTCAGATAAATTTGCTTAATTTTGAATGACTTTTGATAAATTGTTCTTATTCATGACAAAGGAATTCAACATTTTTCTGTGTATATTATGCACCTAGTAAGAAATAGCATAATCTACCAAATGATTGGAGCCCATATTATTTACAATCTTTAAGAATTAACTTCAAGCTGAAACTGAAATCCCCAGAATTAGATATGATTCTTGGAATTCATCTTGGTCAGTGAAATTAGGCAGTCTGTATGAGGAACCCAAAGTTAAGAACAGACAAAATCTTCCCTGAGTAAAACTTAATATTTGAAAAAGTTACAAACCATCAAAATATTTGGATAGGAGACAATAACATTCTAGGCTTGAGTTTGATTCACTATCAGCCAATCAGTTACAACCTTTCAAAAGTATCATCATTTGTGATTGGTTGAAAATGACTCTCATACTGTTAAGTTGATGGCTGATCAAGGATGATACTGCTTGCATTTGGACCTGATGTGTCAATGAGTACATATGGTAGGTCTAATTATAAACTGTTTGAAGTCAGGTTGCATTAAACGTTTGTAATTGTGGTAACTGCAAGTTAGAAAAACATTTTCTCCTCCTTATTTTCAGGATGACCTAGAATGTAATCTGTGTAAGTTTATTGTGAGCAGCCTGGACCAGTTGCTAGGTAACAACAAGACCGAGGCAGCAATTAATTCTACCCTCATGAAAATCTGCAACAGTCTGCCAGGAGAATTGGGTCAGATTGTAAGTTTCCATGCTTATAATGTTGGTTAGATTTTAAAAAAGTTCTTATATGGGATAAAATCTGCCTTTTATTCATTTTATTTATGATATGTAGAAAAATTAGAATCATTATGTACACAAAAGATTTTTTTAAAATTATGGTTTTGTTAGAGAGAGCCTTTAAGCTACATTCCAAATTTAATGATGCATAGACAGGTTTTAGTATATGTATTATGATGTTATCACATTTGTGTGTTTAAACCTTGAAAATTATGATAAATAATCCCTTGTGTTGGTTCTAATGTAAATAGGAAAGTACTTACATGTTTTATGCAACATGAAATAGGGATCACTTTTATTATTAGGTTTACTATTACTATGGTATACAAATCATGCAGTTTCATTTTTTAGAATTTGATTACACATAACTTTAAATGGATCATCATACATCCATATTCCTTTGTTAGGTGACATCATGTAGGTGCCCCAAAAAACACATGGCAAAAAATTAATGTTGAACTACATGGATATTTTTTTTATCAGGTTCAAACTTACCAGTGTGATCCAGAACAAACCAGACATTTTGCTTTTATATCACAATAAAAGCTATGCATGTTGAAATAAATTCATACTGCCCTTTACTTGTTATGATAGACCCAGTTTAGTACCTCACAACCACTGTGAAAGTCCATAGCAATCAATAATTTTCATCTAAAAGTGTTTGATGACATTAAAGTACAGAGCACTCTGCAATCAGATTGAATAGACCTTGGTTAAACTATTATTAATATAAAATGTTAGAACAACAATTAATATTTCATTTCATTTGAGAAAATGCACCTACTTGAGCACATTGAAAAGCATGTTGGTACTCTTACTTCTGCATATTTTCTACTAGTGTATGCAAGCAGAGCCTAACCTTGTGAAGGCACTTGAGAATGGATTTGACCCTGAGAAGGCTTGTAAGGCCATAAAGATGTGTAAATCAGGTACAATTTTCATCTTACCCTTTTTATAACCAAATGCAACGGGTGTAATATTTCATAGATTCATTTAATAATTTTGATAATAAATGTGTGTAATATCAGGCTTTATGTCATGTTTGATTACAAATCATACAGTGGAAAAAGACGATAACTGTGTAGCCAAATACTTCAGGCTCATTTTGTAACAATATTTGAGGTTTACTGAATGCAGTTGGTTATTTCTCTCATGCATTTATGATCATTTCATTTAGCTTTATGACACTTGTTTTCTTTGCAAGCCATATTGCAACCAAACTAGTTACCTGAATTTAATAAGGAACTATAGTAATGTAATTAGAAGTTACATATTTGATACATTAGTAGCTACATGTTATTGAAACTTTGGGAAAGTATTATTATATGGTTAAAGATTGAATACAGATATGCTTGGGATTTATGTCTCAGCTGTGTCAGCAGAAAGATACACCATAACAGTGTCATTCAGAAGTGAGGCACTACAGTCTGTTTTAACTTTGGCTATTTTTCTTGTATGAAAATCTAATGTATGCTTTATGTCAAAGCTTTTGTATTTTTATAAGAAAAAGGACATACTGTTAAGCTGACTCTTCTTTTTGAGGTAGCAGTATTTGCGGATTTTGTTGATACAAACCACAAAGTTATAAAACAGCAAACAACAATTTATGCATGGTAACAATGGTACCACTTCACAAGGAGTGTCATTTATCTGTGGAAACAATAGTGCCTCTTCCTAAGTAAGGTCATTTATCTTTGGAAACAATAGTACCACATCCCATTGCAGTGTTATTATTCTTTGGAAACAATAGGATGCTTTCCCATGCAATGAATTTAAGTATCTGGTAATAATGTCTTTTTACACAAAATCTTTGAAATGATGACCGAAAATTAAATGATTGACAGTAAATTGAATTTTGAAAGAATAGTTTTCTGTCACTGTGAAGTAACTTATCCCTTGAATACATTGATTCCAGTGATAAAGGCTGTAATTAGTCTGTTGACGTAATCAACTAATGTGTACTGTTAGCTATGGCATTGCTGTCAAAGTTCCACATATACATATTTCTTAAGGATTAAAAAAAATGAGCTGTCAAGAACACTTTAAATTAAGTCATTAGTGACCTGATTACTGTAACAGTTCATGCATAATTAGCAAAGAGCTAACTTTGTCATTTTTAATCATAAAGGTCTCTTGTATTTGTGCCAGCTCAGAATTTCAAGATAAATATTTTTTGTTTCAAACTTTATATATTGTCATATTTTTATATCATTTTCTAAGGTGTGGGGAAGTCCATTAATCCAGCTCACATTCCATGCGATGTCTGTCAGAGTGCCCTGGAGATGGTGGCTGGACAGGTAAATAGTCATGCAAGCAGTAAAGCAGTGAATGAGGCAAACAATTAATTTGACATATTTTGATATATTAAATCAAGCATGATTTACAAGACATACAAACTAAGCATATTGCATAGATACAATTGGACAAAACACATGGTGCATAACTTAATTAATAATTAATTAAAAGTGAATGTAGTTTTTAGATAAATTAAAAAACACAGGTTGGGATAATTTTAAGGATGTAAAAAGGAAGTTGTGCTACTGAAAATTATAGCTAAAACTAAAAATTTAAATGAAATGCAAAAGCACCGACTTTGGACTAAAAGCATGCTGAGATGCAGCTACTTAAAAAGAATGGGTACTTTATATGTAAGACAAAGACAGATAAAATGGTGTCATCATCTTGGTCTTAATTGCAGATATAACATTTACAGTCATTACCATTCCAGCATAAAATTAATGATCAAAATGAATTAAAGTTTGATTGTTCTGTAAAGGGAGTTGGCAGCTCATTCCATAGAATGGAAGCTGCATTTCTAAGATTTTTGGCCATATGTTGAGGTTTTAATTCTTGGAACATCTAAAATATCAGAATATCTAAAATTATCTTAATTGTGTTTAAAACTTGTCAAATCATCCAAACATTGGGAGCACATTTATTCACAATTTTGAAAGTCTCATGACCCATAGCCCTAAGTCTATGCACCTTCAGGATTGTAATTTTTGCCATAACTAAGAGTTTATGACATCTGCTTGTGTAATCATCATACACAAATCTCAGAGCATGCTTTTGTATTTTTTCAAGTTTAGTAGTGTTCATGTCACTGCAGAAATGCCAGGCTTGTTTGAAATATTTCTCAGGGCTTTCCTTATCAGCCAGGAGGTGGGTGATTTACCCAGCTACTTTCACTTTTTGCACCCAGCTACTTACCCCCCACTAAAAAACCTTTATTATCCCATCGGTGAAATTTCTCTGTCATGTGACAGAAATTCTGTCTTCAAAATGACCACTCAGGCTGATCATCCAAATTGTGCAAATTCTTCAATTTTTGAGGGGAGAGGGGTTATGGGGTTAAAGTGGTTGGAAAGCATTTAGTAGGGAATAAAAATCAATGCTTAGGGATACTAAATTTCAAACTCATGATTTACTGTTGAGCGAGCAAACAGACGTTTTTGTGCAGTATTCAATTCGCTTGAGGCTCCTTGGGTGTGTTCTGCTGAATCACAAGTTCATAATTTACTCCATAATTCAGTACCCTACTTTACTCCATAATTCAGTACCCTCTACAGAAACCCCAATAACTCAGTCATTATATTCTATTGGTACTAGGAATGATAGTGGATAGAGGGCGCTCTGTTATTTGAGTGAGACACCTTGGCCAATTTGATATCTCCATGTATATCATTCTATAATTGCTTTCTCTATCCTCCCCTCTTTGCTCCATAGAAAGATTTTTTTAAAAAATATGTTGCATTATCTTGGCCTGGTAGTCATTGGTCAGGATGATTGGAATTTTGTCCATGCTAAATTCACAGACAATAGCTGCATTTATCTTTTTCTCTCCAATTCAATACACTTACTAATGTACAAGTGGCTAAAACAAAAAAGACCACACTCCTTTGAGTTGAAACTTCAAAGCATAACTGACATTACTTCTCCTGAGTACTGGTCCTATGTGGAGGGAAATGCATTGTCTATTTCAACAGCTTTATGCAATGTATATATGCTGACTGACTTTCATGGTGAGAACACTCTGAATGCAATCATTTAGAAAAGAAAGAAAGATCTAGTTTGATTCCCGCATATTTGTACAGAATAAAACATAAAACACCAAGCACCATAATTATATTAATATTTAACTGAGTTGACAAAAGTACAGAATATCTGATCATATTTTTTTAGTTATCCTTTGCTGGTACATGTTTCCTTTGTTTTGCTTACTGTTAGTGTCATAGCATTTCTGAAATAAATGTAACAGCCCTTACATGAGTGCCAATTTCAGCTTGTCTGAAATATTTTATATATGGAAAGATCTTACATGAGTGCCCATTTAAATTTGTCTTCAACATTTAATAGGAAGAAGATCTTGTATGAATGTCCATTTCAGCTTATCTGAAGCATTTAATAGGAAGAGGATCTTGTATGAATGCCCATTTCAGCTTGTCTGAAGCATTTAATAGGAAGAAGATCTTGTATGAATGCCCATTTCAGGTTGTCTGAAGCATTTAATAGGAAGAGGATCTTGTATGAAAGCCCATTTCAGCTTGTCTGAAGCATTTAATGGGAAGAAGATCTTGTATGAATGCCCATTTCAGCTTATCTGAAGCATTTCATAGGAAGAGGATCTTGTATGAATGCCCATTTCAGCTTGTCTGAAGCATTTAATAGGAAGATTTTGTATGAATGCCCATTTCAGCTTATCTGAAGCATTTCATAGGAAAAGGATCTTATATGAATGCCCATTTCAGCTTATCTGAAGCATTTCATAGGAAAAGGATCTTATATGAATGCCCATTTCAGCTTATCTGAAGTATTTCATAGGAAGAGGATCTTGTATGAATACCCATTTCAGCTTATCTGAAGCATTTCATCGGAAGACGTTCTTGTATGAATGCCCATTCCAGCTTATCTGAAGTATTTAATAGGAAGAGGATCTTGTATGAAAGCCCATTTCAGCTTGTCTGAAGCATTTCATAGGAAGAGGATCTTGTCTGAATGCCCATTTCAAATAAAATTTATGAAAGGAGCTGAATGATACCTGTTTCGTGAGAATTAGCAAGCCATAAATTGGAATATGTTGCTTCAACGAGTTTAATAAATTTTATTTGAAATGAGCACAGAAGTAAAATTCATGTTATTTGATGATGAAATACAGAATGTTTTTCACTAGGTCTAAATTGCATGGGCTTAGTTGGGATTCACATCTAATATAATGAAAATACCTAGTATAATATAGTTAGTGATATTTCACACATTATCAAATCAAAAGCTGACATCAGGCATCAAAATTAGTAGTAGTAGCCTGAGACTTGTACATTTCCTGTTGAACTAGTAGTTTTTATAAGTTGAATAGTCCCATGGTAATGATAATCTTGATGTTTATTTATTAAAATTTTCTGGGAAGGACTAGTGAACATTCAGCAGGACTAGTTAATTTCTCAATTTGCTAGTCCTTCTGGTTGTGTTAAATTCTTGGCCTCGAAATGTCGCATTATTGAAGTAATTTAATAATGTTATGAAATAGCTCTCTGAATTTGCCTCAGGTGTGGCTGATGATGCAAAGTTATGTTATATAGATTTCAAACCAAACAGACAGTCATTTTTACAATCAGAGAGACTGCTCACTGTCCTTTTCTGGTTTAGAGAACAGTCCATTGTTCAGGAAAAACTGTTGTCCAATATTTGCAATGTCTAGTTTTAATATTTTTAAAAAGAATTAAAAACTTATAACTCATACATACATGTGTTCTAAGGGATGTAACTCCTAAAGATATGGAAATTGAAGGAATTATTCAGGGCTTATTGAAGATCATCAACTACATCACATATGTTGTCTGAAAAAAATTGATTGTGCTGTGTTAGTTAAGAAAGTCCCATTTGGTTTGAAACACACAAAAGATGACAGTGTTAGGGATACTTAGTGACAGTCGGGTTAGAAATTATCAATTATTGATTCAGATGACTAATTATTGTACATTTTTTATATCCCTGTTGATATTCAATTTTAAAATTGATAGGGGGTAGAAACAAATGGGATAGACACATTTTTTGATGGCATGCCACCAGTATTTTAGGTGTGTTTAGTGTTATCCTTTTAAACTTGGACATAATTATGTTTTGTGTTATGTTTTCACACACAGTGGAGGTGCTTGACAAACACATTTCTAGTTTTCTCACTGTTCATTTTTTTCTTATGAAATGCAATAATTTCTTTGAAATTTTTCAGAAAGGAGTAGAAGCTTGCTTTGATATACCTGGTGTTTGTTTGTATGACGGAGAGGTAGAAAGAAAAACTCCAGCTAATACCAAACATGAGCCAACCAAAGTATGTCATGAGATTTATTTACTTAATGTATATTTAACTTTTATTTGTTTTTATCTTATTGGTTTTACAACTTTGTATTCATTAAAATAAATACCTTTTATACTTGCTTATGAGTCAGCTCCAATTGCAAATGACATAGACCTTGATCTATCATTGCATAATGCACCAAAATATCTGGGTCTATCTTGTTTGTTGTACTGACTACTCCTAACAAACTGCATAGACCCAAATCTATACATTTTAATTTATGAAAGATTTGTTTGGTTCAGCCAGAAATATCCATGTGCTAGATAAAACACTTGGAAAGGATCAATTATGGTATTTATATACAGCATTTTCTGGTATATGTTTGTTAAATTATTTCTCAGTTCAGTACTTTGCAGACATTTCTTAAAATAAACAAAATAGCTAAAACCATAAGCCTTCATAACATTTCATCCAACATTAATTAGATATATACATGTGGTAAACAATTCCATCCTTGGAGTATGGGAAGTAAATTTTTAATGTGTGATACTAAATTACTTTTTGATTAAATGTCAGTTTACCTACATAAGAATCAAACTTCTTTTTATGTGCAAGGTTTTTGTTTTATTCCTGTGGCATGGTAGTAAAACATAATTGTATGAAATCAGGATTCATGCACTTTCGCATGTAATTCTTTATGACATAATTGTTAATTTGTATTGTTTTTACTATATATACTTGTTTATAAGTTGGATTCATCTGCAAACTGCATAGACCCTGATCAGTCATACATTATGTGCAAGCAAATCAGGGTGTGTGCAGTACATTAAGACTAACCATTACAATAATGCAATGCTGATCTGTTCACACATTATTTGACAGTAGATCAGGGGTTGCAGTTAGATCCAGCTTGCATGCAAGTATACCCTGTACTGTTTATGGTTTGAATTCATTGTTTTCATGTGGAAATTACAGTTTGCATAGCTATTTCGTTTTTCTCATTATGAAAAGGAGAAGTACATTTATCTTGACATGATAAATTGAATAGCACATGTTTGCATTTTGAATATCATATTCACTGTGCTCACTTGTGGTCTTAGACACTCTTAAATTATTATACATAATCCTGATGTAAATAAAAATTCTATTCTTTCATGATTGTACAGGTTACTGTATGTGTACTCTTGTGACATCAGTTGTACTCAGACATTGGAATTAACATGCTGTAACAGACTTTCTATCTGTCTAAAAACTCTTTTTTTTGGTAGTTATTAATGAAGTGATTATTTAGTAATTGACAGTGATTTCTTTTGGTAGAATCAAAATCTTACACAGTTTGCCTTTTGGCTCAAACTCTTTTGTTATGTTCCTGTGTGCTGATTGGTTGGTCAAAAATTGTTTTCACATCTTCCATTGGACTGTTTGATTTTTGAGCATTAACAGCCTGTACTTGCTTTGCATGACTTGGGTTAGAGCAATATTAGGCAAAATCCACAGAAGAAAGAAGCAAGACATGGGAAAAATGTCTTGATGGGTATTCTTAAGTTCATCTGACATTGGTTTTGTATTTAAAGAGGAATAAAGATAAAGTAAAATCTACACAGTCTGCTTCCTAATCTGTGACCAGACCCAGATATAGCTTTAACAATCATACTTGGTCACTTCCTTACCTGTCAGGAACAGAAAACCTATTCTTAGAGACTGACACTTATTTCTCCCAATTGATCATCATTTTATATATTTTACTGCATGTTTTTCCTACAACAAAAATCTTTCCCTAAAGATATGTGAAACTGGTTACAATGCTTTATTTATCTTATTTCTTATATCATGCATTTGCTATCAGAATGAAGTTGACTGCATCTATTTGCACTTTTTTAAACAATATTTATCATTGACTTATATAATAATAATAATAATAATAATAATGAGGACTTTGTATAGTGCCTAATCTTTAGAAGATATAAGTGCTTTACAAAATTAGACAACACCTGTAACATAAAAAACATATAATAATAATATTACAAAAAACAAACACCATGAAATTAGAAAACATAAAAAACTTGCTGAAAATATTTAAGGTAGGGAACATTATTAGGTCTTTAAGTTTGTTCTTGCAGTCGAAATAAGTGAGTTTTAAGAGCACTCTTGAATGTGATCACTGTGTTTTTGTGTCTAAGTTCAGTGGGCAATTCATTCCATGTTGCTGGGCCCTGGTATGCAAAAGAACGTTGTCCATATGACTTCATTTTTGTAGTGGGAATAATGAGGATATGATTGTCAGAAGAGGATTGTAAGTATCTTGCTGGTGTGTACACATGGATGAGGTCAGATAGGTATGTTGGACTGGAGTCCATCAGTGAAACATAGCACAGAGAACAAATTTTGTGTTTGATTCTGGATTGAATGGATAGCCAGTGTAGGGTACACAGCAGCAGGGAGGTGTGTTCTGATCGTGGTACTCTAAGTATAATCCAAGCAGCTGTGTTTTAAACTTTTTGAAGTTTCTGAAGTAGATATTGAGATGAGCCAGACAGAATTGAGTTACAATAGTCCAGTCTTGAAAGTACTAATGAACATACAAGTGTTTTAGTGGCGTCAACTGAAAGATATTTATGAATGGAGCTGATGCGTCTCAGCTCAAGATATGCAGCCTTGCATATGTTCATGATATGTTGGTGCACCGGGAGAGTACTGTCAAAGTAACACCTAGGTTTCATACTGATTATGTGAATTTAATGTTGGTGTAACTGATATTTATTGTTTGAAGTAAAGGATGTGACTGAGAAAGTCTTTGTGTTGTGATCAGAATGGCCTCAGCTTTATCATCATTCATCTGCAGCTTATTACATGTCATCCATGATTTCACATCAGAAATGCATCTCTCTACACCTTGGATGGTAGCATCAACTTCAGTTGGGTGGCTAGATTTGTATATTTGGGTATCGTCAGTATACAATTGGTGAGACACTGGATGATGATCTTGAGAACAGCTGAGTGTATAGAATGAAGAGAACAGGTCCAAGAACAGATCCCTGTGGAACACCACAACATTGATCAACTGGGCTGGAATGTATTCCATTTGCAGATACGATTTGTGTCCTGTTGACCAAGTAGGACTTGAACCACAGTAAGGCTGTATCATGAATGCCAAATACATGCTGGAGATGGTGAATTAATATATCATGGCCTATAGAGCTCTGTGTAGAAACGACTGCTTCTGTCCAACTGTGTATAGTTGCATGTTTTTATTATTTGTCAATGGCTTGAATTACAAGTAACTTTGTGTCTGACAGGCAACGAGCCAAAGAATTTGTGTATTATTTAATTTAATAGTCTTCATTAGACAATTTTTAAATATCTTTTTAGGCCGATGCCAAATGTGAACTCTGCAAGTTCATTGTTGACCTGTTGAAATATTACATAGCAGAGAATGTTACAGAGGAGAAGATCAAAAACACTCTCAATTCCATCTGTGATTCTCTGCCAGAAGGAACCAAGGAAATGGTATGCAAAATAAAGTCTTTCCTAATATCGGTAGTTTTCATAGGATGTCAAAGACTTACATACAGTCATTCCTCACTATAAATCCCCTCATATAGCACTGCTCATTGTTTTTGTTTTGCAAGAAGTTTATTCCAGGAAAATTTACATGATTTCAAATATTTATTGTGGCTTAACAAAATTAGCATTATTTATATATATATATATATATATATATATATATATAGAGAGAGAGAGAGAGAGAGAGATAGTAGAGCCTGTCTTGAAAGACCATCTTTCTTGCCCAAAAAAGGTCGTCTCTCATAACAGGTTATAATGCAATATAATCAATAAATTTGTGCATTCAGAATGTGGTCTCTCAAGACAGGTGGTCTCACATAGCAGTGGTCTTTCAAGACAGTTTTTTCATATATATATATATAGTTTATTAATAAATAGAGATAAACAGTTTTAGTAGTATTTGTTTTATGTATAATGCACACTTATTAGAGATATGGAAAATAAATAAATAGAAGAAAAGAGAAGAAAAAAATTTAATAAAATTAAAATAAAATTAGAAAGATAAATATATAAAATATATATACTAATATAATCTTCACAACTGTTAAATAGGTTATCAGAATATATATATATATATATATATATATATATATATATATATATATATATATATATATATATATATATATATAAAGAAAATTTCTTTGTTGTTTCACTTTTGTCAGTTTTAATCTAATTACAAATCATGAAAGCTTCAGCTGATGAAAATAAATTTCAGATACTGGAATGCAATGAGTGCAAAACAGCAAAAGATGAAAGCATTAAGTTTTTTTAAAGCTCAGTAATTTAATTTTGTTTGACTATATATACATTTCTATACACACATTTAAGAATGAATCCTCTTATTAGAAAGGTAAATAATATTTTTATAGTATTATCTTGTGAAGTGTAACAAGTTCCTATTCCTGTCAAAGATAATAATGCCAGGAAAAGTTAATCAATAAAAGCAAGAGTCTGTCATCATTTTCTACTGGAGGTAAATCTGACTGCTGGAACTTAACCAATCTATTGTATCATTAACTTGATTCCTTCAGGGTCTATCTCCTCTAAGACACTTGGTACTAATTATATGGAAAAATGGAAAACCAGTCTGGAAATGGGTGAACATAAAATAGAGTATATATAGATTGGTTGACGATGAAAGTTAGATTTTTAGTAAGATTAATCTTTTGATAGCTTATCCTAGTTGTAACTAAAAAAAAAATAGAGACACTGTTTTCTTGATGGAATTTCAGTTCTTTAACAGACTTGAGTTTGAAACACTCATTACTGAAGTTAGCACTGGACTCTTTGGTGCAGAATTGAAAGCACATGTTTCAAGCATGTAGATTCAGAAAATGCCATGGCTCATATGGTTTTCTCATCAAAGAAGCTATCATCCAGAATGCATCTGCACTGCTAAATATAGGTTTGATCATGAGCACTCAGAAATTTAAAATTATTAAATTTTTAATATCATGGTGTTTCCATAGATTTCCCATGGGAACTGAATTAGTACACTGAGTCCTTTACAGTATTTTATATCAGTAACTTGATTCCTCCAGGACACCATCCCCTTTTCAGTCTGTCATATACAGCATGTTAATCTTGATATAAATATGTTGTCTATTTCTTTTTTTAAACAAATTATGTACATGCACATAAAATAGAACATTTATACAGATTTTGAATGCATTGAAAAGTAAATGATTTTATATACTTAACTGCAGTGTCAGGGTGCTGCACAAGCTATTCTGAAGCTGTTGAAAGATGGTGTGGACCCAGCAACTGCTTGCCAAGTTACAAAATTCTGCTCAGGTTAGTTTTAGCTCTTTCCTTTTTTGTTATGTGTCTGGATGTACAACTTTTATCCATATATTATCTATTTGTCTGTCTGTTTGTCTGTCTCTCAATTTTTCTACATTGGTTTTTCACAATAGCAACAAGTATACTATGCTGTAAGTGAGGTTGCCTTATAATGAAGTGGGTTTAATACCAGGGCTATATTCATCCCAAAACTAGGATCCATGAGCTCGCCTGTGTTATAGGAGGGACCTTGCTACAATGATGCTCTTTAGAATGATTAACAACTATATCTATCTGCCCATCTTCTTAATATTCTGTTCATTTGTCTTTCTTTCTCACTCTCTCAATTTTAATAATATTTGTCACTCTCTATTGACTACATTACCTAGGTCTTCCATTATGGTACTAAAACATTGGACCCCATAACAAAACAAAGTTGAATTAGTTGATAAGAAATATAGATCTAAAAATGATCTGCATATGAAAATAATTCTTTTGAATGACAAAATTGTGTGGAAATTTTGAAAGTACAAATAACTTACTTGACTTAATGTGAAATCCACTTAAATAAATGGTCATAGCATGGTTTTCATGATTACATTTTGTTTAGCTGTTGTTGACCCAATGATGGTGATAATTATATCATCAAAACCATCATCATCATCCTTGTTGTCATCATTGGTATCATCATCATCATCTTAATTGCAACACAGTTTTGCAGTCCTTGTTGAAGAAGCCAGTGCATCTTTCAGCAAAATTACATCAGTGTTTGCTCAAATAACTCACTCTCTGTTAGTCACTGAACACCCTTTAATTGGTGTTTCTTATCTAAAGTGAAAATAGAAACCAATTGAACAATACTTGGTAAATAATATATGGTCTTTCTCTGTTCATGTACATTGCATGAAATCTTAATCCAGTCATTCTCATTTTTTCTTTATTCCAGCTTCCTCATCATGGATTAACCTCTCAGAGATGGAATGTGACACATGCCACCATTTCCTGGTGGCATCTAACCCAGAAACATTTACAGAAGAGGTCTGTTGAAAAATATTGAAGAAATGGTCAAACCGTATCACTCTTGCCAATGATATACATTCTAGCCAATGACATTCTTCTTAACTCTCTAGCCAATGATTATGCTTCCTAATCACTCTAGCCAATGATATGATTCTTAATTGCTCTAACCAATGATATGCTTCCTAATCACTCTAGCCAATGATATACTTCCATATCACTATAGCCGGGGACCCCGAGTGGCCGAGTGGTCTAAAGCATTCACCGTTCCGGATCACTGCCATCTCACCTCTGTCTGCGTGGGTTCGAGTCCAAGGCTCGGCTAGCGTGGGTACATGGGAAAGCCTGCCAGTAGCTTCTCGTGGGTCAGTGGTTCTTCCCTGGGTTTTCCAGGGTTCTTCCTCCACCAGTTATACTGGCCGCCATGTATAGTCTATCTTGTGCTGAGAAATGGCGTTAAACCCTACAACAACAACGATCACTATAGCCAATGATATTCTTCCCAACTCTCTAGCCAATGATATGCTTCCTGATCACTATAGCCAGTGATATACTTCCAAATCACTCTAGGCAGTGATATACTTCCTAATCATTCTAGCCAATGACATTCTTCCTAATAACTCTAGCCAATGATATTCTTCCTAATCACTCTAGCCAATGATATTCTTCCAAACTCTCTAGCCAATGATGTGCTTCCTAATCACTCTGGCCAGTGATATGCTTCCTAATCATTCTTGCCAATGATATGATTCTTAATCACTCTAGCTAATGATATACTTCCTAATCACTCTAGCCAAAAATATGCTTCCTAATCATTCTACCCAATGATATCATTCATAATTGCTCTAGCCAATGATATGCTTTCTTATCACTCTAGCCAAAAATATGCTTCCTAATCACTCTAACCAATCATATGCTTCCTAATCACTCTAGCTAATGATATGCATCCAAACCACTCTAGCTAATGATATGCTTCCTAATCACTACAACCAATGATATGATTCCTAATCACTCTAGCCAATGATATGATTCCTAATCACTCTAGCCAATGATATACTTCTAAATCACTCTAGCCAATGATATTCTTCCCAACTCTCTAGCCAATGATATACGTCCAAATCACTCTAGCCAATGATATTCTTCCCAACTCTGTAGCCAATGATATGCTTCCTGATCACTCTGGCCAATGATATTCTTCCAAACTCTCTACCAATGATATGCTTCCTGATCACTCTGGCCAATGATATGCTTCCTAATCATTCTAGCCAATGATTTGATTCTTAATCACTCTAGCTAATGATATACTTCCTAATCACTCTAGCCAAAAATATGGATCCTAATCATTCTACCCAATGATATCATTCATAATTGCTCTAGCCAATGATATGCTTCCTAATCACTCTAGCCAAAAATATGGATCCTAATCATTCTACCCAATGATATCATTCATAATTGCTCTAGCCAATGATATGCTTCCTAATCACTAGCCAAAAATATGGATCCTAATCATTCTACCCAATGATATCATTCATAATTGCTCTAGCCAATGATATGCTTCCTAATCACTCTAGCCAAAAATATGGATCCTAATCATTCTACCCAATGATATCATTCATAATTGCTCTAGCCAATGATATGCTTCCTAATCACTCTAGCCAAAAATATGGATCCTAATCATTCTACCCAATGATATCATTCATAATTGCTCTAGCCAATGATATGCTTCCTAATCACTCTAGCCAAAAATATGGATCCTAATCATTCTACCCAATGATATCATTCATAATTGCTCTAGCCAATGATATGCTTCCTAATCACTCTAGCCAAAAATATGGATCCTAATCATTCTACCCAATGATATCATTCATAATTGCTCTAGCCAATGATATGCTTCCTAATCACTAGCCAAAAATATGCTTCCTAATCACTCTAACCAATCATATGCTTCCTAATCACTTAGCTAATGATATGCTTCCTAATCACTCCAGCCAATGATATGATTCCTAATCACTTAGCTAATGATATGCTTCCTAATCACTCTAGCCAATGATATGATTCCTAATCACTCTAGCCAATGATATGATTCCTAATCACTCTAGCCAATGATATGCTTCCTAATCACTCTAGCCAATGATATGATTCCTAATCACTCTAGCCAATGATATGATTCCTAATCACTCTAACCAATGATATGATTCCTAATCACTCTAGCCAATGATATGCTTCCTAATCACTCTAACCAATGATATGATTCCTAATCACTTAGCTAATGATATGCTTCCTAATCACTCTAGCCAATGATATGATTCCTAATCACTCTAGCCAATGATATGCTTCCTAATCACTCTAACCAATGATATGCTTCCTAATCACTCTAACCAATGATATGCTTCCTAATCACTCTAGCCAATGATATGATTCCTAATCACTCTAGCCAATGATATGATTCCTAATCACTCTAACCAATGATATGCTTCCTAATCACTCTAGCCAATGATATGATTCCTAATCACTCTAGCCAATGATATGCTTCCTAATCACTCTAGCCAATGATATGATTCCTAATCACTCTAGCCAATGATATGATTCCTAATCACTCTAACCAATGATATGATTCCTAATCACTCTAGCCAATGATATGATTCCTAATCACTCTAACCAATGATATGCTTCCTAATCACTCTAACCAATGATATGATTCCTAATCACTCTAGCCAATGATATGATTCCTAATCACTCTAACCAATGATATGCTTCCTAATCACTCTAACCAATGATATGATTCCTAATCACTCTAACCAATGATATGCTTCCTAATCACTCTAACCAATGATATGCTTCCTAATCACTCTAACCAATGATATGATTCCTAATCACTCTAGCTAATGATATACTTCCTAATCACTCTAGCCAAAAATATGGATCCTAATCATTCTACCCAATGATATCATTCATAATTGCTCTAGCCAATGATATGCTTCCTAATCACTTAGCTAATGATATGATTATTCATTACTCTAGCCAATTATATGCTTCCTAATCACTCTAGCCAATGATATGATTCCTAATCACTCTAGCCAATGATATGATTCCTAATCACTCTAACCAATGATATGCTTCCTAATCACTCTAACCAATGATATGCTTCCTAATCACTCTAACCAATGATATGCTTCCTAATCACTCTAGCCAATGATATGATTCCTAATCACTCTAGCCAATGATATGATTCCTAATCACTCTAACCAATGATATGCTTCCTAATCACTCTAACCAATGATATGCTTCCTAATCACTCTAACCAATGATATGCTTCCTAATCACTCTAGCCAATGATATGATTCCTAATCACTCTAGCCAATGATATGATTCCTAATCACTCTAACCAATGATATGCTTCCTAATCACTCTAGCCAATGATATGATTCCTAATCACTCTAGCCAATGATATGCTTCCTAATCACTCTAGCCAATGATATGATTCCTAATCACTCTAGCTAATGATATGATTCCTAATCACTCTAGCCAATGATATGATTCTTCATTACTCTAGCCAATTATATGCTTCCTAATCACTCTAACCAATGATATGATTCTTCATTACTCTAGCCAATTATATGCTTCCTAATCACTCTAGCCAATGATATGATTCCTAATCACTCTAGCCAATGATATGATTCCTAATCACTCTAACCAATGATATGCTTCCTAATCACTCTAACCAATGATATGCTTCCTAATCACTCTAACCAATGATATGCTTCCTAATCACTCTAGCCAATGATATGATTCCTAATCACTCTAGCCAATGATATGATTCCTAATCACTCTAACCAATGATATGCTTCCTAATCACTCTAACCAATGATATGCTTCCTAATCACTCTAACCAATGATATGATTCCTAATCACTCTAGCCAATGATATGATTCCTAATCACTCTAGCCAATGATATGATTCCTAATCACTCTAACCAATGATATGCTTCCTAATCACTCTAGCCAATGATATGATTCCTAATCACTCTAGCCAATGATATGATTCCTAATCACTCTAACCAATGATATGCTTCTTAATCACTCTAACCAATGATATGCTTCCTAATCACTCTAACCAATGATATGATTCCTAATCACTCTAGCCAATGATATGATTCCTAATCACTCTAGCCAATGATATGCTTCCTAATCACTCTAGCCAATGATATGATTCCTAATCACTCTAGCCAATGATATGATTCCTAATCACTCTAACCAATGATATGATTCCTAATCACTCTAGCCAATGATATGATTCCTAATCACTCTAACCAATGATATGCTTCCTAATCACTCTAACCAATGATATGATTCCTAATCACTCTAGCCAATGATATGATTCCTAATCACTCTAACCAATGATATGCTTCCTAATCACTCTAACCAATGATATGATTCCTAATCACTCTAACCAATGATATGCTTCCTAATCACTCTAACCAATGATATGCTTCCTAATCACTCTAACCAATGATATGATTCCTAATCACTCTAGCTAATGATATACTTCCTAATCACTCTAGCCAAAAATATGGATCCTAATCATTCTACCCAATGATATCATTCATAATTGCTCTAGCCAATGATATGCTTCCTAATCACTTAGCTAATGATATGATTATTCATTACTCTAGCCAATTATATGCTTCCTAATCACTCTAGCCAATGATATGATTCCTAATCACTCTAGCCAATGATATGATTCCTAATCACTCTAACCAATGATATGCTTCCTAATCACTCTAACCAATGATATGCTTCCTAATCACTCTAACCAATGATATGCTTCCTAATCACTCTAGCCAATGATATGATTCCTAATCACTCTAGCCAATGATATGATTCCTAATCACTCTAGCCAATGATATGATTCCTAATCACTCTAACCAATGATATGCTTCCTAATCACTCTAACCAATGATATGATTCCTAATCACTCTAACCAATGATATGCTTCCTAATCACTCTAACCAATGATATGCTTCCTAATCACTCTAACCAATGATATGATTCCTAATCACTCTAGCTAATGATATACTTCCTAATCACTCTAGCCAAAAATATGGATCCTAATCATTCTACCCAATGATATCATTCATAATTGCTCTAGCCAATGATATGCTTCCTAATCACTTAGCTAATGATATGATTATTCATTACTCTAGCCAATTATATGCTTCCTAATCACTCTAGCCAATGATATGATTCCTAATCACTCTAGCCAATGATATGATTCCTAATCACTCTAACCAATGATATGCTTCCTAATCACTCTAACCAATGATATGCTTCCTAATCACTCTAACCAATGATATGCTTCCTAATCACTCTAGCCAATGATATGATTCCTAATCACTCTAGCCAATGATATGATTCCTAATCACTCTAACCAATGATATGCTTCCTAATCACTCTAACCAATGATATGCTTCCTAATCACTCTAACCAATGATATGCTTCCTAATCACTCTAGCCAATGATATGATTCCTAATCACTCTAGCCAATGATATGATTCCTAATCACTCTAACCAATGATATGCTTCCTAATCACTCTAGCCAATGATATGATTCCTAATCACTCTAGCCAATGATATGCTTCCTAATCACTCTAGCCAATGATATGATTCCTAATCACTCTAGCTAATGATATGATTCCTAATCACTCTAGCCAATGATATGATTCTTCATTACTCTAGCCAATTATATGCTTCCTAATCACTCTAACCAATGATATGATTCTTCATTACTCTAGCCAATTATATGCTTCCTAATCACTCTAGCCAATGATATGATTCCTAATCACTCTAGCCAATGATATGATTCCTAATCACTCTAACCAATGATATGCTTCCTAATCACTCTAACCAATGATATGCTTCCTAATCACTCTAACCAATGATATGCTTCCTAATCACTCTAGCCAATGATATGATTCCTAATCACTCTAGCCAATGATATGATTCCTAATCACTCTAACCAATGATATGCTTCCTAATCACTCTAGCCAATGATATGATTCCTAATCACTCTAGCCAATGATATGATTCCTAATCACTCTAACCAATGATATGCTTCCTAATCACTCTAACCAATGATATGCTTCCTAATCACTCTAACCAATGATATGATTCCTAATCACTCTAGCCAATGATATGATTCCTAATCACTCTAGCCAATGATATGATTCCTAATCACTCTAACCAATGATATGCTTCCTAATCACTCTAGCCAATGATATGCTTCCTAATCACTCTAGCCAATGATATGCTTCCTAATCACTCTAACCAATGATATGATTCCTAATCACTCTAGCCAATGATATGATTCCTAATCACTCTAACCAATGATATGATTCCTAATCACTCTAGCCAATGATATGATTCCTAATCACTTAGCTAATGATATGATTCTTCATTACTCTAGCCAATTATATGCTTCCTAATCACTCTAACCAATGATATGATTCTTCATTACTCTAGCCAATTATATGCTTCCTAATCACTCTAGCCAATGATATGATTCCTAATCACTCTAGCCAATGATATGATTCCTAATCACTTAGCTAATGATATGATTCTTCATTACTCTAGCCAATTATATGCTTCCTAATCACTCTAACCAATGATATGATTCTTCATTACTCTAGCCAATTATATGCTTCCTAATCACTCTAGCCAATGATATGATTCCTAATCACTCTAGCCAATGATATGATTCCTAATCACTCTAACCAATGATATGCTTCCTAATCACTCTAACCAATGATATGCTTCCTAATCACTCTAACCAATGATATGCTTCCTAATCACTCTAGCCAATGATATGATTCCTAATCACTCTAGCCAATGATATGATTCCTAATCACTCTAACCAATGATATGCTTCCTAATCACTCTAACCAATGATATGCTTCCTAATCACTCTAACCAATGATATGATTCCTAATCACTCTAGCCAATGATATGATTCCTAATCACTCTAGCCAATGATATGATTCCTAATCACTCTAACCAATGATATGCTTCCTAATCACTCTAGCCAATGATATGATTCCTAATCACTCTAGCCAATGATATGCTTCCTAATCACTCTAGCCAATGATATGATTCCTAATCACTCTAGCCAATGATATGATTCCTAATCACTCTAACCAATGATATGATTCCTAATCACTCTAGCCAATGATATGATTCCTAATCACTCTAGCCAAAAATATGGATCCTAATCATTCTACCCAATGATATCATTCATAATTGCTCTAGCCAATGATATGCTTCCTAATCACTCTAGCCAAAAATATGGATCCTAATCATTCTACCCAATGATATCATTCATAATTGCTCTAGCCAATGATATGCTTCCTAATCACTCTAGCCAAAAATATGGATCCTAATCATTCTACCCAATGATATCATTCATAATTGCTCTAGCCAATGATATGCTTCCTAATCACTAGCCAAAAATATGCTTCCTAATCACTCTAACCAATCATATGCTTCCTAATCACTTAGCTAATGATATGCTTCCTAATCACTCTAGCCAATGATATGATTCCTAATCACTTAGCTAATGATATGCTTCCTAATCACTCTAGCCAATGATATGATTCCTAATCACTCTAGCCAATGATATGATTCCTAATCACTCTAGCCAATGATATGCTTCCTAATCACTCTAGCCAATGATATGATTCCTAATCACTCTAGCCAATGATATGATTCCTAATCACTCTAACCAATGATATGATTCCTAATCACTCTAGCCAATGATATGCTTCCTAATCACTCTAACCAATGATATGATTCCTAATCACTTAGCTAATGATATGCTTCCTAATCACTCTAGCCAATGATATGATTCCTAATCACTCTAGCCAATGATATGATTCCTAATCACTCTAACCAATGATATGCTTCCTAATCACTCTAACCAATGATATGCTTCCTAATCACTCTAACCAATGATATGCTTCCTAATCACTCTAGCCAATGATATGATTCCTAATCACTCTAGCCAATGATATGATTCCTAATCACTCTAACCAATGATATGCTTCCTAATCACTCTAGCCAATGATATGATTCCTAATCACTCTAGCCAATGATATGCTTCCTAATCACTCTAGCCAATGATATGATTCCTAATCACTCTAGCCAATGATATGATTCCTAATCACTCTAACCAATGATATGATTCCTAATCACTCTAGCCAATGATATGATTCCTAATCACTCTAACCAATGATATGCTTCCTAATCACTCTAACCAATGATATGATTCCTAATCACTCTAGCCAATGATATGATTCCTAATCACTCTAACCAATGATATGCTTCCTAATCACTCTAACCAATGATATGATTCCTAATCACTCTAACCAATGATATGCTTCCTAATCACTCTAACCAATGATATGCTTCCTAATCACTCTAACCAATGATATGATTCCTAATCACTCTAGCTAATGATATACTTCCTAATCACTCTAGCCAAAAATATGGATCCTAATCATTCTACCCAATGATATCATTCATAATTGCTCTAGCCAATGATATGCTTCCTAATCACTTAGCTAATGATATGATTATTCATTACTCTAGCCAATTATATGCTTCCTAATCACTCTAGCCAATGATATGATTCCTAATCACTCTAGCCAATGATATGATTCCTAATCACTCTAACCAATGATATGCTTCCTAATCACTCTAACCAATGATATGCTTCCTAATCACTCTAACCAATGATATGCTTCCTAATCACTCTAGTCAATGATATGATTCCTAATCACTCTAGCCAATGATATGATTCCTAATCACTCTAACCAATGATATGCTTCCTAATCACTCTAACCAATGATATGCTTCCTAATCACTCTAACCAATGATATGCTTCCTAATCACTCTAGCCAATGATATGATTCCTAATCACTCTAGCCAATGATATGATTCCTAATCACTCTAACCAATGATATGCTTCCTAATCACTCTAGCCAATGATATGATTCCTAATCACTCTAGCCAATGATATGCTTCCTAATCACTCTAGCCAATGATATGATTCCTAATCACTCTAGCTAATGATATGATTCCTAATCACTCTAGCCAATGATATGATTCTTCATTACTCTAGCCAATTATATGCTTCCTAATCACTCTAACCAATGATATGATTCTTCATTACTCTAGCCAATTATATGCTTCCTAATCACTCTAGCCAATGATATGATTCCTAATCACTCTAGCCAATGATATGATTCCTAATCACTCTAACCAATGATATGCTTCCTAATCACTCTAACCAATGATATGCTTCCTAATCACTCTAACCAATGATATGCTTCCTAATCACTCTAGCCAATGATATGATTCCTAATCACTCTAGCCAATGATATGATTCCTAATCACTCTAACCAATGATATGCTTCCTAATCACTCTAACCAATGATATGCTTCCTAATCACTCTAACCAATGATATGATTCCTAATCACTCTAGCCAATGATATGATTCCTAATCACTCTAGCCAATGATATGATTCCTAATCACTCTAACCAATGATATGCTTCCTAATCACTCTAGCCAATGATATGATTCCTAATCACTCTAGCCAATGATATGATTCCTAATCACTCTAACCAATGATATGCTTCCTAATCACTCTAACCAATGATATGCTTCCTAATCACTCTAACCAATGATATGATTCCTAATCACTCTAGCCAATGATATGATTCCTAATCACTCTAGCCAATGATATGATTCCTAATCACTCTAACCAATGATATGCTTCCTAATCACTCTAGCCAATGATATGATTCCTAATCACTCTAGCCAATGATATGCTTCCTAATCACTCTAGCCAATGATATGATTCCTAATCACTCTAGCCAATGATATGATTCCTAATCACTCTAACCAATGATATGATTCCTAATCACTCTAGCCAATGATATGATTCCTAATCACTTAGCTAATGATATGATTCTTCATTACTCTAGCCAATTATATGCTTCCTAATCACTCTAACCAATGATATGATTCTTCATTACTCTAGCCAATTATATGCTTCCTAATCACTCTAGCCAATGATATGATTCCTAATCACTCTAGCCAATGATATGATTCCTAATCACTTAGCTAATGATATGATTCTTCATTACTCTAGCCAATTATATGCTTCCTAATCACTCTAACCAATGATATGATTCTTCATTACTCTAGCCAATTATATGCTTCCTAATCACTCTAGCCAATGATATGATTCCTAATCACTCTAGCCAATGATATGATTCCTAATCACTCTAACCAATGATATGCTTCCTAATCACTCTAACCAATGATATGCTTCCTAATCACTCTAACCAATGATATGCTTCCTAATCACTCTAGCCAATGATATGATTCCTAATCACTCTAGCCAATGATATGATTCCTAATCACTCTAACCAATGATATGCTTCCTAATCACTCTAACCAATGATATGCTTCCTAATCACTCTAACCAATGATATGATTCCTAATCACTCTAGCCAATGATATGATTCCTAATCACTCTAGCCAATGATATGATTCCTAATCACTCTAACCAATGATATGCTTCCTAATCACTCTAGCCAATGATATGATTCCTAATCACTCTAGCCAATGATATGCTTCCTAATCACTCTAGCCAATGATATGATTCCTAATCACTCTAGCCAATGATATGATTCCTAATCACTCTAACCAATGATATGATTCCTAATCACTCTAGCCAATGATATGATTCCTAATCACTCTAACCAATGATATGCTTCCTAATCACTCTAACCAATGATATGATTCCTAATCACTCTAGCCAATGATATGATTCCTAATCACTCTAACCAATGATATGCTTCCTAATCACTCTAACCAATGATATGATTCCTAATCACTCTAGCCAATGATATGATTCCTAATCACTCTAGCCAATGATATGATTCCTAATCACTCTAACCAATGATATGCTTCCTAATCACTCTAGCCAATGATATGATTCCTAATCACTCTAGCCAATGATATGATTCCTAATCACTCTAACCAATGATATGCTTCCTAATCACTCTAACCAATGATATGATTCCTAATCACTCTAGCCAATGATATGATTCCTAATCACTCTAACCAATGATATGCTTCCTAATCACTCTAACCAATGATATGATTCTTAATCACTCTAGTCAATGATATGCTTCCTATTGATTTTCAGTTGCTATATGTTTCACAGTTACTAGCAATCTTCAACATTCTTTCAGGTACAGTACTGTACTTGTAAAATTTCAACATTCTTTTTTTTTTTTAAAGTAGCTATTTTTGTTAAGGTTAGACAAATTGCAATGTGAGTCAGACTAAATATACCCTTGCCAGTTGAATCAGATGATTGTAGTGACTGTTCATATGCTGCATTTACACATATGAGTCACATGTTTGATTTATGAACTGTATATGGTAACTTATCAATGCCTGCAAGGAAAATACTCTTTGAACTGAACATGACATCCATAACCTTTTATCAGAATATAATATCCATAGCTTTTATCAGAATATAATATCCATAGCTTTTGGGAAAAGTTTAGCCTTTGGATATATACACAAAATCCATATCTACTCTGAGGCTTTTGCATAGGTGTCAGTTTTCAATCCAAGACAGAAAATTGGATATATATATATATATATATATATATATATATATATATATATATATATATATATATATATATATATATATATATATATATATATATACACACATACAGACATGCCTTGCCCCATTGTCTTTTAACTGAAGCACTGTTGTTAATGCCATAACCTGGATGGGTCAGTAAATTATAATAAATAGAAAAAACATCAAATTTCAAGAACTCTACCAATAATCACTTGAATAGACATTACCCAAATGACTGGCTTAGTTTCATTATTGACCCTTTTCTTGTCTGTGTTCATGGAAAACCCAGACTTGTCCTACAGCCCTATGAGTTTTTGAATTCTGATATTTTAAGAACTATGAAATCAACAGTGTGTTTTCCATTAAGTTTAATTTTTCTAATTGTCTTCTAGGTTACCAACCTGCTGTGCAATCAGGCTTGCCATCAGAGACAAAGGAGATCCATCAAGAAGAAAACTTTAATTAATGAGTTTCCAGGAGTGAGCAAGAAAGGAAAACTACAGAAGTCTACAACATTGGTATGAACTGTAGTAAAATATAAGATTAATAGATGATTTAACACATAATAACATGAAGATGTTTTAGCTTGTATTTTGTGAAAATTCAATGAGGATGAAAGTTAAACACTAGCACAAAAACAACAAAAACATAAAATCATATATGTTATGTTGATCACACCATTGACATTGATGTTTTAAATACAAGGAGAGGAAATAAACTATGAAATCACTAGAGGTACAAAGAATACAGGTTGCATGTCATTGTTCTACATGGATTTGGCTGTTTGAGGTAGTTGTTGGTAATTATGCATGAAAAACTAATTAAAATCTCAGTCTGTAATGCTAATGGTTTGAAAAAACACTTTCCTGGTAAAGACTGGCTTGCATCCTTTGCATGATGTATCCAAGAGAAAACTTTTAAAACCATGAAATATATGCAGCATGGCTCATTTTAGAAATAAATTGCCTTACAATGCCCTCTATCAGAATTTGTCCTGGAGAAATATCCCCATTGACATCCATGTCTGTGTGGCATTCAAGTCAGTTATTGCATATAGTTCAGCCATATGTAGACCTCTTCCAAAAAAGATCACATGCAAATTCTGGTAATAGTTTTTAGCCATCCAGCACCCATCATTCTTTCAAATGTTTTCTTTCTTTTTGGCCTTAATGGTACCAATGTTTGGTTGCCTTGTTTAAATAAAATATTTAATATTCCACCACACATAGGCTGGTTCTGTAACTCACATAATAATTAGCGGTTTGTGACCAATTCACAGAGTTATTTCATTTTGAAACTTCCTTGGCTCAATTCGTGTGAATACAATTCTAGTCTTACTTTACTTGTTCATGCGGGATACAATTCTAGTCCATTATATTTTATCTACCACTTAACAGAAGCATGCATTTAACCATGTAATACATCATTATTATATGTGTACTCTTTTGTAAAGAAGAAAATAAAGGTAGAAGGTACAAAATGAAGTTACAGAATGAGTTTTTTATATAAAAAAACAATACTGGGGAAAATTTGATTTAAAAATTGAGTTTTAACATTTAGAAATCAAAATCGTGGTCAGTATTCAAGAGGCAAGTAATGTCAGTGATGTGCTTGTTGAATTAATTGAAAATATCGACAATTTCGTGTGGAACATTGACATTTTAGGCAGTGGGGATAATTAGGATTACTTTATCAAAATAAATGGAGTTGATGATAACTGGTTATTTGAAAATTTGATTTCACACATGAGTTTTAAAGTATTTTGATCAAGATGGAGGACAGTGCTTAAGTGATATTAATGTGAATGCCAATTTTGTGGGGAAAATTGATGTTTTGGGCAGTGCAGATTGTGATCTTGACTTCAATGAAATGAACAGATATGATAATAATTGGTTAGTAGAAAATTTTATTTCAAAACTGAATTTTAATGTGTAGAGATTAAAATGTCAGACGTTACTGAAGTTGCAAATGATGGTAGTGATGTGGATGATGATTTTGCAGAGGAAATTGATTGGCAGTAGGGATCATGATCATGACTACATCAAAATGATTTATGCGGATGATAACTAATTAATTGTTTTTTTTGGCTTGCATATTATTGATGATATGATGAAGACTTTGATGATTTTCAATCAAATTTAGCCTGTAAAATATATTGTTATAATTTGTTAATGATTTAAACTTTGGTGTATCATGTACCTTAACAGCATTGTAATCTCTTTTTTCAACACTGTGTGTCTTAATGGCATTACAACCTCTTTGTTCAGTGGTATGTGTTTTGAGAGCGTTACAACCTCTTTGTTCATTACTGTGTGTCTTAACATCATTATGATCTCTTTGCCCAACACTGTGTGTCTTAATGGCATTACATCCTCTTTGTTCAGTGCTATGTGTTTTGAGAGCGTTACAAACTCTTTGTTCGTTACTGTTTGTCTTAACATCATTATGATCTCTTTGCCCAACACACTGTGTGTCTTAATGGCATTACATCCTCTTTGTTCAATGCTATGTGTTTTGAGAGCATTACAACCTCTTTGTTCATTACTGTGTGTCTTAACATCATTATGATCTCTTTGCCCAACACTGTGTGTCTTAATGGCATTACATCCTCTTTATTCAATGCTATGTGTTTTGACAGCATTACAGCATTTCTGTTCATTACTGTGTGTCTTAACAACATTGTGATCTCCTTTTTCATCGCTATGTGCCTTGGCAGCGTTAGACCTCATTGTTCAATACTTTGTATCTTAACTCATTGACTCATCCTTGAAATTATACTATTTATGCCTGTAATAGGGGTGGGAAATGCATTTTGGGTTTACTTTAAATGCATTAGGACACACTCATTTTTTTAAAGAGCAGTTTAGCTAGATTCCTATGTGTATATCTCAAATCTCCAACTTAACCTACCTTTTGCAAAGATTCATCTGTCTATGTGCAGTTTGGAATGGTTTGTTTTAGATCTAAAACCAAAAAAATCTAAAATCCCAAACAAAACTCTGGCTCTGAAACCGGCAATTTTGTAAGTAAAAATATTGGGTCTCAAAAATTACATTTTTTTCTGCTGTATATTTTAACATCAGTAGAAAATGTCTACATTCATTGGTATCATTGTAGAACTACACCTTTCTCCTTTTCTGTAATACCACTTGCTTTGGTGTATTATAAATGATGTTGATGTTAGAAAGCTTGGAAGTAGGGTACAACCTCATGATGCTTAAACATGACACACGGGGTTAATGAGTTAATTGCATTATGGCCTCTTTGTTTAGTAATATGTGTCTTAACAGCATTATCACATCTTTGTTCAACACTGTGTATTAAAAGCATTATGACCTCTTTATTCAACTCTTAATATTTTAAAGACTCATGTAATGATATGAAAATAGAAATAGCAAGAGCAACACCAACTTGATTATCCTCTCAAATGTGAAATCTTAGAGAAGTTTTGAATGATGCCATAATACACAGGTGAAAAGAAAGAACAATGTAAAATAGACAAATCATGGTATTGTTTAATGTATTAACATTGATTCATTTTAGTCATCTTCAAAATTTTAAAAATTCTGTTTAATGAGTGGAATAGATGAAAAGTTCTACTTTTTTATTCGCCCTTTTTTATTTTCACCAAAATATTTAAAGGAACAACAATGTTTTATGTTGATATTATTCAGCTAAATTTGTGATTTCAGTTTTCACATTTTATAACAGCTTCACTGTATGTCAGAATCTTACTATTCCATTATAGAATGCTGACATCAAGTGTGACCTGTGCAGGTTTGCAGTGACTGAACTTGACAGTCTTCTGGGTGAGAACAGGACTGATGCAGCAATTAATTCCACACTGAATTCTATTTGTGCGAAGCTGCCTGCAGAACTCTCTTTACTGGTATGTTTAAAACAATCCACAGTCAAGCAATGTACTCTGATTATAAAATAATTGTTTTAATAAAACAGCATTTATGGGAATAATGTCAAGGATGTCAGTTTAAATCATATCCATCCGTTCTGCACTGTGATTGGTCCAGCCTTTTGAAGGAACATACCTTTTATCAGGTCAGTTAGACTAATACACACAAACTGAGAAAATTAACCATTGTTAATATTAATTATATCATTTTTATCAGCATACTTTTGTGGATGGCTTACCTTTGTTGCAGGCAGGTTTTCAAGAAAAAATATCAGTAGGGAAAAAAAAGGCCTTCTCAATCAAATACATTACCCAATCACAATTACATTAGGAATCAACTTCACTACTTCCTGAATCCAGCTATTTCAAAATGATCTATCTATCTATCTATCTATCTATCTATATACATATATATATATATATATATATATATATATATATATATATATATATATATATATATATATATATATATATATATATATATATATATATATATATATATATATATATATATATATGTATGTATGTATGTATGTATGTATATATATGTATGTATATATATATATATGTATATATATATATATATATATATATATATATATATATATATATATATATATATATATATATATATATATATATATATATATATATATATATAAAGGGAAGCAACTCTTTCTAATTACCTTCACTTAGTCCAGCTAGGTAGATGCATATTAGATGTTTACCAGTTTTTGTCTATGTGATAGTTTGTGAACTTTTTCTGGCCACCCAGCTTGAGATATTTTGCTTTACACAGTGTTGTAACACTCTATTTTCATATTTTATGATGGAAATGTTCATATTTAGCACGTCATAATTTGACATGTTTTTATCAAAAGCTGCACATAGTGTTTATTGGTGTATTTCTTGAAATAATTGTTGGCACTGCAATTTATTCATTCATTATTGTTTCTCATTAGTGAGATACATTTTGGTCGTTTCGTTAGCAAGTTGCCTTTTGGTCTTTCTTTCTATGTCTTTGCAGGTTGAATAATATTAAGATGCAAGATGTTCAGAAGGTTCAACGTCACTAATGACATATCTTGTGTACTAAGTGCACAGTTCCATGCAGTAACTGCAGCACATAGTTTGAAGAGGTGTGGCCAAGGGCACAGCTGCATGCAGTGTCTGCAATATATAGTTTGAAAAGGTGTGGCCAAGTGCACAGATGCATGCAGTGTCTGCAGTATAGAGTTTAAAGAGGTGTGGCCAAGTGCACAGATGCATGCAGTGTCTGCAGTATATAGTTTGAAGAGGTGTGGCCAAGTGCACAGCTGCATGCAGTGTCTGCAGTATATAGTTTGAGGAGGTGTGGCCAGGTGCACAGATGCATGCAGTGTCTGCAGTATATAATTTGAAGAGGTGTGGCCAAGTGCACAGATGCATGCAGTGTCTGGAGTACATTATTTGCACAGATGCATGCAGTGTCTGCAGTATATAGTTTGAAGAGGTGTGGCCAAGTGCACAGATGCATGCAGTGACTGGTGTACATTGTTTGAAGAGGTGTGGCCAAGTGCACAGATGCATGCAGTGTTTGCAGTACATAGTTTGTAGTGGATTGGCCAAGTGCAGATCTCCATGCAGTGTTTGCAGTATATAGTTTTATGAGGTGTGGCCAAGTATTGTTATAAAACAGCTCAGGAGCAAGGAAGGAGAATGGTACTAAAGTCGTCTGAATTCAGAATCTGTGGTATCATAGGGGATCTAGTGATGGATCCTCCTACAAAGAGTTGTGCTGATGGCTACAGTAAATTTAGGTGCTACGAAATTTCTTACTAAAGACCCCACTGAATAGATATTGGAGTGAGATGTGCCCTCTTTTTAGAACAAGCAATGAGCAAGTATGCTTCAGTGTTACCATCTTGTAAATTTATAGGGAAAATGGAGGAAGAGTTTACCTTTCTCTGAAGTGCAGAGGATGTAAGTTCCCCCACATGCCTGTGCTTGGACTTGATGCCAATAAGACTGGACACATGGGGTATCATTTTGATTATGGGGCTTTTGTAATCTTAATGTCCAGTACCAGCTGTCTTATGCCATCCTAGCTCCTCAATTACTGATAATTACAGGGTACTTGCTGACAAAATCAGAGACCTGAATCATGCCATGACCTTCCTATTCGTTAGACACTTACCAGTGACATTTTATTGTATTGGTACTGAAATAATCTGGATGACACCTGGAAGTGCTGAGCTTAGATGAATATTTATGGGCTTTTAATGTATCTGCCCTTTTGTTTTACAGTTTGTAGATACTGAAGTCACATTGTGCCCTATGCTCCCTTCCTTTTGGTTCCTTCCTTTTGTTTTACAGTTTGTAGATACTGAAGTCACATTATGCCGTATGCTCCCTTCCTTTTTGTTCCCTCCTTTTGTTTGGCAGCCATACTGAGGATAATAGGAAGCAAGAGGCACAAGAGTTAATGCTTCAGCTCATATTGCCAGCATCTTCCTCTTTTTCAGGGGCAATAACAGAAAAGGGATGACCATCAGCCTATCCCTCATGCCCACTGGTGACCCTCCTAATGGGTGTGACACTCAGTCTCTTTCAAAATACTTGGATCAGTCTGTTCTCAAAGGATAATTGAGTGATCCAAGCCAAGTCATTTTGGAAAGGCTGTGAATCTTGTTTATCCAGCCTCCACTTCATTCATCATCTTCTTTCATGACAGATGCCCTGCATGATCCCATGAAGGCAAAAGAGCTTATGATTGCAAGGCAGTTGGTGGCAGACAGTTCAGAAGGTTAGGCACATTCTGGGCAGCTCAACATCTTGGCCAGTTCATTATCAAGGAGAAGCCAAATGCTTCACACTGAGTGGTCTCTCTATTATGTCTGTATTTCATGAAGTTATCCTCTATGGGATTGTCCAGTGTTAGATCTTTGTGTGACAAGGCTGAATGGCACACTGCCTACCTAGGTTTCAGTTCCTGGACCATGAAGTGAGGGCTGTTCTATGCTTTTATATGAGCATTGCTGATTCCGAAGATTGCTTAGAAATTGAGGGGGCAGAACAGCAGTCATGGTTTGATTGCTCCTCTCCAGTGGAACAAATTCTGGGTCAGTAGTTGCTTGATCTTGCGATACATGTTCTCAGGAAGATCACAGAGATCACCAAATTTCTCAAACAGTAACAAGTATTTCATCCGTGTCTGGACAAGGTCCTTCTTCACACCTGGCTCTTGTCAGGAGAGCTTTGCATGAAACAAAGGTCAACGTTTCAGTCTGGTTACTTTTGCTAGAAAGAGCCTGTGAAGTCATTCCTTTCTAGTAAAGAATTCCTCAGTTAACAAACTTTCTTCCTTTTCATCTTTGAAGAGAAGAGATTAGCTCCTTTTATTATTAATGGGTGTAATTCCATCATTTTTGACATGTACCCACATCATGGCAGAGAAGATATTGGTCACAACAAGGTTCTTTCAGACCTGTTGTCCAATTTTCAACTTTCCAGGTCTTGATTTGTTATCTTGCCTTACAAATGGAACCTTTCATGGGTCTTGACATGGTTCAACCTGTGTCAGTTTGAACCTGTCTTCAGTTTAAATGAATATGATTCTGCTGGCTGTAGGGAAAAAATCTGTTTTCAAGGCTGTCTACTACACATACTGGTTTATAGCTGAAACCTATGGCTTTAAAAAAGATTTAAAAATAAAAATAGTATTTGTACCGTTTGTCTACCCACATTATAGAAACCGGCTTGAACCAGTCTACTGGGACCAAAACTGTTATAGCACATTGAATGATGTAGTGATATGTGGCTGAGTAATTGGATTGAGAATCTAATACATATACACAAGCTGTTAACTGATTACCTTGTTGTTGTAATCTGGAGAGTTTAAGGCCAAATGTAGGACATTTTTTATGGTGTTATAAGTGATGAATAGATCTGAATCTAATTGTTGTTTTGTTATAAAGAAATGACATACAGTTAAGAGTAATAAAAAATCTACTGGTTAAGAAGCCAATCTTCTGATTTAAAGTTTAAAATCTACAGGTTTGATGTCCTTGATCTGTCACTCATTTGTATAAAACCTGCTTCCTGATACCTTTAGCATACAGGGTGAGTTACATGCATTGCCCATTGATCCAAACAACCTTGAGTTCCATTCTGATAGCTTAGCCATTTTGATGATGCAACCTGATTTCAACTCCAAGAACAGGTAGCCATCTAGAGGTAAACAGAAAGTAATTATTTGCCCTCACTCCTTAATTGATCTGCTGAGAGCTGAAGGAACTAGTTCATTCCCTCAGGTGCTGTCTGAGGTGAGCAGGGAACATCCATGGCTCCCATCAAAGTCTCTTCCTATTCACGCAGGAAAACAAGACCAGACTCCTAAAATCTTGCTCTTATGGGTCCAGTGGGTTGTTTGATTGATGTACTCTGAACTTTCTCAGGATCAAGTATGCCTCATGAAGATCTCAGATCACGAAATCTGATCGATTTTGACAAGTCTTGCCTCTGAGCATAATATCTCATTTAAAGACATTGCTGAGTAAGTTGGCTAGCATGCTTTTTCTCAGCTTCTATCTATGTTATGATGTCACAGAGGTGATTGTTGAACTGTGTCAGGTAGTAGCTACCAAAAACAAGCGCCATGCCTCATTCATGACAGCACAACTTTTGTTCCAGGCATACGACTTATTGTTTTTGAAGTTTTTGTTTCATTTGTCTGGGAAACATTTTTTGGGAGGGAACACATTTGTGCTGATCCCCACAGGGGTTGTCCTGCACAATAGAGTTATATTTTTACTGTTTTTTTGATGTTACATTAAGAGAATGTTCATCCCTTTTACGAGGGCACAGTCATACTGCCCAGAGTGGTGACAATAATAGAGGATGAGATGGTCTTGCATTTCCTCTTTCTCTTACCAATTCTCCAGAATGTTAATATGATAGGGTAATGTATGGGATGGAGAAAGTACATTTTTAGTAAATTATATTTCACCAAATATACTTACTCAGTCATAGTGGTAGTACTACCTCTCACCCATTCCCACAAAATGAGCATCCCGTTGTTAGCTTTGCTCAAGCTTAAATCTCGTAAACATCCAGTATACAGGTGTCCAGCTTACAGGGCTAAATAGAGGTAATTTGTAAGAGTTGCTTCCCTTTGCCTTTTGTTGCTATCTGGATTCAGGAGAAAATGGAGTTTATTCCTGCTATTGATGTTTTGATAAAGTAATCAGTGGAAAAATATAATTTGCTAAAACATGTTCTTTTTATATCAAACATAACTTATGTGTCTTACAAGAATGAAATAGATTTTTTTTAAATTGTTAAATTCAGCATTGATGAAAAATGTTTTATCTTAATTAATTCATGACTTTACAATTCAGTTTTTACATATTAAAAGTTTCAGACACATGTATTTCACTTGTTAATTGATAAGCATTAAATATAATGGATTGCTTCTTAGAGACCCTCTCACTTTTGAGAGCAAATCATCAGAAGGATATGAGAAATCAAGAACCATTCTATGTGGTCATGTGACCAGTCATTTGGATGTGTAAGCGGTGGGCAGCAAAACAAGATAACAGCATTGACTCGGGAGATAAATGTATATGATTATCATAGAAATGAGATCTAGATTGCTAGATCAAGTTGTCAGCATCAAAAAATCTGAATTATTATGAGACATGAAGCATCGGGTCATAATCTGGATTTTCTAATGCTGATAACAGTATGTGATTTTGCAATCAAGATCAAATTAGCATGATAATAATATTTTTGTTATATACCTATACATTTTCAGATATTTAAAATAACATAACTCGAAAAAAAAATTTGCTTAACATTTCAATCTTTCCAATATGAACTTTGTTTTAATTCATAAGCCAAATTTAATTTTTATTACAGTTGATATGCATGTGAATATCATTTTTATGAATGAAGCATGTGGAACAAAAGTCCCTCATTTTCACTACTATCAATGTTAAATAACAAGTTCTATGATGCATTAGGGCAGCAGACCTGTATATGTGATTCACAGTTATTGTGCAGTTGTTAAATTTTGTATCATGGAAGATATCACCAGCTAAATAACTAGGGAAGTGTATATCCATTGGCTGACTGATATCATTTGAACTGTTTCTGGTGGGACATTGTTTATGGCTCTAAAAAGGACTTGGCATGGAAAGACAGCATAATTTTTAGTTATTTGCAACAGGATTGAACAAATTGTCGGAACCCGATGATACAGATTTGTTACAAGGAATTCTACTCATTTCCATTTGTATGGCATAGTTATTCATGCTTGTTACAAGGAATTCTACTCATTTCCATTTGTATGGCATAGTTATTTATGCTTGTTCAGTTGTCACCGGGAAACAGCAAGGATAAAGTAGTTCCAGCCATGTTTGAGAGAATTGCAATGTAGAGTCAGAAAATGAGTATTGTTTTCCTATATTTTGTATTTGATGGTAAATATTTGGGTAATTACTGGGTAGAAAATTTACAGATATATATTAATTACTGTTATATGTTGGAAATAATAAATAATAATAGTGCTTTAAGTTATAAAAATATTGATTAAAATTCACATCAAAATATAATGTTCATAGGTACATTATGACCCTGCTAAAAACGATAGTTGGGAGCCATAGAACTTGACCATGTTATAGACCTAACCATGTTATAAGCAACCAGGTTAGTTAGCTGAAGAAAATGATGCATGTACCCAAAAAGAATTGCGTGTATGTGTGTGTAGGGTAGGTAATAAATGCAGGTGGCAAAATACATGCTTCATTGGCACAGTTACCATCTTAAATCGATGCATATTAAATGAGAAATACACCTGTAGTGAAAACAGAGAAGTCATACATAAAATTTTACTTTATTTAGAGAACCACGAATTGGTATGTATATGTGTATACTGTTTTTATATACATGTCTAATGTATTGCATGAATAGAGTATCAACATCGTGTACTCACCCACAAATCTCATCACATTCAATGAATCCACAATACAAGTGATTCCATCAAAAAATATGCACACACACAGATTTAAAATATTCAATAATTTTGTCACAGGTCATATAGGTCTGAATTCAATGGGAGAACAGCACAACCACATAATGAATGATGAAGCACATTAACTTTTCAGTACATCCCAAGTCGGTAAAAGTTAGTTTGTGTTTTAAGCTGCCATTGGTAGTATTCGTAAGCATAAACTTTTTCCCTGCAAAAAGGAAACTTTCATGGCACAGTTAACATGTTCCAGTCATGTTGGAAAATGCAAAAATCAATCAGATTCTATTGCTTTTATTTAAGTTTGGTACTGACTTCCTTTGAAGAAAGGTTCTGTAGTCAGCTTTCTTTGATGAAGGGTGCATGCGTTATTGAAGTCACCACTTAAGAACAGTTTTGGAGAACCAAAGAAATGCCCATTTCTTAGTGTGGTGGCAGCATCAAATAATTGTATTGCATGATTGAGACTAATTTTTGTTTCCATTTGCTAAGTATGTTTTCATAACAATTGGTGCTTCCAAGGTAATATGTTTCCTTTGAAATTTCAGCAAACTATTTTATCTGGGTACATTCTTAAAAAGGAATTGGCCGTCATTTGGTCTAGTCTAGTTACTGTTCCTCCCTGCCTATTGAACAAACCATCAAGTGAGATGTTTTTGGGGGGTTTGTTTTATTTTTTTTATAATTTTTTTTTTTTTTACATTTGTGGTAGCGGAGTGATGCTGCCTTCTATGCATGTGTCAGAAATTTAACAAAGGGTCAATGGAAGATAGAGATGCAGGTGTTTTGGTCTGATGACAGGGATTATTATAGAAAATGTGAGTGTTGTGAAGGATTTAATTCCGAGTGAAAAGAATAAGAGTTTTACTTACCATCTACATACAGATGTCAGACTATGTAAATATATTAATTACTAGCAAGCAGACAAAAATTCGATGAAAGATAGATTATGAGATAATACCTCTTCCGTTGATCTCCATTGCCAGAAATGTCAACAACAAAAAAGCAGATATCTCACAACATACAGTACTCATGCTAGATGTCAAGATAAGCGGATTATGATATAACAATGCACTGTTTAGATTGTTTGTCAATATGGACCAAGAATTTGTTTATGTAACAATAGATACATTTCAGTGCATTTTATATCAAGTTTGTGGCTTCCTTTCATAGGGCCTCTGAATTTCTCCACTCCAAACCAATGGTTGTATATACAAGTTTAAACGGCCAACAATGTTGCCAATAAAAAAAATTGCCAGATGGAGAGTTGCCACCAATAAGGAAAATAAATCCAAGTTTGTGACATTGGCGAAGCCCTACACCATCTCAGAATAAACTTTTTACAAGTTATTTTTGTACTTATAAGAAGAAAAAACTATTTTTTGGTGTACAAGACAAATGCACATTAAATTTCAAGAGCCATGCCATGATCCTCTTGTATTATTCATTTGCGATTTCTTCCCCAAAATTATAGACTTTTACATTTTTTTTGTACTTTTAAGAAAGAATTTTTCATGTATGAGAAAAATACATGCATATGAAATTTCGGCAGCCACACCACGACCATGTTATATCCGAATTTGTGTTATAATGGTGCATGCTATAGTGGGGTGTCACTGTATTATGATCAGGTAATGTTTTGGAAAAAGAAACCAATATTTTTCTCATAAAATATGTTTCATCAGTAATACTTACTGAATCATAATACTCATACACCCTCACAGCCTTCATGTAGTTACATCCATATAGAAAGTGTGCCTTTCACTTCAGTAGTAACTAACTGATATATTCATGGGATTTGGTGCCAATCCTGCTATCAAAGGGAGATCATTCTAACTGTCACCTAGGTGGACAGATCACTTTTAGCATTTTAGATAAGAAGTTTTAACCTGAGAGGGCTGGATTCGCAAGATACTAGTAGTTCTCCTAAGGTATTATGTTTGGGTAAGTATTAACGAAGAAAAATATTTTACCATAAAAAATTATTTTATTTTTCAGTGTAAGATGGCCATACCAAGTATTATGAAGGCTGTGGAAAATGGTTTTGATCCAGATAAGGCATGTACTGCTGCCAAACTGTGCAATGAACCAGGTAAGGCCCAAAGTGGCAGACTTTATTCTTTGTTTATATTATCTGAACATTGATTATTTTCGTACACTTCCTTAATTGAAGTAATTAAGCAGTCTGAAATCCTCAGATCCTATTGAAATAGTGATACATTATATGAAGTGTGAAAACTGTCATGAGTTACTTGTTTGATTTCTTAAATTCTGACACCTGTCAGTCCAGACTAACTGTTCTGATTAATCTGAAAGTTGATTTTCTTTTGTTTGTCACTAATCCAGTAATTGACTTGAATTTTTAGAACCCTATTATTAATTTCAATTAATGGCAGTAATTTAAATAAAGTAGGTTTGATAAAAGAAAGTTGGAAAATTATATTAACCCTCTGAAAGCTACATTGGGATCACTGAAAAACACCAGTGAACTCAAAGCAGGAAAATTAATGATTATGTGATGACACATGATTTAAACAGAAAAATGTGCAAAACAAACTGTGCTTACAAGCTTCTCTCTGCATGTTGTTTAAAAATGAGAACAACAGTTGAAGAGAAGTGAATATCATGTAAAAAACAAACTAACTTATCAGGTGATCCATTGATTCATCAGATCAAATATTTTCTTTTTTATTGAAATGATGACATGGATAATTGTTTCTTTGTTGTATGCTATACAATTATAATGATGACATGGATAATTTGTCTCGCCCATGCGACAGAGAAATCTATCTGTTTTGCTAACCTTACTTTTCTTATCTCAGTCTAGTCATCTAAAACCAGTCATCTCAGTCAAGGTGGTCATGTGCTCAGAACTACTTTTAAAAAAAGAAACCTTATTTGTCTTCTGCTGTGCCTGGCGTAGTTGTTCTAAAATCAAACAACAACAACAACAAATATATAACAAAACTATAGTAACTTAATGTTAATCCATCTTTGTGAACACACCATACAAAAACATTTCGAGAGAGACAAAGACACACATGCATACGATGTTGAGCTTTTTGGTATTATGCATGTTTGTTCCACATAGCATGGTCAGTTTTATCCTATATGCAGGCCTAGCTCAGTACATTTTCAGGTCAGTGTTATTAAATGTACCTAAAGCTACCTAACTAGTTTTAAGAACTTCATGTAGAACAAATTAGATACTGTTACCTACATTTAATGATGCTGACCTGAAAATTGATTGTGCAACAGAAATGATAAAATTCTCAATACTGTGTGAAACGAACTATGACAAAAAACACTGATCCATGCACATAGACTATAGACCTATACACTTCATAGCCTCCCAACTCTCTTAACAACTACAGAAAACTTAGTAACAGCCAGAAATGTGTTATGTCAAACATGCTTTATTTTAAATTTTTCAAGCATCTCCATTGTGCCCCAGGTTGAATAAAAAATATAACTACAATATTTAATGACAAATAATGCACTTACCAGCCAGAAGGAATCATTTATCTGTCAACACATTAATCCATAAGCAAATTTCACTGTAGCAATTGCCATATTTCCAAGATAGAAAAATATATTTTCAAAGAATCTGTGAACTTGATGGTTTTGCACATGGTTATCTGCTAGGGTCCATATTTGGAGGGTCTTTTATGCATGGGGATAATTTTACAATCAATATTAAGGACAACACAAGTATGTCACAAACAGTTTCACCTCCTCCAAAGAAAAGGACAGCTATATACGATAGTGACACAGATCACTAATTACCCATGAATAATCTAATGCAACATGGTACTCTTCGTTACAGCTTGTACAAAGTATAACTGCAGTAGAGCTGAGTACCCAGTATTGTTTCATTATTTACAATATAATTTTTCAAAATTGGAACTGATGAAAATGAAACAGTTTCTTGTAATAGATATTAATTATTTATTGTCAGTTTCATATAACATCCATATATTAAATTTGATAATACCTCATTAGTATGCGATGTTTTATGTTGTTAGTTTTCTTTGCTCACACGTATAAACTGTGTACTTCAGATGCAACAGTCACACCACAGCCCTCATTAACATATTTGTATTAATGAGCCACATTTGCACATGACCTATATTACACTAGTGAGGAATTATTTTTACTTTTAAGGAAAATATTGGTTGAGAAAAATGATCTACATTGAGGTTTGGACTGAGACAAGGAAATCCCACTCACAGGGTGTCATTATATGTCTCCCCACGAGGCTTGCCCCAACATAGATTCAATATGTCTTTGTTGTATGCTATAAAATTATAATGATGACATGGATAATTTTGTCATTGTTGTATGCCATCCAGGTTTATAATGATGATATGAATAATTTTTTTTTTATGCCATACAAGTATATGATAATGATGATGAAAATTTTGTCTTTGTTTTATGCCATTCATATTATTGTCCTGATAACGATAGTTTTCACAATTGATTTTTTTTTGTTTTATGCTGTATCAGTAAAATGGGTTCCTAGATATGTAGTAAGGAAACAGAATATATTGTTATGCATATTTAAATTAATTGTTTGTCTGTTAGTTTTAAAATATTTTTTATTCCATTACATGTTATTGTGATGTAATATTGTTTACTGGACTTGATTATTTTTTCAGAATTAAGTTCAGTAGTATCTAGTTGCTGACCTTAAAATCAGTGATAGTTTTGGTAAACAACATTTTTTATATATTCTTTCTCAGAGTAAGAATCATTTAGTTGAACCAAGGTCATACCTGGACTATCTGATGTGAGGCACATATTAATTCGCATACAAACTTCCATTTTTTCCAGAATGATGAACTCTTGACACCCATCTGGGAATTTATTTTGCATTTTAGTTAAGTCTTATAACTGATGTTATGATAAGAATTCTATCAGTCATGCCTTAACACTTGAGATGTTAAGTTGTTTTATGTTGTGTTTAGTATGGGGCTGAATTTTTATTTTCTTCAAATTATTGAATTTCAAATGATTGTTTTCCCTGGAAATACAAAAGTACTCTAAATCAATTCTTGGACAAAGACATTTACCAAAATTTATACGGAATTCAAAAACTGGAATTATGTTTTCTGTGATTCAACAAGAGACTGTTAACACATCAGTACAACACTGACTATTGCATCTGTCATCACCCTCCATCTTGGATTTTCATTGGAATTTGAACTGTGATTTACATAGAACTTTTCATTGATAGGACTTGTGTTTTAATTCTTGGATTAAAATTTGGATTTAATTCGCAATATTGTAAGTTCTTTTTTCTTATGTGTTTTTACTTTTTGGTCATGGGAAAAAATTATTTGTTAAATTTTACAAAGCTTGTTGTCTTCACATTTTTCTGTTACTTATTTTAAGAGCATAGACTCGTAACAATATGAATAACTGAAATATTATTTTCCTTGTTTTATTTCTGTAGGATATACATGTATATAAAATATTGGTTTCTTCTTCTGAGATTTGTTAAAATTTTCATCAAACAGAACCAAGAAGAGCTAGAATAAACAGCATTATGTGGGAAAAGAAATGCATACAACTTTATGTATACTTGGCTTTTGGTTATTTGAACCCTGGTATTGTCCAGTTTTCTCCTGGTCCCCCAGGCTTGGATTAATCTGGTTATTGTGTTTTAAAGTTTTCATTGGTGGGCTTCTTGGGCTGACAGTTTGGGAAATATAATAAAATCATTTTAATTTCTAGTGATGCTGACAGAAAAAGTGACCGTTAATGAGGAGACAGGTGTATCATCCATTGGATGTGACATCTGTGAATTCTTGGTATCTGAGGCTGACACAATACTCAAAGAGAACAAATCAAAAGATGCACTAAATGCCACCCTGTTTAAAGTCTGTGATAAACTTCCAGCAGAAATCAAACTAACAGTAAGTATTGCAAATCTGATTTTAATTACATCTGTATTTAAAGAAGCATGTAAAAATTATACAATTCAGTACCATTGGGTATCATCGAATGAATGCATTCATCTCACCATTTACTTAGTTGTTTTTGTCTGAAGCCAAATAGGCAATGGAACACAAAAGTAGCCAGCATTTCATGGTATTTCCATTTGTCCATTAGTCGGTCCACAAATCCATCCAGGGACAGCTTTTTGAATACTCAGGCATCCATATATCTGTTTTATTTTAACCAAATTTGCTAGCTTCATCCCAGTGAGATCTCAGACAAATTTGCTGAATAGAGTATTTGGTATATCTGACATCTTCCCTGTGGTGGAAAATTTCATTTTATGATGTATTTTTGTCCATCTGTCTGTGTTTTTTGCTTTGTAATTATTTTTAGTTCTAGACATGTTACTTTGACCAAACTTTCAGGAGACATGACTATACTTGTGGTGAGGAAGGGACCTTTTGTTTTAGGGTCTAAAGGTTCATTGTCATTTTATTTCAGTCTAATTGTGATGCTTCAGTGTAGAAATTTGAAGCAAAGAGTTCAGTGGTTAGATAGTATTTGACATTATAACTTTATTTTTACATTTTGCAATTGATCAGCTAATGTACCAATTTACCATTCCAGTAAATTGATTTCAATGAGGACTGGCCACTCTCAGTTGAAAGTTCAAGTAATTGATAAAAATATGCATGATTGATTTTGGTCTTATAGTTTCACTGTCATTTCAAGAATCTTATGTTTTGCTTATTTCCTTTCCCAAATTATTATTATTTTGTAAGAAAAAGTCTGGATTAAATTATTAAGTATAAAAATAGTGTCTTGTATCAAAGAATCTAGTAAAAATACAACTAGCCTGAGTTTTACATAGATTTCCCCTAAAAGTTTGCACATACTGTGGACATCTGAAGATGTACTGATTGACAAATCACCATGGTCTAGAAATTTATGTTGGAGTTATTGCTCTTTTTGTCATGCAGTAGTATGTGATTGTATCTTGTGAGTACAACAGACTAAATTTGATCATATGTAAATTCAGCAGGATGTCAGTTATGTTTATCCTTTATTTCTTCAATCACTTTCACATCATCATGATGGATGCTCTTCAGGTATTATGCTTTCAACGTACTTTTATAAATAAAAATTTGACATTATTGTTGTTTCAGTTATGTCATTGTTTCTAGACACTGTACAACCAGACCTTAATGGTTGTAACCAATTATTCAATATCCATGAAAAATTTAAATGAGATGCTTGATATTTGTATCAATATACCAATACATTTTCATTGGCTGTTTTAATCTGTATTTACCACTTTATGCATTTTAAAAATATATTGATATGACATGCTTTATATGGCATTTCTGTCAATTTATTTTTCTTTGTATTTAGCATGGGAAAGTGAAAAGTGTTTGGTGATTTCTTCAGTCTTACAAATGTGCATTTTTTTAAATACAAGTGTTATATGTACTGTTAAGAAGTTGTTTACATTGTGCACTATAAACGGTGACTAATTTACATATAGTCAAACCTTGTTATCTCAGTATATTGGGGGGTATAAAAAAATCATTGACATAACTGGGTTCTGAGATATCAGGGTTCATAAAATCCGGTAATGTAATTTTTAACATGTCCTTGACCTTTATTACTGTCGCTTACTGTTAGGGATTTTACTGGAACATTGCTGACAAATAGGTCATAGTTTTAAGATTAATGATTGCTTTATTTGTATACAGTTTTTCTTTAGTAACAAGTGTTACATTTTCATAACTTTTTGGAACGAATTCAGACTTCAGCTGTACATAGTATACAATACAAAAAGAAAAGTGTTGTTAATAAATTACTCACATGCGTGTACATGTGCGCTCTCTAAAATAAAGGTCCAGTCTGTACTCATTTTCTCCTTGAATTCCACAGTCAATGTATATTTGGCAGTGAACGTAAAATAGTTTTAATATTCCTCAGTAAATAAAATAACCTTACCTCCAGAAGAAATTTTAAAAAATTACAAACTTATCTAAAACTGACCACCCATATGTAAGCAAAATGGATTTGCTTGTGTCTTTGTCAACAGGAAAGAAATATGATATACATGTACCTACAGCTGCCATGAATCTAACTACAGATATTATTTAATGGAAATTGATACACTGTAACGTGTCACTATAGTCCAATTTTATGGGCTGAAGACAGAATTAGAATTAAAAAATGTTAATAAACATCCGACTTCACCTAATACATTGTAATGGCTGAAAGAAATGTTTTTTTTTGTTCTTTGCCCAAGCACAAAAATGTCCAAAATTCAGTACACCTCTCTTTGAAATCTGCACTGCTATACATGCTAACGAAATATGTATAGCTACAGCAAAACTGCTTGGTTCTTGGCACAAGATGTTTAATTATAAAATCAAACATGATCAAATATATTACCCCCACAAAAAATTGTGATAACGCAACTCCGGCGTCCATCCTTGTTACTGGGTATGTCGCCATCAGCAGGATGTCACTTTGACCTTCAAACTCAGCAGTCAGCAAAGAGTTGATGTACATTGTTCTGCTGTATTGTCTGTACCTACTTTTTTATTATTTTCAATTTCACAAACTATGTAGGACTGTACTTTTTTAAGTATTTTCCTTTATTAGAGTTGACTTGTGACTAGAGGCAAAATGTAACTGACCAAAATTGTGCATGAAAATCAACCAGTTTTGCTGCTCAGTTTTTCAAAATTTCTCCAAGATACGCATTAAAAGTTGCACTTCATTGAAATAAGCAGGTCCATGTGTCACTTCAGACCAAAACTGAACAGAGTTATCAACTTAACAGGGGTCAAGATAAAAATGGAAAATTAGCTTAACCAAGGAAGGATTGTTTGGGGACCAGAGAAAAACGCTCTATATATACATGGGTTCTTGAGATAACTGAGGTCAAGATAAGTGGGTTTGCATCTAATAATGATGTCAAATTATTTATTTACAAAAATACTTTGAAAGTATAATGTTTCTACCTAAGAGCATTGATGATCATGATGTGAAAGCACTTGAAGGAATAAAGCAAGAACAAAACTGATATTATGTTTAAGTTAAAAATTTATTTAGAAATAAACCCTGGAACATTGACATGTTAATGTTATCACACACACACACACACACACACACACACACAAGATATAAAGTCATTATATAGTGATAGACATACCAATATGCTAATCTAATATAGCACTTTGTTTATGCTGGACATAAGACAGAGCATATTATGATAGGATGTTGTCCAGCCAGTCAGCTGTTGTTTTTTTTTCTTCTTCTAAATACCAATTTTGTTTCTGCACAAATAACTTAAGTTGACTGCTGTCTCAGCTACCAGATTTTGTGGATGGTTGTACTTGGGGTAATGTTGAACCCTATTGATTTCAGGCTCAAAAGCTGAAAGGTCAAAGTCACTGTGACTGAGAAAAGAAAAATGGTTTATGCAAATGCAAGATACCTGACACTTCAGGTCAAAAGGTCAAAGGTCAAGGTCACTCAGGTTTCCAAACACTAATTTGATTTTTCCATCACATTCACTTATCAACTGTATGGATGACTTGTTCTAGGAGTAAGGAAGAACACTTGATTTTGAGATCAAAATGTAGAATGTCAGTTTCACTGTGACTGAAAATATAATAATAGTTTATGCAAAATAATATTAGTTCTATATAATTTGTGTGGAAAAAGGTCAAGTTTATTGTGGCTGAAGGAATAAAAATGGTTTCTGCACAGTAACTTTAGCTCTACACCACAGACCTGGACAGGTCTTTGTGGATGGTTTACACTAGGGATAAGGAAGATGCCTATTGATTTCGGGGTAAATGGCAAACTCTACTTTGACTGCAAGGAGAAAGGTAGTTTCTGCACAAATATTTCAGTTATCTGCATAGAGGACAATTAAACACTGGAGAGTTGCATAATGTGCCTTTTACAATACTTTTGCATAATTTTCTTAAAATGTTGAAATGCACTCAGATATGCATGGGTCAGGTGACTTTGTTTTGTGAAGATAGACTACCTGTCATTTATTTGGACACATAATTGGAACAGAATTATATTAGTTGAAGGGTCAAGGTGGTTTACTGTTATAATCACACTTGCTACATCTTTTTGTTGTTGTTATGCGTTAGTGTACCAACCCATAGTGGTCAGCATAAATTGCAATTTTCATTTTTTTCTTTCCATTTATGTTTAGGAAATTAATTATTAGTTGGTATTATCTCTTTATCAGTGACATCAAATCATTTACTCCCAAAAGTTGTTAGGCAAGGAATTAATTGCCTGGTGGAGGTTATAATGTATCAATTACAGACGTCATCACGCCAGTTGCAGTGTACATTCTAAGTATGGATGAGATCAATATTCATGTATGAGTATATGACTTTCAGTCCAACACACACACACACACACACACACACACACACACACACACACACACACACACACACACACACACACACACACACACACACACACATTAAGATTCTAAAATAGCCATATTTGCATCTTTGCCAGATTTAACTGACAAAAAAATTAAGTTACTTGCAGAAAACTTTAGCTGTTCAACATTTGACCTAGTTGCTTATAATTAGCCCAACATTTGACAGAAGTGCTTATAATTAGCCCAACATTTGACAAAGGTGCTTATAATTAGCCCAACATTTGACAGAGTTGCTTATAATTAGCCCAACTTTTGACAGAGGTGCTTATAATTAGCCCAATATTTGACAGAGGTTCTTATAATTAGCCCAACATTTGACAGAGTTGCTTATAATTAGCCCAACATTTGACAGAGTTGCTTATAATTATCCAAATCAGTTGTTTAATCCTTATGTTTTTCCAATTCTTAGAACATGGTATAGCTACAAATTTACAAAACAACAGATTTGTGAGAGCTTATTTCATGGACTTAAAAAATATTCTATAAATGATTGATTTTTACTGTAGAGATTAAATCAGTCACAGTTTTAACTATATTGTGTTATGATGTATCAGCACATGGCTGACCTTTAGAACAAAATATGTGTAATCTAGGCTCAAATTACATATATTTTAATTTGTGTAATCTGGTACCAGATTTAAAAATGTGTAATCTGGGCCCAAATTAAAATTTTGTAATATAGGCCAAAATTGATGTGTGATCTGGGCTCAAATTAAAATATGTGTAATCTAGGCCAAACTAATGTGTTGTCTGGCACCAAATTTAAAAATGTGTTATCTAGGCCCAAATTAAGATCGTGTAATCTAGGCCAAAATTAAAGCATATATGATCTAGGCCCTAATTGAAATTGTGTAATCTAGACCAAAATTAAAGTATGTGTGATCTAGGGCCTAATTAAAATTGTGTAATCCAGATGAAATTAAAGCATGTGTGATCTAGGCCCAAATTAAAATTGTGTAATCTATGCCAGAACTAAAAGTGTGCAGTCTTGACCAAAATTAAAGCATGTGTGATCTAGGTCCTAATTAAAATTGTGTAATCTAGGCCAAAAATTAAAACTTTTGTGGTCTAGGCCCAAATTAAAATCATGTAATCTAGGCCAAAATTAAAGCATGTGCGATCTAGGCACTAATTAAAATTGTGCAATCTAGGCCAAAATTAAAACGTATGATCTAGGCCCTAGTGAAAATCATGTAATCTAGGCCAAAATTAAAGCATGTGTACCCTAGGCCCTAATTAAAACTGTGTATTCTAGGCAAAAGTGAATGCATGTGTGATCTAGGCCCTAATTAAAATTGTGTAATCTTTGCCAAAATGAAAACGTATAATCTAGGCCCAAATTAAAATTGTGTAATCTAGACCAAAATTAAAGCATGTGCATTCTAGGCCAAAATTACAATTGTGTAATCTAGGCCTAAATTAAAGCATGTGTACTCTAGGCCCTAATTAAAACTGTGTATTCTAGGCCAAAATTAAAGCATGTGTAATCTAGGCCCTAATTAAAATTGTGTAATCTAGGCCAAAATTAAAGCATGTGTGATGTAGGCCCTAATTAAAATTGTGTAATCTAGGCTAAAATTAAAACATGTGATCTAGTCACTCATTAAAATTGTGTTATCTAGGCCAAAATTAAAGCTTGTGTGATCTAGGCCTTAATTAAAATGTGTAATCTAGGCCCAGATTTAAATATGTCTAAACAGGGTCCAAATTAAAGATGAAAAAGATGCTAGCAACAACAACTTACTTTTGTCATCATCCTTCAAAATTTGTTTGAGAACATGATCAAATAAAACTTTACTTCAGGATTTGACTGGAAATGTCTATCAGTTGAGTATTATATATTTTCAAGGTACTAAGTCTGCTTCTTGACAGCTATTAATTAATTTTAAAAGCATTTGAGTGGAATAGAATATGGTTGTTAGTTGTAATTCTCTAGTCTAGTTTTCAGAACAAAAATACAACAAATCCAGACCTGAAATATAAAGTTGCCATTGCATCAACGGACTTGAAACCAATAAGGCATGATATCCACAAATTTTAAATTATATATGCGATAGATTGATAATGATGTGATGTCTTGTAAATTCACCATTTTTCTTTTAAGTTAATTTATCTTGTTTGTCTCTGATTTGTAGTTGGAATGGAGAAAAGCTAAATCAAAAGTACTTAGTTAGAAAAACTAGTTTTCTAGTTTTGCACTGTTTGTTGTCATTTTGTTAGTTTATATATATATATATATATATATATATATATATATATATATATATATATATATATATAAACTGGGATGTTGTTTCCAATGTTGTTTCTAGTTTCCAATGTTGTTTCCAATGGCATTCTTCTGTGGTCAGCAAGGTATGGTACATTTTTATTCCTCCACTCTGTTACCCAACCCCCCTCTGGTCAATTTTTTTAATAAGAAGTTCATTTTCTTGACATAACATATATCAGAATTATTTATGTACATTATTAACTTCTCCATTTCAGTGTGAAGTTCTTATTCCCCAGATTGTGATAGTACTGTCTAATGGAGCAAACCCCAAAAAGGCTTGTTCTTCTATTCATCTGTGCACAGACTCTAATGACGGTAAAAGCTTGTTTAAATGAGTCATTTGTCTCACCCTACCCAACCCAGTGCCTTTTTGTGTAGTTTCCAATGTACTATTTTACATTTGATTCTTCATTAGTTGGTCCCATACCAAAAATCTCCTAGACCTTTATAATTAGTGGCAATTTTTATATGAGGTGTAGAAATGTGACAGTGTTGTTTAATTTAATTGTTTTAGCCATCAAAATAAATGTTTACCCCACAATACACATTTTTATGTTTTAATAACTAATAATAAGATAGTATGTGTACAAAGAACTCAAATCACATTTAGTCAATTTTATCCAGAGCAAGTACCAACAATGACATTAGCATCATGTAATCTTTTACTGCATGTTAGCATTCAGTTTAATTATTGTACCAGTGTTGTTAAACAAACTTTCTGTTGTTTCTTTATAAACCAATATATTGCAGTAATATCACAATATTTTATTGCATATTACATACAGGTTGATTTTAAATCCAGTACTCATCCCTATTAATGACATAATCTTGTATTTGATTGGTTGAGCTTATCAACACTTTGACATCTGTAAGTCTGACCAGATTTTAATCAGACTTGCTAAATAATACTATATCATTAAGGTGATGGATGGATTAGATGATGATGAAGACCTAGCCACATTAATAAAGTAATAATATATATATCTGATTGGCTGATCTTGCTACCACTCTAGAGATTGAATTTTATATTGCATTTTGCTCAAGCTTGTTAAATCAGCTATCACCAATGTCTTTGACAAGTGAGATCTTCACATATTGATTAGATGATCATGCATCTGATTGACTGAGGTTGTTGCTTCTATATATCTAAAGACTTTATTTGTCATCCATTTTTAATAAAACCTTGTAAGTAGGCGTATATCATCTGGATTTTAGATGAATTTGATTAGGAGCAAAGGACCATGCTTATCAATTATGCCTGTTTCTTTGGAGAAAAACACTTCTTCAGAATATAGTAAATTAGGTAAAATTGAAATGATATTAAGTCTAGGGATAGTTTACATAGGGTTATGTTCTTACAATAATGCATAGGCCTGTTTTGGGTAAAATCTGAACCTATATAAGCCAGGTGAGCAGTATTGGCCTGTTAGGGTCCCTTGTTATTTTTTAAAACATGTACACACAAATGATGTGTCAAGCACAGAATTTAAAACAACATAAAACAGTTGCAATGACAATGCTGTTAATAAAATGCATACAAAGAAAGCCTAGCACAAGGCACACTGGTACTGATAGCTAACTGAAAAACAAAGAATATTTGCACTGTGGCCCTTACCAGGTCCACTTTGGAATTCCTTGAAATCAGGATTTATTTGTTGATCATTAGGTTTGCTGTCCTTGAATTTAAAAGAAAGCTTTTCATACCAGTACAGGTTGGAACAAAAATAAAACCACAAAATGAACAGAACTAATCACTTCATTACTCTGTTGATACACAGAATAAAGGAACAAGACAAGAATGAAATTTTTTGTAATACTTTGTGGATATTTAAAAAATGCATATAATATAAAAGTACAAAATGAATAGGTTCAACCTGTCAGAGGATCAAGCAAGTTGGTTCAGTCTATTAGTGAGTGGATCAACCTATTAGCAGGTTGGTTCAACCTATTAGTGAGTGGATCAACCTATTAGCAAATTGATACAGCTTGTTTATAAATGGATCAACATATTAGCAAGTCAGTTCACCCTATTAGTGAGTGGATCAACCTATTAGCAAATTTACACAGCTTGTTTATAAATGGATCAACATATTAGCAAGTCAGTTCAACCTATTAGTGAGTGGATCAACATATTAGCAAGTTGGTTTGACCTATTAGGGAGTGGATCAACCTATTAGCAAGTTGGTTCAACCTATTAGTGAGTGGATCAACCTATTAGCAAATTGATACAGCTTGTTTATAAATGGATCAAGATATAAGCAAGTCAGTTCATCCTATTAGTGAGTGAATCAACCTATTAGCAAGTTGGTTCAACCTATTAGTGAGTGGATCAACTTATTAGCAAGTTGATACAGCTTGTTTGTAAATGGATCGACATATTAGCAAGTCAGTTCAACCTATTAGTGAGTGGATCAACCTATTAGTATGTTCAACTCTTTTATTGCACAGCCATATCACATCACCTTCTCACGTAGTAGTGCTAAACAAAAGTCTCTTATTTTATTTTGCAAGGTACCCAACATAACAAACCTCAGGAAAAGAAACCAGAAGACAGTTTAGCATGTGAGCTTTGTCAGTTATTGGTGACTGAAGGAGACAAAGAACTGCAGCAGAATAAAACCATAGCAGCTCTGAACTCTACTCTCTATAAAACCTGTGCAAAACTTCCCAAGTCATATGCACTATTTGTAAGTATGTTTTTGTTGAAAATATTATTCCCTTTCCAAGAAAATATAATAAAGATTTAAATTCTTTGTAACAGAGCCCATTATGTAGTTGTACTGTAAGATGTGCAAAATAAGATTATACATGTATATAAGGATATAATTATACAAAATAATTGGGTCTTTAATTATACAGTGGAACTTTTCTATGAAATGACTCAAGAGACAATAAAAATATGTCCAATATGGACAGATGTCATTTACACAGTAGTTGAAGATGATACTGAAATTAATAAAGACTGAGTTTACATGTTGTCTTTTATTGACAGGAATTCTTTATACTGGTGAGTCTGCAAGACAGTTTTCATTGTAATTGTTGCAAAAATAAGTGAATATTTGTTTGTAAAAGAAAACCAAAGTTCCAGACTGTGACTTCACTACTTTGTCCATTGGTCTGTTTCTTGCTAAGTAATTAGTGAAACTATTTATTTGGCTGTTTCTTATTTTACCTTTTTATAACCATGCCTATAGGCTCATAGATAATATGTTGCAGTCTTTGTATCCATCCTTCTGCCCATCCTTCCTTCCTTCCTGCAGATGGTCTCTTTTGTGCAACTAATCCTGTAGATTTGATGGATTGTTATGAAACTTGTTGAATATTATTGTCATTTGATCTCACAATTTGTTTTGGACTTATTGCCCTTTTAATCTTGTATCTAATGAAGTGTATGACACAGTCTTGTTGGTGCAAAATAGTCCCACAGGTTTTGATGGATTACCATGAAACTTGGCAAATATTATGATGGCATTCCATCCCATCTACTGGAGTGGTCTAGTCATTCCCAGTCTCTGACTAGTTTCATTATCCATGTAACTCATCAGAGGGAAAAGTTCTGGTTGATTACCATGTCTTGTTTCTGTGAGGTTTGTATATCCATAGCAGCTGATACAGTCACCTTTTGGGCCATGTGACATCAGTTCAACTGATTGGTTTTAAGTAATTAGATCATAAACAAAAGTTTTGCTGCTGGCGCACTCATTGGATGACATCATCATTTCTTGCAACAAGCATTTGACTCTGATGAGCAAAAAACCAAACAAATATTGTTTTGGGGTAGGGTGGGGTTAAAGAAGAGGTAGTTAAATGATTCTCACAGATTATTTATTGAAAAATAATAAGGAATCAATATTCTTCTTGTGACAGTAAATATTGTTAGAATATGAATAAAATGGAATAAGATCACCATGGTGTTGTATAAGCTAAATAAAATAGCATAAGATCGCCATGGTGTTATATAGGCACATAGTCATTTCAAACTAAGCTGGCATATCTCATTGCTGATATAACTTGGTTCCTTGTGGGATTGTCAGACATCACTGGGTTGACATATTGAGTATCTGTTTCCCAATTGCAGTTGTTATTGGTGAAACTTAATGGGTCTGGATGACTCAGATTAGTTCATTTTAATTTTATTTTGGTTGCTGGTCCACTCGATTGTGTGACGGAATGTTTTCTCAGATGAAATTTCTTGACCAAACGTATTGATTGTTACATTATTTGAAGCATCAGTATCATCCAAAAGTGAAAAGAATGAACTCTGTATTGTCCAAAAATAGGTGGGTTTATCCAGAGTAATGTACAGAATGTCTAGGACTTAAACTTGTAGTTTACAATTACTGGTGTATAAATCAATCAGGTTTTCATGGAAGTTCACTAGATGTTTGGATCTTTCTTCCTTTTGTGGATCTTATGGCAATGGGGACAGTTCGCTGTATGGATGGTATCTTAGTGTCAATCCAATATGGGCCATCTTTATAATAAATTGGACACATAGAACATTGATAGACTATATTTTAGAGTTGTAGATTTATTTGAGTGAAGCTGTCATTCTGGAAGAGAAAGACATCATGGTATTTTGATGTTAGCCTTGCAAGGTGAGGTTGGTAATGGGAGGTGTAGAACTTTTGCAGGAGTTGAAAATTCCAGACAATAGGGCATAACCATTCAGGTTATCATGGGATGAAAATTATAAATAACATACAATGCCTGGACTCCTGTTTAAATATAGATGTTGATCCCTATTTAATGTAGGGTGTGTAATTGCTGTATCCAAAAATACTCTCTATTCCCTGCTACTAGATAAGTCTGGATCAGGCAAATGTATATTGTTTGATATTGAACATATCTTATGATTGGGTAGGTTGAGCCTTTAGATACTCTGGTGTCCTTCTTTTTGTGGATGTTCCTAAGGTATCATTTTTGTGCCTAAGGTGTCATTTGTGTGTATGTCCCTAGGTGTTTTTTGTGTGTGGATGTCCCTAAGGTGTCATTTCTGTGGATATCCCTAGGTGGGTTGTTTTTAAGAATGACATACGCAAAATAAAGGTTACCCAGGTACCTAAAAATTAAAACCTACCTGACTACAATATATATATATATATATATATATATATATATATATATATATATATATATATATATATATATATATATATATATATATATATATATATATATCACATACATTAAAAATAACATGGTCTTTGAAATGTTATTATAAAGCAACTTGATATACCAATAGTATTGGTATATAAAATTGTGATTTGCCAATGGCGTATGAATACGCGTAATGATCATGTTTTTATAAATATTATGCTCTCTAAACATGGATATGAATTTCTTTGAATATTACATTTATAAAGGAGAAAATAACCAGAAAATGATTTTCATGTAAAATATTTTTATAGAAACAACCATTTTTATATATATAAAAAAAACAACCATACTCAATCCAGGAAATAAATATTATTGAGCTCCACTCTGTGTCATCTGCTATCATCTCTGTCAACACTGCTGTTTCGGGTCTCTCCCTCTGACAAAAATCAAACACTTCAACTAGGTGGAACAAAGAAAACAATGGCATCATATAAAGAGCAAGATGAAGCAACACTGAGTTAATTGGCTGAGACATTTGTAAATGAAAATGATCATTGTGCTAGGAAAGACGGATTTGTACACCATGAGCCTGATGATATACAGAAATTTATAGAAAGTAGGAAGAAAGCAAACACTTTAAAAAAGACAATTTTTGATGTAAGGCTAGTGACAGAATTCTTGCAGTCAAGAAATGAATTCAGAAATGTACACGAGATACACCAATCTGAATTGGATCAGCACCTGGCTGGTTTTATATTCAGTGTTAGGAGAAAAGATGGATCTGAGTTTGAACCGATCAGCTTAAGAAGCATCATCAGCTTCATTGATCACCACCTTAAAATCAAGGAATATGCAAGTACAATCATGAGAGGAACAGACACAAATTTTACATTAACAAGGGAAGCTCTTCAGTCTAAGCAAAAAGATTTAAAATCTAAAGGAAAAGGAAATAAACCTAATTGGAGTCAGCTGATCACAGATGAAGAAATAAAAAGCCTTGTTTCGCAAAAAGCTAATGGGGATGGAAACACATGAAGCCATTGTTAACACATTGTGGTTTAACAACTCTGTGCATTTTGGTTTGAGGGGAGTGACTGAACATTACAATCTGAAATGGGGGGATGTTACATTAAAGAAAGATGTGAATGGCCTCGTGCATCTTGAACTCAATGAAAGGCAGACAAAAACAAGAACAGGAGACAATGTCAAGGACATCAGGGATATTAATCCTAAGATGTATGAAAACAAAAACAACAAAGAGAGAGATCCACTTGCTATCTACAAATAGTATGCAGAGATAAGACCAGCAGACTTTTGTCAACATGAAGATCCTTTCTATATTGACCCAACACTATGCCAATCTCAACGACAAACCCAAAATGGTTTAGGAAACAAGTCATTGGAATTAACAACCTGCATCATGAAAAAATGAAAGAAAAAGCAAATATTACAGAAAGAAAGAAATTAACAAACACTAGTAACCGAAAGAACCTAATTCAGAAGTTAAGAGACAAAAATATTCCCCCAATTGCTCTCATGCAAATTTCAGGCCACAAAAATGTACAGTCTATAAACAGCTACTCAAACATTAGTGACAAACAACAACAGACATACTCCAATTACCTGAGCAACACTGGCCACCCAAATAATGATGCTGTCAACCTCCACCCCCAGAACAAAGAAATTTCCAACAGCACAGCAGCAGACTATAGTATATCAAGTTCCCAATGTCTAATGTTCAACAGAATCAGATTATCAGCAACTCATTCTAAGGATCAAACATCACCATATAAAATATGTTTGTTATGAACCTCCTGCAAAACGTGAACGAGATCCCTTAGACTGGGTCAACTTCTTTCAACAGGAAATTCTCAAACGGGGCCCACATAGTGGAAATATAGGAAAATTATTGAAAGTGACACTGACAGTCAGCAGAAATAGCGAAATATGGACAGAAACAATATCAATCAAATGTAGTTAGTGTTAAATTGTTTATTATCTCTTGTTCCTTTATCATTTTGATGTTTCTGGCTCAAAATGTAGTGTTGCTATAGATGCAAATGGCAGCCCTGTTACTGTTCATGACAACAAATGCTGCAAATTCAATGTTTGCATGCACATTATTTAAAAAAATTGGAATGTTAACTATCAGCCATGTGTTTTCATTTAATTTAATATTGCTAAAGGAAACATAGCAATTAATATGAATTAAGTGTACAGGAAATTATGAATCACTACAGAACTTCTTGTTTGAGCGTACATACATGTGAGGGGTTGTGAAGAGTTCACTCCCCTAAAGTGTACTGTTTATGGACATCAGTTGTATCTCCCATATAAAATGAAAATTTGTATGTGTTATAAATAAATATATGTATAGTATGTATGTTGTATCAGTGATATACCACTCATATAAATTTTTCATTAAAAGGAAACTTGGCAAGCCTCATTTCCTTTTAATGAAAAATTTATACATCTCATGGTATATCATTGATACAGTGTACATACTATATATATATATATATATATATATATATATATATATATATATATATATATATATATGCAATAAACTGACAACAAACAGTGCAAAATTAGTATCTAACAAGGCTGATCACGTTCAACTCTTTAATGAGTCTTTTTCAAAGGAAAAACAGTTATGTTTGCAAAACTTTACATGGCTGTTTCTACAGGAATTAAACCTGTTTTACAAACATAACCATTTTATTATTTTATTTGTTTGTTGTGTCTATGTTTTATTTTTGCCTTTAGTATTTGCTATGACCAATGTCCAGTTGCTTTGAGTATGTGCCAGCCAAAACCTTTGAACTGTTGGTCATGTCCATCATATACAGGGTTTTAAGAACACTTGTGTATGTGTGTTTGCTATTGCTTCATATTTAGACCATTATATCAATCAAACTGCAACATGTTTCCTGCTGGAACTAATGACTTCATTGACGAATTTAAACAAACATTTTAATTGAAGCTTTCTTGTTTCTATCAAGTCTAATATTTATTTTATTGTTTTGTTTTCCTTCTTTGCAGTGCGATCTTCTTGTTCCAGAGATAGTTTTACTACTTGCCAAAGGATTCAGCCCCAAAAATGTTTGCATTGCAATGCATCTTTGCACCAACAGTTCTACTGGTATTTATGTATTAATGTACTATGTACTAGGACATTATTTCATCTACACAAATAGATCAAGTTTATACCATTGTACCCTGTATATAACTTGTACTAATGGCTAACACTGCTGTCTCTGATCTGACACCCCATACAGTGGTCCCTTACAATAATGCTGTTAAAGGGAGCCATGTAAGTTTGCCATGATATAAGTGATGTTGCTTTATAATGGGGTACATTTTACACTGATTCCACACTATAATGCTGTTCAGGCAAATCATAACAGTATACAATCATAAATGTGAGGTCATGTTATAATGGGGTGCATTCTACAGCAGTCCCTTACTATAATACTGTTCAGGGTAACCCTCAAAGTGTACTTTGATGAAGGTGAGGTCATGTTATAATGGGGTACATTAAACACCAGTCCCTTACTATAATACTCTTCAGGGTTGCCCTCAAAGTGTACTGTGATATAGGTGAGGTTTCCTTATGCTGGGGTAGATTATAGAGTCGCATCTTATTTTAATACTGTTGAGAGGATTCATAAAACACTCGTGATATACATTAAGTTATTATATATTGGGCTGCATTTAGGAAGAAAATAATTCAGCCAGTTCAATGGGATCCATGACTATACCTGTGTTATATTAGGGAGAGTGTTATACTGAGGTGCTTTACATTGAGGGACCACTATACCAATACTGCACTTTCAACTGATGAAAATGTCATTTTTAACAAAACAAAAACTGGTACCCATGAAATATAAATGAATTCAAGGTATGCTTTGCAATCAAGAAACCTCATGTAGCTTGATTTGATATGCAAACTTCAGATATCATCTGCTGGTAAACCAACCTTTTGAATGCTAGAAGTGCAGTGGCTCATTGGTTTGTGTCCTGAAATCACAAATGTAAAGCTGCAAGTTCGAACCCTTCCCACATCAGTGTGGGTTGTTTTGTGTTTCTGGTCAAAGTCTTTTTCTCTCATTGCCTCATAACTATATAGCCTTTTCCATATTGATTGACACTAAAATCAATATAGCCTTTTCCATACTGATGTGCTGCTTAACATCAAAATTAATATAGCCTTTTCCGTATTAAAACCAAAATCAATGTAGCCTTTTCCATATTAATTAACACCAAAATCAATATAGCCTTTTCCATACTGATGTGCTGCTTAACATCAAAATTAATATAGCCTTTTCCGTATTAACACCAAAATCAATATAGCCTTTTCCATATTAATTAACATCAAAATCAATATAGCCTTTTTCATATTGATTAACACCAAAAAAAAATAGCCTTTTCCATATTGATATGCTGCTTAACACCAAAATCAATATAACCTTTTCTGTATTGATTAATACCAAAATCAATATAGCCTTTTCCATATTGATGTGCTGCTTAACACCAAAATCAATATAGCCTTTTCCATATTGATTAACACCAAAATCAATATAGCCTTTTCCATATTGATGTGCTGCTTAACACCAAAATCAATATAGCCTTTTCCATATTAACACCAAAATCAATAAAACCTTATCCATATTGATTAACACCAAAATCAATATAGCCTTTTCTGTTTTGATTAACACCAAAATTAATATAGCCTTTTCCATATTAACACCAAAATCAATATAATGTTTTCCGTATTAACACCAAAATCAATATAGCCTTTTCCATATTGATTAACACCAAAATCAATATAGCCTTTTCCATATTGATGTGCTGCTTAACACCAAAATCAATATAGCCTTTTCCATATTAACACCAAAATCAATAAAACCTTATCCATATTGATTAACACCAAAATCAATATAGCCTTTTCTGTTTTGATTAACACCAAAATTAATATAGCCTTTTCCATATTAACACCAAAATCAATATAATGTTTTCCGTATTAACACCAAAATCAATATAGCCTTTTCCATATTGATTAACACCAAAATCAATATAGCCTTTTCCATATTGATGTGCTGCTTAACACCAAAATCAATAAAAAAAATGTTACAGTATAAAACAGACAGTACACATTTAATTTGGTTATTTGAGATGGTATATATGAATTATTTCCCAAATTGTTTTCTTTACAGCTGAGAGTACCATATGGAGAAAGAAAATTGAACAGGATTTAAATTGTATCTCATTTGTAATGAATGCAATGTTCATGTAGATGGAATTTAAATACTTTTGTGCGAATTAAAAGTTTAAAATATGACACAAATTGCAAATTGGTACAGATCTGAAGAAAATTCATCACCAACATTTGAAATTTGACTTTGAAATTTTGCATTTTGAACCATATTTAAATTTAATCAGCATAAATACCTTTAAAAGGTCACATCATAGTACATACATCATAATACCATTTCTTTGTTCAGCTCTTGAGAAGCCAAATGAAGATCCATTTTCAGCAGCTGTCAAAAGCCTTGAACCCCTTCCCCCACGGGACTGTCAACTGTGTAGAAAGGTTATGGAGTTTGTTGATGGTGACCTCATCAAAAACTATGTAAGTTGCAATTTTTATCACATGCCATTAACAGTGAAATAATGTGAGTAGTTTTCTACCCAACTCCTTCCTTTCAGAGGAGCAAGAAATTTTAATGAATGAATTGATTTAGAGAATTCTGTATATTTATTTCTTTTCTAATTCTCATGGTTTGGCACATTAGTACTTAAATTCATGTATGTGGAAAGGGGTTCCTGGCAATGTACAATCTGCATATTGCCCTTGCCACAGTACTGAAACTACTCTTCTAAAAGTAGTTAATGACATTCTCTCTGCATTGGATAGCGGAAAGATTACAATCCTCACCCTCTTTGATTTGTCTGCAGCATTTGACACAATAGACCATGATATATTATTTCACTGTCTCCAGCATGTATTTGGCATTCATGATACAGCCTTACTGTGGTTCAAGTCCTACTTGGTCAACAAGACACAAATTGTATCTGCAAATGGAATACAGTCCAGCCCAGTTGATCTATGTTGTGGTGTTCCACAGGGGTCTGTTCTTGGACCTGTTTTCTTCATTCTGTACACTCAGTCGCTCTCAAGTGTCATAGATCATCATCCAGTGTCTCACCAATTGTACGCTAATGACACCCAAATATATAAATCTAGCCACCCAACTGAAGTTGATGCTACAATCCAAGGTGTAGAGAGGTGCATTTCTGATGTGAAATCATGGATGACATGTAACAAGCTGCAGATGAATGATGATAAAACTGAGGCCATTCTGATCACAACACAAAGACTTTCTCATTCACATCCTTTACCTCAAACAATAAATATCAGCAATGCCAACATTAAATTCACACAATCAGTACGAAACCTAGGTGTTACTCTGGACAGTACTCTCACATTGCACCAACATGTCATGAACATATGCAAAGCTGCATATCTTGAGCTGAGACGCATCAGCTCAGTTTGCAAATATCTTTCAGCTGATGCCACAAAAACACTTTTGTGTCCATTAGTACTTTCAAGACTGGACTATTGTAACTCAATTCTGTCTGGTTCATCTCAATATCTACTCCAGAAACTTCAAAAAGTTCAAAACACAGCAGCTTGGATCATACTTAGAGTACCACGATCAGAGCACACCTCCCCACTGCTCTGTACCCTACACTGGCTATCCATTCCATCCAGAATCAAACACAAAATTTGTTCTCTGTGCTACGTTTCACTGTTGGACTCTAGTCCAACATACCTATCTGATCTCACCCATGTGTACATACCAGCAAGAAACTTACGCTCCTCTTCTGACAGTCGTATACTCATTATTCCAACTATGAAAACAAAGTCATATGGACAGCATTCTTTTACATACCAGGGCCCAACAACGTGGAATGAATTGCCCACTGAACTTAGACACAAAGACACAGTGATCACATTCAAAAGGGCTCTCAAAACTCACTTAGTTTGACTGCAAGAACAAACTAATAATGTCTCCTACCTGAAATATTCTCAGCATGTTTTTTATTTTTTAATGTTTTTCTAATTTCATGGTGTTTGTTTTTGTAATAATATTATTATATGTTTTTTATCTTATAGGTATTGTCTAATGTTGTAAAGCACCTAGAGCTTCTAAAGAGTAGGAGCTATACAAAGTCCTCATTATTATTATTATTATATATTATGCTGGTTCTTTATAATTTGGTTTATAGCATGCATGAAATCCATGAAAATTTGTTCTTCATGAAAAGCAGTGACTTAACAGTAACTGAAATGTATTTTTCTAGAAACTGTCATATTATACTTAGTCATTCAGGTTATTAGAATTTAGATTAATTATACCCCGTTCATTGTATTTGTACTATAGGAATATAAATTGTAATTGCAAAGTCATATAGAAGTGTAATCAAAAAGTAAAAGGTCATTTAGCAATGTAATCAAAAGTGCAAAGTCATATAGCAGTGTAATCAAGTAGTTCAAAGTCATAAAGGAGTGTAATCAAGTAGTACAAAGTTATAAAGCAATGTAATCAATGAGTACAAAATCTGAGGCAATGTAATTAAAGAATACAAAGTCTGAAGCAATGTAATTAAGTGATATGTAGTCTAGTCGAATAAATCAGATCCCAAGATCTGTGTTGATACCATTGGACTATTTGTGGGCCTCATAGCACTTGTTCATAGAAAGAGGAACTGTTTACAGACAAGCCTGTCCGCAACATATCGGTGTACATTTTTTGTCACTTACTGGTATTTATCATGTCTCTTGAGTTACTTCAATTGAAGAGTACTTATTCGCAATATATACAGAATATTTCCAATCAAATCCTATGTATGACTACTTGTCAATCCATGTGGAATAACTCAAACCCTATGTCCTGTGGCCATTTTTAATTTTGTGTTAGATACAGCTGTTACAAAATACTGGTAAGTTTTTTAACTGTATATGTGTGTGTTGGGGAAATATTTGCATGCAGTGAAATTGCACATTTTAATGAACAGTTGACATCAGACCATGCAAATTGTCCATCAGTATCAGCAAAGATTTGGGAGTCCAGTTTATCCTACTATGCATAGTCATCTAGCAATGTAATAAAGTAGTAAAAATTAATATAGAAATGTAATCAAGCAGTAGATAGTTTTATAGCAATGTAGTCAAGTAGTTCAGAGTCATATAGCAATGTAATAAAGTAGTGCAGTGATATAGCAATGTAGTAAAGTAGTGCAGTTATATAGCAATGTAATAAAGTAGTGCAGTCATATAGCAATGTAGTAAAGTAGTGCAGTCATATAGCAATGTAATAAAGTAGTGCAGTCATATAGCAATGTAGTAAAGTAGTGCAGTCATATAGAAATGTAATAAAGTAGTGCAAAATAATATAGAAATGTAATCAAGCAGTACTTAGTTTTATAGCAATGAAGTCAAGTAGTTCATAGTCATATAGCAATATATTCAACACAGTCATATAGCAGTGCAATTAAGTAATGCAAAGTCTTTACAGCTATGGGATAAATAATATTTCAGACTTGTGCTGATGATCAGCTCTGAAAGTTCTAAAACTTGCTGTAAGGTTTTACTAGTTGTATCTCATAAAACTGTAGAGTTGTTTATTTTCAAATATTTGTGTTTTCTGTAGGCCTGCCTCAAAAAGACCAAAACTTTATACTGCCATACTGTAGTCAGAATTTGACTCATTCTGAATCATATTCCACCTACAGTCTTGCAAAGTAATTCATGCAGTCTTTTGCAATTTTTAAAAATTGGAATCAGGGTACAAAAAGATTCTGCTTGGTGTCTCTTCTAAGCTCCTGGTAAAGTTCATTTTCAGTTAAACATAAAAATTCCTAACTGTGTCATCTACATCAGATACTTACAATGTTCTGTTTTAATATTTCACAAGAAAATTTAACAAAATATAAAGGTCAAATAGAGTAACTTTTATGTACATGGGTTCAGAGGGATGTAATATCCAAAATGACAGAATTTACAGAATTATTCTGCACTTATTAAAGATGAGGAACAAATTCCTCTTCTTGTTTGACAAAATAGACTCACCCACACAGATTTTGGCTGTTTGCAAAGAAAAACCTGCCATTTGGTTTAAAATGTAAACAAATTGACACTGATAGGGATCTGCTAGTGACAAGTTAGGAATAAATTGAGGAATAAAATGACTAAGTTTTGTACACTTTTTATATCTTTGATGCTTTAGATTTTTAAAATTGGTAGATGGGTACAAACTGGTGTGTGTGTGTGTGTGTGTGTGTGTGTGTGTTGAATACTAATGTAACTTGTTTGAAAAGTTGGATGGGTATCTTATCAGTAAAACTTCTTTTGTGCAGTGACCCAAATTTTGTCAATTCATGGAATGAGCATTTCATCAGTAATGGTTTTATTTTAGGAGAAATATGGTTCATCAACATTTTTGTTAAGGTTTTATTAAAGTTTGTTTATTTCATCATGGGCTTAACACAGAAGCAGTGCCCTTCTTTTAATGATTTTACTAGTTGTATCATATAAAACTTTAAAGTTTGTTAATTTTCTTGTATTTTTTTTTTCTGTAAGTCTGCCTCAAAGACTAAAAGCTGTACACTGCAAATTATATTTTTTAATCACAACAAAATTATGACAATTTTGAAAATAAGGTACATGTACATTATAAATGTTTATAATTTATTGATCAGTGTCTTGTTTAGAAAGTTACCTCTTTTTTTGTATCTAAAATGAACCCAAGTTTTGTTACTTTAACTTTCTTGATGAATTTTTGGAAAAGTTTAGCAATTTGATAGAATTGTTTTGTTGACAATACTTATAACTTAATTCTGAAATCCAATTTCTTAATTTTTTTTTCAGGAGAAGATCCGAGGATTCATAATTAGAAATGTCTGTAACAAGCTGCCAGATCAAACCGCTCTTGCTGTGAGTATATCAAATAATATATGGAGACATAAATGGAAAAATAAATCTCATCCGAGTTTTGACAACACAAGTTTAAATAAATGTCCCAATAAAAAACAAAACAGTGTCACGGTAGGTATCCAAAAATAGTAGCAATCATTGTAACTCCAATGCTTTGTGGCATTACTCAGTTTGAGCTAACATTTACACTTGTGTTATAGTAAAGTCCAAATGCAAACAGCATAATACATGATCTAACATCATTGAATATGCCTGCAGATTAGGGTCTGTGTTGTTTGTTGTACTGATTACTCCAAACAAACTGCATTGATCCAGATCTGCTGGTGTATCATTTGACAGCAGATCTGGGTCTGTGCAATTTGCACTTGGAATTGACCCATACAGTAATACCTCAAACATTCGCGAGGTTAGGTTCCAGAACCAGTCGCGGATCAGGAGGAATCGCGAATGTTTGGTACGAGTCACTAAAAATGCTGATAAATGCTTATTTCTAGGGTTTAAACCCTAAATATGACCCAAATCATGCTCCCAAAGCACTTTAATTTCATTTAAAAGTTAGCTTAATACATTACCCTTAAAAAGAAAAATAAATGGTTGACGTAAAAGTAGATTACAGTATCGCCTAATGGGTATTTGCCACACTAGCGCATTTACAGTACGGTATGTGTATACTAATATTACCCCTATACTAATTCTTTGGCTGCCGTTTTCTTTTGCACTCACAGTAAGGTAAAACCAAGTAACGAATGGGACTGTAAACTTAATGACTGACATTTTCTTTGTCATTGTCAGGAAGGTAAACTAGGTAAACTTCATATGTCACAGAAGGTACAATTCAATAAAATAAAGAAAACATGTATGTAGAGGGTACCAATGAAAATTTCGCGAATCCGTGAATTCGCGAATCCAGAAACGCGAATGCACGAGGTATTAGTGTAATCAAGAACACATGGTAAATCATTTACATGTTTATGACATCGAGTGATGAATCACAAAGCATCAATTATTTATCAACAGCTGTCAGTTAAGTGTTGCTTATTTCAAATCCTAATAGACCAGTAACCAATCTCCACCCAGGCTTTTTTAAAATCATAAAGGACTAATAACCAATCTTAAGCCTGGCTTATTTATAATCCTAATGGACAACTAACCAGTCTCAAGTCAGGCTTATTCAAAATCCTAATGGGCCACTATCCCATATTTTGTTCATCCTGAGGGCCCCAGGGAAGATTAGTATGTTATAATGAGTCACCCATATAAAATAAAGTATTTATTATTATTATTATTATTATTATTATTATTATTATTATAACCTATATCAAGCCAAGCTTTCTCTAAATCATTATAAATCACTAATCAGTTTGAATCAGCTTTCTGGGAATCATTACATAAGTACACCTGTGGTGCTAAACTTGTCTTTGTACCACTTCAGTGGTCAAGTGGTTAGAGCATCTGCCTTGGATGCAGGATGATGCATTTTTGAACTCCGGCAGTCATACCAAAGACTTTTTAAAATGGTACTTACAACTGCCTCGCTTGCTGCTCAGCATTAAGAGGTTAATGTTAGGACTAGTCAGCCTGGTTTCAGGATACTGTGACTGGGTGGGACATCATGCTACATGTCTGCTGGCATGATTCTCTAGTGCTAGATATCACTATAAACTGCCACACTGCAGACACTGTAGCGATATGACTGGAAAAATTGTTAAAGCTACATTAAAAATTCAAATCACACACACACATGACTTTGAAGTAGCATGGTTTATTGATGATCTGACACAGATTAATATAACTCGAAAACATGTATCAAACCAAATTGTTATGGTTCACTATCTTTAATTCAAATTTTGTTACATTGTCACCTTAAAAGAAAAATAAGTTACTAAAAAGTGCAAACATTTACAAATGAAATATTTTGATCATTAAAATACTTTATGCTAACAAGTAAACTTAATCATCTCTGCAAATGTTCAATTCTTCAATTTGGGTACAGCTTCTCTTGATTCTTGGTCATTGTGGAAATGGTCATTCGATAGGCAGTAACACTGAAGAATTGGCCTGCAGTCATTAATGACCTGCAGTCATCATTGGTTTGCAGTCATCATTGGTCTGCAGTCATTAATAGCCTGCAGTCATCATTATAAGAACAAATATTGAGAGATCATGATACCTAGCACAAGTTATTCTGAGCACATCGTTATCATTTACTTCCGTAGTAAGACAAGTAAGACAAACTTTAGGATTTCTCATTCACAGTCTTCTTGATAAGTGTTATATTGAAGTCAGTAGCTGATGAGATTGTGAGCAAAACTTCCAATGCCATGATAAAACAGCATATATTTTCTATTGCAATACTTTTTTTAATAACAGTCATTGTCTTAAAAAGAAAAACTCAGCATTCACTCTAAGTGTGATTTTCATCCCAAAACATAATTGTGATAATAGAAATGTTGGGGATGTAAATTTGGAGTATAGTAAATGTACACTATAGGTCTTTATTTGGGTGGGATGTGTGGATGAGGGTTGGCAGTGGGATGGAGGGATGGTTCATGATGTCAACCAAAATTATGTAAGGAGGTTAAATCTAAAGTGAGGGTTAGAACAATCTTTATTCTCCCCAGACAACCTGCAAGTTTGTGTACTTGAGAAATAATCTATTAAAGCCTATCTGATGTAAAATTATGCAAATATGGCTTTCAGTATTGTGTAATTCCTGGCATATGCTGCACTGAGATAAATCATATCACAGTCCAGTTACATTATTATGATGCAATCTATTTCCATGACAAAATGATAACTGAAGGTTACTTTTAAAATAATTTTTTTCATGTATGGAATCATTAAAGCAACAGTCTGATTGAGGTTGATTTTACATGTTGAGACTGCATTGACATTTATAGTTAACACTAGTTCCCTGCATTTTAGACTACACCAAAACCCTCCATTAAAGAGATGTGCATGTATGTGGCTGAGAATTTGATTCCCCTTATTGTAAACACCATCTTCATCCCCAATGTCTTCTGTGTCAATATTGGCATCTGCCCTGATGTAGTGTAGCACCAGCAGGTACGTAAAACATGAGCAGATTTTTCTAATAACACTTCATTCTGGTCCTAGATGTAAATTGCAACAATTAACATTATTAGATATTGTGGATTATGTACCAGTGGCAAATTGAACCCAAGCTTGTGAAACATACAAGAATGGGTTTTTATGACAAACTATTGAAATCAGGGAGAAGTGCTCATCAAAATGCATCTCTTCACTAAGTTTCATAATTGTAGGTATAATAGTATTATACAAGGAAGTAAAAAAAATAAACACATATGGTCATGAAGTCAATGAAGAAACTTAGCATGAGCGTCAAAATTATGAAATGTAGGTCATAAAGACATTAATTTTTTGTAAAAAAAAGGAACTTGAAAGTAACAATACACTAAAGAAAAGCATTTTATTCCCATACCAAATGAGTTTGGTGGGTGGATATACTATACAGTATTTTAATACTAAACATGTTAAAATAAACAATAATTATTGCTATCTTCATATAATGTGCATTGTTATACTCTCCTTAGAGGGCCTTAAGGGAGAATAGTCCTTGACTAATGAGTCACCCTCTATAAATAAAGCATTATTATTATTATTATTATTATTATTATTATTATTATTATTATTATACATTTATATGTACAACTGTTTGTATCTTGGGTCTTTCCTTCATTCTCTGTCACTCTAGAACTGCATCCATCAAACTCTACTTGTGGATGCAAGTTATTAATTTCTATGTTTGTTTAGGTTTTTGTTTTTTCATTCAAGTATATTTCACTCTGTGTGCTAGAGATTGCTAGACTCCATAGAGTCTATGGTTTCATTTATGAATGCAGCTTTAGTATTCCAACATGCTTTACAAAAACTAAGTCACATGACCCAGTTTTTCACAGAACTCAGGGAAGTGAAAAATATAGTTTCTTAAGACAAGTGTCAGCTTAATCCATGTTTTTCTCTAAAAAATAGATTACCTGAAAACAGCAATAACTTCAATTAACTCCTAAATCCATCCCTCCCATAAAGATAATCATTTTTTTCTTCCCATCTATATGCAATTTATATCTTAAAGTAGTACTTATGAGAAGTAAATCTTTCAAGATTCTGGTATAATTACCTCCCTTTGCCACCACTAGGTGGCTGTCTATCAACTTGATGTTCTCCAGCTTAAGCTTTTGCTGGACACAAACATATCATTTAATCTCATAATCTTTTTGATCTTATAGGCCATCTTTGAATTTGGTGATATTTGATTCAGTATTATCACAGTGTCTGGTAACATTATTGTGTTTTATCTGTGAAAATTTGCTTTTTTTGGGTGTGGTGGATTTAGTCTTCAGTGGTAAGTCACACATGCTGCATTGTGATGGTTTTAGTTGTGGACTTTTGTGCATCTTAAATATTTCAACATGTCTTCTCAAGTGATGTGAACCTCATTTTTGTCTTTCACTTGCATTTTGTTGCTTTTCTCTGTAATTTCAAGTGAAATTATGAAATCAAAGTGGAACAAATAAGTCCACATTTTCAAAGGCTTGTACTGTCTGCATCTTGTGGACTGAGGAGACATGGTCTGTTGTACTTTGTAAATAGCTGAGGGGAAAAACATCATGATCAATGTCATCTGACACTGGCATCTTGAGGTTGAAGAGTCCATTGCCATCATCATGGGGGATTTTGCAATGGCACCTCCACCCTGGGTTAAGATTCCCTTTACATTGTTGACTGCAATGATCACTTTGAGACACCTGGGATCAGAAGAATGGTACAATGCAGATGCAACAAGGCAAACCCTTTGCACTCATTGCGTAAATTATAGATGAGATGTTTGATCCAAGAGACAACTTGTGAGGTGCTGTTATCTGGGGATTTTATCTTATGACTTCATTCAGGACACATCTAACAGTATGGGAGAGGATACTTCCTTCATTTGGCAACCCACTAGGCATAAGAATTCCATATACCTATGATGCAGGGCTTTAGAACCTATAAGTCTGGGTGCATTGGGTTAACTACTAATCTTTCTGGCCTCTACCATCCTAAACACTCCTATCTGCTGTCTGTTGTCATTGCAGCTGCTGATCAGACTGTCCACTGGACATTCTCTGTTAACTGTGACCAGAAATAGATGATTTCAGAGTGTCAAACTGTTGATCAGATGAGAGTCCTATCTGTCATTGATGGTTATGGTGATCTCTCCATCCAGTCCAGACACCCAGCTGTCCATCTGGCTGTTCCAGATCAAAGCACCTTGCCTTCTGATGTCCTTGCTCTAAATACCATGCCAACAGTCTAACCCACTGCACCAGCACAATACCTCTTTGTCCGAGTACCATTCTCCATTGGTTTGATGGGTCCCACTTTTTTATGGCTCATCTGGTTGGCAGGTATCACACCACACATGGAAGGATAATGTGATTTCCCTCCCATTGGGGATTTCATACCCTAATATGGAAGGCATTCAGATTTAGGATAATCAATTCATTGATGGTGGGGGACAACCTGTACTTGCTTTTGCACTCTGATCTTACAATGGAATGAATGGAGTTTCAAGGCACTTAAAGAAATATTTTGCATCCTGTTGCTTCTGAGTGCCTCTTCCCCCACCCCCCTGCAGTAAATCAGGCCTACATAATTTAGGACTTAGTCAATGCTGAGATCACCCCTAAAAATAACAAAAATCAGCAATTTTCTCTCAGTAAGATTTGGAACCCCAGCAATTCAAACACATTCATTTGGGTAAGGCAACTGCAAGCATCATTCTTGCTTCACTGGTATTGGTCCCACTCAGGCATTTATTATGTCATTATTCACTACTGTTATGTCCTTGTCCAAGCTGAAAATATGTTATCCATCTTTTCTATCAAATCGATTGGCATGCTATTTTAAAGCTGATCTGAAACATTGCTGCAACATTAAATCTGCTTGAATTAGTGTCTTTAATCACTTTCCACATGGTGGAAAATTTTGTAGTGAATACAACACAACATAGAATGGTTGACTTTCTGATAGCCTCATGCAATCTGGATTTTGTGAGATGAGATTCCTTTTTATGCTCTTTCTTATTTCAACTGCATCAACTGCTCTTTGCCATTTGGCTTAACCTTACTGTTTGCAGGTTGCATTGAGGAAATCAGGAAACAGGCTGTATCAGCTAAACCTCTTCAGTTTTTTTCTTGCCTGTTCTTCCATATTTTGGCGATATCAGTTCCAGTCTCTAATCGGAGAAAAGAACAAACAGTAACCATCCTTTCTTACTTTGACAGACTTCAGAAACAAACAATCAGGGGGAGGAAGCCTAGTTACTCTTTGCCCAAACACTGTGGTTCCAAAACAGTGACTCCTAGTTGCAGTTGCTTGCTGGTGACCTTCTAACGGGTGCTGGGCTCCTTCAGTTTTGCTAAACATATATCAGTCCTGACAACAAATGGGTGGGTTCAAGTCTTTTTTGAGGGGCTGCAAATTTCCTTTGTTTAGCTCCCAAATTTAGAATAGGAGGTCTAGCTACTTCTGTCATAACCTGAACTCTCTAGGCTTTTCTTGGTGCCAAAGATCAATGTCAAGTTCTGTCCAGTTTTAGACCTGAGCTGGCTTAACCAGTTCATTGTCAAGCCAAAGTTCAAGATGGAGGTGGTGCATTTCCATGTAACTGGATGAGCAAGTAATCAGTCTTGACAAAAAATGCATAAAAATTCCCATTCTCATTCATCTGGCATCTCACGAGTATCTTTGTTTCAGTTACCATGGGATGGTGTATCAGTTTCATGCTTCTCTTTCATAGTAAGCTTCAGCACATAGACTTTCACGAAGTCCTCCACCAAAGCAGTGGTGACACACTAGGATTTTTTAAGAGTGCTCCTCTACAGTAATTGTGGTATACCAGGATCGTGTCCGGTAAAAGCCTATGGTAATTTCTATTTAGGTTCTGGATTTGAACCACCTCCTTACTCTCATTTCTCAAATGGTCTTTTTGTGACCAAGGACAAGTTTGAACTTCTCAGCATTTCACCAATCTTGGTATGGAATTCTTTACTCTTTTTAGTCTTGTTACCTTCTCTCCCAAGTGCTTTGCTTTTATCATCAAACATGCAGAGTCAGTCTCCATCAGGATATGTCTTGATAGGAATATTTCTTCCACTCCTTTTTCTTCTCAATGTGGGCACAGATTTGCTCCATCTCAACAGCCTATGTAAGTGCTCCATGTAGATAGTCCTTTTGGTCCAATGGCTCAGATAGTAATCATGCCTGATATCCTTCACCAATGGCAGGAAAGATCCCCAAACAGAAATTACAATCTTCACAGGTTGGATGATCTTGCATTTTCTTCTGTTCTTCCCTATTCTCCTAATGGTGATGTGATTAGGTGATTTACTACATATCATGACTAGAAATGTGGAGACAAATTATATTGAAACTTTGGCTATAACACTACTATTGCTACAGTGCCAATATCAGTTTTGGAACTAATTCATTTTCCATTTAAGAATTATATCTGCCCTTATGTATGTTATTCCAACATGTATTTTCCCATATTTGGGCCTAAATAATTTGTTCTCTGCTCCTTCTCTTTCTATCTCCTCTCCAGGATGAACAGATCTTAAAATGTGTCAAGAATGTAGACTCTTTGGTATACATTTATTTAATAAATAAGGAGGCACTGTAAAAAATGCCCCCAAAATACTCTAAACAATAAAAAGTAGACTTCAGGTATTAACTTTTTGAAATAGTTTTTCAGATGAATTCTACAAATTATTAGTGACTGAACTTACATGAACTGTTATTATTCGATAAATAAAATTGTTTAAGTTGCAATTCTAACTCTCAGCCTCTCAACACAATATAATCATGTTTGATAGAGAAATCAGGAATTGATTAGTGCTGAATGCAAATCTAAATGATGTGACAATCAAAATTTGGGTGCAGCATCTGTTACTGAATTTCACATATTAAGTTCTTCTAATTAGTTTTTTTACAAGCTTTTATTAAGGCCACAAAAATTCACATTTGAATGCAGAAATTAAACAGTAAAATTAAATTAAACCCAGTAAAATCCTCCCAATCATTAAAATCTTGTTCTTTAAAAGTGTTACAATATTAAATCTGTCAGATGTGATCACACTGTGATGTTACTACAGTACACTCAGTCTGTGCAAGAAGTGTGTTAGCAAACTAGAAGTCTCTCTTCATTTTGATTTTTCAACGGTCATTAATTTGAGCTGAATTTGCAAAAGGTCACTGTCCTAAAATTATTGTAATCTTTTTATAAATTTTTTAGCAATAGCATTGGCAAAGCATGGAGTCAAAATCCATGCAAATGAATGGCTTTTGCATTTATATATATATATATATATATATATATATATATATATATATATATATATATATATATATATATATATATATATATATATCTGTCTGCGTGTGTGTAAAGAAAATGTCCTTTTACACTGGAAAGGTTTTGTATTGCCACATGTGGCTTTACCACTTGTGACAATGCAGTATTTCCCATTTCACTCGTGAAATATTAACTCATTTCTACTCCAAGAAATGTAAACATCCTTATGTATTTGATAGGGAAAGGAAATTATAAAAGTATCATATATATATATATATATATATATTTATTAGTCGAGTCCAAATGCAGACTGCACATAACCAGATCTGCCATTGCATAATGCTATGGCAGATATGGGTCTGTGAAGTTTGATAGGAGTAGTTGCTAGAAAAAACACAGACCCTAATCTGCTGGTACTTCAAGTGACGTTAGATCAGATTCTATTCTGTTTGCATTTAGACTCGACTAATACTTTATGGCAAATTACAATCCTTTGTTATTTGCAGCTTGACTTGTATGTGAGTATGTACTGTAAATTATGTTTCTTTGAGCATTGTTACTTGCATTACAGAGAAATCCTTCCATTAAGTGTGAGTAACCTTGCTAGTGTTTGCTCAGTGGATTGATAGATGCTTAGTAATGGAAATGTTATTTTAGTACCATACATACTCACTTATAGGTCAAGGCAAAATGCAGACTACAAAAATCCTGACCTGCTATAGTAAAATGTGCCTGCAGATCTGGATCTACATTGTGTTTTTTTCTACTAATGACACCTAGCAAACTGGATAGACCCTGATCTGCCTCCTCATTCTGTGCCAGCAGATATGGGTCTGTGCAGTTTGCAGTTGGACTTGTCTTATAAGCGAGTACGTGAGGTAGTATCCTGGAGGAGTTGTTTCCTATAGGTACTGTTTTAGCATTTAGAAACAAGATGGCCACTATCGCTTAACCGGCTTGAAGCAGCTGTTCCATTTTTTAGTGCCATTTTCATGATATTTGTGCTTGTTGCCTGTTTTCATCTTCGTTATTGTGTTCATTATGTATTGGCTGTTGAATTCGTATGTGTTTCTTCATCTCCTTGTTTTGGAAATGACAATAATTAGACTTTTTCTCAGCTGTCTTGCTCCACTGTTTTTGAACAAACCACCATCACATGATACTCGCCAGTCAACCCGTTTATGCTACAATGGACCCTCATTAATTGCTTTAAATGTTCACTCCTTGGCTCTCCACACTACAATGTGCTCTAGACTAAACGAACTGGGACTACATTCATCATTACCTAAATGTAAACAGAAGTGAAAAAAGAAACGTTGTTTCAAAGCTGGCCAGCGTAGAACAGGAAGAAGAATTCCAGTTATCTCCCTTATTTTGGCACAACCATTTAAAAAAATTTTGACCGTTAATTTAGATAACCTAATTCAAATCCCAATTAATTTGTCAACCTTTGTGTCAACTATCCAAGAAATACCTCTGCGCATTGCATTATTCAATGCCCAGTCAGTAGGACCACCAGAAAAGCGAACAGAAATAGTTAATTTTATCAATGACCAAAATGTTGACATATTTTTCATGACAGAAACATGGCTAAAAACATCAGGCGATGAGCCCAAGTGTGCGGATCTAACACCCACTGGTTACTCCATCAAGTTGTTCCACCGTAATTCTCGCGGAGGTGGAATTGCTGTCATCACAACGAACTCCATGATAAAATATCTTAACTATACCACATATTTTGTAATAATATTATTATGTTTCTTATCTTATAGGTGTTGTCTAATGTTGTAAAGCGCTTAGAGCTTCTAAAGATTAGGCGCTATACAAAGTCCTCATTATTATTATTATCTGTATTATTTAAAGACTGGAAGGACACAATTTTTATATTTATTTTTTGGAGGTAGTTGTTTTTTCCAAATGTTTATATGATCAAGTAAGTGCTGTCAAAGAAACATAATTTACTATACAATTTCTTATTTATACAATGATTTGGTTTTAAGCAGAAAAATGACCAGTTTATCTTTAAGGAATGTTTGACTCACTATTATGTGGATGCAGAATACAGTCTCTCTCCCAGCTGTTCCTTAGCTAGGTCACTTTGATCCATTTTTGCAAGGAAATAGAGAAATCTTTTGTCAGGAAGTTGGTCATTCAGATATACATTAACTCAGAACTTTACCACTATAACTTCACAAAGTTTATGCCGTATACTTATAAAACTTAAGAAAACAAGTCATGCAAAGAAGTTCACTGTAATCTACTTTTTACACTCGAGTGAGTTGTACTATTCTTCATATTTCTTTGTCTTTACGTTACAAAATTGACTGTCATCAAAACTGTGGATGCATCACTGCGACTTTGCATACTATGAACCGGTGTGCTGAAGTCAGACTGAACAATTGGAATCTCTCAAGTTCATGCTTAATAAATGCTGCAATGTTTTTGAACATATACAAATAAAAACAAAGGAAGCACACTGGCATCCTACCAGTGATTGTCAGAAGTCAGTTCCCATCACGGTTCCCAAAAAGTACAGATTTTTAAATTTTGAATTACTAGATAATTTTCTTAGCATTTAGTGCATATTAAAATATTTCTAAAGAGCAGTAAACAACATCAGCTTGTAAATGCATTTAAAAGAAGACCTAAATGATAAAGAAGTTCATCTTCTTTACAAATCTATGCAGGGCTAAATTTGCCCATGTGCAATACAAAATAAACATGGGGAAATAATAAAGGACAGTTACTTTACTATTTGTGTATGTCACAGATAGCTAAGTAAATGTATGATCGTAAATTTTTTATATATATGACAAATTATTAATAGCAAATGCATTTATTCTGTGGATAACATCAACTTAACGTGATTTTGAGATCCACTGGTGGAATACACAGGATTGGCACTGATATAAGTTAAATTGCCAGTGCATCTTTACACAATCAGCACTTTTAAGACAGTAAAGTATAAATAATAAACAGAAATGCACTTGCGGAAATAAATCAAATCACACAAATGTTTTTTATTTTTCTGCATTGACAATAAAGTGGTTGAGGAGAACAGTTTCCTAGGTGAAGTAATTCACTATTTTTTGCAGAAACAGCCTACATGGGGATAAATCAGTGTATGCAGTAATGTTAATAAAGATGTCAACTAACTTTATCTTTAAGAAATGAATACATTCAGAAATTTGATTTTGAAAATTGAATAATGTTTGTATTTTTTAAAAGAACTTGTCAGATGCCAGTACTAGCTATATATATATATATTCTGCTTCAACAACATACTCGGTTTATATTCTGGAACTGGATTTTTGTTGACAATTTTTATTTTACATTTCAGTGCACTGACATGGCCAAGACAAAGCTGGAGAAAGTATGGGAGGCAGTCCTATCCACCATGTCCTCAGATCAGCTTTGCAAACTTGGAAACCTTTGTTAACTATTACCATAACCATTTCTTGGCTTATAGTTATCTCCCTTGGATAAACTTTCATTAATCATGATTATCTCCCTTTGATAATTTTTGATTATTCGAAGTGTCTCAGAGAAGATGGTTGTTTCAAAAATTTAATCTTGTCTGAATGTTTCAGATGATATGCCTAGATGTAATAACCCAATTTTAAACAATTTCAATTTGCCTTTCATCATGGATCAAAATTTAACTACACATACATAAATTAAAGTTTAACAAATATAGCCTCCTCATATCATAACAGATGAATATTCTAAGTTGTCTTAGACCATAATATTGTAATGCACATATGTTTGGTAGCACAATTTTATTCACATTTTGTAAAATACAGCTTTGAAAAAATGTTGTCAGAAGACCAGAAGAGATTTTTTTGTAAAATATTGCTCAGTTTAAAATATTCAAATGTGATCAACCTGTCAATCAATAAAATATAACTTGACACTTATAAAGTTGGTGACTTTTTGAAATTCCTAATAGGGAGAAATCAAATAAAGGTTTTTCTCTTTTTAGTAATGGTGGCCATATTTGATTGCCAATGGGCATCATGTGTAAAAATTGAAAGGTCTTTATTCCAGGATGCTATCTATCAGGGTTACTACAATCGTATTCAGCAGCTTTTGGAGAAATCATTTAAGATTTTTTATGTTTATAGTAAGTGTATCCATATCTGATGGCAGATCAGCATCAGTTGTACAAAACTGAAAGGTCTTCATGTCAGGATGTGTAGTTAAATATTACAAAATTCTTTAACTTTTAATAAGCACTATATTGCCAGTAATTCACTGATGTGCCATTACACCTTCATACACATCTGCTCTTAGTAGTTTTCAAGTTGTTCCAATTGCACTGGCAGGAAAGGGCCTCCTGTGTAGACTAGGATGTAAAAAGCATGTATGCATCTATTATCTTTAGGAGCAAAACACAAATAGCATCAACATCAATCTCATAACTCAAAAAATCATTGGGGCACTACAGACGAAGAGATCATTGGGGCACCACAGATAAATAGATCATTGGGGCACCAGAGATGATGAGATGATTGGGGCACCACAGACAAGATCATTGGGGCACCACAGATGACTTCACAACCAATTATCTCCATCTTTTCCTGTTTTCCACTGCTCTTTGTGAATCTCCAAACAACATATCTGTTGATTTTTTAATGTTGTCTTCCCACCTCTTTTTCCGTCTGCATCTTTTTCTGTACCCTCTCACTGTATCTTGCAAGATTGTTTTAGCCAGTCCAGATCATCTTGAGACATGACTGTGCCATTTCAGTTTGATTTTTCTCACAGTGCTCAAGAAGTCTTTGTAGGGTCCGATGGCTCATTGGAATTGTGTTGTGGACCTCTTTGTTGGTTAAAAGGTCAAGGTATGAGATGCCCAAAATCTTGTGGTAACATCTCATTTTGAAGGTTCAAATCTTACTGTAGAGCTGATGTGAGCATCCATGTTTCACAAGCATACAGAAAAATGGATATGACAATAGAGCACATCATCTCTATTTTGGAACCAAGAGCAATGTTGGTGTCCTTCCATATTGGTCTCAGCTTTGTTTCTGCTGCTGTTGTCTGGGCAGTCCTGCAAAGTAGTTCTGGTTAGGAGCCCTCATCTGTGATAACTGATCCCAAGTACTTGAAGTAGCTGCTAGTACCATTTTTATAAGTCTTTATTATGACTCAGCCTGGGTCTGAACCCACGACCTAATGCATCTGAGGTGGCTGCTCTAACCACTTAGGCCACTGGAATGGTCCTGTGGGTTCAAACCCCAGCTGAGTCATAGAAAACTTATAACAATGGTAATAGCAGCTGCCTTGCTTGGCAATCAGTATTAAGAGGTTAGTGTTAGAACTGCTTGGCCTGGTGTCAGGATAATGTGACTGGGTGGGACATCATGCTACATGTATGCGGCATGATGCCCCAGTGTTAGATATGACTATAAACTGCCACACTACAAAAAAATGGTTAAAGCTACATTAAAAATCCAAATCACACACATGCACAATAAATGAACACTGAACAAAAATTTTCAGCAAAGTTGGTGAAGCACAAATATAGGTCACTGAGATCTCATTCTGCACTAATGATATAAAATTGTCAAGATGCATCCTCTTACCAAGTTTCTAGGAAGGAAAGTATACATATAGCATGGCAAAAACTTGTGTGGTCGTCAGTTATATGCAAACATTCAACCAAAGTCAATAAAAGACGAAATACAGGTCACCAAGAGTTGTAATGCTGTCGTATTAACAGGTACATTTAATTAATTTCATGATTCTGTCATGAAAAATGACAGAGAAATAAATATCAAACACAAAATTTAACCCAAGCTTGTGAAACCTAAAAGAATGGGCTATTATGACAAACTATTGAAATCAGGGAGAAGTGCTCATCAAAATGCATCTCTTCACCAAGTTTCATAATTGTAGGTATAATAGTATTTTTAAAAAATAAACACATATGGTCATGAAGTCAATGAAGAAACTTAGCATGAGCGTCAAAATTATAAAATGTAGGTCATAAAAAAAGGAACTTGAAAGTGACACCATACACTAGGCCCTGAGTGGCTGAATTGTCTAAAGTGCTTGCTTGTACCAATCACTGCCATTTCACCTGTCTGTAGGTTTGAATCTCGGGCTCAGCCAATGTTGGTATGTGAAAAAGCTTGCCAGTATCTTCCTGTAGGTCAGTGGTTCTTCCCTGGGTTTTCCCAGGTTCTTCATCTGCCACTTAATATGACCACCATGTATAGCTTATCGTGTGAAGTAAAATGGTCTTAAACCCACAACAACAATAACATCAGTACCTTACACACCCTCTAAAAATGGTATTTTTCGAGTTCTCTCCTAATACTTTTAACACATCAACCCCTTGTGACGACTTTACAGGGCAGGAGGTAGTAGCCCACTGCTGAGCTCTGTAGCGTCATGGTCATGTATGATACCCTAAAGTGGGTGGTATTATAGAAAGGTAGGTAGATGTAGCTCTACAATGATACCAAATAATCTGGAATATCTAGTTGCACTACAAAATACAGATAGAAAAATCTCATTTTTTGGACCCAACTTTTTTTAAACGCAAAATTCGCCCGTGGTCGAAAACCCATTTTGTGTCTGGATTTTAGACTTTTTGGTCTCAGATCTAAGGCAAACCGGTATGAACTGCAAACAGACAGATGAGCCTTTGCAAAAAGTTGGATAAGATGGGCATTTGGAATAAAGAGTGGTCTCCATACAAAAAAAAGAAAAAAAAAAGAAAAAGCAGTCCAACCTTTACCCTTATGCTTATGCTTGAGTCAAATAGCCAATGAAAAATGATGTTTCTAATACAACTAGGCAGTATGTTATTGAAAGATGACCGGGGATTTGGTGTTTTCGAGTCTATTCAGAAATAGCTTTCAAAATGTGTTTCCTACTTGATTTTCAGGCAAAACTGGCAAAAAGCTCCAGGGGTTAATGTGTTAAATGACTTCAAAACTACATGAAAATAAACCTGCTTCCAAACTCAGCAGCCACTGGCACGCCATCTTGAGGTGGGGGGAACCAAATATGTTCCAAATGGACAGGATGTACTTTCAATCCGACTTACAAGGTGTATGATTTCAATATCATCATCACAGCAAAGAATTGCAATACTGTATATACTCGCTTATATGATGAGTCCAACTGCAACCTGCACAGATCCAGATCACAAACTGCACTGGCAATCTGGGTCTGTACAACTTTTTAGTAATAATCATCAGAATAAACAAAAAGGAGTTAGACCCTGAACTGCAGGTGCATTATGCTAGGGCAGATCAGGGTCTTTATTGTTTGCAGTTGGACTTAAAAGCAAGCACAGGTGATATTTACTCTGGTGAGAGTGCATAATTAAACATGCTCAGACTACTGATATGGTATGATAGGAGGATGAAACATAAACTGTTAAAAATAAACAATCCTCTGTCATCATTCTATCCTTTTGAATGATGTAAACAAGTGAAGTTAACAAGGCTGTTTACATCAAGTAAACAGACTGTCTCCTTGAACCTACTACAATTTTAATTAACTACTACACACACTCCTTAAATTCAAAACAATTTTAGTCTCTCATATATATTCTTGAATGCATGTTTTAAATAAGACCCTATGTTTCATTTTGTTCTGGTAAATATTTTGTTAACTAAAACATTGTTTGTATTCTTACCTATATTACAGATTGATTTTAATCTACCTACCTTAAAACTGCATACCATACTCTGCTTAATAACATGCCCCCCCCCCCATTTAAATACATGTATAAAAAAGTGTCCATCTTTAACCTAACTATATCCAAGGAAGAAATTCAATCAAGAAAGCAAAATTTACATCATTTAGCTGTCCAATTTACACACATGGTATTCAAGGAGAGATAAGTTCCAAACATAACACCTCATAGGCACCATGCCAAGTTGGCCTTTTACAATTCTACTCAATACAAACATGTATACTGTGGTGGGAAAATGGTGACAGTAAATGCTATTATTTAGTTCCCTGAGCCTGAGTTATGTTTCTATTTTTGTCTTGAGTGAACCAGATTAACATCTAAGAATTGTAAAATATGCACTCAGAGAGAACAATATACTTTAGATGTTAATGTTTTGGCCAAATACAATAATAAAGACATTTTAAACTAAATTTTTAGGGTATCTGATCAATGTTTCATCAACATGTAAAAAAAATAGATGAAAAGAAAAGCTGAACACTTCATTTTAGTCATTCTAGGAATTAAGCATACACTATAATGGATTAATGCTATGATACAAGCACTATTTATTTTGCAAACATGGACTTGCATATATTTCAGTTTATTTATGTATATGATACAATTGTAACACACACTGTATCAAAGACAATTATTGTGGCACTTATTGTCACACAAAATGACTGTATTACCCAGTTCTACTGTCTTAGTGTATCAAGATTATTAAACTGATGAAGTTTTTATACTTCAAATATAACCATATATCTCTGCATGTTCCACTTAACCCAGAGTCTCACCTGCATCCATATGCTTGTCAGGATAACTACTGTGTCTGACTTTTAGAAACTTTAATGAAAAACTAACATTGCTAATGACACCACTGCCAGAAAGTGACTATAATATCTTGCCATGCTTACACAGGTACCATACACACTCACTTTTTAAGTAGATTCCAACAGCAAACTGCACAGACCCAGATCTGCTGTTTCATAATGCAATGGCAAATCTAGGTCTTTGCAGTTTCTTAGGAGTAATCAGTAGAACAAACAGAATAGACCCAGATCTGCAGGTACATTATGCTATGGTGGATCAGGATCTTTGTTGTTTGCGATTTGGCTGGATGTATAAATGAGTGCATTTGGTAGACATATCTGGTCCCTTTTCCAAATTTTATCCTGTTGTAGTTTGCCTAGACTTAAAAACAAATACATCTGGTAAGAAAAAAGTTGAAACTGAAGATGTATCATCAAAGCAATTTAATAGAGACTCAAGACAGTATGAACTTGGCATGATTGCATGTCATCCAAAAACATGTCAATAAGTTGGCAGTATAATGGAAATCTTCACCCTACAACCATTCTCATAATATATAAACAAGAATGATACTATTTATTATATGGAAAGTCTGGTATTAAATCTGTTGGAGATAAATGAATATACTGCAATATATACTCGCTTATAAGACGAGTCCAATTGCAAAGTGCACATACCCAGATTTGCTGGTGCATAATGCACTGTACAGTTTGTTAGGAATAATCAGAAGAACAAACAACATAGATCCCAGTCTGCTGGTACATTATACTATGGCAGATCTGGATTGTTGCTGTTTGCAGTTTGACAAGACTTATAAGCAAGTACATATGGTATAAGTCTGCAGCCTTTTAAGAATTGTGAAGCACTCTTTTACTAATATGCTTACATATTATGTATCATATACCTACATACATGTAGCTTTAATAAAAATACTAATAATAATAGTTACAATTGGAAAATATCTAAACTTGACATCCAAAAATTGTCTTCCTTCATAGGAAGCCACCTTTTATAAAGTCAAATGTTCACTGCATAAGGGTCGTCTTATAACAGGGGAACCAGTGTAGAAAGAAATCATGGCATGAACCAAATTTAAAACTAAAAAAAGTGTTTAAAGTTATACAGTAATTAGGAAAATAATTTACCTGGAACAATTTCAGTGAAATTAAGTACATTAACAAAAACACTTTACATCATTTTTGACACTGAATTTTATTAAAGAACAAAATTTCTATGAGATAGTAAAGGTGCAATATAACCATGTTTGTTTTGTAAAGATTAAATTCTTTAAAAACTGTCAGTTGCTGACATAGATGGGGTACAAGAGATTTATTTGAAAGCCCCAGTCAATTTAAAACTGCACACTTTTGTTAGTGACACAAAATGAAAATTGGCAATGGTAAGCAACCCCCTCTTCCTTCTCATACTCAAACCCTTAAAATATTCAGAATCTGATCTCAACATTGTATTTTCCTTCAGTTATTGTGTAACAGGTAATTTACCAACAACTGATACAGTTGTAAATGTTAATTTAAAAAAAGCTAAGTGCAAGTTTTACTCACAATTAATATAAACTACAAAAGAACATTTTCTGTTAGAACCAATTAACATTCTCAGTTTGAAGGACATGAAAAGCAAAAAACCCACAATTATAAATACATTTTCCCATCCAAAACCACTCATAACAGAACCAACACTGATAATGAACTGAATATTTGTGTTTAGAGTTCACCCAATCTAATGTGCCAGCAGATGAGGGTATTTGCTGTTTGTTTTTTGTGTGCAGCATGGATTCTGATCCACTGGTACATTATCTGAGTGACCTAGATCTATCATGCAGATAAGTGCATGTAAAAGCAAAGACAAATACTCTACGTACATCATAATAATAATAATAATAATAATGATAATAATAATAATAATAATAATAAGTGTCTTATAATTATACAGTAGTCCCTCTGTATAAGGCTGATCATGGAAGTCATAAAACTATTGTGTTATAACTGAGGTCACCTTATTCTGTGGTCCACTATGCACAAAGCCTTTTTTCACGCACTTTGATAGGAACCATGACCATATCTGTGTTATATCAGGGACCATGTTATACAAGCTGCCTTATCCTGGGGTATATTGTGACAAAGCCTTTTTTCACGCACTTTGATAGGAACCATGACCATATCTGTGTTATATCAGGGACCATGTTATTCTGAGAGACCTTATATGGTGGTATATTATACACAAAGCATTTTTCACAATGACTATATACTGGGGTACATTATGCAGAAAGCCTTTTTCAACTGCTCAGATGGCAACCACAACCCAAAAAGTGTTATCAATTTCTATGTTACTGTAGTATCATCAATTTTTGTGGGGGAACCAATTATCGTGCTTTTTGTTCTTGCCTCGAACCATGAATTTAAATCCCCCAACGGAAAAGGAGCCATGTAGGCTGATGACACCCCCATTTTCTTACAGTGTTTAATTTCTAGAGATTAACACAGTTACCAGTATTTGATAAATCAAGGTCAATACTGTAATCTGGTAATTAAATACTAGCTTTTACATGTGTTTATTTTTTATTTTAACCTCTTGAAACAAGAATTATAAATCATTTTATATTGTTTCAATGCACATGTTTGATAAGGTATCTGATAGCTGTAATTTTACACTCGCTGCTTAAATTGCAATGTGAGGTAGGTAAGGATAGAGAGAAAATACAGAAAAAGCATAAGGTATTCAAACAATAGAAATACTTAAAATGAAGAAATTTTTTACAAAATAACAGTATACGAAAGTTAAATTTAATACTTATTCAAATCGATCCTTCATTTGAGTACAACTGTTGTTGAACCTTTAAATACTTCTAAAAGCACATTTCATTTTATCCATGCACTGTTAATCCAAAAGAAGAACAAGCCTGTAAAATACTACAACTATTTCTTGAAACACTATTATTAATGAAACACTATGTATATACACTAATTACAGCAGAGTATTGAAGCTCACACTTCACAGATTTTTGGACAAAGCCACTGTATCAACATCATGTCAATCAAGACTCATGGTACTCAGATGCTTCTCAGGTAAATAGTCCCCAAATTGCTGAATTCTCAAAACCACTGATAATTAGGTCCGATTTTCACTCTGTGACCCAAGAGCTGCAATTATCCATTCAGTGTGAACTGGCTTGATTAACGAGGTTGCAAGGTTTACTAATACCATACACTGATCATCACCAGTAACATCTTTTTCCATAATGGCGTCCATGACCGGTTTAGCTAACCACTCATGGAAGTGTGACTTTAATTCTTCTTTGTACTCTTTATTTACTGTCAAGTCTAGTGGTTAAAGTCGGTCTGTACAAGAGGCAGGCACAAACATTAGATGCCTGCTAAGCAAGTGCCTGCATTGTGTTCGCAGCTTCTGATGGGTTAGGAAGTCCAGGAACCAAGGGGGGGTCTAAGTTAAATTTGACCACTATTAAGCCACTGTGTTAATGCCATGATCGTCAGAAAATACTGATGGCGCAAACTTGATGGACAGTGGTTTAAGTAAGAGATCATTCACATGTACTTTAATAGCCGATTGACCTAGTGTTGTTGGCTGCATCAGCTTCCTTTGATGTTTAGCTCAAACAAAAACATGGCAAAAGTGATTAATCTTGACTGGTGTTTTATTTGTGCTCATAGAGATGGAAGTATTGTTTTAGTGTTGTTGGCTGTGTCGGCTTTGATTGATGTTATTCACTTGGTCAAAAACACTGTGCAAGTATTGAACTTGCCAGGTCTTTGATAGTATTGTTTTAAACATTAAAGTGACCGCTGTTTGCATCGGCATAGTTTTATTCTTTCATATTCTTTATTTTGGGTATTTGTAGAGGTTAAACCATGAAATTAAATACCTACTAATATACAAACTTTGACAGGCAGAACCACAAATTTAGGTACTCATGAAAATTAACTTTTTTTTACAAAACCATGAGAATTGAGCCCAACGAAAATAAATGATACTACACTATACAGTAATACCTCGAACATTCGTGAGGTTAGGTTCCAGAACCAGTCGCGGATCAGGAGGAATCGCGAATGTTTGGTACGAGTCACTAAATATGATAATAAATGCTTATTTCTAGAGTTTAAACCCTAAATATGACCCAAATCATGCTCCCAAAGCACTTTAATTTCATTTAAAAGTTAGCTTAATACATTACCCTTAAAAAGAGAAATAAATGGTTGACGTAAAAATAGAGTACAGTATCGCCTAATGGGTATTTGTCACACTAGCGCATTTACAGTACGGTACATGTATACTAATATTACCCCTATACTAATTCATTGGCTGCCATTTTCTTTTGCACTCACAGTAAGGTAAAACCAAGTAACAAATGGGACTGTAAACTTAATGACTGACGTTTTCTTTGTCATTGTCAGGAAGGTAAACTAGGTAAACTTCATATGTCACAGAAGTCATATAACGAAGGTACAATTCAATAAAATAAAGAAAACATGTACTTAGAGGGTACCAATGAAAATTTCGCAAATCCGTTAATTCGCGAATCCAGAAACGCGAATGCATGAGGTATTACTGTACTGAAATGCCTTATCCTGGAGTACATTATACACAAAGCCTTTCTAAGTGATTTAGATGGAACCATGACCATATCAGTGTTAGGTCAGGGGCTGCATTATACTGAGGTACCTTATAGTGAAAAACCACTTTATATAACATAATGGATGAAATCAGTTAATTTTATAAAGTTAACATACCTGAAACTGCAATTACATCAGTTTCTTGCATTTACATATAAACTAATGACTTTCTTTTTATAATCAGAAAACATATTTAACAATCACAAACTTTTTTTTCTCACACAGATCTAAATAAAATCCTATCTTCTACTTTATCTCAATTATAAATAAATATTATCTGCCACAGTAAACTGATATACTGCTTTTGATCCAAAATACTTGGTAAATAAGCAAAACTGTACAAACCTTTTTTTAGTATTTACATGGTATGCAATTCCTGCGTGGAAGAGCAACAGACCAAAAACAAAACAAATTAGGGTTTGGGCATTTATTGGATAATATTGTCACAATACTTTCTCAAATGTAAAAAGAAAATATTTTTATTTCATATAAATCTCACAGATAATATAAAAAAAGATCTAAAACAGTTATGCATAACAGTCAAATGAACATAATTTCCAACATGGAATGCAAATTGCAACTTTGATTCACTTTTTCAATTTGTAAAATATTCACCTGAGCTTTTGCCATAGAGAACAGACCATGCCCCATTGAACTGATTCACTTTTTCAAATGAAATATTCCTCCTGAGCTTTTGCCATAGAGAACAGACCATGCCCCAATTGACTGATTCACTTTTTCAAATGAAATATTCCTCCTGAGCTTTTGCCATAGAGAACAGACCATGCCCCAATTGACTGATTTACTTTTTCAAATGAAATATTCCTCCTGAGCTTTTGCCATAGAGAACAGACCATGCCCCATTGAACTGATTCACTTTTTCAAATGAAATACTCCTCCTGAGCAATTGCCATAGAGAACAGACCATGCCCCAATTGACTGATTCACTTTTTCAATTTATAAAATATTCCCCCTGAGCAACTGCCACAGAGAACCAGACCATGCCCCCTTTGATGGATTCACTTTTTCAATTTGTAAAATCACATGAGCAACTGCCATAAAGGATCAAATCATGCCATTTGCATCCAGCAACAACAACATAGCTAGTCAAGTTAAAAACACTGCATGTTTCTAGTAAAGTAACTACTAAAAGACTTAATACAGATACATTCATATACATCAACATGTGTACAAACCAAATACATACAAATCTACATCAATATATATCTATTATTAAATATTTACATGTGATCTCTGATCATGAATAAGACTCCAGGATTCAGACTCAAAATTAAAATGAGAAAAACTTGAAAAGTTAATCAAGAATTTCCAAAAATGGTTTTACAGTGAAAACCTCCCTAAACCAGACACTGTTGAGACCAACATTTTCCTTATGTACAGCGGTTTAAATAGAAAAGCTTTATTGAGACCAGTCTGTAAACAGTGGTTAGGTTACATAGTGGCTGGTGTAAGTTTCACTGTTTATATTTTAGAAAATCTCCCAAAAACATGGAATAAAATCTCCCTCAACTCTGTTCCAGAAGTATTACATGTATACATGTTGGTGAGTATGCTCTACATCTCAGCAGAAGTCACCGCAATATCACAGTCACACAGATATCACAATCTTTTCAGGTCTTTTTCCTCTTCATGGCAACATTTACTAGCTCTACTGCCATATTCTTGATGCCCAACATGACACTTAGAGCTGCTACCCTCTGGATCCCCTGAAAAATTGGAATAAAATCTTACAAAAGGTGTTCCTCTATAGTAAAACCTGCTTACTACAGATAGTCAAGGAAGATGAGTATGTCCATCACGGGCAGGTGTCCTTTATACATGTACCAACATCAAAATCTGCATACCTTTACATAAAGTACCTTGTGTTAATTCACTAGCATATTCAACCTCTATTTAGTGGACACTTGCCCATAAATGACAACATATCCATTTTTTGTAATTACTGATCTGCTTCATCTTATCCCCAAATCCCTGAACACTGGTTCTGTGGTAAAAATGTGAAATCCGTTGAATACATTATTTAAGTTATGCTTTGCTTATTCACTGTGTGATACAAATCATGATACCACAATATGTCATGTAGTAATTAGGCAATACAATACCATGATGCAGACTAATAACTTGCCATTGTTTCTTTGCATGTAATGACTTAGTGTTGTAAGCATGTGGCAAGATTATTAGTATTACCTGAATTATCATGACCGTTTTGGCGATTTTGTATATGGTTTTGTAACTAAGTGTACAGTTCTTTTGTAATTATTTGACCCCTTAAACTCAAACTTATTTCTAGAATGGGAGCCTTAAATACAGCTGAAGGGTTACATTTAGGATTGTTTCTACCATTCTAGTCTTAGCAAAGCATTGTGGGATTGGAAGTTTCTTTGTAGTTACATTAAATCTACAAAACTATTTTTCCGATCTTAAAGCCCCAATGCTGCCATTTATCATAAATTTCAACAAAATTCCAATTAAACTAAAGTTTTCAAGAAAAGAAATGATTTGTTAAAAAAAGACATCCAGCATAAACCATTCTTTGAAATAATCAAGATGTTAGATTTAAATGACGTTTAAATTGTTTTCTCAGACTTAAGATGTGCCACCCCTTAATTCAGTCAATGAAGTCACTTGTAATTCTAATCTTTTTTGTAGATTGCTCCAAAAGCAGTGATATGATACATTCAACAAATTCCATTAGTGACTAATTAAGAGTTTAACGTTTTTTCTGAGTTTATCATGGTATAAACTGTCAGTTGCCGACTCACACAGCAAATAAAGCCCGAAGGGCGTTATGTAATCTGTGTGAGTCGGCAACTGACAGTTTATACCATGATAAACTCAGAAAAAACAATGTTAAACTCTTATAATTGAAATTTCAATTATTCGTTATGCTATTTTGTTTGCATCATTAAAAAATTGAAATCTTAATTTAGCGTAGTAATACATGTTTGGGGTTTTCTGTTATGTAGCTATTCATAGCACTTAGGATTGTCCTGCTTGATTGTAATAAGGTCATCATAATACCAGCCCTTCAACCAATGAAAACCAAATTTATTCAATTATTTTTGTAAAATTTTTAGAATGATCTTTTCCTTTAATGTTTACTTCGTGCCTGCCTTCACTGGCAGTGTTTATCTTATGCTGTACACATGACTCTATTTATAGAAGTGGGTATTCTTATAAAAGCAGTTCTCCTTACAGTTCATACAGAAATAAATGCAATTCATTTTGATCATATGGTAACATTCTGACCAATGGAAATGTTACTTTCCTTTACCAGCTACTGGCATTGCAATTATTCTAATAACAGCAACATTCCCAAGTAGTGCACAAATTTATTCAATAGGGGATGAAGAGAGGGAGGTCTGCTTTTTTAATATGGATCTAAGAAGAAAAAGCATGCATTAGATAAAAAGACTTGGTTGAATATTAGTGATAAGCTGGGGCACTCAATTATACATTGAAGTGTGAACTTGGGATGCAGACAATCCAACATAGCGTGTTGTTAACTTCTTATCTTTACAATGGTGATCTCATCAGATCTTGTGTGCCAGCGTTCGACTGAAATTGGTTGACCCATAGATATTGCCAATCAACATTGAATTCATTTGTACACATGTAGAAAATAGCAGGGTATCTCAGGTCTAGGGTGAAATTACATGGCTTCTAATGTCATCAAACGTCAATATTATCTGGTTTTAATAAAACCCAACAATGTGTAGGACCAATGATTTGGCATACACTACTTTTTGCACCTAACGGAAGCGTTGGGGCTTTAATTTGTAATAAAAAAAATAGAAATGCGGAGCATATGATTGATTTGTCATTTTATTTGTCTAAAAAAAATGACTTTTTTTGTCAGAGACTGATGGTTTCTCTTGCTGAGTATTGGAACCTGTCTGATAACTATAATGGCATCCGTCCGTCTACGGGAGACGATGGCATAGCTCCAAAGTACGCTTTTGCTTATCCTTCTTTATAGCTCTCTTTTCAGCTCATTTTATTCTTCTCTTTTCTCTGATAACTAATGCCTAATAAAATGATGAGAATACAAGAGAGAACACTTCCAAAATCTAAACAGTTCCAAAAAATTCTAATTCTTTTAATGATGATTCATAAATCTTCAATTTTCATTCTTTTCTCAACAGTAATTCATGTATATCAGCATACATCACCTGACTGACTGTTGCTACTTACTTTCTGAGTTAAATATCATTTTCAAGTAAAATATTGAAAGAAATATGAGAAACTTTTGATCAAAAGCCACTTCATTCGTACTCACAAAAGCAACAGCTGCCTTCGTGTCATTGATGTCATGCATGGCCACCAGGTAGTCAGTCTTAACATCCCACTCCTGAAAAAAGATAAGGAAATGTACAACAAAATGAATACAATACTTCTTTTTGTAAGCCTGCTTTTTATTTAGCTAGCACAACTTTAAGTTCAATCTTTCAATATGACCTTAATCAAGGGTGTGGAGGGATTATGGATGGACACACATTAATGTCAAAAGTATTCCCCAAGTCAAGCTTCTGTCATGACAAGGGTGTGGATGGACTATGGATGGACACACATTAATGTCAAAAGTATTCCCCAAGTCAAGCTTCTGTCATGACAAGGGTGTGGATGGACTATGGATGGACACACACTAATGTCAAAAGTATTCCCAAGTCAAACTTCTGTCATGACAAGGGTATATAGGGATTATGGATGGACATACTAACATCAAAAGTATTCCCCAAGTCAAGCTTCTGCCATGACAAGGGTGTATAGGGATTATGGATGGACATACACTAATGTCAAAGGTATTCCCCAAGTCAAGCTTCTGCCATGACAAGGGTGTGGATGGACACACACTAATGTCAAAAGTATTCCCCAAAGTCAAGCTTCTGTCATGACAAGGGTGTATAGGGATTATGGATGGACACACACTAATGTCAAAAGTATTCCCCAAGTCAAGCTTCTGTCATGACAAGGGTGTGGAGGGATTATGGATGGACACACACTAATGTCAAAAGTATTCCCCAAGTCAAGCTTTTGCCATGACAAGGGTGTGGATGGACTATGGATGGACACACACTAATGTCAAAAGTATTCCCAAGTCAAGCTTCTGCCATGACAAGGGTGTGGAGGGATAATGGATAGACACACACTAATGTCAAAGTATTCCCCAAGTCAAGCTTCTGCCATGACAAGGGTGTATAGGGATTATGGATGGACACACACTAATGTCAAAAGTATTCCCAAGTCAAGCTTCTGTCATGACAAGGGTGTGGAGGGATTATGGATGGACACACTAACGTCAAACGTATTCCCCAAGTCAAGCTTCTGTCATGACAAAGGTGTGGATGGACTATGGATGGACACACACTAATGTCAAAAGTATTCCCAAGTCAAGCTTTTGCCATGACAAGGGTGTGGATGGACTATGGATGGACACACACTAATGTCAAAAGTATTCCCAAGTCAAGCTTCTGCCATGACAAGGGTGTGGATGGACTATGGATGGACACACACTAATGTCAAAAGTATTCCCCAAGTCAAGCTTCTGTCATGACAAGGGTGTGGATGGACTATGGATGGACACACACTAATGTCAAAAGTATTCCCAAGTCAAGCTTCTGTCATGACAAGGGTATATAGGGATTATGGATGGACACACTAACGTCAAAAGTATTCCCCAAGTCAAGCTTCTGCCATGACAAGGGTGTGGAGGGATGATGGATAGACACACACTAATGTCAAAAGTATTCTCCAAGTCAAGCTTCTGCCACGACAAGGGTGTGGATGGACTATGGATGGACACACACTAATGGCAAAAGTATTCCCCAAGTCAAGCTTCTGTCATGACAAGGGTGTGGATGGACTATGGATGGACACACTAACATCAAAAGTATTCCCCAAGTCAAGCTTCTGCCATGACAAGGGTGTGGAGGGATAATGGATAGACACACACTAATGTCAAAAGTATTTCCCAAGTCAAGCTTCTGCCATGACAAGGGTGTATAGGGATTATGGATGGACACACACTAATGTCAAAAGTATTCCCCAAGTCAAGCTTCTGCCATGACAAGGGTGTGGAGGGATAATGGATAGACACACACTAATGTCAAAAGTATTCTCCAAGTCAAGCTTCTGTCATGACAAGGGTGTGGATGGACTATGGATGGACACACACTAATGTCAAAAGTATTCCCCAAGTCAAGCTTCTGTCTTGACAAGGGTGTGGAGGGATTATGGATGGACACACACTAATGTCAAAAGTATTCCCCAAGTCAAGCTTCTGTCATGACAAGGGTGTGGATGGACTATGGATGGACACACACTAATGTCAAAAGTATTCCCAAGTCAAGCTTCTGTCATGACAAGGGTATATAGGGATTATGGATGGACACACTAACGCCGAAAGTATTCCCCCAAGTCAAGCTTCTGCCATGACAAGGGTGTGGAGAGATAATGGATAGACACACACTAATGTCAAAAGTATTCCCCAAGTCAAGCTTCTGCCATGTCAAGGGTGTGGATGGACTATGGATGGACACACACTAATGTCAAAAGTATTCCCCAAGTCAAGCTTCTGTCATGACAAGGGTGTGGATGGACTATGGATGGACACACTAATGTCAAAAGTATTCCCCAAGTCAAGCTTCTGTCATGACAAGGGTGTGGATGGACTATGGATGGACACACACTAATGTCAAAAGTATTCCCCAAGTCAAGCTTCTGCCATGAAAAGGGTGTATAGGGATTATGGATGGACACACACTAATGTCAAAAGTATTCCCCAAGTCAAGCTTCTGCCATGACAAGGGTGTGGAGGGATAATGGATAGACACACACTAATGTCAAAAGTATTCTCCAAGTCAAGCTTCTGTCATGACAAGGGTGTGGATGGACTATGGATGGACACACACTAATGTCAAAAGTATTCCCCAAGTCAAGCTTCTGTCTTGACAAGGGTGTGGAGGGATTATGGATGGACACACACTAATGTCAAAAGTATTCCCCAAGTCAAGCTTCTGTCATGACAAGGGTGTGGATGGACTATGGATGGACACACACTAATGTCAAAAGTATTCCCCAAGTCAAGCTTCTGTCATGACAAGGGTGTGGATGGACTATGGATGGACACACACTAATGTCAAAAGTATTCCCCAAGTCAAGCTTCTGTCATGACAAGGGTGTGGATGGACTATGGATGGACACACACTAATGTCAAAAGTATTCCCAAGTCAAGCTTCTGTCATGACAAGGGTATATAGGGATTATGGATAGACACACTAATGTCAAAAGTATTCCCCAAGTCAAGCTTCTGCCATGACAAGGGTGTGGATGGACTATGGATGGACACACACTAATGTCAAAGGTATTCCCCAAGTCAAACTTCTGCCATGGCAAGATTGACAATTTTTGTAGTACAATGTGAAAACTATCAAACAATTGTTGTAAATTTGAAAATTCTGGCAAAAGATGAAATACCAATATTATAGATGGACCGAAAAAACATACCGTACACTTGCTTATAAGGTAGGTCAAACTGCCAATTTCATAGACCCAGATTTACCATTGCATAACGCACCTGCAGATCTGGATCTATGCAGTGTTTTAGGAATAAAACAGTAAAAAAAAGAACATGGACCTGCCAGCGCATTAAGTGATAAAGCAGATAAGGGTCTATATTGTTTGTTGTTGGCTCTGATGCACGTATATGTACAATTTAATTTATCCAAAGTCTGAAAATTTCATTCCTGAAAATATACTCCAAATAAAGCTTACTGAAGCATTATAGCAAATACACTATCAGTCCATCACGGAAACAGACTTTAGTAAAACTGGTACAACACCCACTTGGGTACACAACACACCTGTTAATGATAACATGTTTGTATACATGTATCAAGTTGCAACCCTTAATCTCAAACAGCTCTAAATTTCTAGAGAGGAAAAGAAAGTGCAATGGAAAATACAAAATGCTGAGCCATGATCTTGATCTTGAATTCAGTATCCATAATGTGATGATACAACGCACATTTTAAGTTTCATCCCTTACTCTCAAACAGTTTTAAAGTTCTAGTGCAAATGGGAAAAAGCAATGGAAAATAAAAAAATGCTTAGCTGTGACCCTGACTTTGTATAACATGGTATACCTTCTAGTGATGATTTATAAGTATACCAAGTTTCATCCCTTAAGTTTAAATGGCTTTAAAGTCATAAAGTGAAAGTAAAGTGTGACTGTTGGGGACAAACATATAGATCAGAAACGTTCAAGAATTCAGGTCTTTGTCAACCAAAGATATTAAACCTGACATGGCATACTCTGTGATTATGGACAAGTAATTTTTAGCAATATAAGCAAGATTCTTACAATGGTCAGGTTTTCCACCTGCAGGAAAAGTTCTGTGAGGGCCCTTACAACAGGGGGTAGAATGGCTCCTGGATCACTCTCCTGTTTAGTCATACTGTTATACATCTGCCACAAATGCTTCAGCTGGCTGAGATTGATTGATAACTCCTTTTCTGGACCATTCCTGTGAATGAAAATTGCTTTTATAATGAACAATGAATTTGTGACCTAAGGATAACATGGAAAGCAAACACATGAAGGAGGGGGTGGGGAGAAGAAAAAATTACATACATTTGATTTTCACTGCAAATATAAAATGAAAACATGCAAAATAGAATGATACATATGTAAATAATAAATTCCAGAGTTGCTAAAAAATAAAACAAGCAAACTTTTCAAGATCAGAAATAAACAGTAATTCAGTGATGCCATAAAATAAAACAAACAAAATTAATCCTTTCATTGTTATATCTGCAAAATAAGAAATATTTGTGGAAGACTTTATCTAATTCTTTTTTCATGGATAATATACACAAAATAAAATCTGCTGCAACAAGGTTTTTTGAGATTGGATGCTACTGCAAACATTTTATTTCTATAAAAATTGTCTGCTTTTTCCCAAATCATGATTTTTTTGCTCAAAAATATTTCTGATTTTACAGCAATTCACAACCCACTACTTGTATTAAAGCATTTGTTTTAGTACTGAAATTTTGCATTTATTTTAGTTTGCTTCTGCAGAAAATTTTGACCATAATAAGCAATAATTGTTTCTCATTGAAGCTTACAATAATCTCCAGTATCCATTTGTAAACATTATCATGAAGACAATAAATTCACACAAGATCAAAATTTTCGCCTCTTTTAAAGTTTTTAATTTGTATCCTATGAAATTCATTAAAGCTGTTACCTAGAGATAATCAATGGTTGAGATTCAAATAGGCTATGCATACATATATTTTTCAGTATGGATGCCACAGCTGATGCCAATGTGGGTATAGTACAACAGTCTCATCTACTTTGTTATGGAGAGCTACAAATTCACTTTAAAGTGTCATCAGTAGCAATGACCTGAATTATATACTTCTATGTACTTAAAAATTTTAAAAAAAAATTCCAACAAAACCAGGGCTTCACTTTGTAATAATACCTGTGTTGTGTTTGTATAATCTTCAACAGAAGCTGTATTGTCTTGAAGCGCTGTGTACTGGTCTGTTTGGTGGCTACATACACCAGACTATTCCACAATTCAGTCAAAGGGAGGGACCTGATAAAAAAACATGCTGAAATATAGTTAAACATATAGTGTATTTTAAAACTATACAATGCATCACCATTTATCATCTCAGCAACCTACATTACAAGCATGCAAAATACTTAATATCATTGGCTTCAAGTCACAGTCAATCAAACCATTTCTTAAAGTATTTTGAAGAAATCGAAGCCCTTCAGATCAGAAAACCCCCTAAATAAACAGATATTACTTCAGTGTTTTTGGTGTGCTATGCTGTTTTGTAAAACAAAGCTTAGAGTAAATGACATGCAAAAAGTTGCCCCAAACTGGATGCTGTCATCTTGAAAACCAGATTTGAGTCTAGTTAAAATGTTTCATATAATTTTTCTATAATAAATAGTATTTTCTGGAAAAGATGAAGCACATAAAAACACTGTAGTACCAGCTATTTATCTTGTCAGTTATCTCAAACTAGTATTCAAGTAGCTTGGATTTAAAATAATGCAGAGTGGCCCAAAGTGATCCAAAAACCCAAGATGAAGGGATTGATCATTACCTTGTAAGGAGGAGTGCTGTATTTAAAGTGGTAAAAGACTGTATCAAATATTAATTTTTTGTTAAAACTGTGGATGTGTAGAAGACAAAGTGTCAAAGTCCAGCAAAGAAAAGGACAAAAAGTTATAATCAGTTACATACCTATATAGCCTTCTTTAATAAAATAAAAAATATCATTGATGAAAATGTTAATGTTAAGGAGCAAAGGTCACAGAATTAACTGGAGGATCCCCCTCCATTTTGAATTTCTGTCCAGCTACTTAAGTCCTCCTGCATCTTAATCTGCTACTTTCAGATAGCTCAATATCATTCTACTGAACCATACGACATACCATATAACATATCATATGACATTACCATACGACATACCATATGACATAATACCATGACATTACCATATGACATACCATATGACATCATATGACATTACCATATGACATACCATATGACATTACCATATGACATACCATATGACATTACCATATGACATACCATATGACATATCATGACATTACCATATGACATACCATATGACATATAATATGACATTACCATACGACATATCATATGACATACCATACAACATACCATATGACATACCATATGACATTACCATACGACATACCATATGACATACCATATGACATTACCATATGACATACCATATGACATTACCATATGACATTACCATATGACATACCATAAGCCCTTGACTTGCAAATACGAATATCATGAGGGAGACACTCAAAAGCTTTGGCTAAATTCTACAGAACTGCAGCTACATATTTGTTTTTGGCAAAAGCCTTCTTCAAGTAAACATAACAGTGTGCTCTGGTATCCATGACCTTTATGAAAAGCACCCAAATATCTGCTAAAAATGTTCTAATGCTTTTTGTCTCAGTTGATTTTTCAAACTGTTTAGATATGATGGGTAGAATGCTAACAGAGGACTGTTACTTTGGAAAATCAATACTACCTGAGCTTCCTTCAGATGATAAGCAAAAATATTTGACTGTTAATTAGATTTGTATCATGGCCAACAAGGATAGGTGCCCCAGCTTTTAACAGTTTAAAAGATACATGATCCCCCAGTAACTTTTTTCTGAATTTAAACTTATCATTTTATACACGTCTTCATGGTTTTACCAGCTTCAATTAAAAAATAGAATGTATGTTACTACAGTCGTTAATATCTTCGATACTCACAATGGTTAGAGGGTCAAAAGAAACATCCTTTCGAATGTCTAATGCCACATTTACATGAAAATTATTGAGGATCACAAATAATCCTGGGTAATGTTTACAATTTTTGTAACTTCAACAAGAGTGACCTTATCTTGACAATCTGAACATTTATTGGAAAAATATGGCTTAAATGTTTACCTGAAGTTCTTAGATTTAATGCCTACTGCACATCTTTCTAAAAAATATCTTTTCTTTAATTTATCACCAAATTTCTCTGCGTTCCATACTTTTCTCAGGCTCTGGGTGATCTGTGTACTTTGTAAACATCATATGCTTAGCATACACTGCTTTCTTAAGTCCTCTGTTTATATAAGGTAATTGTTTTCTATATTTTATTGGAGCAAATTTGTCTATAACATAAGTTAATGTAGCCAAAGATGACAAATTCTCGGTCAATACTGGAAGACAGAACAGTAAATGAAGCATTTATAATTCTTGACAAAGTTATTCAAAATCTCTGAAACTTCTACAAGATGTTTTTATTCTGGTTGCAGAATGCCGGGTCTCTGAGCTGAGTAAAAATGCTATTGTGAAAACCACTAAATCCAGTAGACACATTAAAGGTATTCATTCATTGGCTTTGTTTATTTTAAAGTATGAGATCAACACAAGATGGATTACACCCATTCTTAAACTATGTAGGTTCTATATTTAAGCATGTAAGATAAAAAATATCATATATATCACAGAGGCACAGGATGGATCCTGCATATCAAGGTCACAAATGATAATAAGGTTTTAAAATTTTACCAGACTTTTGTCAAGCACTTTCAATATTTGTTTTCCAAAATAGAGCTTTTCATTCATTTACTAAAGGGGGCCTTTACCCACTATCGATTAACCATGTAGTCTTATTTAGATAAAACTCATAAGTAATCTGCTCCAGATACTTGGATTCTAGTTCTTTCATCCTGCATACAGGAATATTTTAAAAATGAATGATGTAATCCCACCACTACTGGCAGTGTGATCCTGTCTCTCAGGTTTGTACCCATCAACATGAAACAGACTGCCATTGAAAAAAGAATCAAGTTTGCTTTCCGACATAAACAAGGAAATCAACAATTATATAAATTAGAACTTCATAAATTTCTGTAAACATGTATCATATGCTATATATGGGCAATAGTAAAGTTTTCAGGTTGTTTCTTCTGGGTATCAGAAAGACTAAAGTAAATATCTTCCTTGGTTGGGACTGCATCTGGAAGCATGGTATGCTGTATCAGTAGGTTGTTGTTGTTGTGGGGTTTAACGCCATTTTGCAGCACATGATAGGCTATACATGGCGGCCAGTATTAATGGTGGAGGAAGAACCAGAGAAAACACCGGAAAGAACCACCAACCCACGAGAAGCTACTGGCAAGCTTTCTCACATACCCACATTGGCTGAATCTTAGACTCGAACCGCCACAGACAGAAGTGAGATGGCAGTGATCCGTAACGAAGAGCGCTTTAGACCACTCGGCCACTCGGGGCCCCCTGTATCAGTAGGGGGAGACTACTTGTGTTGGTATTGTTGCAAACAACAACTAAGTCACTGTCCTCCTCAAAAGAGGAATCTGTAAGAACTGGCAGTATATTGGCACAGGTAGAAGGACAGAAGAGACATTCATCAGATTTGCTAAGTCAGTTGTATTTTGAAATTGTCATTTCAGTGCATTTATGATAAGTCCTGCAAACACAGAAATCACATTGCGACCCTTGTTGGCTTGATTTGACAGATTTACTGCAGGCAGACTGGGCCAGGATTTGTAGAGACATTACTTCTGAGCAAGAGGTATAGTAAATTGTAGTACTCATGGTTATTTTTTGCATAAGACTTCTGGTATGACCAATTGTGAGTGCACCCTGTTGGGAGCCATATTGTTCTATGTTTCAGCTGTTTCAGCTGGTAGAATACTTCCAGAGGGAAATCTGGCTTATTCACTGTCCAGTTAAACAGTACAAAATGTATTGTTGGGAAATCTGGCTTATTTAATGTCCAGTTAAACAGTATAAAATGTATTGTTGGGAAATCTGGCTTATTTAATGTCCAGTTAAACAGTACAAAATGTATTGTTGGGAAATCTGGCTTATTTAATGTCCAGTTAAACAGTATAAAATGTATTGTTGGGAAATCTGGTTTATTCACTGTCCAGTTAAACAGTATAAAATGTATTGTTGGGAAATCTGGCTTATTTAATGTCCAGTTAAACAGTATAAAATGTATTGTTGGGAAATCTGGCTTATTTAATGTCCAGTTAAACAGTATAAAATGTATTGTTGGGAAATATGGCTTATTCACTGTCCAGTTAAACAGTATAAAATGTATTGTTGGGAAATCTGGCTTATTTAATGTCCAGTTAAACAGTATAAAATGTATTGTTGGGAAATCTGGCTTATTCAATATCCAGTTAAAGAGTATAAAATGTATTGTTGGTGGATCACAAAAAAAATTCTAGCATTTGGAATATATGTTGAAGAGTTTCAGATAAAAATTAAGGTAAAAATCAGTTAAATGTAGAGCAATAAATATATAAAATACTGATAAAAATGCGACAAATATATAAATGGTGACAAGAATCGATTATCTATGCAATCCATATAACTTTGCTTTGTATGCAAGAACTGTTTTAATCTGAGTTCTGCAATGAAACAGATGTAGACTTACATAGCTAGATGAGAAGATAAAACATTATTTAGAATGCAGTAGCCAGTCTCAAAACTATCCCTGGTTCCAGCCGTCACTGTGAATTTGTAGCCCCAGTGAGTGTCAGAGTAACCACTTTCACAAAGAAATTGGTAGAACAACGTGTCCCCTGAAAATGTTACAAACATTTGTAAACTTTGCATCTTGAGAGTCTTAAAGTACAAATTTCTCTATTTTATGAACTACTGAGCAATTAGAGCTAATCTGAACAGATATTGATCATGTCCTAGTATATTCAATTCAGTTAAAAATACATGTCTAAGCAAGTAGATAGAAATTGAATGATATATATATATATATATATATATATATATATATATATATATATATATATATATATATATATATTTGTATAGGTTGAGCTTTAGTCAGGTATAATAATGCAAAACATTTTCTGAAGAACAAAGAGAGGCAACTGGCAAATAAAATTAACCTCTTATTAACTGCCAATCAATTACTAATTATCACTGATCCCAGTAAATTAAGGACCAATAATAATGCTGGATAGATGTGAATCGTTACATAAATACTGCAAAACAGAAATCCTGTCAAAACAGTTCTGATGCATAGGTGACAGTCACTATATAAGATGTACCAAAAAGTCATATAGTCCTAACTTATTTGTTTTTCATCAGGCTTTCATGGAATTTTCAGCACATTCTTCAGGTTCATATCTGACATTATCATCCAAATAATATTCTTAGAGTTTAAATTAATATAGGTTATGCTTACAAGTAGTGAAATATGTCTCAGCTGGCAATAGGCTCATTTCTCAAAATCTGGTATAATTTTTGTACAATACTACTGCTGTCTCAAATGATATGCAAGATACCTAAGCATTAACTTATGATGATTTACACAAGTTCATTCAATGACATTTTGCACAATGATTTACACAAGGTCGTTCATTCCATGAAATATTTGCATAATGACTTAAATAAGGTCATTCATTCAATGACATATGCTGCATAATGATTTAGGTAAGTTCATTCAATGACATATTTTGCATAATGACTTACACAAGGTCATTCAATCAACGAAATATTTTGCATAATGACTTAAATAAGGTCATTCATTCAATGACATATGCTGCATAATGATTTAGGTAAGTTCATTCAATGACATATTTTGCATAATGACTTAAACAAGGTCATTCATTCAATGACATATGCTGCATAATGATTTAGGTAAGTTCATTCAATGACATATTTTGCATAATGACTTAAACAAGGTCATTCATTCAATGACATTTTGCATAATGACTTAAATAAGGTCATTCATTCAATGACATGCTGCATAATGATTTAGGTAAGTTCATTCAAAGACTTTACATAATGAGAAAATGATGACAACCACTCAAATACATGATTTTGCAAAATCTCAATTTGAGGTAAACGTTTTGAGAAATTTAATGATAATGGTTCCAGATCTTATTGCAAAGATTTATTTTTATTACATAAAGTGAGGACTCTTTTTGAGAAAGGTATTTTCCAGAAAAGAGAATTTACTGGTACCCCAACTCCAAGATAATTAAAAGGGCAAAATTTAAAAGTACCCATTAGCCAAAAAAAGGAGCCATTCAAAAATACCTTTCAATTTTCAGGTGCGCTTGTTTGCAATAACATTGCACATCATATTAAATCAGCTCCAATCATCTCTTCCTTTCACAATAGGTATATATTAGATTAATGAAATTTTAAAAAGTAGTGTACTTATAAAAGTACATGACACATCAACCACCTCTTACAAGGTTACATCTTAAGCAAGAAAAACACAATAGTACCTGGAATCTGAAAACTATTCCAGTGCCCCCTAGAGGATCCACTCAAAACATGACGATCTTGTTGGAGATCTGGAGATGTACCAAATATCAACTCATCCTCATCAACTCTTGTGGAGCATCTGAATCAAGAGATGGGAAATATTATGTATAAGACTATCCAACTACCTACCCATCACCACAAACCCCTTATGCATGCATATATACATATATTCTGCTCCAGCATACTTAAAAAATCAGGGATATATTTTTTTATAAAATCCATGGTTGTCTCTGGGCAACAAGCTTTGAAAATCTAGTTGCCCAGCAGAGTTTTCTATTTACCCAGTAAATTACTGCTGTTGCCCCCATGACTGCCATAATCAAAATCAAAACAATGACCATAAAACTGTCTTGTGGTGACTATGTTCAATAAAACAACATGGAGTTGTCACTTGACATGTGCTAGGGACAAAATAGTTTATGCTGGCATTTTAAAGTGCTACCTTTTGGATTTGGCCAGTGCAAACATATTGATGGATTCAGCTATGACAGTTTATGAGCTATGATGATTTAATTTATTTGCGTCTGTTTACAATGAACACACTTGCTCTCGTGCTGAAAGGGAGACAACACCAATTTTCCTGCTGCATGACGCTGTGATCTTCAGTTTACCGACTCTGAAAAACTTGTATCCATAAATATTAAAATCCGTTAGACATATTTGTGTAGGCCGATGGAAATCATGTTTCTCATATACCAAGATTTCAGTCTCCTTTTTTTTGTCTTGCATGATGCTTCTGGACCCTATCACCTGTGAATTACAGAAGAACAGCTACACTTTCATGAGAAACAAGAACACAATTAAAATCAGTAAATCAGTACATACATTTTCAAAGTGGCAATTTCAAATTAAATGAAAGACTGCCATGGCAACTGTAATGCTATCTTCCCAAAACCTCTTGATGGCAATAATTTTTTCATAAAAAATATATATTCTGAACATGATGATCACCATTCTTGCATAACTGTGCAACCTACTTGCTATCAAATGTAACGGTCAAGAACGATGCTCCTGGTAGCTGAATCTTCTGCAGTGAGTGACCTTCAACCTTGTAGTCATGAGTGGACTCGTGAGTTACAGCCGACAATGTGACTTCCTCCATAAACTGGCAGGCTGTTCGAGCAATGGTAATTAGGCTTTCTGTATCACAGTGCTTAATTGTGTTATGTACTACCTGAAATGGAAAGAACAGGTTAAGGTCATAACCTTTTTGAGGAACATGTATCATTAGCATAACTGAAGGACTAAAGAATCCTTCACTAACAAATTGCACTTTAATCAGATAATACAAACTGCAAAGTGGTGCCTGGATATTACTGTAGCCACTGTGCACTTGCTTGACACATCTGTTGTCTTGGGTTCAGTTCATGGTACTGGTATGTGCAGAAGTGTCTACCCATCATAGATCTGTGGTATCTCTGTAAGTTTTTCAATTTCATTCACATGATTAAGCTCTACATCTGAACCATCAAAAATAACTTTAATAAATTGTAGAGCCAGGTACCAAGGAAAATTCTGTACCACTGTATACTGCTGTATTTCTGAGCTTACAGCATTATGTACCACTGTATCCTGCAATTATATTAGGTACCAACAATTTAACAGGAGGCAGAGACTTTTTGTAAAATTTCTGTCTGTTAATAGCTGGAAAAAATATGCTCTGATTTATAGTATAAATGTATAACTTATCATCCAAAACCAATAACTTCAGTGGGATGATTAAGCTTCCACTATAGCTGACATCTTATAAGGTCACTGTTCTGACTTTAAAAAGCCTGTTGATAAAAACAGGAAGTATTAACAATGAAGCCTACAATTTACAAGCTACAATATTTATACAATAGCCAGGGAAACTTTGTTGTTGTTGTTGTGGGGTTTAACGCCATTTTTCAGCACGATAGGCTATACATGGCGGCCAGTATTAATGGTGGAGGAAGAACCCGGAAACCCCGGAAAGAACCACCGACCCACGAGAAGCTACTGGCAAGCTTTCTCACATGCCCACATTGGCTGAATCTTAGACTCGAACCGCCGCAGACAGAGGTGAGATGGCAGTGATCCGTAACGAAGAGCGCTTTAGACCACTCGGCCACTCGGGGCCCCCTCCAGGGAAACTTTGAGTATGATGCCAATACCCAGGGCAAGATAATTATCACTAAACATAAAAGACACTCAACAAAAAAGAAAATATTGTGAGACGCAAGTGGTTTCACTACTGAGCAAATCACTGTGTAAGTCTGGCTTTGAAGTCCATGTTTAATCTATTTCCAAAGGGTTCCATAATGTGCAAATACTACGAATAATTTTCTCAAATCATCTAATGACCAAACATCTTGAAACTCAAATTTCACACTTCCATTTTTCTTGTTTCACATTTGCATGACTCACAAATAAAGCTTTCCAAGCTGAATATCATAACTTCATGCCATGCTAAATAAAACATGACCAAAACAACCAATACAAAGAATTATTCCCATCTCAAACTGCTAAAACATCCAGAAAATTCCCTATGTTACAAAATTAAAGCAGGTCCATTTTTTAAACTAATCCATGCTGTCATTCAGTATCGTGAATACGGTACATTATGACGTCTGTTCCTAGAAATTAATTCATTACTTGGTTTGAGAAATATTTTCGTAACACCAATTCCCCAAAACAAAACAAATAATAACTAAAATCTTACAAAGATATTAATGGATATATAAATACAAATTGCGCATACCCTAGTTTTATCACAATATTTAGCGGGCTTGATATTTTAAATAAAATTCAAACAGCAAACAACTGCTGTCCTGAAAATCTTAAGATGATTTGCAATCCTACAATGGAATACATGTACTTAACTCATTAACAAAAGCTAGCAAGTAACTAAAATTTTTTTCTTCTTCTAAAATCTTAAATTTTTCCAAAAGTTGGATTTGGCCTGAATATCTTTCACAACATCCCATTTGACCACCATGCTGGCATACATAACATCTGTCAAACATGTGATTAAAGGATCTTAAATATATTTGTAATATTCAAAATTAGTTTGTGACAAATACAACTGTTTATAAAGAAAAAATAAACAATTTTTAGATTTATTTTGTCATAAAAAAATGAAAACATCCTAGTATGCTGGTACTACCATGGCTTGATCAAGTTGTTGGAATATTTTGTACCATTTATTTAAAAAAATAATCAGTAATAAAGAGTGAAAAGAATGCTGTAACCTAAGAGACTAAAACTTTGTTCTCCTTGCTGTACACAATGACCTATAATTGGGTCAAACCAGATCATTTCTTCGAGCTTACTGAATGTATGTACCAGACAGTCTAATGCACTTAACATGTGTACACACTAATAATAAAGCTGCTAAAATAAAAATAGTAATAATAAAAATATTTAATCTCCATAATGCTACATTTATTTAAAAAAATCCTGATGTTCCACACAAAAATCTTATTGTCTGTCACCATGAAAGAAATCTAATGTTGCAATATACTGATGTTACTTAGCTTGAGTTATAAAAATCTGCATGTCACTTTACCTTTTGAAAATTTTCTCTACTATCTGTCTTATTCAGGAGATCTAAAACACATGGAATCTGCTGCACTTCTTTGCATCCAAGAAGATTTGAATTGATCACATGACCAGTTTCTGGCCAGTGAGCAAGTAGGCTGGTCAGCACTTGTCTGGCATACAGTACTGACATAGCCATGTTCACTTTACAGAGATATTCACGGGTACCAGTCTTTCCATGTTTTTCCAGTTCTTTTTTCAGCAGTTCCGCACTTTTGCTGCGGCGTTGTTTAATGATTTCATCCTGAACATTATTGTCAGGATTTTGTATCAATCTCTGCGTGTCCACTGCTGTCTCCTCTGTTGCCTTTTCCACCCATCTGAAAGTAAAGATAAATTTTCTGCCAATACAACTTAAGTAAAACAAGCACTAAGTGTATGTCAATCCAGCTGAAGGCCACATGTTTTTATAGTTGCATCTTTAAAGACAGAACAGTGGATAATGAAGGAATGAAACATTGGCATTATTTCACTGAATTATATGTAAATGTCCAGTGTTAAATGCACTGAAATTATGATGTTTTGAGTCTGCCCAAATTCATCATGCATATTTCCAATTTGTTACAAATTTTTGAGTAAAATGTTTCCTCAGCAATACTTCCTTGTATATTATACATTGAGAAAACACAAATCCAGCCCTTGCAAGTTAAAAAGGATGTCAATCATGTCTTTTAGCCAGCTATAGCTACAAAAGTACTAAAAATTCATCAGCTTGACAAAGTAGCAGTTAGAATAGAGTGGTCTCATCCTGGACTGTGGGATTAGTGCCAAATCCTGTCATTTGTTAATTATTGTATACACTCTCTTATAATTTTGAAAGCAACTGTAAACAACATATATCCTGATTAGCTGTAGCATAATGTGCCTGAAGATTAGGGTCGAAGTTGTTTATTCTACTGATTACTACTTACCTGCTATACAGACCCAGAGCTGTAGGCACATTATGTGATGCAGGTCTGGGTCTGTGCAGTTTGTAGTTGGACTTGTATTTTAAGCAAGTGTATAAAATACTGATGGAGTGGAAGTGCTCGTTCTTCCAAAGATGAAACTATGGGGAGGGCTTGGGTGGGAGTACCAGTAATATGACAAGGCAAGTGTTGTCAATGAAACATGTTACTCCAAAACTTGGTTTCTTCTTCAAATATCTCAACCAAAATACATTATGACATTGGTTCCCAACCTTTTTGAGGACCCCTTCTTAACATCAAATTTTTTTTGTGAATGCCCACATGCTTACAGCTGTATTTTTAACTGAGAAAATAACATAAAAGCAAAAAAAAATTCCCCAAACTATTATGAACTCAGTAACCACTGTAAATTACTTCACATTTTATTCATCACAACAAGTAAATAGTAGCAGATGTGTGAGACACATTATTTAGTTGGTCAGTCACAAATCCCTTGGATTAACCCAGTGGTCACAAAGGGTCTGTGGCCCACTGGATGGAACCAATGCATTAGGAGAATAGGTAAGAGATGGTGTCAGTCTCATTACACAGACAAAGTAGTTTTGTATCTTATGTGAAACAGAGTCAGGTTTAAGCACAGGTTGATGAATGGACATCGTCTTAAAAATAAAAAAATTTGCTCCAACAAATCCAGCAAAAGTATGGCATCATTATGAAGATGTCGAGTTCCTTGGGGAGGTACCATAAGGACGAATTAAGTTACTTGGAATGAAAGGTCTTTGAGATAGGATTGCCCTTCATTTTTTAAGGGGTAACAACAATCAAGGTCTCGATGATTGGCTCAACTGCTCTGGTGGCCTATGTGATTAGAGTGTCTGCCTAAGATGCCTGAGTTATTGTGTAGAAACAAAACTGGAAAGAGACAGAAAGATGAATGTCCTAACATAATTTATGTCAGGTGTATTTATAAGCATATAAACCATTCACTTGTATATAAAAAAGCCTGCTTATCATCCAGATTCAACAGTACCTGTCACAAGCTATTTAAGAGTCAATGCAAACATTTTAAGGGAATAGTTTCATCATGCATCTAACTGACCACATATACAATGGCTATAGAAACATAGAAAAACGATTAATCACATACACAATGGCTATAAAAACATGGAAAAACGATTGACCACATAAAGAATGGCTCAAAAACAGAAAATGATTGACCATATAAACAATGGCTAAAACCACATAAACCATTGGTAAAAAAAACAATGAAAAATTATCCCTCAGTGAAATTATGCAAGTGGATTGGGGAATAGGCTTAAAACCATTGTGTAAACATTGAGCATTAGAATAAAAATAAATAATAAATCATTCTTTACTGCATTTCCATGATACCTATCTTTTTCAGAATGACCCAATATATAGTGTGACCCCGCTATAACACAGCAGTTGGAAGCCATAGAACCCAACAGTATTATAGACCAAACCATGATATAAGCAACCATGTCAGTTATCTGAAGAAAGTGATGCATGTACCCCCCAAAATTTTGCGTGTGTGTGTGTGCTGGATTTAGCTAATAAATGCAGGCGCAAAAATACGTGCTTCATTGGCACAGTTACCATCTTAAATTGATGCATATTAAATGAGAAATACACATGTAGTGAAAACAGAAGGCATATATAATATTTTACTTTATTCACAGAACCACGCATTAGTACATATACATGTATACTTTTATATATATGTCTAACGTAGAAGCATGAATAGAGCATTAAGACCGTGTACTCACCCACAAATCTCATCATGTACATTGAATCCATAATACAAGCAATTCGATATAAAATATGCTCACACAGAGATTTAAAATATTCAATAATTTTGTCAAAGGTCATATAAGTCTGAATTGAGAGGAAACAATGGCACAATTCAGGTAATGAATGATGGAACACACTTTCTTTTCAGTACGTCCCAAGTCAGTAAAAGTTAGTCTGTGTTTAAAGCCACCATTGGTAGCATTTGTAATCATAAACTTTTTCTACAAAAAAAGAAACTTTCACGGCACAGTAAACATGTTCCACTCACGTTGGAAAATGAAGCAATCCATCAGATTCCATTGCTTTTATTTAAGTTTGGTACTGACTTCCTTTGAAGAAAGGTTTTATTTTTATTGTTGAAGAACATAGTTGGCTTTCTTTGATGAAGGGCTCAAGCGTTATTGAAGTCACCGCTAAAGATGAGCTTTGGAGAACCAAACAAACGCCCATTCTTATTGTGGTGGCAACATCAAATAATTGCATTGCGTGATTGAGACTAATTTTTTCCCATTTGCATAGTATGTTTTCATAACAATCGATGCTTCAAAGGTAATGTTTTCTTTGAAATTTCAGCAAACTATTTTATCTGGGTACATTTTTAAAAAAGGAATTGGCCATAGTTTGATCTCTTGTAATTACCGTTCCTTCCTTGTTTTGTTTTTTTCTTAACATTTTAGGTAGGGGAGTGATGCTGGTGTTCTGGTCTGATGACAGGGATTACTACAGAAAATGAGAGTGTTCTGTAGGATTTAATTCTGATGTGAAATGAAGATGAATGTTACTTCCCATCCACATACAAATGTCAGTCTGTGTAAATGTATTAATTACTAGCGAGCGGATGAAAATCCAATGAAAGATAGATTATGAGATAATGCCTCATCCGGCTGATCTCTGCTGCCAGAAATGACAACAACAAAAAAAAGCAATTATCTCACAGCATACAGTACTCATGCTAGATGTCAACATAAACAGATAATGATATAACGATGCACGGTTAAGATGATTTGTCAATATGGACAAAGAATTTGTAACAACAGATAAATTTCAGTGCATTTTATATCAAGTTTGTGGCTTCCTTTCATGGGGCCTCTGAATTTCTCCGCTCCAAATCAGTGGTTGTATATACAAATTTAAATCTTTCCCTTAATAATGATAGATAATAACAATATGATAATAAACAAAATGATAATAAATTTTTTACGTTTATTTTTTTTTTAACTTTTAAGAAAAATTTATTTTCTTCATGCTTTATAGAGACTTTCAATTTAGACTGTGATATGCCTTACCTATCTTGCTGTGTGAGATCAGGATGGTAGTGGATCCCAGTATCAATGACTCTGTCAGATACCACAGTTGCCAGGATAGCTTCAGGATTTCGGGACTGGAGAATTGTCTCCCTTTAACAATAAAACACATCCAATGAAGCTAAACAATAAGAAGTTTAGAAAGACATCGACAATATTTTTTGTTGACTTCATTAGAAAGAACCAGATATAAAAGAAAAGAAAATGTGTTATACAGAATTTGATGTGCCACATGTAATTAGTTTTAATAATACAGCTTTCTATTTTTATATGCAAGACAGGAAACCAGACCATATCAAAGAATGAACTAGATATTTAGTGAATATTAAACACATGTTTTAGTTTAATACAGCAGCTGATGTAGAAGATGTATGACTTTCAACAAGTGACCAAGACTGTTCAACTGACTGACATCTAGCTATAAAAGTCAAATACAAAAGCAGGTGCCCAATAAACTGGGGTTGGTATCATGCTTTCTGACACTTAAAGATTTTATTACCCATCTTCGATGGAAGATATTGGTTTTATATTTGCAAACCTAAATGCCTTAATATCAGGATGCTTTCTGTCCAATTTAGTTTTTTGCTGTTGTGGGAAAATCTGTATCAGTATCATTTATACAAATTTAAATCTTCCCTGAATATTTATTGTAAAATTTGGTCAGATTCTGTTCAGCAGCTTCTAAAAAGAAGTTGTTTAAAGGTATTTCTATTTTTAGTGGCAATTTTTTTATAGAGACTGGCATCATTTCAAAAGGCCTATATGCCAGCATACTTCCTTTCAAAACCGTTTTGAATAGCTGTTTGTGAGAAGAAGTCTTTTATAGGTTTTCATATATTAATAATAATATCTGATACCTTACTAGCATCATCAACAGGTCTTTATGCCTTGAGTACTGGCAGCCACATGTGGCGATGGTATGGCATCGTGTGTAGAAATCTGAAGGGCCTTCATGCTAAATGCTCTATGCAAAATTTAGTTAACATGTGCCAAGTGGTTCTTCAGAAGATGTGCAAAAGGTTTTTCTATCTTTAGTAAATATGGCCATATTTGAAGGCACACATCCATCATTTGCACAAATTCAAAGGGCCTGGGTAAATGCTATATGCCCCATCCATAAGCAGAAGGCAGACAATATTTTTTATGAATTGCCTTTTGTATATTTTTTGGCTCTATTGGGTAAAACCTAAGAACACCTATAGGTACAACAGAAGCATGTTATATATTTAAGGTTTTCAACACTGATGAATTCCAGACCCTCCACCAGACCTGTGTAAATATGGAATCTTGAATTTAAAAAAGTAATAAACAGAAGACTGTTAGTTAAACTATGTCTGACTGAATTCATGTTCATATGAAATATATGAATTTATATGAACTGTATAAAACACCTAAAATACTATAACATACTACTTCATTCAAGCAGGTTGTAGCATATGATATTATTCAACATGTTTTATAAATTTAATATCTAATAAACACAAGAATGAGATTTTATTCATCATATATTTGTAGTGATTTTGCATTACCAAGAGAAAATGCTGTTTGTTATAATAGGTGTTACATCACATTTTATGACACAACATCATGACAGTACTGCATGTAATTGTCAACCTTTATTATACAGCAAATGCATTAATGTTATGTGGCACTGCAACCTAATTAAAATGGAGAATTCTGACATAATGGAGAATGACAAACATGGATAAAAGTTCATGTTGTGGAGACCTTTTGAAATCCTGGTCCACTTATAGCCTGTCAGATAAAGCATTGTCTTTTGTGTTGGGTGACTTATCATTAGCAGCAATAAGTTTTCCAAATGTCATTTTTCACTTGCAACAGTATGAACACTGTAATTTGATTGGTAGAAAAAAAAAACTAAGCAGAACAAGACCTAGTATCAGTGGCAGGTCTACTTGTTTTTAACTAGTTCACAATTTTAGTCAAGTTGTCTTGCACTGTAATGATGTTTTTGTTCTTATTGTAACATAGATGTAAATACAGGTAAACCCTGCCTAATGTCAAGGGTGCATGCATCAAAAGTGAAAATATGTAGAGTGAAACACTAGATATTGTACTGTAAAAGTGAGTCACACATAACTTGTAGAAAAAAATCATTTCGAATTTATCTGATGATGTCAACACAAAACAATGTTGAGCAAATGGATGCAGAGTGTGGTGTATATGAAACAAATCTGAAATTGGCATTCTTGTAAGAATTCATTTGGATTACTTAAGCAGACTGCTGCACAAGATAACTACAGTGAATATGCTGATGTCTACATGTCGTGAATTAATATTTGCTCTGTATGAGTACACATACATTATGCTACTCATACATACCATTTTTCCATCAATTTCTTCACATCATCCTTTGGGCTAGAACCTGTTGCTCCTTCAAAGCTGCAAATAGAAAGTTGTCATAAGATAAAATGCAAAAAAAGAGAAGACGCCAAAGTTCTACTCAGTTAATTTAAAATCCAGGGAAAACTTCCCTCTAATTAATATAAAAAGATCCTAGTCAATGTTGTACAGATTTTCATTAAAATGACTGAATATCATTCTGTGATAAATTGATAAATCAGTCATTATGAAGAACATAACTCTGTTGGTAATAGAATGAGACAATATATACCCACAGGAAAAATCCAAATGCAAAAAACATCTTTCATAGCTATAAAAAGTATCAACTGTTTTTTTGTATTAAAAATTATCACAGGACAAAAAGTCTATCAAATACAGGGATTTTATAGAAATCACTAATATTAATCAAGTTGTATTTCATTATTTTAATGAAATCCAGTAAATTAATTATAAGTTACAATACTCCAAGAGTATCTTACTTATTTTAGGCACACAGCACAAACAATCAGCAAAGGTTATGCTGCTCTTTCTGGTAATTGTTGCATTTTAATTAAGTGACCGTTCCAGATGCGAATAAATCACACTTATTCACCAGTCATCTAATAAAAAAGCAAGGACAGTGTATTTAAAAAAACCTGTAACTATCATTTTAAGGCTGTCATCCAAAACACAAGTAACATTCTTCACTTGTCAGCTGATGTCCATGTAATATCAGAAAAATGTTAAAAGATTTTCTTAGGGCCTACAAAAGGTAACAATAACAGCTAATTTGCCAATTAGTGCAGTCATACAATCATAGGAGGACAAAAGTTGTAACTATTTAATAACATTTTTTTAATTTTCTGCTTCTTCATTAAAGCATAACTATGAAGTTTGGTTACTTTGTTCCATTGTTTTGCTCCAGAGTACAACAGATCTTCACAGTCTTAGGCTATTTAAAGAACCACAATGCTGAGTTCCCCATATATTCTTTTTCTAAATTTCTTTTTGAATCAAGTACATTAGTTACATTAGTTCATTGAAATTTTTTCCCCCAGCATATTACAAGCAATTCAATCATCACAAATCCTTCCAACCATTGCAAAAAGGATTATGACAAATCATTTTGGTCATCATTGGGGAAAAAAAGAAAACTTATGATAGAAAAACAGAAAAAGAAGATTATAAAATAAGTTGTCCCCTATGTTATTGTACATTTATTTTAAATGCAAACAAGTTTAATCATTAAACCTTTTCTTGACAGATTTATGAAGGAAAAATAAGAACAGCAAATATCAAGCAGGCCATGGTAAATTATGAATTAATGTTGGGAGATAAGGGGTCACATTTAATGGGCCAAAAGGACCCCCATTTTGATCAACCAAAGTTTTGTTTTTATCTCAAGAGTTATTGTTGATAATTTTGACTAGAGATAAAGAATTGATGCATTTATTTTCTTGAAGAGGCTTGTATAATATAAAATAAAATATGGCAAAATCATGCTTCTACATTTGAATGTACAGTATTTTCATAATTTATTCCAATATTGCCTTTTCTTCCTGATATATCAGTGACAATTCTGACTGTCAATGTAACATTAGTTGCATTAACATTTCCAAAGAATCACTCTCCATTTTATAAGCGGTTGTTGCATATCCTGTACACCATGATCTCAACTTTGTTCTAGCAATATGTCACTTCCACATACAGCCTTATAATATCTGCATCAACTTTTGAGAAGAGTTGTCCCCCTTGTTAAATGCAATTGACAATATTATTATTATTATTATTTAAATTTTTTGTTATAACAGCACTTTAAATATATTACTGGCTATATCATGGTGAGGAGCTATGTGCTTTTCCCAATGATGCAGTCATCCTGGGCTGGCCTGATCTGGTATCAAACCTGTGACCCTTCAATCATAAGCTACTATGGTCCCCACAATTAACAATAAAGAATGGAATATAAATTTATAGTAACAACAAATTTGGGATTTTCAGGTATGGAAGATTTAAAAGTAAGTTTAAACAGAAACCTCCACAACTGACCTTTAAGTATTTCAACCTAAAAATAAGTTCATCTTAATAACATCATGTACCAAAATAATAATTTAAACATTATTTGTACATAGGGACTCACAAGTACATGTGTACTGAGTTTCATGATGAATCATAGCATAATCTTTTCATCCATTTTCTGAAATATGACTTCCCACAAATGAACACAAAGATATTATAGGTAAAAATAAGGGGGAAAAAACACAGGGATACAAAGTTTTAGCAATTTTATTTAAGATACAGAGATGACTGGGGGTGAGTGGGTGTGTGGGCTTGTGTCAAGAAACTTCGCTAATATGCTTTGCAACAAAAGGAAAGTAACAGATTTAAATTGACAATTTTTTTATATAGATTACTTTCATTTTTGTACTACCAACCATGAATTTAAAGACTTGACAAATTTACCCTTCTTCTGTGGAGATTAAAAAACCTTTTCCCCAATAAACAAATTCAAGTAATGACAAAATAACCATTTTGCACAAAATACAAAAATAATACTCATAGGTAGGTAGGTAGGTAGGTAGTAGGTATAGGGTTTAACAGCACATTAGCGAATCTTGGCTATCTAGTATGGAGCAAATGATAGGTAGTAAAAATGGTAAACTTAAGGTAAAAAGTCACTACAATCTTTAGGAAGAAAACCCTTCCAAATAAAAATAAGCAGGTATTCCTATATGATGAACATTAAAGGGTAATGTGGTAAAATAAGATAAATTAATTCATAGTGTATTACAGTTCATCCATGCATCTGAACATTGTTTTCTGATATTAAGCTGTAAATCTAAGTGCTAAGTAATCTAAGTGCATGCAAAAAATAAGAATCATGTAGTTTTAAAAAACAATAAACAATGGTCCCTTGAAGGGGCTGACATTCAACTGTCAGAAAAGAATTTTCATGAATTTATGATAAGCTTATTATTTTTTAATTGCTGAGTGTTGAAACCAGCTCTGATATTCTTATGCCTAAGCAGCCATCTTGCGTGTAAGAATGGCACCATTTGAAAAATTAGGACAAACTAAAAAAAAAACTTTTGGTGAGAACCCGATGCAGACATGACCATCCATTCATAAGGAACAGTGATAACATGATTTTCATGATTGCTGTCAAGGTAGCCATATTTGATATAAGACTGGTACCATCCACAATAGGACCAACAGATATCATAAGAAGTCTGTTGGTGAAAACCTTAGGTCAATATGACCATCAGTTCTGGAGCAATAACCCAATTTTCAAAATCGCTACATTGGTGGCCATACTAGATGTCAGACTGGCACCATTTTCATTTAGGACCAATCAGGCATCATAAGATGACATTTAGTAAAAAGCAAATATCGATATGAATTTCCATTGAGGAGCAGCAAAAACAAGACATCATACAAAGTGAAAACTCAATGATGATATGATTTTCTGTTCCAGAGGAGTGACAAGGTTTTTAAGACTGCTGCCATGGTGGCCATATTGGATGTCAGACCATTTAGGACCAACTAGACATCATCAAAAGTATTTTAGTGAAAACACCTTGTTGATATGATGACCTGTTTAGCAGAAATAGCGATAGCAAGATGGCCACTGTGGACTGAATCTTGGCTGGGAAATACTGGATGTCCAAGTAACACCATTTTCCAAGTAGGTTAGTCGTAGCAATAACAAGCTTGTTTTTCTGAATGAATGGCTCACATACGACAGACAATGGATGGCCAGTGGATGATAGACAACAGCTCTCCTGGTCTAAGACCAGCACAGCTTATAAACCATGGTTCAACTCTACTTATTTATGTCAAATGCAAGAGCTTTTACTTCACACTCTCAAGAGCTCAGATGTCAGTAAGTTGAGGTCTCTGAGGTGAATGGAACAAGCAGGTACAATGAAACCTCTCAAGAACAAATTGAATTTTCAGATTTTAGAAAATTTCAGTTCACAGAAGTTCTCTACTTTCCCCCTAAAAATGAGATATGATCAGATTACCCCTCACATACCAAAAATGTTTTATGTTTTGTTTCAAACCATCAGGATTTGGTTGCAATGGTATGCATTTATTTGTTGGATTCTGTCTTACTCTACATAGCTTTAGACTCATTCAATACTGCTGTCTAGTCACATGCCCTGATTAAGTTTTAATTTTAGAACAAAGGGGCTTAGGTTCACCTAGTTAAAGATTAGACAAATTAAAGAAGGAAAACTTTGGAGCCAAAAATATACTCTGAGTTCAAGGAATTCAAATTTAATGAGATTTTGGTCTTGAGAGTTATAGGTGTATATTGATGTGCTATCCAGGCAATTTTACAAAAATCCTGAAAGTAATCCAGGCCATTTTTTAAAAAAATTATGAAAGTAATCCAGGCCATTTTACAAAAATTATGTAAGTAATCCAGGCTATTTTACAAAAATTATGAAAGTAATCCAGGCCATTTTACAAAAATTATGAAAGTAATTCAGGCCATTTAACAAAAATTATGAAAGTAATTATAGTGTAAGCCTTAATCTAAGTAGGTTTGAAATATCACTTGACAGTAAAAGTCATCAGATATTCCACACTGGATTAGAACTGACAGCTGGTTTATGTTATACATTCACTAGGGTTTATGTTCCATGGGAAAAATACTTTCAGGGCAGTCTTTAATTCCCTTCCTAGCTGTACTGATGGCTTGTATTTAATAAATAGTACAGAATGCCTTCTGCAGTTATTCTTCAATAACAAATAACATTACATGGTGGCAGCAGTAAAAATACAGGATTGAAATTAGCAGAGTTGAAAATAGCTTCATTTCAATTTACAAATCGAGACAAATTTGACTTTTCGAGACTTGAAACTTGAGAAAAAGTGGTTTCAGCACTTTGAACTCTTTTGTCAAGCATCTGGACTTTGTGAAAAAGAGGAAGAAATTCAAGTAAATGCCAAAAGAGGAAGAAATTCAAGTAAATGCCCTCATTTATTCCATGGGAATTGAGGGTGATGACATTTTGTCTTTGTTCAACCTGACAAAGGAATATCAAAAGAAGTGGAAGCCCGTGACAGATAGATTCGTGCAATATTTTATTCCAAAGAGGAACGTAATTTTTGAAAGGGCAAAAGTTATTCAAAGAAAACAGGAAGAGGGAGAAACAGTCGACAGTTTTGTTAGAGTTATTTGTGTGTTAGCGGATAACTGTAATTTCGGGCTACTATATGATGAAATGGTCAGAGATCGACTTGTAATTGGACTGCGAGATTCAAAACTTTTGGAAAAATTGCAGTTAGATGCAAATCTGACTCTAGATTCTGCCGTTAGTCAAATTCGACAAAATAAGGCTGCGAGAAAGGAACAATCAATTATATGAACAACTGGAGAACAAATGACTGAAATGGATGCAGTAAAATCATCTTCACTGAAATATGGGAAACAAACATAAAATCCCAAAAGTTCGACAGAATAATGTCAGCAGAAAAGGATGCATAAGATGTGGAAAGAAAGTTAATCATTCTCAAGACCAATGTCCAGCAAAAGAAGCAGAACACCCGAAGTATAAAAAAGTGGACACGATACAAAATGCTATCTGTCAAAATCAGCAGTTCGCACAATAGAATCAAGAGCAGCACCTGGATTTCTAGGGACTATACGCACAAAGAAGGGTCAGCCGTGGATAACGCGGGTGAGATTGAACAACGCTTCACTTTTATTCAAGATTGATACTGGAGCTGATGTGACTTTAATTCCTGAGAGGGATTTACAAAAATTTGGAGACCAAAAACTATCAAAGTCTGATCGAAAACTGTATGGACCTGGAAACTCTGAACTTAAAGTGCTGGGAATATTTGTATGTGGACTGGAATCAAACAATGCGTTCAGTGTACAAGACATATTTGTTGTAAAGGGACTGAATCAGGCACTCTTGGGCAGGCTCATGATTCAGGTTCTCAAGATTATTGAGCAGGTAAAAATATCCCCAGTAAATGCCTCAGATAAAAACTAACAAAATGCAAGCAAAAGTCACAATAAATCTATACATTTAGATAGGGATTATTGCAAGAAATTCCCAAATTTGTTTAAAGGTCTAGGGTAAACAAAATGGTTCTCTAACATAACTCTAGACAAAAATGCCAAAACCTTATGCCTTATCTACCCCAAGAAAGGTTCCTATCCCTTTATTGAATAAAGTTCAAGAGGAGTTAGATAGAATGGAAAAAATGGGTGCTATTTCAACAGTAGATGAGCCCAATGAATGGTGCACGGCAATGGTTGTCATTCCAAAACCAAATGGTGCAGTAAGAATTTGTGTGGATCTAACTAAACTGAATGAATCAGTTAAAAGAGAGAACCACCCACTACCATCAGTTGAAGAATCCCTTGCAAAACTAGCAGATGCAAAGCTTTTCACCAAACTTGATGCAAACTCAGGCTTTTGGCAGATAAACCTGTCGGAGGTTTCATGCCACCTTACAACTTTCATTACTCCTTTTGGTAAGTTTTATTTTAATAGTCTTCCATTTGGAGTCAGTTCCACGCCTGAATTTTTTTCAGAAAAGGATGTCAGAAACTCTGGAGTGACAAGGTGGAACACTGTCACATGGACAATGTTCTTGTTTTTGGGGAAAAGCAGAAACAGTATGATGAAAGACTAGAAATGGTAATGAAATCAATTCAAACGGACGGCATCACTTTGAACACTGAAAAGTGTGAATTTTCGAGACGATCTATTAGGTTTCTTGGGCATGTTGTTGACGAAAATGGTTGCCGACCTGATCCGGAAAAAGTCAAAGCTATAACTGAAATGGAAATACCGAAATGCGTAACAGAGATACAACGATTTCTCAGTATGGCAAATCAGCTTAGCAAATTTAGTCCAAATTTGGCAGAAAAATCAAAACCATTACGTGAGCTTTTAAAAGGTAAAAACTCACGGACTTAGGGTCCAAATCAAGAACAAACTTTTAGAGATATCAAGCAAGAGATGATATCTTCACCAACTTTAGCACATCATGATCCAAACAGAAATAATTGTATCTGCAGATGCATCTTCATTTGGACTAGGTGCTGTGCTACAGCAGAAGCACGGTAGCACTCTGAGACCAGTGGCATTTGCATCGTGAGGTATCTCAGAAACTATGCAATGCTATGCTCAAATAGAAAAAGAGGCTATTGCAATCACTTGGGCTTGTGAACACTTCAGTAGCTATTTAATTGGGTCACAATTCAAACTTGAAACTGACCATAAGACATTAGTACCACTAATGTGCACAAAAATCTTGGGAGATTTACCTCCTTGAATTAAACGCTTTATTAACTACTGATGCTCTATCCAGAGCACCTTTAACTTATCACTCTGAGAGTGACAGAGAATTTCAGGCTGAAACTAATGCCTATGTTGATTTCATAGTTAGCAATTTGCCTGCATTAAATACTTGAACAAATAAAGTCTGAATATCAAAATGATCCGATTTGCAAACAACTTGTACAATTCTGTGAAAAAATTGAACTGGGCAGACAGAGGGGAATTTACAATTCAAAATGGTCTTTTAATGAAAGCTACATGCCTGGTCATACCAGAATCACTTAAAAATGAAATCCTAGAGAGAATTCAAGATGGTCACCAAGACATACCAGTAGTTAAATGCCGAGAATGTGCCAAAACGTCAGTCTGGTGGAAAGGAATAAATACTCAGCTAGAACACTTGGTAAAGTCTTGCCAAAACTGCATCAAACACTCAAGAGATCAAGCTGAACCAATGATACCCAATGACCTTAGCAAAGAGTCGCTTCAGACTTGTTTGAACTGAATGGTCAAACATATCTCTTGGTGATTGTTTATTTCTCATGATACATCAAAATAGCAAAATTGCAAGGCACAGATTCAAAAGCAATTATCAATCATCTCAAATGAATCTTTGCGCGACACAGCATACCAGAAGTATTAGTTTCAGATAATGATCCGCAATACATCCGCAATACTCAAATAATTGGTGACAGATTATGGATTCATGCATATTACAAGTAGTCCAAAATATCCACAGAGCAATGGTCTGGCTGAAAGAACTGTTCAAACAATTAAAAGAATGCTTAAATAAGCAAAAGATCCTTACATAGCTCTTTTGACATATCGCGCAACACCACTACCAAATGGATACAGCCCTGTCGAATTATTGATGGGCAGAAAATTACAAACTACTTTGCCAATGGCACCAAACAACTTAAGAGCCGAAATGGACATATTTAATGAAACTGAAGAAATTGGAAAACTATCAAAAGCAAACTCAAAAGAGACATTATGATTCTCAACATCGCGCCCGAAATATGATAACACTTCAGGTAACAAATAACATATGGATTCAAGATAATTTTTCTTCAGGCATTGTTAAATCTGAGGCATCTACACCTCATTCATACATGGTAGTAACTGATGGGGAAGAGACACAGCATAATAGGAGAAATTTAATTCCCATGCCTACTACATTATAGGATCCATCTAGAGTGACTGTTTTAAACCCTGATACTCTGACTGACTCAGATGAAAGCAAAGCAGTGCCAACCAGTCAAAACGGATATTTCACAGATTTGGGAAGATTGTGAAACCACCTGAGAGACTGAACTTGTAAAAATGAAGCTGATGTAACTTGTTTAGAAATGCAGACGTCAGATCACATTTCATTTTAATGTTAACTTTCTCAGGAGGGGGAATGTAGTATAAGTTTTAATCTAATTAGCTTTGAAATATCACTTGACAGTAAAAGTAATCAGATATTCCACACTGGATTAGAACTGATACATGCCATTAGCTGGTTTATGTTATATATTTAGCTGGGTTTATGTTCCATGGGAAAAATACTTTCAGGGCAGTCTTCACTCCCCTTCCTAGCTGTACTGATGTATTTAATAAATAGTATAGAACACCTTCTGCAGTTAATCTTCAATAACAAATAACATTACAGTAATCCAGATCATTTAATAAAAACCATGAAAGTAATATGGGTCATTTCACAAAAATCAAGAAAGTAACCCATGCCATTGCACAAAAATCATCTATCTAATCCAGGTCATTGCACAAAAATCATGAAAGTAATCCAGGCCATTTCACAAAAATCATGAAAGTAATCCAGGTCATTTCACAAAAATCATGAAAGTAATCCATGCCATTGCACAAAAATCATGTATCTAATCCAGGACATTGCACAAAAATCATGAAAGTAATCCAGGCCATTTCACAAAAAGCATGAAAGTAATCCATGCCGTGCACAACAATCATGAATGTAATCCAGGTCATTTCACAAAAATCATGAATGTAATCCAGGTCATTTCACAAAAATCATGAAAGTAATCCAGACCATTTCACAAAAATCATGAAAGTAATCCAGAAATCATTTTCCATGGGATTTCTGATTTGTATACACCATCATAAGCAGTCTGATTTGTATGCATGATTATAATGAAATGGATGCACTATTATAAGCAGTCTCATTTGTACTATGATAAGCAGTCTGATTTGCACTATAAGCAGTCTGATTTGTATGCACTATGATAAGCAGTCTGATTTGCACTATTATAAGCAGTCTGATTTGTATGCTCCATCATAAACTGATTTCTATGCACCAACAAAAGCAAGGTTGTGGATTGTGTGTGTGTGTGTGTGTATATATATATATATATATATATATATATATATATATATATATATATATATATATATATATATATATATATAATAATAATAATAATAAAAGCATTAGCTTTCACATATCTGGATTAAAATAAGCAAAGAAGCAGACTGTGATAAAAGGCTATAAATAACTGCACATACATGACATCTGTGAAATATCTGCTCAAAGTGTAAAATTATGTTACTCTTGAGTCAGCATTCTCATGAGAAGCTTTAATAGCGATTCGTACAGAGTGTACTTATTTTTTATCTTTTATTCCTGTTAAGAAAAGCGTTATTTTATCTCCATATGATATTGGCAAACATGATTATCTTTTACAAATTTCTCTTGTGTTATTTATTCTAACAACTAAGGATGAAATTGGCAATACATCATACCCTGTGAAAAATAATTCCATAACTTAACAGTTACAACCTAAGGTATCAGTATTTTTGATTCAGTGAACAACTGTTCCTTGGGAATTTTTAAAACCTAAATGTACATCAGTCTCAAATATAACAATATCTCTGTTCTTGCTTTAAAAAAAAAAAATTGTTTTATGTGTAATAATTAATATATTTTGGGGAATGCATTGGTTTTTGATTATTTTTTTTTCTGTATAAAACTTAAAAGTAAAGTAGTCCCCCTCTTGAACGGCCCCCAGACCAGCAGCCATCCGCTTCTTACAGCCAGAATCCCTTAGCACTGACGAGTTTGTATACAAAAGTACCCCTCAAGAATGGCCACCCCTCTAACATGACCTGCATATTAGTACAAAAATGTAAAATGTTCCCCTCAAGAGTGGCCAATTTTTTTCTTCAAATGTATCCAGAACCAATAATTCATATCATGACATAAGGTAAGTAATGGAGCAAATGGAATGAGAATTATGTATGTACCAAGATTTAAGTGATGTTTTTGAATGGTTTTGCAATGTGCATGACAACATTACCCGCTCGCATATCACACTTACACCAAGAATAAGAACTATTAATGTATATTCAGTTGAAATAAGTCTATTATTATAAAAATAAGAACCTTTTAAAAATAATTGTTACATTTAAATGAAGATATTAAATAAAGATATTAAGTGCTTTGAAATATGTAGCTTTCTTACTATGTACATTACATATACTTCTCACAAATATTTTTGTCCCCTCTGGAAAGGCCACCTGTCTTATATGGCCACTTTCCCGGTGCAGAAGGTGTGGCCATATAAGAAGGGGACCACTGTAATTTGCTTTGATATATTTCAACCCTCAACGAAGTACTTTATTTGATCAATACAACATCTCTGGACCAACAAGTAGGGTCACTACTCACATGGTCCTGGACAAGATAGCTAGAATAGTATTATGCAGGGATTAATAGAATCTATGTTGGGACTTGCATCTAGACAAGGAAATCCCAGTGAAGGAGTTGTATAATTTGTCACCCCATTGAGGCTATGAGTGGGGAGGCTAACAGAATCATATCTAACTCTCCTTTTCTTTGGAGGAGGTGGAATTGTTTGTGACATACTGGTGTTGTAATTAATATTGATTGTAAAATTATTCCCATGTATGAAACACACTCCAAATACAGACACTAGCAGATAACCATGTACTGAATTTTCATGTTCATGGTTTCTTGGAAAATTTACATTTTCTATTTTGGAAATATGGCAAGTGTTGCTATTGGTAGTGGAAGCATATGCTACAGGGAAATCTGCTTGTGGAATAATGTGTGGACGGATAAATGATTTATTCTGACTGGTAAGTGCATTATTTGTCATTAATAGTTGCAGGTAAATATTTGATTCAACTAGGGCACAATGGGGTAAACATTTACGAATTTTGCTCTCCTACCTTTAAGAGTCAAGATATTCCTTTCTTTTTGTCTTATCTTTATCATTTTAAAAAAAAAATTATTTCTCTCCTCCAAAAACTATCTTGGTAAATTTCCTTATTAAAGTGTCGGCATTTGTTTGATTGAAAATCAACTCAATCAGGCCAAGCAGAAGACAACAATGCTTGCATTCCTTGATAAAGTAGTCCCTAGTGCGTGGACACCATGACTGAGATGACTGGTTTTAGATAACCAGACTGATATAGGAAAAATAAGGTTAGCAAAACAGGAAGATTTTTCTGTTGCATGGGTGAGAAAAATAATGTAACCCTGCAACTGGGACTGGGATTTCCTTGTCTTGGTACAAACACTGGCATAGATTATTTTTCTCACCCAATTTTTTCCAATTAAATCAAAATAACCCTAATTCATGTCCTGGAAATATGGCAAGTGTTGCTATCACTAGTGCAGTGATAAATGAAACTAATCTCATTAGCAAGTGCATGATTTTTCATTTGCAATCAGATTACACCACTCCCTAAATAACTTGTGCCCTGATAACTTGTGAACCCGATCCCATTTTTTTAAAATAGAAATTAGCAAAAACAGGAACCTTCTCCAAAATTATTCTCAGCCAGGGTCCTTAATTGCAAAGACAACCAAACCCTCCCTTTGATTTTCTCTTTTGTGCTCTTAATCTGGGTCATAATTTTCTATGTATCTTGCACTACATTGACAGATTGTAAAGGGAGGTAACTCTTTCATAATTTCCTTAGGTTACATACTAGACAATGATTATAAAGGATTTACAGTGGAACATCATTTATCCAAACTCAGTGGGAGACATGAAAAATATCAGCATAATCATAATGTGGGACAAAAACAAAATTCATGTAATCTAGCATTTCAATGAGAAAGTTTGGATTCTACTAAATCAGCACAGTGGGCTTGAATAAGCCAATAATTGTGATAAAAAGTTCTCCTGTAATTGTTTTTCCATACCACTTATGAATAGCCTAACCAATTACTGAAGCCACAATTATCAGTAGATTGAAGTGTTCTGACTTTAATTTATATGTAACAGTAATATTTAGTCTTTTGTACATATCTCTGTCCTTACCAAATATATCTGAATATGTTCATAATGTCAACTCACATTCAAAATTCTGGGCCTTAACCATTTTCACTTGTATACTTTCATGACCCGAAAAAATTTTTTGTGGGCATTGACTTTTTTAAGCAGTATACATTGTTAACCTGAAAAAGGTTCAATTCAAGATAGTGTACAACTTGATTAGAAGTACTTACTTATCTACAATTGCCCTGACAACAGCCTCCGAATTTCTGTCATTCATGTCATAGATGACTCTCAGCACTGATATAGGGACCTTCAGATCATGTCGAAGAGTCTAATATAAATAACAACATGTACTTTTAATTTAACTCTATGAAACTGCAATGTCAATGATTATAAACTAAAATCTGCCCTAATTGACACTTCCGTATATCATGTTTATAAAGTACATTTACAAATTCCTTTTCTAAATTTCACTGTCAAATACATCTTCTATATAAAAGACACCTGTCTGCAACTGCTCAGTGTCCTGTAAAGAGAGGTCTTACTGTGATTTTGTGCTTCATATACAGGTTATTTATTGCTGCATTCATTCTTTTTAAAATCAAGATCTACTTATTAATAAGTAGATCTGAAAGGCAATGACACAAGGCCATGTTTTGCGGACCTTTTAATTGACCAATCAAATTAAAGTCAAAAACATCATTCAGAACAAGTCATTGCTAATGATGGCTTTCCCTAACATGAAATGCAATGCTTTGTTAACTCATTCGGCCCCAGAGGTTTTTGTCGTTTTTGCCTGAAATGTGCGTAGGAAAGACATTTGGGGGGGCTATTTCTCAAAACATCGTAATACAGTGGTTTTCAACAGATAATGCCTAGTTGTATTAGAAACATCATTTTCCATTGGTTATTTTGCTTGCGCATGAACAGAAGGGTAAAAGTCTTTTTTTTTTTTTTCGCTTAATGGACCTATCATTTTCGTATGGAGACCACAATTTATTCCAAATGCTCACCTTATCCTAGTTTTTGCAAAGGTTCGCCTGTCTGTGTGCAGCTAAGACTGGTATGCCTTAGATCTGTGGCCAAAAGGTCTAAAATCCGGACCCAAAATCGCATTCTGATCTCGAGCGAATTTTGGGTGAAAAAAAACCGGGTCCAAAAAATGAGGATTTCTCTCTGTATTTTGTAGTGCAACTAGAACTTCCAGATTATTTGATATCATTTTAGAGCTATATCTGTCTGTTTTCTTTTAATACCACCCACGTTGGTGTATTTTAAATGGCCTTGATGCTGCAGAGCTTTGAAGTAGGGTACAGCCTCATCACACCTACAGACGGGATCAGGGCCGAATCGGTTAAAGAAATTACATGTACTAAAAATAAGTCAACAGGGAATTCCAAAGTTCACCAGAATATAAACTTTTATCAATGCCTGTCAGATCTCCATTAGGTTGGAGAACTGCTGCTGCATTTTTTTATGTTTGCACAGTAGGTTTTCATGAACATATCAAGCAGACTCTGACAATAGACAAGCTTCACAATCACCAATAATCAAAGATAAGGTGGGTTATCACATTACCTCACTGATCAAAAGCAAGGTTTAGGGTGAATGCCTCACGTATAGGTACTAAAGACAATGGTGACAAACAGCTCTTTTAATGTCAATAATGGAAGGGTGGCCTGTTTACATCCCACTATTTGCTGCTGCCATGACCAGAAGATTCAATTTTTTTATTAAGGAATAGGCAGATTTCTTATTTGGTCATACTGCAATTGCCTCCCTTTGATTTCTCTGCAGTATACAAATATGGACTCTACAGCACTCAGGAAAAAAACATGGTGGGATACATGTATTCAGACCATTCTTTTTTCAGCATGTATCATATGAATGAATGGTGTGCTGCATGTCAATATGAATTATTTTAAATCATTTGTGCATAAAACGAATTTGGTACTTTTAGTGACATTTTGAGACACTGAAAAGAAAATTCAAAGTGAAACAGACGTGGATATCATTTATTAGCTGTGCAGAACATGCTTTAACGCAAATAAAAATCGAATGAAATCCCATTACAGTTGCATTCTAGTTTTATTTTTGGTCACTGTGTAATAACATTCCAAGAACTTTGTCTTTCCCTTAAACTATACATTCTACTAATTCCTTAAATTACCCATACCAGAGACGAAAATTTCAATATAACTATTCCTGTACCAATTAAACATATTATCAAGAGGTACCCTATTAACATTCCACAAACATCTGTGAAACATATCTCACATAATCTTTTTTAATTGATTTCATAATAAATTGTACATAGAATTTTCACCAGTGGTCATGTACCGCTTGCTATCCAGTGAGAATGCCCATCACTGCCAGGTGGAACTTGATCAATTAGGGATTGGATAGTTTCACTTTACGGCTAATGGAAACATGCAGTTGATTAAAATGTTGAAGTGATTCAACATCTGCAAGCTTATATTGCACACCTGACTGCTACATTCAATTAACAAAAGATAATATTAACAATCAAATCATTTGCTGTTTTCACAAATATCATGGCAAGAAGCCATGATGGTTTGATGAAGCACAAAGCATACATTACACTCGTCACAGATTATGCATTGCCCACTCAACAGAGCAGATGTGGATTTAGCAGGCAAGGAATTTTGTGTTCACTATGAGTAGTGGATGTACACTACATCTGATGAATGTCCACTCAGCCTAGTTGACATCCACACAATCTAGTGGAACTATGACATGAATTGTTTTACTGCACCTGTAGTGGATTTTATGACACCCTTGAGTGATTTGATTGTATTTACCCCACAAGACACACACAGATTGGCTGAACAATAGCAATGAAAACCAGACCAAAGCAGGTGTCATTTTCATACCTTTACCTATACAAACAATTCAGTAGTTTGTTGTATGTATTACCTGCCTTGCAAGGGATACATACATAATGTTGAAAAAATATGAGGTTTAAAATACTTTGTATATCCATGACAGAGCACACATTAGAAAAACTGTCCAGCTACAATGTATATTCCTGGCATTTTGTATATCCATGACAGAGCACACGTTAGAAAAACTGTCCAGCTACAATGTATATTCCTGGCATTTTGTGCAATCTACAAAAGAGCATTCTGCACTGTCTCCTATGGTTCAATCAACTGACAGTTCCATGTGATGTAGTGGACATCCACTATTTCATAATTATATTGCTTCATTTTTCCAACTGATGCAATACAACCTAATCCATCAACTCTAATCCAAAACATGAGTATCCAATATGACAATTATATGCAGTCTGTGTCAGACAACAGCATGGATGGACCGATTTCCATCATGGAAGTGTGGATATTCTGAAATCTGCAATGTGTATATTGTGGTCTACTATAATTTGTATTAACTGCCATTGTGAGTCAGTTTCTTTGAAGAGATATGGAAGTAACTACAATAAATATGTATTTAAATTTCTACATAATTTCAACCACAAACCCAAAACTTCTGAAATTTTCTGGTCAGAAAAATATTTAGTGCTATGTGATATTGTGGAAGTCAGTCAGCTGTAACTGTTATCAGTTTTAATTACACATCTTTCATACAAGTCTGCAGTGACTGCAATATAAACATGTCATACAAGTCTGCAGTGACTGTAATATAAACAGGTCATACAAGTCTCCAGTGACTGTAATATAAACATATCATACAAGTCTGCAGTGACTGTAATATAAACATGTCATACAAGTCTCCAGTGACTGTAATATAAACAAGTCAAACAAGACTCCAGTGACTGTAATATAAACATGTCATACAAGTCTGCAGTGACTGTAATATAAACAGGTCATACAAGTCTCCAGTGACTGTAATATAAACATGTCATACAAGTCTGCAGTGACTGTAATAAAAACATGTCAAACAAGTCTGCAGTGACTGCAATATAAACAGGTCATACAAGTCTGCAGTACTGTAATATAAACATGTCAAACAAGTCTGCAGTAACTATAGTATTAACATGGCAGATGTCATAGTGGCAATCATATCTTCTCGTTCATCGCAGACCACTCTGGTAGTCTAGTGGTTAGAGTGTCCGCCTCGGATGCAGGAGGTCGTGGGTTTCGATCCCCGGCTGAGTCATACCAAAGACTTACAAAAATGGTACTAACAGCTGCCTCACTTGGCACTCAGCATTAAGAGTTAGTGTTAGGACTGATCGGCCTGGTGTCAGGATAATGTGTCTGGGTAGGACATCATGCTACATGTCTGCGGCATGATACCCCAGTGCTAGACATTACTATAAACTGCCACACTGCAGATATCATAGCGATATGACTGAAAAATTGTTAAAGCTATGTTAAAATCCAAATCACACACACTCATTCATCACTAAACAATATTGATATCAAGACTTAGACTTGTAGAAATATAAACATCAACAGTTCATCCTTTATTCAACAGTTTCTATAGTCCCAAGTTATACAAATGTACAAATCTTATCTTGAGTCTATCTAGAGTATACACACACAACTGTACCTGACACCCTGTAGAATAACACTGGTCAACAGTGAAATCATTACTGACTTGAAAAGGCCCTAATCTGTAGTATTTTGGTGTGCCGAACACGAATATAACCGTGAAAAATTTGTATTGGCTCTCGTTTTGAAGATATTCATATACCTCATTTTCTATGTTTCACTGTGTAAATTTCTCCAGTAGGACTGCAGCAACATCCGGAATAATGATGTAACATTGCATAATACCATCATGCTCACATCATCCACAGTTGATTGCATCATTTTCTGATGCAATGCAATACTAATGCCATGCGGCTGCTGAAGTAAGTTGACGTCAGCAGTGTACTAGACATGTGTAGGCCTATTATACTAATGCCAGGCGGCTGCTGAAGCTGACGTAAGCAGTGTACTATATAAAGCCCAATCAGATAGGTTCAGCATTTAAAATATTTTAGACGTTGTGCGAGACAGTTCAAGCTACTGTTACATAAAACTTATTATTTTATCCATTTACGTACAATAAAGAACAGTAATGCCTCGAAAGTGTGTTAATACCGCGGACAATTTTTGCTATATTTGTGGGGAAGTGACATTTGCCAACCAGAAGAAAAGTATCAATTCTCAAGTGAAGAAGGCATATCATCTTTACTTCGGATGCAAGGTTGGTGACCAAGACAAGCCTTGGGCTCCGCATATATGCTGTGCTACATGTACAACACAGCTTTCACAGTGGTTGAATTGCAAAAGGTCATCAATGCCGTTTGCAGTCCCAATGGTGTGGAGAGAGCCAAGCAACCACCTAAATGACTGTTACTTCTGCTTGGTTCCTCCTCTTTCCGGCGGAATAACGAAGCGAAAGAAGTCGAGAATAGTCTACCCAAACATTCCGTCTGCATTGAGACCAGTTCCACATGGTGAGGGACTTCCTATTCCAGAACCTCCAGCAGAATATTCTCTTGATTCATCTGACGAAGACAAAGGTGAGTCGACCTGTTCTTCTCCTGGTCCATCAGCATGCAGTGATCCAGATTTTCACTGTGGTGCATCATCAACCCCACACAGAATAACACAGGAAAAACTAAATGACCTGATTCGTGATTTGGACTTACCAAAGAACAAGGCAGAATTGCTAGGATCAAGACTCCAACAATGGAATCTTCTAGAAGAAGATGTCACAATTACTGCATATCGAAAGCGCCACCAGCAATTGGAGCCTTTCTTCAGAAAGGAAAGTAATCTGATATTCTGTTCCGATATTGAGGGCCTCATGAATGCTTTAAAAATCACTCATGACCCACAAGAATGGAGACTATTTGTGGACTCTTCGAAACTGAGTCTCAAGGCTGTGCTTTTGCACAATGGAAACATTCTTCCATCTATTCCAGTAGCGTATGCTGTCCACATGAAAGAGACATACGATAACTTAAGGCAGCTACTGAATTCCATTGAGTATAACAAGTACAGCTGGCACCTCTGTGGTGATTTGAAGGTAGTTGCCCTTTTAATGGGACTGCAGCAAGGATATACAAAATACATGTGTTTCTTATGCGAGTGGGATAGCCGAGCAAGGGAAATGCACTACATGAGGAAGGAATGGACTCACAGGCAGAATGTAGCCATTGGAGAGAAGAATATCCAACACCCAGCTCTGGTTGAGGCTCAGAAAATCTTGCTACCACCCCTTCACATCAAACTAGGTTTGATGAAGAACTTCGTGAAAGCCATTGACCGGACTTTGCCAGCATTCCGATACCTGCATGAAAAATTCCCTCGACTCAGCGAAGCAAAGATTAAAGAGGGAGTTTTTGTGGGTCCTCAGATTCGAGAGCTTTTCAAAGATGACCGGTTCAACAACTTGCTGGAAGGTGACGCGAAACAAGCATGGAATGCTTTTCGCCTAGTTTCTACAAACTTCCTCGGAAATGTTAGGGCAGAAAACTATAAGGAACTAGTAGAAGACATGTTGATGAAGTATAAGAAACTTGGCTGCAATATGTCTCTAAAGATTCACTTCCTTCATTCCCATTTGGATTTCTTTCCTAGCAACTGTGGTATTGTTAGTGATGAACACGGCGAACGTTTTCATCAAGATATCGCAACAATGGAACAAAGATACCAGGGAAAATGGTCCACTACAATGCTGGCTGACTACTGCTGGACACTCCTCAGACATGCTCCCGAACAGCTGTACAAGAGACAGGCGAAGAAATCTAAGATGTAGTCAATGACTTGATTTTTTATAGGTAGGCTATTACAGTTGACCTTTTACTATTGGAATGCATTTCGTTATGTAAACATTAATTTCTTGCAGATTACAAAAAAACTAGAGCCAATTTTGCAATTTGACTGTCATATTCGTGTTCAGCACATAAAAATTGATAAGAATTGACTAATTTTATTTCAGTAACATGACTTTTGTAAAAATTTGTTGTCCAGTGTAATCAAACACTCAAAAATGTTCTTGCTTGTTTGTAGATACTTTAACATGCATGCTGTACCAGAATTACCCAGTGCCAGTGAGAGACAGTAGTGGAACTACCCAGTGCCACAGAGAGAAAGTACTGACAATATCAAACCTACCAGTTGTGTTGATAAGTGACCTTACTCTTGGATAGCAGCAGAGAACCAACCAGTTATGTGGCTTATTCACACAAAATAATGGATGAAGGTAAACCATCTTGTATCAGTCTGTACCATGAATATTTTGTCTAATTTATAGTGTCAGTCTCATTCCTCTATTCAGAAAAACACTGTTCCATGACAGATAAAATAAAGAAATAAGAAATGCTGGGATAACTTATCAAGTTAAGGACAAAATGCTATGTTGATTACCTTAAACATGAGTTTTGTCTTTTCATCCAGCTCTTTGAAAATATCACTAGCCTCATCATTCGTGTCATTCAGTACCTGGCTGCTAGAAGAGGAAGAGGTCGACACAGATTCTGAGGAGGAGGAGGGGTCATAAAATGAATGCTCATCCCCACTATTTATGTTCTCTTCATCATCTTTTGATAAGTTTTTTTCATCAAACTCTAGAGGTTTCACTTCCTTTACGGTAAGCATGTGTATCGGACTCGGTACATTCTTTACGTTGGTAGTGCAACCTTCATGGGTGTACAGCATCAGTGACAGGACCTAAAATTACCAGAAAACATTATTTTCTTCCACAGTTCTGCAAACCTCTAAATTTAATTTGTATCTATTTATTAAATACACACAATCTGAGCTAATATGCACCCATTATTAGTTAAGGGTCATCAGTTCACTTCATTCCATATTGACACTTGCCATATATAGCTTGCCCAAACAGTATATTTAACAAGTGACAACTTGTGGATACTTGAGTTCCTGAACATAACAAGCAAAATGAAATGGCCACTGAAAGAGCTCATTATGTGGCCTGTTGGTTATTAAATATGGCGACTTGACTGATGTCAACAGCCATGATTGTAAAGGAAAACTGGTATATGAAAGGTTTAAAACTGAGAAACCAAATACTGTAAAATCGGTTTCTTCAATAATACTTACCCAATCAAAATACATGAGGATCATGTCCACTGTCATAAATAAGTCCTTCCTGGCTTGTTTTAGCAATAGAAATATTAAATTTTTTATCTGTTTACCAACGTGAAGTCAGAATGTGGTCTCTCCATGGATAGTGAGATTGGCACAAAATCCCATCAATCTGTCAGTTACTGTATTTACTGTATATATTGGGGCATGATAAAATAATAAGTTTTTCCATGTCCCAGAACTTATTGTGATTTTTTTTTCTTCACCTACAGCATGTGTCCCAAGATTTAGGAAATGAAATAAATTGTGTTCATTTTGCATCCCCACCCACCACAAGTCACAATCAAATAGATAAATAAAAGGCTTACTTGACAATTAAATGAAATAAACTAACCTTGTACTGTTCTCATTTATTCTCTTTCTTGTTCGATATGAGGAATTTATTAAAGGCAAAAATATATCCACAAACTCAGTGTTTGCAGGGTATGCATCTATAGTGTTACCACTTTTGTCAAATAAAATATTGGTCACTGTAATGAATATTGAGAAACAAATCATATTTGCTTGTCCTAAAAGGTTTGAATGTTATCAGGCTGTAAACTGGCTCCAGTAAAATCACAAAGAGTGTATTATATTCAGGTTAACAATATATCAATACCTCACCCAAAAAAATCATTCTTAGAAAATACATTCACTATGGGTACAAATGACAATCTTCTGTTTGCATGGGTTACTGAAAGCATTAATAAAGCCAAGTTATTAATGTGTAAACTGTTTACATTGCAGACCTCAATGCCCATTTGTAACAATTATGATTACAGATGGCAAACAAATAAAAGATCAGACTTAAATAAACACACCTTATAATGAGCAATAAATTCATTGTTTGAACTTACCGGTAGGATATCAAATACAAAGATTATCTGATTACAATGCAAGTTGTCCCAGAAAACAGACTTTGGATTCCCTTAAGCATCGAGACTTTTAAAAAAATACATATGTATATATAGGAGGCTGACAAAGGGAAGCCAATTTTGCTTTCTTTCTACCAGTATTCACTGGAACTTTGAAACTAAATGGAAACAATGGAACACTTTGGAAGAAAACTTCTCAAACATTTACCAAAAAAAGTGACAACTCCCATTCATTGTTATCATGTACATAGCATACATAAAGGGGAATAAAAATATAAAAATAAAACAAGCCATATTAAAGATCTCAGCTGTTATTGATAAGTCTGTAGAATGATGCTCAAGTAGTTAAGAGGCCTTGCCACTTGCATGGAGAAAAAGTCCATTGCCTACAGCTTGCATGGAGAAAAAGTCCATTGCCTACAGCTTGCATGGAGAAAAAGTCCATTGCCTCCAGCTTGCATGGAGAGAAAGTCCATTGCCTACAGCTTGCATGGAGAGAAAGTCCATTGCCTACAGCTTGCATGGAGAAAAAGTCCATTGCCTACAGCTTGCATGGAGAAAAAGTCCATTGCCTACAGCTTGCATGGAGAAAAAGTCTATTGCCTACAGCTTGCATGGAAAGTCCATTGCCTACAGCTTGCATGGAGAAAAAGTCCATTGCCTCCAGCTTGCATGGAGAAAAAGTCCATTGCCTACAGTTTGCATGGAAAGTCCATTGCCTACAGCTTGCATGGAGAAAAAGTCCATTGCCTACAGCTTGCATGGAGAAAAAGTCCATTGCCTACAGCTTCACCTAAGAGGCCTGTACATCGACCAAGAAAGTGTGCTAGAGAAAATGAGAAAGATCTAAAGGAAAATGAACCAGCTACAAAAAGAACATGAAACTGGAGACCCGAGCCAGGAGAGAGATGTTGCTTGTGAAAATGATGATGTCAGGCAAGGGCATTACAAGCATTTCACATTAAAGCAAAAGGAGGAAGTTGTAAATTTCTCAAAATTACATGGAATTAGAGTAACAGCAATACATTTCAAAATCCCCAAATCAACCATTGCACATCGATCAAAAACAGATTTTTCACAGCAGCTGAATGAATGGGGACATTTAGCAAGGAGTGGCAGACCAGCATCATATGGCAATGAGTTAGATGGAAAAACTGCACAGTGGGTTCTTGTCCAGCACAATCTGCAGACTCCTGTCAGTGTGGACACAATATGTGCTTATGCAAGGAATTGGTGTCAAGTGAGCATCAAGAAATTGAGTTTCAAGCCTGTAGGAACAGAGCGACAGGTTTTTTAAAGTGACAAAACATCATGCTTTGTTCATGGACAAAGATGGCCCAGTGTCTCCCAGAAGATTTGGAGAAGAAAATAAAATTATTCCATAAATTTGTAAAGGCAAGAAGAGAAAATGATTTCTGAAGATAATATAATTAATATGGAGGAAACTACTATGTACTTTGACCTCATTTCCCATATGAACTGTCGGTAAGAAGGGTGTTAAAAGTGAGAATTCGTGTGACTGGTGCAGATAAAAAGCATCTAACTTTAGTCCTTGCAGTTTCTGCAGCAGGAGATGTGTTGCCTCTAATGATAATTTTTTATGGCATGAGGGAGCTTAAAGATATTCAGGCACCTAAAGGATGGACTGTACGTGTGCAGGAGAAGGGGTGGGTTGATGAGAGGTGATGCAGCTGTGAATTAATGAGATATATCTTAAGAACATAGGAAAGGAATGAAGGCATCGAGACGGGGTAACATGGAACCAGCAGTTATACCAGGTGGATGCACCTCCAAGCTGCAGCCACTAGATGCCAGTGTAAATAAACCGGTCAAGTCTGACATGAGGAAAAGCTGGATAATTTTATTTGTAAAGCAGCAGAGGGCCTTTACAAGGAAAATGAAAATATGTCTCATATTAAGAGTGCCGACAAACAAACAGTTGTGTACTGGATTGTGAAAGCAGTCAAATCGCTTCAGGACAAGACAGATCTGATATGAAAAAAATTTAAAGTTTGTGGTATTAACAACAATTTGAATGGATGTGAGGAAAATATCATAAATACTAAACGTGATGAAAATGGCAGTGACAGTGAAGAGGACAAGTTTGATGGCTTTGAGCCTGAGGAGGTTGATTGGGTAATTAAGAATATGGACAGCTTGAAGTATGTAAATTAAACAACGTAGCGGCATTCAAGTTTGTTTAGCAGCATTTGGATTATGTCGGATACGATTGCTGTGCAGATAAAAGATTTTCAGTGTTGGAATTAGCATGTTTATCTATCACTCTTTACCATCACTATCTACCATTGGCTCAGTAGCTTTCATCTGTAAATCTCTCTCCATATATTCATCCATTTTCTCACTCTCTCATATTTTTATTTAAGTGCTAAAGATTTATGTGCCCATCTTGGTCATTACATTATGTATACTGGCCTTATGACCTATTTGCAATTCCAATACTGTAATCTTGGCACCAGAATCAGTTAACATTAATTGCAATGTATAGTGTCTGCTCTGATCATCCAAAGTCATTTTGCCAAAATAAATCCTGCAATGAGCAATAATGGCAAATAAACCTTAGCATGCAATGAGCAATAATGGCAAATAAACTTCAGCATTTCATCAAGAAGAAACTTTGCTGAAGTATAAATTAGAACATAAAAAGTTGAACTCGTTTTCATACATACAAATGATTCTTACCTGAGCTCTAGTTCTTAGCAAATTTGCAGTTAGGAAGAAAACAAACTGCACTCACAAAACAGTCTTATTAAACAGAGATGTAGAAATATTTAATTGGAACAGGCAATTCCTGTGTTACTAACATGCTTCCCATTTTTTAAAAACATTTACAGGCTATGAATAAAACCAAGCCATCTACATGTAATCATGACTTACCATGTCCTTATTTCATTATTCCTCTTGGCTGTAGCCAGAACAGCACAATAAGCTTTTGTACTGCAGGTGAGTCAAGATAGCTCTAAACATTGATCCAGAAGGTTGTTTTATTCAATTATGCCATGAAAAAATTCTAGCTAGACAACGGAGCCAAAACCTTTCGTTGAAGCAAGTCAAATTAAGTTCATAAGAAGGTCAAAGAGGTCTTTTTTCTGGCCAATATCCTCCCTTCCATGAGGTAAATACAGATCTAAGGTTGTGAAACAGTAGCCCTTAATAGTGATATTAGCTAACTTTTTGGAAATGTCAAAGGGGGAAGTTAGGTTTTGAAGAAATGTTTCCATTTCCACCATTGTGACAGAAATTCTCCACTTCTCCCATTAAGCTTTCAAAATAGTAAGCCTTTTGCCAGAGCAAAACTGTCCAGTACTTGTTCTGAAAACTATTTTCTTTTGAGGGCTTTCTTGATATGAGCCAAGCTTACAGATTCAGCATCTCCGGGTACAAATGGAAGGACTGCACTCACAATTGTTGAGCAGGAGGGAAGAATACAGAATATTTATGTGAACATCTGCTGCCAGGTTCAGTATATTGCTGCTCTATAATTTTTTCCATATGAGGAAGCAATGTGGATTATACGGCACTCTAATTTAAATCCTCAAGTTTTGCAAGACTTGTGAATCATCCAGTGGGGGAAAGACATGCTGTACATACTCACTAATAAGTCAATGTGTTTTACTAAAAATTTTATTCCTGCAGAGTATGGGTTGTCTTATATGCATGACATACAAAATGTTTCATAAATCTATTGCAAATGTTTGAAATTCTAGATGTTTGCATGTACAAAGTGTTTTATAAATCTATTGCTACGGTTTCAATTTTGAGATGTTTGCATGTACAAAATAGTGTCAATTTTTAAAATATTTCCATGCTGCTATTTGCATCCAGATATGTATAAATGGTATCACTGTGTTGATCTGTTTCATTACAGTTATCATTTATACAATACTGGTATGTACAAGTTTAGGGTGATTCTAATAATTTGAAATCATTAAACTAACTATTACCCACTGCAAAGTGAAGTGTCCATGAATGTTGTTTACCATGGATGTTTACTAGTAGGTATATTTCTTCTATTATCATGCAAATCCAAACAACTTCTGTTTCTGTTATGTTTTGTATCCTGCTGTATAAACAGTGTGTCTGATCCAATAAAAAAGTTTTGATTTTATTCATATTTGCATTTTGATAACCCAGATCTACTCCCAAAGTGATAATTGATTAGTTATCTGCCAGTACATATGATCCAATAAGCCCCGGCTTGTAATGACAGCACCCACTTTTCCAAATAATAATTCTTTGATTATATTAGGATCATTCGAGTGTACTATTTTTATACAGCATGTGACCTATGATAGAATTCATGGATTTACCACATAATCAGATTTCATTACACAAACATGGACAAAATAAAAGTTCTCAATTTATTTGTGAAAAATTCCACTCAGTAAGATATCTGCATTCATTTTTGCTCTGTTGTCGTCTTTATCATCCATTCATTCATTTTGGCTTGTTTATTTTTCTGATGTTCTATTCCAACTCATTCACAACAAGCCACCCTTTACAGACAGATTGAACTGTGAAGTTCACCTTTACTTAAAGAAGTGTAAAAGAGAAATTTGCTTTTTGCAGCATTACATGGGGGAGGGGGGATTTACAGTTGAATTGACTTATAAATGAGTATATACAATAAGCTACAAGACATTTCCTGTTCAATTGACCAGTCAGATTTTGTACAGGAGAGACAAAGGATGGGAGCTTTGCATTTCACTCAGTCACACAAAAGTCTATGAGAGGTCAAATCCAATAGATGCACATTTGCCTAAGAGCCATTCACTATAAATCTGATGAGTCCAACAGGAAGTTGAGTCACTGCTTGTGATGCAAAAGAGTTGGACGTGGAATTGTTGGTGATGACACTATCTGAGCAAATTGTTGGTGATGACACTATCTGAGCAAATTGTTGGTGATGACACTATCTGAGCAAATTGTTGGTGATGACACTACCTGAGCGAATCCTAACTGGGTGGCAGATATCTGGAGACTTGTTTCCCCATACCTTCTGATGTAATTGAAGACAGTTGATTTGTCAGACAGAAAGGGCATCTCTGCCATGAATGAAAGGCGTACACCATGGCCTTCATTCCCAGGAGATTACTGAGCAATTAGTGCTCCAGAAGGTGCCAGGTCCCTCTCACTTCTAGGAACAAGGGCAGGGGGTGGTCATCAATGCTATTATTCTGGCATCTGAGTAGATCGTGATTTCAGGCAGTTGCCTGCTATAAGCCAAGGTCCTCCCAATTGGTCAGATGTAACCTCTTATATCACCATCATATCTTAATCATTTAATCAATAATGGCATGACTGGCCACCACTGAGACAGAAGGATCAGTAAGTTGCTCAAATTGAAATGATTCACTATCATCCTGAGAGACCCAGCAGATGACAAAATTCCCAGGTTAAAACTGATTCTCTAAGTGAATGGCAGACACCACCATGATGATTTCAAAAAACATTCTTAAGAGCAGCAGATTCAATTCAAGAGGATTATAAATTCCATGCCCAAATAAATGAAATTCTGGAATGGAAAGAGGTTAGATTTCTCCTTGTTGATAAGGAATCCATGGCAAAGCAACACTGAAACAAACAAAAGTATGTCTTGATATAAAAATGATCTTGTCCTTTTGTAGAATGTTGACCTGGTAATATGATGTCATAGTTGTGACATGATTGTTAGTAATTCTCATAAAAAACTATGGGAGTGACATTCAGTAAGAAACAGAATGCCCTGAACAAGATGTATGTGAATGTCATGAAGACCTGTGAATGGGTATGTGAAGGTATGCATCCTGAAGACCAAGGCTTACTGTGAAAACATCCTCTTGAACAGTTTTGAGAATAAATCTCAATATATACATTTTTAACCTTGTGCCTGAATGAAAAGGATAATAAGATCCATGAACAGATGAAATTTGCCATTTGGTTGGTACCTAGGAAAATGTCTGGATATGTCTGCACCAGGTACAATCTCAACTGTTCTTTTCATAACGAGATTCTTGTTTCTTGCAGCACTTTACATGGGTCTCTTCAGGCCTATTTATTGAAGGGAACTGTTAATAATGGGGATCCATGATCTGAAAGCCCCCCAAAATAGCAAGGCAGTGTCTCTCCCATTCAGTAAAAAAGCTATTAATTGTTCCTCCCATTGGAATGTAAGAAAGGAAGCATAGGCAAAACTATTTGCTGATGGCTGACCAGGAATGAAGATGAGATGAAACTGGCCCTTGTCTCCCTTGTACTTAGGCATCAGTGACCCATGGGAAGTGGGTCCTCATGGAGATAAAGGGAATGGAAGTGGCATTCACATTTTGCATGCTGTTGGGACTCCTTTCTGTTTCTCTAACCTCTCTTAAAAAATGAGGGCTGGGCACTGGGTTGCTGGGCCAGTTAAGTTTGCCTTGTTGGTGGTCTGTTGCACTTGGTGACGGTTATTTCAAAGACAGAAGATGTGGAAAGAAATGCATCTCATTCTGCCAGGTGAAGAATAACAGATGAAGCTATAGCAATGGGTAAATGAGTGTTGAGCTAATCCATTAGCACATTAGCCATATGACTCCCAGGTGTGAGTCTCTGTGGGGTACTTGACAAAAGGCTTCTGGCTATATTCAGATTGAGGAAAGAAAAACAGCCTGGACACCAAGCCAAATACAGGTCATAATGATGCACCAATTTGAAGCAGATATTGCCTCTGATGGAAGGATTTCCAATCCATTTGCAAAGAGGAATGTTTAACAGTCCCAGGCCGACCATGTACATGTCCATAAACGAAACTATATGACATGAGTATTTTGCATTATGCCGGGTTAAATTGCTGGAAACTGCCTGTGCAAAAGGAATGAATCTGTTGACACTTCGTTGTTGAAGTGGTCTTTGAAAAGCAACCAAGTATGTCAGCAGCTGACCAAATAAAGTAGTTGCTTGAGGAAATGACCCAACTGCAAAACTTAACCAAGCTTAATATACAGATAGATTGACAATGGCAACACTGTATGCCCCTACTACTGCCATGGTGGGAATAAATATGTAAAATAAGTCTTCATGGCATTTATTTGCCCACTGGGTTACCTGAAGTCAACAATTGAACCAAAGATCTCATATTCTGGTCACCTCAGGGCTCTTTCAGATCAGGAAGTATTTTTTTTTAATAAGCATCATATAAAAGCAGTGGTTCCCAAACCCTGATTTGGGTCATGAGGAACCTCTGGAGGATTGCAGAGGGTCACCAGGATTTTTTGAGGGTGGCAAAATGTGGAAATGGAGTCACGAGGCTCAGAAAAACAATTCTATTCAGGTTATGGCCAAAAAAGTTTGGAAACCGCTGTATTAAAAACAACAGTTACAAAACAAAAAGTTGGATACACATGACCAAACTTAAATACAGCAGATGGCAATAAATTTATGAATTGAACTTCATATAATACAGGATTCATCACAGCATGAATAGCTATAACAAAGATGGTACCTGACGTACTGATGCATTATGTCATACAGGATTCATCACAGCATGAATGGCTATAACAAAGCTGGTGCCTGACATACTGATGCATTATGTCATACAGGATTCATTACAACATGAATGGCTATAACAAAGCTGGTGCCTGACATGCTGATGCATTATGTCATACAGGATTCATCACAGCATGAATGACTATAACAAAGATGGTGCCTGACATACTGATGCATTATGTCATACAGGATTCATTACAACATGAATGGCTATAACAAAGCTGGTGCCTGACATGCTGATGCATTATGTCATACAGGATTCATCACAGCATGAATGGCTATAACAAAGATGGTGCCTGACATACTGATGCATTATGTCATACAGGATTCATCACAGCATGAATGGCTATAACAAAGATGGTGCCTGACATACTGATGCATTATGTCAAACAGGATTCATCACAGCATGAATGGCTATAACAAAGATGGTGCCTGACATGCTGATGCATTATGTCATACAGGATTCATCACAGCATGAATGGCTATAACAAAGATGGTGCCTGACATGCTGATGCATTATGTCATACAGGATTCATTACAGCATGAATGGCTATAACAAAGATGGTGCCTGACATGCTGATGCATTATGTCATACAGGATTCATCACAGCATGAATGGCTATAACAAAGATGGTGCCTGACATGCTGATGCATTATGTCATACAGGATTCATCACAGCATGAATGGCTATAACAAAGATGGTGCCTGACATGCTGATGCATTATGCAACTGCAGACATGGATCAATGCTGTTTGCAGTTAGGTGTATACTGCATACCAAGAAAAAACTAAAAAAAAACTTTATAGAGGTGTTAGTGAACTTGTTCTGGAATTTTTTATTTTCATTTGTTTTAGTTACTGTCTTTCCTACAGCACTCAGCTTGCAATAAACTGCTTAAAGTCTGAAAATGCTGGGGTACGTGTCAAAGAAATAAACATCATAAGAGTATACTTTATTCCCCTCATCTTGTTGGCAAAGTTGCAAAGAATGAGAATACGATTCATCTTACATTCTTATTTATGCCACAATATTTGGACATCATTTTGATCATAATTACCGTAAAAATATTAATAAATGCAAGAGTATACATGCATACAACCATGAACTAATGATCCAAACTTAATGAAACATCCAGTTTTATTTGGTAAGAGCAAGAAATTCATGTTTTTGTTTTAAATATGAAAACAAAGTTGTTGATCATTTTCAATATGAAATTAGAAGCCATATATTTTAAGAAACCATAAAAAACAAAATCATAAATCCTTGTAAGCCTATGTAATTAATGTCTGTCATTAATTTTTGAAACTAAATTATAAAAATTTTATGTGAATGGTTTAATAAATATTTACAAGATCAGGTCCAGCATGTCAAGCCTATGAACAAAGCAATGCTATAAAAAAAATGTAGCCTTGAACCCCCACAGTAAAATGGCTTAAGTAAGCAAGGATGAAATTGTTTTAGCTTCATAATGATTCATCATATGCATGAACAAAATCCATCAAGGAGTTTGGAAAATATAAGCAAGGAGATAAACATGCATGTCAAAGAATGAATTGTCTAATCTTTATAATCAATAATCCCAAGTATGAAGAAATTCCATCGAGGGCTAGAAAAATCCATAACACAAATTTTATATTACTGTGACCTTGATCTTGATCTCTTAGGTAAAAGGAAAATGTTAGCGATGTTGTAGAATGAACTGTCTTTGCTTCATAATGATTCAGGCCAAATATGATGAGAACCTATCAATTGATTTGGGAAATATATGCAAATGAAAACTTTACGAAAAACCTTAACAAACTGTAGATGATGTTTGCAGCAACAAAAGGCCAATATTTCACTACATTTCAAAATAAAATAATATTTTAGGATCCTTAATAATTTCCTCATTCAATTCGTTAATTTTACAACAAAAAATTCATAAATAACTAAGCTTATAAATTGTATAGCTAATCATGCACTGTATCATTCAGAAATTGAATTTCCTAATGAAATTCAAAAATTTTAAGCTTACTAAAATGTTTTATTTGCAATACCTCCAAATCCTTCAGAAGCCATTGCTGACTGAATCCTGTGCCCTTGCTGGAAATGTATACCAGACACTGAATAAAGTCTGGAGAGTGAAGTCCCTCCATGGTACAGTTTTCAGGAACTTTCAAGCTGTTGTTGAGCAACTTCAGGCCAAGGGATAGCACCCATAAATTCTCCACACTAAGTTCTTCCTCTAGAGCAGAAAAAACAAAATTGTTTTACACTGCATATTTTCACAATTTAAAAAAAAATGAAATGCCACTATTTCATGCATTAAATGTCATTTGTTTGGAGAAAATCTTTAAAATGTAGATGATTCATGCTTTTTCTTGAACAAAATATATATTGCCAAAATATATCTTTAAAACAAATGAAGACCTTGACTGTCCACTATTACTGGCAGCATTACCTCCCTTGATTAAGGCTGATTGATTTGTGCAGTATGTGGTCACAACTTGTGTTCAGTAACTGAAAAGAAGGGCTTAAACATAATGTTTGCTTAATCATCAGGGCCAAGATGATTGACTGAGAGAGAAAGAAGAATACTGGAAATGAAATAAGTCTCCCTTGGTCAAAGGTTCAGAAATTTTAAATTTTATATGCAACATCTTCGGTAAACGTTTCTTTATAGTTTTATGGAGATAAATAGAAGCAGAAAATATCAAGTAGAAAGTGCAGATGTGTTAAGATAGAAGATAAGGGGTTACAGATATAGGAAGAGGGGTATCATATCCATATATCATTTCAAAGATCTGCAGTAATGATGAACATTTATTATCTATAATTTTGACAAAAAATGGGAATCATATGTATTTATTTGCTCAAAGTGGATTACATAATAAAAAAGTTAAAAAAACATATGTCAAGATCATGCTTTTACATTTGAATGCATGGTATTTTTTGTAATTCTTTCCAAAAATGTCATCAATTATATTGTTTCTCTCCATCTCTATCGATGACCATACTGACTGTAAGTGTAGCATTTGCTATTTCTTAAATATCCAGTGTTACTACTCACTGATAACCTTTTTGCAAATTCTCTGCAATGAAATCTCTATGCTAGTGATTTCAATCTTTCAGTTACACATTACTGCCACATACATACCACAGGAATGCATGAGGTACAGTTTCAAATAAAAAATGTATAGCCACTTAAGATGACATTAAAGAAAAATGAATGTCATTGCTATTTCTAAATAATCTCCTGAAAGAATGGTACTTACACACTGAATACATGGTAACTAATTACTTGGCTTTTATCATTGCAAATAAAAGTGGGTATGGAGCCATAAGACCTCTGATTAAGACTGACTGTGCTTGTCATAAATATCAACAGTAGCACAAATGTATCCAGACCTAGATTTAATTCATGTGGTCGTATTTTAAGTTTGATTTTAACTGGTTCCTCAGTAGTATTGGGGTCCAGGGTCTGTATTGGATAGGGTAAGTATTCAGTCCTTTATCAATTATCCACTGTTTTGTCCTCCTAAAAACATGGACAAGATAATCATTTCCTGAATGTTTTTTCACCAGTTTGGAAACTCAGTTTGTTAACTTTTTTGCAGTAAGTGTCCAATTTTTCATTAAATATAAATAACTAATGACTACTGGTTTTCAACTTTCCAGTTTCTCTTTAAATCATACAATATGCAATGCATGATTTGGCCAAAAAGTCATAGTTTGCTTTACAGTGAATCCTAAGCTCTTTAATCTTCTGTTGCCATGGCTTTCAAAAACATGACGATTAGCAGACTCATTAAAAGCCACATTTATAGTTAGGTCCTGCAAAGATTGTCTATCATTGTCAAAAAGTGTCTATGATTGTCAAAAGGTGTCTATCATTGTCTAAAAGTGTCTATCATTGTCAAAACTTGTAATGAACAAGATAGGAATATTCACGATCACCCCTTTTGCTAATGATGTTTGGTCTCCCATTTATTTCTCATTTTACAGAAACTTTTCCAAAGTTTAAGTTTATGAGTTCCAGTTATTTCAGATATTTGTTCTACCACCAAAATCTTTCTTGCTTAACTGAATTATCATCTGCTTTTGACCATCTGTAAATTCCTTACTATGAGGCACCATGTTTTGTTTACGTCACCAGAGAGGTCTAGAAGTAGCTCTTGCTACAAATTTACATTTGTATACCAGTCCACGTATTGATTAGTGCACACATATAAAATCAAGCTTGCAGAATAATTCTTATCATACCAGTGACCATTTAAAAACATATTTAACAACCATATATAAATGCTTATAAGTTGACCCCAACTGCAAAATGCACAGACCTACATTTGCCACTGCATAATATGCCTGCAGATCTAGGTCTGTGCAGTTTGCTAGAAGTAATCAGTAGAACCAACAACATATACCCTGGTCTGCAGGCACATTATACTATGGCAGATCAGGCTCTTTCCTGTTTGCAGTTTGACTCGACTTGCAAGCATGTATACTATACAACGTTTCTTACTAAGGAAGTTATTTGACATGGCACTGTAAAAACCTTTGTGAATCATAATATTAAACACAAATGTTCATAAATCCTGCAGTAGATATTTATAATAAGAACAAATATGGGGCTTCAGATATGGAAGATAACAAAAAATGTTTAAACAGAAATTTGACCTTTTAAATCTGTTTTTTCTTAAATAAATTCTGTTTCAAATGTGTAAGGTGAATTTAACAATAATGATTCAGGACAGATGCAGATTATCTCATCAACTGATTGTCATATGCTGTTTTTTTTTTCAATCCGAAACTCGACAGGATTTTTCCTGATTTAAGACTCTTCACCAAGACATATCAATATATTGAGTTTGTGTTGTCTAGCTGCCAATAGTGGCTAAATATAAACAGCTATCTACTGTGGCAATATTATATATGTGTCTTTGAATGTACAATACTTAAAACTTTCTAAATTCCTGTTCTCTAAGTAAAACTTAAACTACAGTTAACATACTTAAACAGCTTTAGCTGTCAACTATTTAAAAAAAGGGGAGATAACTAACAAAATAAAACACTGGACACTTACCTCCTTTCATTTTAGTTGTGACAATTTCTTTAATGATGTCCAGAAATATAGCGATGTGAGTGTAGTCCCAAACCTCAGTCATCAAGGGGGCACAGTCAATATACTTGTCTAAAACCTGTATCATATTTGATTGTTTAATACAATAAGTTAGCAGGGTAGATACTACATTATGCACTGGTAAAACAATGTCTACACTGTTCATTCTACATGGTATTTCATGTGATACTTTTTCTTTTGTTGGTTTTAACAACACTTTTAACATACTGCTGGCTATATCATGGGACACTCTGACCTGGGAGTGTATCAAATTTATGACCCTTGGATTATAAGTCCAATACTGTCAACTGAGCTACCATGGCTCTTCAAATGAACAGAGTAAACCCTAATCTGCAGGCCCATTACACAGCAGATCTGGATCAATACTGTATGTTTTTGGATATACTCTTTACATGGATAAATAATATTATAAAGAATATGGTCAAACATCAAAACAATATTATTTGAGAAATTTTATAATTATTGTTAAAACACAAAAACATCCTCACACAATTTAGACAGACATAAAAATGGACTTAACCATAAAAAGCATAACAAATAGTATGGTGTACCTATTCTACCTAATATAAACAGATAATTTGTGCCTTTTTTAAAAGAAAATTGACAATATTCTGATTTTCAAAATCAATTTGTAATCTTAACATTTATAAATATAATGATAACAATTAGAGCTTCTTATTATCTGATAAGTAGTAATATTGTAACAACAATATAAATAAAACATGTGATTAGAAAGAAAGCATCGAGAATCTAATTTGAAGGTTCAGTTCTTTAATTTTCTACAAACCCAATAATATAAAATATTTTCACACTGCAAAATAGTTCTTCTTTCCTTTAATTAAAATGAAGTTATCTAACATCTAGAAACGAAACAAAATCCTGAAGTAGACATAAGGCTTTGAAATTGTGTGATGTCCAAATGTCTTATTACACTGACATGAAGAGGCCCAAGTGGGCCAGAGATTGATCACCTGTTTGATATCTGTCTAGTAACTGAATGCAAAAGCAGATGGCCAAGAAAGATGGGTCAGAAGATTTCTTCCAATAAAGTTGATTGCATATGTTACAAAATGCTCATTTATGGTTTCAGTCTCTTCATATATATTTGGTTTTTATGCCATGATGTTTTCTGTCAAAGTTCAACTAACTCAAAACCGCTCTGGTGGCCTAGTGGTTAGAGTGTCTGCCTCAGATGTGGGAGGTCAATGAGTCATACCAAAGACTTATAAAAATTGTACTAACAGCTGCCTCACTAGGTGCTCAGCATTAAGAGGTTAGTGTTAGGACTGGTCATCCTGGTGGCAGGATAATGTGACTGGGTGGGACATCATGCTACATGTCTGCAGCATGATGTCCCAGTGCTAGACATCACTATAAATTGCCAAACTGCATACACTGTAGCGATATGACTGAAATTTTTTAAAGCAACCTTATAAATCCAAATCAAACACATTGATCTAATTCTATTCAGTAGATCTTTGTGATAAAATTGTTCAAATCGTTTTCTATTTTTTTAGAAACAGTTGACATGTTTTACACTTAATCAGCATCATTTATATAAATTTTAACGACCTTTATGCCTAGGTGCTTTTGTCAAATTTGGTGAAATTCTTTTGAGCTGTCTCTGGTTAGTCATTCAAAGGTTTTTCTAATTTTAGTAATTGTGGCCATATTTATGGGCCAACTGACATCATGTACAACAATCTGAGGGCCCTTTATGCCAGGATTCAAATATGATCAAATTCAGTTTATTTTTGAAAATAAGTAATTTCAATGTTTTTCTCTTTATAGTAATGGTTTCTATATTTGATGACAGACCAGCATAATTTGTATTAATTTCAAAGTTATTCATCCTAGAGTGCTTTTGTCAAATTTATTCAAATTCTGTTGAGCAGCTGCTGCTTTAAGGTTTACCTACTTTTAATAAAAAGAGCCAGATTTGATGAAGGATCAGCATCATTTGCATAAAATTTGAAGTTCTTCATTCCAGGATATTTTTTAATGAAATCTGGCCCAAGTCTGGTTTTTTTTGTTTCTATTAATAGTAACACTGGCCATATTTGATAGTGAAGAGCATCATTTATACAAGTGTGAGTGAGATTCACTAGAATATCACCTGTCACATTTTGGTTAATTCGGTTCACCAGTTCTGGAAAAGAAGATTTAAATTTTGAGAAACAATGCATGATGCATGATCCATGATGAATGTAGGACCATAACAAAACCACCCTTGGATTTATGGCTGGTGAGCTAAAGAAATTATGTTTCGTAAAATGTAATACAAGTGACATGATGTGATGGAATAATTTTTTCAATATGTTTAACTTGAAACTTACAGTGTGTCTTTTCCTGGTTTTGACATCAACCACAAGTGTCTGATGTTTGTCTGGATAATGTTTCAGTACCACTCCATCCTTACTCTCCACTCCAGTGTGATTGTAATGGACAAGCGTACCTGTTGTCAACACCTGTAAACAGAATAGTATATTAGTAGTCTAGTGTTTACAATATAATACTTTGCTGGTATGTTAAAAATCACTCCACCCTTCTCCAATCCAATATGACTGTAATGAAACAGTGTACCTGTTGTCAACATCTGCCCATGTCCATTGTACAGTATGTAAATTTTGCTCAGTTTCTGACTGACATATCTGACAAGATCTAGAAACTTATTTGTGTTTGGTTTCATAAATATTGTTATCCCAACCACTATCACCTGATAATGTAATATATGACATTAAGATAATCTGCCAAATCCAGTAATATTTTCTATGTTCTTGAACACCAAAGCTAATCAATTACTAATTTAAGGTACAGATAGTCTTTGTTCCATAACACAATTTTCTGCACAACATTCAATGGTGTTATGGGGAGGGAGGAAGGGAGAGAGAGAGAGAGAGAGAACATTCTTTTAAAACTTACCTCTGGAAAACCTGCCATTACAAACAATGCAAATATGGATGCTAACTCTGGTTTCTGCAAAAATAAAAAAAAAAATATAAAAAAAATGGAAATCCATTAATCACTTCACATAGCTAAACTATCAATTCCAAAGAGTAGTTTTTTTTTATATAATTTTCATCACATACCTAAAATATTATTTACTATCAGAAGTATTATTTTTAACAATTCCTTTCACATTCCTAAAATACTATTTGCTATCTGATAGTTCTTTTTACAATTGCTTCTGATAAAACTTGTTAGATGAACATGTATACTGGTTGTTTTTTTATTATAGATTTTTAGATAATGATGTTACTGGAACAGAACAATGATGTTGTTGGACACAGGACTACATTGCTGGACACAGGACAATGATGTTGTTAGACACAGGACAATGATATTGTACGTCATAGGACAAATGATGCTGCTTGACACATGACAATGATGTTGTTTAACACAGGACAATGATGTTATTGAACACAGGACGATTATGTTGTTTGATACAGGACAATGATGCTATTAGGCACAGGCAAATGATGTTGGACACAGGATAATGATGTTGTAGGACACTGGACAAGGGTGCCATTGGGCACAGGGCAATGATGTTATTGGATACAGGACAATAATGTTGTTTGACACAGGACAATAATGTTGCTTGACATGGGAAAATGTTTATGATGCAGGACAATAATGTTATCTAACACAGGACTGATGTTATCTGACACAGGACAATGATGTTGTTTGACACAGGACAATGATGTTGTTTGACACAGGACAATAATGTTGTTTGACATGGGAAAATGTTTATGATGCAGGACAATAATGTTATCTAACACAGGACTGATGTTATCTGACAAATGACAATGATGTTATCTAACACAGGACTGATGTTATCTGACAAACGACAATGATGTTATCTAACACAGGACTGATGTTATCTGACACAGGACAATGATGTCATCTAACACAGGACTGATGTTATCTGACACAGGACAATGTTATCTGACACAGGACAATGATGTTATCTGACACAGGACAATGATGGTATCTGACACAGGACAATGATGTTATTTGACATAAAAATACTCAACAAAGTTCTGTTCTCATGCCTAGCAATATTTGACATTCATTTTCTAGAATCACATTTATGAATTATTGTTTAAAGGCACAACTGTAGTTGAACAGCGATAAGACTGATGTTGCTTTCAGAGAGTATATAAACAGCTTGATTATCATTTGATAATGTAGCCTATAAAAGAATCTCATTTACATTCCTGAAATCTGTGAGAAGAACACTTCATGACTACCAATTTTGCTGGCACTGACAGTAGAATAAAGACTTCAGACTACATAGCAAAATTTCCATTAAAAAAATATTAATGACATTTATCATATAGAGAAAACAAACTGCTTAAGTCAATAACCATGAGCATGCAAGTGATGTTTACCACCACCATGTAGATAATTCTAAAACCCATGTCCAGTCTCATAGTAGTCAATTATTTCAGTGAATAAGTGAAATAAAGAATTTCCTGCAAAAACAGAGTCTCATTTTATAAGTGTTTTATATTCTTATGAATATAAGTATTGGTGCATAATTCATTTTATAATTTGTCTAACATAATGTTTGGCACTGGACAAAAACACAAAACAGGGATAGTTCATTAGTTCTGATGGCAACATTTCAGCTCTGACTGAAAAATACTTCTACTATCCTATCCTGTAGCAAAATACATCCTATCCTGTACCAAAATACAAAATAATACTGCCTTAACTAGGCTGAAAAGTATAATCAGAATTCATCCTATATATGTTTTTATTTAGGTTTAATTTAATTTCTATTTAGTGACAAATTCTGACAGCATTCTCAGCATAACTTGTCATAAATATATGTATGTATGTATGTATGTATGTATGTATGTATGTATGTATGTATGTATGTATGTATACATTTATACATTAAAAGCTAACTTATTAGGACAAGATCATGGTATCATGCACTATGATAAAATACTAGAACAGCCTTGCCAATTTTGGAAGGAGAGAAAGCCAGGTTACAGAAAGGAATACTTAAGAAAAGTATCAGGGCATTTTTTTCTCATATTTCCTGACATTTTGTTTTCCTACTCCCCTTGTCAAAAGCCACATATGTAATTGAAATGAAGCTAAAATCCCCAAAATATGAAGACAAGTGATCGTAAACAGTAAAGTAATACCACATAATCCAAACAGTGATCCTTACTAGTATTGGAATTTTAAAATATCAACATTTACTCATCCATCCTTCCATCTGTTAAGCAATTCATTCATGCATTATGCACATACCTACCTACCTATCTACTAATCTTCTTTCTATCTACAAATGGATACATTCTTCCATCTTGCTGGCTAACTATCTAAATGGACTGATATCAAACAATCAAGAAATTACTTACCTGTGCTATATTCCTAATACCATCTGTCAGATGCTGATGCAGCACATTCCTCCATATGTTTGCATTATACAGTCTCTGCAATATGCGAGCCATTGAACAAGCCCATTCCAAGCCACTTCTACAAGAGTAATGATATACGTGACAAAAATTTTATTGAAAAATCCTAAGTGGATGAAAACTTATACCCAGACAATGATGCAAGTAACTGATTTAAAATTTCATTAGCAATTGTCCTGAGGCAAAAGGCAAGGCTGTGGTGCACAAAACACCTTCTAATTATAATATATATCCAGCTAATAATTATTAAAATATCATCATTTTAAAAGTTATAGACTAGACTAGGATTCAGACAATTAACTTGCTTTCTTCCTTTTCATGACCTTCACTTTTGACCTAGGGGCATTACTGTGACACACTCCAGTCATCACATATGCCGGGGTAAAATTGCATTTGAATTTCTCAATGCCATACAAAGTTATGAACCAGACAAAATGGTGTCAACAGGCCAATCAACATATGAATGGACCATGATATAATATATCTGACTTTAGAAAAATTAAACATAAAGAATTATAAATGGCAAAGATGTCACCAGAATAAAAATTCCTAATCTTCTGTTGATTATCTACAATAATTAGGCAAATTTGTGGATAAACTATACAGCAACAATCATCACATAATATCTCCTGGGTGCTCCAAATCTGGGCAATAAACTAATAATGTCTTTACAGAGTAAATATTACAAACAAAAACACATGTTTACTGTTTTTAATTATAAGGAAAGTGATATACAACTTGGCATATATGCCATACTTACTTTTGCAGACAATCGGCTCCAAAGGAGAAGAGATAATGAATGGTTGGTTGTCCTCCTGAAGCCTGATGAAGCAAATCCAAAGCCACAGACTTATCTGACACCTAAAAATGTGTAATAGATAATGCCAATTTTCTAAGATAATTTGGTACTATGGAAGAATACTATAAAATAACACTCTGATGTGAGAAAAGATCTTAGTAGTTCCAGCCATATCTAGTTTGTACCAGACATTTTAATGCCTTCCTCATGTACTGACATCTCACTACTGTCCATATCACACAACACCACAAGTCAGTCAAATAACTTCAACACCTGCTAGAGTGAATCCTGATTCTAATCCGTGTTAGCACTTGGACCAGACTCATAACTCAGTGTATACTGTATAATATTATCAGAGTGGTAAGATGCTTATTTTTATATACATTTATAGACAGTAAAAATGTTTCAAATTAAATTTATTGAGTTTTGATGTTATATTTATTAACCAGATTTCACAAGGATGCTTTATCAAAGAAAGATTGCAAGATTGAAAAATAACACAAAATAATGTACTGTCACTATATCTGTAGGTTGTTATTACCTAAAAAGAGAACAATAGTAGCAACTTGTGTATTTTACTTGCAAAACTTTATTTTTGTTCAGAAACATACTTACACCTAATTTTACTACAAAAATATAGCAGGAAGTCATGTGTGTGCTTATTTGAAATATATGGTTCACTTCACATACGTGCCATTATCCAGATTTTGGCAGTATTTACAAAGCAAAGAGTTTTCAGCCTCTATTTTACATAATGAGAAACTTGATTTCTGTAGACATGCATCAGTACATAAGGAACAAAACTACATGCAATATTACAGCCTCCAGCTATTTTTTCTCTATTTGTTTTGAGAAATAAAAGTTAACCTGATTTTGAAATAATTACATTGCTGTGTTTAATATTTTTTTCTATTATTTAATATTCCTCTGAGTTCTGAATGAGGAATACAGCCCCCTTCTAAATCCACTAATGTTTACCTCTGATGGGCATTTGGGCAGCAGCAATCCAAGAAGTCCCATGGCAAGATGTCTGGTGTTTACTTCATGTCCACTTTCACCTCTGTAATATGCATAAATACTAAGATCTATTATCTCATGCCAATTTCTTAATCTATTCTAGGACTTGCCTAATCTCTTAATGCTAGTACGAATAATTTTCTTTGATTATTGGCTTCAATCTTCCAAGTCCTCAGTAGCAACTAATGACTGAATGAACCCTAACATTTAAATATGAAACTAACTGAAATATCAGTATTTCTGATAACAGAAACTTTACAAAGTAACATATTGTTAGTGAAATTATTAGTTATAAAGAAAGCTACAAAATGAGATAAATTGTGGTACATTGTTAAGTTTAGCAACTAACAGGTGCTCACATAACACAAATGCCTTGCCATACCCCTTTTCATTATAATCAACAGCTAAATGCTTAAAAGAAAGTGATCTAAACATAAAACTTTTTAAAAAGTCACTGAGGCATGAAATAAAGGTCAGAGTCGTTACATTTTGGAAGAATTGCACTGTGCTCACCAAAACTCATTCACACACAAAACTGTGGTCAAAAAAATACCTAGATGCAAAACTGAGCAAAACTATGAGATGCAGGTCAAAGTGAACAACATCTGATGAGGTGATACTGTACTTACCAAGACAAATCTAAATAAAACTAACTACATGACTCAGTGGCCAAGAATGCCTGAAACACTAACCTAAACGAAAAACTTTATTGCAGTTACTGAAGCATGAAATTCAAGATATGTCTGTTAAAAAAGTTGTACAATTCTGGGGCTAACGTTAATACATGAGATCCGACCTATATGTAAAACTAAAACCAATGTGAAAAAGACATGAGTAGACAAAGTAACACCATATATCACTCTCAAATTCCCATCTGGGTTGGTGCGGAAAGGCATAAATACAAAATAAAGTTCGTTGTGAGAAACAAAAGAATCAGTTAATCAAACCTTGATGTTCCAACACAAATCCACAAGAAGCTAATTCAGAAATTAAATACCCTAAAGCATGTCTGCTATAAACCTGTTGGGACCCCAAATGTTACTTCACTGTATCTATAATTAATTTTAAATCCAAAATATACATTATACACTGTTACTTTATTGTGTCTAGAATTTATTTTATATCTATTCCAGTATATACATTACACTTCATCAGGTATGTGAATTTTCTTTATTATATCCCTATTCCAGTGTATATATTACACTTCATCAGGTATGTGAATTTTCTTTATTATATCCCTATTCCAGTGTATATATTACACTTCAACAGGTATGTGAATTTTCTTTACTATATCCCTATTCCAGTGTATATATTACACTTCAACAGGTATGTGAATTTTCTTTATTATATCCCTATTCCAGTATATATTAGACTTCATCAGGTATGTGAATTTTCTTTATTATATCCCTATTCCAGTATATATTAGACTTCATCAGGTATGTGAATTTTCTTTATTATATCCCTATTCCAGTTTATATTACACTTCATCAGGTATGTGAATTTTCTTTATTATATCCCTATTACAGTTTATATTACACTTCATCAGGTATGTGAATTTTCTTTATTATATCTCTATTCCAGTGTATATATTACACATGATTAACTCTAAGTGGAATATGAATTCTCTTCATATTACCCATGCATTTATTATATCTATGTTTGTCCTGTGTTTTACCCAAAAGATGAGAATACAGAGAATGAATGGAGTCAAATAACACTGCTAATATTTCTACATCACTAAGTTACTCAGAAAACTACAATGATACTAATGAAGAGCAGTTACGGAATATACAAAAGTCTAACAAGCTTAAAAGATCAGTATTTCTTGTTTATCAGGAAATAATTATATTTGGTTACAATGTACTGTAGTCAAGTGCTTTGGAAAGAAAAGTAGAACTGTGTTTAAAAAATGTTTGCCAGGTATCATACCAACCTTGATATTCTAAAGAGCAATTTTAGGAAATCTGCTGTCATAAAGTTGTAGCTGTTTCCAATTACTGGAACCTAGAACAAAAAATGTCAGTTAATGAAGTGCCAGTATGATGCAAGAATCTACTGAATATTTAAGTACACTCTTTGCAACTGAAAATGAGGTTTTAAGTATACTCTTTGCAATTAAAAATGAATATTTAAAGAATAATCTTCACCATTAAAAAATTGCCATTTAAATATACCCTTTACCATTAAAAATGAATATTTAAAGAATAATCTTCACCATTAAAAAATGAACATTTAAATATACCCTTTACCATTAAAAATGAATATTGAAAGTGTGCTCTTTGCCATCAAAAATGAAAACTAAAAGTATACTCTTCACCATTAAAAAAATAAACATGGACACAGAGATTGCTCTATGGGCATCGAGTGTTACACATTTGTTACTGTGTTCATATTAACCTTAACTTTTCAGTGCGCTATTATTGACTTTGGGAAAGAAATAACTTACTGAAGTATACATGTATTGGAATAAGTTCTTTCCATGCCATCATGTTAAAATAAAACTATCCATGATTTTAATATGCAACATGTGCAGGATGCTTTCTTTTCATGCATTAATACTGGATATATTTCATTATATCAAAATATGTGATATTTTAATCAGGGGAGAAGCCTTGATTTAAATATAGGTTTTTGTACCAGAAGACGAAATATGAGTGGTATCAACACATGAAAAGAAAATATTATATATCACTCTTGCTTCTGAATTGCATTTTGACAAAGAACATAATGAATATATATATATATATATATATATATATATATATATATATATATATATATATATATATATATATATATATTCAATTGTCACATTACATGATTGAAACTTTGCATTTTCATACATTCAAATTAAAAAGATTTAATCTTTTTTAACATGTGAAAATACATTGATGAAGAAATATTAAATATATCCAACCAATAATTTTCTAAATTTACACTTAAGTATTAGATATTAAAAAAACCCAACTTTTTCTTAACAAATTCAAGATGCCCAGGTACTGTTCTTCCTTCTGGCTTTAATTTCTCAAATGCCATATTTGTAATCAGGATTGATGCATGGTTGTACAAATTATAAACTGCATTTACATCATAAGGCAGACATCTCTAAAATTATTATTGTCACAAGTTAACTTGCAGTTTTTTCCAGTTTGGTTGTCCCTAGCTAGTGAAACACTTCTAACAACTCAAATAGTCTACCAAATCTCCATCATGAATGTAAAATTTAGTAATTAAAATTTTTTAATTTCATTAATGTTTGTTTCAGCATACAGTAAATTCTGCACAGAACTGGAAATACGAGAGAGTGAGAAAGACAAAAATCATTTTGCTCATCTACATTTGGAAAATAAGTTCTGTGAGAACACAAAATACATACTTTTGATTTAACCTCATTTATTTACTTAGGTATCAAAATTACCTATCGACTTTTATTTTTCTCATACTACATTACATTGTATATTGTAGGGATCGGGGCTGTGAATTTGCTGGTTCCTTACAAATTCATTTCTAACCAATGTATCAAGCAATTGATGACTTTGATGATATTGGTAGTGCTTTGAAACAGCAGCTTCCATGAGATAAGGGACATGGTTCAGAACATGGTACAAGCATATGAATTATGTTGAGACCTTTTGCTCAGGCAAAAAAGTCATCAAAACGGCTTTTGTGAAATTAAGTATACATTTAAATTTACCTATTTGTACTTTACAATTTAGACATTACTGCTTTTGAATTGGCAGAGATGCCCATCACCAACCAGGGAAATTAGGGACAATAGGGTACAAATTTGTGATCCTATTGAAAAATTTGTGACACCGCAGCAAAAAAAAATTCCACATGGAAGCCAGAAGAATGACAAAATAATTTCAAAAACATTACAAAACATGTCTATGTGCAGTTATTTAATATTATTTACAGTATACAGCTTGGTGTATTCTTTTAATTATCCTCCAAACTACTACTGGCTCTTTTCAGCTTTGCCAAGAGATCCTTTTCCAAAATCGGTTCCACATGGCAAAGGTCTGATCCTCATTTATCAACACCACATGGCTCCATTCTAAACTCCCTCAATTTATTGGATGGATTTTTTTATCTTTAAAACACAAATGACATGCTTTTTTAAAATAAAAAAAAAACCGATGAATTTATTTAAATTTGATTACATGTAGCCTTCAAGATGGGCTTAAAATCACTGTCTGCTATTTTAAAGTCAACACACACACAAAAGATTTATAGAAACACTGACAATTATAGTTCACAAGTTAACACAAATATTGTAGAAATCTTATTTGAAAAAAACAAACAAACAAGTCACAGTACATCATGAAGAAAACACATTCAAGTGAAAAGAAAGAGTCTGAATAATGGTTTGAAACTGATCGTATGATACAAATTACTGGAAAAGACTGTGAAGCAACGAAACAAACTGTTCTGATTGTAATGGACCATTATATGCCAGAAATTGGTCTTATGTCGCAAATTACTACAAAGACAGGAAAGGATGGAAAATACTCAAGTTGTATGAAACTGATACATTACAAATCACCCAAAACGTCTTGAAAGACAAAAAATACATATGGCTTCAATTTCCACCAAATTTGTCTTTTGGTTTATTTTTTTATGAAAAATTGTGATTTTTGTATATGGTAGCATAATTTGTGAACAGGCATGGCAATTCGGGATATACAGGCCAAATTCAGGATGATGGGCATCTCTGAACTGTGCATGATCCCTACTTTTGTCTTCATAGAGACATCAGCATTATATATTTGTGTGATATATGTTTCTAAATACAAAAAGCAATTTGAGCACATACAGTGTATATCCTCACATGAGTATCCCTTGGTATCATGGCACCCAGCAATCCCATAATCCTCTCTTGAGAATGAATAGCAAATGCTTCCTCTTGCCTGGTCTCAAGAGATCTTTCACTTCCATCTAATAAACTCTTGCTACCATCTGAAAGGCAAATAATGGAAATAATTGCAGAACTGAATAAAACATGTCTAAAAGGGTTTTTTGATCTGCTAGATACGAGCTTGCAATTCAAATAAAACAGGACTGCATTTATAATATATCAGTGCAGTCTTTGAGCAGAGGGCTGTTGGAACAGAACAGTCCATTTGGTTGTTATTTTCAACATGGCATGTAAGAACACTCATTGTGCTAGCATGCAAGGACTACTTTTATCTGCACTTTGCTGATACATACCATTTTTACCTGCATAACAGTTGAATCTGACTACCAACAACATAGACCCTGATTGGCCATCACATACTGCACCAGCAATTCTGGGTCTATGTTGTTTGTTTGACTCATTATTTCTAACTAACTGCACAGATCTAGATGAATTGGTGTAGTATGTATAGGCAGATATGTGTCTGTAAGTTGGACTTCTAACTGAATATAAGTTGTAGTTGTTAGAAGTAATGTCCCTCTGTCCATATGTCAGTGCCTCTGTCCGTCCATCACTGTCCTCCTTGTTTAAACTCCATCAACAGTGATTAGGGACAGTGATCATTTCTGGTATGTTGTATGTTGTTTCAAAAGGATGAACAGCTGATTATGAAGATTTCAGATCCAGGATGCAGCCGCTGAGGGATGAGAATGTGTGGGCCAAAGGTTACATTGTCATAGATACTGAGAACTATCATTGTAGCCTGAACTCATTAACATCAATTTTGGATAGATGATCCTAATTTGATATGATGTTCACTAGGTTGATTTAATGACAATTAAAGTTTTGGATCTCAAATGCAACCCTCCAAATGGAGTGGGGGGGTGGGAGGAGGGACAGCATATAAAAAGTGCAGATATTTATGAAAATCTCCATCAACAGTTTCATTTTAAAAGTATGATGAAAATCAGTAATTTTGATACAGTAGCTAAAGCAGGATAAAATACTGGAAAATATCAGCTCTTTTGTAGCATATAAACTTATAAGCCGATGGGTGTATTTATTACCTTTGATAAGCACCAACATGGACAAAACTCTTCAGGAGATACCCTGGAAGATTGTGTACTATTCCTTGCAGTTTCACTTCATCCTAGTCAAGAGCCAAAAACTATTGTGTAAACACATGTGGCAAAAACGGACTTGTGCAAATGCCCATCTCTTAACTCAACCATTAATTTCTAGAGTTTATATGGCTGTCATAAAATAGGACCCTACCTTCAGCATCATCTGGAACCTTCTGTAGACAATTTGTACAAATGCCAATGCACTGATTTTGCAGTTCTGCTGCCAGTTTGACATAGTCCTGGTCTAAAGCCAGTCCACTGTTCTCACTGTACACTACATCTCCCATAGATAAAGACAGCAGAGTGAACAACATCCACACATGCTGGTGAATGTAGGCCTGTATCAGGGAGTCAGTTTCTTGAGAAGTCTTCACTGAAAAAAAATTGCACACGACTAAAACTAAGCATAGCTTACAAACACTCTGTAAAATACACTTAAGGTATTAAATCTATCAAGCTACTTTAATTTTGCTTATTATTGTGAACTTAAATCTTAGCCCATTGCTATTTGCTTAATATTATAAATACAGCGATATAAATTGGTCAATCATATATCACTGATTTTGCTGTTGAATACATATATCACTCATTCTGCTGTCGAATATAGTGACCAGTATGTTGGAATCTGGAATTAAAATCATCAAATTTGCAAACTGGAATTAGACATCACATAGTTTGCTAGATTCTCATCAGCAAAAAAGATTTTTGACAATAAATAACACACTGTATGATGAAGTATTGACCAATGAAAATGCTGGATAAATGCTTACTGGTGACAACACTGCATTAAATAAATTAAATTAAAGAAGTCTTGTTCCAATTAAAGAATTAATATTTTCATTTTATTTTTCAATTGGGATTTACTCTAATCATTATAAATGTGATATGCTCTCATCCATTCAAATGTGAAATAGTCAATAGACTGTCACATTGATGCCCGCAAGGATTTCTATGAGCACCTGATTATGTGCTCGCTCAAGGGCCATGCTGGATTTATTTCACATTACACAAGCCAATTAACAGATTAGTTGTCTCTAGACAATTAAAGAATATGAAAGGTTCTGATGTCACAGTAACACATGAGTATAGATCAGCGTCATTTGTTAAAATCACACTCTATGGATATATGGATAATTCCTAAGCTTTTGCTTTTGGTAAATCTGTTCCTTAAACTTTGCAGTTTAACATTTGAAAATAACTTGCAAGTTTATTAAACAGTACATGCTTCTAACAATTCTAGTTCTTCAGGCAGTATTTTGAAAGATTTTTAATTTTGATAAAGTTTTCTGGGAAAGTGTAATATGCCACTTGCAATTATTAGTACGAACAACAAGGAATTATATTCATTCATTTGACTGGATGTTACAGATGATCAATTAGTGACACCTAAAACTGTTTTCTTTAGCAATTAACTAGAGCAAACAATATTAGTGTATTTGGATCAGTGGTTTATGAGCTTTGAGCTTGATTTTCATATAATTGATACACTTGGTTAAATATTGACAGCGATTCAACTCAAACTTTACTGATGCATAAATTTCTGAGTGCCACGTGTCAACTCGATTTATATTAAAAGTCTGTCATCAATTTATTAACTTTATTTGACTTCTTTACATCAAATATCCATTAATATTAAAATCCATTGCATGAATATCTGCATTGGACAAAGGAGATTATCATTCACATGTATTAATGAAAGTTGCTTGCACCAATACCCCACCAGCAAATATTAAGTAAAACTTATTCATCTCATGCCCTTGCTTACACTGCAGGTGCGGCATATGGACCCTGCTGCTTGTGAGATATCATGAGAGAGATGCACTGAGAATTCAGACTTCATCTCAGAATCTACTAGTAATCTAGATGACTATACAACCGTTTAAGAATAAGATCCATACAACTTTTAACTATCTTGCATTAGTGTAAGTGTCTAGAACCATCCCACCCGCAAAGTTGCAAACACAAACATCTCTTTTCTAACAGGATGTGAAGCTAGTTAATTGTAGAAATCTAACGTTTCTATTGTCTGTTATACATGAATGTAGATCTGTTCATTTTGTAAATGTACCATACCATTGCTAGCCAAATTTCAGCCAAATCAAATAATTCCTTGATCCAGGATGTAAAATTTTATCTCTTTTCATAACTGATTAAATGTTTCAACATCCAAGCCATGGTAAATAAAGAAATATTTTGTACAATATCTTACCCAGAATTTTTATTTTTACTATAAAAAGTTCAATACTTACATTTTGTCAATGGGAACTTGGTAATATCATGACTGCTGAGATGGCTGGAAAAGAGGAAGCAGAAGAATTATACAGAATAAAATTCTGAACAAATGATTTATTGTTAACAATGAAGAATGCAGGAAAAAAGCCCACTTCTACTGAAAAAGGATAACTAGCAAATCTGAAATCTGCTTTATCCATTCAAAAAATGATGGAACAATTCAGACGGGCGAATAAAATCTAGCTATTTGCATTTGTATGCTTGGATGAAACATCTGTACATTTATGGAATAAAACAGAGTTAACTCTGCCTTAATGGTCACCTATATAAAGCAATCACCCATTTTAAAACAGATTTTGAAGGTCCTATATACTGTAGAATTAGACCTGTATTAAGCTCTCACCTGTCTTTTGAGGATACTTTGCACGTCTCAAAGGTGACTGCTTAAGGAAGGTTTTATTGTAACTTATACAAATATTGTGTAATTTTATATCCTGCTCCTACTGAATGTAAATGGTTATTAATATGTGGTCTCTAATCATAGCAGGAGATTTTAATTAAGTTGTGAATCAACAACATGATACATATAATTATGTCAGACTGAACCCAAAATAAACTGACATCACAAATGAGTTTGGGTTTGTTGATATATGAAGAGAAATTCATGAAGAAAAGAAAGGATACGCTTGGAGGAGTAGAAACAAAAGAGCAAGTTTTGATATTTTTCCTGCTTACAGATATTAAAGCTGCAGATGTGGTACCAGGGTATAGAATGGACAGTTTCTCTTTTAACATTAGTGTGTAAAATAGTAAACTTTAACAAGAGAAAATCATCTGGAAGTTCAATAACTCACTACTTAAAGACAAGACATATACTGAAAATATAAAAGAAATAATTAAAAACATTAAATTACAATATTTGTCTGATATTTATGTCCAAAATAAATGACCAACTATATTTTCAAAGTTCTTCTAATGGAGATTAGAACACAAACAATATCTTATTCTTCATTCCAGAAAAGGCAATGAGAGACTAGAAAGATTTGAGTTATGTGATAAATACTTTATTAAATGATAATGAAATAATTATTACTAATCTGAGATGTGAAAAACAAAATGAATTACAACAATTGCGTCAGGAAAAACTTGAGGGTTATATGATTAGGTTTAGAGTTAGATGGACTGAAGAGGGTGAGAAAAATGACAAAACGTTTTTGTAATTTAGAAAACCAAAACTATCTGAGCACATATATCAAAAATATAATAAAAAGTGACAACACTATCTTTACCAAACAAAAAGAAATACTTGAAGTGAGAGAATCCTATTATGAAAGTATATGCCTCAAGAGAAATTTCAAAAAACTGATCTCAACTTAATTCTCGATGACTCTGATATTCAAAAACTAAATACAAAACAGAGCCAAGAATAAGAGGGCGAGATATCTTTTCCCAAAGCTTTAGCTGCCCTAAAAAACCATGAAAAATTGCAAGAGTCAGATTCTGATGGGTTTTCTGCTGAATTTTGATAAGTTTTGAAGAAATTATTTAGTATATTTTTAGTCAGGCCAATTAACTAGAAATAATCTTTAAGCAACCCAGATGGAAGGAATCATTACTTGTATTCTTAAAGGAGATAGAGATGACAATTATTTAAAGAACTGGAGTCCAATATCTCTCCTTAATACTACCTATAAAGTGTCCTCAGCATGTATTGTTAATAGGATTTAAAAAATATTACCATACTTAATTAAGGATTTATGGCTTCTAGATCTATTTGTGAAAATACAAGAGCAGTATACAATGCAGTGTTTTACACTGAAAAGCATAACATACCAGGTATGCTACAACAGACTAACTTCCAAAAAGCTTTCGATTCTGTGGAATGGGAATTTTCATTCAAAGTACAAAATTTTTCCACTTCATTAATTCAGTTATAAAATGAGTTCAAGCATTTTATCACCATACAAAATCATGTGTAACTGTTAATGGACATATTTCATCTTGATTTTATATATATAGAGGATGCAGACAAGGTGACCATGTTTCACCTTACAGTATTTGGTTTTTACTCTGTGCAGAGATACTGTCATTAATGACAGTAAAGATAAAATGAAAAATAATAAATTTTAATCATAAATAAAGGGGACTTGTAATGACCGAGTTAAAAATTTTCATACTTTCTCTCTAAATATACTTGGTCAGAAGAATACTTACCAAAAGTACAAAATGGAGTAAACTGTTTGACTGTTTTAATTTTTTAAAGGAATTTAACAAGTTTGGTATAAATTAAATAAAAAGGAACATAGAAGATGTTGATAACATATTTTGGAAGGACGTTTTCATTTCTTATAACATATAGTCTAAAAAGTTTATTCCAAAGATTTTTTCAGTTTTTTCTTACTGAAACCCTATTTTGTACAATAAAATATTATTTCCAATATAGGAAGGAATCAAGGGAAAATGTACACCAATGTCATGTAAGTGCCTTTGTTCAATTCAATCATGCCATCAAGTATCATGGTGGCATTTGGGGGCTAAAGTCCCATAATGATTTTTAAAAAAATGGAAATGGTCATTTGCTTGTGTACCCTTTAGAATCATTCTTACATAAACTGGCTGGTTCCTGTTAGTTTGTTGTTTGTGCCATATTAAGACGCTGACTGTACTAAAATATGGAAATCACGTGCACATTTTGAGAACAACATTATTTGTGTCTACAAAATCCTTTTTTTGTGTGGTTACAATGTCATTCATAAAGTTATTTAGTTAATCTGAAGCAGATTAAGGAATAATGAATATTAATGGCATAGTATATTTTGATGTTTGCTAGAGTGCTCATAAAACATTTTAATTCTTGGGTTTATACTCTTATTACGCACTCTAGTAAACATTTGGTCTTAATAAATTGTGTATTTACACTTACCCTGATGGAAGATTTTCCTTGAGGTGGCATCCCAAACACAGATCAAAGTCCTCACATACATTGCAGTGGATCCTGGTCCCCACAATGAATGCCTGGCACTTGTTACACTTGTATCTGCATAGATGTACATACAATTCATTATAAAATAACCTTGATTTTGTAAACTATGACTATTTAAAATGTTTGGTTCCTCTGACTGAGAATGGGTCCCCAATCCAACTGCAACTTTCTGAAATTTTCTTGATTATTCAAACTCATGATTATCAGGACCATTTTCAAGTCTTCTGACAAGTTCAAACGACTGAGAATGAACTTTAATTTTCATAATGAATATTTTGAATCATAAAGTAACTTCAGACAGAAGAAAACTGGCCTTAAAGAACAATTCTATATAAAAGAAATGACATGTCCATAAATGAACTGGGAATTTTTATATAAAATCATTGCAGTTTTTTTCGATGGCCAGTTATCAAATGTGGGCTGAGGATGTCTCCCCCATGCTCACTGCATATCAAAAACACTGTACTTGGTCACAATGCAGTAAATCTGAACATTTTCTTAATATTTTCAATGTACTTTAACGAGTTCAAATTAGACAATTATTTTGGTACTAAAAATTCCACTTCTAATAATGCTGCAAATACTATTATTTTAGAACAAAAAGATACTTACAATAATGATATAGTAACGATGACATAATTATCCTTTACTTAATTAAGGCAACAAAATTTTATCAAGAAGCTATTATCCTATATCTTATGTCTCTGTGATGACAGTAGAACAAAATTGCTTGCATTTCACCACTAATGCTACTAACTCACTAATCCCATCCCGAATTCATGCTAAAGTAATGTATAAATATTTAAAAATAAAGCTTTCACAAATCTGAAGCAAATCAAGAAATACTGTATACTCACACAAGGTGTATGATGTCATGGTCATCTGTGTGCTTTACTGGTTTTACACCACCTGTAGCGACACAGAAATTCATTAAAACAAAGATGACATACCATATGTATTCAATTATAAGATGAGTCCAACTGCAAACTGCACAGACCCAAATCTCCTGAAGCATAATGCACTAGCAGATCTGGGTCTGTGCAGTTTGTTAGGAGTAATCAGCAGAATAAACAACATTGACCCTGGTATGCAGGCGCATTATGAAATAGCAGATCAGGATCTTTTTTGTTTGCAGTTTTAATTAATTTATAAAGGAGTATATATGATGTACTTTATGTGTACTATTACAATAAGAAACCAAAATGGACCTCACATTGCTCACCTGTCTTATATAACCATCTCACAAAGCAGGCTTATGTAGTACTGTAAGAACATAACTCTGTGTAAACTATTTCCCAAACTTTGCATCATGTTTTATAGTCTAATAAAAATTATTTCCAAAGATAAAGACATACTTAATATTCATGGTCTCTTGCTCATAACTGAAGTCATCCAAGATCTTTCAAAATTAAGTTCAAGGATGAAGCTTTTATTTGTAACCAAAGGTCATGTGGTTTTTAGATGAATTGAAACTATAATTTCCAGATGGGGTTTGGGGGGCTTTTTATTAAAGCCATGGATTTCTTCATTCTCGGTAATTCAATTTGGAAATGTGTCAGGTGAAAATTTTGGGATATATAAAAGAATAAATTTTAAAACATTTGTGTATAATGGTGAGGTGTTTAGAAAATGCCATAAAATAATGCAGAATATGTTATATAAATGACAAATGTTTTAGGCACTTCATCACTGTTATACCAGCAACTGACAAACTCTATTTTCACCAAAAAATGTCAAACCTTCATGCAAAAAAGATTTATAAACTTGAACATGGATTAAACAAGAAATATGTTGTTATTAAAAAAAAATAAATATCAGAAAAAAAAACCACTTGCAAAAAATATCTATGATTGTGTAAACAAATCCTGATCCTTTATTACAACACTGCACACAGTATATGCAGTATACACAGCCCTAGCAGCTCAGTTCATACAGGATCAGACATGTAATCCAAGGGTTGCCAGTTCAATACCAGCCCAGGTTATCTGCCTCGGTGTGTCCTTGGGAAAGGCACTTAGTCGCCATTTTCTCAGCATGATTAATCAATAATTAATGTTTACGAACTTTTTAAATGTAAAATTTCTGCACAAAAAAAAAGGCTATAGAGAGTAAATAAGTATATTAACTACAAATTATCTTTTAACTTATTACGACAAGACAATTAGCTGCATCATGTACAATGCTGCCCATGGAACCAGGAAAACCCCGATTCAAGTCTAAAATTTCCTACCTCAAACATTTTTAGAAATATGACAGGTATCAATGAACAAAAATTAAATGACTCTTCTGATAGTTTTAAAAAAAAGTCTGAAAGATGGAAAGGAATGACAACAAAATACTCTAGTGTTTTGATAACATGGAGCATATACAATTATTACATTATTATCATTAACTTGACATTACTAAATGAAAGAGATCAGTCTTACCAGAGTAGCATGTGGCACAGAGATCCATGTCTACACACTGCAGACACCTGTATCTTCTCCCAGGAAGAGTCACACCACAACCATCACATGTAACCTCAACATCCAGAAGGTCACAGAATCTTGCAATGAACATCTGCACACACTGGAGGGCAAGATAAATGGATGTTTATTATTATCAATTTTATATGATGTGTTTTATTAAGGTATTTAAAGAACATGTACAAATGCAATGTCATTTCATTTTAAAACTCTGAAATGTAGTGGGGAGACAGGAGTAGAACTACTTTTAAGGATATAATACATATCTGTAGATATTGCACAGACTGGTAAGAATTTCCTCTACTATAAGCTGGTATCTGCTTGGGCATACTGCAATTAAAGGTCCTGCAGAAAATAATGCCTTTCCACTTGTGTGCCAGAGAACAAAGGTAGAAGGAGAAGGGTGTGACTACTAAAATGCATCCTTCATCCTCCAATGATGAATGAGTGAGGCTGTAATGACTGGAACTTCATCAGCTTAAAATCTTCATAAATAAAAGACTGCTCTCACTAAGGGACTAATATGCTTTCTGGTATGTTAGGACAATCAACCTAGAAATATTGGGTGCTGAAATAACAGCAAGTGCCCTTTAAGGAAAGAAAAGGTGCCTCCTACCCTTTCTTCTACCTTCAGAAGCTGCCATATAAAAGTTGATCCTGATCCTGCCCAACACAGACATGAATAAAACTAGAGATCTCTGTTGGGAGTGGATCTATTGCAGGAAGCTGGTGTTTTGTTAGAAAACCTGTTTGGCAAAGGAGAGAAACCTAAAATATAATTGCCACTGAACCTCAGACAACCATGTTCTACAGACAGGGCATGACAGCTTGCTGCTTTGTCTCATGGATGCTAAGGAGAACAAGAAAACAATCTTAATGGTAAGCTTCACCCAACACTTTATAGGAAGGGGTCTTGTTAAAGACCACAACACCTTCCATCTTGGCATTAGTAAGCAAGACACTGGTCTAAGCAGCTCAAAATACCTGATAGGCTGGAAATGTAAGAGTCCAAACCAATGGCACAGCATTTGAAAATATTAGACACTGGTCTCAGCAGCGGAGCAGCCTGGGGGTCCTTGTCCAAGGAGGATGTTCCTGGCAATGAAGCCAGAAACCTCCATTATATGTCATGTTTAACCAAAACCTCTCAAAAGAAGACAAGTTAGCAGCTGCTGGAATAGATGAAAGAGAGATGCACCATAGTAGAAGGAGCGAGTCATTCTGGATTGCCCCCCCACAACTTCCTAGGTAAAAGGAGAAGAGTCTGCAACCTACCTCCCTTAGGCTTTCTTTTGGGAGTCCGGCTAGGAACCAGCGACTGAAGAGGTGTTTTTATTGCAGTTTCTTCTTGGCCTGGGCATTCATCTTTTTCAGGATGATCTTGCTTCCTGCTTGATTTTGATAAGGCACAGATATTGGTCCTTCAGGTTTTGAGATGCCATAGAGGGATTGCCCTTCACATAGATCTCTGCCTCCATAGCAGTGGTTCAAAGAAGATTCCTACTGTGCACCAGTAACAATTTAGACATGTCTAGAGCATCATCCCTGCAGAGTTAGAGCTCTACTGAGAGTTCCATGGACAACAATAACACATGCCAAGAAGTTCTGGCAACTGCCTACAGAAGTGCTGTAGCATGGCTGGAGGCAGAAATTGCTCCTTAAAAAGGCTGAAGAAAGCTGCCAAGAAGCATGCATGGCTATGATGACAAGCAACCTAGATCTGAGTTCAATTTCCTTCAGCATCTAAATTTAGAGGTGGGTCAGGGCCTATGTGCAAATTACCAATTATGATGCTTCAGCATCTAAGGAGGGAAGGGGGCTTAAAGGGCCAGGTAGGGAAATGCACCCTGTGGCTAGCTCCAGAGGCCAGAGGTCTCAGTGTATAGGGGTAAACTGACCACCACTTAAACAGCTAGCAAACTCCTGGCCTTGATAAAACCTGAGAAAATTCCCTGATCATAGCTAAATGGGGGAGTAAAAGGAAATCTGGGCATGATGGTAGGGAGGTGGCAGCAGATCCAAAGGGAGGAGGAAGCACAGTCTCAGCCTGTCCAGTACCAAACCTTATAACTCACAGGATGTCTTCATGCTGCTCTCACTCCAGGGAGGCAGGACTTTGTGATTCCCATGTCCCCATGTAAATCCAATCCCATTCCCTAGTCTGGCACCTGCATGTGGACTCTTCAGTCCCCAAAAGGATTTGTCAGAAGCCTGCAAAAGGGGTAGTCTCAACCTGATCCCTGTCCCTGTATTAGAGGAGCTCTAATGACTGGTGACCAGTATTCATACACTGCTGATTGATCATCAACTAGACCCCTCCTCTGTTCTTACAGAACTAGATCATAGCTCTTACCTTTAAAGGTGACTCAATCCAGCTGTCACATGAGATGAAAGGTTCCTGAGGTAAAAGCTAGAGAAAAATGAATCTGACTTCCATCCCATGGCCTGTACAACAGCTGGGGAACAGTTTTGCTTGAATGCAGTACTTGTTGCAACTGCCTAAACTTTATGAGCCAAATGCATAACAAGTTCCTTTGATTTTGGTTAGATTCTCTGTGTTCAGAATGGAGAACCCATCTTATCTAGCAAGACAGATTTTGCACTAAGATATTGTCTTTTCACTCTTTCGGAGGTAAGAATAGATTGTTCTCCCTATCTGCATTACCTCCATTCTTCACAGGTACAGACTGTCATCTAAACTGTGTGAACTGCCAACCCTCCAGGCTTGCAATCAATGAAAAGTTGGATAAAAATTTGCAAATTTTGAACACAATTAGTGAAAAATTATATCATGACACTAACTCCATCCATTTCGATGGTCATTACTGCATTATATGAAAATCCCAAAATAAAATAAAACATATTTACATGATTACATGTCCTAATATATTTGCAGCCAAATTTACTGATATTCACAAACTTCATGCTATTTGTCATGATATGATGTTGTGGCAGTCTTGAACTTCCTTAATCAGGCCATGGTAAATTTGTTTTCAAAACTGTTTAGGCTTCTTGTCTGCTAGTTAATCTTGGTGACTAAAACTGTTGCAAATTTTCAGCACCTAAGGAGGCACTTTAAGTTGTCTTATTTTTCCTCACAAGAGGAGATAATCTTTCACTGTCACTGTTGCTGATCTCCAACTGAGAAAGACAGGTCATAATTAGCAAGAAAGCTCACAAACAATGCTTCAGCATGCAGGACTTGAGAAGGTGGCTTAAAGTACTCCAAAAATGAAATCTGCTGGGAGTGCTATAGCAGTGTGCTGTTTCACATCGTTCTGCCACATACCTCCAATGGCTTGTTTCGTTACTTACAATTTGTCTTTCATACATGTACTTATAATAATATTACTACATGGTACATATATGACAGGTAAATTATAAGCAACAATACCAGCCCTTGTGCATATTCCCAACTGTAAAATTTTTGGCACACTACTGTGTGAAAAGCATTATGTACATCTATGTTTGATGGCTAAACGCTAGGACAACTTTTGGTGTACTCCAATCTATACTTCACTTTTGGTGGAATACAAATTGTTTTCCTTGTAGGTGAAAACATTTTAACTGCAGTGTAGCTTAATTACTAAATGGCATTAATCCAGAAAATGAAACGTCAAACAGTGAACGATTAGTGGTGTCGGCACATGCGCAGAAAACTGAACTCAAGCAAATTACGATATATGATAATCTTCCAATCTAACAAATTCCAAACACTTTGTCTTCATGTAGTTTTCCTACCTTTATGTGCTTTTTGCTACCAATGTGCTTCCTCACATCGTCTCTGCAACCATGCCCAATGCTAAAATTTGTCACACACTGTATGCAAAAAGCATTATGTATATTAGTATTTGATGGCTGAATGAACAGCAAATGTTTGGTATATTCCAAAGTAAACGTTACTTTTTGTGCAATACATTTCTTTTTCCTTGGTGGTGAAAACGTTTTAAAGATGTGATGCCAAATGGTAATTCAAATCAGTGTTGGCAGCACATGCGCTGAGAAATATTCTGGTTAGGCCCCAGTTTCTTTTGAAAACATTTGTAAAACTACTCTTCTACATATAGATTAAAATATGCTAAAATGCTTGATACTGGGCCAATGGTACCAATCAGCTATAGTCCTACTAATATCGTGACTAGTAGTGCCGAACATTTCAGCAACAGCCGATATCACGACTAGCACTTAATGGGAAATTTTAAAATAATTGAGAATTGGGGAATTGTGATTTTTTGGCATGTGGCATGAATCCATAAATCATGTAGAAAGTCATGAAATTCATGCCAAAATCATGAGGGTTAGCAGCTATGAAACTGCTATGCAGGTGATGTCCCTGAAGCATTGCTTTTAATAACTACAATGTGGATGCTATGATGATAACTTATCTACAGAAAACTTACCTGTCTGTATCCAAAGCAGAAATTATAGAGTGAAATGCATGCTTCATCAACGTAAATATCTACTGTAATCCTGAGTATTCAATAGCACAAACACTACCTTCACAACACAACAAAGTTACTATTTATATGAATGTCCCAAGCTGAAAGACTGAATTAGTGACCCATGAAGGGAAATATGGAAGAGAATATATACGTTTATGACAAAGCTATAATTCTACAATACAAATTTTGTCCATGAAAGAAAAGAGCAAGAAAAAGTAGGAAATACATATGGAGTATACTTCCCTAGGAAGAGAAACTCCTCCAACTTGATTTGATACTGAATAGTTTCCAAAAAGTCTTCAAGATGGTTTGCAAAGTCTTTCAACAGGACAGAGTGTGCTACTTAGCACAAGTGGAAGTAGTAACTGAAGTACATACATGATTTGGCACCAATACCAATATCTTGGGAGATCACTCCATCTGACTGGCACAATATTAAGCTCAAATATCTAAACCATTTAGCTGTGAGGGCTGGATTTGTGAGGTAGTTGTAGTACTTCAAGATATTATGAAGTAAAGTCTTTAAGAAGAAAGGAGGAATTGCTAGTACAGCTCTTGATGTTAATGAAAGCTGTGCTACCCAAGGTAAAGGAGAGCTAGCCATACTTAACTTGAGTATTGGTATCTAGTATGCTAGTGAAGGCAAAAATCTACAGTGAGTTTTGAACTGAACCAATGTAAACAGTGTCATACTAAATCTGATGATGCCTACTGTGCACAGGCCTAAGACATGTTTTTATTCTATTAGCATAGAACTTGCCAGATTATTCTAGAAAGTTCATCCATTGGAGGATAAATATTTATTATGCAGACAAGGATAATTCTATCCTGGACAAGGTAAGCAACTATGCATTATTTATAGGTATATTTCTTTAGCTGTCACAACTTTGAAGAACATATATATATATAATCCAAGAAAAGTAATCAATGATATTATGTAGGGTCACAAAAGGGGTTAGTTACCGTATATACTCACCTATAAGCCAGATAATTTAGGAAAACATAAAGGCCTGGAAGAAGGCCAAGGGGGGTTGGTCAGTTTATCTGCAGGCCAAGGTCGAAACTTTAACAATTTTAAGAAGTTTTTTTTGTTGATCACAATAATTGCTGTAAATCTTGAGACACAAAATAAAATAATCTTTTTCATGTCCTAAGACATATAGGAATGAAAAAATTTACATCTTTGGTGTCCCAACACTTACTAAACAGTTATAAACTACTATGCTTGCTGTTGTTATTATTTAGCATGTGCATATTTTTGGATTTCTCCAACATGAAATTAAATAAAGGTAAATATAGACTTCATAATTCATGGGCTGGTTGAGTTTAAAGCACTTAGTGTCACTTTAATCCTTTTTTAGTCACAAACATATTAGATGCGGATTTTGCTTTTTTCATTTTTTACTCTTTAATGAGTTAGGTATTTACAATTTCAAGGCAAAATAAAAACATAATTATTGGTGCACTGATATAAAAAGTCTAATGCAATCACACATATAAAAAACAATAACTGAGTCAAAAGGGAGAAGGTAGTGTTACAGCAACCCTAAATTGCTCAATTCTTGTCATCATCAGATCAAGTTATACACAAATCTGAATTAGGCAGAAACAAAAAGAAAACAGAAAATTAAATAAATTTCTTCACTTTGCAAACAAATTTATACCATTTCTCTGTAATAATAACATATGACCAACCATGAGAGAGGTATATGTGTAATTTCTGCTAATATAAGTTTGCCTAAATAAATGCATGTAGAACTTACCGTGTGCATCTTGTGATGTTGTCTCAGACTTGTGGGCTAGCTTATACATGGGTCATGCACTTTTTAGTGTTTGTACCTATTCAGTCTGGAGGGTCTCCTTATTCACAAATGAGCTTATAGGCAAGTATATACAGTAAATGTCAGACAAATGAGTGTAGTGTTCCTTTAGATGTAGAGAAAATCCATTATTGATCTCAAAAATACTTACATACATGACAATTTTACTATCACCATATATGTATGTATGTATGTATGTATGTATGTATGTGTGTATGTATGTGTGTATATATATATACACACACACATATATATTCATATTCACTCCCATTTTTAGAACACCTTTTTCTCATCGTCAGAAAGATCCTCCTTTTTCTTATACCAGTTGATGAAACCCTCAGTGCACTCCCCAAACCACTTCATGTGCTGGTCATATTCCTTCATCTCTTCTTCTTCCTCCTGTTTCTCAACACGACAGTCTCGCATCTTCACTGTCTCTGTGAAGACATGCACATTTTCACTGACGGAAATTTGAAAAGATAAACTATTTTATATTCAAATGTTTCAATAAAATCTACCTAGAATAACTTTGCTTGCCATCATAAATCCTGTTATTACATAACACATTTTGACTAAATTTCATGCAAGTTAGGATCACTCTGGTGACCTGGCTGTTACAGCATCTGCCTTAGGTGCAGAAGGTCACAGGTTCAAACCCTGGCTGAGTCATACCAAAAAATTACAAAAAGGTACTAACAGCTGCCTTGCTAGGTGCTTAGCATTAAGAGGTTAGTGTTCGGACTGGTTGGCCTGGTGTCAGGATAATATCACTGGGTGGGACATGATGCTACTTGTTTGTGGCATGATGCCCAGTGCTAGACATCGCTATAAACTGCCACACTGCAGACATCATAGCGATATGACTAAAAAATTGTTAAGCTATGTTCAAAATCCAAATCACACGCACACTCATGCCAGTTAACAATATTCGAATGATCCTGCTAATGAAGTGACAAAATCTCACAGGAAATACAAATGTTTCAAAAGACATGTAATTCTGTGGGACCATTTCTCTGGTCATGAACAGATTTTGAACAACTGTCCAATTCTGACTCACATCATGATTTGTTTTGAACTGAATATATTATTTATGCAGTAAAACCCATCTTGAGAGATAAACAAGAAAGTGATCTCTCATGATAGATGGTCTCTCAAAAAATGTCTGCAGGAAGGCCAGTTTTCAAAGTTAAAATTTAACTGTACATTTATTTTATTCTTTATTCAAAGTTTTTATTATAGCATTATATGCATTCATCCAATAATTTTATAGCAATAGAGATATACACAGATCATGAAACATTCACATTTATTTTTGTGAAGTTATTAACATATCAGTTTGTTGTAATAACAACTCTAGTGATCATGATCATGGGTAGATATGGAATATATACGTAACAATTAAGTCAAATGACAGAATTACATGGGTGAATATGTAGGAGATTGATAATATGGAATAAGTGAGACTTGGGTCCAAGGGTCAAGGGCAATAATCTGGTGAGGGGCTAAGGGATCAAAGCCCCCTGGAAGCTCCAGAATTCTAGCAATTTTGAATCCCCTAATTTAGCTAATTTTGAAGGTATTCTTCCATCTTTCTCCAGCCTCTTCCATTGATCTCCCTTTTCTCTAGCCATGTTGGTCACTCATGATGGTGCGTCGATATATTAAAATTGATCTCTGCATGATGATTTTGTCACAAATGACAGGTGGTCATTCATAGCTGAGGTCTCAAATCTGGTCTTACCGTACATTATTTTGAGGCCATGCATGAAAATTTCAAGGTCGTGCATGAATATTATTAATTGTAGTTTTTTTAAAATTATGGATGGTGGTTACAAATCCAGTAGTTATCTACAATAAATCTTACCTTTTGCAATGCCAGCAAAAAGCTCTGGTAACTTGATATCAGAAACAAAGGATAAATCATAGGGCTGTCAAAAAGAAAGAAAAATAATTGTTCTTTAATGGTTCAAAAGCAAGCAACCATGCTGAAGCATGAATTCTCTTAGCTTCACAATGATTCTTGCCAAATAAAAAAAACTTTAAGGAAAACCTTAGTGTTATAGAATGATCTGTCTTAGCTTTATAATGATTCAAGCCAAGTACAATGTTGAGATGCTATTAAGGACAGTAGTAGTATTTCAAACACTCAAGGAACAAATCTCCCTCAATAACTTGTGAGCAAAGAGCAAAGGGCTCCATAAACAAAAATATGCAGCAAAAATGAGGCACAAGATAGCAGCAGAAAAAAACTCTGGTCAGCACTGACAGATGGGGCTTGGGGGAGGGGAGTGTCAGTAAATGTCATTGATATATGAAAGTTAGCTCTTCCATCTCACACACATTCTGTATGCTGGATTTTATTATTAAATGATGCTAAATCTAAAGATGTCAGCTAAAGATTAAAAACTGATGAGTCATTTAATATAAATACAGCTGACATGCAGTACTAACTAAAATGAGTGTCAGTAAAGTCAGAGTTGCTTCCATTTCAATATTAAGCAATGTGGATCCAATGTAGCAAACAAAAATGAACCAAAACAGCTTATAAACTGTAAGATCCAAACATATCAATATGGTTGCAGTAGTTAATTTCTCAAGATAGCAATTTTAAATGTCACTACTTTTTGTCAATCATGTCAATGACTGAAAACAACCTCATGCTGTTTGTATTAATAAATACTGATGGCATTGGACATTGTCCTGGAAATCTACATCCAGATTTAAGAAAATGAAATTAAAAAATACAGACCAAAGAAAATAAATAGTGATCAAAAAGCAAGAAAAAATTCAGCAATAAGTATGTTTTATTAGAACATAGGGTTATTTTTAAACGGATCTCTGCAAGGTTTAAACAACTGTCCACTGATTCGACAAAGGAAAAAACTTAAAGAGTTACCTACAGTGTGTGATTTCAAAATGAAATGATGCTGATCTATACCCGAGTGTTACTGTGGTGTCAAAACCTTTACTATACATGGATTGGTTGGAGACAACTAATTAGTTAATTAGCGCTTATCATCATGTGGAAAGACCATTAAGTTCTTAACTGTTGTCAAAATAAAGCCAGATTATGCAGTGGGTAAGCAGTAAATTAGGTACTAGGGAGATTCTTACATACATCAACATACTTTTTTATGTCTGAATAGATGAGGACATACAACATTTAAGCATGATGATTACAATGAAACCCAATTAAAAGATAAACTTAAAACATCAATTTCACTTAACACTTTAATTGGTAGTAATTTCATACAGCGCTGCCACCAGTAGGCATAAACTGACATTTTCATTGACCAATTTATCATCATATATTATTGTGTTATTGAGAAAATACTTCTTTTCAGGAAAAACTTACAGAATACATTTACCATTAAAATTTGCACATTTCATGATAATAATTTAAAATTTCTATGCACGGACAACCAATCATCAATATAATGAGCTTTCATTAACCAATCCGATTAGAGACATTTTAATGTTAGGCAGATAAGGGCCTATTTTGGACCGTTTCTTTATAAAATGGTGGATTCATTCTTGCCTATGTAAAATAAGCAGTTTCACAAGTTAATCGAGCATGCTTTTGAAAAAGAAGTGGTAGTTATGCATGCATATGACATGACCATTTAGGGTAATAAAAGGAATATCTGAAGAGACACATTGGGTGAGTAAATATAACATAATTTTATATTATATTATTAAATAATTTCAACTAATGGTAAATTTAAAAATGGGGGATATAATTAAATGCTTTGAAGGAACACAAATTACTGCCAGAAAAATCATGCCATGATAAGCTGTATCAGGAATTTACAAAAAAATTGAAACAAAACAATTGGTGATGATGATATTGATAATGATGCTGCAGTCGCTACAAGAAAAATGTTATTCTTGTACCTCACTATCCGTTAACACAGATAAGATGTAAATGTCTTGCTTGATTTAATTTTGCACTGTACAGCATTAAATGAACAAGTCAAAATAAACACACTGATATTTATTAAAGGATATTTTATCCATCAAAACTCAATTTCAACCTTCTCATGAAGGTAATGCTTTCGAGATGTCAATTATCACGTTGAAGACAAGTTGGAACTAGAGGCCTATAAATGTCTGTACTTGGACTCCACTTACTCTATTGTAATCTAAAGGTTCAGACTCATTGGAATATTCAAGCATGTGACCTTTAAATGTACAAATATTCAAGTCAACTTCAGATTACTTATCGCGCATCCACCCATTCATTCTTGAATTTATTGGTGGAAATATTACTTTTTTCAAGTATTAAGATCTGGTAAAGTATCTAAAAACAAATGGTTGACTTTCTTCTGACCTGCCATTGTATATCCAGTAGGTGAAGCAGACAGGTCTGAATGTAGTCATAAGCTGCAAATACTTTCCTGAAATTAAAAAAAAAAATTCAGTGAATTTATAAGTTTTCTTGGCATAACATTTTTTTAAATGGATTTCATTGCCCCAAACCATAAATTTAAGTACCAACAACTAATGATTCTTAATGTATATATAAAAGATCCCCCTTCCCAATCTACAAATTTAAGTACCAACAAAAATGTTATTTCTTGACAAAAGCAAGAAAACTGAAACCCACAATGAGAAAAGAATTCACAGTAATTTGATACATTAGTAATACTGATACAAGCTTTAAATCTTAAGAATAAGTATTATTCTGTGTCTTGTAGTAGGAAGTCATATTTAGAATATGAGTTATTCTGTGTCTTGTGGCAGGAAGTCATTTAGAATATGAGTTATTCTGTGACTTATGGCAGGAAGTCATTTAGAATACGAGTTATTCTGTGTCTTGTAGTAGAAAGTTTTCTTTAAAAAAAGAATTATCATGTGTCTGGTGGTAGGAAGTCATCTTTAGAATAAGAATTATTCTGTGTCTTGTAGTAGGAAGTCATCTTTAAAATAAGAGTTATTCTGCGCATTGTGGTAGGAAGTTATCTTTAGAATAAGAGTTATTCTGTCTTGTGGTAGGAAGTCATATCTTTAGAATCAGAGTTATTCTGCGTATTGTGGTAGGAAGTCATCTTTAGAATAAGAGTTATTCTGTGTCTTGTGGTAGGAAGTCATCTTATCATTTTTAAAGTGAATTTAGATGTGCAGATGGGATGAATCAGATTTAGCATTTAATTTAGCTGTAAGATATGACATGGAAACATGAATTTAATGGAATGCCTTTTAATCTGGCAGTATGATATGACAGGGAAACCTGATTTTAATGGAACGCTTTTTTTAACCTGTCTGTATGACATTAATAATAATCATTCTGAGGAAGCATTAGGAATCTGAAGAGAAAAAAAATGAATTCACATATCAAAACCCGTACGCTATTACTGAAAATGTGATATTATGTCACATTTACCTTTGGATTGAACAGACAATAACTCCAAAATGTCAGACATAATTACCAGATTGCCTCCATTTCACTAAAATTCTCAAAACATTGCCTCAAATTGTGATTTTGTATCATCTTGCTTATAGTACTGATGGAAAAAATACCAAGGATAAAAATACTATTTAGTTACAAAGTTTAGTTTGTACACAAGAAAGTCCATCTGTTCTTGAAAATTGAATTGAGGAATTTCTCAAATGCAAGAAAGTCATCAATTTTACATCAGACAGTGTGAAACAAAATGACTAATTTCAGGAAAATACTGGATAATAATGACTGTATTTGAATATCTGATGCCTGCTTAATGTTCATGGAAAATGTTATGCAACATTTGTATTTACTTATCTAACTCATGGCGATTGAAGTGGTGGTATGCATCTGTGAGTCTCCTGATGAGGGTGTAGAAGGCCTGCCTAACTTTAGCCTCCTGCCCCAAACCACACCCATCTAGACCCTCAGCATAGTGCTTGGCAAACCCATCCTGGCAAATCAGCATTTCTTCTAGGAACAACACAATAGTTATCTACAAAACAATTTAACAGCAGTTATATAATTTTGTATGCATTGCCGTATTTACTCGCTTAAAAAAAAGAGTCAGACTGTAAACAACAAAGATCCTGATCTGACATGGCATAATGCACCTGCAGATCAGGGTCTATTTTGTTTGTTATACTGATTATTCCTAACAAATTGCACAGACTCAGATTTGCCAGTGCATTATACGATGTCAGATCTGTTTCTGTGCAGTATGCAGCTGGATTTGACTTATGAGTGAGTATAGATGGTGACATCTTTTGGGTGTTGTATCTGCTCATAGTGATATAGGGGGTTTCACGGTTAGTATCTCCCCTTGAAAACACCAGAGGGCACATCAGTGTAACTCACTTCCGAATAGTTCAGTCAATTAAGATGGCAGATGTAGATCAAGAAAATGTGACAGACCACTCACATTAAGCAAGCAAGATCAATATCTCACAATCTTAAAAAGAAATTCTATCAATATTTGATCAATTATTTTACATCTTTTATTTTTTTCACTAGCTTGCACTGCTCCCAGCTTTCAAATAAATTATATCTGCCGATTTCAGAACTTCATTATCTTTCCATTACTACCTTATGCTCTAGTTTGTATTATTTGATTGTGCAAAAGTGTATCACTGCGTAAAAAGTTCTTGCAATTTATCTTGCTTGAAGAATAATGAAAATATATTTATTTTGTACAGCTTCAATCATAGCAGTTAATGGAGGTTGAAGGACAATGAGAAAAAAAAATTCTTATGGTTTTTTATTATTGATTTAGGCTGTTGCTTTTCTATTAATGTTCATTATATTTTTCATGAAATAACTTGATTTTTTTCAAAATGCACAAATGTCAACCATGCTTGAACAGACAGGCGTACATACGAGTCTCCATGATGATTATTTTAAATTTATTTCCTTGGCTTTTCTATTATTGTTCATTAGTTCATTATATTTTTCATGAAATAACTGGAGTTTTTTCAAAATGCACAAATGTCAACCACGCTTGAACAGACAGGCGCACGTACGAATTTCCTTGATGGTTATTTTTATTTTATTTCCTTGAACAGTTGGAAATTTTAGAGTATACAATTTGGAGAAATATGATGTTAGACACACAATGCATGTATAGGACATTTGTGGCTCTCACCTATCTGTCTGTATGTATGTCTGTCTTCTTTCATCTGGTGCATGGGTATGTATATCCTCGAATGAATGTGTGTATGCATATGTATAGTACATAAACATACTTCTGGTTAAAACCAAGTATAAAATGATGCTAAGTTAGAAAGAGTGACTGATACATAAAGACAACAAATATGAATATTTGTGAATATCCATTTATTATTGACTTGTAGAGTATGTTCTTACAAGCAGTCTCTTTTTTAAATCATACTGTTTGCAATTTTACATCCGGTCATGTGGATCAATATTGATTTAAAAGGCAAACCAAAGTAATATGATGGAATCTGTGAAATAATTGGATCTTTAAAACTTACATATTTGATGCAAGGAAAGTTAAACAGAAATAAACTAATTTTAAGAAGGCTGTTCTAGATGAATTTGCTGGTGGCAATCAGAAATGTTGTCTAAAGACCCCAGCAAATTTGAGAGTTATTACATGTCCGCATAAACAAAGAAAAATCATGCTGAAAGTTATTGCATGTATCATCTGATACTTGATGTTTCAAAAGTCAAAAAGAAAATGAAACAATTAAAAAAGGTCATTGAGCATGTTATTTAATTTGAATATTATCGATATTTACACCCAAATATGAATAAATATTCTGTCTGCATTAATTACACTCATTTATCGTTATGATGGTTAATGTAATTATTGCTTTGTTAAGTTCTTCTGAATACATTAAAATACTGTATTCCATTCTTTTTAGAAACAAACGTTTCTGGTTTAAAATATTCAGCATTACAAATCAGCTGATGTATCGAATTCATGTTATAATTTTCTTATCGAACTTGTGTTATAACCTTCTTAACTTGCATTATAAACAAACAATTAGTCTTGCGAAAATAACTGAGAAATAAAGATATATCAACGTATGAAAAATGCAAATTGTTGAGATTGTTTTCGTTAAAGTTATATAACCAAATTTGTGCAATAAATGTTTAAAATCTGAGAGCAGAGTAAAATGTTCCTACAAATGTATCTGAAATTATGGATAATGAATTTATATTATCAGGTATGGGCAGTGTATTTAATTTAATTATTTGATATCATTTAAGTATGGAAAGTAAATATTATTTAAATATCTGATATAATGTAAGCATGGACACTGAATCTAATTATCTGATTTAATGTTTATAATTATTCTCCTAGTATGAATAAAAGATGTTCGACATATATAACTGATTCATTGGTTTAACCATAATGATCTGTAGTACTGCTAAGATACCTTCCTTTGTTGACTTTATGTTTCGCTAACCAAGTGAAGAATGGTGAACTATCCAGAACTGGAAATTTTTTGTAGGCATGTGCATTGGAGCTAAGGGAGGTAATTTTAGGCGCTACAATCAGTAACTCCTTTGTAACCATGAAACCCCCTACAGTGTACAAATGCTATTATCTTCCTAAACTTTCTTCTGACAGGCTTTTACCAAAGTGTGTCAATAATTCATCATGACAGGCTTTTAACAAAGTGTGTCAATAATTCATCATGACAGGTCTGATACTCTACCAACTGAGATACCTATTTTTAAATGTCTAATATTTTAATTTGTTTATTTAGTTAAGCATTCAAAATTTGAGTTAAAGACTGCATTCAACTTTAGGCATTTTTGAATAGGGACCCTGATATAAAGTTTATTATATCTGGTCCCGTATTCATGAAACTCCTTACTCAAGTAAACAATCCATCTCTCATTTTGATAGCTTGCATTAAATATTTAAACAAGAAATGTATCGAATTTCAGCAAATATGCATTTAAATACATGTCTGTTAAATATATATAGTTTAATTTGTAATAAGGTAACAAATGTAAGACTTATGACACAAGTAATCTTGACCTGATCTGCACTCACTTTGATGAGTTCTGCGAATATGGGGCCTGGGGATGGATACTGATGGATGTATTATTGTACAGTGGTTCCATTGTAATTAAATGAAAAATGTGGCCTTCAATCGAAATGCTCTTTCAATGGGTTGCAGGTTGGAGGGAGTGGGAGGGGGAATGAAAATAATGCACTACTTTGGTACAAGATGAAATGACCAGTCATTAGGGGTGGCTTTTCTTGCAATGAACCTCATAAAGCTGGTACCAATAGTAGTGCTAAAAAATCATATAGCCTGACACCTGGGGCCTCTAAATTTAGATCGGAGCCCTACCTATATTCTAAGTGAGGTGACCACTGGGCTTGTCCAAAAAACCTAATTTGTCTGATAAAACTTCATCCATACTAATGAAATGCAGAAATTTATTTTGAAGATGTTGGAAGACTAGAAAATTATTAATATTTATCCGAATGTATGTCCCTTGCCATGATGAAGATGGTCTGCTTCTATCAAAAGCTGTAAATATTGTGTACAAAACTAAGCATGCGATTTATAAATGGGAAATAGATTGCTTGGATGACTCATAATAGTGCTTACTTGGCTTTTACTTTCATGTAATTCTACCAGAGGTAAAGCAAAATAATGTTTTAGATACTTATGTGCATTATAGAAACCAGCCAGAACTAGTCTAGAGTAAACCAGAACTATCTCATCAGTTGTGGAAAATAGTGCAATGATGCATGGCTGAATGTTGGCTAGTATGCATATATAACAAGTTGTTAATTGATTACTTTATTACTGTAATCTCAAGAGTTTAGGCCAAATGCCAGATGTGTTTTAGGGACCCTGAGTGGCCGAGTGGTCTAAAGCACTGTCTATTACGGATCACTGCCATCTCACCACTGTCTGTGTGGGTTTGAGTCTCGGATTCAGCCAATGTGGGTATGTGAGAAAGCTTGCCAGTAGCTTCTCGTGGGTCGGTGGTTCTTTCTGGGGTTCTTCCTCCACCATTAATACTGGCCACCATGTATAGCCTATCATGAAAAATGGCGTTAAACCCTACAAAAACAACAAATATGACAAACTAAATTTCACTGATCATTTCTGTCACACAAGTTCATTAATAAAAGCTTAATTTAGTTGCAGCTGGTTACTGAAAACCAATAATTTCTAAAAGTGTTTGCAATTTATCAAGTAAACATCATATTGAGTTGAAATGAAGTAAACATGTTATGAATTCAAGTTACAAAATAAAAATTACTAAAGAATAATGCTATAACCTTGTTTAATTGATAAATGACAATCTGACTGACCAATGGTCATTGGATTTAATGTAAAATCTTCTATCATTTCTACTAATCATCACAAGCTGTTATTATCAGAAAAATTGTAAATTGTTGTAGTGTTTAACACCATTTTTCAGCACACGTTAGGCAATACATGGCGGCCAGTATTAATGGTGGAGGAAGAACCCGGGAAAACCCCGGAAAGAACCACCGACCCAAGAGGAGTTACTGGCAAGCTTTCTCACATACCCACATTGGCTGAATCCGTGACTCGAATCCATGTAATCAGAGGTGAGATGACAGTGATCCGTAACAGCGCTTTAGACCACTCGGCCACCCCAGAAAAATTGTATATGCTAGTACTGTCAATAAATAATTATGTATTGTAACTGACCTGGAATGGATGATCTTTTGTCAGGGTTCTAACTATTTCTGCTGCTATCATGTAGACATCTGTTACAGCCTGTGCATGCTGAGATCTCTCCTGCAACATGTGGTTCACCCTGTACAATTAAAGTAACTACGTACAGTGAAAATAGTTTATAATTAACATTAATGTAAAATTCTGGCTTTCAAAAAGCACAGCATAAGTCTTTTGTAACATTTCAGACTTAAGGCCATCTGTGTAATGATCACATGTCTAAAGGCCAAGTTTGTAAAGACAGCTGTGTTAAGGCCATATCTGTATAGGTCATGTATATAAAGGCCAATTGTGTAAAAGGTCATGTGTGTAAAGATCATGTGTGTAAAGGCCAATTGTGATAATGCCATATTTGCAAAGGCCGATTGTGCAAAGGCCAAGTGTGCAAGGGCCATGTTTGAAAAGGTCAAGTGTGCAAAAGCCAGGTGTGTAAAGGCCTAGTTTGTATTGACCAAGTGTGTAAAGGTCAAGTTTGTAAAAACCAGGTTTATCAAGGCCAAGTGTGTAAAGGCTAAATTTCTAAGGCCAATTGTGTGTGGGTCAAGTTTCTAAAGGCCTTTTCAGTCAACTCCAAACTTGTAAAGTCCAAGTTTCTAAAGACCAAGCTTGTCAAGTCTGTAAACTGATTGGTTGGCTAGAGAGGGTAGATTGGTTATGTTTCACATGAATTGTGATTGGTAAAGTAGGTGAATGTTAGCTAACTTTCATATCAAAGAAAATGTGAATTATCAACTTTGGGTTATCTGATAGGAAACAAAGTTCTACTTAATCAGCCTTTCTCTAAGGACAATTGGCACTGACAGGTGATCTGCAGGTGCTGAGTTTCATGTCCAATTCTCTAAGAGAGTTACATGAGTCAAACAGTCAATTAGACCCTCAACAGGAACAAGTTTGATCTGTGGCAGCTGATTTTAATCTTAGCCTTTAAAAAGACTGCCTCCTTAATAATGCAAGCTCTGCCTTTAAAGGCTAAGACACCACTATAAAATGGGGCAAACATCACCAAGGGTCAGTCTAAACTTGGCTGTCATCATGGAAAGTTGCTCCTTACCAGAATCTGATAAGTTGCATGGTATAAAAAAAAAAATGACACTGTAATGGACAGATGAAATTGACACCTGATTGATTTTATATCAACCTGTCTGTACAAGGAGGCTAGTTAGCTTTCAAATGCATGCAACATGTGATCAGCCAACAGGTTTCAGGTTTTTTATATTTCATTTGGCATGGGTTGATAAAAACGTTCTTCCTGCTTTACCAACAATACAAGGGGTATCTGAAAAGATCTGAATATTTTGTTAAAACATTTCATTTCTTTGAACCTGTCAATAAATTTAATGCTGATTAATGCACAAAATAAATTCTATTAAATGATTTGCAGTTGGATAAGTGGCATACCAGATATAAGCAGATATGTGTGTGTGGTGTAACATAGGTAAATGATAGTGATGTAAATTCTTGACTGATAATTTTGCTGCTCAGCAATGATCATATTAAAAAGTCTTGGTGCTCTTCAGGTACTCTCTAACTGACATCAAGGTCAACTTGAATAAAATGTATGGATGAAATTCTATGTCATATCCTGCAATTTTAAACCTGGTCACAAATCGACGGAAGATGACCCATGTTCTGGACAAAAACAGAATATAACTGGCAAGAGGAAGAGGCTGCTGTGAAGGAGGCAATTGTTGAAGTTAAATACACAGTAGAAGATATTTCTGTTATCACTGGCCTTAATTTATCATCTGATTTAAGAAGAATCATTTGAAGCTTGCAAAAGTTGGTGTAAGAAGATAGATCCTGCATTTATTGACAACTGATCAAAAACAGAATCTGGTTGAAATCAGAAAAATGCTATTCACCAAATTTAAAAAACAATGACCAGGTATGTTTGAATGAGAATGTCACAGAAATGAAACATAGATTTACCTTTTGGAACCCAACTGAAGAGAAAAAATAAAGTCTGCATTGGAGAAAATGAGCCAAACCCACATATTAAATGTATTTGGACTGTCTCGAGATTTGTATATACCTTATTATGTAAAATGTTCACTTGTCTGGGTACATAATTCTGCTTGTGTCCATGTACATTTATATTCTTCTAAATTGTTGCCAAAAGTTGTGAAACACAACTGAACCAGTTATTTGTGTACCTATACCCAAGGTATCCATCTACTTCATGGCAACGCAGAGCGTGCAAAAGTCTGCCATTGTGACAAACTTCCTGATGGAGCACAGCAGCCAAAGTTTGAAATATCTGCCATACTGCTTTGATTTAGCTCCAACGGATTTTGGCAAAGTCACATTATCCAAGATTCAGTGATGGGTAGAAGATTTCTAAACCTCTATGCAGTTGGAAGCACAATTTTCCAGTATTTGAACAACGTATCAAAAAGTGAATACAAAATGGCAAATAGTAATTGGATAATCAGACTGAAGTGTGAAAAGGTGCACGGGGAATATTTTGAAGAGATACACTGACTTAATTTTCACTAATAAAGAACTCTGCTATTCAGCACACTAACATTCAAAACTTTTTAAATACGACTCATACCTTCTCCATCCAAGGGTCATCAAACCATTTTTTTTATATTGACCAATGGTATCTGTAGCAGGTCAAAATAGTATCTACTGCTCTGATATTTGATAGGATGCAACTGAAAGAAACTGATCCAATCACATCTCCTTACAGTTACCTTGAAAAACAGAGATAACCCCTACGAACCTTTACAACTTAACATGTTCAATGAATGTTCTCCAATTTAAGTCATTCACACTCAGTTATCTTTGAAGGTAAGGCATGTGGACATCATGGAAGTCACTAAACTGACCACTTATCAGATATAATGAACTTTCTTATTGGCCAGTTGATTCAGCCTGCTATGGGCAGTGACTCGTTCACCTGCAAGAAGGCACTTGTTTTTGCTAGGTGCATATGCCAAGGGCTGATATGGAATAAAGTGGATCTAGGACCCTTGGCTAGCAACTTGGACCAAGAAAGACTCCTTTGTACTATATCAGTCACTTTCAAAAGCCAGCCTTTAAAACAAATTATTGTCTACAACATTGTAGAATGATAACACTTACTCACTTAAGCATTTTAGCAATGAGGCATGTAGATTTATTTGAGTTATAGCATTACCATTTTTTGCTTCCAAATGAAATGCTACATGTTTTATAATAATGGTTATGATTTAAATATATATTTCTCCAAATTTTTTCTTGTATTTAAATCAGAATTTTGTTTCTATGAGTCAGCAGCCTTGAAATTTATGCAGCAAATTCAACTTTAATTCAGTTATTAGTTGACAAATATATGCTTATGTTATGATCAGTGTGAAAGACTGGCAACAACTCATCAAATTTAACACTTTATTGGTCTGGTTCCTTGTACCTTTCTGTATTCCATGCTGGATCCTGAACAAACTCTAAAACTAGCCTAAAAGATGGGTACTTCTCTGGGGTTTCATACTGAAATAGATGAATGTAAAAATAATTGTTTATCTATCATTTAGAAGTGTAATAAATATCTCAAAAATGTTTTTTTGTTCAGTGCAAAATAAACAGCATAACAGACTTAACATTCATTTAACTGACCCAAAGAAACAAAATCTGAACAACATAAAATAAGAGAAAAAAGTAGGCTTTCCAGTGCATTTTTTGCATGAAATAGTGACTAAAATATAGCCCTAATGAACAAATCTATCTGTGAATGCTTATCACTCTATGGATATTACATCTATGACTGAAAATTTCAAAGACAGCTGGAAAAAAAGCTGAAATGTTGACTTTTCTTTGGCCAATTTTAACCACAAAAAAGTGGAATTATTCAACATATTTCATTGTGTATATCTACAAAAGAAATACTGATCCTGTAGCGAAAGTAATCTTAAGACACATTAGAACTGTCTCTGAGAATGATTACAAAAATGTCTACTTTGGGCACAAAATAGCTTGATAAATTTGGACTCTCAAAAAGCACATGATTATAATAGGAATTATAAACTACATTATTTTACCTTTGAAATCTGCCTCTCATACTTTCTATTCGACAATTTTCTCAGCTTGGCTGACTTGGGTCTGGTAAACTGGAAATAGAGAATTAAATACAATCTACCAGAAGTCCCACTAATCAGACTTCTATTTATCTGACAATCTTGTTTGTTTGATGCAATGACAGGACCAATCTATCGAGTCAGAGATCTAAGTAGTTTGGTCAGTTTTAATTTTATGTAGATATTTTGTTCATATTTATAGTAGTATGCTAGGGCATCAGATCAGTTTAGCTCAGCATTCAATTACTGACATGTCTTTTATATAGTTCATATAGTTCATAAGACAAACAAATGATTTCTTTGACACCAAGAGTTACTTCCCTTCTTTGACTGGGGACCCCGAGTGGTCTAAAGCGCTCTCCAATATGGATCACTGCCAACTCACCTCTGTCTGCATGGGTTCGAGTCTAGGATTCGGCCAATGTGGGTATGTGAGAAAGCCTGCCAGTAGCTTCTTGTGGGTCGGTAGTTCTTCCTGGGGTTTTCCTGGGTTCTTCCTCCACCCTTAATACTGGTCACCATGCATAGCCTATCATGTGCTGAAAAAAGGCGTTAAACCCCACAACAACAACAACAACCTTCCTTGACTCTTCAGTTAGTATAACTTACAACTCATAGCTGACACTGTGCAAGGACTGTTATCTACTATAACAGTCAGAAAGTAATTGTCTTAATGGCCACTTTTAGGACTTACATTTAGATAAGAAATGAGTTGGCTTTAAAGTTCTGTGCCAGCAACAGGAAAGCAAACATTAACTAAAATCATATATACCTGCTTATAAGTCAAGTCAAACTGCAAACAACAATGATCCAGATATACTGTTGCATACGGGACCTGCAGATCAGGGTCTATGCTGTAAGTTTTATAGTATACTCCTAACAAGCTGCAGAGAACCAGATCTGCTGGGGCATTAATGGATGGCAGATCTGGGTCTCTGCAGTTTGCAGTTGGACTTGTCTTACAAGTGAGTATTTACCGTAAATGACTCTTTTCAAAATCTTCAAAAGATCTGGCCTAATTTCACCAACTCTTAAGTCTTGACTTCACACATTTGATTGGTCAAATTTAAGTTGGACTCATGTGTGTGTGTGTGATTTTGATTTTTAACATAGCTTTAAAATTTTTTCAGTCATATCGCTACGATGTCTGCAGTGTGGCAGTTTATTGTGATGTCCAGCACTGGGGCATCATGCTGCAGACATGTTGCATGATGTCACACCCAGTTACATTATCCAGAAACCAGGCCGACCAGTCCTATCACTAACCTCTTCATGCTGAGCACCAAGCGAGGCTGCTGCAAGTACCATTTCGAAAAGTCTTTGGTAAGACTCGGCTGGGTTCAAACTCACGATCTCCCGCATCTGAGGTGGATGCTGTAACCACTAGGCCGCGAAAGCAGTTGGACTCGTATGTCAGCCAATCAGATCACTGGATTGTCAACTTACACTTAAGACTAGACTTATATTTTGCTGGTCAAATTCAGGCATGATCAGTGATGATACTTGTATGTAGAAGGCAGGGATCCCAAAATTTAATTGGCTCTTTTTCAAAAAATAAAGTGGTGTCAATATATGTGAAATTTAAAATCAAAACATTCAAAGGAGACAAATTGAGACAAGAAAGAAAACAGCTATATCTAATTAAAATTAAATGCTTAACTTTTGGTTCTGAACTTGCTGCTGTTTTAGTATCAGTATTATCCTTCCATAATTCAATGGTTGCTCTCATCTAATTATTTGTTTTAAAAAATTCTCTGAAAAAACAATATAATTTCACACAACATTTTATTCCTCTCTACTAATTTATCAAAATTAATTGTTACTTGCCAACAAGCAGATTTACCACCTAAAAATGTGTGTGTGTGATTTGGATTTTTAACGCAGCTTTAACAATTTTAGTCATATTACTGCAGTGTGGCAGTTTATAGTGATGTCTAGCACTAAGGCATCATGCCACAGACATGTAGCATCATGTCCCACCCAGTCACATTATCCTGACACCAGGCCAAGCATTCCTAACACAATTCTCTTAATGCTAAGTGCCAAGCGAGGCAGATATTAGTACCATGTTTATGTCTTTTGTATGACTTGACCATGGTTAGAACCTGCAACCTCCCACATCCAAGGCAGACTCTAACCACTTAGGCCGCTGGAGCAGTCTCAAAAAAATGCATCTCAGTTGATGGGAATCAGATGACATTTTCTTCAATTACATCCACAAATAAATCTTAAGGGTGATAATTGTTGTTCTTGCTAGTATTGCTTTTCTTCTTCAAAATTCTGTCCTAGATTACACATATTTTGTTGAAAAGGTCTGATGTGATAACACTTAGCTGCACAATATAGTAATTAAATCACTTATGAGGGACTGATGTAATTCCTATAGAAATGACTCTAGGGCAATCATTCAATTATAAGGCTTTTGGTAAGTCCTGGGGATAGGCTTTCATACCTCATTTACAAGTGCTTTGTAGCTAGCATGGTTAAACAATTGGGGAAACATAATTATAAGCATCTAATGTCCAACATGACAAATTTGCAAATGGTCATTTGACAAATTTTGAACTCATTTGTCGGACACATATGGCAAATACAGCACTGTTAGGATATCTAATAAAAACATAATACCACTTCTTACTTTTAAACAAAGGTATATGCTACATTAAAAAACATAAATCCACAATTTGGTAAAGTAGACAACTAGAAACTAAGCCCAGTTCTGCCTGTTGGAATGAATTTTCAGGAATACAAATTAGACCCATTTCTTCCTTTTAACTGCTGAGAGTTGAAACCATCTTCAGCAATAACAAGATTTACAAATTAGTTGCTGTGGTGGATATATTAACAAGCCATCATATAGGACCAACAAGATGGCATAAGAAGTCTACTGGTGGAAGCCCCATGTTGATATGTCTTTCTCTTTTGAAGGAGCAATGATAAGATTTTCAAGATGGCTGCCATCAAGGCCATATTGGACAACAGACAAGCAATATTTTTATTCAGACCAACCAGACATCATAATAAGTCTTTTGCAGAAAGGAAAAAACCAATTTGACCAGCATCTAAAAGATGCAGTGCTAACATGATTTTCAAAATGGCCATTGTGTTGCCTACATTGTAATTTTGGGACCAATGTCATTTATGAGTAACTAAACATCATAAGAAGACCATCAGTGAAATCCCAAGCTAATATGACCATCCATTTAGGAGTAGTGATAACAATATCTTCAAGATATGTGGTAGACATATATGAGTGCCTGAACAGCACCATTTTCATTTAGGACCCATTCATGCAAACATCAAGTCAGGAGAAGTGGTAACAGGAATTTGAAAAATGGTCACTGCAGCCGCCATTGTGGATGTGCTAATGATACCATTTAATTTAGGAAACTAGACATCATAATAAGTCTTCTGGTGAATATCACATTGGCAATAGCATTTTTTGTTCAGGAGGAGAAGCCATAACAAGTATTCAAGATGGCCAATGTAGCAGCCATATTGGACATCAGATCAGCACCATTTTTAGTTTGAACCAGCTAAATATCATATAAAATCTTTGAGCAAAACAAATCAATGTCAATATGGCCTTCTGATCAGTAGGAATAGTGATAGCAAGATTTTCAAGATAACTGCTGTGGTGGTCATATTGGATGTCAGAATGAAACCATTTTCATTTAGAAACAACTAGACAGCATAAAACGTCTTTAGAGAAAACCCCATGTTGACATGACCATCCATTCAGGAGAAATATTGATAGTAAAATTTTCAAGATAGCCACTTAGGCAGCCATAATTGATGTCCAGGCAGCACCATTCTGATTTAAGCCCAACTAGACCATGGGATGAACATGTCTATACAGTTTCTTAGCAATCCTCCAAGTAGTTTAAAAGGAATAGTAATAACAAACATGTGCAAATGGATGAACAGACAATGGACAACAGACAAATGACCATCCCATAAGCTCTTTTGACCTATGAACAACAGCGTTATGACATATGGTCTAAAACTAAGTAACAGAAAAGAGCAAAAACCATCAAGTTTTATATAATTCAACTAATAATTTACTTCCCTAGATTACGAAGTGAAAACTTAAAATGAACTTATAGTATTGTGAATTAAATCTGATACAGACTTAAACGTTTTATCAGAAGTCAAAATGTAACATGTTCCAACTGAATTCCAGTGGTATTCCAAATAAATTCCGATACTGAATGTTCTGATGTGCCTGGAGTATCAAATATGTTAATGTGCCAGTGGCCTGGATTGTAATTATATGCTAACAGTCTTTTGAGATATCACAATAATATAATCCAAAAATCTTCCTGTCTGAATCCACTATAATTACAGATTAACGTTCCAGTCCAAGAATATTACTGATGATCACTTTGTGTTTCCAGTGAATAATAATTTGAATAAATAAATCCACCCAAATGAAAAGCTGAACACAACAATAATACTTATTCTGTTTCAATATGTTAAGGCAAGAATAAGTAATTTTTCAAGTGTGTGTTTGTGTGTGTGTGTGTTTTGGATTTTTAACATAGCTTTAACAATTTTTCAGTCATATCACTACGATGTCTGCAGTGTGACAGTTTATAGTGATGTCTAGCACCAGGGCATCATGCCATAGACATGTAGCATGATGTCCCACCCAGTCACATTTTCCTGACACCAGGCCAACCAGTCCTAACACTGACCTCTTAATGCTAAACACCAAGCAAGGCAGCTGTTAGTACCATTTTTGTAAGTATTTGGTACGACTTGGCAGTGGATTGAACCCACAACTTCCTGCATCCAAGGCGTAATTTCAAGATGAACTTACCAAAATGGGCTATATTATGTGTGTTAGAAACTAGGATTCAAGTAACATTTGACCCAAAATTATTGAAACCTGAAATGTCATTGTCCTAATTTAAGCTAAACAGTGCATTACTCCTCATGATGCAAATATGTTATTTGAAAAACTGAGCTAAATGTAAAAACTAATGCAAATAAATGCAGCCTGAAATATGTCAGAGTGGCTTAGGTTTGTCTTAACAGGATAAAAGTCCTCTTGACGCATCTATAGTCAAAGTTACATAACTCTGCAAACAATAGTGCTTTTAAAACATCTAAAAAACCAAATTGCTTGAACTAGACAGATTGAGAGACATTGTTAAATCACAGGCTATGTTATAACAAATATACTATCTAAAGTATGAGAGTGATTTATGATATGGATATACATACCTCTTGTTTCAGCTGTGTTTTTGTCAAACCAGCAAACTTGAGTAAAAACAAAGCCTTGTCTTTGCATATTATAGCTGAAAAAGTACAAATGAGGACAAATTACTTTTTCTTTCCAATGTCAGGTGGGATGAAATATACAAAAGTTCTTTCTATAAGATATATATACTAACCTATCAAAATAGCAGAATTGTTTTTGTTTTCACTCTTCCTTGTAATCTCAAGAATCAATAGATGGATTTTTACAAAGTGTGGCGATGGCTCAGGGAAATTCTAGTGTAAACCTAGTGTAACCCTCAGTAATCTTAGCAACTTTCAATAAATCCATCTGCTGATTCTGCCAAAAGTTTTGCATTATTTATCTTCTGTGAAAATCTGCAAAACATTGATGTCATAATGAGAAATCTTTTTAAAGGGCATCAACATTGTGGCTGAGTAAATTATTTGTCTTTTGAGTTAATCTGTAATGCTTGGGGTGAATGAGGTATTTCTCTTTGTCTTTAATGCCAGTCATTTTCCAGATTAGATTGTTCTTGCAAAAGAGCTGATCTTCTTTTGATATTAAACTGACTACAATCAACACATTAAGCCAACATTTGTTCACCTTAGTATGGTCAGTTAGGTAAAGAACAAAAATGTTACCTTTATACACTGATTTTAAGATTAGTAAAAACAGCTTGTTTGGGGTAGTTTTTTTGACATTATATATATTTAATGTGATTTTTTGGGAGATTTTATTTTTTATCATTGTGGGGAATGCGCTAGGGTTGGCAATGAGAAACACTGAGGGTCAACCCATTGGAAGAACAAATTTTTTAAAAATTTGGCCTAACCTCCTTTGTTTATAGAGTTCATCCATTTATGAGCTCAATGAATTAGGCTTTTGACTGTTGTCTCTAAATAAATTTTTTCTGGAGGAGTTATTACAAATGATCACAGACAATATTAATACCTTAACAACAGAAACATTCTCGACTGTATATATTACAGCAAATCAGCATTTTATCTGCCAAAACTGCATAGGAAATATATAAATGTTTAAATTGTATATTCTTATTAGTCATGCACTCAGAATTAGCAAATATTGCACTTTATCATCAAATAGATATCATACAAGTGTCTGACTGATTGATACAGACTATGTGCTGAGGAGAACTGAAGAGGCAGTGCAGAAGCACAAGCAGCATAAATGTCAGAATTGCAGAAAATCCTTCGCTGATCAAAGAACCCCAAACAGTATCTCTTGACCAGTGTGCCATAGACAATTTAGGGCACAAAATGGGCCTGACCATGATGTCAAGGGCATCTTCATATGTGAAGAATGAGCGTATATATATATATAAAATGGTCTTGTGGACTTGAATTATTCAATAATTATTTTTGGCTTTTAATGCATTTTCCATATTTCTGCAAATCTTTGCTGTTTGTGCTCATTCAACAATGACCAATACTGACTGTGACCAGCCTACATTTTACACATGGGAGATCAGACTTAATGCATCCTGGATTTGTCTTGCTCACTGCTGAAGCAGGTACAAAACAGGTACCAATACTATATTATTACTGCTCAATATGAACAAATTATTTTCATGAAGTTTGATATAATCACCTGGCTCATCTTCCTCTCCTTTTCCTTGCTCATTCTCTGCAGCCAACCTTTGCCTTTGATTCACCTATAAAAAATAATAATAGAGAAACAAAAGACATGAGTGTGTCTGATATCACTCACTGGCAAACACTGGTCTAAAAGGCATATGTAGCAATAATACAGCAGGTGACTTGGACTGAAAGCCATCCGTGTCAGGATTGTTTCCAGCTATCTGGTTGAAACTGATTTTATTTGACATGTTCTTTAAATCTGCTTCAACTTTGAGTGACTTCATCTGAATTAAATATTATCATGGCATCCTTCATCTGAATGTGATTCATGGTCATGCTAAGAGAATCTATGTTTCAAATTTAATCTTAAACCTTTTAAAGAGAAAATCATTCTGTGAATCATTTTTATATATTAGTAACAATAGCTATAACTTGTGAGAGATGAGTATCATTTGCAGGTTTTCCACCTGATTGTTAGGCAAGTCACACTGTTGCTAACACATTCAACCCAACACAATTTAGGCACAACATACTGTATAAAGAACATTTCAACAATGTTTATTTAAAATTGACTGAGCTATGCTCAAGAAGAACTTGAAAATGGGTTTTCAACTTAGCTTCTATGGTAGCCACACCCCAAATGCATTCTGGCAGCGCATGTTCCATGAATCATCCCTACCAAGTCTGATCAAAATTGGCTAGCCATTCTGGTGACCAAACAAAAATCAAAAATAGTTTTGTTCCCTTGGTTGCTATGGGTGCCATACTGCTGCTAGGGGAACCATCATAAACAAAATTCTGGTATGAGAGGCCCTAAGAAAAGTTCTTACCAAGTTTTCTCAAAATTGGTTCAGCTATCTTGGCAAAAAGGTCTATAATAGGTTGTCCATCTAGCACTGCTAGGGAGGCACCCTAAAATCATAAATCTGGTAGGACATGTCACATGAATAATTTCTAGAAGGTAAAATTGACTCAGCCATTCAAGATAAACTGATAATAGGTTTTCCATGTGGTTGCTGTGAAATCCATATTAATACTAGGGAAGCACAGCCACTCTGCATAAAAATCTGATAGAGCATAAGTTAAGAAAGAAAATATTTTCGTAAATTACATTTCTTCAAAAACACTTACCCACTCACATTAACATCATGAACTTACTCTCTGCTACCTCCAAATCTAGCCCTCCCTGAAAGACGAAAAACGTCTTTCTATGTATCAGATAGATTATGGGAATTAACTCTTACAAATTAACTCCCCTGGTTTTGGTGAGGTGGCCAACCATATCCCAGATGTTACCAGTTTAAACCTGAGTGAAACTGACAGCAGGATAATTGTGAGGAAACAAGGAACAAATTGATAGGAATGTAATCAGGTAAGTACTTTCAAAGAAACATAATTTACCATAAAATGTTCTTTCTCCACCAAATATATTACCCGATCACATTAACAGTAATAAAATAAGTAAGAAAGGTTTGAGCATCCAACCTCTATCCCTGTAGCAGCATGATGACTGCTCTACCGAAAGGATTAATTTCTAATGAGAAGTTAGCACAATGATGGTTATGCATTTATACATGTGGCTATTACCTTCCATGCAAAGGTTTCCCAGGGCAAATCCAATGAAACCTGCAAGGTAATGCCCAAATCTGAGGTTGTCCCGTCATGTGCAGAGCATGGTAACTGTATGGGTAGTTACCAGTGACCTGAGAGCTCTCTCCTTTGTGAGGTCATGTCACACAAACAGAAACTAGATAATACAGACTAAGCATGTCAGTCAAGTGATGCCACTATGTCTGTAATTGAGACATTATGTCCAAAGGCCAGGTTGATGGAAATCATTTGTATTTCATGGCCATAATCTTCATACCTGATCCTTAATAACTCCATTTTGCCAAACAATCAGCACTTGTGGGGTTATGCCTTGCTTTCCTGCTTTAACTAGTAGGAACAGACTTTGACTGAGGTATGTACCAGTTCCTGCAGCTTTGCAGCTCTTTATGGGTCAAATGAGAAGTTATTTTTTCAGTTGCCTACTGACAGTAACCTGTTTTTCGAAACAAAACCAGGCTACATCATTAGAACAACTAAGCCATCAGAATGGAACTGCATGAAGTTCAGACCCACTGGCACAACTCACCCTACCAGCTTAAGCTAGTGCTATCTATCAAGTTTTGATGTGTCGAAATTAGACAAGTTGGAAATGTCCTTGCTGAAACCAATACTGTCTGTTCCATTATGTCTTAATGTATCTGAGATCATGGAATGGTACAAGTTGATTGTGATAGGGACCAGCTTCTTGCCTTCAGCGTGGAAAAGAAAGAAGTCAGCCAGTTGGGGATGAAACCTCTGAGTGGTGTACATCATTAATGTGGCACGAGTAATTGAAAATGTGCTACTTCCCCTCATCGAGCCAAATTGAGCAAATCATTGATCCTAGATCTGTCCTATAAAAGAGGAACAGAACTACTTTGCAAACCCTGACCCAATGCTCTGGGTTAGTTTTGGAACTGCTGGAGTGAAGACCCTTATTCCCTCCCAACTGATTCAATGAGTGTGGTAGGTCCATGCCTCTGTGTCCAGGAATTGAGAGCTGAAGGTGGACAGTTTGTTGTTCGACCTTGTCATAAATAGTTCGAGCATCAGTAGTACATCTTATCAATACTGTCTTCCTTTGGGTGCGCTCCACCCAAGTGTGGGAACTGTAGAGAATTGCCATCATTTCCTGGAGACTGATGCTATGAGCCTTCTCTTGAAATGCCTACCTGCCGATACCTTCAGAAAGTCTGGCAGCAAGTGTAACCCCCATTACAACAACTAGAGTCTGTACAGATTTGGACTTTAGTTGTGGGGCTTCTAAAAGTATTCCTGCTGGTAGCCACACCCTGTCTTGCCAATAAAGCAGAAAGTTTGATTTTGGTCAAGATTATAATCTGCTGATCTAAATGATCAGAGATCTGGCACTGCTGTTCCAGAAGGCCATCTGCATTAGTTGCATGTAAAGGTGGTTGCAGTGTAACAGGTTCATCAATGCATTGATCTGGCAGAGAAGTTGAAGAAACAACCTCACCAAAATATACATCCTGGCAGACACCTCCAATGATTGAATGATATTGTTGAAACAACTGGGAGGAAGATAAATCTGGTTTCTTTATGAAATAAAAACTCCATACCTAAATGAACAAAATGTCAAGTAGGGACAAGATCTGACTTCTTCACATTAACTATCCACCATAGGTTTGGTAAAGCATGTCCTTAGGAACATTCTTGCAATGTTTGGTATAAATGGCCAAGCAATTTTTGAGAATTAAAAACACTGTGGGAGGATGCAAGGGCTGGGCTTTGCTATAATCTCACATGTCTTTTGGACAGTTAAGCTAAAAATAGAAAATTGTCAGGATGTTTATGATTGAAAACAATGATCTGATTTTCAGATCTGGTTGACAATAAAGATCTTTTTCTCTCTCTGTATCTCTGACCCTCTCAATCTTGGTGTTTATAAGCTTTAAATTCTGTCTGTATGTCTGTTTCTTCTCTACTTATCTCTGTCTCTTTTATATAACTGCAATTTCACTACATTTGTGTAATGTTAATATAAAATTGCATTAAAGCTATCCAACTATTGCCACTTAGTTTTTAATAATAATTCACTTACCAGTGGCATACGAATTGATTCTGCTGCAGCGAAGGCCTGGAAAATCCCCTCACTGATTGCAGCAATCCCATCTGTCCGTACTGTAAAAAGAATAAAACAAAGTTGGTTTCAGTTATATACATGTAAATAGGAAATGTCTTATCTGTATAGAATAACCCTCATGTCCAAAAATTAAGGACATGTGCAAATTTTCAGCCTTATGATAAAGAGATATAAGTAAATATTGAATTTGAACAACTTTTACTTTTTAGATACCTATAACCCCAACGCAGATAAACTAAGTTGTCTAAAATATTAAAAACTAGAAATCAGACATGATTTTCATATTCCATAATAAAAGCTGAAAATTTGAATGGGGATTTGTGGGTCCTCCCCTGACGAGGTCTCGAAGGGCAGCACCCCTGATCCGGGGATCCAGGGGGCCAAAGGCACCTGGCCAAAAATGCATTTTATAATCATAAAATACTGCTCCTGGTGCAACTTATGATCAATATATATATAACAAAATAATCATGTGAATAACTAACAAACTTACCAGAAATTTTCAACTTCACTTAAATAATTTCACAATATTTATTGTCACATGTGCATGTCAGTGTTCACATCGTAATTAAGTCACAATACTTTGTCAATTTTTGAGCAAATATATTATACTTCTCTCTTTTCATAACAAATCTGTAAAATAAACACCCAAGTACATCAACTATATCCAAATAATCCCATACATTCACTTGTCTTTTTCTCCAATGGACACAACCTGTTGATATGCCAGTCAAGATCTTTTTGCGGCTTTGGAAAAGATTTCTTTAGCCTTCCTTTTTGACTGACTTTTTTGGCTCACTGTGCAATCATTTCTTTTCCTTCTCAATGAGAGCTTTTTTCCTTTCAAGCTGGTGCTTGTATTGGTGACATGCAGTGTGCATATTCTGACAGAGAGCTACATCTGTTCTCTCATGCAAGAAATCTTTCTTCTTATAGTAATTAATTGCACTTTTTCCAGATGCCTTCTGAGCTTCAATTTTTCTGTATGCAGCTTCTTTTGTAGGTGCTATTCCAAACTCTTCCACCCATGATTACTTTAAAGCAGAAGTCACAAAATGCCAGTCCTCTAGCATTCAGTTTTCTTATAAACTGACTAACTAAATTTCTATTGACTTTTCACTCCAGCCATTCCCATTTCCATACATTTTTAAAACCTTTATCTAAACGTCGCATGTCATGGTCTCTCTCAACAACTCGGGACACCAGTTTTTGCAAGCATTCTTCTTCTTTCCATTGCCTTCAGTTTCCATTACAATAAGATTCAATGGATGAATTTAAAACTTTTGACCAATCAAAATACTCTTTACACGAGTCGTAGGCTCACTAATATATGGCACAAATACAAGGGTCTTTTCGGAACTGGACCGAACAGACTGTTTTTAAAATACCAGATTGGAGATGATAAAAAAATCAGACTATATAAAAAAAATCAGATTCAAGTCAGGAGAAAAGCGGAATTCCACTTTAAAACGGAGGAAAATCATGTCTGAGAAATGTGTCTATAAGACATGGATGTACCCAATCAGATGTGACACTGTATTTTGTTCTCTTTTATGTGTGTGTGTGTGTGTCTTGAAAACACTGACTGGGCCAAGCAAATATGGTGAATGTGTTGCTAAAGAAACTCCATTTGATTTGAAACACCAACAAGTTAACAGTGTTTGGGACAACAATCAGATTAGAAATCATAAATCAATGAATGAAATGACTAAGTTCTGAGCATTTTTTATATCATTCATGCATTCGTTTTGTAAAATAGGTCATTTTGGTTTTGCTTTCTAACAAACAAACGAGGTGGTGTGAGAATACTATAGTACCATTTGATGGCACCTCAGCAAAATAGAACTATATAGTGCCAATTAAAGGCAACCTTAGAAAGATGTAAAAAGGAAGAACTGCACAAGATACTGCACAACTTCCAAATATACAAACAAGGAAGATAACACAATAAAATTTGACAAATAAAAGTGTTAAAATTTTGTAAAAGGCATATAAAAAAGATAAAAGTAAAATACTTAAATACATTTGGTATATATTTTTTTATATAAACACCATTCCCTCAAAAAGTTCATCAGCAGAATGAACAACACTGTATGTAAACAAATACATGCATTACTTAACAGAAGCAGTTTTCTACTCATGAAGTCACCATTCATGTAGGTCACAGAAACTCCTGAAGACCATCCACAACAACTACTAACGTTACATGTATCTCAGAACTGACAACAAAATCTGATTGGGATATTTTCATTTTTTTCCATTTTTAAAATTCTACCATACAGCATCAGTGTATTATTTGGTTCAAATTATTTTTAATACAAAAAAGAAACTCATACTCATTTCTATCCATGAAGTCCTCTAGAAGTTGATGAGGAAATAAGAAATTTGTGATGGTGGGAGCAAGACAGGATGGAATGGGATGGTGGGAACACAAAAGGATCTGATGTAATGGATGAGACATAACAGAATGGGACATGACAGGATGGGGCATAATAGATGGACATACTCCCTCCATATATAATGCTAGGGCATACAAAAAGATTACGTTAGTAAAATTAGATTTAATGGCATAGAAATGTGATCTGAATAAATACACAACCCTGGTTATTTTACTTTGTGCAGGTCAAGGGTTCTTGACTAATTTTTAAATAGGTTTTCATTTTGTCAAAGTCTAAGTTCAAAAAGTACAAAATCCATTAAAAGTGCAAAAAGTTGTCTGAACTACACGAAAATCTAGTCACATCATCTGCATGTATATATAAACATGCCTACCAAATTTTATTTGTCTACATCATGTGGTTTCTTTGTTACAAGATAAAAATGAATTCATGACATGTGTACAAAACATTTGTCCCCTACAGCTATGGATTCATGACATATGTACAAAACAATTTGTCCCCTACAGCTATGGATTCATGACATATGTACAAAACATTTGTCCCCTACAGCTATGGATTCATGACATGTGTACAAACAATTTGTCCCCTACAGCTATGGATTCATGACATGTGTACAAATAATTTTTCCCCTACAGCTATGGATTCATGACATATGTACAAAACAATTTGTCCCCTACAGCTATGGATTCATGACATATGTACAAAACATTTGTCCCCTACAGCTATGGATTCATGACATGTGTACAAACAATTTGTCCCCTACAGCTATGGATTCATGACATGTGTACAAACAATTTTTCCCCTACAGCTATGGATTCATGACATATGTACAAAACAATTTGTCCCCTACAGCTATGGATTCATGACATATGTACAAAACATTTGTCCCCTACAGCTATGGATTCATGACATGTGTACAAACAATTTGTCCCCTACAGCTATGGATTCATGACATATGTACAAAACAATTTGTCCCCTATAGCTATGGATTCAGTAAACATGTACATGCAATTTGCCTCCTTTAGCTATGACAGTAGGAGCATATGAGTATAAATCAGGCATTATACATGACCCTATTTTAATGACAGATGTTATAACTTGACTATGAACCAAACTGACAATTTTGTCATTTACAAAATCTTTACAAGTCAAATTACTGAGAACAGCAGGGTATGAAGAAATAAAGTAATCTGCTTGGCACATTCAAAAATATTTTCCATACAATGCATCATTTTTATATGTATGTTCAAAACAATAAAGAAGAATGCAACCTGAATATGTGTTCAAAATTGGAAAACATGATGTGAAAGTGGGTCTGGTTTTCTTCAATATCATTGAAATTTTAAAAGTTTGTATAGGTCCATGCAGGTAAAATAATGTTAAATAAAATACTGAAACAAATCCATTGTATGCATTTGGAATGTAAAGCAATGACACTGAAATAAAAGGTACTACTCATGAAGTACAGTCAAACTTTCCTTCAAGGTTACCTTTTTTATAATAATATTTATTGTGTATGAACTTCAGTTTATCATTGCCATATTATAATAATATTTGAATGTCAAATTATCTCTGGCAAACTATCAGCAGTACCATATCCATATTTGTTTATATAAGGAGTAAGGTAGATTTTTGAATACTCATGATGCAAGACTTGCTTTGTACTGACAGGGAACAAAATATTAGGAGAATGCATCATTTGACAAAGGTATACTGTCCATACCCTGGAAAGAACGCAGTAGGTTGATTACATCTGACATGAGTGCATACTATCCATGCCCTGCTGAGAATGCAGTAGGTTGATTACATTTGACATGGGGGACCCCTGAGTGGCTGAGTGGTCTAAAGCGCTCACTGTTACAGATTACTGACATCTCACCTCTGTCTGCGTGGGTTCAAGCCTCGGATTTGGCTGATGTATGTGAAAAAGTTTGCCAGTAGCTTCTCATGGGTTGGTGGCTCTTTCCAGGGTTTTCTCAGGTTCTTCTTCCACTATTTATACTGACCGCCACATATAGCCTATCTTGTGCTGAAAAATGGTGTTAAACCCTACAACAACAACATCTGACATAAATGCATCTTATCCATGCACTGCATAGAATGCAGTTGGATGATAACATATGACATGAGTGCATACAATCCATACCCTGCATAGAATGCAGTTGATTACATTTGACATGAGTGCATTCTATCCATACCCTGCATAGAATGCAGTTGATTACATTGACATGAGTGCATACTATCCATACCCTGCATATAATGCAGTTGATTACATATGACATGAGTGCATACTATCCATACCCTGCATATAATGTAGTTGATTACATATGACATGAGTGCATACTATCCATACCCTGCATAGAATGCAGTTGATTACATTTTGACTTGAGTGCATCCTATCCATACCCTGCATAGAATGCAGTTGATTACATTTGACATGAGTGCATACTATCCATACCCTGCATAGAATGCAGTTGATTACATATGACATGAGTGCATACTATCCATACCCTGCATAGAATGCAGTTGATTACATTTGACTTGAGTGCATACTATCCATACCCTGCATAGAATGCAGTTGATTACATTTGACATGAGTGCATACTATCCATACCCTGCATAGAATGCAGTTGATTACATTTGACTTGAGTGCATACTATCCATACCCTGCATAGAATGCAGTTGATTACATTTGACATGAGTGCATACTATCCATACCCTGCATAGAATGCAGTTGATTACATTTGACTTGAGTGCATACTATCCATACCCTGCATAGAATGCAGTTGATTACATTTGACATGAGTGCATACTATCCATACCCTGCATAGAATGCAGTTGATTACATTTGACATGAGTGCATCCTATCCATACCCTGCATAGAATGCAGTTGATTACATCTGACATGAGTGCATCCTATCCATACCCTGCATAGAATGCAGTTGATTACATATGACATGAGTGCATACTATCCATACCCTGCATAGAATGCAGTTGATTACATATGACATGAGTGCATACTATCCATACCCTGCATAGAATGCAGTTGATTACATTTGACATGAGTGCATCCTATCCATACCCTGCATATAATGCAGTTGATTACATTTGACTTGAGTGCATACTATCCATACCCTGCATAGAATGCAGCTGATTATATTTGACATGAGTGCATCCTATCCATACCTCAATGAGAATGCAGTGTGTGTTATTGATTTTGGACAGTTTTGACCTCTAATTATTTAAAAACGTAAATTTTTCAAAAATGTTAAATACTTAAACAATTCACAAGCAATTGTCCTTAAATGACTTTTAATGAAGATTTAAAGCCATACTTACTGTACTTTTCAAGATCATCTCTGAGCTGCTGTGTGTGCCAAAGTAATGCTGCAAAAACACTCACAACAGCTGCTTCCACTTTTTCACCTCCAACCTTTAGACTTTTACTTTGTTCTTTACACCTATTAAAAAACATTCGTTTTCCGATTTTAAATTTACATAGACTGTCAGATTAAGAGCTTTTAGTCAAGTCTCAATATGGATGTCCAGTAAAAATTATCAACTTACATAAGGAGCTCTTAGTCATGCCTCAACATGGATGTCCAGTAAAATTATCAGCTAACATAAGGCGCTCTTAGTCATGTCTCAATCTGAATGTCCAGTAAAATTATCAACTAACATAAGGAGCTCTTAGTCATGTCTCAACATGGATGTCCAGTAAAAATTATCAACTTACATAAGGAGCTCCTAGTCATGTCTCAATAAGAATGTCCAGTATAAATGATCAACTTACATAAGGAGCTTTTAGGCATTTCTCAACATGGATGGCCAGTAAAAATGATCAACTTACATGGAGTAAGATCCTTCTTTTAGTTATGGACATGGACATCCAGTAAATATTATCAACTTATAGCAAAAGGGTGTGTGCTGTATAAAAAGTCCTCCATACTTGGCTAACCAAAGATATATTTGTACATTGTCTAGATTTCCAAGATTTGTCAGGATACCAAAACAAGTTTCTATCCATCATCATTCTTTTAGCTTCCACCACTCACCAAAACAAGTTTCCATCCATCATCATTCTTTTAGCTTCCACCACTCACCAAAACAAGTTTCCACCCATCATCATTCTTTGCTTACAACACTCACCAAAACAAGTTTCCATCCATTATTCTTATTGTTAGCACCACTTATGAACTGGTCTTATGCATACCTGCCATAAAATGACGTGTCACACTAAGAAATCTTTTCTTACTTCCAAATTCCCAGATACTGTTGTGTTTCTAAAATCACATTTTTCAGTACTCTTCAAAACAAATAAAATAAAACAACACTATCTCAATATATGCCTATAACATGTAGCATGCATAAAATGTGTGAACTGTCCTGCTTACATATCATGTCAAACTATATATAAAAGGGGCAGTTTATACAGCTAATTGTCATTAAGGCAATTAAAAGTTACGGTGCTCAGGTATAAATCACCACCATTTCACATATTATGTAATTGGTTGACAATAGCAAGAGTGATGTGTTAAGTCCTTTAAAGACTGCTGTGGGGAGTTTATTAAGCTAATTTGAATAGGTAAAGTTCACAAAGTGGAACAACCCAATTTGTTTTAAATTGCTGATAAATCAAAGATTAACCTTACACCTATATATTCTTAGAATCTGGAACGTAAACGATCAAGTGATTGGTCTGTTGACAATGTCATCTGTATGCTAAACTTACAGTACAATAAATGAAGATGAGACAAAAATCAAAAGAACTTACAGTGAGAACAAAAAAAACAGAATAATCATTTTGGGAAATCCGTAAGATGTTGGATGTTCTAAACACAATTATTTACGACACCAAAAGGTAATTTCAAGCACAAGGTACCACTGAAAACATCAATTGTGGTGGAAGAAACATTTTGCAAGACATGACAGAAGGAAACTTGACAAGAAACATTTTACAAGACATGACAGAAGGAAACTTGACAAGAAACATTTTACAAGATGACACAGAAGGAAATTTGCCAAGCTTAGTCAAGAATAAGTATAATACTATTTTCAAGACACAACAAATTTAATTATGCTAAAGAAAGAAAAATCTGCCTGAACAGACTATGTTGCAGTATCTGAGATCAAAAGGTTAAAGATGTATTTTCAACAAGAAATGGACATTGAATGAAACTTGACAATGGATACTGAATGGAATTTGACAATGGATACTCAATGGAATTTGACAGTGGATACTGAATGAAACTTGACAATGGATACTGAATGAAATTTGACAGTGGATACTGAATGGAATTTGACAGTGGATACTGAATGGAATTTGACAATGGATACTGAATGGAATTTGACAGTGGATACTGAACGGAATTTGAAAATGGATACTGAATGAAATTTGACAATGGATACTGAATGAAACTTGACAATGGATGCTGAATGAAACTTGACAATGGATACTGAATGGAATTTGACAGTGAATACAGAATGGAATTTGACAGTGGATACTAAATGGAATTTTTTGACAATGGATACTGAATGAAACTTGACAGTGGATACTGAACGGAAGTTGACAATGCATACTGAATGGAATTTGACAGTGGATACTGAATGGAATGTGACAATGGATACTGAATGAAACTTGACAATGGATACTGAAACTTGACAATGGATACTGAATGAAACTTAACAATGGATACTGAATGGAATTTGACAATGGATACTAAATGGAGTTTGACAATGGATACTGAAAGGAATTTGACAATGGATACTGAATGAAACTTGACAATGGATAGTGAATGAAACTTGACAATGGATACTGAATGGAATTTGACAGTGGATACCAAATGGAAAAAACTATTTTCCTTTACCAAAGTCAAATGGTGATAGTAAATGATAATATCTTTATTGCTCCTGTAATGATGAAATTGATGCATGACTAAACAGACAAGGCTACTATCAAAGGGAATAAATTTATCCTGGCCCATAGTTCAATGTGATGGTGTATGATTGTCTTATAATTATTGTCACTGATACACTTTACATATGTGGCAGTGTGTGTGTGTGATTTGGACTTTTAATGTAGCTTTAAAAAATTTTCAGTCATATCACTATGATGTCTGCAGTGTAGCAGTTTATAGTGATGTCTAGCACTGGGGCATCATGCCACAGACAGCTAGCATGATGTCAAACCCAGTCACATTATCCTGACACCAGGCCGACCTCTGGTATGACTCGGCCAGGGTTCAAAGCCCAGACCTACCGCTTCCAAGGCAGACACTCTAACCACTAGGCCACCGGAGCGGTCCATAATAATAATAATAATAATAATTATCATAGAACATATGTCTAGTGAGAGCTGAATACATTCTTGAAAATAATTACATATTTCAGGACGATAATTCATCAGTATATTGTATCAAGATTGGGAAAGAAACCTAAATGCCAACAGCATTCACTCATTTGAATGGCCAACATAATAACCTTATTTAAATGCTACTGAAAATAAACTGTTAACAATTAAAAGACGATTACAAAAATCATTTAATATTAATTTGCAGATGCTTCATACAATAAAATACAAATTTTGGAAAAGATACTGCTTGATTACTGCTTGATTACATCTTAAATATGAACAGGTCCATTCTAAAAAAAGGTATTACAAAAATTCAGGGATCTCAAGGCTACATTATGAAATATTATAGACGATCTATACATGTATGAAAAGCCAGTCAATTTTTCTTCACTTATATTAACTAAAACATTCAGAAGTTAAATTCCAGCTTATATGGGCTGCATATAACCTCTGTGTCATTGTTTATATTTATCAAACTAGTGATGCAATTCATTATCTGCGGCATTAATGTTCAAATATTGTGGACAAGCTCTGTATGTCATATCAACAGGATTTCTATTTATAAGGTTTAAACCAACTTAATCACAATTAATTTAGGAGCGTCAATAACTTCTATCAAGGTCCCTTTCAGAAATTTCACTGTTACGATATATACTACCTGATAAATCTAACTACAAACTGCACAGACGTGGATCTGCTGTTCCATAATATGTTGGCAGATCAGGGTCTATGCAAGTTATTAGGAATAATCAGTAGAACTAACAATATGCGATGGCAGATCTTGCAGTTGGATTCAATTTACACACAAGTAATATGGTAGCAATAAATAAGCACATACGGTCTTTGCTGATACCAAAAATAAATCTATACCTTTGTTATTCATATTGTGCACTAAAACTTACTTCTTTACAAGAACCATGGGTAATTTCTGTGCACTGCTGACCATATCCCACAGAAACTGTAGTACAGATCCCGACTCCTCAGCTTCCTGAAGAATATGACACTCCAGTTTTAATTCTGTAGCTTGATAATACAGATGTGGTATTTTATGAGCACATAAGTACAAGACTTTGGAGGATGTATATATACATATATATACACATTGTAGGGATGGGGGATGGTGTGACTATAATAGGGTAATCATAGAATGATCAGCTTTGCAGTGCAATAAGATAAAAAACTCTTTTTCTTCTCAAACTAATTCACATAATATACTGACTCATATTAATTATTTGTCATGTTTTCCATCAGAATCCAAATTCATGTTCAAAACTTGCTGTTTTATTATTGTATGAAGAAAATAGATATTATGGCAAAAAATGCACTCGTCTTGTTTTCAGTACATTTAAAACACATTCAAGTTATTCCAATAAAAATCTACTGGTTTAAAATCCATTTTATTGATCAAAATTGTCAATCTACTGGTTTGAACTCCTTGTTCTGTCACATGTATGGTATGTACACTACACTGTTTCATCTTAGCAATTGAGTAAAAGGTAAATAAATAGGAATTTGAAACTTTCATCACTTGTTCCTCAAGATTCATTTTACATTTTTAACATTTGGAAATTAATCTTAAAGTCACCAAGGAAAAGCATGATATTTCATTATTTTATGTCGAAACTTGCAGTATATCTGCTGAGAAGATCATTGTCCCTTTTCACTTTACAAAGCAGTTGTCTTTCTATGTTGAAATTAGAATTTTTTTTATTCAGCATCAATTTTATGTTTGTTGTTTGTGCTTCACAATTTCATTTTACACAATTTCATGGCGATATACAGCTGAGGTTTCCCATATATGATAATACAAATGTAACAAAAACGTATTGTAGATAGATCCAGTGGTAGATTATTTCTGCATGATACAAAACAGGAATTCATCTTCAATATTAAACAGTCTTGACAATAAACTGTATTTTTTTTCTGCTTCAATTATTGCTTAAGTAGCATTACCTAATTGTATCTCAGACCTAATACTGTAAAATCTCTCTTGAAAGACCACTCCTACTACAAAACATCTATGGTCTCTCAAAACAGATGGTCTCTCACAGAAGTGGTCTTTCAAGAGAGGTTTTACTGTACAAAGATTGTTATTTCAACATCTCACATCATGCCTCAGCTGATTCATGATATTCCATATGCAGTCCCCGTTCACTGCAATCTGCTAATGTACTTACAGATTTGCCTGAGACGGACCTCTGAAGTTTGCCTATCATGTAACATACTTACAAATTTGCATGAGAGTGACCTCTGAAGTTTGCCTATCATGTAATATACTTACAAATTTGCCTGAGAGGGACCTCTGAAGTTTGCCTATCATGTATCCTCCTCTGAACAAGGAAGTCCATAGATCACTCCTCAATACATCTTGCGTGGCAACCTCTTCAAGTTCCAACAACTGATCTCGAGGTAACACTGAAAATGTAAAACAAACCAATGATCTACAAGGGGTAATAATTGCATAACCAACTCCATCAACTGTGTCCCAGCTAGGAAAGTACAGTACAGCCACTCACTCCCATTCTGCATGCCCCAGCCTATTTAAGGCCTTTGATTTATGCCTGCCCCATTTCATATTGAAGTTTAATGTCCTGTCTTTACTTTGAGTACTGAGACCCTTTCGAATTTGCATGTTCACAGTGTGCAATTCAAAATAAATTTTTAATATGTGTTAATATGGCACACTAAGTTTAAAACTTCTAAAAATATCTACACAAATAAACTTTTGCAAATGAAAAATGGCTTTATCTATCGAGACTGGAATAAAAAGAATGTGCTATTTAAGGTTTGACTTTTCATCTAATAATTAGCGACATGTTTGGGGTCACAACTTTAGGTGGTAGGATACAAGACTGTTTTCATGCAAATGACCAAGCACTCGTTCCCAAAAAATCTCTGTAGACTGATCAAGTTGAAATTGGACTAATTTTGTGTAAAAACCTCAACATATAAAAAATACTAATGTCTAAGCACTTTAAGAGTTTCAGGGGTTATTCAAAGAGGATGTAAAAAGTTTGCTTACTCAGGATACACTGTATTACATACAGTTAAACCCACATTTCTGTCACCAGTTTCAACAATTAATCTCAAGAATTAAACTTTGTAAAGTTAATTATAATTAGCCATATAATATATCTTTAAATTGGTAAAAAAAATTCTTAAAGCTGGACAAGTAAATTGATGCAATTGTAAAGGGCCTGTTACACGAATTTCACATGCACTGTGCCCTTTAACATGGGGCTGCTTAAGTGCCCTTTTTATATTCTGATTAAGATGATTAATTAATTATAACAGCATTATTATTATCATTGAGCTAATGATATTTTATAAATATTTTTGTGTTAACGTAAGTCAGGTAACAACATTTCATGACAAAGTTTACATTTTTCATTTTCTTACTGTCTTAACTCCAATGAATTGTGATTTATGTTTTCTTCCTTGAGAAGATATTTTAAAATTTGGGTCTCAGCTAGAAAAAAATCTCTCTCTCAGAATAAGTACCAGATGACACCTTAGCAATATAAACCAATCAATAATGTTTTAATCTGACACAGTGATAGTGCTAAGGTCCCTGACATTATAAATCTTACATAATTTCCAGATCACTCTGATCTGGAGGTTTCCAAGATATTAAAATTGTTAAAGTTGTTACATTCTTCAAGCATTTCTCAGCAAAGCCCTGGTACAGACATATCATATTCTTGAAATTTTTGCACTTGAGCAACCAAATAAACAGACCTTCAAACTGATATTTACATATTCCACCTGCTGAATTCTGTAACTGTACCTCCAATGCAGATTCAAGAGTTTATCAAAGTAAATCAATTGGAAAACAGAATCATGCAGTCTGTTGGCAGTACATGTTATATTCATGTCCCATCCAGAACTTCCACATCTAAGCAATCTGGGAATTCTAAAGGATCCAGCAAGAAGTAAACACAGTGTCACTCAGGGCTCAGGCATACTCAGCTAAGTGTGCACATGCATATGAAAGATGTAAGTAAAATATATCTGACAGCTTATTTTAAGGCTGATAGATTGTCAAGTATAAACTTGTGTATCCTCAATACAGGAATCGTATGACACATTTAATATCTGAGTTTCAAACTTCAAGTGTAATAGCGAAATCCGCCCACCCCCCTTTATAGTGCTACATAATTTTTCTTATCTGTAATTAGGGATTCTTATTAATACAATATTCAACTGTTTTTATACCAATAAAACTGCTCACATCATTTAATTTACAATTACTTCAGCTTTATTGTGACAAGTACATTTTTATCACATTAAAGATTACCGAAGTCATTTATGCCTGGCTGTTTATAGTGATCAATAACTTCTTTGAAAAACAACAACAATAAAACAGGGAGCTTGAAATATATAACACTGAGAGACTTGGAAGAATGTTTGCAGTCCTAATTTCCTCTGACCTTTCCTATCCCATTTCAGAAATTCTTTTGACAGTTATGTTGGGGTGTGAGGTCAGAGCATATTTTCAAATGAAAACTTTGGTTCTGCCCAAATGACATGACAATGGCCTGGGGTAGTTACTTTAAATAGGGTCACTCAAAACTTTAAGTGACATTGTATCAAACCCTGCCTGCTTCATACTTAAAAGTAGAATATTTATCTTCTCTTTCATAACAATAATACAGGTCACACCTGGTTAAAATGAGCCCTTTGGGGTGAAAGACCTCTGTTATGAAAGCTTCAACATCCATCTCATACCTTCAATAACATCAACAACAGAACAGATGCATTCAAATGCTGTGGATGACAGAGAGTGGAAATAGTGTCCTGTATTTTTTGATGACTTAGTGTACGTCAGGTATCATTTATAAGTTATGATGGGGTCCTGCAGATGAAATTGTGATGTCAGAAACAAAGAAGAATGCGATATCGATTAAAAAAACTGTTTACCCATGAAAGAAAAATTGTTCTTCACAATGAAAGCAGGGGCTGATACTGCAGATACATCAGGTCCATCGATAAGATATGGATCTCGCTGATTCTGCCCACTGCAGCTAAAGTGACTAGAAAGCAGGTCTTATACAGATGTCCAGTAGATTTCACTTCAGGTAAAAGAAGGAAATTAGCTATGTGTAGTATTGAGGCTCTCAAGGGGCTTCCTGCCTGGGTAATTTTGTCCACCACTTGTTTAGATAATTGCTTCTTTCTGAGGACATGTTTGAGATGGGCCAGACATGCAAGTTCAGAATAACTGGGTATGGATGGATAACTTGCATGTGCAGTTGTATCAGCAAAAGAAGAAGAGCAGAACTGTACTGTCTATCTCTGCCACTAGATTTAGGAGGTCAGTGAACCATGAGTTTTCTGTACTGACGAAAACAGTCAGGATTAATCAGCACTTGGATTACTAGACCTTCTTCATGACTTTGAAAAGCTGTGTATATGCATGCATTTGTGTGCATGTTTGTGTATACAAAGAGACCATTCATGTTCAAGGAAAAGGAGACAAATGTTCAGCCTTTTCCAGACCTTAGAATGGCGAGACAAGGGTGCATGGCGCTTCACCTTGCTGCCGAGAGGTCCACAAGAGCTTGATTCCAGCAGATGCAGATTTGCTTAAGATAAATACCAAGGGTTTGGGTGAGACTGATCAATTCTACTGGAACTAAGTCTGCTAGGACCATGAATCTGCCTGGCATGTGGCAGATTTGAATGTGGAATTGTCAACATGCTTTCTGGTGTAAGAGGTTACAGTCAAGTTGTCTGGAAGAATGATAACACTCTTTCCAAATATCATTTTCTCATACAGTAAAACCTGTTATCAGAGACTGCCAACAAAAAGCAATCTCTCAAGACAGGTGGTCTCTCATAGCTGGTTTGTAAAAAGACCAGTTTCCAAAGTCCAGTTTCAGAAATCTAAAGAAAATTAACCACAATCACTGTACATATATTCTATTCTTTATTAATAGTTCTTGCTAAATTATTGTATACATTCATCTGAAATCTTCTATCATTAAACAGGAAATCACATTTACATTTGAAGATTACATATATTAGCAAATGAAATTATTTCTGATTTACTCCTTTTCCTTTATAACAACTTAAATTTGTTTAACCGATGTTTAAACCGCTTTTCTGCGAGTGGTGTGCTTTTTTTCACTTCTTTCAGTTACATCAATTATTTCCTCCAGCCTTAAAATTTGTCTCTTTTTATCTGGAGGTTTGTCCATTGTTATTAAGGTTCGAGGTGTTAACATTATTAGTGCTCAGTTGCAATATCGAACATAAAGACGATATTGACTGGACTTCGGGAAAATATGAAAAATCTATACATGTGCATTGCATATCTAATAATTAATGAAATAAAAAGAAACAATTATCTCATCCAGAAATAGAACCATTTACTCAGTGACAAAAGTCAATGGCTTCATTCAAAGAAGACATACAGGGATTAACTCAATAAACAAAGTGTGTAACCCAGTCGCACCAATTGGAATAGAAGACAGCTTTGTGATTGGGATGCAATCACTTAACACTGGAAGAAAAACAACAAACATCATAAGTCTTGAACACAATCAATCGAATCCCGCATATGATTCTCTCATGCTGGTTTAATAGACAATGACCTTATTCACCCCAAGGCAATATGGATTAACTCTAAACACAAACAATATATGCAAACACTACATCAATTCAGCAATACAATGGCAATTCGTGATATGTACATTAGCCTGGTTTACAGACTAACATCTATCTCCAGTAGCTGCAATAATTTTTTAAATACTTTTATCATTATTATTTCTTTTATGTGTTTTTTATCAGAACAATCGTTACTAATCAAGTGGTCATTGTAACAATTGATTACATATAGGTCAGTGGTGTCTATGTTTTCGCAATACGGTCATTTATAGGGATGCTGGGTCCTACTCATACATTTGATCTATTCTGGGATAAGACCTGGAAGCAGGCTAAGAGTGGGAATAACTAGTCTGGTTCCCTGCTTCATATGCTCCCTGTGCTGCTCTCCCCAATATGAATAGCAGAGAACAATGCAGGGAGCATATGAAGCAGGGAACCAGACTTGGAAATAATCTACATATACTTTAGTCTGGTTTACAACAGAAATTATAAAACATTATAAGCATTTACAAAATTTCAGATATCAACCAGTCTATTTTTTTTTTTTATAGAACAGTATGAGCAGTTGTTGTTATAGGGATTAAATAAAGGTTGGTGGAGTTTATCCTCGTTTTTGAAGTGGCCATTCATAGCAGTGTCAAAATGCATATTCTGCCAAGACATCACGGTTGCTGGTTGCGTTCAGCAGGAGGTCGCTCACGACAGAGCATTTATATAATAAAATCAATCCATGCATTATGACTGTGTAACAGGTGGTCGCTCAAAGAAGAGGTCACTCAAACATTTTTCAATGTATGGTCAAGAGATACTTTCTGTGGCCTTTATATGCAGGAGATTGATATCAATTGAGTACTTATGAAGGGGACAATCCCCACTCACAGGGAGGGCAGGAGGTTGGGCACTACAGCCAGTCATGCTGGTGTCTGTGTAATCATAATTTCTGGCAGTTTATGATGTAATAAGATACATGCTATCAATTTGGTGGGATGGTGGGAATGAGTAGGTCCACCCATATGCTGAAATGGGACCTCATGAAGAATAAAACTTGAATCAATGGGTCTGGCAAGCAAAGTTTTGGACATGACAGGGAATAAAGTGTAATATGGGGGGGTCTCTTGAACAGCAGCACAAGTCAAGAAAAAGTTCATGGCAAAAAGAAGACCCAAAAAGCAAATAAATTCAATCGATAAAATTTGTCTCTCTAAGAAGATGTTGAATACCACAAAAGTGATTCTCTGGGGACACTCTTGCGGTGACATACTCAAAAGAAAGGTAATTTGTACCAAGTGCTTGGCTGAAAGAAGGGCAGTGATGGAACAAGAGATTTGTCCTTGCTGAGAGGAATCCAAAATGAACCAACAATGAAACAAGCAATTTTTCTAATTTCTACAAAATACTGTCACCATTTGCTTTTGGAGAATATCCTTCAGGTAGTTCCATGGTGCTGAAGTAAGGCAAAATTCTGCAGATGATTCTCATGAAGATCCAGCTACTTGAAAGATCGCCTTCACATATAGTCTCTGTGTTATTTAATGTACTGAAAGGATTAGTTGAGATAGTATAGATATAGGAAAGGACAAGAGCAGAGTCTTGGTTGGTTTGTGTTGTGAATGAATTAGGCTGCCATTTTTGTAAAAGCATGTTTATTTTTAGCTACAGCCAAAGGTTTTGTGGGCAGGATTTCTACCCATTCCATCCTGAAGTGCTGAAGGATTACCCCTACGGGGATCAAGAAATGGAACTCATAGGAATGGTACCATTATATTGTGGAAAGATGCCTGAGAGATGATTTAAGTCAAAACCAGTCCTTCTCTCTCCATGTCATCACTTGCTCTGTGAAACTTGGCTGTTTAGGAATAGGATTTAAAGAAATGTTTTTTCTTCTGGCATGTCTTAAAGGGTCCTTCCAATTTCTCTGGTCCCTCTTTTTTAGTGAAGGTTATGTTCTGGATCCAAGAGACTGCATACAGGTTGCTTATTGGTCAGTTTGTATCCTGACCTCCCGTGCTATGAAATAGGTAGCTGGATCAGAGCAGCTGCAATCTAAGGATATCTGCATCAAGAAATATGACTTAAAGTTTGATGGGAAGATTTGCTGTGAAAAGAGGGTCTGTTGATGCTTAAGTTCTTTAAGTTGTCTTTCAAATCAGCAAAGGATTTCAGCAATTCAGCTATACTGTAGAAGCTGAAAGAAGGCTGGTCTTTCTTGAATAAGAGATTGATGGAATTCTGCAAGATGCCATAGACAGCATAAGAAGGCATACAAAACCCTTGAGGCAAAAGCAAAATACTGCTTTAATTAATGCAATGAAGGCTAAGTCTTCCCTGAACATCAACAGATTATGACTATTTGTGTGCATTTGTCTTCAAACTTGAAAAGGGGGATAACAAAAAAGACTACTGTGAAGGTAATGACAACTGAACTGGCCAAAACAGATATAAATAGATCTGACAGACTGATAAAGGTTCACATTCCATTCAATCAGATATCTTGATTTTAACCAGACTGATTCATGAAATGCATTCACTTTCCATTTGTTACTGATCATTCTCAGTTTTGCATTTGCATTCTGATTCTTTCAAATTCCATTCATAATTTTGTTTGCATTCTTTCTGCATTTCATTTGCATTCTGTTCTTTATTTCGCTCATTCCAATTTTTGGGTCTGTACAAATCACAATTTTGAACATTACCTTCACATTTGTTTTTAAAGTCATTGATTTATACAAAAAAAGTTAACTGCAATATCAAATTACACCCAAAAATGTCAGTCAGGTAAAAGATTATAGTATCTGCCATTATGAATTTGTAGCATTACTACAGTTACAGAATCAACAAAATACACAGGCAAAATAAGTGTGAAAACTTTCATGAAAGATATGGCCTTTATGAATGCAAGACTGAATTTAAGTGGGCATATATTTAAATGGTTTTACAAAACAGCCATTCTGGTTGGCACTTAAATTCATGGGTTTGAGAAGAAGTCCTTCACTCAATTGCTCAAGCATGAAATCTACACAAATTGCTTCCTGGCATAATAAATTGAATTCACAGTATGTAAAAACCAATTATTTTGTAGTAAAATATGTTTCTTTGAGAATACTTACCCAATCATAATACCTTACCCTTCATAAGGATTGTCATGCTTGTGTCAAAGTTGGTGTCTGAATTCTATAAAAAACAGTAGTGAGGTTCTATATTCTTAATGGCTGGAACTACACACGTACATACCAGGGTTGGCATTTAAGGTGGCTCCACACAACTGTCCCATTAGTTTGATAAGCCCTAGCTGAAGGTCATAAGGCCAGGTCAAGGGCATGTCAGGACTACCTCTGGCTGTCACCTATGAAATATATAACAGCATATTACTGTACATGAAAAGTTAAATATGCATGACTAATTTCTAAGGTTTTAAATTTCCACAACAAAATTATAAAGCTAGTTAAGAAAAGTCTGTTTAAACTGATTCTCACTTGATTTTAATTGCTTGATTAGTGCAGTTTTGTCAGATCATGATGTATTAAATGACTGGAATTGTACATACTGCCCAAGTAATGTTTGTGTGTTAAAAATACTCTTTTTTGCAGGTAGCTGGTATGTGAAATTTTGTAGGTACTTGGAAGCTAGCACAGAAGGCAAACAGATTTGATTACCAGGGTTAGAGTCATCCATCACCACACCTCACATTGCCCTTTAAAATCCCCCAAAATGGCACTGCCCTGGCACCCAGTAGGAAAACAGAAATGAGATATGTTCAAAAAGGATGCTGAGTAGCACACGCTCTACAGACCTCACAATCCAGTACCAGAATTCTGGAAGTTTTATACCTCAGCTCTACTGGGGAGTACTAGAATTCTGAAGTTTTATACCTCAGCTCTACTGGGGAGTGCTAGAATTCTGGAAGTTTTATACCTCAGCACTACTGGGGAGTACTAGAATTCTGGAAGTTTTATACCTTAGCTTTACTGGGGAGTACAAGAATTCTGGAAGTTTTATACCTTAGCTTTACTGGGGAGTACTAGAATTCTGAAGTTTTATACCTCAGCTCTACTGGGGAGTACTAGAATTCTGGAAGTTTTATACCTCAGCACTATTGGGGAGTACTAGAATTCTGGAAGTTTTATACCTTAGCTTTACTGGGGAGTACTAGAATTCTGGAAGTTTTATACCTTAGCTTTACTGGGGAGTACTAGAATTCTGGAAGTTTTATACCTTAGCTTTACTGGGGAGTACTAGAATTCTGAAGTTTTATACCTCAGCTCTACTGGGGAGTACTAGAATTCTGGAAGTTTTATACCTCAGCAGTACTGGGCCGTACTAGAATTCTGAAGTTTTATACCTCAGCTCTACTGGGGAGTACTAGAATTCTGAAGTTTTATACCTCAGCTCTACTGGGGAGTACTAGAATTCTGAAGTTTTATACCTCAGCTCTACTGGGGAGTACTAGAATTCTGGAAGTTTTATATCTCAGCTCTACTGGGGTTACCCATGAGATGAACGTCATTGTTGAACATAACTAGTTTTGTATTCCTGTTGGGAGCTGCTGTGGTAAGCCATTTTAGAAAATGGAGGCTGTCTTTGTTGGTTGTTTGGTGGCAGGGTAAAAAGGGCAGGGGAAGGCATGGCAATAGCTGGCTTGAAAACAGCTAAAATTTGACACTACTGATGCAAGATATAGAATCCCTGATTTACTAATAAAGTGAAACTTATTCAAAGTATTCTATATATAGTTAGTATGTATAGACGATCTCAAGAATAAAAAACTGCGACTTTTGGAAATGCTTATAAGCATTTGTAAATTTCAATGAGGTTCAGACTCATCTTCAACATAAAAGCCAGGAAATTGGTTGGTAGGTTACTTCATACATAAATCAGACTGTACTCAACACAATAGAACCAGAGAATGACTGGGAAAAGAATGATTTCACTTGCTAAAACAAAGGTGTAACTGTCCATATTTTACTACATGAGATTGCTTTCATTTGTTAAAATAAAGAAAGTCTATCTGTCCATATTTTCCTGCAAAAGAATGATTTCATTTGCTGAAACAATCAAAACTGTCAACATTTTCCTACAAGAGAATGCTTTCATTTGCTAATATACAAATCTATCTGTCCATATTTCCCTACAAGAGAATGCTTTCATATGCTAAAACAATCAAACTGTCAATATTTTGCTACAAGAGTTTGCTTTCATTTGCTAAATTAACAATCGAACCGTTCTTATTTTGTTGCCTTGGATAACTACTTGTTGGGGATGCATTGGTCAATTATTTTCTGAATTTTCACTCTTTCTGAGTCTGTTAGATATTAACAAAATGTTAAATGAAAGATTTTAGGTACTTAAAAAATCTTTCAGTATAATAAAAAATTTTATTGTTTTTTAGTTGTTACGTCAAGATTCACTGCACAATGCAACATGTATTAAACAGTACATCTGTTAACCATTTTTGTAATTTTCGGACTATATTACTATAAAGGTGAATTATTAAAAAAATTTCTAAATCAGTTAAGCTGCATAATTTATTTAAAAACATTTCACAAAAAAGACCATTTGTCAAGAATTATCGAAGATTTTAAAAACTTTATTTTATGACCAGACCAGTCTAAAGAAAGGAGGAAGAACAGTTATAGTACAGTGAAATAGTTGTGCAAACTCTGAAAAGAAACTGGGAGTCCTAACTTGTAAAGAAATTAAATTTTAGGAACAAAAAAGGGACTAAACTTTTAAAGTTTTGACACTCACCTTGAATTTGTAACCCCATTCCACATTACTGCTGTCAGAGTGGAAGAGGTAGTGCAAATGGGGTCCATGAAAGATTACCTGTCTGGGCCATTTTGGTGTCCCTACCTTCTGGTCAAATCTCATCTGCAGACCCTTCGAATCAGTAAACACCAGGTAGTCATATCTGTAGAAAAGAATCAAGATATAATTGATATCTACAATTTGGCTGAAACCCCTATTTCACAGAAAATTACCAAAGTTACAGTCTTAGGAATATCTGAATGATAACTCTTCCAGCATGAGATGGACACAGATACTCACCCTCATGAAACCATTTTTTTAGAGTAAAATATGTTCATTGCTTAATACTTAACTGATTGAATACATTAATAGAACACCCATTACCTTGTAAATCCAGCCCTCCCAAGCTAATAAACACATTCACCAATAAAAGTGCTGAAAGGATGTCTGCTTGCTGACGCAGAAGTCAAATTTGCACATATATCCTAGGATAGACTGGTGCCAAATCATCAATTACTATTCAAACTTGTGTCCACCCTCTTCCAGGGATGTAATTGTACAAAGGGCCTGGAAGGGTATACCAATATTGAGGCAATTATTATGACAGAAACATATTCTACTAAAAAAATGTGTTTCTTCTTCAAATACATTACCCAATCATAGTACATTCAGAGAATGGGTAAGAGATAAAGGGATAAACATATCCTTTCCCAAACTTTGGCCCTGTTTCCTGCCTGCTAATGCAAGTGAAACTTCATGTTTTGTGTGATATATGGGCTAGGGTTAGTACATGATCTCTGAATGGACACAGTTCAGAGAAAAATGTGGCTTCCACTAATCCAGTGGAAGTAGAGTAAAATATAACTATATAACTACCAAGCAACCTGGAAAGGAAGCCTTTGTACTGTTGATATAAATTAAACAAGGTCAAACTTAACTCTCTGGAATGAAAGGTCTCTGAGGTAAAAGAACAGTAATGTTGTGACCTCCATCCCAAGTCTTAAATGGCATCAATTAGGCAGCAGTTGAGCATGAATGCTGTTCTAGTGGTGTTTACCCTAACCTTGCAAGCTGATACCATGAGAAATTAATTTGTTTGGTTTTGAATAACTTCTCTGTACGAGTGGATAACCAAATATATCTAGTATGACATTTTGTTCCTTCCTTCTTTGAAAAGTAAAAACAAGCAAGATCTCCCTCTTTTATCAGCTCAATCTGCTTGAGGTAAAACTTCAGTGCCCTGGGAAGAAAAGTCAAGAAAAAGATGAAAGACTGATTTCCCAAGAGCAGGAGTCTGTTCTTAACAATGAAAGCAGTGACCATCATGAGAGAAACCATTAAAGTGAGAGAAACCATTAAAGTGAAACTGCAGACAGTGCAAATCAGCCAATAATGCTCGGATCTCACCAACTTTGCCTCCTGTGGCTAGATAGAGTAGGAAGCAGGTATTGTATGAAAAGGTGAGTCAGGGATTGTCTAGACAGAAGTTTGAAGGGTGCATTGTTTATCTACATCAAAATCCAGGGTTGGTTCTATTTTGGACAAAGGACCAAAGCCTTCAGAGAAGACAAGCCAAAATTGTTTAGAAGGTCAGATAGGTCTTTGTTCTGGCCTTCTTCCATGACGGCAAAACATGTATGAAATTGCAATACCTCCTTGTGATGATAGCTAACTTCTACTCAATGCTCCACATGAGGAAGTCAGTTATCATGGGTTAGTTGTATCTCTGCTCACACCACTGTTAGGAAACTCTACATTTTACTTGTAGGCTTTCAAAGTGGTGGACTTATGCCTGAGTAATTCTGTCCAGCGCTGCATATTTATGAGGACATATTTGATATGAGCCAGGAAGGTTCAGCACCTCTGGGTTGGGATGAAAACCTATCAGCATGGTCAATTTGGTAGGCCAAGGAAAGGCTGGACTGTTTTGAGACTCTTTGCTACCAGGGTGAGCAGGTTGTTGATCTGACCTTTCCCACCTGAGGAAAACAACCTGGAATAGTTGACACTGAAACCAAGAATGAAACAAGGCATGCCATATCTTTCAACAAAAGGCTGCTCACCTCATGTTTTTGCAGGATGTAATCCAAGAAGCTGTGTTGCAGATCTGGGGGTAGTTCTGAATCAAGTTTTGATTCTCATGAAGATCCAAGTACCTGCATGGACTGCATCTCAAAACGGTACTGGGGATTAATCTTGGGACTCTCCATGCCCTAGGAGTTTCCATGGTAGTAGGATGCTGGTAGGGATGTACTATAAATGAACCTGTCTGCCCTTTTCATGAGGACTGTGTTAAATTGTTAAGGGTCTCCCATTCCAAGGTGAACAGTTGAAAGTTTGCCCACACAGATTTTGAAAATGAGCAGCTTTTATATGATGTGGCAACATTCACTGCAGGGAGACTGCTGGGTAGAGTAGTGGGTTAAAACTACACCTTCTCTCCCAGGGTCTTGCCACCACTTGCTCAGGAAAACTGTGAACTGAGCCTTTGATGAAGTGTAGTGTTTAGTGTAGGGTTTGTCCATCTGGCACGTCTTAGATGGGTCCTTCCTGCTTCTCTTATCCCAGTGAAGGCCATGTTCTGGGACAATGCCATAGCATGAGACTTTCTTCCATGGTGGCCTTTTTCTGATCTCTTCTGTCTAGCTGTGGAACAGAAGAATGGAAAATAGCAGCTGTGAGCAGAGGCTAGTTATGTGATAGCCCACTTAGCAGCATTGACAGGAACTCAGAAGAGTGGAGTGATAGTGAAGCGTCCTGCAATGCTGGTGACAAATGAGTAAGAGAAACAGATTGTCATGGATGATAAACAAGGCTGAAAGTCAATCCATGCTAGGACACATTGACCTCTAGGCATTTTACTGTGCAGGTCAATAAAGGTTTGCGATGGGTATTGGGTGTCCAGGAAAGGGCAGTTACTGGAACTTGTGCTGGTGACGACAGACTGTCACAATACTTCCATGGATATGGTACACATTGGTGTGTTATGCTTCATTAAATGCAGCACCAGTTTTATGCTTGACATCTGCAACAAAACCAGGGTTGGAACTGGTGTGACAGGGTACAGGACACTGTCTGTGTCTTAGGGTGGAAACTGGGCATACTGGTAATACAGCTTGTTGTACCCAGTACCAGTAGAACAAGATGGAGGCTGCAATGGAACTCAAATGGACATTGTCTGGAACCATCTGACATCTGGTGCTTCAGTCCCAGGAATGATCACCATAACCAGTACAAAGGTACAAATGTGGTCATGGAATATCCCGGACTGGTCTAGGTAGGTCAATGTAACATGCTGATACTGGCCTGGAAGTCAGTGAAGCTATGCTCCAGTTGACACTGGCAATGGAATGACTATAAATGTGTGAGAAGCAGAGCTTTACAAAATTACCAGATCTTGTTCTACTTGGGTGATCTTTCTGCCTTCATAACTCAGTCAGAAAATTGGCAACAGATTAGTGGTTGGCAGTGATATGATGGTGCTCAAATCCTTGTGTATACTTTTCTTTGTTCTTTCATCTGAATCAGTTAACTGCTTGGCCAAGATGATCACCCATCTTTCCTTGGACCAGTTGGAGTAAACGTCACAAGTATTACTCAAACTGCACCCCATACATTTAACAAAAGTGGGATGATTATCCCCAGTTAGCTTTAATCACTTGTGCACCCAGTCATTCCACATTTAATCCTGTTCATCACTGCTGATACCTGTAATTAGAGAAAGCAAAATAATGACATATAATGGTGAAATCATGCAAGCACTGTGATGAGCTTACTGTAAAGTGGACATTATTATGTGAGACAGATATGAGAAAAAATGACAAAAATTATTATTTGCTTGGAATAAATTTTCATTTATTTCGTACAATCATGAAAAAAAGATCAAGTACTGAGGTGAACCAGGTACTATAGACAATCATGCATGCAAATAAAAAAAACACCATTTAGCTTATAATATGATGAAGATGGACAAGTGAAGTGCAAAATATTCATCTATGACACTATTTCCGTGGAGCCCCGAGTGGCAGAGTGGTCTAAAGCATTCACCATTACGGATCACTGCCATCTCACCTCTGTCTGCGTGAGTTCGAGTCTCGGATTCGGCTAATGTGGTTATGTAAGAAAGCCTGCCAGTAGCTTCTCGTGGGTCGGCGATTCTTTCTGGGGATTTCCCAGGTTCTTCCTCCACCATTAATACTGGCCGCCATGTATAGCCTATCTTGTGCTGAAAAATGGCGTTAAACCCTACAACAACAACAACTATTTCTGGAACCTTTCTTGGCCGTGATCTTAAAAAATAGTTTTTCTGAGTCTCATTACCCCATTTTCACATTTTGAGTTTTGCCATAATAAAAAAATTATGGCTACCATCTGCAACCCTCCAAAATGTCCCTGCAACCCTGATTTGCATCATGACCCAGGGGTTGGGGACCACTGATCTATGATGTAGATACAGCTAGATATGGACAGTAAATCATTTGGAAATTACTTGCCTGAGGTGAGAAAATCACAAAGACTCACTAAAACTAATGAAATGGCACAAAGTGGACAGTATTTATGAGGCTTCAGATAAGAGAGTGCTGACCAGGCAAGGAGCAGAAGTAATAACTGAGGACTGGTGGAATTTGGCACCAATTCCTCTAATCAAGTGGGGACCACTCTTGTCAAACTTCCACCCTGGCAGGCAGATAACCTTTTAGCACTTTTGTTGCTAAAACAAACCAAAAAAGATGGTGGACATCGTTCTTTTAGCTTGGGAGGGCTGGATTTGTGAGGCAGAAGACATTATGAGAATGTATTTGAAACATAAATTGGTCTCCTTTATACAAGACATGAGGATGAGATATTTTAGGTACAAAAATCTTCACTTTCAATCAAAACATGTTGAGAAAAGAAAAATATAGAGTACTTTTTTCTCTTTTTTTATTTATAGTTTATAGTATATGTATATTTTCCTTCAAACCAATTTTAGGCAGTCATCCCTGGGAAATGAAAACAACCAGCCTCTAAAAATATGTGGTTGCTCCACAGTGGTTCCCCTTCTACAATAATTTTAGTTAACAGGACCCTGATAAAGTTTAGGAAAGGTGACTGCCTTGCAAGATGATCTTTTAAGATTGGTTTGTCTGTACATGTAAGAAAGGTGACTGCCTTGCAAGATGATCTTTTAAGATTGGTTTGTCTGTACACATAAGAAAGGTGACTGCCTTGCAAGATGATCTTTCAAGATTGGTTTGTCTGTACACATAAGAAAGGTGACTGCCTTGCAAGATGATCTTTCAAGATTGGTTTGTCTGTACACATAAGAAAGGTGACTGCCTTGCAAGATGATCTTTTAAGATTGGTTTGTCTGTACATGTAAGAAAGGTGACTGCCTTGCAAGATGATCTTTTAAGATTGGTTTGTCTGTACACGTAAGAAAGGTGACTGCCTTGCAAGATGATCTTTTAAGATTGGTTTGTCTGTACATTTAGAAAGGTGACTGCCTTGCAAGATGATCTTTCAAGATTGGTTTGTCTTTACATGTAAGAAAGGTGACTGCCTTGCAAGATGATCTCTTAAGATTGGTTTGTCTGTACACATAAGAAAGATGACTGCCTTGCAAGATGATCTTTCAAGATTGGTTTGTCTGTACACGTAAGAAAGGTGACTGCCTTGCAAGATGATCTTTCAAGATTGGTTTGTCTGTACACATAAGAAAGGTGACTGCCTTGCAAGATGATCTTTTAAGATTGGTTTGTCTGTACATGTAAGAAAGGTGACTGCCTTGCAAGATGATCTTTTAAGATTGGTTTGTCTGTACATGTAAGAAAGGTGACTGCCTTGCAAGATGATCTTTTAAGATTGGTTTGTCTGTACATGTAAGAAAGGTGACTGCCTTGCAAGATGATCTTTCAAGATTGGTTTGTCTGTACACTTAAGAAAGGTGACTGCCTTGCAAGATGATCTTTCAAGATTGGTTTGTCTGTACACATAAGAAAGGTGACTGCCTTGCAAGATGATCTTTTAAGATTGGTTTGTCTGTACATGTAAGAAAGGTGACTGCCTTGTAAGATGATCTTTCAAGATTGGTTTGTCTGTACACATAAGAAAGGTGACTGCCTTGCAAGATGATCTTTCAAGATTGGTTTGTCTGCACACGTAAGAAAGGTGACTGCCTTGCAAGATGATCTTTCAAGATTGGTTTGTCTGTACACGTAAGAAAGGTGACTGCCTTGCAAGATGATCTTTTAAGATTGGTTTGTCTGTACATGTAAGAAAGGTGACTGCCTTGCAAGATGATCTTTTAAGATTGGTTTGTCTGTACACATAAGAAAAGTGACTGCCTTGCAAGATGATCTCTTAAGATTGGTTTGTCTGTACATGTAAGAAAGGTGACTGCCTTGCAAGATGATCTTTCAAGATTGGTTTGTCTGTACACATAAGAAAGGTGACTGCCTTGCAAGATGATCTTTCAAGATTGGTTTGTCTGTACACGTAAGAAAGGTGACTGCCTTGCAAGATGATCTTTCAAGATTGGTTTGTCTGTACACATAAGAAAGGTGACTGCCTTGCAAGATGATCTTTTAAGATTGGTTTGTCTGTACATGTAAGAAAGGTGACTGCCTTGCAAGATGATCTTTTAAGATTGGTTTGTCTGTACACATAAGAAAGGTGACTGCCTTGCAAGATGATCTTTTAAGATTGGTTTGTCTGTACATGTAAGAAAGGTGACTGCCTTGCAAGATGATCTCTTAAGATTGGTTTGTCTGTACACATAAGAAAGGTGACTGCCTTGCAAGATGATCTTTTAAGATTGGTTTGTCTGTACACATAAGAAAGGTGATGCATGTAAAGTGATCTTTAAGACTGGTTTGTCTGTACATGTAAGAAAGGTGATGCATGTAAAGTAACCTTTAAGACTGGTTTGTCTGTACATGTAAAAACAACAAACAATTATCTTCAGTACCTTCTTTCTGTCTCACACCTCTGGTCAAAATCAATCACAAACTTGGCTGCACCAGGGCAGTTGAAGTTCTACAAGATAAAATAAAGATAGGTCAAAATAAATAACTCAGTCTGGTATTTTGGCATGTAGAAACCTACTGCATTGATTAAGAATTTCACAGACATGCATGTTTGATAACAGAACACTGTGATGGCATCTTTATTAAAATGTTAGAATTTTGTATGGGTTCTTATTCACTGTACAACAACATAAAAATCTGACAGATTCTACAGTAAAGGAGAACTCAAGGAAAATAATCATTAATGGAAATCATACACAAATATATTTAGTAGATTGTTTAGTGAAATGGAGGGAAGGAGGTTGGGAGGGGAGGCAATTTAAAATGCTTTGGATTATGTTATACTAAACAACAGGGTATCATGATTGCTAAGTACATCATGCTTACTGGAACAGAACTACAATCACAATCAAAGGTTTGCTATGTTTACAATTTCTCAGTACACTGTAGTATCATTAATTTCCATGGGTTATCAATTTTCATGGATTTTGTTATGTTGCCTTGAACCAAAAATATAATGACCAAATGAAAAACAAGACAAGTTTGATAAAGAAACTTCCCTGCAATTTCTTTCTGTGTTTCATTTCGAGGGATCAACAAAGCTGTTTGATAAATTAACGTCATTTCTGTAATCTGGTAACAAATATTAGCTTTTACAGGTTTTGTTTTTTTGTTTTAACCGTTTATAAAGAATTGTAAAGCACTTGATATTGTTCCTATGTAAATCTATATTGTATTCAGTAGCTGTAATTTCTACTCACCACCTTAAATTGATATGTTGCAATATAAGGATAGAAAGAAACATGAAAAAGCGTATGATATTCAAGCACAGCTATTACTGATAATGAAAGAAAGAATAAGAAAGAATACTGAAATGAAAATTACATTTATTACTTATTCAAACTAACTCTTCATTCAGGTGAAACAGTTGTCAAAAAATTTGAATCCTTGTGAAAGCACATCTCAACTTATCCATGTGTACTTAATCCCAATGAACAACATAACTGTAAAATACTAAAGCTTTTACTAGAGGCAAAATTGACAATGAAACACTGTGTATATGCACTAATTACCACAGAATACTGAATCATACACTTCCATGATTTTCAGACAAAACCACTGTATCAACATCATATCAGCCAAGTCAGCTGGTACACAAAAATATGTGTTCAGTAAATAGTTGGGAAATTGATAAATTAAGCAGTCTAAAAAAGATATGGACAATCAGGTCTGATCTTTCTCATTTTTCCTGTCATATGTAATTATCCATTCAGCATGAACTGGTTTAATTTGAGGAGGGTCAAAGTCTAGTAGTTGCAACTGGTTCATACATGAGGCAGGATCAAAGAAAGGATTAATTCCATCGTTTTTCAAATTTTCTTAGCACTTTCGGCTCTAACACATCAAATATTGACACTTCCTGCTATCTACAAAAAGGAAGGGACAGCTGGTCACGTATTGTTCACATGTAGAATGATGACTTCAGCCAAACCAATGGGGATCTAAGTTGAATTTTGCCACTCTTGAGCCACTGTGTTAACCCCATGGCAGGTTAGAAGATAATTAATGATGCAACTTTAAAAACATCATCCATATCAATGGGGATCTAAGTTGAATTTTGCCATTCTTGAGCCACAGTGTTAACTCCATGGCAGTTAGAAGATAATTGAAGGCGCAACTTTAAGGACATCATCCATATCAATGGGGATCTAAGTTGAATTTTGCCACTCTTAAGCCACTGTGTTAACCCCATGGCAGTTAGAAGATAATTGATGATGCAACTTTAAGGACATCATCCAAACCAATGGGGATCTAAGTTGAATTTTGCCACTCTTGAGCCACTGTGTTAACCCCATGGCAGTTAGAAGACAACTGATGATGAAAACTTTATGGACATCAGCCAAACCAATGGGGATCTAAGTTGAATTTTGCCACTCTTGAGCCACTGTGTTAACCTCATGGCAGTTAGAAGATAATTGATGATGCAACTTTAAGGATAGTGATTAAAGCAAGAGATCATATACATGCAATAAGCAATTATCTTAGTGTTAATGGCTGCATTGGCTCATTTGACGTCCAGTGTAAGTGACTGATCTCATACCTGTCAACCTGTACAGGTTACCCATAATTTGTATGCTTGTTTTTCATTTTTGTCAGTGTATGGCCATACAACCATTTTGTATATTTTTTTTCCTTATAAAAATTAAACATTTTATATATATAATTTTACAATTTTTTTTGTTGTAAATCATTTCAGTCTGGACGTAATTTTTTTAAAATCGAGCGTGATCCAGAATTTTTTTTTTATCTATACACAAGATGGGGATAACTCTAAGATGCTTTGGAAAATTAGCATTAGACCCAGAGATTAAAACATCTTTTTTTCGTACCATACCCTGTGTTAAAGTGATAGCCTATTGAATGGAATTATTGGTTTTCATGTCAAGTAAAACCCCAAATCTTGTGTGTCTGGCATTATTTTAATTTTTGCACACTTTTTAAGGTAAATAAAGGCACGACAAAATATTTAAATTGCATTTTATTGTTTTATTCTGCCAATTACATGCTCTTCACATTACAGTTTTAGAAAGAGTAATGATTAAATCATTTTTTAAGAAATTTTGGAAAATTTTAGCTGATGCGCATTGCCTGAAATTAAGTTTTGAATTAAGTGGGTCACATTTGTAATCCAAGCAGGAAGATGCATTGCCAGCATGACAGAAGTAGTACGAATACTTAGTGACATTCTCAAGGTTAAAAAAAATGTTACACTGCAAATTTATTATCACTTTGACCAAAATCAGCACACCATATAGCAAATTCATAACTTTTCAAACACAAGATAAGCAATTTTAACAGAACTGGTCACCAGTTTATGAGGCATAATCTTCTGGACTGCTACTTTGGCGATTTATTTTATCTTTATATTTCTGGACAGCACCTGACATAATATTTTAGGGTTTATGGGGGTGAATATAAATATGTAATAATGAGACCATGATAAATCCAAAGTAGTTAATATTACACCTTGAAAATGTGTTTCTCAAAATACCTTGCACTTAGTTTTTTTTTATACTAGTAGCGACACTTTCATTTTTGAGTTGCTCCACACCTGGATCATGAGGCACTTAAAGATGAGTTTGAGGATTATTGCATGCTGCCTGATGAGTTTGTGCCTGTATTAACAGATGTTGGCCAGAAAATAAACTTTCGCAGCTACTGGATGGATATTATCAGCCAGAGAATTAGTACTGGTGGCATCCGCTTCCCAAATCTGAAAGCAGTTATTCAGCGACTACTTACCTTGCCTCACAGCTATGCAGACTGTGAGATATCTTTTTCTATGATGAAAAAAATACATTCAGACTGTAGGAAGTCCCTGAATGCAGACACACTAACATCATTTTTACAGTGTAAAATAAACATTGACACCTGATGCATAGTCTTTAAAAGCCCTGATTATATTCTGAAAAGTGCAGAGGGTGCATGTGTAGAATGTAATAACGTTTGCATTACAACACAATCAAAATCAAAAGAATAAGATAAAGTTTCAGAGGTATAAATAATTATGTAAATGTGTGTAAAATTAGTTTGTGTGTGGCACTGGTTGTTTTAAAACTTGATTTTATATAATATATGAATACATTTTTACATGAAAGATTTTTTTTGGTCTTCATAAGGTTTGTATTGGTCTGGCGTACGGGTTTCATCTCAAGGGGTTGACGGGTATGTGATCTTGACAGGTGCTTGATTTGTGCTCATACAGGTGACAGTGTTGTTTTAACTATTGATGCAACCATCATTTATTATTGTTATAGTTTTGATACTCTACTTGGCATTTCAGTAAAGGTTAATCCACAAAACTTTGATGTACAAAACCACAAATCTAAGTACCAATGAAAATGTTTGGGTTTTTTTTGTTGTTGTACAGAAACATGAACAAATATAATACTCAAATAATTCAGTACAATCTAACCATTCTGGGGTCTTATGGCTGCCCATAAGTATTAGAAATGATCCTCCTTCTCTATGCTCATGTGGCAGACTATAAATTGATTTGTACATGTAACATGCAGTCACTAGTATAATTTCATAGCCTTTAATTGTTCAAATTGTCATTTTAAGAAATTAAAAAATGTGTTAATGGAACACAAATGCCCTTACACCACTGGCTGAGAAACTGATCTAACCATAAATATTATGGACAGACAGACACATGTAACACTGTATGCTCCTAACAAAATTATGGTTAGGCATAAAAGAATAACACTCTGAAAATGGAAATAGGATATTGTTCTTACATTATCACATTGGCTAAGCTGGTTTGCAGCATACACGTTCTGTGTCCAATAAATTTTACATTCAGTGGCCCTTACATGTGTCTCATGCTGGATATTTTATATCCAGCAGCCCTTTCCTGTATTATATATGCTGGATATTTTACATCCAGTGGCCCTTATGTCTGTTACATGCTGGTTGTTTTATATCCACTAGCCCTTTCCTGTGTTATATATGCTGTTATTTTATATCCATTAGCCCTTTCCTGTGTTATATATGCTGGATATTTTACATCCAGTGACCCTTACCTGTGTTACATGCTGGTTATTTTCATAATTGTGCGAGGATTCCACTTCCCAGGTTCTTAATATAATGTCATCTGCCTGAATGCTAGCCCAGTGTTCACTGTTGATCTGCAAAACAGAGAATGTTTATTTTATATTAACTATACCATGCTTGTATTCAAGTATGAATGTTTTATGGGGACCATTAAAGAGGCAAAATAATGGGTTCCACAGTACTTCCTGTTCTTAAGGAATCATTGATATGGTGGACATTAATATAGTTTATATGGCATATCACTGGTGTGAATCTTATCAATTTACATAAAAATATGACTACGCTTCAGAAAACATGCATGAAATTAATCTTGAATTGTAAACAGCTATATACACATGATTTGATGTCTATGGTGCCTCTCAAAACCTCTGTAACCTAACTGGGATGAATCAGGATTTTTATTCATTCATGTTTTAATTTTGGAAGGGGAATTATTTTTGCTCAAAATGGCCAAATTTCTTTTTATTTCACTGAAAAGTGTACTGTTATATGTAGAAAAGAAATCCCTTTACTAATCTGCCACTGTATCAACTGGGCACCCTTGAGTGAAAGCACTTTTAGCAAAACTGATTGCCTTGTGACAATCTACATCTCCTGACTATATATTTCTGGTGTACCAGTTGCCATGAACTAAGAATCTGCCAAACAGAACTTACAACTAAACAATTTGCTCCATGTTTTCCATACTGAATGCAACAGACTTGTTACATAAATAAAACCCAAATAAGGTGAATATCTGTAAGATATGGACATATATGTTCTCCATGCCCACATAGACACTTTACACGTTATCTACTTCCAAACAAAATCGTACCCAACAACAAGTGTCATTTGTCTTGGATAACACCAGTTTTGTGAGTTCAAGGGGCTAAATAACCATTTGATCTCTCATAATTGGTGTTTATCTGAAACAATTATATTTGATGGCAATATTTTTTTTCTTTTCAAACATAATTCGTAACAGTTTTGTTACATGTAGCAAATTAAAATTGAGTGGTGAGGGTTTTCAATACTTGTAATTGTTCTCCATTGAATATCATGTTTTCCATGGGAGTCAAGTACTTCTATTCAAGGAACTCAGAATTATTTTACAGTTTGTTGTTGTTGTTGTAGGGTTTAACGTCATTTTTCAGCACACGATAGGCCATATATGGCGGCCAGTATTAATGGTGGAGGAAGAACCTGGGAAAACCCCCGGAAAGAACCACCGACCCACGAGAAGCTACTGGCAAGCTTTCTCACATATCCACGTTGGCTGAATCTGAGACTCGAACCCACACAGACAGAGGTGAGATGACAGTGATCCATAACGAAGAGTGCTTTAGACCACTCGGCCACTTGGGGCCCCATTTTACAGTTTAAGTGAGTACTTGCTTTCAAACTTCAAAGTGCAACATTACACATGAATGTTGCTGATTTAACATAAAAATCATCAGTTTAACTTCACTGTGAATCAAGTGAAGAATTACATATGTGGAAAGTGTCCAGAAGGAGTTGTTGTTGTTCGGTGTCTAACACCATTTTCCAGCACATGACAGGCTATACAGCAGCCAGTATATCTCGTGAAGGAAGAACCGAGAAAATTCCTGTGAAGAACTACTGACCCACAGGAAACTACTGGCAAACTTTCTCATATAGTGATGCTGGTCAAGTCTTGGACTGAAACCTGCACAGGTGAAATGTCATTGATCTGCAAAGGCAAGCACCTTAGAGCACTTGGCTACCTGGGAGGCCTTTAGATAATAATAATAATAATGAGGACTTTGTATAGCGCCTAATCTTTAGAAGCTCTAAGCGCTTTACAACATTAGACAACACCTATAAGATAAGAAACATAATAATATTATTGCAAAAACAAACAACATGAAATAAGAAAAACATTAAAAAATAAAAAAAATGCTGAGAATATTTCAGGTAGGAAACATTATTAGGTCTTTAAGTTTGTTCTTGCAGTCGAAATAAGTGAGTTTTGAGAGCCCTCTTGAACGTGATCACTGTGTCTTTGTGTCTAAGTTCAGTGGGCAATTCATTCCATGTTGCTGGGCCTTGGTATGCAAAAGAACGCTGTCCATATGACTTTGTTTTCATAGTGGGAATAATAAGTATACGATTGTCAGAAGAGGAGCATAAGTATCTTGCTGGTTTGTACACATGGGTGAGATCGGATAGGTATGTTGGACTAGAGTCCGTCAGTGAAACGTAACAGAGAGAACAAATTTTGTGTTTGATTCTGGATCGAATGGATAGCCAGTGTAGGGTACAGAGCAGCGGGGAGGTGTGCTCTGATCGTGGTACTCTAAGCTGTGTTTTGATCTTTTTGAAGTTTCTGGAGTAGATACTGAGATGAACCAGACAGAATTGAGTTACAATAGTCCAGTCTTGAAAGTACTAATGGACACACAAGTGTTTTAGTGGCATCAACTGAAAGATATTTGCGAATTGAGCTGATGCGTCTCAGCTCAAGATATGCAGCCTTGCATATGTTCATGATATGTTGGTACAATGTGAGAGTACTGTCCAGAGTAACACCTAGGTTTCATACTGATTGTGTGAATTTAATGTTGGCACTGCAGATATTTACTGTTTGAGGTAAAGGATGTGAATGAGAAAGTCTTTGTGTTGTGATCAGAATGGCCTCAGTTTTATCATCATTCATCTGCAGCTTGTTAATAGTCATCCATGATTTCACATCAGAAATGCACCTCTCTACACCTTGGATGGTAGCATCGACTTCAGTTGGGTGGCTAGATTTGTATATTTGGGTGTCATCAGCATACAATTGGTGAGAACCTGGATGATGATTTATGACACTTGAGAGCGACTGAGTGTACAGAATGAAGAGAACAGGTCCAAGAACAGACCACTGTGGAACACCACAACATAGATCAACTGGGCTGGAGTGTATTCCATTTGCAGATACAATTTGTGTCCTGTTGACCAAGTAGGACTTGAACCACAGTAAGGCTGTATCATGAATGCCAAATACATGCTGGAGACGGTGAAGTAATATATCATGGTCTATTGTGTCAAATACTGCAGACAAATCAAGGAGGGTGAGGACTGTAATCTTTCCGCTATCCAACGCAGAGAGAATGTAATTAACTACTTTTAGAAGAGTAATTTCAGTACTGTGGCAAGGGCGATATGCAGATTGTACATTGCTAAAATGACTTTTTGAATTTAGATGAGATACAAGCTGGGATAGAACAACCTTTTCTAAGATTTTTGAAATGAATGGGAGATTAGAAACTGGGTGGTAATTCTTTAAATCGTTATGGTCTAGTGTTGTTTTCTTCAGCAGAGGCTTTACAATGGCAGTTTTGAAAACTGATGGGAATTCCCCAGATGAGACAGAGGTATTAATAACATCAGTTAGTGAAGGCAATACTGGATCTAAGCACTCAAGCAGCAGTGATGTTGGAATTGGATCAAGTTCACATGACTTTGGTGCACTCTTCATCACGATTGTACGTATGAAATCCAGAGACCGGTTCAAATGCTGCTAATGGTTGCCACTCAAATTCTGTATCCCAACTGTATGGTGACGACGAGTCAACTGAAACTGTGGTGTCAAGCTTATCTCTAATGGTTTGTACTTTGTCAGGGAAGAAATTTGTAAACATGTCCGGAAGGTTGACTGGAGAGAAAGTAGTTGGAAGTGGTGTTGATTTATTCCTTGACATTAGCTTGTTAGTAATCTCGAAGAGCTCTTTGCAGCTGGAACTTTCCATGATCTTTGTAGTGTAGTGGGCTGATTTTGCTGCATGGACTATATTTGTGACATTCTTCTTAGATGTGGTGTAAACAGAAATGTCTCTATAAGTTTGTAATGCAAGGGAAATTATAACTTGAAGATTGTCTTTATTGAAACTGATCATGATGGAGTTTCCTTAATTTTATCTGTAGTTAAATCAGGTCATCACGTAAGGGATTACATAAGTTGTTATTATTCTAATTACCTGAAAAAACATTTATTCATGAAAATGTTTGGAAATGTAAGAACTGATTACTGGTGAAATTCAACTAGATTTTCTCCAACACTGAGAAATGCAAATGAAATCAGAAGCAAGGTTTGCATAATATAACATCAAATCTTTTAATTTTTTGAGCACACTGGAATGAACACAAACACTACATAATGAAATTTTTTTTTAAGACCTTGCACATAAGATCTCATCTGTAAGTCTCATTCTCAAACACACAAATATACACAGTGTTGATCTCATCTGTAAGTCTCATTCTCAAACACACAAATATACACAGTGTTGATTGGAGGTAATCATATACAGTTTGGTCATGGACAGATGAACACAAACATGTCAGAATGAAAAATGACCGTTATAAATGCATTTAAATTTGTGAATTGGGGACTGAATCCTATTTACACAGAAGGATTGTTATTCACTATAACAGCCATAAAATCCACAAAAATTGGAGAACACACAAATAATGTATTCATAGTATCAATAAAGCTATCAGAAATTAAATTAAATACTTTTGTTGTTACTTTATATGGGGATACATTTTAAAATCAAGACCTAAAACATGCCCCCAAGTGAACCATGCACACATATTTCTCTATAAACTCATGTTTTAAAATTATCATATATACTCAAAGTCAAGTTCAAACAACATAAACCCTGGTCTGCTGTTATAAAATACACTGTCCGATCAGGGGTCTATGTAGTTTGTTCTACTGTATACTCCTAGAAAACTGCACAGACCCAGATCTGCCTGCAATATTATGTGACAGTAGATCTTTCTCCATGTAGTTTGCTGGTGGACTTGCTTTATAAGTGAGTAGATAAGATAACTTGCTATTAAGGTCCATAATTGTTCAAATGTATAAATGTGCTTTTTCCTGTATAGATCATCAATTTCCAAACCTATATTTTATCTTTACCTAAATGTAAGAATTGCTATGCACAAATATACTGTGACTGAGCCCAGAAATAATCACTATTACAAATAATTTTGAACTAGCTCTGTCCACAAACAGTTTTAACCAATATCTGACTCACATCTGGAAACTCATCAGGAAGTTTGGCAGCCAGTTTGGTCAGGTTCTGATTGAGTGGCTGTGCACTTTTCAACAGTTCAACTCTGTCACTAGAATTGCAGAAACTGCTAAGGTAGGTCATTACAAGCACCTGAAAAATAGAAATAATACCTATCAATTAAGTAATTTATCAACCCAGCCATGAAGATGAAACAAGCAGCTTTTCACCCCAACCATTCAGTATCAAACAAGCAGCTGTTCACTGTAACCATAGGCAGCTGTTTCATAATTACAGCTTATTCGTGTTGATCGAGACTTTTGCCATGAAATATGCAGAATAAACAAGACCATCAGGATATCTGCCATATCAATTTAACTTTTAATGCACATTTCAGGATGACACGACCATCACATAATTACATCATCATGATCAAGTTTCTTGTTACCCTATCAAAGCACCATGAACCCTTCAAGATACCCACCAAAGATAATATCATTGGGGATTTCAGCATGCATTAAGCAAATGAAAAATAAAAAACTTTTTGCAAGCTCTATCATGTCAATTAAAAGCATCATGATGGTAAAAATATTACACCTTGGGAAATCATTCTATATTTATGACTTGCCCCCCCCCCCATCAGCTTGGAGGATATTTTGCTCATTGTAGATGTAAAATAAAAACACATCCAGCAAGCAACATACACATTTATTTAACAAGAGAAACTAATTTTCTGGGTACATTTTTCTTCACTAATATAGTCCTGTACATGTCTTTGGGAAGAAGCATCAATTCCACATAGGACAGTAGTAATCTGATTTAGATTGCACCAAGTTAAGGCAGGTATGTCAACATACTGAAAATACCTTTACAAATTTCATCAGCATGATCCAGGTTTCCTCAGGCAAATTAAATATTTTTGACAAGCCCAATGGGCACCTCACTGAGAATACAGGATGGGCCCAATCTAAAACTAGAGGGGCCACAAGGATCAAGCTATCAGGGTTTTTTAGCACTGATTATGACATTTTCTCTCTCTCATGAAATGTGATAAGAAAATTGTAAATTTTCTGCACTTTTATACATTTCCAATAAGCACTGTATATTCCCAAACAGAAATAAGCAAAAATGTCAGACACCACTCAGGACAAGACAAAATTTCAAAAGGTTCACTTGCCCAGAATCAAAAGATTCATGACACTGCATATAAATCTGGAATTTCCCTTCATAATCTACATAAAATTACTGACAAGTGGCAGACAAGTTTATTTGCCCAGCAAGGTTTAAAAAATGTGCTTGGCTGCTAGATAATCTACTTTTCCACCAGCGCTACCATTTTCTACAAAACTTTGTGTCTGCTGCAGAAAAATGCAAACAATTGGTTTTACATTTTTGGGCAAAAATCAACCATTATTATTCGACCTTTATAGAAAGACAGAGAGACATGACAGATGGGGAGACATCTGGATATTGCCATTGCATCCAAAGTTCAGAGTGTTAGATCTGAGCCTGAATTTTTTTTAATTCCTAAAAAAGTAATATGAATCACTTTGTAATCATAGGTATTATTAAATTTCAAGGTTTAATTAAAACAGATATTTTCATGGTTACTAATTTTATAAATTCAAAATAAAAAATAAAAACAATAAAGAGGTTTTTAAAAAAATTAAACGACAAGTAATATATTCATTACCATTTATGTTCAAGCAAACTGGATTATCACAATGCTGCAATTAATATGATTAGTCGAGTCGTACAAAGTATTATAAAAAAAGAGTGAGCTGAGAATGGTATCATGGTTCTTTATTTGTTATGACTTCAACTTATGGTCAAGCTCTTGAAACTACAAAAACAGTTACCTCATGATGATAATGAACCTGCCAATCTTTTGAAAGTCATTTAATATCACCCACTGTACTGGATCGTACTATATGACCAATTACATTGAAAACATGGATTAATCATCACCATTACGTTACCTGCTGTTTATGGACATCTGGAAGATTTAATTCTAAGCAAACTTACCAACTGCCTGACTATGGACCCAAAGAAAGATGTTTCCAATTTTGGAAGAAGAGCCACCTGAAACAAGATTAAAACAAAATAAAATTATTTTAGACTTTATAAAGTCTGTTCTACAATTTTTACATAGTCTTTATGTGTACCATTGTCACATTAATTTAAACACATTCTGGGAGTATTTATTCAAAATGACAGGTGCCATTAGATTTTTCAGAATGACTACTTGGAAAACTGTACACTAACCTAAAACATTCAAACAACTTGGCCTAAAAAAAAGAGATATTAAATATATCTTACCAATTTGTCAGAATCTTGTTCAAGGATTATTTTACAAGCATCAGACCCTTTCTGGAGTACATGGATAGCATCTGAAAACAAAACAGTACTTGTTACAGGTGTATACCGACTTAAACTGATTACAAAAGAAGGTTGGTTGATAGTAATAACTGACCCTGAAGTGGAGTTGGCCATACTGAATACAGACTGTGAAAAAGCAAAAAAAACATAAGATATTTTCTGGCCTCATTTGCAACAAAATATTCTATTTTCATTTTTAACAGATCATCCATGTCTCTTTGTAAATTTTAGTGCAAAATCTTATCACCTTGAATGTTTGTATATCAAAGACATAGCTGCTTCAAATAGTACTTTAACATTATGCCTCAAACACTTTCACAAATTTAGTTACCCTGTAATCTTTACCTTTTATCTTTTGAATTGTCAAGCTATATGATATTCAATTTTCCTGCCAAGATTATATATAAAACTCTGATGACAACCTATCCAGAAATTGAATAAATGGTTTAGAATTTAGCTTCCAGCTGATGAAAATATTTAGTTTATCTGACCATATCTCACATTCCCTGTAGAACTCCTGACCCAAGAATATTATACACTATTTGAGATTAAGCTCGCACACAGACAAACTAATCTAGCAATGCTTTTTATTTCATGCTTTGTCTTTGAAAAGAAAAAGCAGTAATGTTTAAATACTGAATATATTTAAAGTTAAATAATTAAACATGGAAAAATGCTGCATCAATCACACCATGGAATGAACAGATATTGACTTCTGATTGGTAATGCCTGAAAAGATGTCAATGGAAAATTATGGAACAAGGGAAACATGGATCAAATAAGTTTAAAAGCACTTACCTTGCATCCTATCAAACTTAAGTGTATAGTGAAACAACAATCATCCTATGAAAACAGTACAGCCACAAGAGGAAAAGAAAACTAAAATATTTACAACAACTGCCCCAAACTAATAACCAACGTGAATCTGACCAACAATATTCTGGGAGTTTAATCTCTACAAATGTTCCATGCCTCTGCCCAATCAACAAGTGTGCTATGTCTTCATGCTATTTGATGCTCCAATGATATAAGAAAGAAATATTGCCCTTGAAAAAAATCTGACCTTGATAAGAGACAGAATGATGGACATGGCATGCTCTATGTCATTAGCAATATCATTACTGTGGCATATTCAAAACCAGAATTTAAAATCTTGATTCAATGGTACCTGTGGAACAATTTATATAATTTCTGTCCTGTTAGGCATGAGCTCTTCTAGCAGAGTGGATTAAAGGACTGTCCAGAAGAAATGTCACTGATTTATATGGAAATGGATTCAAGCCCAGACAGAAGTGATGCATTTTTATTATAGCTGATCAGAAAAATTAACACTGAAGACTGACAATAACAAATAAACTCCTCAGTTTTCCATAGGCTTGATGAAAAAGATGGGACTTGGCTGGTGTAAGGTAAAAAGACTTCATGTGGTAAAATACAAGGTTGTACGTACATCCTGTTGCAATCTGAGATCCCTTGTTCTTCAGGCTGTCAGAGGAATCAATCATCTGACCCCAAGACCAGGCAAGTAGGCTGGTTTGCAGGGAGCTGACAAGTTGAAGCAGGTGAATTAGCTGTTCATTAGTGTGACCAGTCTGTATGACCTGCCCCAACTCATGGTATGTCACCATAACCATTGTTTCCATTACACTGAGCACAGAGCTGGGGTCAAAATTCTGGTAAAGAAAAGTTTACAACTGTAATCTGAGAAACTACTATGACTGCATTTATTTCTGAGGGTTTCAATTTTCATGATTTTGTTAAAAATTACATTTTCATCATAACTTAAATTCATGGACTGGAGAAAAAGTTCCATAACATCCACATAAAGAGGATTACTATATGGATCTTTATATTTGTAAAGCCATGAAATCCATAAAAATTGTTACCCATAAAAAATAGTGAATTATCCATATTAAAGATGAAAGCATTTAACTGATTCCAATCAAGACTTAATAATTTACCAGATACAGTATTTAAGCACACATATGGTAATATAATATAGACTGACTGTAAAAAGTCCTACAGCATGCAATTACATTGTTTTAAAAAAAAAACTCACAATGCAAAACCTCAAAATGTTGTTCTATCTTCTTTACAATGTGAGCCCAACATGTCTATTCATACCTTTATATTTTTCTCTCAGTGAATATGGTATGATCATACTGGTTATTGCACATATTGTGAATTCAATTACTTTTGGTGATTTATTTTTTTAGTCTTGAAAGAAAATTAATTTTTGGTTGGTACTTACTGTCATTGATTTTGGAAAATTCTATTCTTTCTACTGAACAATCACTGTTTTGTGGATTATTACAAATATGATATGCATGAAAACTGATACATTGGTTCCTCCCCAAAAGCCTTTGCAGACAATTTAAAGTAGGTAATAAATTACTTCACATTTCCTAAGGCCTCAAATAGAATTTACTGAGTTTCATTTTGTGGTAATTAAAACTGTAAAATAAAAAATATTCCGCTATTTAATAAGAGACAGAAGTCACAACCATATCATTTTATGTTCAGTCTCTCAAAGAGTTCACAACACTATGTCATATCAATGTAATAGTGTCATACAGTGTAATGATACTGATATTTGAGCTGCACTTTAAGCACTCATTTTACAATGGCAGTCATCCTTGGGTAAAGCAAACAGTATAGACACTGATCTGCTGATGTATAATGTAACATGAGGTCTGGGTTTATGATGTTTCTGACTTGGTGCACATAATAGATGGATAAATGCAGTATATTATGAGGCTTTGCTTGTTACATCTACATTTGCTACTTGAATTTGCCTTTATATAATATTTACCTAAATCATTTGTGTGCCCCATAAAAACAAAAACTGGGAACTACTGATATTTTAAGTATTAAGAATCTTGTACATGGACTACTAACCTCAGGTGGGATTCTTGGGAGATCCAGCAAACCCCTTGGGTCCACAGCACTAAAGAACTGGCAGAGTGACTGGAACACTAACATCACTGATGGTGTGTCAGACAGAGTCTAAAATGTGATACAGACATTTGCATTCATAAAGAGCCATTTAATTTTTTTTAATATTAGAGGTTATGACAAACAAATTTCTTTCTTGAATATTGTTGCCATTGATTAAACAAATACCACAGATTCTAAGATTTCAACAAATTGTGCAGAAATGCTCAATTTAACAAGATGCAAACTAAGTACAGCAAAGATAAAGAGTAGTACCTTTATAATCTGGCATTGAATTTGATCCTGAGATTATATTTTGACAAATCATAAATAACTTTAGATTTGAAAGACAGTTTCTGATTGGTTGAGAGTAGAATCTCAAACTCAGGCTCGAAGTTTAATGATTTCTGGACCTTGACTAAATTTCACCAACTTAAATCTAATACTATATCTGGATTTAAGACATTTTACTGGTCATTTTTAAGCCAAATTTAAATTTCTGGCAATTAGATCACCAGATTCTTAACTTAAATTTAATGCTAAACTTAAGTTCTGTTGGTGAAATTTAGGTCTGGTTGTCAAATGGACCAAAACTGTAAGCCAGCTAATTCCTTAGTGTTAATTTAAGCGGGTTGCACTGTATGTATGAAAACATAATAGTTAAATTAGCTGCTCATTTTTTAAGATCTGTTAACCGGCAGACTGAAAATAATAAACCTATTTATGAATCAGACTTTTTTGATTTAATATATAAAATTAAATTATTTATCATCTATCAATTATCAATATTTTGTTAAAACTGCAATCTGCAAAACTGATAATGATTTAAAGAGAGGTCATCAAAAAATGCTAATTTAATTAATGTCATAAGACCTCATGAACAAAAGAGTAATTATCACATAAAGGGATGATTTTATTGGGATGAACTTATTCATGTAAAATATCATGACTTGATCTTATCCATGGACAGTAAGGAATTTATGAGATGTGTACATCAACACTAAAATAAACGAGGTGTTTAGCAGTTGACACAAATCCACCCAAGTGTCCTAAGTGGTTAGAGCGTCCATCTAGGATGAGGGAGGTTGTGGGTTTGAACCCCAGCTGAGTCTACCAGAGACCTTATAAAAATGGTGCAAGCAGCTGCCTCTCTGCGCTCAGCATTAAGAGGTTAGTGTTAGAACTGGCTGGCCTGGTGTCAGGAAAATGTAACTGGGTGGGACAAGATGCTACATGTCTGCAGCATGATACCCCAGTGCTAGACATTACTATAAACTGCCACACTGCAAACATTGTAAAGATATGACTGAATTTTTTTAAAAGCTACATTAAAAATCAAATCTCTCTCTCTCTCACACACACACACACACACAAATCCAATCACCACCAAGAGCATAATAGAAAAAAAACAGTCACCTGAGCAATAAAATTAGGTCAAAGTGACCTACTTTTGGTATGGTTAAGCTAATATTTTTGAGATGCATCCAAAGATAAATTTACAAGTGTAGATGATATATAGTCCATGATACTAATGTTGCAACAAATGAATAACTGAAAAGTACAAAAGTCACTCTAGCCTCAGAATTTCGTCAGTGACCTATTTTTAGTATGGCTGAGTTACTTTCTTTGAGATCCATCAACAATACCATTTTCATAAGTGTAGGTAAAAGTAGATTAGTCATGCAGTCAATGGATGTCTATAAATACAAAAGTCACTCAAGTAAAATGGGGTCAAAGAGACATAATTCTGAATATGGTCGAATTTCCTTCAATGAGATTCATCCACAAGCCAAGTTATATGTGTAGATGAGAAAAAGTCCAAGATAATGAAGGTATAACAAAGGAATAGCTACAAATATGCAAGTCACTGAAGTGTGAAAACCATGTCATATTGATATAATTTGATATGGCAAGATTACTCACCTAGATATGGGTCTAAGAAACTATGAATGTATCAAAAAGACAGATGAAAATATGATGTTGTTGTTGTAGGGTTTAACGCCATTTTTCAGCACACAATAGGCTATACATGGCGGTCAATTTTAATGGTGGAGGAAGAAACCGGGAAATCCCCGGAAAGAACCACCAACCCTCGAGAAGCTACTGGCAAGCTTTCTCACATATCCACATATGAAAATATGAAAGCAACCCCATCTGAAAATTGGGTCACAAAGAAAACCATAAAAAAATACAGACATCTTTTAATTAAATTTTAGTGTTATTTATAATTTAATATTTTGAGGCATACATGCAAAAGTAGTGCAGGTAATTTTATTTTCTGCATGCTGCTGTTCAAGAAAACCTTCATTGCAATTACTCAAAGTTGTACTATATGTCCATCTCAGTAATGAACATAAAATGTTGTAATGAAAATGGACATAATTTCAGGAAATCTACTAAAAACACAGTTCTTACATTCACCTTGTTAAACAAGAGTCCCTCACTGGGAATGATGATCTACTATCCATAAAGAATTTAAAGGAATCCATGAAGGAGGACTGCTTCTTCTTTTCAACAATGTCTGATATTCCTTTGTGATAACAGGATGTTCAAATTGGATGCCAGATTACCACCATCTTCATTTGTGATCAGTTAAACTTCATTAGAAGTTTTGCAGTGAAAACCCTATGTCTATATGGCTATCCATTCCAAAGTAGTGATAACAAGATTTTGATGATGGCCATAATGACACCATTTTCAGTTAGGACCAACTAGAAATCAAGAAGTGTTCTGGTGAAAACTCCATGCCAATATGACTTTCCTAGTAGGCATAGAAGTGATAACATGATATACAATATGGCTGCCATGGCAGCCATATTTGAGGTCAGATCAGCACCCTTTACAATTAGGACCAACTAGAGATCATCAGAAGTATTCTGGTGAAAACCCCATGCCATTATGGCTTTACTTGTAGGCATAGAAGTGATAACATGATATGAAATGTGGCTGCCATGGAAGCTGTATTTGAGGTCAGATCAGCACCCTTTACAACTAGGACCAACTAGAGATCATCAGAAGTATTCTGTGAAAACCCCAAGCCATTATGACTTTCCAATCATGAGAAGAAGCAATTTCAAGATTTTCAAGATAGCTGCTTGGCTGCCATACTTGACATAGAATCAGCACCATTTTCATTTAGGACCAACTAAACATCATGCAAAGTCTTTTAGAGAAAAGCACATGTTAATGTGACCATCCATTCAGGAGGAGTAACAATAAGATTTTCTGAGTGGGTGACATGGCATCCATATTGGATGTCTGAGTGGCACCATTTTCATTTAGGAGAAATCAGACCATGGGATGAATGTGTGTGAAAAGTTTCATGGAAGTCCTCTGAGTAGTGATAACAAAGTTGTGCTAATGGACACAAGGATGACAGATGAGGACCATTTAAGAAAACATCTCATGTTCTATGCCTTTGCCTGATTTGATATCACAGCCTTTTCTCTGACATCACAAGTGTTATAAAATGTGTGTGATTTGCAAAATACATGGGTTACTTTGCACAAATAGTCATGTGACAAAGTGCAATATGCAAATCTGGAGGGCATTTCTTTCATTTAGATGATTGGAAGGTATGGATAAATCGTAAATGACATCTCCATCAGCCATCACCATTATCATATTTTCTAACACCATTAGAAAAAATTTGTTACTGTCAACTTACCTCAACTTTCTGCATCATTGCAAACAGTTGCTTTCTTCTAGCATCTTTGTCAGAGAAAAACACAGCTGCCCCTAAAAAGGAATTTTAAAAATCTGACTTGGTAAAACACAGTATTTGCTAATGTATGATGTACACTGTCCTGTGAACAGTGTAGACCATGTGCCATCACATAATGTACAAGGATTATCTGGGTCTTTACTGCTCATTTTACATGTGACTTAAAGCGAGCATAGACAATGATGTGCTGTCACCTAACGTGCCCATAGATCTGGGTCTTTATGTCCTACTTAATCTAAATTTAAAGCATGCAGACATGATGTGCCATCACATAATGTACAAGGATTATCTGGGTCTTTACTGCTCATTTTATATGTGACTTAAAGCAAGCATAGACAATGATGTGCTGTCACCTAATGCGCCCATAGATCTGGGTCTTTATGTCCTACTTAATCTAAATTTAAAGCATGCACAGACATGATGTGCCATCACATAATGTACAAGGATTATCTGGGTCTTTACTGCTCATTCTACATGTGACTTAAAGCAATCATAGACCCTAATTGCAATCACATAGTGCATCAGTAGATGTGGGTTCTTGTGGCTTATTAGCAATATGATTACAAGCGAGTGTAGATCCTGATGTGCCATCACATAATGTGCACGCCAATCTGGGTCATCTCTGAGTGCAATTAAAAGCAATCACTTGTAGCAAACATAGATCTTGATGTGCCATCACATAATGTGCAAGCCAATCTGGGTCATCTCTGAGTGCAATTAAAAGCAATCACTTGTAGCAAACACAGATCTTGATGTGCCATCACGTAATGTGCAAGCCAATCTGGGTCATTCTCTGAGTGCAATTTAAAGCAATCACTTGTAGCAAACATAGATCTTGATGTGCCATCACGTAATGTGCAAGCCAATCTGGGTCATTCTCTGAGTGCAATTTAAAGCAATCACTTGTAGCAAACATAGATCTTGATGTGCCATCACATAACGAGCAAGCAGAAATGGGTCTTTGCAGCTAATTCTACATGTTATTTCAATCATGCAGCATGGACCCTGATTTCCTGATACATTATGTAATGATTGATGTGGCCTAGAAATCATAAAACATCTGAGCCTTAGCTTGACCTTGAGATATGTTCTTTACACCAATAACAAGTGACGCCACGTTTGAAAGGTCATTTGTGATCAACTGATCGTATAAACTCAAGACGAGCTACACTGTTTTTGTTGTTATGGACAATGAATGTTTCTGATGCTATGGTCAATGAAAGTAATTTATTAAATGAAGTTTATTTCATGTTTATAAAATGGTGTGGAGTTCAAATACAATGATTAAGACTAACTGTACTTTCCGCATTAAATAATTTATTTTTAAAAACAGCAGAGTGAAATAAAATAGGGGTTTATTGATGAAATTCTGTAACAGTTTTTCTGAAGAAACAAATTATTATTAAGATTGATTAGATGGAGATGAAATTAGTTAATGATGCAAAGATAATACCAATGCAAAAAGATAATATCAATGTAAATATAATACCAATGCAAATATAATACCAATGCAAAGATAATACCAATGCAAAAAGATAATACCAAAGCAAAGATAATACCAAAGCAAAGACAATACCAATACAAAGATAATACCAATGCAAAAAGATAATACCAATGCAAAGATAATACCAATGCAAAAAGATAATAGCAATGCAAAGATAATACCAATGCAAAGATAATACCAATGCAAAAAGATAATATCAATACAAAGATAATACCAAAGCAAAGAGAATACCAATGCAAAGATAATACCAAAGCAAAAAGATAATACCAATACAAAGATAATACCAATACAAAAAGATAACACCAATACAAAGATAATACCAAAGCAAAGATAATACCATAGCAAAGATAATACCAATGCAAAAAGACAATACCAATGCAAAGATAATACCAATGCAAAGATAATAGCAATGCAAAAAGATAATACCAAAGCAAAGATAATACCAATGCAAAGATAATACCAAAGCAAAAAGATAATACCAATGCGAAGATAATACCAATGCAAAGACAATACCAATGCAAAGATAATACCAAAGCAAAAAGATAATACCAATGCGAAGATAATACCAATGCAAAGATAATACCAATGCAAAAAGATAATACCAATGCAAAAAGATAATACCAATGCAAAGATAATACCAATGCAAAAAGATAATACCAATACAAAGATAATACCAATGCAAAAAGATAATACCAATACAAAGATAATACCAAAGCAAAGATAATACCAAAGCAAAAAGATAATACCAATGCAAAGATAATACCAATACTAAAGCAGCAGCAGATCCAGAATAAAAAATGACACATTTTCCAGTACATTTAATAATGAGGTATATCAATATTTATTTTTGTCACAACTTGTTATATATCTTCTCTCATGCTTTTATATTCATTTTTGTTAATTTTGAGGGAAAATGTCTGGCAAGGGTCATTACAATTTTAGGATCTCTGATGCCAAACTGTGACACTGACATTGCAATATATTCATATATACTGTGTATTTGGGGATTTGAGGATGATAATGGAGGTTTTCCTATCTCAAGTATTTCTTTATAAGCTTCATGTGCGACAGTTACCCCACTAGTCAAAATCCTGAAATAAATAATCATTATTTAAAAAATTATTACCATCTATAATGAGTTGTTTGCAAATTCTGAAGTGTCTGCTGGATTTGTCAATGTCAGGACTGTCCACTACTTTACACAGGTGCTGGAAGAGAGACTCTGCTGCCTTCTGTTGAGAGGGAAGAAAAGATAAAAGACAGCATTACTGCAAGATAAAGGAATGAGTGATCCAACATGTGGATGCAGCAGAACATGGTTTCTCACTTGTACACTATATTGTGATAAATCCACAATAAGTACACCATGTAATGATCGGCATTCATCTGTATACCATATAATGAGGAATCATCACCCATGCCATTTTATGAACCCCCATGTGTGCAGTATGTTATGTAGAATCCCTACCTATACACCATAAATGATGAATACAACTTATACACCAAGAAATGATGATTCACCACCTCTATACCATGCTAGGATTATTCCCACCTGCACACCATGTCATGATAAATTGTCACGACTCTATAGTCTTAAACTAAGTAACAGAAAAAGAGCAAAAACTATCACGTTTTATAAAATTCAAAATTTAATTTATTTTTTCCCTAAAATACAAAGTTAATAATAATTTGGAGATGAAAATGAAATCCTATATAATCCTAAATGTTCTATCACATGTCCAAAAGTATTTAGTAATCCAAATATGTTCCAGTGGTATTCCAAATGAAGTTCATACATGCCAACCCCTGGTAAGGAAAAAGTGTAATTCAAGTGGACAAAAAGAGTAATCTGAGCAGAAAAAGAGTAATCCACATATAACATGATAAAAATTCAATGAGCATATGTACAAAATGATTTATTTATCCCTCTGGACTTTTAACATCAATTACTGCTTTAAGTTTTCAGATATAACAATTTGAGCTTAAAAAAGCAACAGACTCATATTGCATTTCAAAATACTTTGTACCAGCTGAGACTATGAATGTTTTGCACACCAGTAGAGCACTAAGTGCTGGGTTACAGAGCCTGGATCTGAATTCAGTTTTACTTTTGTGAACAATGCTGAACAATCTCTCACAGTCAGTATTAGAATGGTAAAAATACAATATTCCTTTCATAACCTGACAAAGAAGAGGAAATTTACATCTTCCAGTTATTGGGCCTTTTAGCTGGGAAATGAGATGAAGAAAAAAAACAACTCTCTCTGCATGAAGTACATTGTCAGGTAGAGTGCCAACTTGATACTTCTGGAGTTCTCCTTCAAATGTATCAGCTGCCTTTTCTGCACCATGGTGCACCATATGACAGAGACAACCTGATATGAACAATGATGGAGACATTTTTCAAAATACAGAATGCAACTCCTTTATGAATTCCAGTCATCACTTATGCAGTATCAGCTGAAAACTCCATAAAGTTCTGCCAACTTATATTAATTCAAAGCATTATCAAGCAAATAAAATAAAATCCTCTTAACTGAACACAACTGGCATTAATGCTAGGAATATGTTATTTTAAGTAAATCATCTCATACAGAAAGCTAAGACTAAATAACAGAAATGGATAAGGGTTGAAATTGTTCATTCTTGAACAATCTAGCTAGTAAACAAGATCAAGTACTTTAACTACTAGCCAATCTGGAATTGGGTCAGCCTGGTTTTTCACAATCTCATGTCCTGAAGTCAAGTCACATAATGTTTACTTGTATCAAAAGTACAGATGCACTACAGTGAAACTATACACTGTTTAAATATGACCTCTTCTTAAAGTATAGACATATAATCATAAAGAATATTAGCATTTTATATGTTGATTAGTAAATAACCCTTACAATCCATAATCATGAAAATTAATATACATAAACATTGATGTATTTAACAGAATCCCCACCCTACACCATGCTAAGATGAATCCCCACCTGTACACAATACTATGATGAATCCCCACCTGCACACTATGTCATGATGAATGTCCACCTCTAATCCATGTTATGATAAATCCTAACCTGTACACCATATCAAGTGTTAATCCTCACCTGTACACTATCTCATAATGAATCCCCACTCATACAGCCGGTATCTGACATGCAAAAACTTCAATCAAAACTCTCGCAAAGAATCTAAACACTCATGACAGTACTGTTTTCTCTGGGAAAGTAATAGCTATGTTTTTTCCATTTTCTAATGCAAGTTTGCAAATGAAGGGCATAAATAACTGAGTTACAAGTCTGTAGATGAAGACATTCAAATGTTTCCAATACTTTATATGAAATGAGGTAAATTCAAAGTGTATCCTTATGGAATTCAAGGTGTTTAACAGTCAATCTGACTCCATTCAAAGTCATTTACCAAAGTCAAACCACTCCATTCAAGGTCATTTACCAAAGTAAATCTCACTCCATTTAAGGTGTTTACCAAAGTAAATCTAACTCCATTCAAGGTTGTTTACCAAAGTCAATCTCACTCCGTTCAAGGTTGTTTACCAAAGCCAATCTCACTCCATTTAAGGTCATTTATCGTAGTCAATCTCACTCCAATCAAGGTCATTTACCAAAGTCATTCTCACTCCATTCAGAGTGAATTTCACATTAGAGAAATAAGTTTACAATTACTGATGGTAAATAACTGTTGTGCCATGGAATAACAAGGGAGTACATGATACAGGACTATTTCTCTGTGCAAAAGTATATGTCAACATGGAAAAGAACCCTGTTGAATATCATACAAAAGTGTTGAAAATCAAATTTAATCTACAACTTGTAAAGTGCTAAACCACCTTTTCCTTTCTTTCAATGTTAATTAGTTTGTATTTTATTTTCTTTATCAGGGCCCTGAGTGGCAGAGTGGTCTAAAGTGCTCACCGTTCAGGATCACTGCCACCACACCTATGTCTGCGTGGGTTAAAGTCTCACACTGGGCTAACATGGGTACATGAGAAAGCCTGCCAGTAGCTTCTAGTGGGTCGGTGGTTCTTCACGGGGTTTTCTAGGGTTCTTCCTCCATCAGTTATACTGGCCACCATGTATTGCCTATCTTGTACTGAAAAATGGCGTTAAACCCTACAACAACAACATTCCCTTTATCATCATCATCATCAATCCCATAATCCAAGAGGTCACTGGGGCACCACAGTTGACTTCACAAACTACTCTCTCCATCTTTCCCTGCTCTCCACTGCCCTTTGTCAATCTTCAAACCTCATACCTATCCACTCTTTAATGTTTTCTTCCCACCTCTTTTTCTGTCTGCATCTTCATCTGCACCCTCTCACGGTGCCTTGCAAGATTGTTTTGACAGTCCATATGATCTTGAGACATGACCATACCACTTCAGTTTGCATTTTTCCATAGTGGTCAAGAGGTCTTCATAGGGTCCGTTGGTTCGTTGGATCCTGTTGTGGACCTCGTTGTTGGTTACATGATCAATGTATGAGATGCCCAAGATCTTGCAGTAGCATCTCATTTAGAGGTGTGAATCCAGCTGTGTAGATCTTACATGAACATCCATGTTTCACAAGCATACCGAAAAAAAGATATGACAATAGAGCACATCAGCTTTATTTTAAAACTAAGAGCAACGTTGGTGCCCTTCCATATTGGTCTCAACCTTGTTATTTCTGCTGTTATCCATGAATTCCTGCAAAGTAACCTCTGTGATAACTGATCCCAATTATTTGAAGTTTGTGAATGTTTCCAGCTGCTGTCTACTGACCTTCATTTCTGCACTGATGCCATTGGTGTTTTTTGTCATGAATTTGGTTCTTAATTCTTTAGTTTGTTCTGATTAACAAGACTGAATATGTATTCCCTGACATTCCGCAAAACTTTTCTTGTATCTGAGGAAAGCTCAATCTACTTTCAGTCCAAACATCCTTTTATTCATTAGAATCTGAATATTCCTTTTTATTCTTCTGTGTTGATTATTAACACTGTTCAAGAGGCTTATTTTCCCTTTCATCTGTATTTTAAGGGTAAATTTCGTAAGACAGCAAAATCGTAAGAGTTGGCAGGCCTGTCTACTGTATCAGAGACATCACTGGATGCAACTCTATCAGGGACATCACTGGATGCTATTGTATCAGAGACATCACTGGTTGCTACTGTATCAGAGACATCACTGGCTATCTGGGACAGTAATGGATGTTATTGTATCAGACATCACTGTATGCCACTGTATTGGAGACATCACTGGATGCTACTGTATCAGTGACATCAATGAATGTTATTGCATCAGGGACATCACTTGATGTTATTATATCAGACATCACTGTATGCCACTGTATTGGAGATGTCACTGGATGCTATTGTATCTGAGACATCACTGGATGTTACTGTATCAGACATCACAGAATGTTATTATATCAGTGACATCAATGAATGTTATTGTATCAGTGACATCAATGAATGTTATTGTATCAGAGACATTACTGTATATTATTTTATCTGAAACAACACAATGTTACTGTATTACAGATATCACTGTATACTATCAGAAACATCACTTCTGCAACTGAATCAAAGACTGGATGTTATTGTATCAGTGACATCATTGTATGATATTGCACCAGAAATATTGCTGTATGCTACTTATCAGTGACATCACTGTATGCTACTGTATCAGTGACATCACTGTATGATACTGCACCAGAAATACTGCTGTATGCTACTGTATCAGTGTCATAACTGTCACAACTTTGTTTTATTAGACATCACTGTATGTGAGTGTATGAGTGACATCACTGTATTCTATTGTTATCAGTGATATCACTATTTGTATCAGTGACATAACTATCAGGCATAATGTCATATTATATGTTCTTTTCCCTCCATTTTGTTACGTAAACACGTGTAAACTTTATTCACTGCTATATGTCTATGTAAATGTTATTTTATCCAAAACTGTTCTCACATGAAAGTTACTTATAAAATCAGTTCTTCTTCTGCTTGCACAATTCAAAATTTGTAGTGCTATTGCAGGCAGATGATACAGAAACTAGTCCTGATTCAGTCAGCAGTTCATCTGAGGTATCTGTGGACAGTAACCCTTCTGACATAATGAAGTTTTTATTATAATCTGTGTCCTGATCATGTGAATTGACAAAGCATTATAAATCAGTTGGATGTATCATAGGTTAAGTTAAATGTATTTAATATATTCTCGAAATATGTAAATTTAAATATATGAAAAAAAAATTCCCCAAAAGTGAAAAGTATGAAAAGCATAAAACAAACATCTAATAATAAAATAAATCTAAAGTCATACATTCCTAAGCATAATTCATTACACTAGTTTTCTGTGACTGGATTCTATAACTTTGTTATTAGATAACACAAGTAAATCTCTGAGCTGTTCAGAATTTACAAAGGTTGAGAAGCCTAAAAAAGCAAATGCTTAAGTCAATCATGCTGGAATTAAATAATAACATAATCAAGCCCACATCTGGACAGAATAAGTTGACCAAACCTTTCTGAATCAGACTATTTTATGAGTCTTATCCATTGTACAAAAAAATATTACTCCTGGACAGTTTGATTTCATCATTCCATTCACACAAATAGTAAATATGAGCTTCTTTTTTCCCTGTAAGTATTATCATTTGGCGCTAATATAAGTGTACAGTTTGCACAATGAAACATGTGCAGAAATGATGTTAAATCTGTCATATCAGAGGTCACACATTAACTAGCTACCTCTTTATTATGGGATAGTTCTGTGTAGTGGATCAGAAATAAGATTCATTACCTTGCTCTCATTAGACAATGTGGAGAATGATGGCAACAGGCAGTATACCAGCTGTAATGCAGATAATGCACAGGCCTGGGATCTCTCATCCTCACTGAAAAAAGCACATGTATAACATGGGTTCAACTGAATACAATACCTCACCTGTTACACATGCAATGCTGTACCTGACATGCAAAACACTAATCCCAGACTATAATACTCCATCTTAACATTATCTGAATTGGTGCCACAGCCATACTAACAAAACCTAGATCTCACCATACTAATGAAGGTGAGGTAATATATTGTGTATCCTAATTATGTCAATGACAAATAGTAAGATGTATGACTCTCCAAGTTGAATTCCTTAGAAAATAAATGCTGTCATTTTTATAGCTGAATCCCTAAACTCAAGGGTCCATATATTTTCAACATATTTTAGTGTTCCCTCACTATAAGGCACCTCTTTATAACACACTCCCTTTTATTAGGCAGGTATGATTATGGATCCAATTACACTATGTAACAGAAATACTATATATATACTATATATAATGTATCCCAGTACAAGATACCTCAGTATAACACAGTCCCTTTTATTAGGCAGCTATGATAATGGATCCAATTACACTATGTAACAGAAATACTACATATAATGTATCCCAGTACAAGATACCTCAGTATAACACAGTCCCTTTTATTAGGCAGCTATGATAATGGCTCCAATTACACTATGTAACAGAAATACTATATATAATGTATCCCAGTACAACATACCTCAGTATAACACAGTCCCTTTTATTTGGTGGGCATGGTCATAGATCCCATTACACTATGTAAAGTGACTGATGAGATATGTAAAGTAAAATTCAATTAGATAAGCTTACTTGACCGATGTGAAGCAAAGGTCAACATGATAGGCTTACTTGATCGATAGGATTCAAAGGTCAATATAATAGGTTTACTTTACTGATGGGAGGCAATGGTCAATATAATATGTTTACTTGACCGATGGGAAAGCAAAGGTCAACATAATAGGCTTACTTGACCGATGGGAAAGCAAAGGTCAACATGATAGGTTTACTTGTTCATAAACTTCATATTCACCAAAAACATAGATATATAATTGTTTCATGACAATTTAGTTCAATTTTTTTTTAACTGAACTTGTTTCAGTAATGGAGAAAATGTCTTGTCAAACTGCATAACTAAAAAAAACTACATCATGATATCACAACAGTGTAATATCACAAATTATAAAAAATCACATGTCACGTCAGTGGATGAAAAGGTGACTATCATGGGAATAATGTAATAATATGCATAATAACCCCAGGATAAGGTGACCTGACCTCTAACATTGTTCACTTTTATGAATATATTTAAAAGTATTAGAGTGAGAGATACCCCCCCACCTGAAAAGTGTTATATTGAGGTACCCTCCTCTGAAAAGTGTTATAGAGGGACCCTCCCCTGAAAAGTGTTATATTGAGGGACCCTTCCCAGAAAAGTGTGAAAGTGAAGGACCATTCCATGAAAACTGGGAAAGTGATGGACCAATGTGCATGCATTTATCTAGAGTAAATTACACTGGTCTTTCTTTTTATGATACAGCATACAGTTATTCCTGAACCAAATTCTTTCTTAAATGTCCTCCTTTTATTCATCTTTTAAGTCCACATATTCACAATAATCTTGTTTTAGCATATTTTTTTTTTGCAGGCTCATCTGCTATTGTCAAAATTTTTCATCCATCTAATGTATACTGTATATACTCATGCAGAAGTCAGATAAAAATGTAAACTGCACTGACCCAGACCTGCCTTTGCATAATGTGCTGGCAGATCCAGGTCTATTCCAATGGGAGTAATCAACTTAACAAACAGCATGGACCCTGATCTACTGATACATTGTGTGATGGCAAATCGGGGCCTATTTCATCTGCAGTTAGATCCATCTTATACGTAAGAATATATGGTAAATATTTTTGACAATTAGTACTCCTAATATTGAAATCTGCCACATAAAAGTGATATCTGTCAATCACCATTTTCTAATGAGGCAAGATATCATAAAAACATAGTAATCTTTGTTTTCTTTTCTATATGACAGTATGAATGTAAAGTTCATGTTCCTGGAAGCTATTAAAACAAAGACAAGGAACTTAAGCCCATAAATGAAGACTAGATATGTATTCCCATGCTTATTATTAACTATGATCATATGCGCAATCATTGACGTAAATAAGCTGCATTAACTATGTGCTTACTGCAAAGCAGGACTACAAAATGAAAACCAGTAAGTACCATCTATACTCACTTACATGTGAGAT